>JADMNL010000025.1:308665946-309931779 GCA_016271365.2 Neoceratodus forsteri
AAATATGCCCCTATAGTAAAGGTGCGAATAGCAAAAAATGCATGTAGATGGTTCACACCATTATTAAAATCTGCATTAACTGAGAGGGATAACCTATGGAAAAAAGCACGCAAAACCTAGTCTGCTGCGGACTGTTGCAAGTTCAAAAGGGCATGAAACTCATGTACTAGAATGGTTAGAGATACAAAAGTTGCATACTATCATTCTGAATTTCTGTCTCCAAAAATCCTACAAAATTTTGGAAAACCGTCAAGGACTTGTCTGGTCACACGTCTGGTGGCTCACTACCTGATGAAATCTCCTTAAACAATAACACCATTAGTGACGGACTGGAAGTTCTGGATGCCTTCAGTAATCACTTTGCGACTGCAGGCTTAGCCTTCGACAATTCCCCTGCGAATTTGATACGCTCTCAGGTGGATTATCAAGGTGCAGATCCTAGCGTCACAGATTCAGTCTTCTCCTTGCGTCCTACTACTCTGAAAGACATTGAAGACCTATTGCTAAAACTGGATGTAAAAAAAAAAAAAAATCAAAGTGCTGGTGCGGATATCCTTGACTCATATTTCTTGAAGGTGGCCATCCATGTGTTAGCCGTGCCCATAACCCATTTATTTAACCTGTCATTAATTCAAGGATCCATTCCTTCAATATGGAAAACGGCGCACATCATACCCCTGTTCCAAGTCCGGAAATCCCTGTGATCTAAATAATTACAGACCAATTTCGATTCTCCCGGTCTTGTCAAAATTACTGGAAAAAGTCATAAGTAATCAGCTGAGGCAGTATCTAGAAGCTAATAACCTGCTTAATCCAGTCCAATCAGGGTTTAGAGCTAAACATAGCACCATCACAGCACTTGCCAAAGTGACTAATGACTGGCAAAGAGAGCTGGACAACAGGAATTACACCTGCGCCGTATTCTTGGACCTGAGCAAGGCCTTCGACACTGTGACCATTCTCTGCTACTCTCTTCCTGACCTCACTAGTGCTGACCCATTATCATTACAGTGGTTCAACAACTACCTCTCTGATTTCCTGCAGGTGAAAGCGGAAGGAGATCTCTCAACTCTCAAACGTCTCCTAAGAGGTGTTCCCCAGGGTTCTATCTTAGGACCGATTTATTTGCAATATACATCAACAATATTGATGAAAGCATAACTGAGGCCAACATTCATCTGTTTGCAGATGACACAGTTCTTTTAAGCGCCCATCATTACAATCTGCATGTAATGACCTTCAATCTGAGTTCAACCTGCTGCAACACCAACTCCTAAACAAAAACTATTAGTTAACGCCAAGAAAACAAAAGCAATGCTCTTTTCTCCTCTGTCCAGATGGTAAATTCAGCCCTATCGGATCCTGTGCTGCAGATTACTACAGTTCTTGGCGAGAAGTTGGAATTTGTCCCTAAATTCAAATACGTGGGAGTGTGGCTGGACCATAGGCTCTCCTTTATAGAGCATGTTGAAGAATTGCTCAAAACATTACGACAGAGACTTGGCCTGTTCTTTAGGATAGCCCACTTCTTAACTAGAGATGCCAAACTACAGCTGGTACAATCAACCTTTCTATCCTTGATAGATTATGCTGACATCCTCTACAGTCACTGTCCCATTTCCTACCTCACCAAACTTGACACATTATATCATAGAGCTTTGAGGTTCATCACAGGCCTGCCTTATTCCACTCACCACTGCTCCCTATATCAATCAGTGGGGTGGAGTTCTCTTCAATTCAGGTGTGATAAAAATGCAGCCTTATGGACCCTGAGAGCCATCTCCAAAAAACTGCCCCAATACATTACAGACTGTCTTCCATAAAACCAATCAGGCAATTACGCCCTGAGAAGTTGCAAATCTCTCCTGCTGATGGTTCCCAAAGTTAACTTTCGCTTGGCAGGGCTGCTATAAGCTTTACACTGTCCTCCTTGTGGAATAAATTGCAAAAAACTGAAACTGAGGTCACCCATTGGCATCTCATCTTTCAAGCTCTTATATTCACGTCTCAGAAATGATCAGTGCAATTGTTTCCCATGACCATGAATTGTCATCATGCTAACCTGTACCATTTAACCATGAACAAATTACTTCTAGTGCTTGTCTCCTCCTTGGCCCTGGTCTGTCATCATGCTTTCATGTAACACCTTGATGCCTCTGTCTTCCCTTTGATACTGGTCTATCTTCCCGCTTTCTCCAGCCTTCTTTTCACAACTCTATACTGCACTCATCCACAATCTACACTCAATCATACTATAAAAGTCCTAACTCCCTTCTCTCCCCAGGCCCCAACACCGCATCAGTTCTACTGACCTATCCTTTTGACTTCACTTCTCACAATGTATATCCTTCATCATATATTACATACCCTCCTGATACCCCATTTGCCATTAGTTGGTGGTCTCAAGCCATTTTCATGGCTAGTACTAGTGACTGCCCTGGTAAATGAACTAACTGGTACTTACAGAGAACATGGTTTATATACAGTTGCATGGTTCAGTGGTGGACCTGCCCCTTGTATTTAAATCTCCTCCTTGTTATGGCTTACCTTGTCTTCCTTTTATCATTTGACTCTCTATTACCACACCCATTGTGTTTGTGTTTATACGCTATTTATATGTATTTATATGATCTTACTGAGTGGGGAGCTCTTGCTGCAGGCTATTACATTCAGGACTATGTCACAGGCACTAGGACCTTTCGGTGAAAACTTCTGCCAGCAGTACCAGCGGGACCACCCCCGACGCCGCCCCGCCCCGACATCAGTCAGGGTACAAGAGGGTGACCCAGCTCCACCTCAGTTCTTTCCCCGCATCTGCACGTGAAGCTGGTACCTTGTTTCTGTCTGCTATTCAGCTAAAAGAAGAAATCCTAGCAAGATTCCTGCTGTTTTTTCGGACGTGTTTTACTCATTACCGACACCAACGTCAGTTCGCTGCTGTCGTCTCATTGCTTTTTCCCCGCTTGAAGCTGTTGTTTTTTCCTCGCCCTGCCGCTCCAGTACCGACATCAGCCCTCTTCTTACTCCAGCCGGGTTCGATGTCTTCCCAGGCTTCAGCGTCACCCGAACACTTAAAGAAGTGTGACTGCGGGCGGCAGATCCCTGCCAAGGACGGACATCAGCGGTGCGTCTTCTGCCTGGGTCCCGACCACGACACCGCCAACTGTGCAGACTGCCAGGCCTTCACCAGTCGGACCCGCATCCGCCGCCTGAAGGCCCTTAAGGCCTACCTGTTAGAGCAGAAGATGGATCTGCACTCCTTGGAGGGGAAGAGGAAGGAGAGTTAGCGCCAAAGCAAGGACCAGAGTCGGTCCCGCCACCGAGTCTCGGTCCAGATCGCATTGCGGCCTTCTCCTAAAAGGCCCGCTCTTCAGGGTCTGGAGAACTGTCAAGACTCTCAGGCTAAGGCCGCCCGTCTGGGAGAAGCTGGCTGCCAAGGTGACCCGGTTACATCGCCAAGTCCTTAGAGGTACTTGCTCGCCCCACCTGCTAAGGCAACACGCCACTCAAAGGCGCCTCCGGAGACTAAGGACTCTCCGGCACTCCCTGGCGTCACCCCATCGCCGGTCGTGGGGCGGCGACATGGGGTCGGTCAGGAGATACCAGCGCCCCTCGCCGCCCAAGTCCTCCTCCCCTCGGCCCTCAGGAGAGCCTCCTTCGCATCCCGACGCTCCGGAGACCTTCTTTAAAGTGAGCTGCTGAAATTTCTCCAAGGATGAGCTCAAGGAGCTTTTCTCCTTTGTGGGTAGGTCCAAGCGGTCTCCCCATCGCCGCCCAGACACCGTACTGACCCTGCAGGAGAACCACATCTGGGGTGAGACTTCCAAACAGAAGTCACCGAGCGCCAGCCTTCACCCTCCAGGGCTCATTCCCGGCCCAGGTCCAAGGCGACCACCGGCATCGCTGCAGGATTTCAGTGACCGACGCCGGTCTAGGTCTCGCTCCAGGAGCCTTTCTCGCACTAGGCGGGAACGCCCCGACGTCTGTCTTCTGACCGACATCGGTCATTGCTCCGTCGCCGGTCCAGGGACCGGAGTCTGTCTTCCGAAGGACGTCGGTCCCCTAGTTACCAACGTCAGCGAAGGCATGGTCGCAGGATGGGGTCAGACTATTCCAAATCGGATAGTCGATCCTCCTCTTCATCGTCGACCTCTTCATCCTCTCTCAGCCTCAAGCGCTCCCTGGGAGAGAAGGACCAGCCTTGCTCACCTCTGGATGATCCTACTTTTATGGACGTCATGAGGCACATCCAGGCTCCCAACGAGTGGGACACGGAAGACCTGGATCCAGAACGCCAGAGATTGGCCAAGTACCTGAGGCAAAAGGAGCCAAAGCCTCTGGCTATTCCTCCTTTGGTGGATACTTTCCAGGATTTTACTAGGACCACCTGGATGCATCCAGCCTCGATCCCAGCAGTTCCTAAGAAGTCGGACAGGCTGTATAAGGCTCCGAGGGCGGAACCCTTCCTGGCAGAACATGTCAGTCGACTCATCCGGTGATCACAGCTGCCCATGACAATCCGCAACCAAACACCTCCGCTCCACAGCCTCCCGACCGGTTCCGATACCTGGACCAGGTGGGCAAAAGTTTATGCAGCCTCCACCTGTTCCATCCGCCTCTGAATTTCCTAACGATATGGTACAGTATCAGAATGCGCTTATGGAAAGGGACTTGAGCTGACACAGGCCATGCCAGACTCTGACAAGAAGACAGAGCTCCTGGCCCTTCTTGTAGTTGGCTCAGACGTAGGCTTCCACGCATTGAGAGCCTCGTATGACACTGCAGACACGGCAGCTGCCTCTGGGTGTGCCTTCGCGCCATGCCTGGTTGAGAGTCTCGGCTTCACCAGGATCTGCAGTCCGTATCTGGGATTTGCCCTTCCAGGGTACACATGTTTGGGCAGGAGATGGAGCTTTGATCTCCGCCTCCAGGAGTCGGGCAAGTCGATCTGGTCGGTCGCCAGATGTACCGTGGCGACCAGCCACGCCAGCACTGTAGACGGCCCTTTCGCAAGCCCCTCAGGCAACCAAGGTTCAGCCCTGGCAACCAGCAAGGGCAGAGAGGTGGCTTCCGTGAGGAGATCCGAAACCAGCAGTCTGGTGGACCTCCGCCTGCGGGGCCCAAGTCCCAGGCCTCTCTCCCAACTCCGGCTCTGCCTAATAACTCCTTCGCCACCCCCGACAGAAGTTTTAGGGAGCCGTTAGCCGCCCACCCTTCATCTCAAAGGGTGGAAGTCTATTACCGCAGACCAGTGGGTCTTGGATAGTATGGAGAGGACATACACTAGAGTTCACAGAGTTCCTCCGCATACTCCACCAAAGCTCTCCGTTATCCTCCTTCTCACATCCCACTGATAGAAGGAGAAATACAGACTCTCCTGCAGAAGAGAGCAATAGAGAGGTCCCTGGGCACAGCGGGGTCAGGGTTCTACTCCACTTTTTCTGGTCCCAAAGACTGGGACCTTCGTCCCATTCTAGATCTCAGTCTCTAAACCTCTTTATCGAATACAAAGGTTCAGAATGGTGACCCTTCAAGGACTCCTCCCCTTGCTGCACCAAGGGGACTGGCTCTGTTCTCTCGACATGCAGGATGCTAACATGCATATAGGAGTCTATCCTCCCCACAGGAAGTTTTTGAGGTTCCACTTCCAAGGGGAGCATTTTCAGTTTTGGGTGCTTCTGTTCGGCCTCTCTTCCGCTCCGTGAGTCTTCACAAAATGCCTAGCAGTGGTGGCTGTGGCTCTGAGGCGGATGGGACACTGCGTTTCCCTACCTCGACGATTGGCTTCTTACGGCCCTGTCAAGAGACAGCCTCTTATACACTCTTGGAGACACTTATACTCTATTCCGAGAGCTGGTGATCACCCTGAACTTACAAAAGTCATCCCCGGAGCCCAGCCAAAAGCTCGCCTTCATAGGAGCGATCCTGGATTCCGTCCAGGGCATGGCTTTTCTCCCACAAGACAGGGGGGTTCGCTTGCGAGAGTTGGCAGAACGGATCTCTATAGCACCTCGAGTTCTGGCTCGGAACTTCCTCAGTTTACTGGGGCATATGGCGGCAGCCATTCCAGTCACTCCTTTGGCCCGCCTCCACATGAGAGTCCCACAGTGGATGCTCAGGGTGCAGTTGGACCAAAGCTACAACAACCTAGACTCTCTGATCAGGATCTCGGAGCCAGTCAGGAGAACATTGCTTTGGTGGATAGACCCCAGCAATCTGGAGAAAGGGGTCAGCTTTCGTCCGGAGCCACCAGGTCAGACTCTGACAACAGACGCATTGGACCTGGGGTGGGGGGCACACCTGGGTGTGCATCGAACGCAAGGGGTTTGGTCACCCGAGGAACAGTCCCTCCACATCAATGTGCTGGAAATGCAAGCGGTCCTCTACGCTCTTCAGGCTTTTCGAGAGGATCTGGTACCAGGCTCTCTTCTGATTCAGACGGACAACATGGTGGTCGTCTTTTACATCAACAAACAAGGAGGCACTCATTCGTATCCTCTTTGCAGGGAGGCGATGAGAGTCTGGTACTGGGCACTGGAGCGGGGCATTCTATTGTCCGCAATGCACGTCCCAGGCGTCCTAAACGATTTGGCTGACAGCCTCAGCAGGTCGCGGGCCAGAGCACATGAGTGGGAGCTGCTACAGTCCGTAGCAGACCAGCTCTTCGACAGGTGGGGTCTTCCAGAGCTGGACCTCTTTGCGTCACCACGCAACGCCAAACTGCCAACATTTTGCTCGCGAGAGCTCGCGCCTGGAGTTTTTTGGCCAGACTCGTTATCCCTTTGTTGGGCAGGGAGGTTTCTTTATGCCTTTCCGCCCTTCCCTCTCATCCAGAGGGTACTGCTCAAGTTGCAGGCAGAAGGGGCCTGGGTGATCCTAGTGACCCCCAAATGGCCTCGACAGATTTGGTTCCCACTTCTGCAGCGGTTATCCATGGAACCTCCGGTTCCGCTGCCCATATGCTTGCAGTTGCTGTCCCAGGACCAGGGGTCTCTGGTCCATCCGGATCTCCGATCCCTGCACCTACATGCTTGGCTCCTTCAGACGTAGCTCAAAACAGATATGGGGTTTCCCCGGACGTGGCAGCGGTCTTAGCGTCAGCAAGAAAGCCCTCTACTCGCTCCACCTATACTATGAAGTGGAAGCGTTTCTGCCTTTGGGCATTGCTGCAGCATTTGGATCCCGTCATCTGCCCTGTGAACTTAACTTTACAGTACCTCCTCTCCTTGTACGAGAAAGGCCTGAGTTACTCCTCTATCAAGGTGCACATGTGGGCAATCTCCGCCTACCATGCTCTCATGGGAGAGAGAGCATTAGCACAGTTGGAGGTGGCCCGCACCTTCTTAGGGAATTCTGCACATGAGACCTCCCATTCGGGACCCTGTCCCACCCTGGGACCTCCTTTTTGTGTTGGAGAAACTAGCCTCCTCCTTTGAGCCAGCAGCGGATTGTGAGCTGCGTACCTTTCTTGGAAAGTTTGCTTTTGGGTGCTGTTACTTCAGCTCGAAGGGTTTCCGAGCTCCAGGCTCTGATGTGTAAAGAGCCCTATTTGGTTTTCCACAGGGAAAGGGTTTCCCTCAGAACAAATCCTAAGTTTCTTCCAAAGGTGGTTTCAGAATTGACCCTCAACCAGTCGGTTGATCTTCCAGTTTATTTTCCTTCCCCTTCCAATAGAGGGGAGGCTCTCCTCCACACATTGGATGTCCACAGGACTCTGAGGTATTACCTCAAGAGGACGCTTCAGCACCGTAAATCGGAGCAGCTATTTGTGGCTTTTGCACCACATTGCTTGGGTCAACCGGTGTCCAAGCAAACTATTCTAAATGGATAGTTCGCTGTGTCTCGTTTTGCTACGAGCATCACAATAAACCCCTGCCGGGCCCGGTTAGGGGTCACTCCACCAGAGGAGTGTCCGCTTCTTTCGCCGCTCTACGAAATGTCGCTATACAGGACATTTGTGCGGCCGCGACCTGGAACTCGGTGCATACTTTTATCAAGCATTACAGGTTGGATATCGTCTCCAGACGCCGTGCTGGCTTCGGCCTAGCAGTTTTACAAGGGCTTTTGTCCTAAGGCCTCTGGAGTCAGTATATTCCACCTCCCTGGGTCGGCTACCTCCTTGCTGTGCGACTGCTTGGGACTCGGTCCTGAATGTAATAGCCTGCTGCAAGAGCTCCCACTCGAAGTAAGATAGTACAGTTACGTAAGAACTTACCATAACAGTAGATCTTAGAGAGGAGCTCTTGCAGCAGGTGCTACTTCCCTTCCGCCTTCCCCCTCAAGGTATGCAGATCCATTTTCTTTCTTCTCTGACTCTCTTCATGGTAGGCTTCGCCTCCTTCTCTTGTCAGGCCTTCTGCTGGGTTCTGGCGGGAGAACTGAGGCGGAGCTGGGTCCGCCACCTCTTGTACCCTGACTGACGCCGGGGCGGGGCTGGGTCGGGGTCGGCGGTCCCGCTGGTATTGCTGGCAGAAGTTTTCACCGGAAGGTCCTAGTGCCTGCGGCATAGTCCTGAATGTAATAGCCTGCTGCAAGAGCTCCTCTCGAAGATCTACTGTTACGGTAAGTTCTTACGTAACTGTACTTTTTTATGATGGATGTTACCCTACTCTGTTCTACCCAGGTCCATCTTGTAAAAGAGCTCTGCTCGATGATGTTTGCCTGGATAAATAAAGATTTTGATTGATTGATTGGATTGTGATTTGCCCCTGAGGGGCTGGCCGCACGATTCCTTTCCACTTCCTCACTCTCCTGTCCACACCCAAGCTTCAGCCTTTTGTGACGTCTTTATAGGTCGAGCGTGGGAGCGAACTCCATTCACGTGAATAGAGCGTCTTTTTCAAATATGATTTCCCAATTTTAAATCGGGTTTTGGTACCTGTTGATGCCAGGGTTAAACTAACAAGAACCTTGTTAGTTTAACCCTGGCATTTTGGAAATTTTGCAATCTCATTTATCTTGATACTCATTCAAATGAATGAAGCACCCCACGTTTAGCTGATATCATGTCACAAAACGCCGGAATGGGGGGGGCTGACGAGAGTCGTGGAAGTGGAGAAGGATTGTGCGGCCAGCCACTGGGGTGCAAATTATGATCCCTTCCTGTCCTTTGGTGGCTGAAACAAAAATGTGCAATATCCTGGAGGAGCTTACGGTTAGATGAGGGAGCTCCCTGTTTAATGTCGTTAAGACTGGGAAAGGTGCTGTTTAAATTGTGTGTGTGTGTGTGTGTGTGTGTGTGTGTGTGTGTGTGTGTGTGTGTGTGTTTGTGATTCCAGCAGTTATAACTTCCTCTTCTTCAGTGGGTATTATAAACTAGACCTGCTGTTGCTGTACATGTTTACTGGGAGAGGAGGGATCGTTTATTTTAGAAGCTGTTAGCATCCCATTTATAAATGGTGTCAAATATGAAACCATACTCCAGCAGGAATGTTCCAGAACTGCTTTATTAATCACTAGCAAGAAGCTGGGGTGTATAGCTAGATGTATCACGAGCAGAAGTGGGGAAGGGTCTCCTGCCACTGTACAGATTCTCATGTGCCCACACCTGGAATACTGTGTACAGCACTGGAGTTCCTACCCAAGGACCATGTTAACCAGCTTGAGGAAGTGCAGAGGAGGCGTGCGATGATTTAGGGCCAGCAGGATAGTATGTACAAAGGCAGACTGAAAACCCCAGCATGTACTCACTTGATATGGGTGGGGTGGGTGGGGGAATGAGGAACCTGGAACTACCATAAAGGTATAAACAAGGTGGATATTGAGAACCTCTTTTGCCTGAGTTAAAACAAGAACAGGCGGGGTAAGGTGCAAGGAAGTCAGGAGACACTTTTACAGAGCAAGTGGTGTTTGGGTGGAGTGAACTCCCAGCTGAGATCATCAGCCAGAAGACGGTGGTTGGGTTCAACATGGGATGGGACAGACTGAAAGGAAGGGCCAGACTTTCAGGCAGGGGTGGGGCAATCCCCACTATAAATCAGTGGTACAGGGGTCTCCACGTTGAGAAGACTCATAAGTTGGTAAGGTGTATTGAATGAAACCTGGGACTGTGAGAGATATGTAGCACTGCTTGTACTGACTACTGAATATGGGCATTTTTAAAACAGTGGTGGAATGAATACCAGACTAGCTTATTATATGTGGGCAAAGGAGGGAGGAGTACTATGAAGGCAAGCAAAAGGCTGTTTTGGAACAGGCCAGTAGTTCTGAGGGTTAGGCACCAGATGCCACATCTCACACCATGCCGGTGACCCAAGTTCGGGAACGAACTCGAAACGTCGGGGGCTCGGCAGGGGAGGGAGAGGATTGAGTGTCTGGAGGACTGCTCTTCTCTCCTTGGGAGGGTTACAGGGGGTTCCCCACTCTGTAGCGACTCCCAGTGGAGATCAGAGGCAGCACTTGAACAGGGACGTTGGACGTGGCCGAGGCGCTAGCAGACCATGGTGGTGGAGTAGTCGTTGTGCAGGGTCCACTGCATGCTGCGTCTCTGGAGAAACATGGAAAAACCCTAGAAGGTCCAGGAAGGCGATGGTGGCTCTAGTGGACAATGCTCACATCCCCAACACTGGACCACCTTCGCAAGGGCTCTCCCGAGCCCCTTGACCCAGCCACGGACTGACCATCTAAATTCCAGAAAGGTCGCCAGGTAAGAAGTGGTGGTCTCATCCTGGGGGGCTTAGATCCAGTGGACGGCTTGCCCATAGGCTTGGGAGGGGGATACTCAGCCCTTGTACTCTTAGTGGAAGGGGGTTTCAGGTGGGGAGTAGAGTCTGAATCTGAGAGGGTACACCCGAGAGATGCCCTGGCACTCCGGAGATGAATAGAATGTGTTTAAAAAAAAAAAAAAAAAAAAAAGGCTGTTTTATGTTTTGCCATGGGTGTGTGCAGTGGTGTATTTGTTTTAGCCACAGAGTAATGAGTGATTCCTCATGTGTGTCATTTCAGTACAATGTCAGAAGTATAGCAGAAATGATACTTTGTTAGGCGTTTATTTCACTTAATTACGATAACTGAGGCATCTTCTTTGAGGATATCTCTTTCATAAGGCCAAACCTATGGAACTATAGCTGCCAGGCACTAGGACCACACGGAAACTTGTTGCAAGCAATTGGCTAGGGGCCACCCATGATGATGTCCTATGTCAGCACTTCCCATATAAACGTGGGAGGCCCCTTCCTTCCTGAGTTCTTTTCCTTCCATCGACCATACTTGTCAGACCCTCCCAGTGGTGGCTGTACACCAGGGCTCACCAGGGCATGTGCCATGGTAAATAAAAATAAAAATCTGTGCCCATATGGTAGAGCTTCCCCATAGTAACAATATCAGTGCCCTGGCTGCCATGTGCCCCAGCTGTGTCCTGGTAACCATTTGTGGCTAGAGCAGCTACTGGACCCTAACGAAGATGCCACTGCTTCAGTCAACTGCTAGTTGGTGATTTTTTTGAAATTTCTTTCCCTTGTTCATTATCACTTTTTAAAAGTGATTGTGGTTGCCATGTATGTTGTCTAAAGAATCCCTTCAGCTCTTCAGATACTGCAAATGCATTGAAAAGATTTACTCTGGTGACTTGCACGATGTCTGTGTGTGCTGCATCGGCACGGCCCATAACATTAAGGCCTGCAAACTTTGCCTCGAGTTTAATATAGCTACCTGGCAGCGCAGAAAAATGCGAGACAGAAAGAATGCCCTGAAACCACCTTGTAAATCAGCAAGTAGCCAGGATGGAGAAAGAGATCCAAGAAAAGAGCTCCACTGCATCACTGGCTCACTGTTTGGGCTCTCAGTTGTTGAATTCCTGAGAGAAGACCACCGGGCAACATAAGCATAAGCATGGGGGGAGAGAGGGAGAGAGAGAGAGAGAGAAAGGAGCAAGGGGAAATCTTCCCTGGTATGTTCTGGTCACCCCTCCAGTCCAGCGTGACTGCCACAGTGCTGTTGACTGCCTTGGTAACAACAGCACCAGCTGCCCAGGCCTCCGATTCCTCCAAGATGGAACAGGCTGTGAGTTCCACCAGGCCTAATATGGCTGGTGATCAACCATCAATGTCAGGGACAGCGTCTTTCCTGTCGACATGCCAAGGCATGCCTGTAGTACAGGCAAAGCGCCGACGTACAGATAGTGGTTTCATCCTTCACGGACATGCTGCAGCGTATGCTACCACCTCCTCCTGCCACAGGAGTGTCATTGATGGGGCACCCCAGGCAAGTTCCACTGTCGATGCCTCTTTGGTCCACCCGCCTATTGCCTTCTAGGAAATCTCTTCTTCTGTTCCTTCCTTGAGGCCTACAGAGGCCCTTGATGAGGATAAGGAATATGACCCTGACCGCATAATGCAGGAGGAGGAGGAGGAGGAATATGTGGAGAGCTCTTATGAGAGGTCTAGCTCCACCATCTTCACAGGGAGTGAGAACTCAATTGTGTACACCCCACAGTCTCCCTCTCCCCCTCATGAAGACCCGTCATTCATCTCCATGATGCAGCAGCTCCAGTCTGCCAAGGGTTTTGAATGTAAGGAGAAAGACATCACCAAAAGGAATTTGGTGGAATGTTTAGAGGGGGGACAAGGAGTTCTTTTAGATACATGGGGGAGGAAAGTAAGGGGCAGATCAGCAAGATAAGGATAGGGGATGGTTGGGCACAGGAGGTGGGGAACAGGCAGAAGTCCTAAATGAGAACTTTGCCTCAGTTTTACAAGGAGGGATGGAGGGGCTATGTCTTGCGTGGGGAGGGGGGCAAACCGGAGCAAGGGTTGGGACCGTTAGAGACTAAGGGTCCTGATGGGTCTGGGGGAATGGGAGTGGCCACCACAGACAGGTGGGGGCCCAGCAGTGCATGGTGAAAAGGGTGAGGATGTGGAGGCAGAAATCCCAGTAGAGAGAGTAAGGGAAGCCCTCAGGTCCCTTCGGACTGAGAAAGCAGCTGGGCCAGATGAGATGCATCCCAGGGTGCTGAGGGAACTGGCAGATGTCCTGGCAGGCCCTCTAGCGGAGCTTTTCAACATCTCTCTGATGACTGGGTGGGTGCCCCAAGACTGGAGGGTGGCCCATGTCATGCCAATCCACAAATGGGGGGGGTCAAGAGAGGAGGCAGGAAATTACAGACCCGGTAGCCTGACATCGGTGTTCGGCAAGGTGATGGAGGGTATTTTCAAGGAAAGGCTATGGGGGTTACTGGAGCAAACTGGGTACCTGAATGATAGGCAGCATGGCTTTGTCACGGGAAGATTGTGCCAGACAAATTGTTGAGTTCTATGACTGGGTGACGAGGGCCCTGGACCAGGGTGGGCCAGTGGACGCCCTCTTTCTGGATTTTAGCAAGCTTGATTCAGTACCCACAGTGGCCTGCTGGCTAAGCTGAAGGAAATGGGGGTAGGGAGACAGTTGCTAAGATGGAATAGGAAATTGGCTTTCTGAGCGTACTCAGAAGGTGGTGGTTGGAGGAATAGCCTCATCCCCAAGGTGGGTTACTAGTGGGGTTCCCCAGTGGTCAGTGCTGAGGTCACTCCTGTTCAACGCATATATCTGACATCAGGAGGGGGATCAGGAGTGAGATGAGTCTCTTTGCAGATGACTCAAAGTTGGGTGCAGTGGTGGATGGGGAGTAGGGGAGGGTGGCCTTGCAGGAAGACCTGGAGGCTCTGGAATGGTGGTCGGGAAAATGGAAACTAAAATTCAATGCAGGGAAGTGCAGGGTTCTGCACCTGGGAGTCAGAAATCCAGGCCGGGGTATGCCCTGGGAGGAGACATAATTCAAGTCACGGAGGGTGAGAGAGACCTGGGGGTAGTGGTAGATGTCAAAATGAACAACTCTGAGACGTGTAGGAGGGCAGCGGCAAGGGCAAATAGGATGCTGGGATGCATCGCCAGGGGGATTACCTCTAGAAAGGCGGAAGTGATCCTTCCACTGTACAACTGCTTGGTTAGGCCACACCTCGAGCATTGTGTACAATTTTGGAGATCATATTTAAAGAGGGACATTACACTCCTAGGGAGGGTCCAAAGGAAGGCAACCAAAATGATCTGGGGCCTGGGGGAGAGAGGACCTATGAGGAGAGGCTCAAGGAGCTCGACATGTACATCCTGGAGGAGAGGAGGGATGGGGACATGATAGAGGCTCCTAAGTCCATGAAAGGGATCAATAAAGGAGGTCCAGTCAGGGTGCTCCAAAGGAAGGAGGGTGGGGCAACAAGAGGTCATGGATGTAAGCTGGAAGGGGGCAGGCTCAGAGGGGAGAGGAAGAGGTGTTATTTCACTGAAAGGGTGGTGGAGCCATGGAATGCATTGCCCAGGGAGCTGGTGGAGATGGAGACTGTGGACAGGTTTAAGAGGGAATGGGACAGGTACAGGGAAGGATAAATCTGACCAGGCCCAATACAGGTAGAACATCTGGGGACTGGGGACAGTATAACCCAAGGGAAGAGGGACACCAAAATCAGCCCTAGGCCGGTGCTGAAAATCGAGCAGACTTGAGAGACCATTAGGCCTATTGTGCCGGCATTTTAGTATGTTAGTAACTACCTGATTCCCCACCTGTTGATTCCTCCTCTATTGCCTGCTGTAGAGGATGCCACCCTAGCTGCATGGCACAGGCCTAATGATTCCTGCCATTCCAAGGAAGGCAGTTAAACTGTACCAGGCCCCCCTCAGGAAAGCCCTTTTTTTGCAGGCCAGTCTGAGGCTGACTAGGTTGTGATAAATGCAGCCCATGATGGGTCTAAAGTGCCTAAACACTTCAGCTTTCTCTCTCGCCTGAGAGGGAGGTCAGGAGATTAGATATCCTGGGGAAGAGGACCTTGGCTTCTGCTACCCTAGGCCTGAGGACTACAAATTACCAGGCCCATATGATAAAATACCCTCTGAGGAAGGCCTAGGCAGTGGCCCAAGCCCTACCAGAGGGTACTCCAAAGCAGGAGCTGCTAAAAGCCCTCCAAGCAGGGGCAAATGTAGGTGAACATCTGTTAAGGTCTCCTTATGACATTTCTGATGCTTTTGCAGCTTCTATGCCTGCTTGAAAAGACGCTCTTAGTTGAGGGTTGCAGGACTTGCCAGTGATGTGCAACAATCCATCCTAAATGCCCCATTCACAGGATACAGGGTGTTTTGGATCAGACATTCAGGACATTCTCTCAAACCTACAGACTTCAAGCAGGACTTTAAATCAGCACACCTCTACCATACATAATCAAGAAGTAGGCAGAGGATGCCCTTTCATCCAGCTAGCAACAGATGCCGCTCAGAGCCAGACAACAAAGTTAAAGCAGAGGGTGGTCAGCCTGCCTGCTGCAGGACCCACCCCAGGTGGTCGCTCAAAGCCCCTAGAGGTGGAAATGTGGCTACAGCCGCAGGATCTGCATCTACATGACTCACTTCTAGACCCCAACCCACCAGTACCTTCAAAGGTGGTGGTGGTGGTGGTAAGGGGTGTTGTCTTTCCTCCACCTGGACCAGTGGAGAATGATAACATTAGATGCTTAGTTCTGCAGTTAATAGAACAGGGCCATGCTCTAGAGCTTCTGGAGCTACCTCCAGACCATCCATCAACCCTTCGCCTATCCTCCAGAACACATCGGTGCTGATAGAGGAAGTAAACCGTATGCGGAAGAGGGCCATAGAGCCAGTTCCTGGGAACAAAAGAATAGGGGTTCTATTCTCACTACTTCTTAGTCACCAAATGCACAGGGGACCTGAGGCCCATTCTGGACTTAAGAAATCTGAACCTCTTTGTTCAGTATGGTCACTCTACAAGGCCTGTTGTCACTATTGCAAGGAGGGGACTCTACCTCTTTCCTAGACATGCAGGACGTGTAACTGCATATCAAACTCTGTCCCCCCTCACAGGAAGTACCTCAGATTCCTCTTCCAGAGTAACATTACCAGCCTAAGGTATTGACCTTTGGTTTATCAACTGTGCCACTGGTCTTTACCAAATGCTTAGCAGTAGTGGCAGCATTCCTCAGGAGAGATGAACTGTATGTATTCCCCTGTCTGGACGACTGGCTGCTCAAAGCTCAGTCCAAAGAACAACTTTACCAGAATCTAGTGCGCACCAGGCAGTTAGTATGCCCTAGGAATCACTGTCAGTGTGCTGAAGTCAGTCCTGACCCCTTGTTAGTGCTTGAGTACATAGGGGGCAATCCTGGATAACAGCCCAAGGCTTTGCCTTCCTGCTTCAAGACCGGGCTGAACACCTGATTACAAGGCCTGCATGGTATACAGCAACAGGTATGTAACAGCTAGGACATTCCTGAGACTGCTGGGCCTGATGGCAGCAGCCATTGTTACCGTATCACTGGCCAGACTGCACATGCATATTCCCCAGTGGACATTAAGAATCGTGTGAGACCAATGCACTGATGATCTGGAACAGAAGGTTTTAGTAACATCTTCTGTCTGGAAGGTGCTTCAGTGGTGGATGGAACCCCTGGCCATTTGCTGAAGGGTGTTCCTTTTCTGATCCCCTCATCAGATCTTTACGACAGTGTCATAGGCTGTGGGTCTATTGATGGACATGGACACAGTGATGAGGAGGCAAGGCTTTAGATTGCCAAGCCAAGAGGTTTATTCATCAAATCAAAACAAAATAAGTAGCTTTACAGCAGACTTTAAACAAGAAAGAAATCAAAATGTATAAACAAAATACACTAAACACTCTTGTTTCCAAAGGCAATACAAGCAGAAGCCGCCTGGAACCAAATAGAGTCCAGGTCTGAAGAGGTGCAGACCTTCTTACTTTGCATCAGTACCTAGCTGATCCCACAATGAGCTCCTTTTATACCAGGGAACCATCATGTGACCACCTTTAGCTCCACCCCCTAAACACCTTGCATAAGCAAAACCTTTACAACACACATTTATTTACTTTTACATACAGGGAAAGTCCATATATCTTTATTGAAGTACATACATATCCTTGAAATGCAATAATTCCCAATATTAACACAAAAACAGCTCATTGCCTGAGTTAGCCCGTCCCCTTACCTGTCTATAGTATTTCAAGGGTGAACAGTGGGCCGGCTGCCTCCTAAGGACATAGCTGGAGCAGCAGGAATACTGAGCACCACAGAGAACTTTCCAGAATGGGGAACAGTTAAGGTGAACCTTTGGCTTTTACAACATGCCCGGCATTCTATTGCAACTGAGACACAGGAATACCAAAAGGAAATGAAACACTGTATGGAACTGGTAGAAATTCTAAACTTGTGTACACTTTGTATAACAGTTCTTTATGAGTTTTATTTCCGTATTTCCTGCTTTGCAACCTTTCTGCTCAATGCTCAGCATAGCAAGCTACTGCAATTCTTCTGCGCCACTGCGAGGGAACACATAGAAAAAACGCAAAACACTATTGCAACACCATTTTGGGGCATTAAAAAAAGAAGCTTTTTATACACTGTAAAACAAATATAACTGTTAGTCAAACACGAAAACTGGGTGTCAGGTCTTAGTCTCTAAATAAGACTGTCCAGGATTGGACCACAGTTTCCATAGTGTTTACTCTTTTTTTTTCCTCACGTTTTGGCAATACCTGAAAACTGCTTAAACAACATTGTGTTTTAAAATGCACTGCGAGGGTTTTCACCTCTTGCTAGTGCGATTCTGATGCCCCTGCTTTTACAAACCTATTCAGCAATAAAGGCAGACTCAAGCTAACAGAGATTCTAGCTTCTCTGTACTAGCTTACAAACATTATCCTCTTTGGAGGGCAGGGGTCAGTACTGGATCTCAAGTGCCTGCCCAAGGTATGGAAATAAGAGTAAAGGGATAGTGGAGACTTATTTCCAGATGGCCTGCCTGGAAAAGGGGAAATGAAAGTATGGAGAAAGGATAGAAATGGGAGACTAAAGATGCTACTGCAGTAGGCTTAATACACTAGAAATAGGCATGATTTCAGGGGGACATAGCACTCTTTCACACTCCTTCCCACCTAAGAGGAAACTATCGGGTAGCCTCATTCTGGCTGTCTCACTATAGTTTCTCAACACTCAAGCTGAAAGGCAACATGCACATTCGTCAGATCTCTCACTTGCAAAGGAGGGAGAGATGGAACTTTAGCCCACCGACTCCCAGAGCTCCACCTCTGGGACCCTTAATAAACAAAACAAAAAAAATGACATGAAAGGTTAAAAACCAACCCTTCACACTACATATACTTTCCCCGAGGTCTGACTGTGCATTAACATTTAAGTCTGCACCATAACAAGACATAAAGTCCGTGTTCTTGTTTGCAGTACCAGGACGATGGTGCACTGTAAATCTGTAGAGCTGTAAAGCCAAATACCACCTCATTATCCTGGGGTTTTTGTTTTTCATTACATGGAGCCAGCAAAGAGGTTATGGTCAATTAAAACTTGATTCGGATCCCCATAAATAAACTTAAGGGCTTCGATGGCCCACTTGATAGCAGGACATTCCTTTTCTGTAGCTGAACAGCGTGTCTCTTTTTCGTGGAGTTTACGGCTCAAGTAAATAATTGGATGCTCCTCTCCTTTTATCACTTGGGACAAAACAGCCCCCATGCCAGAGTCCGAGGCATCTGTACCATAAAAGGCTGAGAAAAATCAGGGTTCCCAAGGCCCTAGGCAGCCCAAAGCTCCAAATGCTCAGGGCCCCATTATTCCCACTGCCTGACTCACTGCATCTCTCTCCTCTCTCTCGAGAGTCGTAGATCGAGAAGGTGGGATGGAGATTTGCCCTCTACCTGCTCGAATGGTCCTGCATCACCACAGACCAGTGGGTACTGGACACTATTCGAAAAGGGTACTCAATAGACTTCCTGTCTAGCCCACCGGACAATCCCCCCCTTCCTGTCAATTGTCCACCAGCCCACGCCCATCTTCTAGCAGAAGAAATTCAGCAGCTTCTAGAGAAAAAGGCCATCCAGCCGGTTCCCCCAGCACAGAGGGGCAAAGGTTATTATTCCCGTTTTTTTTCTGGTTCCATAGAAAACGGGAGACCTTCGCCCAATTCAGGACTTAAGCCAACTCAATCTCTCGGTCAAATACCAGAGATTTCGGATGGTAACTCTGGGAAGTCTGTTCCCCTTGCTCCATCAGGGGGACTGGTTATGCTCCCTAGATATGCAAGACGCTTACATGCATATCAAGGTTCTGAGATGTCACAGAAGGTTTCTTTGATTCAGGTTTCAGGACCAACATTACCAGTTTTGAGTATTGCCCTTCAGCCTTTCATCTGCTCCAAGCATTTTCAATAAGTGTCTGGCAGTAGTGGCAGCGGGCCCTCCTGAGGAGAGGTTTCTCTGTTTACCCCTACCTGGATGATTGGCTTCTCTCTGCCCTGTCAGAGGAGCAGCTTTGAGTCACCCTGAAAGACAGAGGAGCTCTTCCACTCCTTGGAGATAACTGTGAATTGGCCCAAGTCACAGCCCTGGCCATCCCAGTGGTTGCAATTCATAGGGGTGATCCCTGATACCGCGCAGGGAAGAGCTTTTCTGCCCTTGGACAGGGTGGAACGCCTGTGAGCCTCAGCAAGCAGAGTTCAAGCAGCCCCCTCTATCCTTGCACGGGTTATTCTTCAGCTACTGGGCCACATGGCGGCTGCCATAGCTATGGTCCCCCTCACCAGACTGCACATGAGGGTCCTTCAGTGGCAGCTCAGGGTCCAATGGGACCAGGCGGTGGATGACCTGGATCAGCAGATCCATTTTTTTCCGGCGGTCTGTTGCTCCTTCGACTGGTGGCTCTGTCACACAAATCTAGAGGGAGGAGTCTCCTTTCGGAGACCAACCCTGTCTCAAATTCTGACTACAGATGCCTCGTTGACAGGTTGGGAGGCTCGTGAGGATCACAGGACTCGAGGGTCCTGGTCTCCCACAGATTGCTCCTACATATTAGTGTTCTGGAAATGAGAGCAGTTCTGAATGCTCTTCAGGCATTTCAAGGCCGCTCTCCGGTCCTCTCCTGGTGCAGACAGACAACACGCCAGTAGTCTTCTACATCAACAAGTAAGGGGCACTCACTCTTATCCCTTTTCAGGAGGGCCATGAGAGTGTGGGACTGGGCAGTAGAACACCTTCTTGACCTCACAGCAGTACACCTGCCAGGGGTTCAGAACGTTCTTGTCGACAGTCTCAGCCACACTCACTCTCCTCGGAGTCATGAGTGGGAACTACTCCAAGAAGTCTCAGATGACCTCTTTGGTCGCTGGGGCCATCCAGAGTTGGACCTCTCAGGCCCCCATGCAACGGCAAACTGCAAAATTTCTGCTCGCTCACCCAGGGCCTGTTTTCTGGCAGACGATTGTCCCTCCTGGACAGGGAGGTTTCTGTACGCCTTCCTCTCATCCAGAGAGTACGGATCAAATTGCAGTTAGAAGGGCCAGGTTGATCCTCATAGCTCCTCTATGGCCTTGTCAGATTTGGTATCCGCTGCTTCAGCAACTGTCATTGGAACCCCAGTACAGTTGCCTCTTTCCACCAGTTGCTCTCACAGAACAGGGACACTCGTCCGCCCTGCTCTGCATACTCTTCACCTGCTCGCCTAGCTCCTGCAGTCTTAGCAGAAGAGAGTTAGGAGTGTGAAGCAGGGTAGCAGAGGTTTTGATGGCGGGAAGCCTTCCACTAGGCTACGATGCTGTGAAGTGGAAGTCTTTCTGTCTCTGGGCAACTGCCTGTGCCCTAGATGCCCTGGATTGTCTGGTTAGGCATGTGCTAGACTACCTCTTCCACCTTCTGGACTTGGGGCTAGTTACTCATAATCAAGGTGCACATGTGTGCAGTCTCCTGACACCATGAACCTTTGGGGAGAGGTCTCTAGCACAACTGAAAGTATACAAGACTTTTCTCAGAGGGATCTTACCGTCAGACCTCGAGGAGGGACCCTGTTCCTCTTTGGGATTTACTTTTCATTCTCGAAGCTCACCCTACCTCCCTTGAACCAGCCGCATCCTGCGAGCTACGTTTTCTGTCTTGGAAAACATTTCTTTTGGTTGCCATTACTTCCACTCGAAGGATTTCAGAGCTTCAGGCTTTGTTGTATAAGGAACCTTACATTGTCTTTCACAGGGACAGGGTGACCCTGCGTACGAACACAAAGTTTCTACCGTAGGTGGTGTCGTTACTGACTTTGAACTAGGACATCAACCTTCTGGTTTACTACCCTGAGTTTGAGAACCAAGGTGAAGCGCTGTTGCACACATTGGTGTCCACAGAATCCTGAGGTATTACCTCCACAGGACTCAAATTTCTAGAAAGATGGACCAGTTGTTCGTCTCCTTTGCAAAAAGGATGACAGGGGCTCCTGTCTCCAGTCACTGGCCCGTTGGGTGGTGCACTTTATTTCTTTTTATCAGCATCGTGGCAAACCTCTTCAGGGACCTGTTAAGGGTCACTCCACGAGGGCAGTGGCTACTTCCTTTGCCTCCTTGAAAAATATCTCGCCGGCAGACATTTGTGCTGCAGCGACATAGAGCACAGTCCTCACCTTCATCAGGCATTACAGCGAGACATTGCGCTCAGGAGGATTGCTGGTTTTGGACTAGCTGACCTGCAAAGCCTGCTCTCTTGAGGTTATTGTTTTTACTCAGTTTTAGGGTTTCTTTCCACTTGAGATCAGACCTGGTCCTGTCTTTGGGTACTGCTTGGGATTCAGTCCTAATGGTATTACCTGGTACAAGAGCTCCCTCAAAGTTGGATAGTACAGTTATGTAAGAACTTACCATAACAGTAGGTCTTCAGAGGAGCTGTTGCAGCAGGTGGCTTTCCACCTCCATCCCCAGGAATCTGTGTTATTTCATTGTGTGCGTTGGGGAGTTCCTGTCTGGTTCTCTAGTATTTTTCAGCTGGGTGTCCGCAGGAGAACTGGGATGGCTCTGGGGGACCGCCTCCTTTATACTATGTCTGGTGTCTGGCAGAGCCGACGCTGGGCGTGTCGCCCACTACAGACTGGTTAGAAGGTTTTTCCTTGGGTCCTAATGCCTGGCGGCATTAGTCCTAATGGTATTACCTGCTGCAAGAGCTCCTCTCAAGATCTAGTGTTACAGTAAGGTCTTAGTAACTGTACTTTTCCCTGCATCTGTAAATCAAGGTTAGTTGCAGGATAATGGTGAATGTCCCCACGGATGCATACCACTGCTGTGTCTGTCCCTTTTCTTTCCTGCTGCACCAGGTCTGTTCTCACGAGGGTTTGCCTATTGCCTGAGTCAATTAGCCCGGTGACCTCCCTGTTTCCAATCTTAACAGGTGTGATGTAGTGTCCCCAGCTTGCCAAGACTAATTGGGCAGCTGTGGTCTTTCTCTTGGTGTAATACCTGGGTATATGTCCCTTCCCTTGACATTCTCTACAGATGATGTTGGGGATGTAAGTTCTATTGGCTTGAACTGTCTTAGAGCTCCCATTACAATCTGTAAATGTAGTGGCAGAGGAAGAAGAAGAATATGTAGTCTTTACCATGGGTGGGGTTGCACCAGCTCCAAGATGTCCTAGTTGGCTATTAGGACGAGCCATTAGGTAGTCCTTGGCCAGTGTAATGGCTTTTTCAGTGGTGTCTGGCTGGTGCTCCCTTACCCACATTTGTACATCCGAAGGCAGGATACAAATAAACTGTTCCAGAATTACCATCTCAAACATTTTGGTCTGCAGACTTCACCCCCCGGCTGTAACCATTTGTGACATAAGTCCTTCAATCTTGTGAATGCCTCTTGGGGAGTATCCACAGTATGGAATTTAAATGTCCGAAAGCGCTGTATGTGTTTCAGGACTAATGTCGTACCTGTGCAGGATGGCTTGCTTGACAGTATCCTAATTCTTCGCCTGGGAACTGTCCATATGACTATATGCAAGTTGCACCTTCCCGGATACATAGGGCACCAGGCATATGACCCACTGGGTTCTGGGCCACTCACAAGCTTGGGCTATCCGCTCGAATGTAGTCATATATGCTTCTATATAGTCAGTGACACCAAGTTTAGTCAATTTTATGTCCTTAGTGGTATCTACAGGTGGTGGTTTACATGCCCCTATGTCCCGGATAGCTACGTAAAGTGTCTGTTCACGAGCCTTGGCTCTTTGAAAGACAGCCTCCCTTTGTTTGTCCATAGCTAGCTGTGTTACGCACAGCCAGCTGAATAGCTGTGTATATCTTCTGGAGGGTCTTCAACCACTACTCTGTGGCTATCACATCCACATCCTCACCCCTCTCCTCCAGCTCTTCCTCTTTTCTTCTTTGTGTTTCTCCGGACATCCGGCCCCAGGCCAGGCAGTTGGGTCTCTCCATATTTACCAGCCATGGTTCTCGTGAGGACGCCACCAGGTTTGCTGAGCGTCTTGTCTGCTGTCTCCGACTGCATCCAACGTCAGGAAGGTACCAGTGTCACCAAAACATCCCACTCTGACACCATTGTCCTAGGCTGTGGGTGTATTGATCGACATGGACACAGTGATGAGGAGGCAAGGTTTTAGATTGCCAAGCCAAGAGGTTTATTCATCAAATCAAAACAAAATAAGTAGCTTTATGGCAGACTATAAACGAGGAAGAAATCAAAAATGTATGAATAAAGTACACCAAACACTCTGGTTTCCAAAGGTAATACAAGCAGAAGCTGCCCTGGAACCAAATAGAGTCCAGGTCTGAAGAGGTGCAGACCTTCTTACTTTGGGTCAGTACCTAGCTGATCCCACAATGAATCTGAATGGGTTACCACAATGAGCTCCCTTTTATACCAGGGAACCATCAGGTGACCACCTTTAGCTCCACCCCCTAAACACCTTGCATAAGCAAAACCTTTACAACACACATTTATGTACTTGTACATACAGTGAAAGTCCATATATCTTTATTCGAGTACATACATATCCTTGAAATGCAATAATTCCAATATTAACACAAAACAGCTCATTGCCTGAGTTAGCCCCTCCCCTTACCTGTCTCTAGTATTTCAAGGGTGAACAGTGGGCCGGCTGCCTCCTAAGGACATAGCTGGAGCAGCAGGAATACTGAGCACCACAGAGAACTTTCCAGAATGGGGAACAGTTAAGGTAAACCTTTGGCTTTTACAACATGCCCGGCTTTCTATTGCAACTGAGACACAGGAATACCAAAAGGAAATGAAACACTGTATGGAACTGGTAGACATTCTGAACTTGTGTACACTTTGTCTAGCAGTTCCTCATGAGTTTTATTTTAGTATTTCCTGCTTTGCAACCTTTCTGCTTAAAGGAAAGCTGTCATAATAAACCCTGTTTTCCTGCCAGCCACTACTCACCTGCCAACTTGCAGTGAGAGAGTTTAATGTCTGTTGTAGGACATGTCTTTCAGTTAAAATTTGTATTTCCATGTCTCGCGTGAGAGGCCCCATGTCACGGTTTGTAGCAGCAAGCAGACCGCAACCTGCATGTAAATTAGAATCCTCATCTTCCTGTTGTGTGCCGGAACGCTGCTTTGTGACGATTGCGGCATGTTTTAGTGAAGCAAAAAGAAATGTTGTGCTTGGTAGTATTTTTTGAGCTCTACCTTTAGAAACAAACCCCGTCGAAAACAGAGCAGTATGACCTATTTAATTCTGTTACTGAAGTTTGCATCTCTGAGTTCGGGCATGCGCTGTAGAGCTAGGTGCTACCACGCATGCCCGAACTCAGAGCTGGAAATTTCAGAAACAGAATTAAATAGGTTATACTGCTCTGTTTTCGACGGGGTTTGTTTCTAAAAATAGAGCTCAAAAAATACTACCAAGCACAGCATTTCTTTTTGCTTTGTGAAAACATGCCCCGATTGTAATGAAGCAGCGTTCAGGCACACAACAGAAAGATAACCAAGCTCACCAGCTAGCCCACAAGGTCAAGCTCGGTCTTCCGGTGCGGCAGCACTGTCAGAATGGCGCTTCCAGGACAGCCCGAGCAACCCCCATCAAGGCAAGTAAAGACTGCAGTTGCATACCATATGTTGGCTGCAGAAGTAAAAAATCACAAAGATTGTGCTAATCGGACGTTTCTGCAGCCCTAGTGATTGGCACAAGAGTTTGACAGCTTTCCTTTAATGCTCAGCATAGCAAGCTACTGCAATTCTTCTGTGAGGGAACACTAAGGAAAAACGGAAAACACTATTGCAATACCATTTTGGGGCATGAAAAAATAAGCTTTTTTATACACAATAAAACAAATATAACTTAGTCAAACATGAAAACTGGGTGTGTTTGCAGGGCTTAGTCTCTAAATAAGACCGTCCAGGATTGGACCACAGTTTCCATAGTGTTTACTCTTTTTTTTTTTTTACATTTTGGCAATACCTGAAAACTGGTTAAACATGTTATGTTTGTAAAAATGCACCGCGAGGGTTTTCTGCCTCTCGCTAGTGCGATTCTGGTGCCCCTGCTTCTACAAACCTGTTCAAGTGCAAAGGCAGACTCAAACTAACAGAGATTCTAGCTTTCTCTACTAGCTTACAAACAGTATCCTCTTTTGGGGGTTGAGTACTGGATCTCCGAGTGCCTGCCCAAGGTATGGAAATAAGACTACAGGATAGCGGAGACCTATTTCCCAGATGGCCTGCCTAGAAAAAGGGAAATGAAAGTATGGAGAAAGGAAAGGATAGAAATGAGACAAAAGGTGCTACTGCAGTAGGCTTAATACACTAGAAATAGGCAGGATTTTGGAGGGGGCACAGCACTCTTTCACTGACAGATTCCTCTGAGATTGGCTGGGGGCTTATATGGAGCCTCATCAGACACAGGGTACATGGACAAAGTGGAGAGTAGCCCACATAAATGTCTTAGAAATGCAAGTTGTTCTGTACAGTCCAGAAGCCTTCCAGATACATCTGTGCCTGGGACATCTACTGGTGCAAACCGACAACATCACTGTGGTGCACTACATAAACAAGCAAGGGAAACTCACTCCACACCCTATGCAGGGAAGGAATGAAGGTTTGGTATTGAGCCTAGAACACTGTCTAGAGCTGTCGGCAGATCATGTTCCAGGCATCCAAAACATCTTGGCAGACAGGCTATAAACAGGTTAAGTCCAGAATGCATGAGTGAGAACTGCTGACCTTGGTAGTAGAAGACCTGTTAGACAGGTGGAGTCGTCCAGAGTTGGACCTTTTTAGCATCCCCACTGAATGGAAAACTGCCGCTTTTCTGCTCACTCATTCCAGGGCCTGGTGTTTTCTGGCAAGAAGCATTGTCCTTCTCTTGGAAGGGGAGGAGGTTCCAACAAACATATGAAATTTGCCAGCACCAATTAAAGGCCTAGAGGTCTAGCAAGTCTGCTCAAATATATTTAGTTTTTGTTGACCGGGTAAGTGCACTAGACAGATCCTGCCTATTTTCAGGCACGACCCGGGGGAGGGGGGATACTGATGAATGCCAGCTGACCTTGAACCAGATTAAGCTGTTGGTGGTGTTTTTAGTGAATGAGGGAAATTTGGCCAGGACACGGGGGAGATTCCCCTACTCTTGCTTCCTGTGAGCAGGGGGGACCCTTTTTGTCTGTGGGACCAAGATGGCAGATGAGAGTCCTGGAGTGAGGAAGGACCTTGTGGAGGCGGGAGAGCTGGTCTCCTCTCACACCTCGTCTGTGCCAGAGACTGAAGTGCAGACTGAGCAAAATCAAGGGAATAAGGATTTGGATATGGATACTGTGGTAAATGAACAGGATGGAGTGAGTAATAACAATATGGATGCACAACTGCAAGAACAAGAGCAGAAGGAAAGTATGGACACTGATTCTGAGCCTGAGGGGCTTGAAGACATTGCTGATACAGAGACGTCAAAGCTGGTGTCTGAAGAAACGCTGGAGTTACAGCGCTTACTGGAGGTGGAAGAGCGGAGATTCTACTTTAAAAAAAAAAAAATATCCTTGCTGCAGAAAATCCAGCATTCAAAATCTGAGAGCACGGTTAACGCTGTCATTGCAGATCAGCTGAGTAAGGAAAAGAATGCCTTAAAGGAACTGTCATCTGCCGGGGATCAGAACGAGTCTATGGAGGCTTGCTCTGCTACTGAGACACCTCTACAAAATGTGAGTAATCCTGTATTGAAACAATTGTATTCTGATAAAAATGTTTCCTCTCCTGGGACTAAGGCCCCTGGCCCATGCCCTCGGTCTATAGAAAAGGCCCTCCCAAGGCGCAGGCAGGGAAAAACAACCCCAGTCTGGCCAGTGGGTTTCTGGTAAATCCCCTATTAGAATGCCTATGCCTGCTGATTTTCAGGAAACTGCAGTACAGAATATGAATAAATCTCACATACAAAATCCTGGGGAGTCTATCTTGCAGGAAGACCCGCTGGTTATACCTGATGATTTAACTCTGACACAAAACCCTGTACTGGTTTTACCTAATGGGGAGAAAAATGCAGCACCACTCCAAGTGGAAGCATCCTTAAATAAACAACCTAATAGGCAAAAGAATACTTTTTCCTCTCTTTCGCTTGCCCATCCTTCCAGCCAAGCGCCACAATGCAGTTAGACTCTCTTATATGGGCAGAATGCCAGACCCTCCAGACAGAGTATTTGTGGCTAGATCTCTTCTAAAAGACTCTATGAAGTTCTTCTCACATGAAATATACGCATTGATTCATATTTTGGGGGAAACAACTTTTGACATAAGTTTTAACTCCCCCCGAGGAATGGAGAGGTTCTGGTCAAAATATCAAACCCTAAAACGTTCAGCATTATGGAGTCCTTTTTTAGCTATCCCTCTCACCCAGCCTGCCTACAAGACTATTTCTGTTTTATTCAGGAATGAGGGAGTGGATTTATCTGACGTTCTTTACTGGCTCAAGCTTCGTTGCACTGTTATTGGAGATCCAGAGGCCATCCTGGACACAGAAAATATATGGACTGGGGGGGTGGAGAATTAAAGTCCTTCTAAAATCAAATGACTCTGGGGTTATGCATTTGCCAAACTCTTTTTTTGGGGGGCCGAGATAGGGGAGTGTTATTTTACCCAGGGCAGCCTAAGGCCTGCTACCGGTGTGGGGACCCCTCACATCTGAGTAGTGTATGTGATACTGTAAAGTGCAACTTATGTGGGGAATTGGGGCACTTGAGTACTGCGTGTGTTTAAAGGAATGTTTGTTGAATTTTGTTGACCTGAAGCCCACTGGGCCTAGAAGGCCCTTTTTTGGGGGATATGATGGTAAGCAATTGAATTTGAACCAGATTAAGCTGTTGATTTTATTTTTAGTGAATGATGGAAATTTGGCCAGGACACCAGGGAAATTCCCCTACTCTGCTTCCTGTGAGCATGAGGGACACATTTTCCTGTGGGACCAAGATGGCGTAAGAGGAGGACAGCGGAGGAGGACATGCTGTGGCTGGTGAGTTAGCAAGGCTCAGCGGGGAACTTGGTACGGCTGGAATGCACCCTCAGGGTGGCCAGCATATCATACCTCAGCCCCCGCTGCTTGCTGTGATAGCAGCGGGTGGAGGATGCACCGAAAATGGAGTTTTGCTACACTCCTCTACGATGGTGACACAAGGTGTTACAGGAAGAACAACTAATATTCTTCAACTGAAACTACCTCTGGCTGGAAGCTGCAATACTGAACATAGGATTTGCAAGAAAGCGAGTTGTGCTCACAACAGAGGGAGGTGAACCTTACAATTGTCTTTGGTTTGTAGCAGATATTCTGCAGGTGGAGGCTACTTCTAACTGAAAGGTGAAATAAGGAACTTAGAATTATCAGGAAAAGACAGTCTTTCAAGCAACAGAGGGAGGTGGATCTAGCTTTACGTTTGTTACAATTCTTAAGATTTTCAGTACAGGAGGAGTTTAAAGCACAGCTGACTGCTGTCAGAGCACAAACCACCAGGCTGTTTTGGGGCTGGGGAGGTTTCCCTGTGTCTGACTTGGATGTCTGGATTTTTCTCTGTTTGATTAGCAGGGTATTTTCTCAGTCAAATTGTTGTGTAGGGCATCTTGCTGACAGGAAGGCACTCATCGCAGCGGTGGGTCAGAGCTCTTAGCGATTGTGTTTGTGAGGGCACAGTTTAGGCCCAACCCTTCCCACCCCTCACCCCACCCATCCCTGGAAATAGTTCCTTTATACCTGGGGTTCTGACATCATTTCCTCAAGAGTGCAAGGTGCATATCACTGTCATATCCTCTCTGGCACACTGCACTGACAATATAAGCATACACATTGTATAATATATGTATATATTTCTATATAACAAACCAATCACACACACAAAAAAAAAAAAGTAGATAAACATGTGGGGAGTAGTGCAATGTAATGGCTGTGGGGCAGCAGTCTTCCGGGAGTCTTTCTGGAGGCTGAGATGCTGCCCTATTTGCAGACAACTCTCTGCCCTGAGGGAGGAAGTTGCCCGTCTTCAGGCCACACTGGGCAGTAGTAAGGGAACCTTCCCCCAGGCCACACTGGATGGTAGGAAGGGAACCTCCCCCATCCAGGGAGCACCAGAGTCATCACCACCACTACCTCAGAGGTTGCGAAGAAAGCACAGCAGTTGGACCACAGTGGGCTCAGGGAGGGTGAGGATAGTGGAACAGAGGCACACCCAGTCAGTTGTTCCACTCCACAATCCATACACCATTCTGGGGGAGCATAGCTCCCCTCTGGATGCACCCGCAGAGGAGACTAAGGAGGCTGAGGACAACTGTCACAAGGGAGGCCCTCAGGAAGGAGGCAGAGGACACCACAAGGAAAGGAAGATGCTCCTGGTGGGGGACTCAATTATTAGGGGGATAGAACTGGGGGGAGCAGGGAAAACTGAAGTAAGGTGCCTGCCTGGTGCCATGGCTTGGAGGGACAGGAAGCGCATCCTCAGGATCACGAGAACAGCTGCACGGGAGTCTGAGCTGGACGTCATTGTCCACCTAGGGACAAATGACTTGGCTTAGCATGAGATTAGAGCAGAGCAGAAGGACTTTGTAGAATTGGGGAGGGGGGCCAAGACAAGTAGCACACACAGTATCCTTCTCAGAGGTGCTGCCTGTCAATGGCATGAGTGAGGCGAGGGTACTTTGCACCATGCAGTTTAATGAATGGTTGAAAAAAATGGTGTGGTGCACAGGGGTTTGGCTTCATTGGGGACTGGGGTTCCACCTGGAGGGACACCAGCCTATACTGGCAGGATGGTCTGCATCTGTCCAGGAAGGAACAAGTTCTTTGAGCAATCGGTTTAAATGCTTCATTGGCAAGCTTTAAACTAGTCAAGGGGAGGCACTGATAAGCAGCAGGAAAATCCCAGCCTCTCCCTACAAAACAGGGTACTAAATAGGAAAAAGACCGAGGTAGAAAGGTCAGTGGGGGATGCTGCAACAGAAGGTAAAGCCATCAAAAAATGGAGAGCAATGAGTACCAATGCCCGTAGTCTGAGTAACAAGCTTCCTGAATTAGTGGCCTTGATGGAGGAGGAACATCTGGATATCGTGGCAGTCACAGAAACATGGTTCGCACAAAACCATGACTGGGACGTAAACATACCAGGATACACTCCACAGGATACAGAGGCAGTATAGCGCAGTGGTCTAAGGCTCTGAGCTGCAAATTTGGTGACATCCAGCAGACCTGACCTGGGTTGAATCCCACAGCTTCCACTTGCATACTGTGTGACCCTGAGCAAGTCACTTAACCTCCTTGTGCTCCCAGGTCACTCCTGTAAAAAAGCTTTCAGCTTAGTGTGCTATACCTGGTTAAACTACTAAATAAATAAATAAAACACTATCTACAGGAGGGACAGGGAGGGTAAAAGAGGAGGAGGAGTAGCTCTTCACATAAGGGAAGGAATCAAAGCAACAGAACAAAAGGGAAAACAGGGAGGAGGAGAAGCAGCACTGTGGGTAAATCTAGAGACCGGCAATGGCACCACAATCTGCACAGGGGTTGTATAAAGACCCCCTTCTCAGGGGGAGGAAATGGACAAGGAAATGATAGAAAGTATACTTAGAATGGCAGAAAAAGGGGAGATATTGCTGATGGGTGATCTGAATATGCCAGATGTTAACTGGAGTGCAGTTGCAGCAGCCACTTCGAAGAGTGGGGTTATTCTAGATGCCCTACAGGGGGCATGCCTTAGACAACTAGTATTGGAGCCCACTCGAGAGGGAGCAATCTTAGACCTGGTTCTCTCAAATGGAGATGTAGAGAGGATCACAGATGTAGAAGTGGGTAGCCATCTGGGAACTAGCGACCATCGAACAGTATGGTTCACAATAAACACAGCAATAGAATCAAGCCATACAAAGGCAAAAGTACTGGACTTTAGGAGGGCTGACTTTGCCAAAATGGGTGAGTGCCTAAGGAATGCACTAGCAAATGGGCAGGAAGAGGGGTGGAAGAACAATGGGGAATAATAAAAACTGCCATCACAGAGGTAACAAGCCTTTGTGTGAAGCAAATAAACAAAACGAAACGATGTAAGAAGCCACTATGGTTCTCAAAGGAAGTGGCAGTGAAGGTTCAAGAGAAAAAGAAAGCATTCAGGAAGTACAAGGAATCACAGAAGGAGCGGGACAGAGAACTGTATCAGTTAAAGCAAAAGGAAGCTGGGAAGGCAGTCAGAACAGCAAAGGCCCAAACCGAGGAAAAGATGGCCAACTCAGTTAAGAAGGGGGATAAAATCTTTTATAGGTACATCAGGGAGCGAAGGAAGACCAAGGGAGGATAGTGAGGCTAATAAAGGGAGGGAGGGTGGGCAGAGGGTGACTGTGAAAAGGCAGAGATACTAAACAAATATTGTTGCTCAGTATTTACAAAGGAAGAGGGGAGGTACCTAAAGCGAACAGTAGAAACACTCTGGATACAGAAGTTGATACCAGCCCATTTACAGAAGAAAGGGTTCTGAAAGAACTCTTAAAACTGAAGGTGGACAAAGCAATGGGGCCTGATGGGATTCATCCCAGAATTCTAAAAGAACTAAGGGTAGAACTAGTGACACCACTGACTACCCTCTTTAACAAATCATGGGAGGATGGGGTGGTACCCGAGGACTGGAGGAGGGCAGATGTGATTCCCCTTCACAAAAGTGGGAGCAGGCAGAAGCAGGAAACTACAGACCTGTTAGTTTAACCTCAGTGATAGGGAAAATGATGGAATCACTTCTGAAGGAAAGAATTGTCGAGTATCTAGAGGCCAGAGGGGCACAGGACCCAAGGCAGCATGAATTCACAGCGGGAAGGTCATGCCAGACAAATCTGATAGATTTCTTTGACTGGGTGATCAAAGTAGTAGATCAGAGAGGGCTGTGACATGGCCTACCTAGACTTTAGCAAGGCATTTGGCACAGTCCCACACAAAGATTAATATACAGTTAGCCAGCCTGGTAGTGGGTCCCAAGATGACAGCCTGGGTAAAGAATTGGCTGGAGAATAGGACACAGAGAGTAATAGTATATGGAGTCCACTCTGAAGAAAGGGGTTACTAGTGGGTACCGGAGTTCAATATTAGGACGGTCCTCTTCAATGTCTTTATAGCGACATTGCAGAGGGACTGGAAGGAAAAGTATGTCTCTTTGCAGATGACACAAAGATCTGCAACAGAGTTGATGCACAGTGTGGGGTGGAAAGGATGAAAAGGGACTTGGCAAGGTTAGAGGAATGGTCAAATGTATGGCAGCTTAGATTCAGTGCTAAGAAGTGTAAGGTAATGCACCTGGGAAACAAAAACCCAGGGGAAGAGTACACAATGGGGTTGAGATACTAACAACAACAAAAATGGAAAGGGACCTGGGGGTAGTCATATCAGATGACCTAAAGGTGGGCAAGCAATGTGAGAGGGCAGCAAGGAGGGCTTGGGGGATACTGGGATGCATAGGGAGAGGCATCACCAGTAGAAAACAGGAAGTTATTATCCCTCTGTACAGACAGCTGGTGAGACCCCATCTGGAGTACTGCGTGCAGTTCTGGAGACCCAATCTCCATAAAGACATAGACAGGATGGAAGCTGTCCAGAGGAGGCAACTAAAATGATGCAGGGTCTGCACGGAAGACATATGAAGAGAGACTTAAGGAGCTTAATATGTATAGCCTCAAGGAAAGGAGGGAGAGGGGACATGAGAACTTTCAAGTACCTCAAGGAATCAACAAAGTCCAAGAGGGTAGCATCTTTCAAAAAGAGGTGTGCAAGAACAAGGGGCACAATTTGAAGATAGAGGGGCAGCTCAGAGGTAATTTAAGGAAGTATTTTTTCACAGAGAGGTTGTGGATGCATGGAACAGCCTTCCGGAGGAGGTTGTGGAGTCAAAAACAGTGGTGGAATTCAAGCATGCATGGGACAGTCATAAGGCAATTCTAGGGGTGGGGGTAGGAAGAAGTAGGCTGCTGGTTAACTAGGATCTGCAGCTTATCCATTAGGTAGGGAAATGGTCAGACTGGATGGGCCAAGCGGTCCTTATCTGCCATCAAATTCTATGTTTCTAAGTCCCGGAGCAGGCCCCGTACCTGTGGAGGGCGATGAAGATATAGATGCAGTGGTCCTTGTGAAACAGGACCTCTTATTACAGGCTGAGGCTGATTACAGAGCAGCTAAACTGCATGCCAAAGGAAAAAAAAAGGAAACGCTCGATTCAAGGTTCACCGTCGCTTTCACGGCGCTTCTACAGCAAAAGTTTTGCAGCGGCCCTCTAATGGAGGATACTACATCAGGAAAGACACAGGATTGGAAAATCACCACAGCATGATTCGGCATGGTCTCCGAACGGGTATTGGAACGAGCTGGTTGGATCCAAACAGAAACAGGTCAGTGGGTTGAGGATCCCGATATTCCGCTTCCGGGTTCGGGAAGTGTCACGGGGGTACTGGGGAGAACTGTGGATGGCCTCCTCCACAATATGCACAGGCCTGATACAGTCCTGTTTACTAAACCATATGTGCTAGCCTTAGACCCTGTTTCAGGGCACCCTTTATCTGCTAATACAGATGCAGAGATGGTTATGATGGATTTGCCCATTTCACAAGCGGATTCTATTTCCTTCTCCCCTATACTGTCGCTAGCACAGTAGGGCCTATGGAAAACATTACTGTGGCTAGTGATTTCCCCCCAGTCGGAAGAAGCGCTGGGATCTATTCCTGTAGTACCTCCTGACAATGAGTCAGTAACCCCAGCCCTGACAGCTCCCACTTTGCTAGTTTATTTCAAAACCTGTTTCTTTAGCCAAATGCAGGAATGCAGTTCGCTGCGGTTTTGGACCAGCGGATACGATGCCAGACCGCTTTTATGTGGGGAAGTTCTGTTGAAGCAGATGCTGGGTTTTCTCCTCGAAGTGTATGCTTTGATTCATACACCGGAGAATCTACATATGACATAAGTTTTCGCTCCCTGACATCCTGATTCGCTTCTGGATGACGATGCCCTGTTTAAAACGAACCCAGCTTGGACCCACTTTCAAGCTATACCTTTAGCAAAACAAACTTTTAAAGTGATCACTGTCTTATTCAGGAATGAAGGGTGAATATTATGGACATTTCTATTGGCTGGAGAAAGCGTTGTCAAATACAAGGAATCCGGAACCAGTTTTAGATTCTGAAGGTTTTTGAATGGAGGTGGAGGTATAAGGTGACTTTACCACAAATGGAGGATGGACTTCAACATCTACCAAGTTGTTTTTACCTGGGTCGCGACAAGGGTTTTATTTTTTATCTTGGATGGCCACACCATTGTTATAAACGCGGTTCCAGTAAACATTTAAGTCGAACCTGTCATACAATGAAATGTGCTCAATGTGGGGAAGTGGGGCATATTATGACTGACTGTCATCATCCTCCCAAGTGTAGTCTTTGTGAGGAACAGCATTCCTTTATGGATTGTCCTTGGGCAGCCCATAATACTCTGGACAAGGATTATACCACTCAGGATTTTTATTTGAATATTGCATTAAAACTGCTTTGAAACAATATGGGCCCCACCTAAGAGGGCACCTCCTGAAAGGCTTTATTAATCCCCTTGAGGCCTTATCCACTTCTGTTTTGGTTTCTCGCATGCCTCTATCTGAGGCAGAACCTTTAGTACTAGAGGTATCTGGTGATGTAGGTTCTATGCCTCCCCCCCTTCCACCAGAAGGTGCCTTCACTGTAGTTAATAATCGAAGGAGGAGTTTACGGAAGAAAACTGCAGCATCTGTTTCAGAATTCTTCCATCTCCCAGTGCAAAACACCTTTTCCACCTTGCAGGTTGAAGAATCTGATGTAGGTACAGAATCAGACTCGGTTTCGGTTCACTCCTCTCAAGCGGATGGACGATCAGACACTGAGCGTTCTACAGAAGATTTGACTGTCCCTCCAAAAAATAAATCTAGGATGGGTTCCTGTAAATGGGTCAGGAAGAAATCCTAATGTTTTTCAATTTTTTTTTCAGGATTAATTAGTTCTCCTTTAGTTAACACTTAATGTTTTTTTTTTTATATGCAATGGATACATTATTTAGTATTACTGTGGCCTCTTTAAATACTAGCAGTATTCAGTCAGATAGAAAACAACTTTTGGTATATGCTTTATTTGATTCCTTTTTTTATGATGCGGTATTCTTTCAAGACACTAGATTACATAGCAGACGAGATGGATAGAGCCTCTGTGGGAGGGAAATGGGGGGTGACTTACTGGTCTATCGGAGAGGATCTTTGTCGTGGGGTTGGAATTTGTTTAAATTCCCCTTTGGCACAATCTATACAGGTAGTGGACATAGCCCGGGCCGTGCTTTATTAGGTGTCACGTTAGATAAATTACACTGTCGGTTTATTAATGTATATGCCCCACAAACAAAGACAGCTAGAATTGAGCTTTTTAACACTATACAACTTATTTGTTTACATCTCATTATGTTTTCTTGGGAGGAGATTTCCATTGTGGGTTGTATTTAAAGTATAGGGGTCCTCAAACCCCAAAATTATATTGTGATACCAATTGCCTGGCTGCTTTGATTTCACAAACTGGTTTGGTTGATGCTTGTTTTTTTTTTTTTTTTTGGCCGGCCAGATAAGACCTATTTCAAAGGTAACCTAGCTACTATGATCAATTTCTGGTTTATATCTCCTGCCTTGGAGATTAAAAATACCAGGACCCGTCCTGTTGCTCCATCTGACCACGCCATCATAGAACTGACGGTCTCTAATTATGATGGTATGCAACAAGGGCCTGGGTATTGGAGGTTGAACTTGGAACTGTTCTCTTCCACCTGTTAAGGATGGTTTTATTTCCTTATTAGAAGCACGTAAATCGGTTAAAATGTTATATGATACTTCACAGGAATGGTGGGAGGATACAAAGCTAGATATTAAAAGATATTTTCAACACATAGGTAGATTAAATAGGAAATTTAAGAGGGACCAATATTGTATTTACAAAACACAGTTTCAGAATTGTGTTTCAAGCTTCCCAAGGAGGTAAAATGATTCTTGCAGAATTAGCAGAAACCAGGCGAAAAATGAATGATCTACAATATAATAGACTTAGATCTTTAGAACAGGAACGGAAATTTGGAACCCAGGGTTCACAGGATTTTATGAATCCATTTAAATTCTGTGCTCAACAACAATATCAAAAGCGGATGTCTTTAACTCAGGATACTAAGGGGTGTCTTTGTTCCAAAAGGTATGAAATTATGACAGCCATAGAGGAGCATGTGCAGTCTTTATTTAGTCATCAGGAATCCTCCCGGGATGGTCATAAGGTTTGGTTGGAAAAATGTATTTTACCACAAGTTTTGTCATCTGATCAACGGGTACTGCTGTCACTACTTACTCAATCTGAAATAATGACCACTTTTGCAATGGTTAAAAAGAATTCTGCACCTGGAACAGATGGAATTCCATATGAATTGTACAGTGTGATTCTGCAAGTTTTGTTACCTGAAATCCTAGAGTTATTTCATGATATGATGGTTTCAGGGAATTTGCCTGATTCAATGGGTAATGGGTTGGTGGTTTTATGTATAAATCTGGGACAGGACTGACCTTTCAAACTGGCGCCCATCACATTATTAAATACTGATTTTAAATTGTATACCAAATTGTTGAATAACAGGTTGTTGCTTTGTGCATCTACTCTGATACATTCTTCTGAGACTTGTACTGTTCCTGACCGGAGTATAACGGATGGCTTAATTTTATTAAGAGAAATTTTGTCCCGGGGGGAGACTGGAGAATTAACTGGTTTCATTCTTAGTTTACATCAGGAAAAGGCCTTTGACAGGGTAAACCATGAATATCTTTGGGACTGTTTGGCTAGTTATGGGATTCCGGATACTTTTATTTTTTGGATAAAATCTTGTTATTCTAATGTTAAAGCTTTAGCATACTGTAATGGATGGATAGGGAGGGCATGCATGGTTACCCGGGGAGTTAGACAGGGATGTCCCCTGAGTCCCCTTCTCTGTCTTTTTACACTGGACCCTTTAATTTGTCGCGTCAATGATAATATTGCTATTCAGGGGGTTTCTTTTTCTAGCACCTCAGAAGAAATTAAAAGTATTGCATATGCAGATGACATCTGCTTTCTTGTGGGGGATTTACCTTGACCTGTTTAGTGGGACAAATACTTTGGGAATTTTCCAAATTCACGGAGCCAGAGTTAACTATAGGAAAAGTAAATGCCTTCGCTTTGGATTAGAAAGTTTTTAGAATCTATGGTAATTGGGATCCCTGTTGTGACAGGGACCTGTGTACAATTCTTGACTTTTTGGTACAGGATTTGGCCTTCTTAAATTGGTCCTCCAAATTGGCCATTGCATATGGAGACATTTTACTGTGGAATAAGTGGAGATTGTCCAAATTAAAAGGGTATATGATTAAGACCTTCTTACTCCCAATTTTTTTGCATTTAGCTGCAGTTTTAGTCTACCCCTAAGCTGGAGACCTGGATGTATGGTTGTTTTTTTTCAGGCATTTGGGGTAGTAGACTGAATCCAATTAAACGGTGTTTCTAGGAGCGTGGATATGTTGTTCATCCACACTATCTGGCATTGTCCCTTCCCTTTAAATCTTGCCGGAAGTCTTCAAGCTGGCTCCTTCCACCCACTCGGGTGGTAAATACCTCGGCTCCGCCTCATGACGCCAGGTCTTCCTTTCCGCTGGAAGATACAGGTTCCCTCATGCTACCTTGCAGTAACAGAGGCCGTGGAGTCAAACTGACGGTTTTCGCTGCACTTACTCGCCTTAAAACTCGTAAGAGTGTACGATTCAGATCCAAACGCTTCGGATATGGAGGACAAGTCATCCCCTGGGTTTCGCCGGTGTCCTTGTGGACAAAAAATGTCTCGCACCGATCCCCACCTCTCATGCATATACTGCCTCGGCGCTGTGCATGATACTTTGGCGTGCACCATCTGTTCGGCCTTCCATTCCACCATTCTGGTAAGGCACGCCTTAATTTGGGGAGACCGGAGCTTCGCAATCCACTGGTGAAATCGAAGGAGGCCAGGTGGGCGGTTTCCACGGCTGCGGGATCCGCCGAGCAGCTCAAGCAGATGGCGGCCTTCGAAGAAGAAGCTGCCCAAGCTTTGGCCAACCGAAGCTTCTTCGTGCCGCTCAACTTGGGCTTCACCTTCACGGGATCCTTCTGGGAGTTGTGCCAGTCTCTCCCTACTAAGGGTGAGGCGCCCTCGGGCTCGCACTCCTCCTGATCCAAGAAGAAGGATAAGGATCCTAAACCATCTTCTTCTACCTGAAGAAGACGCTCCTGGGACCGAGAGCGGTCCGACTCTCAGGAGCAAGGGGTCTTGACCACGGTCGAGATCGCTTCCTTGGCTGCTGGCTTTTCGGACCTTCTGTCAGGCCAGGGCACTGAAGCCGAGGATACAGCAGAACTGGCCGAGATTTCTCTCGACCCGATCGAGCCGTTGTCGCCGACGCCTGTAGACAACTCTCTGGAGAGGACTCCTATTCTCTCCTTCCCCGACGAGGAGACCTGTCCTTCCGGCATCCCGATCAAGGGACAAGAGCCGGAACCCCGGTTCTCACCGAATCCGGCTTCTCCCGACCGACAGAGCCAACACCATCGGTCTCGATCGAGGAATAGGACCCCGTCGGTCGAAAAACCGAGAAAGGGCCACAAACACTCCCAGAAGAGGCGCCGCCACCGTTCCTCATTCTCCTCGGACGAGAAGAGACTTGGACGGAAGCTCCGTCGATGTTATTTGGACCTCATGTGGCAGCAGCTTCTTTTAACGGGTCAAAAGCCGGCTGCCCTGGCAGTACCGGCCATTACGTGGCCTCAGCCTCTTCTGCCGACACCGACTCCTCGGTGCCGAGGACTGGTTCTCCCTCCGTGCGCATTTGCCGGCCTGTTACAGGCTCCCCACCAATTTTGGTGGAACCACCACCAAAACAGCCTCAGGGAAGGGTTCCCTCTAAGGAGGACCGACCGACTACGGGCCTGCCCCATAGGTTGTCCATCATGGTCACTCCTGATCGCCTAGGCTCATCGAGGGGGGATTTAGGTGGGAGACCCTTGTATCCGGACTCCTCGGATTCGGATACTACTGGCCTTCACTCTCATGATGAGCTGTCGGTGTCAGACATGGAGGAAGGGCCTTCTTCCTTCCAGGGCATCCTTCGACTTATTTCAGAGTCCACAGGTATGCCTGTGCAGCCCATTCAGAGAAAGCAGAATATCTCTCACGGATATTCTCAAGAGGATACCCGACGGAGGCCTTCCAGTGGCTGAAGCCATAGTTGGCCGGCTCTGGAACTTTGGCAGCGCCCAGCCTCTTGCCCGGTTCCTCTGCCGCGCATGGCCTGCAAGTACGGTGCCCATGGAGTCTTAGGGCTTCACTGAGCATCCCTCGGCAGAAAGCCTTGTGACTGCCCTCAGTGTTTAGGCGAACGGGCAGCTCTACGGATACTGACCACCCTTCGGACAAGGAGTCCAAACTTATGGACCACTCGGCCCGGAAGGTCTACGCGGCATCATCCTTAGGCCTTCATCAGGCTAGCTCAGCAGTGATCATGGCACACTTCTCTCACGCCCTTTTGGGGTCACTTGATGAAGTTCTCCCTCATCTCCCAGCAGGCATGCAGACCACAATCAAGCAGGTCCGGGACCAGGGCCGGGCTGTTGCTAAACAGCTCCAGACTGCTCTGGACATTGGTGATTCCTGTGCCCGTTCACTAGCTGCCGCGGTAGCTTCTCGCCGCAGGGCTTGGCTGAGGTTATCCTCCTTTCCTGCGGATACTCAGCACAAGCTAGATGACGTGCCCTTCCTTGGCACCGACCACTTTGGTCTGGGAGTGGCAGGTCATCTACAGCGCATTGAGCAGTCTAATGCCACCTTAGATGCCACCTCTGCTAAAGGTTCTTCGGGCAAGAACCAGCAGAAGCGCAAGAAGTCCTTTCGGCATTCTTCCCTGCGGTCAGACAGCCCTCCTTCCAGGAGGTCAGAACAGCAGCAGGCTCAAGCTTGGCGCCTAGGCCCAAGCAAGGTCCTCAACAGCCCCGCAAAGGAGGCCGAGGTGCTGGTCCAGGTGCCTCCTCCTCCTCCAAGCCTGCACAGTGACGGGTCGGGGGTGGCCTCCCCTGCACCCATCATGCCAGTTCTGAGTCCTCCCGTGGGGGGCCGGCTCCGCCACTTTCTTTCCGCCTGGTCCGGTATCACTTCGGACAGGTGGGTTCTGAAGTGGTCGGGCAGGGACTGCCTCTAGAGTTCGAGCAGTACCCCCCCCCAGCTGGGCCTGTGCCCCATGGGAGGAAAGGGTCTCAGTTGACGCTCAGTCGGCCCTTCGGGACGACATTGCTTAGCTCCTCCTCAAGGAGGCGGTAGCTCCAGTGCTGGATCCTCCTTCAGACCCAGGCTTCGTCTCCAGGTACTTCCTGGTGCCCAAGCGGACGGGGGGTGGGCGCCCCATTCTAGATCTCCACGACCTGAATTGGTATCTCAGGTCTCACACCTTCCGGATGGTAACTCTGAACCAGATTATACCATCCCTGGAGCAAAACATGTGGTTCTGTACACTGGATCTTCGGGACACATTCTACCATGTCCTAATCCGTCCATCCCATCAGTGGTTCCTCCACTTCAGGGTCAAAGGGACCCTGTATGAGTTCAGAGCCATGCTGTTCGGCCTGTCACCGGCCCCAAGGGTCTTCACCAAATGCATCGCAGTGGTGGCAGCCCATCTACGGCCAGCGAGGGTCTGGGATGCATTCCCTATCTAGACGCACTGGCTTCTGGTGGGTTCCTCCTTCAGGAGGTGGAGAGGTCCAGGGACCTGACCTCCAACCTGCTCCCACCTGGGCCTCCTAATCAGTGAGGCCAAGTCAGAACTCGTGCCTTCTCAGGTGATGGGCTTCATCGGAGCAGAGCTCAACTCTTGTCAAACCAGAGCTCGGCTCCCGGCGGACAGGGTGGAGGTTCTTTCCTCCTCTGCCCAATCATTTCTGGTTGGGCACTTGCACCCTGCCCGGGACTTCCTGCGCCTCCTGGGTTACATGGTGGTGTGCACCTCAATGGTCCGCTGGGCCAGACTGCACATTCGCCCCCTTCAATGGGAGCTGGCCACCCAGTGGTCTCAGCGTCAGGGTCTCTTCGACCAGCTGGTCACGGTCACCCAGAGGATGTGGGATGCTCTCCAATGGTGGACCGTCCCGAGTCACTTGCAGGAAGGAATCCCGTTTGTCCGCCCCAAGCCGACGGTCGTCCTTACGACCGACGCCTCTCTCATGGGCTGGGGAGCCCACATGGGGGACAACAGAGCTCACGGGTTCTGGACCCCCGAGGAGTCCCGATGCCACATCAACCTGTTGGAGCTCAGAGCAGTCAGACTGGCCCAGTCAGCTTTCGCTCCTCAGCTCCGGGGTAAAGTGGTTCAAGTCCAGACAGACAATACCACGACCATGTATTACTTCAACAAACAGGGCGGCACGCACTCCCGTCTGCTATGCAAGGAGGCGCTCCGGATCTGGACCTTCGTCAGCTGGCTGGAGGCAGATATCCTAGCCATCCATGTGGCAGGAGTCTCGAACCAACTGGCGGATGCTCTCAGCCGCATAGGCCAGACATCCCACGAGTGGTCTCTACATCCAGAGGTAGCTTACGATCTGTTCTCCCATTGGGGCAAACGTTGGTGGACCTGTTTGCCTCCAGGAGAACACCAAGCTGAGCTGTACCATGCCCGCCCCCTCAGCAGGGCTTGCTTCAGGGGATGCCTTCTGGGCCGTGGACCCCAGGCTCTCACGCCTTCCTCCATTTCTCTTGATCCACAAGGTACTCAAGGTGAGGAGGGACAAGGTGAAGGTGATCCTGTAGCCCCAGATTGGCCACGCCAGTTCTGGTATCCAGATCTCCTCAGCCTCAGCTGCAGGGCCCCGGAGCGGCTCTGTACATGCCCGGACCTGATATTGTTGTACCAGGGGATGGTCTTCCACTTGGACCTTCAATCCCTGCACCTCACAGCCTGGTTCCTGAGCGGCTAGAGTTCCAGGCTTTGGGTCTTTCTGAGGATGTCTACACCGTGGTGGAAGCATCTCGAAAAGAATCAGCCAGGAAATGTTATGCTTTTAAATGGAAAAGATTTTCCATTTGGTGTCGGGGAAAGAGCCTGGACCCCTTATCCTGCTCTGTGGCTAACATTCTAGACTACCTTTGGTCCCTCTCCAAAGGGGGTCTTCAGTCATCGACCCTTAGGGTGCACCTGGCAGCCATTTCTGCTTACTGGGCACGGGCGGTCAGCCGGCGTTGGCACAGGAGCGGTGATCGGGCGCTTTTCAAAGGCCTGGATCACATATCCCTCCGCTGGCGTGAACCTCCACCTCCGTGGATCTCTTGCTGGTTTTGGCAAAGCTCATGGGCAAGCCATTCGAACCCATGCACAAGTGTGAGCTCTCACACTTGTCGTGGAAGACTGCCTTCCTGGTGGCTATCACGTCAGCCAGAAGGACAGGGAGCTCCAGGCGCTTCGGTGGACTCCCTTATCTGGTCTTTCACAGGGACAAAGTTGTCCTGCACCCCACCGAAATTCCTTCCAAGGTGGTGTCAGAGTTTCACCTCAACCAGGTGTTGACTCTGCCGGTATATTACCCTAACTACACCTCGGATGCCGAGTACAGGCTCCATACTCTGGACCTCAGGCGTGTTCTCTCCTACTATAAGGAGAGGACGGTGGAAATTCGTGGAGAGGTTTGGCAGCTGTTTGTCACCTACACCGAAGCCGCTTCTGGCAGACCTGCAGCCAAGCGGACTATTGCAAGATGGATCACATCATGCATAAGTCTGTGTTATGAATTGGGCAAGGAGCCTCCCAAGGGGATAAGAGCTCATTCTACCTGCCATACTGCTGCTTCGGTGGCTGCTTCCAGGGACATCCCTATCCAGGAAATCTGTCGGGCTGCTACCTGGAAGTCAGCGAACACCTTCATTACCCATTACCACATCGACCTTGAGTCACGACGTGATGCTGGTTTTGGGGCCTCGGTTCTCCAATCTCTGTTTCCTAAGTAGGGGGTGTGGCGCCTTGCCTCCCTCCTCCCGGAAAACTGCTAGGAGTCTGCCAGACAGTGTGGATGAACAACATATCCACGCTTCTAGAAAAACAGGTTACTCACCTGTAACAGTAGTTCTAGGAGTGGTATATGTTGTTCATCCACACGCACCCACCCGACCTCCCCGGCTTAAGGCGCACAACCTGGCTTCCAGCAGGCTAGATCTGGCGTCATGGGGCGGAGCCGAGGTATTTACCACCCGGGTGGGTGGGAGGAGCCAGCTTGAAGACTTCGGGCAAGATTTAAAGGGGAAAGGGACAATGCCAGACAGTGTGGATGAACAACATATACCACTGCTAGAACTACTGTTACAGGTGAGTAACCTGTTTTTACTGTTTAGAGAGAAAAAAATGGGGGGTATTAAAATGATTAATCCCATTGTTTTCTTTTTTACGATTATTGCTAATGTAAACTTGAGCCCATTATTATTGAATTCTGAGGGTATTTGGATCCCATGGGTTTTGGATTCCTTGGCAGGGATACTCCCCTTCTGGCTTCCTCATTCATGCATCCCAAAACAGCATTCTTTGTATAATATTCCAGAAACTTTAAGGGTATGTTTTGGGAAAATAAAACTTTGGTGTTTAGTACCGAACATTTTTCACAACAGGACCGGAAAACGCTATATGCACATCTTCCATCTACTTTTTCCACGATACAGCCTGTTTTGACTTTAAACCTATTTCAGATAAAATATTGATTGGGAAAATGTTGACATCTACCCGTATATACCGGTTTATATGTGGGATGTTATGTGGCTTTCCCTACATGGGAAACTCAATGTCAAAGGAAACCTAAAACATAAAAGTGTAGAACATCGTTACTGCCCTAGGGAGACTTGTGTTGAGGTGGTGGAATCCATGGACCATTTGTTCTTTCTGTGTCCTTTTGTAAAACGGTTTTGGAATTTTTTACGGCGTAAATGGCCTACATCACCCTTTTGTGATTTAACCCCTGAGATTTTATACTTGGGTATTCTTCTATTCAAATGGACTAAACGTGATAGGGTTACACTTTGGTTATTTTTGGTGTGTTTTAAATTATATATATGGCATGTGCTGTGTAGGCTGACACTGCAACAATTAGAATATACAGAGGAACAATTGTTTCATATGATTACTACTGCAATTCTTAGTCATAAAAATAATGAAAGGAAGTCAGTGCCATATGAAATCTTCCAGTCGTGGTGGTACAGTGTAGATTGGCTATGAGTTGATAGGGTATATTTTGAGATACATTTCAGTCATTGCATAATTCCACTTTTGCTTATGACTAGTAATATGTGGTACTGAGTGTTTTTCTTTGTAATTTCACTGTTATTTTCTTCTGGTCTTAATTAATGAGAAGTGGCAGTTTCTGGAAGAAATGAATTATTTTCTGGTGAGGAGTATTCTTGATTTTGAGTATGGTTTAATTAAAAAAAACCAAAAAACAATATAGGAACATGAAGAATCCGTATATTATGGAAGTGTATGTTGTGGATACTAGTTAATTCTATATGAGGTGCTTTGGGTTGGGAAAACATACTGCCATGTAGTGGTATGCGTGTGTGTGTGTGGGGGGAAGGGGTTATTTCAGCTTACTATGTATGGGATACTGGTGTGTTTGTTTTTCATCGTATTTTCACAATTTTATTTTTCTCCCTTTAGGTTTACAAGGGACAAAAAGTATGCTGTATACTTATTTTTCTTTTTTTTTTTTTTTTTGTTTTGTATGTTGTCATACAATTTTTGGTATTTTGGTTCTCTCATAGAATCCCTGGCTCCTTTAGGTAAGGGGGGGGACTTTCAGCATTTACTACTTGGGTTTCAGGACTCTAATGACTGAGTTTTTCTTTTTTTCTGTTGCATGTATGATGAAATACATATTTGTTTATTATTTGTATTATAATTTAGTATGTACAGTCGTGGGCCAAAAATATTGGCGCCCTTGCAGTTTTTTCTGATAATGCACCATTCCTTCCAGAAAATTGTTGAAATTAAAAAATATTTTGGTATCCACATATGTATTTCTTTGGTTTGCAATGGAATAAAACACAAAAAGCAGAAAAATTTACTAAGTCTTAGCTTATTCCACACAGAAATCCTTAAATGGCCCGGACAAAATTATTGGCACCTTTTAGAAGTAGTTAGAAATAATTAGATTTCAAGCAGGTGTTTCTCCTTCACTTTGGAATTGAACTCACCTGTGGTGAGTTGCAGGTGCCTGCAATATAAAAATCACTCATTCAACTAGTTTGAATAGAGAAAAGGACTCATTCTCCTGTTTTGTGTCACTGTGTGTACCGCAATGAGCATGGAGAATTGTCTGAGGAGGTCAGACAGAAGATTGTAGCCAAGCATGGACAATCTCATGGCTACAAATCAATCTCCAGAGACCTTGATGTTCCTGTTTCCACCGTACGTAATGTTATCAGGATGTTTAAGGCCCACGGCACTGTAGCCAACCTCCCTGGACGTGACCGCAAGAGAAAACTTGATCGGAAGATTGCAGCGCAGGATTGTTCAACTGGTGGAGAAAGCACCTTGATCAACTGCCAAACAGATTCAGGCTGACCTTCAGACACAAGGTACGACAGTTTCAACTCGCACCATCCGTCGCCAACTCAATGAAAGGGGGTTATATAGTAGGAGGCCCAGGAGGACCCCACTGCTGAGAGGGAGACATAAGCAAGCCCGACTGGGGTTTGCCAAAACACACCTGAACAAGCCAAAATCCTTCTGGGAGAATGTCCTGTGGACAGATGAGACCAAATTAGAGCTTTTTGGTAAAGCACATCATCTCTATGTTTACAGAAAACAAAATGAAGCCTTCAAAGAAAAGAACACCTTCCCTGCAGTCAAACATGGAGGAGGTTCAGTGATGTTTTGGGGGCACTGTGCTGCCTCTGGCACTGGGTGCCTTGAACGTGTGCATGGCATCATGAAATCTGGAGATTACCAGACCATTTTGAGCGCAATGTTGAACCCAGTGTCAGAAAGCTGGTCTCCGTTGAAGGTCATGGGTCTTCCAGCAGGACAATGACCCCAAACACACTTCAAAAGCACCCAGGAATGGTTCAAGACAAGACGCTGGACTGTTCTGAAGTGGCCAGCAATGAGTCCAGATCTAAATCCCATTGAAAACCTGTGGAGAGATCTGAAAACAGCAGTTGGGAGAAGGCACCCTTCAAATCTGGAGAACTGGAGCAGTTTGCACAAGAAGAGGGCCAAACTGCCAGTAGAGAGGTGCAGGAAGCTCATCCATGGCTATAGGAAGCGTTGATTGCAGTTATTTTGACCAAAGGCTGTGCTACCAAATATTAAGTCTAGGGTGTCAATAATTTTGTCAATGCCATTTCTTTTCATTTTCTGATTTAAAAGGATATATTAAATTCTGAATCAAAACAAAGGTTCTGTAATATTAACAGAGAAATAAAGAATTGTGGAGACCAAATACTGTACTGTTGTTAATTTCAACTTATTTTAGAGGAAATTGTGTGTTATTTGAAAAAGTGCAAGGGTGCCAATATTTTTGGCCACGACTGTAGTAATACTTTTGTATGCATAATTTTCTCATATTTTTGTTTTAGGAGTTTTTTTTTTAGCTTTGGTTATTTATTCTTCCTTATTTGGGCTTTAAAAATTTTGATATTTGTTTTTGTTCATTTGGATGCTGTATTACCTTTTATATTAATTGTTTAATTTTGTATTATGATTTGGTGTGCTGTAACACCTTGTGTATTTAGTTTGCTTTTCAGTCTTAATAAAAAATTCCCCTACTCTTTTCGATAAGTGCCATGGGATCTTTAACATCCACCTGAACTACCACCAATCCAGGCAGATGGGACCTCGGTATAATGCTCATCCGAAAGACGGCACCTCAGAAGTGCAGCACCCCTCTCATGCTGCACTACAGTGTCAGTATTGGGATATTAACTCAAGTGCCAGATGTGGGAACTGAACCCACAGTGCACTGATCTCCCGGCCTCAGAGGCGAGTGTGCTACCTACTGAGCCACTGACACTGTGTGTAGATGCAATTTGTGTGATGAACTAGGGCACACATTTCAGAACTGCTCCTGGGCTGCTCACAGCCAGGAGCACTACGGGAGAGGTGCAGACCAGCAATTTATAATTTCCACAGGCCCAGAAAGCTAAAATCCGGAATAGTCCCAGTACAGCCCAGACTTGCCCTGACCAGGAGAAGCCTTCCACCTCGACTGCTTCACATCCTGAACTTTTACAGACTTATCCCCTGATCGTAGATATAGAGGGGCCTCCTTCCCTTCCACCCCAGATGCAGGAGGTGGTTGTGGTTAATTCTGACCCAGTACCTACTGAAAGAGTCCATGCCCCCTCCCCCAGAGCCTGTACAAACTGTATGCAGATGCTCCTCAAGGCCAAGCTAAAGTGCCCCGAAAGCTATTAGAACGTCCCCATACAGCTATTCAACCCCTATGATAGTTTGCAAGAGACATCTGCCGACTCTGGTGAGGACTCAGACTCTCATCTATCTCCTCCTCACACCCTGAGGGCACAGCAGATACAGAAATCGTTCTAGAGACAGAGGTTCACAGAAACGTAAGGCAAGGTCTAAAACAAAGAGTTGTTGGATCTGGGAGGAAGAAATAACTGGAGAAGTGATTTGACCCTCTCCTTCTTCTTACATGTCAGATGTCTCCTGATGTCTTAGCATGCCATACTATTAATGTAAATAGTATTAAGAGGATAGACAAACGGAACACAGTCTTGGCCTTTCTTACTTCATTACAGATGGGTCTGATCTTTTTACAAGATGTCCAATTTCATACCTCTAGTGAAATTAAACCGGCCCAAAGACATTGGTTACTAGGTCCATCATTCTGGTCTATTGGCCAGGAACCATGCTCTGGTGTAGGTATACTAATACACTCACTTGATTTTAAACTGCTAAAACTTTATGATGTGGTTCCAGACAGAGTATTAATACTTGATGCCCTTATTCAGAAACGGCCTTACTGTGTAATTGACCTGTATGACCCCCCAGATGAAATTAACTAGAATTGAGATTTATTTATTTATTTTTGAGTTTTACCAGGAAGGCATACTGAGCAGTGTACTGCCGATTCTAGATGCGCTGGGGTTTATAGGTACAGTAATACAGAGGAAAATATATATAAAATGTAGTACAATACAATGGATGAGTCAGTCATATATACAATTAGCAGGTTTACAGATAGGTGGTATGATAGGCCCAGGGGGCATTGAGATGGGCAGGGTACGGCATTTATATGCATGTACAATACAGTAGAAATTTAGAGCTGACAAAATCACAAGTACAAATTGAGTAAGCAGACAGGTGTTAACAGAGGGAATGGCATTCCCAGAAGTATGGAAATGCCCAACTGCACTTAGTAAGCGGTGGTTGACAACAGTGGGAAGAACCAGTTTTGGTAGTAATCTGCTGGTAGTTGGGTAGTGAGGTATTCAGTGGGGCCGGATGCAGGAGCAGGTGGTAGAGAAATTAGTTTTAAGAAGGGCATTCCAGTGTGGAGTGCTTGTGGCATGTCTAATATCGGCTGCCAAGGAGTTCCATAATTTGGGCAACCTGAAGCTGAAGGCAGCCTGGCCAGACTGGGTGGATCTGTGAGGGATGTGAAGGAACCAAGAATCAATGATCCTGAGAGCGTATGCCGGTGGTGGGAGGGCAGTTGGGTAGGACGACAGGTAGGAGGGGAGAGTCTGTGTCCAGAACTTGGCAGTAGTTCTGGCGCAGTGTAGCAGTCGCCGATTATCTAGAGAGGGAAGGTCCAAGGACTGGTAGAGGTCACAGTGATGAGCACTAGGAGGGCGGTCCAGGGAGAACCGGCAGAAGGAGTTGAAGAGGGGATCAAGCCTGCATAGGGAAGTTTGAGAGGCAGCACAATAGACTACATCTCCATAGTCCATAATCGGGAGGATCATTTTTTGGACAATTGCTAGTCGCATTGGTAGGGGGATGCAACTTTTGTTGCGGTAGAGAGCGCCCAGCATGAGATGCAGTTTCTTGTATAGAGCATCAATATGCGCAGAGAAATCAAGGTACTGATCTAGCCAGACACCGAGATATCTATAGGAAGTACAGACCTCCGGGGGGAGCTATCCAGAGTGTACAGTGTGTGTGTGGGGGGGCAGGAAGGCGGGATAGTTTGGCCCGAGAGCCGAAGGTGAGGGAGACAGTTTTTTTTTTTTTAGTTTAAAAATAGTTGATTTGAGAGGAACCAACGTTGGATGGAGTCGAAGTCCTCCTGCAGACAGGCTGCCACGGCATTGGGGGATGAGCCAGAGACAAACAGCACTGTGTCGTCTGCATACATGTGGATAGCAGTATGTGGGCAGGCAACAGGCAGATCATTGAGAAAGATAGAGAACAGCAGAGGGCCTAGTACAGACCCTTTGGGGACTCCACTGGTGACTGGGAGTGAAGTGGAAATAGCCGAGCCAATACAGACAGATTGGGACCTACCTGCCAGGTATGAATGGAACCAGTTATTGGCAGTCACTGTCAGTCCAGCTTGAGCGAATTTTGACAGTAACAGGGCATGCAAGATTGTGTCGAAGGCTTTGGCCAGGTCGATAAAGATAGCTGCAGTTATTTCCCCTTTATCCATACCTGTAAGGATGGTGTTAGTGAGACAAAGGAGAGAGGTGTTGGTGGAGTGATTCTTTCTAAACCCGGCCTGGAAGGGGGTGAAGAATAATATGGTATCTAGGCAGTAGTAGAGCTGGGATAGTACAAGGCACTCTTGAATTTTGGCTAGGATGGGGAGCAGTGATATGGGATGGTAGTTGCATGGGGAGGAAAGGTCACCTCCTTTAGCTAGGGGAATGACTGTGGTTTGTTTCCATATTGTAGGGACGGACCCGAGTCTAAAAGACAGGTTATAGAGCGTGGCTAGAGGGTAGGCTATGGCAGGTGCTGAAAGCAGGAGCATTTTGAACTGGGTCTGAGGGCATTTACCTTGGATGGGTTGAGTGACCAAGTATTTTTAGTACCTCACCAGGTGTAACGGTGGAGCGAGAAAGAGGCCGGAGAGGCGATTGTAGGGGAACAATGGGAGGGAGTGGGGATGGGAGGAGAGTGGAGAGGATGTAGTGGTGGAGAAATACGAGTTAAACTCAGTGGCAGCCGTGCTAGGATTCGTGATGGTGCTTCTGCCTATGTTGAAAGTGGGAGTAGGGAGTTGGGCTGGAGGGGTAAGAAGGGATTTTATTGACTTCCAAAATTGTGTAGGGTGAGCAAAGTTATTGTTGAAAGCAAACTTAGAGTAATTTGGTTTGGCCTGACATATGAGTCTTGTGCAGGCATTTCTTAGCAAGTGGTAGTGTTGCAGGGCCGTTTGTGTACCTGTTGCCTTAAAGGATTTCCAGGCTCGGTCTTTGGCTCGTAGTTGTTCCAAGAGGTTAGCTGTTAACCAAGGTAAGTGGGCTTCTCTTACTCTGGATCTTCTGAGAGGCGCATGGAAGTCCCAGATAGCCAGGAAGTTGGTCGTGAAAAATTTGAGGGCCTCGTCTGTGGAGGTGGCCCTAGGGATGAAGGACCAGTCGATGCTGGTGAGGTCATTTAGGAGTGCGGTCAGATCAAGGGATTTGTAAGCTCTGTTGTATAGAGTGCGGGGGGGGAGGAGCCTTGGGTCTGAAGATTTTGCGCACCATATAAATCATATGGTGGTCACTAAGGGAGTCTGGTAGTAGCCAGCTTTAATTATCCGATGTGGGTGGGTGGTGAGGGCCCAATCCAGTAATGTATGCTTTTTTGATTTGTGGTTTAGGCGAGTGGGTTCCGCTATTTGTTGGGACAGGTTTAGAGCATTTATTTGACATCGCGTTTTGGTGGCTACGTTGCCTAGCCAGTTCTGGTTGAAATCTCCAAGGATATGGAGTTCGCCGCCTGCCATAAGGGACCTCAGGTTGCCAAGGTGGTCTAGGATGCTACCCAGTGGTATGTCCGTCGGGCAGTATGATCCTGCTATGTATACAGGGATAGAGTGCGGAAGGGGGATTTTGATTAGAAATGAATCTATTGATTGTATGGGTACGGTAGGTGTGATTGTAGAGAACTGGTGTTTAGAGGAGATGTACATGGCAGTGCCACCACCCTTCTTACTGCCCTGTCGGTCTTGGTGGATTAAGGAGTACCGGGTATTGAGAATTCCGCGTCAAGGTTATGGGGCTTCAGCCAAGATTCAGTAATGATTACAATTCAGGGCGAAGGGATAGGACAGTAGTTTGTAAGGCTGCTATTTTGTTCAGGATGCTGCATATGTTTAGGTGGACTATTTTGAAACGTCTTGGGAGGTGAGTAGCTGGTGCAGGGAGCTGCCCATATATTGGGGAGGGGGGACCTGGATTACGTTCTATGTCCCCGGCTATAAGGAGAAAGAGAGCCAGGATGTGCCTTGCTAGGCGCATGGTCTTTTGAGATGACCAGCGGAGAGGGAGACGTAAGTGAGTCTGGGAGTTGAGCGAGGGTCTAAATAGTAGGGGATATATAAGGCAGGCAGCTCTGCATGGAAAAAGGGAGGGAGGATAGTGGCCCCCAGTGACCAGTTATGCCAGTGGTGCAGAGTGTGCTCCACTAGGGCAGATGAGGAGTGGGGGGGGTGACTTTGCAGCTGCAGGGATAAGTGGCAGAGAGCTAGGTAGGATTGGGTAGGATAAGGGTGGAAGGGAAGATATGGTTGGGTATAGCACAATAATTATTAGAGTGTGATAATGCATTTTAATAGAAGTTTGAAAGCTGCTCAGAGGTGGCCACTAGTGGCTTAATAGTATAAGGAGCTAATGGGAAAGTGGGCTGATTGGTTTATGCGCTCACGCGGTCAACCCTATAAAAGGAGGAGCTCACCAAGGGTGGTGGTCAACCCTATAAAAGGAGGAGCTCACCAAGGGTGGTGGTCAACCCTATAAAAGGAGGAGCTCACCAAGGGTGGTGGTGGGGAACCAGTCCACAGCGCCGGCGGGGACTCACTCTGGCACAGTCAGCTGTAGCAGCTGCAAGCGTGGGGTCACTACCTGGGTGCTTTTTCGCTGGTCCTTGCTCCATGGGTGGTTCGGTGGCTGTGGGGAGGGCTGTACCACCTTGCCCTCGCGACCGCACTGCTGAAAGGGACAAAAAAAGCAGCTCAAGTATAAATAGGAGGGGAGGAGAAGCTAACAGCAGGTATGTTGCTTTTAAATGCAGAGAATCTTATTTGTGCAGCTTTAAATTATTTATACAGTTATTAAATGCAGTGCGGTTACAAAAAAATCACAGAGCGTGCTGCCTGCAGCCTGAGAGTCCTTAATATGGCTCTGGTACTAAAGTGTATCCCCTTAAGCCTCAAAGTAAATTAATTTCTTAAGGTACTGTTCCTCTTAGTGGAAATCCAATGTCTGTTGTGAGAGCAGTGAAAAAAACAATCTACAGTGCTCCACCGACAGAAACAGAAAAGGCAACAGTCTATTGTTGGTAAAAAGGCGCCAAGTTCAAATTTTCCTCTGGCGCAGTCAGCTGTAGCAGCTGCAAGCGTGGGGTCGCTACCTGGGTGCCTTTTTCGTCCTTCCCGTCTGGGGGTTCGGTGGCTGTGGGAGGGCTGTACCAGCTGCTCTCACGACTGCATTGCTGGGTGCTTTTCATGGTCCTCCTCTGGGGTTCGTGCTGGGGAGGCTGTACCAGCTTGCCCCTCGCGACCGCACTGATAATGTCCCATATTCAGCCTTTTTTTACACACATCCAAAGATGTGGTGTTTGCAGGAGATTTCAGTTGCGGCCTAAGTCTCCAGGACAAAACTGCTCACTCTAAAACAAAAAAAAATGTATTGCAACTATCGCTCCTTAAACACAATTATTCACACTGCAAAATGCGAGATGCTTATCTGGAACACACACAAAAACACACACCCACCTTCCAGAAGGGCACCCTGGCAACTAGAATTGATTAAATTTTTTGTCCCAAAATCTGAGCACTTCAGCTGCCTGGGTGGAACCCTTAGAATTTTCAGACCATAGGAAAGTTTCTGTTCTAATTGGTGATAATCGCCCATTTGCTAAAGGGCCTGGCATTTGGAAATTTACTACCTCTCTGGTAAAAGAGGAGGCCTTTCTTAATGTATTAGGACAGTTTTTAGCAGCCAGAAAATCAATGCTGGTGTGCTATGAGAATCCCATCCTCTGGTGGGAAGATACAAAATTGGACCTCGTGAGCTTCCTCAAATCACAGTAAGGGAAGATGTAATTCTGCCTACCTTATATATTTACAAAAGCGCCACCAGTTACAAAACCTACTGACTATAGCTCATACCACAAGGCAGGATGAGGATGTGAGTAACCAAGTTCGGTTAGTCCAAGCAGAAATGATGGCTTTTGCAAAACAAAAAGCTACACAACTTTTTCAGCAGCGTAAGTTTGGCATGCAAGGTGGAGAACAAGAAACATGTTCCTTTAGCTATAATACATACCAGGTAGGGGAAAAAATCCATGACTGGTTTGCTGGACCAGGCTGGAGTCCTTCAGAACACCCTTGATAAAGTGGTACATACAGTGTCTGATTTTGCCAGGAATTGTTTATGAATATTCCTTCTGATGCACAGAACATTAAAGAATTTTTGCAGGATATTCCAGTGCCCGTGGTTTCCTCCCGGGTATTGGCTGAGGTATGTAGACCAATATCAGTAGGGGAGGTATTAGATGGCATTCGTCATTTAAAGAATAACATTACACCTGAGTCAGATGGTCTCCCAAACGAGCTGTATAAAATTATAGGGGAGACCCCGAGTATAGAGCTTACATCAGTGTTCAGTGCTCTTTTAGAATCTGGTGAAGTGCCATTAAGCTTTAATAAAGGAGCGTTAATTTTCCTGCATAAAAAAGGGGACAGGGTTGATCTAAATAACTGAACAAGCCTATGCTATTCCTCAGCGGAAAATACAAGATCACCTTATTTTAGTAAGGGAAATCATCACGAAAGGCTATTCTAATATGTGTCCTGGCTTTGTAGTCTCTCTAGACCAAAGAAAAGCCTTTGATTCAATTTGTCATGATTTTTTATGGGAAGCTTTACTAAACTATCATGTACCGCTTCAAATGGTAAACTGGATTAAATCCCTATATAGGACAGTAACCATAGTACCAGTAGTTAATGGAAAATTGGGACCTATGGTACCTGTAAGACCAGGGGTTCGGCAGGAGTGCCCATTGAGCCCCCCCTTGTATACTTTTTTTTTTTTATAGATCCTTTACTACAGAAACTTAATGTTTCTCAGTCTATCAAATCTATAATAGGACCAAACCTACAGGCGCCGCTGAAAGCTTTAGTGTATGCAGGTGATGTGTACCTTATAGTAAAAGACAAATCCTCAGTCCTTGCGGCCATTTCGGAATGTTCCACTTTTGGAACGGTCTCGGGGGCTGCCTTAAACTTAGGAAAATGTAATGCCTTAGTACTAGGGACTGGCCCAGTGCAGGAAAACTCTGTGGGGCCCATCCAACTCTCTACTGAGGCAGTATCAATCCTGGGGGTTAAATTTGGCCCTCCTGAAACAGATATTTTAAACCGGGAAGAGAAAATTGCAATTGGGAAATATAAAATTTTACAGTGGAATAGGAGTAAAATTGACACAAAGAAAAGGATATTCTTAATTAAAATGCTCTTATTACTCATCTTTTTATACCTCAGTTATGTGTTCCCAGTCCCCAAAAAGCTGGAAACAACCATCATGAGCCTTTTTTTTTTTTAAGGCCATCTGGGGGAGCCGCCTCAACCCTATAAAAAGGGATATTCTATACTTACCTGTGAAGGAAGGTGGGTTGAATATGCTTAACCTTATCTTATTTTTAATAGTATATTTTTTATCGCTAACCTGAGACCTTCATTGATTAATACACAAATGGGTTGGGAAGGGCTGGATGTATGAAAACTGTAAGCCATGGTTACACCAGTGGGAACAGAATTCCTTGAAGATAGTGCAAGGTCCAGTTTCCTTACAATATATAAAGGATACTTTCTGTAGGCTAAAACAGTGGAAAGCTACTCCCTAACAGATTCTGGCAGCTCCCACGCACAAAATATGTTATAAAAATCTATGGGCATCTATCTGTGCATGTCCCAAGCCCTTCACTTCGTGTCCTGCACAATGCAGGAGTTCCCTTAAAAATCTATTAAGAAATCCGAGAATTCCAGTACACATATGGGACTTCCACTGGCTGTTCTGCCACGAGAAAATAAATATAAAAAATAATCATAAACACAAACAGATCCAAGATAGAATATGTAGTAGGCTACAGTGTATCAATACTGTAGAAACAATAGAATATCTCCTCTTCCAGTGTTCTTTTATCAGAGATTTTTGGGCATACCTAGCCGTGCAATAGAATGAACCATTATTTACAAAACTCACTTAAGTTAATATTATGTATAGGCATGTTTCTCCAGCTTGGAGTAAATGGAATCGCAGTACGTTGCAGCTACTTTTCACCATCATTAAGTGGAATATTTGGATGCCTGATGCTTGTTTACCTTGCAACAAAAAGAATGTACTTCTATTGAACTAAGGGAAAAAATAGTGAAAGATTTACAAGCAGTGTGTATTCTAGAATGTAATCAATTTTCAGCATTAGATATTGGGAAATTTTGGAAAGAAATGCCATGGATTACAAACACAGATGCAGCAGTTACTTAAAAGGGGAAAACTGATAAACAAGTATTGTTTAGTTTAAAGCTGTATTGAATATTGTGATTTATGAGTTATGAATTATGTTTCTTGTGTTTGGATATGATCTGATTTCTTTCTTTTTCAATAAAACTTACTCCTATTCTTTTCGATAAGTGCCATGGGATCTTTAACATTCACCTGAACTACCACCAATCCAGGCAGATGGGACCTTGGTTTAACGTCTCATCCGAAAGACGGCACCTCAGAAGTGCAGCACCCCTCTCATGTTGCACTACAGTGTCAGGACTGGGATATTAACCCAAGTGCCAGATGTGGGAACTGAACCCACAACCCTCTGATCTCCTGGCCTCAGAGGCGAGTGTGCTACCTACTGAGCCACTGACACTGCTAATGTGCAGCTAGCACCCCTTATTCTGTAGCTGCCCCTCCCTTCCACCCTTCCCCTCCATTGACCTTCCCCCTTGTCCTGTCCCCATCCCCTTTTGAAGCAGTCCACTGTTCTACTGGAGATACCACTTCTGCAGGTAATGCATTCCACCCAGCTACCATCCTCTCTGTAAAAAAGTGTCTCCTCATCTCCCCCCTGAACCTTCCTCCCTCCAGTCTCATATCATGGCCCCGGTGTCCCTCCCCTCCTTTATTCTGAACAGCCCCTCTGTACCTGTCTTGTTTATTCCTTTCATGTTCTTAAAGGTTTCAGTCGTGCCCCCCTGACCCTTCTGTCCTTCAGCGAGTACGTGTTCAACTCCCTCAGCCTCGTCTCGTATAAGTCCCCCAGCCCTTTGATCATCTTTGTCGTCCTGCGCTGCACCCCCTCCAGTAACTTAATGTCCCTCCTCAGATATGGACGCCAGTACTGCATGCAGTACTCCAGGTGCGGTCTAACTAATGACCTATACAGTGGTAGAATCACCTCCTCCCTCCTTGAGGATATACTCAGCATTTTGTTGGCCTTTGCAGCTGCCTTCCTACTTTGTGCCGAGTTGTTCATTGACCCTGTAAATAACACTCCCAGATCCTTCTCCTCCTCCTCTGTCTGGGCTAGCTGCACTTCCCCCAGCTGGTAACTCCTCCTTCGGTTCATCACTCCAAAATGCAGCACCTTGGACTTTTTGGCATTAAACACCAGTTGCCAGGTGTCTGACCAGGTTTCAAGCTTTGCCAGATCTTCCTGCAACCCCTGCCATCTCCCTAGGTCGTCCACCACCGCTCCCATCTTGATATCATCAGCAAACAGACTGATCTTGCTCTTGATGTCCAATGATTGTCTGCAATGAATATCCCAAACAATACTGGTCCCAACACCGAGCCCTGTGGGACACCGCTTGTCACTACCCTTGGGTGTGAGAGCTCCCCACCCACCACCACCACCACCCTCTGTTGCCTTCTCTGAAGCCAGTTCCCTACCCATCTCACCAACTTTTCACACGCCCCTGTGCCTTCTAACTTACTTCCCAGTCTCCCATGTGGCACCGAGTCAAACGCCTTACTGAAGTCCAGATACAGGACATCCACTGCATGGCCCCTGTTCAGTTGCCTATTTACCCAGTCATAGAACTCCACCAGGTTGGTTTGGCAGGATCTGCCACATATGAAGCCATGCTGTCTGCTGTCCTGTAGTCCTTTGGCCTCTAGGAGGGCCATCAGCCTCTCTTTCAGGATAGTCTGTTACCTTACCCACGATGGATGTGAGGCTCACTGGTCTGTAGTTCCCCGGTTCATCCTTGGGACCACTCTTGTGGAGGGGCACCACATGAGCCATCCTCCAATCCTGAGGTACACACCCTGAGTGTAGTGAGGCATTAAATAGGTCTGTTGCCTATTTGAAGAATGTGTCAGCTGCAGAGATTTGTGCTGATGCCACCTGGAGTACCGTCCACACCTTCACTAAGCACTACAGTCCGGACATTTCTTCTCGGAAAAGGGCAGGCTTTGGCCTAGCTGTACTCCAAGGCCTCCTTTCATAGGCCTGGATGCTCCAGCCTCCCAGACTGTTTTATCAGTACTGCTTGGTACTTATTCCATAGGTGTGGCCTGATGAAAGAGAGAACCTCCAAGAAGATAGAACAGTTACGTACTTACCATACCAGTAGATCTTCGAGAGAATCTCTTTCATCAGGCCATGCTGTTTCACCCTCCCTCTCCTTCAGACATAGAGCTCTGTAATGCCTGTTTCTTTCTCCAGGGTGGTCTGCCTGCTGTTTCCAGCCCTGCCTAGTAGCTAGAACCATAAGCTCTGTCCTGGTTCCCTAGACGTGGGTCCTCTGAGCACAGTTTCCAGCGGGGAACAGAAGAGAGAATGGGCCACCCACATTTATGTGGGAAGGGCCAGCATAGGACATCGTCATGGGTGGCCCCTAGCAGACTGCTTGCAAAAAGTTTCCGTGTAATTTTAGTGCCTGACCGGTATAGTTCCATAGGTGTGGTTTGATGAAAGACATTCTCATGAAGATCCACTGTTACGGTAATTACGGAACTGTTCTTTTTGCCATCTTGTCTAAAATAGATGGGAGTTGTGATACCAAGATTTGTTATGGCTAAGACAGATTAATGCGACTTGGCTCCTGTTTTACTTTTGCAATGAGTTATCTTCTACTTTGGAAAAATTGGGTTAAAGTTTAACAGTATACCTCTGTATTCTTCTGTAGCGTGAGCTGATTCAGTGCCTCGAGACTGGCTTGATTTACCGTTGTGCGAAGCAGTGCGTGGTTGCACTAACCATGTGCACCATTGAGATGCCAGACATCATGATGAAATTACTTCCTGCCTTGATTGTCAAACTGACTCACATCTCTGCCACTGTCACCATGGCGTCACCTATGTTAGAATTTCTCTCAAGTAAGACTTTTGTAACACTGTTGTTTTATTGTTAAGAATAGCATAAAATCAAGGGAGGGGGTATAAAAAAATGTAGCCAGGCTTGTTATGTTTTTCTTTTTGATACTGTCCATACTCCCACCAGCTCTATCCCCACTCCTTCTCCAAGGTAATTTCTTTCCTTTTCTCTATCTGTATATTTCATATATATACTTGTAATGTCTGATTTTCTAATTTACATGTAATTAACTTACCAAGTTTATTTGGGTATGTTCAGTCCTTAACCCTGTGTCTTTTTATTGAATTTTATGAAACGTGTTTGTTTATATGCGTATCTAGTTAATTTGAAACATCTACAGGAACACCTTGTAAACTGGGTATTTATAGCCCTAATGGTGTAATTGTATTGTCAATATAAGCTTGTATAAATAAAAATGTTTTCTAGGGACGTGGGTATGATGATCTATCCACACTTCTGGCAGTTGCCTTTCCCTTTAAGATTTGCCAGAAACATCTTCAAGCTAGCTGTGCCCCTTGACGTCAGATCTTCCTTTCTGCTGGAAGAAGCAGGCTCTCTTCTTACCGCTGTCACGCTGAGTAGGCCCTTGCGACTAACTCTATGGATTTATTTACTAAAAAAGTTTACTACTTTTTGTCTTCAGCTCAATCATTGATCGCGACCACGATGGACGACAGGTCCACTCCTGGGTTCCATCAGTGCCCTTTTGGGCAGAAGATGTCCCGAACGGATCCACACACCACGTGCTTCTATTGCCTGGGGCACGAGCACAGTTCCCAGGCCTGCGACATTTGTTGAACTTTCCATCCTGCCGTTCTCAAGGACTGTCTCACCCAACTTGGGTTAGGCTGACTGAGCGAATGGAACCTGCCAGTCAAATCTAAGGATGCCTGTTGGGTGGTCTCCATGGCTGTGGGGTCCGCTGAACAGCTTTCGGTGTTTGAGGAGGCCACGGCCCTGTTAAGCAGCTGCCTTCGTGCCGCTCCAGCTTAGTTCGACTGTCACGGGACCCTTCAAAGAATTGTGCTAGTCCTCAAGGACCAACCCTCTTACTGGACTTCGTTCCCCACCACGCCCTTTCCTTGGGATAGAATTTGGCGAGATATATATTTATATAGTACTAATCGTAGGCTCCGGCTAGTCCAGTTTTATATACTGCATAATGTGTACTTCTCGTCTGTTAAAATGTATGGAGTGGATAAATTGCCTCGGCCTGAATGTTTTAGATGTGGCCAGGGCTCTAGATAAGATTTTTTGGGATGAGTACCTGTACTCCTCATTTTGAAAGTGAGGTGAGTAAAACGAAATTCAGATGTGTACAAATGTTTTGCTAGTGTGGACTGAGGAGTACATTTATTAAAAAAATGTAGGTTTTTTCTAGATAAGAATTTCAGGTGCCAACAATGCTCCAAATAATGTTGGCAGGTAGGAATTTACTCACCAGTTTTAAAACATAGTGAGTAAAACAAAAGTGCGATGCATTTAAGTGCTGTAAATCTGGCAAAAAACTGTTCCTTTTGAATCACCAGTTATGTTATGAAGCACTATTCTTTGGTGTGTGGAGTATTTACAAATGTTGGGTGAGTACTGGTACTCATTAAAAAAATTTCTGAAGAGTATTTCCTAAAATGAGGTGAGTAAAACAGGCCAGTACACACCTTATCTGGAGCCCTGGATGTGGCCAAGGTCAGGGATCACCTCCATGTGTTTTGGAAATGCCCTAAGGTTGCCCCCTTTGGGGTCTTATATAGTCCAGAATGGATCCCCTGTTGGGGCTTCAAGCCTTATTTACTCCACAGATATGCCTAGTATCAGACTGTTCCTCGATCACAGTGAAGGAAAGGCATTACCACACAGCCCTCTTATCTTTTAGTTAAAAAAAGTAGTGTTGCGGCACTGGAAAGACCAATCCGTCCTGTCCTATACAGGATGGTTAAACGAGCTTTTAAACAATGTATGGATAGAAAAATCAAGAGCTAGTCTTAGGGGGAAATTAAATACGTACTGCTCCAGATGGGAAAAATTGTATACTTTAGGGTCACTCCCCTATACATAATTGCTATGTTTTTAACTGCATTGTGGTCCCCCACCCATCACACAATGAGTAGAATGGTGTCTCGTTTCTCACCTATGAAACACCTAGATGCAACTCTCTAGGTGGGTTAGTTGATAGCTTTATACTTTAGGTAAGCTTATTAGGTTGATGAGAGGTCTTATCCACGTTTGTGGTTCTCTGGGGTTTGGATGGGAGGGATGGGGATGGGGATGGGGCAGGAGATGGTGGCAGGGGTTTTGCATCCACTGTTAAGTGCCTTGTATTGATTTTGTGGCCTTTAGTACTGTATTGTGTCCTGCATTTTCTCTAACATCTTAAATTTAAATAAAGTACATAACATTTATATAAAAAAACTTGTGCCTGTCCTTGCCGACCCACAGTCAGGGACCCTTTGGGCACAAATCCAAGTCAAAGAAAGAGTCAAAAAAATGGTCTTGTCGATGTTTGTGGAATTGGGAGTGCTCTCGATCGAGAGCTTTGGATTCCTGTGCTTCTCCAGATCTGACTTTGTCGAATCCTTGGCCCAGACCTCTGTCTCCACGGTGACCCCATTGGGCCAGCTGGTCGAGCCGCTGGTCGATCTTCCGGCCGAGAATTTTCTCGAAACAGTCAACCAGTTGTCTACTGAAGAGGCCGACACTTCCTTATCCTGACTCAGACCATTAGGATGGATCTGCTCGCTGATCCGCTATGTTCATCGACTCCCTCAGAGTCCCACTGGTGGTCGAGGTCTTGGTCCTCTTTCCTGGGGCCGAGCAATTCCAGCTAACATCGGCACTCCCTGAATTGACACCACTGAAAGTGGCGCTGCTGCTACTCTTCATCCTCGTCCTCCTTGGGTGAGGAAAGACTTCGGCGCAAGTTGCGTCGACATTACAGGGATCTTATGTAGCAACAGCTGGTGCTCACTGGTGTGAAGCCGGCTACGGCTACTACGCCGGCCATCACCTGACTTTCGCCCGACAGACCGCCTTCTCCACCTAATAGCCATCCAAGATGGTCCCGGCTCAGCTGACCCCGGTGTCTCCACAGATTCTGGTGCAACAGCCGCCAATCGGCGCTCTAACCAAGGAGTCTCGGCTGACCAAGGGACTTCCCCATCGGCTGTCAGTCACTGACACCCCTGACTGTCCACAGAGGGTCAGTGGGGACTCTGGTAGTCAACCCCTCTTTAACGACTCCTTGGAGTCAGAGGGTTCTTCCCTGCACTCCCGTCTGGTCAGTGTCGAGTTGGTGGGGATCTCTTGACGGACAAAGGCCCTTCCTCCTTTATGGGCTTTCTCTGCCTGATCTCAGAGTCCATAAGTATGAAAATGGAGCCTGTCCAGAAATGGGCTTGTTGCCCATTGACTGAGATCCTCGACTGGAGAGAGACTCCAACGGAAGCCTTCCCAGTGTCAGAGGCCATTCTTGGCCCTGCCTTGGTGCTTTGGCAGCACCCCGCTTCCTGCCCTGTGCCCTTTTCCCAGATGGCCTGCAAGTATGTGGTACCTTCTGGTTCCCTCTCGGGATTACAGAACACCCCTTGACTGAAGGGCTGGTGGCTGATTCTGTGTTTAGGTGCTCCGGCAACACTGGGGATGTCGACAAGCCACCTGACAGAGTCCAAGAAATTGGACCACGTGGCTAAAAATGTGTACGCTGCCTCCTCACATTGCCTTCACCAGGTGAGCTTGGTCCTCATTATGGCCCACTTTGCCCATGCCCTGCTGGGCACTCTGGATGAGGTGCTTCTTCATCTGCCAGCAGACTTCCAGCCCTCGGTCAAACAGGTCCGGGACCAGGACTGGGCTGTAGCTAAGCAGCAGCTTAAGACAGCCATGGACATTGGGGACTCCTGTGCCCGCTCTGTGGTGGCCGCAGGACTTGGCTGAGGATCTCGACCTTCACAGCTGACACTCAGCAGACTTCCAAGCTGGCAGATGTTCCTTTCCTGGGCACCAACTTGTTTGGGTCTGGGGTCAAGGGCCACCTCACCCGCATCGAGAAGTCCAGTGCCACCTTGTACTCCATGACCTCTGCCCAAACGGACCCCAAGGGCTCCAAGCAGCAGCAGAAAAGGAAGCCCTTTCGGTCCACCTCTGCTCCTGCGGCCAAACCAGCTCAACTCCAGGCTGGTCAGCAGGCCATGGCCTGGGGACCTTGGCCGAAGTCAGTGGTCTTAGTCGTCCATAAGCCTGGGGGAGAGACTCCGGTGGCTTCTTGGCTGGACCCCCCTCCTCCTCCAAGTCTGCCCAGTGACAAGATGAGGGGTGCGCCTCTCATGTCTGTCACACCTCCCCTGGGTCCTCTCATGGGGGCTGACTCCACCACTTCCTTTCTGCCTGGTCCGCTGTCACCACAGACAGGTGGGTTCTCGATGTGGTCAGTCAGGGTCTGCCTCTGGAATTTGAGCAGTACCCACCTTGCCGAGCCCGTGCCCCATGGGAGGACTTGGTATCCACCGATATTCTGTCAGCTCTCAGAGATGACATAACCCAGCTCCTCCGCAAGGAGGTCATGGTCAGAATAGCGGATCCTCCAGAATACCCAGGGTTTTTTCAATTTGCCAGACTTCAGTCAGGCAACCAGGAGACATTGCAAGAATGCTTCAGAGGTTTATCTAAAGTGAAAAGAAATGGAGAAATGGATTGTGTCCAAGGTGGCTTCACCATGGTCAGCTGCATCTGTTCCCAGTTCACCGATGACCTGCAGTTCCCACAGGTCGAGGGCATCCGCTGATTCGTCGAAGAAAAAGGGCAAATCCTCAAATTTGGCAGAGAAACACTGCTATTATGAGAAGAAGCGGTGTAAAGAAAAGTCTGCTTACCCAGACTGTTTCTGTTCACCTCTAAGAAGAGGTAAGTCAGTTGATGTGTCCCAGGCTACGATGGTGGGTCCTGTCTTCCGACAGTCTGTTAGATGCCAAGGTCTGGTGATGACTCTCTTCCTCTTCGCCCGGGTGATTCTTAGCTGATACCATTTTCAGGCACAGTTCCATCGACTGTTCCACTGTTGATGACCCCTTCGGGTCCAGTCGATGCACAGCTCCTTTATCAAACAATGTTGGCGCTCTTTCAGTGACTGTTGCCGCTGCCGCATCATCACCGCCTTTGTCAGCACCCTCGGCTGTGCCATCGTCAGCCTTACCATCAACGCTTCAGTTCTTGTCCCCGTCATAGTGCCTGGCCCTGAACAGCCTCTATCAACGGGACACCCATTGACAGTTCTCATTTATCTCGTCATCCCGTCAGTCTTCTACAGATGACAGTCGATCAACAACGAAATGGAATGGAATAGAATCCAGAATATATGGAAAAGGGGGCCATGAATGAAGAAGAGGAAGCAGTTGCTGTAGTAGACTTCAGCTCTGTTTGTTCTTCCTGCTCAGAGGAGAGTGTGGAAAAAACACTTCCAGGTCTCTCCCTGAGGATGCCTCTTTACAGGACTTCCTTAAACAGGTACAGGCTAAACTGAGATTTCAAGTAGAGAAGGTAGATTCATCCAAGAAAAATCTTGTGTTCTTTGAGGTATCTGCTTGCCCTACTGTGATCATCCTTCCTATGCATTCAGCATTGGAATATGATACCTTGGCTGCTTGGCATAGACCAGTGCAGCCACCAGCAGTCTCAAGGAAGGCTGACAAACAGTATCGTGCCCCAACAGCAAAACCCTATCATTCTTCTTGGCCTGAAACAGATCCAATGGTAATCATCACTGCTGCTGATTAACAAAGGCTCCAAAGCACGCGAGTTTGGTTCCTCCAGACAAGGAGTCAAGGAAGCTAGATGTGATGGGAAAGAGGACTTTTGCGTCCCCAGGCCTAAGGATTGCAGATTATCAGGCTTACATGATCAAATATCAGAACTGCCTGTGGAAGACTATGGCCTCCTTGGCTGAAAAACTGCCAGAAGGCCAGGGCAAAATATTGGCCCATCAGACTGTTGCTAATGGACAAGAGGTTGGAAAGCACCTGCTCAGGTCTGCTTATGATGCCATAAATGCTGCTGCCAGGGTGGCTCCCTCTGGGATTTGCCTCATCTGCCACTCTTGGCTGCTTTGCCTCTGATGTACAATAGCCTGTACTAAATGTTTTTAGAGGAAAGCATTTATTTGGCAGTGATGTGGTAAATGCCTGGAGGGATTTACAGTCCTCAAAAATGACTTTACATTCCCTACATATCTTGAATCCGGAACCCTGCAGCAGGGGGTAGAGGTTCTTTTTGTAGGCATTATGTCCGTCTGGGCCACGGCTGTTCCAGAGGTCAATGACTTGAGTCCCAGAGACCGGAATCTTCCACTTCCCAGGCAGATAACATGCCTCCAGGTGCCCATGCCAGATTTAGAAAAAGTCAGACCATTCCCAGCATCTCCTCCAACCCCTGCTGCTTTCTGACTTTCCTCCCTTCTTACTGCCTCAGGAAGTTTTGATGGGAGGCTGAATTTCCCTCTTCTTACAAAAGTGGAGGGCCCCAACTGATGCCTGGGTCCTGAGGATAGTTCAGTTAGGACAAGTCCTAGAACTCCTTGGTCTTCCTCCAGTGACCCCCTCCTCCCCTTCCCCGCCAGACAGATACCCTCTAGGACATCTTACCCTCTTGCTGGAGGAGATTCAAGCCCTCCTTTACGAGAAGGCTGTGGAATTTGTTCAGGTTTCAGAACAAGAACCAGTGTTATTATTCTCAGTACATTCTGGCCCCAAAGTGCACTAGGGATCTAAGACTTGTACTAGACCTTTGAGGACTAAATCTGTTCAAAGAATACAAGTTTTGAATGATCTTAACTGTATCAGTCTTCACCATTCTTTACTGGTGGATACTACGCCGGAGGCACTAGGACCCCGTGGGAAACTTTTTAGCTTTAAAAACTCTGTCCCTCACAGGAGGAGGGGCCGACATCAAGAATGGCGCTGCGCTCCGGGGTTGGCCAGTAACAGACGCCGCCTCTCTCCCCCCCCCCCAAACACCTCAGTTCTGCTTTTCCCACCGTCGAGGCTGCAGTGACTTCATGGGACTGCAAGAAAATCATCTGCGTCACTCCCAGATCTGCCGGTTCTGCTCGTTCAGTTTGAATACTCAGCGCCGCACTAGTTCATAACCATGTTGGCATCGTCTCTTTTTATTTTATCTTAAAAAGTTCTCATTTTGGCGTTGAGTCTTTCCCTTTTGTTAAGTTTGTTTGCGGTCAGATCCATGTCGGGTTCGGGTGAAAAATTTTTAAGGCAGGGACTTCCTATGCATCGGTGCCCCTGTGAATCGGTTTCAGTAACGGACCCATGTGACCCGATGTTTTACCTGCCTAGGGCCAAACCATGACATGGATCGCTACGACACCTGTTTTAGTATGGATTACCGCACCTTGATATCTGTGTGGTGAGGTTGGGCAGCAGCCCCCCAACCTTTGGTGGTCAATGTCACATGAGGGCCGCTAAGATAAGGTCCTTGGGTCCATCCCCTGGGTCTTCCCCCACTGCTGCACACACGGGGAGGAAATCAGGCCACCGCTGGCTCATGTCTCGCTGAGCCCAGACGCCTGGGCGAGCGGATGGAGAAACAGTCTGCTTCTTCTGGGGGGTCAGCGGTGGATCACTCGCAGCCCAGTTCCCCAGGGAACGGGCCAACCCCATTGTCGAGCCTCAGCTACACTCGGGGCCTGCATCGGTGGTACCTTCGAGGGCTTCACAGAGTCCCCTCCCAACACCACTCTCTGTGCTAGAACGGGTAGAGTGGCTGGGGTTGTTTCTCTTGGGATCATCATGGTCTCCTCCTCTGATTCAGAGGATGGTCAGGCTGATCCGGATTGGCAGCTGAGCTCCCCGGATTGACTGTTGCTCCCCGGGATCTGCAAGAGGTCTTCGTCCATGAATTCTGTTCATAGGGTTGACACTGTACATGACACCACACTTTCCTCTGTCTGTGCCGCTGAGAACTCTGGTGCCATCACCTGCGCCGTCTTTGGTGTTGTGCCTGATGACTGTGCCGTGGTCACCGCTGTCGATTATGGTACCATGGTCAGTGCTGCAATCTATGATGTTGCCATGGTTGGTGCCGCACCTGGCAGCGATGCTGCGCTTGGTGTCTGTGCCACTGACGGTGCTGTTTCAGGGGGTCGGTGCCACGGCCACCCCCATCCTCAGAGTTGACGCCACATTTGAGGTTGACACCACGGATGGCGACTGTGGTGCCAATTCTGTTGACTGTGCCACAGTTGGTGCCACCTTGGGTGATGGCGCCACCTCTTGGGCTGTCCCCGCGGGGATGCCGGCTTTGGTGCAGAGTCGGTCTTCGGTGCCGACATGGAGTTTGAGGGGAGTCAGAGGCCGACCCTGGTGTCAACTTCTCTCCCCCCCCTCCCAAAAAAGAGCAGTGGCCATGGTGGGGGATATCTCTTGAGGGGCAGATCTCAGTCCTTTGGGCCCAGGGCCCAGTTGGCCTTCCACTCTGCCCCTCTGACCTCGGTCACCCCGGGGTGGAGTCAGAGTGCTGGGCCGGGTACCCCCTCCCCGTCTAGGGGTCGGAGTCCTTTAACAGGTGGGGACAGGGGCCGTCCTTCTGGGCCTGCTTGGCTCCAGTCTCCTCACCAAGGGTCTTCTCCCCTAGGGCTTCCTCCTGTTGGCTCGGGGAGTTTTGAGCAGCAGATGGGGTCTGGACAGTGCACCCCCTCACTTTAGAGGGATCCCTTGCTTGTCCCCACAGCTCTGGCAGAGGGGTTCTGGTCTTTCAGGACCATTCTGCCTAGCCTGCAACCCCTCAGCATCCTCTCCCCCAACCCCTTTCTCCTGGGTTTTTCTGGTCCCTTGGAACCTTATTTGGGAGCACTATAGGACGACAGCAAGTGCCTTCCCCATCTGTTACAGGGCCATGGATGAGACAGGGTTTGCATCTCCTCTTCCTGTACCATCGTTCCCTATGCAGAGCCCTTCCACTTCTTCAGCTTCTTCCTCCAAGGAAGAGGACATCACCTTGTACCGGTCTTCTGATGCTGACTTCAGCAGTTCCTGGTGACGATGATGAAGGAGCTCAATCTTTCCTCAACAACTCAACGCAGTCCTGCACATGCGACGATGGTGCTTCTTGGGGATTATAGCCAGGAATCAATGGTGATCCCTCCATGGCCTCTACTTTTTATGGAGGAGTTGCACAGTGTCTGGCAGTTCCCCACCTCTGCTTCCCCGGACCCTGAAGACTGCCAGCATAGATATTGCACTCCTCGTGGTCTCCAGGGTCTTTGCCCCACCTCACATCTGGCTTGGAGTGGCTGGATACCCCTTCTGGGTGTCTGCGCCTTAACAAGAGACCATTCTCCAGACGTGGACTGTGCAGAGTTCGATTGCTGGGGCAGAAGAGTTTTCGCCTTGACGCATCTCTTGCTCTCCATAGCTGCACATCAGGCACACATGGTGGCCTATGAAAGGTGCCTATGGGCTTTGTTGGGGCAAATCCTGGTGGTCATGCCTGATAGCGAGGCAACCAGGCGGTCCATCGCCATCTCCACAAGAGGTCTGGAGCTAGTGAGACACCAGGCGCGTGCATCTTATGACTCCAGCATGGTAGCCTCCAGTATTGTGGGATCTGCGATCTGCATTAGGCGGATGGCATGGCTTCGCCTTTCCCGGTTATTACCCTTGACCCAGCATAGGGTGACTGCCTTGCCATTCCGTGGGGCCCAGATTTTTCTCCCGCAGAGCCAGGTGAGAACTGTTGGGGCGCCTCCTCTCCTGCCGGTCAAGAGGCTCATCCTGGCTCTGAACACTAGCAGGTCTGGCTAGACCCGTGATGGGCCCTGTCCTCTCGTGAGTGCCCCACGGGAGGCTGAAGGATATCTAGCCTTCAGGGAGGTACCTGTACCACTTTGTGGTGCTTGGTACTCACCCAACAGTGAGGAATAGTGAAAACTGATACAGTTAAGAGATGAAAATCATGTCCCTACCATAATTCTTGATCTTACTGTGTATCTCCACCATTCATCACTGCTTCCCGCCCACTATCCTCTCTTGGGCCTCAGCTTCTGGCAGTGCCTCCTCCCTGCTTGCCTTGCCCCCCACCCCCAATTGAGGCCAATTGTGGGCAAAGTCTCACTGGTACCTCCAGGCTCGCTGCCACTTCTTGGAAGCATCAGTGGTCCCCGGTGGGGGCAGGGGCTCTTGCCGTCTTTTTCTCTGGCTCCCTGGGACCCTCTTGACAGATAGGAACAGTCCTTCAGAGTCTCTCTGTTGAGAAGCTTGTCTCTGGTCCAGCTCCTGCTAGATGCCTGCCATCTAGCAAGGGCTCTTCTGCTGGAAATAGGGTGCCGGGGACCCTCTCTTTTCCATTGAAGTCTTTCAATGACTTTCTTTCCTTGCAAGGGACCCAAGGTTGTGTCTCCTCTTAACATACTGTCCCCTCAGACTCTCCAGGAGTTAGGAACCTCGTTGAGGTCTTCCTCTCTTGTTAAATCACCTCTCTGGTGGTGCTAAGTTAGGAATTGTTATCCTCTTACACCCCAGGATTTTCCCTGGACACTGAGGTGAACTTTGGCTTGAAGATGGGCGCTCTCCCACCTTCTGGCCTCAGTGGGAGGGAGTGAAGAAGTAGACTGGGATCATATGTCTCCTCCCAGGTGGATCGAGAGTTGACTTCTGGACTGTCGGTCTCTGACACCTGCCAGACTCACTTGCTGATGGGGTGTTTGTTTTTTCCCTACACCTTCCTGGGGAATCCAGTTTTCTGGGCTCAGTCGCCTCTTCATAGGCTGTTTCCCAGTTTAAAAAAAAAAGGCTGGAAGGTGTTGATAAAGGGTTTAAGCTTCCTCTTGGTCCCCAGGGAATTCTGGAACACTTAAGTGGATGCTCATCCCCCCCTCCCGTCCTCCTCACCCCCCACACACAGAACCCTGCTAGGAACCAACCTCTTCTCTTCTGGACGTCTCGTTTCCTTTTTCAGTTTATATCCTTTCCTTTTCCTGTCCCTGGGGCTCTCTTGCCCCACCCTCCTACCCTTGTTTTCTCAATCTCTGTTTCCTCTCCGGCGAGCAGAACTGAGGTGTTGTGGGGGCCGGTGTCTGGTACTAGCCAACCAGTAAGCGCCACGCTATGCAACGACCTCGAGGGCAGCACCATTCTTGATGTTGGCCCCTCCTCCTCCTCCTCCTCCTCCTAGGAGGGAGAAAGCTTTTAAAGGTAAAAAGCTTCCCACGGGATCCTAGTGTCACTGGCATAGTACCTACCAGTGATGAATGGTGAAGATATGCAGTAAGATCAAGAATTATGTTGGGTATGTAATTTTCATTCTAGGGGTGTGGCTATGTTACTGCATATCCACACTGTCTGGGAGGTACCTTGCCGATTTAAGATGGGCCGGAAAGTCTTCAGGCTGGCTCCTCCCACCCACCCGGGTGATGAAACGCTCGGCTCCACCCCATGATGCCAGATCTTCCTTACCGCTTGGAAGCATCAGGTTCCCTCCTTGGCGCTTTCGCATTTTGCAGGCCCTGGTCTTTAAAACTTCGGATGTTTTTCCTAAACTTATTTTGAAACTCGTTCGAGTTCAGTCTTCACCCTCTTCCCTCGTGGCTGCGATGGAGGACAAGACCATTCCTGGGTTCTGCCGGTGCCCCTGCAGGCAGAAGATGTTGTGCACTGACCCCCACGCCTCGTACGTTTATTGTCTCGGGCATGACAACGATCCGTAGGCTTGTGAGATGGGTCTGTCCTTTTCTCCATCGGTGCTCGAAGACCACGCTGCCCGACTCCAGCTGGGCGACCGTAGAAACAGTACCCTCCAGTCAAATTGAAGGAGGCCCGCTGGGTGGTGTCCGGCGGCGGGCTCTGCGGAACAGCTTGAACAGCTCACGGCCCTCGAGGAGGAGGCGGCCCAGGCCACGGCGAGCTCCTCTTCAGCTTCGACCTTTATTCACTCCAACTGGGCTCTTCTTACATGGCTTTCTTTCAGGAGCTGTGCTGGTCCTCTCGACTAAGGGAGGGTCCTTCTGGGTCCCACCCTTGGTCCTGGAAGAAGCATCCAAAAAGGTAAGACCCAGATTGGGTCTCTCTCTCTCTCTCTCGGGGTGGGTCTCTCTCTCTCTCTCTCTCTCTCTCGGGGTGGGTCTCTCTCTCTCTCTCTCTCGGGGTGGGTCTCTCTCTCTCTCTCTCTCGGGGTGGGTCTCTCTCTCTCTCTCTCGGGGTGGGTCTCTCTCTCTCTCTGGGGTGGTCTCTCTCTCTCTCTCTCGGTGGGTCTCTCTCTCTCTCTCTCTCTCTCGGGGTGGGTCTCTCTCTCTCTCTCTCTCGCGTGGGGCTCTCTCTCTCTCTCTCTCAGGTGGTCTCTCTCTCTCTCTCTCTCGGGAGTGGTCTCTCTCTCTCTCTCGCGTGGGTCGCTCTCTCTCTCTCTCTCTCGGGTGGGTCTCTCTCTCTCTCTCTCCTGGGTGGGTCTCTCTCTCTCTCTCTCTCGGGTGGGTCTCTCTCTCTCTCTCGGGGTGGGTCTCTCTCTCTCTCTCGCGCTCGGTCTCTCTCTCTCTCTCTCGGGGTGGGTCTCTCTCTCTCTCTCTCGCGGGGTCACTTCTCTCTCTCTCTCTCGGGGTGGGTCTCTCTCTCTCTCGGGTGGGTCTCTCTCTCTCTCGGGTGGTCTCTCTCTCTCTCTAAAATGGTCTCTCTCTCTCTCTCTCTCTCGGGGTGGTCTCTCTCTCTCTCTCGGGTGGTCTCTCTCTCTCTCTCTCGGGGTGGTCTCTCTCTCTCTCTCGGGGTAGGTCTCTCTCTCTCTCTCAAAAGTGGGTCTCTCTCTCTCTCTCTCAAAGTGGGTCTCTCTCTCTCTCTGGGGTGAGTCTCTCTCTCTCTCTCTCTCTCTCGAGGTGGGTCTCTCTCTCTCTCTCGGGTGGTCTCTCTCTCTCTCTCGCGCTCTCTCTCTCTCTCTCTCTCGGGGTGGTCTCTCTCTCTCTCTCTCTCGGGGTCTCTCTCTCTCTCGGGGTGGGTCTCTCTCTCTCGGGGTGGGTCTCTCTCTCTCCTCTCTCTCTCGGGGTGGGTCTCTCTCTCTCTCTCTCTCTCGGGTGGGTCTCTCTCTCTCTCTCGGGGTGGTCTCTCTCTCTCTCTCTCTAAGGTGGGTCTCTCTCTCTCTCGCGCGGGTCGCTCTCTCTCTCTCTCTCTCGGGGTCCTCTCTCTCTCTCTCTCTGAGGTGGGTCTCTCTCTCTCTCTCGGGGTGGTCTCTCTCTCTCTCTCTCGGGTGGTCTCTCTCGCTCTCTCTCTCTCGGTGGTCTCTCTCTCTCTCGGGGTGGCTCTCTCTCTCTCTCGGGGTGGGTCTCTCTCTCTCGGGGTGGTCTCTCTCGGGGTCTCTCTGGGGTGGGTCTCTCTCTCTCGGTGGAGTCTCTCTCTCTCGGGGTGGTCTCTCTCTCTCGGTGGGTCTCTCTCTCGGGGTGGCTCTCTCTCTCAGGGTGAGTCTCTCTCTCTCCCGGTGGGTCTCTCTCTCTCAGTTGATTCTCTCTGGGGTGGGTCTCTCTCTCTCGGGTGGGTCTCTCTCTCTCAGGGGTGGTCTCTCTCTCTCGGTGGGTCTCTCTCTGGGTGGGTCTCTCTCTCTCGGGTGGGTCTCTCTCTCTCTCTCTGGGGTGGATCCTCTCTCTCTCTCCTCTCTCTCGGGTTCGCTCTCCTCTCTCTCTCTCTCAGGGTGGGTCTCTCTCTCTCTCTCTCTGGGTGGGTCTCTCTCTCGCTCTGGGCTCTCTCTCTCGGGGTCTCTCTCTCTCGGGGTGGGTCTCTCTCTCGGGGTGGCTCTCTCTCTCTGGGTGGTCTCTCTCTCTCTCTCTCTCTCGGGGTAGGTCTCTCTCTCTCTCTCTCGCTGGGTCGTCTCTCTCTCTCTCTCGCGTGGGCTCGCTCTCTCTCTCTCTCTCTCTCTCTCTCTGGGTGGGTCTCTCTCTCTCTCTCTCTGGGTGGGTCTCTCTCTCCTCTGGGTGGGTCTCTCTCTCTCTCTCGGGTGGGTCTCTCTCTCTCTCTGGGTGGTCTCTCTCTCTCTCTGGGTGGGTCTCTCTCTCTCTCTCTGGGTGGGTCTCTCTCTCTCTCTCTCTGGGTGGGTCTCGCGCTGGGTCTCTCTCTCTCTCAGGGTCTCTCCTCTCTCTCTCTCTCTCTCGGGGTGGGTCTCCCGGTGGGTCTCTCTCTCTCAGGGTGGGTCTCTCTCTCTCTCTCTCTCGGGGTGGGTCTCTCTCTCGCGTGGGTCGGTCTGTCTCTCTCTCTCGGGTGGGTCCTCTCTCTCTCTCTCTCTGGGTGGGTCTCTCTCTCTCTCTCTCTGGGTGGGTCTCTATCTCTCTCTCTGGGTGGGTCTCTCTCTCTCCTCTGGGCTCTCTCTCTCTCTCTCTCTCTGGGTGGGTCTCTCTCTCTCTCTCTGGGTGGGTCTCTCTCTCTCTCTCTGGGTGGGTCTCTCTCTCTCTCTCTCTCGGGTGGTCTCTCTCTCTCTCTCTCTCTGGGTGGGTCTCTCTCTCTCTCTCTCTCGGGTGGTCTCTCTCTCTCTCTCTTTGGGTGGGTCTCTCTCTCTCTCGGGTGGGTCTCTCTCTCTCTCTCTCTCGGGTGGGTCTCTCTCTCTCTCTCTCTCGGGGGTCTCTCTCTCTCTCTCTCTCGGGTGGGTCTCTCTCCTCTCTCTCTGGGTGGGTCTCTCTCTCTCTCTCTCTGGGTGGGTCTCTCTCTCTCTCTCTCTCGGGTGGGTCTCTCTCTCTCTCTCTCTCGGTGGGTCTCTCTCTCTCTCTGGGTGGGTCTCTCTCTCTCTCTCTCAAAGTGGGTCTCTCTCTCTCTCCTCTCGGGGTGGTCTCTCTCTCCTCTCTCTCTCGGGTGCTCTCTCTCTCTCTCTCTCTCTATAGGGGTGGGTCTCTCTCTCGCTCGCTCTCTAGCTCTCTCTCTCTCTCTCTCGGGGTGGTCTCTCTCTCTCTGCGGTGGTCTCTCTCTCTCGGTGGGTCTCTCTCTCTCTCGCGGTGGTCTCTCTCTCTCTCGGGTGATCTCTCTCTCTCAGTCTCTCTCTCTGGGGTAGGTCCTCTCTCTCTCTCAGGTGGGTCTCTCTCTCGGTGGTCTCTCTCTCTCGGGGTGGGTCTCTCTCTCTCTCGCTGGGTCTCTCTCTCTCTCTCTCTCCGGTGGGTCTCTCTCTCTCTCTCGGTGGGTCTCTCTCTCTCCGCGGTGGTCTCTCTCTCGGGGTGGTCTCTCTCTCTCTGGGGTGGGTCTCTCTCTGGGTGGGTCTCTCTCTCTCTCGGGTGGGTCTCTCTCTCTCTCGGGTCCTCTCTCTCTCGGGTGGGTCTCTCTCTCTCTGGGGTGGGTCCTCCGCCTCTCTCTCGCTGGGTCTCTCTCTCTGGGTGGGTCTCTCTCTCTCGGGTGGGTCTCTCTCTCTCTGGGGTGGGTCTCTCTCTCTCTCGGGGTGGTCTCTCTCTCTCTCGGGGTCGCTCTCTCTCAAAGTGGGTCTCTCTCTCGGGGGTCTCTCTCCTCGCAGGTCTCTCTCTCTGAGGTAGGTCTCTCTCTCTATGGGTCTCTCTCTCTGGTGGTCTCTCTCTCTGGGTAGGTCTCTCTCTCTCGGGTCGCTCTCTCTCTCTCTCGGGGTGGGTCTCTCTCTCTCGGGGTGGGTCTCTCTCTCTCTCAAAAGTGGTCTCCTCTCTCTCTCTCTCGGGTCTCTCTCTCTCTCCTCTCGGTGGGTCTCTCTCTCTCTCGCTGGTCGTCTCTCTCTCTCTGGGGTGGTCTCTCTCTCTCTGGGTCGCTCTCTCTCAGGTCTCTCTCTCTCTCACGAGGTGGGTCTCTCTCTCTCTCTCGGGGTGGGTCTCTCTCTCTCTCTCTCGGGGTGGGTCTCTCTCTCTCTCGCGGGGTCCTCTCTCTCTCTCTCTCGGGTGGGTCTCTCTCTCTCTCTCGGGTGCTCTCTCTCTCTGGGTGGGTCTCCTCTCTCTCTCTCGGGCTCTCTCTCTCTCTCTCTCGGGGTGGTCTCTCTCTCTCTGAGGTCTCTCTCTCTCTCAGGTGATTCTCTCTCTCTCGGGTGCTCTCTCTCTCTCTCAAAGGGTCTCTCTCTCTCTCTCTCTCGGGGTCCTCTCTCTCTCTCTCAGGGTCCTCTCTCTCTCTCTCTCTCTCTCTCGGGGTGGTCTCTCTCTCTCTCGGGTGGGTCTCTCTCTCTCTCTCGGGTCTCTCTCTCTCTCTCCGGGTGGTCTCTCTCTCGCGCTGGGTCTCTCTCTCTCTCTCTGGGTCGCTCTCTCTCTCTCAGGTGGTCTCTCTCTCTCTCAGATGGGTCCTCTCTCTCTCTCAGGTGGGTCGCTCTCCTCTCTCTCTCTCTCGGTCGTCTCTCTCTCTCTCAGGTGGGTCTCTCTCTCTCTCTCTCTCGGGTGGGTCTCTCTCTCTCTCTCTAGGAGTTGGGTCTCTCTCTCTCTCTCTCTCGGTGGGTCTCCTCTCTCTCTCTCGGGTCTCTCTCTCTCTCTCTGCGGGTCTCTCTCTCTCTCTCTGAATTCTCTCTCGGGGTGGATCTCTCTCTCTCTCTCCGCGTGGGTGCTCTCTCTCTCTCTCTCTCGGGTCCTCTCTCTCTCTCTCTCTGGGGTGGTCTCTCTCTCTGGGGTCTCTCTCTCTCTCTCGGGTGGGTCTCTCTCTCTCGGGGTGGCTCTCTCTCTCTCTCTCCCAGGTGCCTCTCTCTCTCTCTCTCTCGCTGGGTCTCTCTCTCTCTCGCAGGGTCTCTCTCTCTCTCTCTCTCGGGTGGTCTCTCTCTCTCTCTGGGTCGCTCTCTCTCTCTCTCGGGGTCTCTCTCCTCTCTCTCTGGGTGGGTCTCTCTCTCTCTCTCTCGGTGGGTCTCTCTCTCTCTCTCTCTGGGTGGGTCTCTCTCTCTCTCTCTCTCGGGGTGGGTCTCTCTCTCTCTCTCTCGGGGTCTCTCTCTCTCTCTCTCTGGGTGGGTCTCTCTCTCTCTCTCTCTGGGTGGGTCTCTCTCTCTCTCTGGGTGGGTCTCTCTCTCTCTCTCTCGGGGTCTCTCTCTCTCTCTCTCGGGGTGGGTCTCTCTCTCTCTCTCTCTGGGTGGGTCTCTCTCTCTCTCTGGGGTGGGTCTCTCTCTCTCTCGGGGTCGCTCTCTCTCTCTCGCTGGGTCTCTCTCTCTCGGGTGGTCTCTCTCTCGGGTGGTCTCTCTCTCTCTCGGGGTGGTCTCTCTCTCTCTCAGGGGTCTCTCTCTCTCAGGTGGGTCTCTCTCTCACTGGTCCTCTCTCTCTCTCTCTCTGGGGTCGCTCTCTCTCTCTCTCTCTCGGGGTGGTCTCTCTCTCTCGGGTGGGTCTCTCTCAGGTGGTCTCTCTCTCGGTGGGTCTCTCTCTCGGGGTGGGTCTCTCTCTCTCAGGTGGGTCTCTCTCTCTCGGGGTGGCTCTCTCTCTCGGGGTGGTCTCTCTCTCACGGGTGGGTCTCTCTCTCTGGGTGGTCTCTCTCTCTCTCGGGGTCGCTCTCTCTCTCTCTCTCGCGGGGTCTCTCTCTCTCTCTCTCGGGGTGGGTCTCTCTCTCTCTCTCGGGTGGTCCTCTCTCTCTCTCTCTCTCGGGATGGGTCTCTCTCTCTCTCTCTCTCTCGCAGGGGTCTCTCTCTCTCTCTCCAGGGTGGGTCTCTCTCTCTCTCGGGGTGGGCTCTCTCTCTCAGGTGGGTCTCTCTCTCAGGTGGTCTCTCTCTCGGGGTAGGTCTCTCTCTCTGGGGTGGTCCTCTCTCTCTCTCGCGCAGGTCGCTCTCTCTCTCTCTCTCTCTCTCTCAGGGTGGCTCTCTCTCTCTCTGGGGTGGTCTCTCTCTCTCGGGGTGGCTCTCTCTCTCTCTCGGGGTGATCTCTCTCTCTCTCTGGGTCTCTCTCTCTCTCTCTCAGGGGTCTCTCTCTCTCTCTCTCTGGGGGTCTCTCTCTCTCTCTCTCTCGGGGTGGTCTCTCTCTCTCTCGGGGTCGCTCTCTCTCTCTCTCTCTCTCTCTCTCGGGGTGGGTCTCTCGGGGTGTCTGTCTCTCTCTCAAGTGGGTCTCTCTCTCTCTCTCTCTCGGGGTGGGTCTCTCTCTCTCGCGGTGGATCTCTCTCTCTCTCTCCTCGGGTGGTCTCTCTCTCTCTCTCTCTCTCTCTCTCGGGGTCTCTCTCTCTCTCTCTCTCGGGGTGGGTCTGTCTCTCTCTCGGGTGGGTCTCTCTCTCTCTCTCTCTCTCGGGTGGGTCTCTCTCTCGGGGTGGGTCTCTCTCTCTCGGGGTGGCTCTCTCTCTCTCTCGGGTGGCTCTCTCTCTCTCCGGGGGCTCTCTCTCTCTCTCGGGTGTCTCTCTCTCTCAGGGGTGGGTCTCTCTCTCTCTGGGTGGTCTCTCTCTCTCTCTCGGGTGGTCTCTCTCTCCTCTCTCTCTCGGGGTGGTCTCTCTCTCTCTCTCTCTCTGGGTGCCTCTCTCTCTCTCTCTCTCTGGGGTGGTCCTCTCTCTCTCTCTCTCTCGGGGTGGGTCTCTCTCTCTCTCTCTCTGGGTGTGTCTCTCTCTCTCTCTCGGTGGGTCTCTCTCTCTCTCTCTCTCGGGGTGGGTCTCTCTCTCTCTCTCTCTCTCGGGGTCTCTCTCTCTCTCTCTCTCTGGGTGGGTCTCTCTCTCTCTCTCTCTCTGGGTGGGTCTCTCTCTCGGGGTGGGTCTCTCTCTCTCTCTCTCTCTCTCGCGATCGGCTCTCTCTCTCTCGGTGGCTCTCTCTCTCGGGGTGGCTCTCTCTCTCTCTCGAGGTGGGTCTCTCTCTCTCTCTCAAATTGGGTCTCTCTCTCTCTCGCGCTCGGCCTCTCTCTCTCTCTCTCGGGCTCGCTCTCTCTCTCTCCAATTGGCTCTCTCTCTCGGGTGAGTCTCTCTCTCTCTCTCGGGGTGGTCTCTCTCTCTCTCTCTCGGGGGGGTCTCTCTCTCTCTCTCTCGGGGTGGTCTCTCTCTCTCTCTCTGGTGAGTCTCTCTCTCTGCTCTCTCTCTCTCTCTCTCTCTCAAAGTGGTCTCTCTCTCTCTCTCGGGGTGGTCTCTCTCTCTCTCTCGGTGGGTCTCTCTCTCTCTCTCTTGGGGTGGCTCTCTCTCTCTCTCTCCCGGGGTGGGTCTCTCTCCTCTCTCTCAGGGGTGGTCTCTCTCTCTCTCGGGGTGGGTCTCTCTCTCTCTCTCTCGGGGTGGGTCTCTCCTCTCTCTCGGTGGTCTCTCTCTCTCGGGTGGGTCTCTCTCCTCGGGGTGGGTCTCTCTCTCTCTACGCGCTGGGTCTCTCTCTCTCTCGCTGGGTCGCTCTCTCTCTCTCTCTCGGGGTGGGTCTCTCTCTCTCTCTCGGGGTGGCTCTCTCTCTCTCTCTCGGGTGGGTCTCTCTCTCTCTCTCGGGGTAGGTCTCTCTCTCTCGGGGTGGGTCTCTCTCTCTGGTGGGTCTCTCTCTCTCTCCGGGGGTCTCTCTCTCTCTCTAGGGTGGGTCTCTCTCCCTCTCTCGGTGGAACTCTCTCCCTCTCTCAAAATGAGGTCTCTCTCTCTCTCTCTCGGGGTGAGTCTCTCTCTCTCGCTACAAAACTCTCTCTCTCTCTCTCGGGGGTCTCTCTCTCTCTCTCGGGTGGGTCTCTCTCTCTCTCTCGGGGTGGGTCTCTCTCTCTCTCTCGGGGTGGGTCTCTCTCTCTCTCTCTCAGGGGTGGGTCTCTCTCTCTCTCTCCTCGGGGTGGGTCTCTCTCTCTCGGGGTGGTCTCTCTCTCTCTCTCTCTCTCTGGGGTGGGTCTCTCTCTCTCGCTCTCTCTCTCTCTCTCTCGCTCGGTCTCTCTCTCTCTCTCTCTGGGGTGGGTCTCTCTCTCTCTCTCAGGGAATTGGGTCTCTCTCTCTCTCTCGGGGTGGGTCTCTCTCTCTCTCTCGGGTGGGTCTCTCTCTCTCTCTCGCTCAGTCTCTCTCTCTCTCTCTAAGGGTGGTCTCTCTCTCTCTCTTTCGGGGTGGGTCTCTCTCTCTCGCTGGGCTCGCTCTCTCTCTCTCGGGTGGGTCTCTCTCTCTCTCGGGGTAGGTCTCTCTCTCTCTCTCTCGGGTGGTCTCTCTCTCTCTCTCTCAGGGTGGAGTCTCTCTTTCTCCTGAGGTGGGTCTCTCTCTCGGGTGGGTCTCTCTCTCGAGGTGGGTCTCTCTCTGGGGTGGGTCTCTCTCTCTCTCGGGGTGGGTCTCTCTCTCTCTCTCTCTCTCTCTCTCTCAGGGTGGGTCTCTCTCTCTCTCTCTCTCGGGGTGGTCTCTCTCTCTCTCTCTACTCTGGGTCTCTCTCTCTCTCTCTCGGGTCTCTCTCTCTCTCGGTGGGTCTCTCTCTCTCTCTCGCGGGTCTCTCTCTCTCTCTCGGGGTGGCTCTCTCTCTCTCGGGTGGGTCTCTCTCTCTCGGGGTGGGTCTCTCTCTCTCTGGGGTGGATCTCTCTCTCTCTCTCTCTCTCTCGGGGTGGTCTACTCTCTCTCCTCGGGGTGGGTCTCTCTCTCTCTCTACTCTCAGGTGGGTCTCTCTCTCTCTCTCTCCTCGGGGTGGGTCTCTCTCTCTCTCTCTCTCTCTCGGGGTCTCTCTCTCTCTCAAATGGGTCTCTCTCTCTCTCTCTCTCGGGGTGGGTCTCTCTCTCTGGGGTGGGTCTCTCTCCCTCTCTCTCTCGGGTGGGTCTCTCTCTCTCTCTCTCTCTCTCAGGTGGGTCTCTCTCTCTCTCTCTCTCGGGTGGGTCTCCTCTCTCTCTCTCTCTCTCGGGGTGGCTCTCTCTCTCTCTCTCTCTCGGGGTGGTCTCTCTCTCTCTCTCTCTCTCTGGGTGGGTCTCTCTCTCTCTCTCCGGGGTGGGTCTCTCTCTCTCTCTCTCTCGGTGGGTCTCTCTCTCTCTCTCTCTCGGGGTGGGTCTCTCTCTCTCTCTCTCTCTCTCTCTCAAGGGGTCGCTCTCTCTCTCTCTCTCTCTCTCTCGGGGTGGGTCTCTCTCTCTCTCTCTCTCGGGTGGCTCTCTCTCTCTCTGGGTGGCTCTCTCTCTCTGGGTGGGTCTCTCCTGGGTGGGTCTCTCTCTCTGTGTCTTGGGTGGTCACTCTCTCTCTCTCAGGTCTCTCTCTGTGGGTGGGTGGGTCTCTCTCTGCAGGTGGTGGGTCTCCCTCTCTCTGGGTGGGTCTCCCTCTCTCTGGGTGGTGGTCTCCTCTCTCTCCTGGATGGGTAGGTCTCCCTCTCTCTCTCTCTCTGGGTGGGTGGGTCTCTCTCTGGGTGGGTGGGTCTCTCTGGGTGGGTGGGTGGGTCTCTTTCTCTCTCTCTCTGTGCCTCTCTCCTCTCTGTGTGCCTCTCTCTCCTCCTGTCGCCTCTCCTCTCACTCACAATAGTCTCTGCCCCTCTCTCCGTCTCATGCCTCTCTCTCAATCTCTCTGTGCCTCTCTCCGTCTCTCTGTGCCTCTCCCTCTCTCTCTGCCTCTCTCTCAAGTCTCTCTGTGCCTCTCTCTCCGTCTCTGTGCCTCTCTCTCGTCTCTCTGTGCCTCTCTCCTCTCTCTGTGCCTGGCATCTCTCTCTCTCTCTGTGCTGCTCTCTCTCTCTCTCTGTGCCTGTGCCTCTCTCTCTCTCTCTCTCTCTGTGCCTGTGCCTCTCTCTCTCTCTCTGTGCCTGTGCCTCTCTCTCTCTCTCTGTGCCTGTGCTCTCTCTCTCTCTCTCTCTGTGCCTGTGCCTCTCTCTCTCTCTCTGTGCCTGTGCCTCTCTCTCTCTCTCTGTGCCTCTGTCTCTCTCTCTCTCTCTCTGTGCCTGTGCCTCTCTCTCTCTCTCTCTCTCTCAGTGCCTGCCTCTCTCTCTCTCTGTGCCTGTGCCTCTCTCTCTCTGTGCCTGCCACTCTCTCTGTGCCTGTGCCTGTGCCTCTCTCTCTCTGTGCCTGTGCCTGTGCCTCTCTCTCTGTCTGTCTGTCTCTGTGCCTCTCTCTCTGTCTGTCTGTCTCTGTGCCTCTCTCTCTGTCTGTCTGTCTCTGTGCCTCTCTCTCTGTCTGTCTGTCTCTGTGCCTCTCTCTCTGTCTGTCTGTCTCTGTGCCTCTCTCTGTCTGTCTCTTTTCTCTCTCTGTCTGTCTGTCTCTGTGCCTCTCTCTCTGTCTGTCTGTCAATCTCTGTGCCTCTCATCTGCCTCTGCCTCTCTCTGTGGACCAGTCTCTCGCGTGTGTCTAGCGCTCCTGTCGTCATCTCTCTCTCCATTCTCCCTCTGTCTCTCTGTCTCTCCATGTCTGTGTGTGTCTCTCTCTCCTGTGTCTCTCTCTCTCTCTCCCCCGTGTCTCTCTTCTCTCTCTCCCCGTGTCTCTCTCTCTCTGTCTGTGTGTGTCTCTCTCTTCTCATGTCTCTCTCTCTCTCTCCCGTGTGTGTCTCTCTCTCTCCGTGTCTGTGTGTGTGTCTCTCTCTCCCTCCGTCTCTCCCCATCCTCTCCCTCTGTGTGTCTGTGTGCTTGTGTCTGTCTCAAGGGCCTGCGCGTGTCTGTCTTTGAGGCTCTCTCTCTCTCCCTCTGTGTGTCTGTATGCAGTGTCTCCACGCTATCTCTTAACGTCTGTCTCTGTATCTCTTGTCTCTCTCTGTATGCGTGTGTGTCTGTGTGAGTGTGTGTCTCTGTGTGCGAGTGTGTGTGTGTCTCTCTGTGTGCATGTGTGTGTCTCTCTGTGTGCCGTGTGTGTGTCTCTCTGCGTGCGTGTGCGTATTCTCTCTGCGTGCGTGTGTGTCTCTCTGCGTGCGTGTGTGTGTCTCTCTGCTGCGTGTGTGTGTGTCTCTCTGTGCCGTGTGGTGCATGCCTCTGCCACGCAAGCGTGTGTCTCATGCGTATGCGTGTGTCTCCTCTGTCCAAGGCTCTCTCTCTGCCTGTGTGCGTGTGTCTCTCTCTCTGCTGTGTGCGTGTGTCTCTCTCTGCCTGTGTGCGTGTGTCTCTCTCTCTGCCTGTGCGTGTGTCTCTCTCTCTGCCGCAATGGTATCTCTCTCTCTGCCTGTGATAGTGTGTCTCTCTCTCTGCCTGACGTGTGCATATATACTCTGCCTGTGATAAGTGTGTCTCTCTAACGCCTGTAATGAGTGTGTCTCTCTGCCGCAATGATAGTGTGTCTCCTCTCTCTGCCATGCGTGTGCATCTCTCTCTCTGCCCACCTGCGTAGTGTGTCTCTCTCACTGCCTGTGATGAGTGTGTCTCTCTCTCTGACTAGTATGGTGTGTGTCTCTCTCTGCTTGCAATGAGTCTCTCTCTCTCTGCCCAATAGTCGTGTGTCTCTCTCTCTGCCTGCAATGCGTGTCTCTCTCTCTTATAATGATAGTGTGTCTCTCTCTCTGCATGTGTGCGTGTGTCTCTCTCTCCCTGCCTGTGGTGTGTCTCTCTCTCTTACTTGAATAATAGTGTCATCTCTCTCTTAGCCAATGGAGTGTGTGTCTCTCTCTGACAATGATAATGTGTGTGTCTCTCTCTCTCTGCCCGTGATAGTGTGTCTCTCTCTCTCTCTACCTGGCCAATGACCAATGCGTGTGTCTCTCTCTCTCTGCTGTGTGTGTCTCTCTCTCTCTCTGCCTGCAATGGCGTGTCTCTCTCTCTCTTACCGTGAGTGTGTCTCTCTCTCTCTGCCAATGAAATGATGAGTGTCTCTCTCTCTCTGCCATGAGTGGTGTGTCTCTCTCTCTCTGCCATGTGTGTGTGTCTCTCTCTCTCTACATAATGATGTGCCTCTCTCTCCTGCTCTGCAATAGGTGTGTCTCTCTCTCTCTGCCTGTGCGGTGGTGTCTCTCTCTCTCTGCCTGTATGCGTGTATGTCTCTCTCTCTCTGCCTGGCCGTCGTGTGTCTCTCTCTCTCCGCCTGTGTGCGTGTGTGTCTCTCTCTCTCTCTGCCTGTGGTGTGTGTCTCTCTCTCTGCTCTGCTGTGTGTGTGTGTGTGTGTCTCTCTGCCTGTGTGTGTGTGTGTCTCTGCTCTCTGCCTGTGTGTGTCTCTCTCTCTCTCTCTGCAATGTGTGGTGTGTCTCTCTCTCTGCTGTGTCAATGTTCTCTCTCTCTCTCTCACCAGCCAATGCGTGTCTCTCTCTCTCTGCAGTCTGTGTGTGTGTGTGTGTCTCTGCCTGTGTGTGTGTGTGTGTGTGTGTGTGTGTGTGTGTGTGTGTGTGTGGTGTGTGTGTGTGTGTCTCTTTCTCTGCCTGTGTGTGTGTGTCTCTGCTCTGTGTGTGTGTGTGTGTGTGTGTGTGTGTGTCTCTCTCTTTCTCTGCGTGTGTGTGTGTGTGTGTGTGTGTGTGTGTGTCTCTCTCTCTTCCTCTGCCTGTGTGTGTGTGTGTGTGTGTGTGTGTGTGCGTCTCTCTCTTTCTCTGCCTGTGTGTGTGTGCTCTCTCTCTCTCTGCCTGTGTGTGTGTCTCTCTCTCTCTCTCTCTCTCTCTCTCTCTCCCTCTCTCTCTCTCTGCCTGTGGTGTGTGTGTCTCTCTCTGGGCAGCTCTCTCTGGGTCAATGTTTCTCTCCCCTCTGTCCTTCCCTCTGTCTGTCTGTCCATCTGTCCCCTCTCTGTCCATCTGTCTCCAGTGTCTCTCTCTCTCCTCCTCTCCCTCCTCTCTCTGTCTGTCTCCTCCTCCTCTCCTCTCCCTCTCCCTTCTCTGTCTCCCAGTGTCTGCCTGTCTCTCCTCCATCTCTCTCCCAGTCTCTGCTCCCTCCATCTCTCAAGTATTTTGATGGTGCCTGCCTTGTGGTGCTGAGGGCTGAGGTGCTGGATGCCACACCTCATGTCACACCAGTGACCCGAGTCCAGGAATGAGCTCAGGTAACTGAGGATCAGCTGGGAAGGAGGAGGATTGAGTGTCCTATGGACTGCTCTCCTCCTCCAAGAGGGTGGGGTGGGACAACCACTACTATGCTGGCTCCTGGTGGAGACTAGGGGCCAGTGCAAGGAGCAGTTCAGCAAGGAGAAGGTATGGATGGCATTGGACATGTGTTGTGCGGTAGTGGGCACAGCAGCATCACGGACGCCATTGCACATCCGTCTTTAGGGCTGGGGAACCTATAGAAGGAAAATTCTCCGGTGTGTTTCATGAAGTCTGGGCCAGCAGCACTGTGCCACTCCGACTCGAGTTGCTCCTCCCCGGATCCAGACCCACGGTTTCTGCGGTCATGGGGTAAGTACCCATCATGATGTGGCTGATGCATGGAATGGATATGGGGGGAGGTCGAGCACAGGTACTGGGAGTGGCGTGGGTGCTGTGGCACCAGATGGATGGGGAGAACTATAGGCAAAACACACCAGCCGAGGAGGTCAAATATACACACAAAAATAAATAAAATATTTTGATCTTTGACTGCTAATGTTCTCCGACCATAGTTATTGACCACCATACAACTATGGATGTGAACATCACCCGGATTACCTCTTTTGTACCATGCACTCTTTACTATCGGGTACTGCTGAGACTGAGGAAGGTAAAGTGAGAAAGCAGCCACAGCTTCCTTGAATCAAGGAGATTATTTTCTAGACTACACTGAACTGAATTATTACTTTTTGGACCTGTGTAAATAACTATTGATTCTATTTTTGGGGTGGACTTTTTAGTTTTAACTAATTTGCCACGGAGGAACTTTAGCTGGGAGATATTTGCAGTCAGTTGTGACTAGACCTGTTACTTAGCCTTTGTGAAATACATGTCTGAAAGGAAGGAAGGCACTCCCTGGGGTGGAGGGTAAGAGTTGTAGTTGATTGTTTCTGAATGGCATAGGTTTACTCTAACCCCATGCACATAACTTCCTTTATAGCAGGGACTCTGACATCACTTCCCCAAAACTGCCAAACAACATACACCTGCTCATATCCTTAAAGGCACAGCACACTAAATAGGGGTAGAGACACTCACAAGCTTGCACACACAAACAAAAAAAAATCATCATCTGTAACTGGAAGGGACAGACATGTGGGGTGTGGTGCGATGCACTGGCTGTGGAGCAGCAGTCTTCCAGGAGACATTCTGGAGACTGCTTTGCTGCCCTATTTGCAGGCACCTCTCTGGTCTGAGGGAGGAGGTTGTTAGTCTCCATGCTGACCTGGCAAGGATTCGAGAAACCTGCTCCCCCACCCAGGGACCACCCAGGCCACTACCTCAGAGGTTGCCAAGAGGAGTGGTTGGACCACTGTGGGCTCAGGGAGGGTGAGGGTGGTGTAACAGAGGTGCATCCTCCAGTTGTGCCTCTCCACAATTCATTTGCCACTCTGGTGAAGCATGGTTCCTCTATGGAGGCACCTACAGTGGAGACCAAGGAGGATTTTGGGAACCTCCACAGTGGAGACCCAAAGGAGGGTGGTCCAAGGACCCCACAGGGGAAGGAAACAACTCCTGGTGGGGGACTCAATTGTTATGGGGTAGAACTGGGGGAGGGAGGGGAAAGGGAGGTAAGGTGCCTGCCCAGTGCCAAGGCTTGGAGGGACAGGAAATGAATCCTCAGGATCATGAGAGCAGCGGCAAGGGGGAAGGAGCTGGATGTCATTCACCTAGGGATGAATGACCTGGCTGAGAATGGGATCAGAGCAGTGCAGCAGTAGTTTGTGGAGTTGGGGAGGGGCCTTAGACAAGTAGCACACATGGTAACTTTCTCGGAAGTGCCACCTGTCTATGGCATGGATGAGGCCAGGGCACTCCGCACCATGAGATTCAATGGCTGGTTGAAAAGCTGGTGCAGAGCTCAGGGATTTGGCTTCATTGGGGACTGGGGCTCCACCTGGAGGGATGCAGACCTATACAGGCACGATGGTCTGCATCTATCCTGTAGGGGAACCAGGATCCTAGGTGATAGGTTTAAATGCTTCAATGGCAAGCATTTAAACTAGCCAAGGGTGGAGGCACTGAAGAAGGGGAAGGGAAATCCTAGCCCCCCCCAAAAATCAGGGTAATTAGTGAGGTATACCCCAAGATACAGCAGTCAACAGGGAGAAGGGCAGAGGTAAATGGAGAAAAAGACAAAGGCAGTAGGGACAGGGATGGGGAAAAAAAGAAATAAAGCCATAAAAAATGGAGGGTAATGAGTACCAATGCCTGTAGTCTAGGTAAAAAGCTCCCTGAAATGGTGGCCTTGATGGAAGAGGGATGCCTGGATATTGTGGCAGTCACAGAAACATGGTACACAGAGAACCATGACTGGGATGTCAATATACCAGGGTACACAATCTACAGGAGGACAGGGAGGGAAGAAAAGGAGGAGTAGCTCTGTATTCAAGGGAAGGGATCAAAGCAACAGAACTAAAGGGTAAACAAGGAGGAGAGGAGACACTGTGGGTCACCCTGGAGACTGGAAATGGCTCCACAGTCCGCACAGGGGTTGTATATAGACACCCATCTCAGGGGAAGGAAATGGACAAGGAAATGATAGAAGGCATCCTTGGGATGGCAGAGAAAGGGGAGATATTGCTGATGGGGGACCTGAATATGCCAGATGTTGACTGGAGCACCTTTGCTGCAGCCACATCCAAGAGCAGGACCATTCTCGATGCCCTACAGGGGGCATGCTTCAGACAGCTAGTTTTGGAACCCACTCGGGAGAGAGCAGTCTTAGACCTGGTATTTTCAAATGGGGACAGAGAAAGGATCTCTGATCTTGAAGTGGGTAGCCATCTGGGAACAAGCGACCACCAAACAGTGTGGTTCACAATAAACTTAGCTGTAGAGTCAAGCCACACAAAAGTGAAGGTACTGGACTTCAGGAGGGCCGATTGTCAAAATGGGAAAGTGCCTCAGAAAAGCATTAGCAAACAGGCAAGAAAGTGGGGTGGAGCAACAATAGGGAAACATCAAAACCGCCATCACAGAGGCAACAAGCCATTGTGTGAAGCAAATAAATCAAAATGTAAGAAAAAGCCACTATGGTTCTCAAAAGAAGTGGTGGAGAAGGTAAGGGATAAAAGATAGCATTCAGGAAGTATAAGGAAACAGAAGGAGCAGGACAGAGAACTGTACCAGTTAAAGCAGAAGGAAGTGGGTAAGGCAGTCAGAATAGCAAAGGCCCAAACCGAGGAAAAGATAGCCAACTCTGTTAAGAAGGGGATAAAACCTTTTATAGGTACATTAGAAGCAAAGAAAGACTAAGGCAGGGATACTGAGGCTGAACAAAGAGGAAGGTGGATGGACAGAGAGCGACAGTGAAAAAGCATGGATACTGAATGAATACCTCTGCTCAGTTATTCACAATGGAAAAGCAGGAGGAAATACCTAATCAAGTCAATAGAAGCACTCTGGATAGGGGGGTTGATATTAGTCCTTTCACAGAAGAAAGGGATCTGAAAGAACTCTTAAAACTGAAGGTGGATAAAGCAATGGGACCTGATGGGATTCACCCCAGAATTCTAAAAGAACTAAGGGAAGAACTAGTAACACCATTGACTACCCTTTTTAATAAATCATGGGAGGATGGTGTGGTACCAGAGGACTGGAGGAGGGTGGATGTGATTCCCTTTCACAAAAGTGGGAGCAAGACAGAGGCAGAAAACTACAGACCTGTCAGTTTGACCTCAGTGGTAGGGAAAATGATGGAATCACTTCTGAAGGAAAGAATTGTTGAGTACCTAGAGGCCCGTGGGGCACAGGACCCAAGGCAGCATGGGCTCACAGTGGGAAGGTCATGTCAGACAAATCTAATTGATTTCTTTGACTGGGTGACCAAAGCTGTAGACCAGGGAGGGGCTGTGGACATGACCTACCTAGACTTTAGCAAGGCATTTGACACAGTCCCCCACAAAAGATTAACAAATTAGCCAGCCTGGGAGTGGGTCACAGGGTGGTAGCCTGGGTAAAACACTGGTTGGACAACAGTACACAGCGGGTAATAGTAAATGGAGTCCACAGTGAAGAAAGGAGGATTACTAGTGGGGTACTGCAAGGTTCAGTGCTGGGGCCGGTCCTTTTTAATGTCCTTATGTGACATTGCAGAGGGACTGGAAGGGAAAATATGTCTTTGCAGATGACAAAGATCTGCAACAGGGTTGATACACAAGGTGGGGTGGAAAGGATGAAAAAGGACTTGGCAAGGTTGGAGAAATGGTCAAATGTATGGCAGCTTAGATTCAATGCAAAGAAGTGCAAAGTAATGCACCTGCAAAACAAAACCTAGGGGAAGAGTACACAATGGGGGGTGAGATACTGACAAGAAAAATGCAAAGGGACCTGAGGTAGTCATATCAGATGACCTAAAGGTGGGCCAGCAATGTGAGAAGGCAGTAAGGAGGGCTGGGGGGGATACTGGGATGCATAGGGAGAGGAATCATCAGTAGAAAAACAGGAAGTTGTTGGCCCTCTGTATAGACAGTTGGCAAGACCACATCTGGAGTACTGTGTACAGTTCTGGAGACCCCATCTCCACAAGGACAGACAGGGTGGAGGCTGTCCAGAGGAGGGCAACCAAAATGATGCCGGCTCTGCATCAGAAGACATATGAAGAAAGACTAAAGAACTAAAGATGTACAGCCTTGAGGAAAGGGGGGGGACATGATAGAAACTTTCAAATACCTTAAGGGAATCAACAAAGTCCAAGAGGGTAGCATCTTTCAGAAAAAGATGTGCAAAAACAAGGGGGCACAATTTGAAGATAGAGGGGGGATGGCTCAGAGGTAATGTGAGGAAGTATTTCTTCACAGAGAGGGTTGTGGATACGTGGAACAGCCTTCCTGAGGAGGTTGTAGAATTAAAAACAGTGGGGGAATTCAAGAATGCATGGGCAGACATAAGGCAATTGTAGTGGGGGGTAGGAGGAAGTAGGCTGTTTGTTAACTAGGATCTGCAACTTATCAGTTAGGTAGGGAAATGGGCAGACTAGGTGGGCCAAGCAGTCCTTATCTGCCGTCAAATTATATGTTTCTATGTTTCATGCCAGTGGTGTCTGGAAACATTCACTTATACCACTTTTCAAGACCCAACATATAATTACTGTTTTTTGTGCATACGGGGGCCAGATATTCAGACTCCGCCAGGCTGGGGTGTGAGCCTGGGCACAGCACAACTGGGATGTGCCAGGGCATGATCTGGTGATATTCAACGATGCTGTGCCATGGCACAGCACCATTGATTATGGCATTGGGGCCGCCCGCATTGTGCATGGTGTAGTTGCACTGCGTATGGCGCAGTGGCACTGCGCCAGCAAAAGTGGCAAGTGAGGAGCAGGGGGATGCGCCAGCTCAAGTGTGGGTGCACTAGGTGCAGCAACTGTGATATTAGGCGCTGGGCATGCAAATGAGGCCACTATGCATGCAAGGCACAAATGGGGCTATTTGCATATCATTATGGCCCCATTTGCATGCTGGTGCACCGATCCCCGGTGAGGATGCCCTGCCAGGGACTGATGCCCCCTGCCCCTTGGCAGGCAATGCACCCCATCGCCAGATTGTGGGCGTAATGTAATTATATCCCTGGTGGTCCAGTGGACCTCCACCCCTGACTGATCGCAGGCATATGTGATAAAGTATAACCCTGGTGGTCCAGTGGACCTGCACCCGTGCCCGATCGCGGGCATATAACGTAATTAAAGTCCCTGGTGGGCCAGTGGACCCAATCCCCGGCCCAATGACTGGCAAATGATGAAGTTGAATCCCTGGTCCAGCGGTACTCCCCTCCCCACCCACCCACCAAGACCCACCACCTCATCCCAGGTCAGCGGCAGATGGCAGCTCACCACCCCAAACTGCCCGGCCGCCTTGCTGAATGACAGCATACAGTCACGGTTGTACACCTATTGGTCCACTGCATGGGCCAATGGCGTGCAGACTGTACTACACAGTCTCGAAATAAGAATGAACCATTCACATTTTGGGACTGTGTACTACAGTATGGTCTGCATGCCCATTGGCCCACGCAGTGAACCAATAGGCGACAGCCGCACTGCACGCCAGTCGGTGGTGGGGAGCTGCCATCCGCTGCTGACCAGGGGAGCAGGGGTGGCGGTCCCACTGGGCGGTGGGGGGTACCGCTGGACCACCAGGGATCCAACATCATTTGCCACCATCGGGCCAGGGATCGGGTCCACTGGACCACCAGGGACTTTACGTTATATGCCCACGATCAGGCAGGGGTGCAGATCCACTGGACCACCAGGGTTACAATTTATTACATATGCTCACGATCAGGCAGGGGAGCTGGTCCACGGGACCACCAGGGTTATAATGTATCATATATGCCTGTGATCAGGCGTGGAGGGGGCACAATGCCCGTACTGTGTCTCAGGAGGTGGGGTGGCCACCCACAGGAGGTGGCTACCGTGTTGTGCCCAGCAATATGGTGGACCGCCTGTGGATGTCCCTCAACATGTTCCTTTTTTTCCAGGCACATCTTTGCACCCCCCCCCCGTGCGGCGTGAGATGGGGTTTGTGCCTGCATATGCACTGCACATCCCAGGCCAGATATCAGGATGTGCTGGATATCATCAGGCACGCCCGCCGCGCATACGTGCCTGGTGCACTTGGCGCGCCCGGGCATAAGTGCAGTGCACCTACCCTTTTGAAAATCGTGTCTGCTGCATCAGTGTGTTGCACCCTATGCAACCCCTTTGAATATCCCACCCACTGTTTATAACACTAAAGTTGTTAAAATATTTAAAGAGTACTTGGACTATAAAATGTATATGTTGAGATGTGTGTACTGCTTAGGTGTGTTTATGACAAAATAATTATTTAAAATCTTGAACTATACCAGCATATTGTGTTTGGTCATTGCTGACATGACTGAGCTCCAAGATGTACATACAGCATTCGCCAAGTAGCAGTGTGATAACATATCTAGCCTCAGCACAATTTTTCTCCTGTTAAACACATACATTGCCTTGTTACAGTAATTTCAAACTTGTCAATATAAATTATAATGTATATCTTGTTATTTACTGTCAATTTATAGCTTTTTCATTTAGGAAAATGGTGTAGAGTTAATATCATTGCACCAGAGTTATTTTAAATACTTTGGTATCTGCTTTACTCAATTACTGTTCTGGCTTACTGTAAACTTTAATTAAGCAATCAGTTATGTTTCTGCTTAAATACTTGTTGTATTGACCTATTGTAAAACTGTGCACACTGTCTTTGTTGCAACCTGCATTATTGCCTTCTCTCTTCTGTAGTACTGTGTAATGTTTTGTCACTTAATCTCCCAAGTCATACCTGAAAATAGGAATGTACTTGTCTAGTATCCTAACCTGGTCAAACAAAATTGAATTAATGAATTAGAGGCTAAAGACTAAAGTTACTTCAGAATGGTTTGGGCCCAAGAGACTGGGGAAGGTGCACTGCTAAAAAACACAGGTTGCCACAACCCTGCTGTGCCAGAGGAGCCTTTCTTACTGGCAGTTTATTTTGCCAGGACATGATACACGTATAAACTAACAACCAATATTTTACATTTTCAATGACAGTTTACATAATATACACCAAAGTATACTAAAATAATTTAATTTTGCACACTTTCCAAGGTAACAAACCTACAGAAAGCTTACAAAGATATATTCAGTTATACATGAACACTAACAAGACAGATTTAACAAGACACACAGTCCTTCTGGACTATTTAGTGGTATTCCACAAAATACTTATTTTACAATTCTCTTTAATCCCATATAGGATCCACATTTAGGGTGATGTAGATTTCATTTTTCTCTAGAGGTTTTTTGTCTACCCACCAACCTCATGCCCACTCTGTTCCGGTCCCCCAGTGATGTATTCATTAAACTCAACAGAACAGCAAATTGATCTTGCTGTGTGGCCCCCAGCGATGTATAGGTCTAATTAAAGGGTATCGGGGAGGGGGCCAGTATAAGCACCATGGCAAGGGGCATTAAAAATATGTATAAATAGGTGCAACATTTTAAAAGGTCTGAGTGCAGCAGAGTGTCCTCGTTGGTCGTGAGGGCCTTGCATGTCCTGCCCTCCCAGAGCCGGACCCCCACTGTTGCATAGGGCACTCAGGTATGCCAGGCCACGCTGTGGCACAGAACGCCAGCAGTTTTCATCAGCGTTTGATAACAATGAACATTTGAATCTTGGCGCCATTTTAAGGGCCCCTGAACAACTCAGTTGGCAGAGCAATGCTGATAGTTTATTTGCTCCAGCTTCAAAATAATTCTCAGTGTCTTACACACTTGTTTGCAGGGTGCTTTAATTTGACTTGCAATTTCCCTGTGTTTTAACACTTCTCTGCAATGAGTTTTAATTTCCTGACCATGCCTTAAACAGTCTGTTTGCTCTAGCATCTTTAACAATTTCTCAACAAAGCAGCTTATCTTTCTCATTAGCTCTGTATTTCTTATCTCCATTGTTTATTACGGAGGTCAGATATATGAAAACAGAAGAGTTGCTCCATGAGGGTTCATCAGCTCCTATTGCTTCTCCCCAACCTGATGTCATAATACTATGCTTGCGACATTAGTTATTCCCATAGCAACAGACTGATGTCACAACAGTGCATTATGATGTCAAGTAGGGGGTATGTTAGAGGCATATGAGATCTCAGCGATAAAGGTCTTGTTTTTGTGGGAATTTCTTCAGTAATAAATAATGAAGTCGAAATCTATAGAAAATATGTGAAATACATGCTGAATTGTGTCCAACTATTATGTTTTCCAAAGTTCTCAAAGGTGTCAGCTGCTCTTTAAACTCTACTGCAGGGTGCTTTCATTTACTTTTCCATGCCTTGTAATATGTTTATTCAATGTTACTTGTAGGGAGCTTTAAATGTGGACTTGACTAGCAATCGCTAAGCTGTACACAGTAGGCTGTGGCTAGCAGTAGCTATGCAGCACACAGTAGGCGGGGAGTTTTGAATTAGTAGAGAAAAAAGGAAAAAGGCCAGTTCAGGGGTGCCTCAAGTGAACCTCTCAGTGATGCATCCCTGGTAACTTCTACTTGGTATTGTGGGCTTTAAGCCCGAGTAAATACAGGCTTTTACCTGGAGTTGATCATTTTACTAAGTTCAAATTAATTGTCTGAATGCTACACAGTACCCTGTCTGCTAGGTAAGGCTCAAATTAACTTAGCTCAATTTTAAAATGTCCAAGTGCAGCAGAGGTAGACCCAGAGTGCCTCAGTTCCCCAGTGTCCTTGGTGGTCATGAGGGCCTTGCATATCCTGCCCTCCCCCAAGCTGAACCCCCGCTGTTGCATTGGGCACTCTGGTATGCCAGGCCATGCTGCGGCACAGAACCCCAGCTATTTTCATCAGTGCTTCTGAGGCCCCTAACCAATCTTTCCCATTAGCAGATTATCTGCTTTCACCACTAGTGACTGCCTAAGCCATCCCACTATCTAAATAAAATAATAAAATAAAAAACAATAAAAACAAAAAAACAATAAAATAATAAAACAATAAAAACAAATAAACAATAAAAAACAATAAAATAAATAAAATAAAAAAATAAATAAAAATAATAAAATAATAAAATAATAAAATAATAATAAAATAATAAAAATAATAAAAATAATAAAATAATAAAATAATAAAATAATAAAATAATAAAATAAAAATAATAAAATAATAAAATAAATAAAATAATAAAATAATAAAATAATAAAACTAATAAAATAATAAATAATAAAATAAAATAATAAAAATAACAACAAAACAACAAAACAACAAAAACAACAAAAACAACAAAAACAACAAAAACAACAAAAACAACAAAAACAACAAAAACAACAAAAACAACAAAAACAAGCCACTATATCTCTATGCTGTGCATGCTTGCACCCCTAACATCCCTCCCCCCTTTTTTTTTTTTTATATAATATATATTCGGGCCCAAACCACCTCCCCTGTGAATGCTGCTCACCAGGTCATACAAATCCCTTGACCTCACAGCGCTCTTAAATGACCTGACAAACAGATTGGTCCTTCATCCCGCAGGCATCCTCCATCGATACTGCCCCTGAACTTTTCAAGTCCAGATTCCTCACCATCTGGAACTACCATATGCCACTGAGAAGGACTCAAGTAAGGGGTGCCCACTTGCCCTGGGTCACCACCAATATTACAGATCAACTCCACACCAGAGACCAGGCCTGGAAAGCATACAAGGCAACCAGCACCCAGGTGGCACTCCAGCTCTACTGCCCACTCCATAACTCCTGCACTAGGCTTCTCTGTCAGGTCAAAGCAAACTACTTCAAGGCCTCCTTCCATACAAATCTGAACCACCCAGCGAAATTGTGAAATTCTGGAAAATAATCAAGTCACTGTCTCCCCCCCCCTTGCCCAGACCCCCACCCAGCCCTTAATGTTGATGGCTCCATTGTCACTGAACCAGGTGCAGTGGCCTCAGTTTTTAACACCTTTTTCACTAGCTGTGCGTCCTCTCTATCCTCCCTCACCACCTCACAAACCCTCTCTATCCTCTCTCCTGCACCACCCCACGAGCCCAACCCCTCCCATTCCACCCACCTCCATGTCCTCCTGCTTCTTTCACCTGGTCACCCCAACTGAAGTGCTAAAAACCCTGCGGACACTCAACCCCTCTAAAGGTAAATGCCCCTCAGGACTGGACTCCAAAATGCTTCACCTATCTGCCCCCGCCATCATCACCCCACTGGCTGCCCTCTTCAATCTCTTTCTCGCTTGCTGCAATCCCATCCAACTGGAAATGAGCCACAGTCATCCCCCTCCCAAAAGGAGGCAACCTCTCCTCACCGGGTAACTACTGCCCTATCTCCCTACTCCCCATCTTAGCCAAACTACAGGAGCACCTTGTGCTCTCCCAACTCTCCTCCTTTTGACTCCTCTTTCGTCACACCCTACCAATCTGGATTTAAGAAGTCGCATTCCACCATCACCTCCCTTCTAAGGCTCACCGACATCATCCTCACCAGTGTGGCACACCACCTTGGCTATCTTTGTCAACCTTGCCAAGGCATTCGACACTGTCTCACACACTCTTCTACTGTCCAAACTTTCCCATGCCGGACTCCCAGAAGCAACCACCAGCTGGTTCCACTCCTACCTGGCAGGCAGGTCACAATCTGTAAGAACTGGTTCTCACTTCTGTCCCCCTCCCTGTAACTACTGGGGTCCCCCAAGGCTCAGTCCTCAGCCCGATACTGTTCTCCATTTTCCTGAATGACCAGTCATCGGCATGCCCACACACACATCCATTCACATGTATACGGACTACACTGCATTGTATGCATTAGGCCCCTCCCCCTCAGAAGTGGCCTCTAGACTCCAGGAGGACTTCAGTGCTGTTCAGCTCTGGTTTTGCTCAAACCAGCTCTTTCTTAATCCCAAGAAAACTGTCTCCCCAACCTTCGGGCACCAGACAGAGACTCTCCCAACACCCCTCCATCCCCACTTTCCATACCATTGATGGGACTCCCTTGGAGGCTTGCACCTCTTTCCGATACCTTGGGGTCTGGCTCAATCAGCCCCTAGACTTTTCAGCCCATATCGATACAGTCCACAAGAAACTTCACCCCAACCTGGGCGCCATATATCGCAACAGGGGCTGCATCCCTCTGGCAACCTGCAAGGCAATCGTACAGAAAATGATTCTTATATTTGACTACGGAGACATAGTACACAGCACTGCCTCCAAGTCCACCTTAGCCAGACTAGATCCCCTCTTCCATTCCTTCTGCCATTTTGCCCTGGACTGCCCTCCCACAATGCACCATTGTGATCTGTACAAGTCTCTAAACCTACCTTCACTCCAGGATCGGAGTCTGGACCACTGTGCCAGGACAACAGCGAAATTCTGGGCACAGTCCCTCCCCCCACCTCGAGTCTGCCCTCACAGTTCAATCCCCCTCTGCGTACTCACTCAAGAACACAGACTCCCGGCTTCTTTATGTCCCACATATGTCCTCATCTAAAGGCCAAGCTGCCTTCAATTACTGCATGCCTAAATTATGGAACTCCTTGCCGGCTGACATTAGGCACACAGACACTCAGCATCTCAACCATCTCCTCAAGTCGCACTTCTCCTGCACATGCAGCCCGCTGAGCTGCCTAATGTCCCCCACCTACAATCTGAATTTTATTACCGCTTTGTTGTAGAGCCCCAGCTCATTACTAAGCACACAGACCTTGGCCCTCAGCCTAGTACCTTGAGTATATTTTGTCTTCTGCAGCTGATCATAACTATATGCTAACTTAAGCGCTCTAGGGATTGAACTTCTATGTGTATACTATATTTATTATATGCATAGCAAAACATAAACACCTTTGTACATGATAATAGTGCAAATTTTCCTCTGCTGTTCCCACATCTACTATACTCTGTGCCCTTTGCTCTTGTCAAATAAGTTTATTGTATTATGTATTGTATTGATATTTCCATATGTATGATATTGTATTTATCCCTTCCCCCCACCCCCAGGACGCATCTGGAATCAAGCAGTACACTGCTCAGCATGTCTTCCTGGTAAAACTCTTAAATAAATAAAATAAATAAATGAATAAATAAATGGGGGCAGGGGGACAGCTAAAACACCAGGGTCTAGTGCGGTGTACTACTGCCATGTGGTTTGCAGCAATCTCTCCTGGTGTGCCATCGGTTTGGCGCCTGGTCAAGGTTGCTGCAAGCCACGGGACTTTGCTGACGGGACCCTGCCTGAGAGTTGGGCACAGGGTCCCTAGCACACCGGGATTTGATGCAAGCTACCTTTAGTGGCAGCTTGCATTGCTCTTAGGATTCTTTGAGAATCGAGCCCTGCATGTTTCGGACCGTAGCATACAGAATTTAATATTCTTAAATGTTTAAAAAAAAAAAAAAAAAAAAGCCCTGGGTTCTGTTTTAGCGGGTATCTTTTTTTTTTTTTCTAATTGTCCACCGCCCGGTTTCTTATATGGGCACGTTGGGATTGGGAAGAAGGGGCCAGCCTACAGGCAGGGAACTCTCAGAGAAGAATATTCTACATACCCTTAGACCAACCCTGGTTGACCTAAGGGTACTTATAATTTCTTCCTCTGGGGGAGTTCTGAGAATCCAGAATTTGGGGATGCAGCAGCTTGCATCTGCCACATGCCCCCCAATGCCATGTCACAGCTCATTCTTGGGTGGCGCAAGCTGTTTGGGGCAGGCAGCTTATGGTTGACACAGGCTGCCATTGAGAATCGTCCTGGTGCATTATTTGGTGCAAGGGGCACTTTGCACCATTTATTTTGGCACAAGCCCCTTGCACTGTGCAGGGAGCTTTGAGCCCACAATATTTAGTGCCCATGCACTGGGATCATTTTGCAAACAATGAGACACTGCATCTTTATTAAACAGTAGTGGTGTTTTTTTTTTGTTTTTTTTTTTTACTTTATATTTTATTTTATAGAGAAACATACAGCTAGTTTCTCATCAAGCACAGACATTACATATGTTTATGTTACAGCCATAGAGGGCCCCACTCTGCTTAATATCAAAAATAACCGTCCAGTGCTTTACAGATACATTATGGAGGGACTCCATAGAGAAATAAAAATATTTTCTCATGTATCACTAGAGTAAATTAACATAATCAAAGCTGTAGAAAGCCCATGAGCTGCATGGAAATCATCTTATGATAGAAAATAAAATTAAAGTCCAAAGTCCTTCACCATAGAATATGGTACTGGAAGCCATGCTACCTTCAGTAAGAGCACATATACTGTGCAAATCTTATTTGACTCCCTTAATTAATAATATACCAGCACTTAGTTGACAAGCGCTATCCAGATATCAGAAATAGTGAACATAAGTAGAACTAAAAACTTTAACCCCTTTAACACTGGGTCATTTAATTAACCTTCTGGCAACGTCCCAAACTTAATGTTATCCCCAAAGATGGGGCGATGAACCTTCAGGTACAATTATAGCTTTGTAGTACCATTTGCCCATCCCCCAAAGTACCTGGTATGGCTTTGCCCATCATTCCTTTAAAAAAAAATCCAACTGTAGTTCAGGAATCCTCTTCCTCTGAAGACTGGTGATCTGAGTCGGATTGACGGACAGGAGGGAGAGCGTTCTTGCGGCCCCATTTCAAGGCCTCAGCCGGGTCCGAAAACAAGTAGAGCTTCCTGCGATGTGCGATGCGTAATCGCGCTGGGAAAATCAGGCCATGAGAAATTGAAGCCTCCCGTAGCATTGCTCGGACCCCATCAAATCTTTTCCACTTCTGGAGGGTGGCATAACTGATGTCCGGAAATAGATTAACTCACTGTCCATCCTGAAGCAAGGTCCTTTTACGCCTAGCAAGTGCCAAAAGGTAGTCTCTGGTGCCAACTCAGTCAGTGACCAAAATAATCGTTCTGCGTAAGTCCTGATCATCTGTTCGCCCACGTGGCGTTACTCTGTAGGCCCATTGGAATAACTGAGTTTTAGGTTTCGCCTCGTTCCCCAGCTGATGGCAAAACCAGTCCTCAAGAAATAAAACAAGACTGTCCCCTTCGATACCTTCCGGCATACCCAAAATTCTTATGTTAGGGGATCTTATTTGGTTTTCTAAAGTCTCGATGCAGGCTTTCCAGTGCCCGCTCTCCTTGATCAGGGATGACACCGCACCCGTGGCTGCATCTGCTCTTTTTGCAGCATCTAATGGCGTTAACTGAGTGCCTTCCATTGTTGTCTCCAAGGTGGTAACCCTCGTTGCAAGCCCATCAAATTTGTCTGACAATACCGTAACTGATTTAATCAGTTTTTAAAGCTTAGCCCCTATAGTTTGAAGGGTTTCCTCGGCCACATCTCCAGTATTCTCTTCAGGCCTGCCCTGTGCTGATCGGGATGCCCGAGTTGCCGGAGCAGTTCCACCCTTAGATCCCATTCCGGCTCACTGGTCTTTATGTAGGTTACCCATTTTAGTCAGGAGGCTATCTGCTACCCCTTCCTCTCTCTTCTGAAGAATTATCTTTACTGAAAGTCTTTAGTTTAGTGTAGTAGTGGTGTTTTATGTAGTGTGTTACAACTAGTTTTGACTGGACTTCACTAACTTAGTCTTACGAAAGAGTAATCTTGTACAGATATTTTCTAGTCTGAGCAGTGCAAAGGATTGTATTAAGATTCCCCACTCCCATCGCTTGATACTCCCACTTTTCAGCTTCCTGCTTCCCTCACTCCTCCCTACCACTGCTAACTCTTTTCTGGATCCCACGCTACTATATCTGTGCATGCCTCCCGCCCCGCTTTCAAGGTCTGTGCAGACTGGCCTGCTCCTGCCTTACTGACTATACCATCAGTTGACTGTCAACTCTTGTGCTATGTAACTACATCCTATGTAAGCACACTTCACACTTTAAATATCTGTCTGCCTGCCTATCTACAGTACCTGTCCATATTGATAATGCCATCTCCCCTTCTCTCTCTATCAGCTCTGGTGTCTCCCAAGGATTTGTCCTTGGCCCTGACCTATTCTCCATTTTCCTAAATGACCTCCCCCTCACCGGCTTTTCTGTGTCCATTCACACATATGCAGACAACGTGTTGCTCTATGCCTCTGGTTCTTCTGCCTCAGACTACATGACCCAACTCCAAATGGATTTCAACAGCATTGGTTTCAGGAAAATCAGCTGTCCCTGAATGCCAAAAACTGGTCTCCATAACCTTTGCCACTAGGTAGGGACCTGCCAAGCTCTCCCCTCCCCTCCCCTTCCTTTCCTTCCAGACCCTTGATGGTGCTGTGACTGAGGAAGTTTCCTCCTTTAAATGATTCAGGGTTTGGTTGAATTGTCACTAACAATTTGCTATGTATACCTGTCACTGTATTTTTATTTTATTCAATTCTTTCTGCATGATTGTCAATTATAAAAAGGGTCTCAGAAATGCTGCAATCTGATTGGCTGTTAGGATTCCAACAGCCTTACATTAATCCATGTTATACCATCATGTACAGCCTGATCACCATGGCACACGAATTCTTTGTCAGCATTCCATCCTCTAGCCCTGCTGAATGTGTGGAATGATGCATTCTGATTTTGAACCAGCATTCTTAAACTGTTGGTGGAAGAACTATTTTATTAAAAATCTCCCTCTAAATGAGTATAACATTGAAAAAGTATACTTTAAACTCTTGTCTTTTGGTGTGTTTTTTTATATAATAGCAATAAGGCACTCCCAGGAGTTAGATTAACAGTCAGTTAATCACCCCCTAGGGGCAATATGGCACTCTGCTGCACCTCGTGCCACATTACACCCCTAGTGGGTGATTAACAGACTGTTAATCTAACCCCTGGTCACGTCTTATTGCTTAAGAATTTAGCAGCTAGAGGGACAAAGATGACATTCCTGGGAATGTCAAGGGGCCCAATTTTCAAAGGGCTGAGAATGCTGCAAGCCCCGAGTGCACCTAACGTATGGTGCACAGGGCTTGTGGCACTCTCCCGGTCGGTGATTGGGGTTTTCTAGCTTGTGTGTCGATTGCCATAAGTTAGACCAATTTGTTCTGGTCTAATTTGAGGCAATCCCAGGTACCCTTTTTATGGGGCTTGCACCAACGTACCAAAATTGGGTGGCAAAGATGTTCAGCGACAGCTGCACCAAAAAAAGGGGTTTGACACAAGGCTTGATGGAAGCCCTGCATCGCCCTTTGAAAATGGGGCCCAAGATTTTTATGATGGACAAACCAACTGGTTCTAAGTGCAATTACTCTCCGTGCTGTCCTGAATCATAGCAGAATCCCTGGACAATTTATGGGAGAGCTTAGAAAGTGTATTTTCTTATTTCATGGAGGAGTCACTTCTGCTGGGTTGGACGGGACTTGGGTGGGACAAAAAGCAGATGTATTTGTACATACAAAGTCTGACGTCCAGATCAGACTGGTTTTCCAAGTGGACCCAGCTTTCAAGACAAAGAATGTTGAGTCAATGATGTCTGTCAGACTGAAATACTGAATGAGGTGTCATGGGGGCAGCTGGAGGGTCTTAAGGTCTGGCAGAGCCTGAAAGAGTCAGGTTTAGGACTACAAATAGTTGACATCCAAAGTTTAAGTCTGCCCTGCTTCACCAAAGTGTCTAATGTGGGTAAGCCAACGTACTTTGGGAAAAGTAGTAAGCGTAGCAAGAGTTTTCTACAAGTTTCTTCCTGCTGTGTACAAAATCATTTTCTATTTCTGTAGAAACACTGTTCCCCATAGTCTTACTGTATTATTCTGTTTTACGAGTATAATTAGACAGAAGTACTTATGTTTCTGTGACCGATTCCTCTGAGGTACAGCTAACTGATTTTATAACCGATGAACAGTGTTCTGCCTTTGAAGAGAAGGTTACTGTTACTATAATTTATTTCTACAGTAAGCTGTTCTCAGCTGTGACAGAGTAGTGGTCATTTGCCCTTGAGCAAAGAGCACTGTACTGTGTGAGCACTGGCTTTGGAGGGATTCAGACCTCGAGATACCTGAAAGATGGTCCATGCTGAGTGGTAGGAGCTGCTGAGGACCCTTGCAGGCATCTGAAGGGCTCAAGAATGCTAGAAACACTGGCAGGCTGAGTCTGGGAGAGAACAGTTTGCCAGTCACCTTGACTTCTCTACTCATATAGATGTGATCCATCAGAAGTTCAATCTTAAATTTGATGTATTTTATAGGAACAAAGCAAGTATCCTGCTTCCTGCCTGTATGGAGATTGTCACAAAGATGATTCTACCCATCTTCGATTTTGGTGACATTGTATATAGCGCTGCTCGCACCAGACTGGGTTCCCTCTTTCACTTTCTGCCACTTTGCCTTGGATTGCCTCCTCAGAACGCACCATTGTTTCCTGTATTCCTCCTTCTCCTTGCCCTCCCTTGGTGTCAGGTGCCTTGCTCATTGTATCACCTTCATCTCCAAATTCTGGCTTGGCTCCCTCCCACCTTTCTTCCCTTACTTCCACCTCCTACTCTCTCCACAGCTCTGACACCCAGTCTCCCACCCTCCCTCCTGTAAAATCCTCTGTGGGTCAAGTTGCCATCTCCCCCAAACTTTGAAGCATCCTCCCTGTTGCTATTTGCAACACTCCCTCTTCTGTATTACTGAAGTCTCTACTTCATGAATTCACTACTCACTCCTGCAGTTGCCGCTGATCCTAGGCTAGTCTCACTGCTCCTCCCCCATATTACCCCCTTCTACCCCAATTCATTGGTTCCCTATCCCCCTTGGACTTGTCCCTGTTGTACTATCTCCCTTCCCTCCCTCATCTTGCTGCCAGTTGCACTTTGCTGAACTGTTGCTTTTGATATGCTAGGTTTTGCACTACTTGAACAGAGTGCTTCCTCTTTTCACATCACATGGCTCGGGCCGAGGTTTTTTTATCCCCTTGTGCATAATCTCCACAGCCTCTGGGATGGAGATGGTCATGCAATAACCACAGCGCATGGTTGGGTGTGTTCCCACTGCCCATGTGCAGAGGTCTGCCGACTACTGCCCGACAGGCCCATGGAATAGTGTCAGACTGCTATACTCTTCCAGCCACCACTAGGGGTCAGAAGGCACCAGATCCCCTCCCTCCCTGGAGAAGATGAGCAGTCCCCTGGATGCTCAACCTCCCCTCCCCCCGACAGACCCTCTGATGCCCAAAGTCTGCTCCTGAATCCTGGTCATCAACGCTGCCAGTGGTAGTGCGACCACTGTGCAGATGGGTTGGCCCTCACTAGGCTTCCTCTTAATTGTCTACTGTGTAATTTTATTATTTAATAACTAGAGAATAATGCCTGTGCAGGTGTGCGTTGAGGATTTTCACACTCAAGGTGTGTGAAAAATCTTCATAAAACAAACTTTGCACAGGCATTATTTTTTATAATAACTGGTGCAAAGTTTGAGAGAGTAACAAAGCTGTATTTGTGCAAATGAGTGTCCCCGAGCAGTCACTGTACTTGCACAAATACAGTGAAGTGAGAGTGCAAGGAAGAAAATGTCATAATAACCTGATAGAGTCATTATGGGATACAGCAGATTACTACAGCATTTTATCAGGAATGCATATCCAAGCATTAATGGGGGTCACCAGTTATTATACATTATTGTAATTATAATTACTGGTGATCATCTTTAATATCTGGATAACCAGATCTTAAAATTGCACTACAACTGCCCAGTTATTTTGCATTACAAGCGGGTGGCTGTAATCATCAGCTGTAAATCACTCTTGTGCTTAAATAGACAAGTGCTACCAAGACAACTGCCACTTCCACTTTCTCAAACATGCAAACCTACACCGATTTATTTATTTGCTTTTGTTAACCGGGTGAGCACACTCGACAACAGGTGCCTATTTTCAGGTGCGAAAAGGCACACCTTGGGTGTGTGAAAAATCCTCATAACGCACACCTGCACAGGCACTATTCTCTAGTTAAATAATAATAAAATTACACTAGTGACTATAAAAAATAAAAGATGGGTGGGTGTGTGTAGAACCAGAATTTGGCACACACCTTCACTATGGGATGCTTGTATAAACCCCACACCTCAGGGTGTGTGTGTGTGTGTGTGTGTGTGTGTGTGTGTGTGTGTGTTGTGTTTATATAAATCTCGCCATGTATTATTCTATATGTATAATGTTACTGATGTAACTGACTGCGCTCTCCTCTTCTATTTCCCACCAGGACAAATCTGGACATGAGCTGTTCATCTCAGCATGTTTCTCCTGGTGAAATGCTTGAGATAGATAGATAGACAGATAAGACAGACAGACATATAGGTGTGTGTGTATATATACACACACACACACACACACACACACACACACACACACACACACACACACACACACACACACAATATTATATATGGCCACTGTATATTTTCTTTGTTTCATTTTGGTTTATATATTTGCTTAGTTTATTTTGTCTGCTCTTCTGAATTTTTTGCAGTGAAGCTGAATCTTGTAACCAGTTTGTTGTTTACTATTTTTGCCTATGTGTTTTTTTATTGTATTTGTTTGACTTTTTTCCTATTTCTTCTGTAGCGCCCCCCCCCCCATGCTGTCACACCTGGAAAGGAGTCTCAGCTCAGTGTGCCTCTTCCAGTAACCAATTTACAAAGAAATAATTGTTTATAACTTTAAAAATACTACACAAAAATATATTACTATTTTTTCACCATGTTTAAGATAAAAATGAACAGAGCTCCAATAATGGCCAGAAACCTCAATGAGTTAATGGGTATTGGGTAATATGCAGTTTAGTTTAATCCTTCTGTGATGCTTTTCCGAAATATTTTAAAGCCACAGATTTATATCACAATTTCCAACAAAGGAGTATAGAAGGTGACAGCAGCTGAGGACAGTGTAGCCCACCTAGTTTGCCCTTTTTCCCTACCTAATGCAATACCACAGACCCTATTCATATAGTTCTTTTTTGGACTAATGCATTTTTGACAACCGTAGTGTCATCATTGGTATGTTTTTAATTTCCGCAGATATTTTTAAGAATGCTTTTATAACTAGTTTTACGATTAAAGACTCAAAACAATAAATCAGTTCACCACTAACTTAATAAAAATCTATTCAGTGAGGGTTACTTTTTGACAGCACAGTTCATACTAGATTCATACTGTGGATGTAGACATGTTTCTGATGGCAAAAATCACAGCATCCCATCAGGATATTTAATTGTTTCATGGAGGGAGTGGCAATAACATTAACTGATATATCAGATGGCTCAGATTCTTGTTATTAATGAAGTTGCTTAAGGTCCTGAAGCATTTTAATCCACCTGTGGTTATAGCTTTGAAAACATTGAACCCTTTAAAATTCCTGTGCTGTCCTATATGTTTAAATTGTGATTATCTATCAAGAAAAGGAGCTGTAGTCATTTGCTTGTTCGTGGGAAGCGAGGAGCGTGGAGCGGAGACCTCCCAGTGGCTCGTACTTGAGCAGGCCAGGGCAGCAGGAGAAGAGTGCAACGGGGGACAGAGGAGCCAGTACGGAGAAGCAGGAGCAGGGCGAGCAGGAGTTTCCGGTGGCTGCAGATCAGGGTAAAGGAAAGTGGCCTATCAGGAGAGAGGGCGCAAAGTTTGAATCATGGCAGGGGGATATAAGGAAGGCCCAGCTGCTCACAGAAGGATACCGAAAAGGAGCTGTTTTTTTCCTTCCACACCACCCACTCCACCCCACCCCCGACCCCCTATTAAATAGGGCAGTGAGGTGGAGCCTAGGAGGAGGAGTGGCCTGGCTTTAGTGGTTTTTAAAGAACATGGAGAGGATTTTTTGAACCAGACTTTGAGGAGTACCTGATTTGGGTTATTGGACCTGACTTTAGTGGATTTTACTTTTTGTGTGATTGTCTGTAAAGGCTAGAAGAAAGGGAAATACCTATTGTAGGTGCAAAAGTACTAGTGCAGGATTATTAAAAAGGGGAGAGTGAACAATGACACAAGACAGAATAGGAATGCGGCCTCAAGTTGCTAGAGCTGACATCTGCGGGAGGGTGGTTGGATGCACAGGGTGTGGAGCAGCCATAGTACTAGATTGGGCTTGGAAATTTGGAGGCTGCCCAGTATGCCACCAGCTGGCAAAGCTCAGGGAGGAAGTGGAAGGAGTTCAGAGACAGTTGGTAGAGTGGAAAAGGGAGGGGCATGGGGTGGTCTGTAAACATATACAGGGGATTGAAACCTCAGGCACAAGGAGAGGAAACTGGAGGTGGGCTGGGGGGAAGAGAGAACAGGCAGCCTGGCAGGAGGAGCCCAGGATGCAGTGCCCGCAACACCATGCAGGGGAGGTAGTACAGGAAGGGGCAGAGGGTAGCAGGGGGAGAAAGGGACCCAGGATTAGCAGTAGGGACTGGGAGGAGGAGGTGGAACAGATAAGAAAGGGAAAGGAGGCAGGGTGGAAATAAAACCAGGCAGGAAGCAGGAAAGGGGGGTTCCGCAGGAAGGAAAGTGGAACAGTGCCAGGCAACAAAGGCCTGAGTACAAGGAAAGAGAGAAAGCATGGGGGGGGGGAGATCAAAGGGAGCAATGCACAAGGAAGGGTACTGAAATAGAAGTGCCAGAAAATCAAGAGTTGGGTGAGGGAGAAGAGCAGGTTGGAGAAAGGATCGAAGAGCTTCAGAGGAGGGTAAGGGCAGCACGAAGAAACCAGAAATCCAGGAAGGGGCCCAGGGAAGGATTCAAATGGAGGATGATGGGAGAAAGGCTCAGGTAGATTCAGGGGAGGGAGAAAGCAAGAGGATGGAGGAGAAGAAATTTGAAAAAAAAGGAGGAGAATGGCAGCAGGGAGGGGTGTCCAGGAGGAAAAAGGGGATAAAGTCTTAATAGTGGGGGACTCTATTATAAAAGGAGTTACATGGGGAGAAGGGAGGAGAGAGGGAAAAAAATATGAGTGGAGTGCCTGCCAGGTATGATGGCTGCCAAAGTTATCCAGTGGATCCCCTTGAGGGGGAGGGAAATGGATAAGAAGATACATCTGATCTTCCACCTAGGCACAAACAACCTAGCAAAGAGCAGCGTGATGGAGGCGCTGGCCAGGTTCTGCAGCAATTCGGACTTCAAATCCCTCTCCTTCTCGGAGGTGCTACCTGTACCAGGGGCCAGCATGGAGGCAAGGCAAAATATTGAGGAATTCAATGATTGGCTTGTAGGTTAGTGTGCCCAGATAGGGTATGGTGTGATAGGAGATTTGGGGTCAACATGGAGTGACAAGCCTATATGCCCCGGATAGGCTGCACCTAAATGGGGAGGGGAAAGCAGTGCTCAAATGTAAACTGGATGATTTTGTGGACAGAAGCTACCATTTAAACTAAATGGGGGAGGGCAGGGAAAGCCCAACTGTTGAGGCAGGAGGCAGGGGAGAGCAAAAAGCCCTACACACACACACACACACACACACACACACACACACACACACACACACACACCACAAAAGGGTAAAGGAGACAAACGTATAGGGAAGGAGGAGAGAGGGGCATGGAGGGTTACATGCAGGAATGCCAGAAGTCTGGGTAGAAATATCCCTGATCTAATGGCAGTGGAGGGCCTTGACATAGTGGGGGTAACAGAAACGTGGTACCACCAGGAGCAGGGATGGGAAATGGAGATACCAGGGTACAAATTGTTCAGGAAGGACAGGGAGAGAAGGGGGGGTTGCACTCTATGTAAAGGAAGGTATCAGGGCATCAGTATTGCAGGGTAAGTGGGGAGCGGCAGAAGGACTCAGTCTTTTTGGCAGTGGGGAAAGGGGAGTCAGTGCATATGGGGGTGGTATATAGACCCCCAGCACAGCACGAATCTGTGGATAGAAGTATGCCTGACGAGTTCATGAGAATGGCGGCAAGGGGGAGGTGGTGCTGATGGGTGACCTAAATCTACCGGACGTGGACTGGAACACCCTTTCGGCTGCTTCAACCAGCAGCAGGGAAATGTTGGACTCCCTGCAGTTGGCCCTCCTAAATCAACTGGTCAGGGAGCCAACCAGGGCAGGAGCTACTCTTGATCTGGTCCGGACGAATGGGGGAAGGCTGGAAGAGGCATCGGTTGGGGAACATCTCGGTACAAGTGACAACACAGTCGGGTTTAAAATGAAAAACACTGCAGAGGTTCACCAGTCTAGGTTAAAGGTCCTGGATTTCAGGAGGATGGACTTCAGGAGAATGGGGGAAATAGTGGAGAGGGCACTGTAAGGAGTGGGGGAGTTGATGGAGGTGGAGGCAAAGTGGGGGAAGATCAAGGAAGCTATCATAGGGACCACTGACATATGTGCCAAGAGAGAGTAAAAATAAGAGGAAGAGAAAACCGCTGTGGTATATGAGGGTTGTAGCAAAAAAGGTAAGGACAAAAAGGAAAGCCTTTAGGAGGTTCAAGACAACTCAGACAGAAGCAAACTGAATAAAATACCAGGTGAGCCAGAAAGAAGCAGGGGTAGAGGTAAGGAGGGCAAAGGCACAGACAGAGGAGCGAATAGGGAGAAGGGTCAAAAAAAGGGGATAAGACTCTTTCGATATGTGAATGAAAAAAGGAAGACTAGGCATGGGATTCTCCAGTTAAGAACAAAAGAGGGGGCGGAGCTACAAGGAGACAGAGAAAAAGCAGACCCACTAAACACCTACTTTTGCTCAGTGTTCAAGAGGGAGGAAGAAGGCAGCAGAGCAGGTAATGAAATGGCTGAGGAAGGGGGGGTGGAGATGCCGTTTCTCGTAGAAGAAATATTGGAGGAACTGGGCTGCATGAAGGTGGACAGGGCAATAGGGCCAGACGGTTGCACCCAAGGGTGTTAAGGGAGCTAAAGGAGATACTGGCAGGACCCTTGACTGCACTGTTCAATCAGTCCCTGAAAACGGGGGTGGTGCCGGAAGACTGGAGGCAGGTAAATGTGGTCCCTCTGCATAAGGGGCGGGAGGGGGGAGGGAGTGGGAAGTTACAGGCCCGTGAGCTTGATATCAGTGGTAGGCAAGCTATGGAAAAGCTAGTAAAAGGCAAGATCACCAGCTACCTGGAGACAAACGGCCTGATGAATCCAAGACAACATGGTTTTACTAGGGGCAGATCCTGTCAAACAAATTTGATAGAGTTTTTTTTGACGGGGTCACCAAGGAAATAAATCAAGGTAGAGCGGTAGATGTAGCTTATGGATTTCAGAAAGGCATTTGACTCAGTGCCCCATGGGGGGCTGCTGTGCAAAATGGCAGGACTGGGGATGGGGCAGTCAAATGGTGGGAAACTGGCTGGAGAAAAGGAGGCAGAGGGTCATAATAAATGGGGTGGCATCAGGGGAAGGCAAGGTCACGAGCAGGGTCCCCCAGGAATCAGTGCTGGGACTCCTACTGTTCAATATATTCATAGGAGACATCATGGAGGGCCTTGAGGAGAGGAAGGGGTGAAACAAATGGAGAGATTTGGGGAGACTTGAGGCATGGTCAAAAAGGTGGCAGCTTGAATTCAATGCAGAAGATGTAAAATCATGCATCTGGGCTACAGAAATCAGAAGGCAGGATACTGTATGGGGGTGGGGGCAGAGATCTGGAGGAGACAGAGCAAGAAAGGGACCTGGGCATCATTATATCTGGGGACCTGAAGGTGGAAGGGCAGTACGGGAGAGCAGTGGCCAGGGAGAGTGGAATGCTGGGACGCATCGGAACGGGGATCACCAGTAGGAATAGGGAGGTCATAGTACCCTTGTACACCCATTTGGTTAGACCATACTTGGAGTATGGAGTCCAGTTCTGGAGGCCATACCTCAGGAAGGATGTGGGGAAGATAGAGAGGGTTCAGAGGAGAGTGATAAAAATGATAAAAGGGTTAAGCCACCTATCCTATGAAGAAAGGTTGAGACATCTGAACATGTACTCCCTGGAGCAGAGGAGGGACATTATCAAGATCTTCAAGTACCTTAAGGGTATAAACAGGGTGCCGGGGGGGAGCATCTTCAAGATGAAGGGAAGTCAGAGGACGAGGGGGCATGGCCTGCAGGTGGAGGGAGAACAGTTCAGGGATAACATTAGAAAATACTATTACAGAGAGAGAGAGAGGTGTAGGAAAGTGGAACAGACTCCCAGAAGCTGTCGGAGTGGAAACAGTGGAGGGATTCAAAAGGGCATGGGACAACCACATAGGAGTGTTAAGGGGGGAGGCACAGATCTAAGCAGATAGCTGGACAAATGGCCAGACTTGGTGGGCCTAGTTTGGTCCTTTTCTGCCGTCACACTTCTATGAATCTATGAAAGCAGTGGTTGTAATAACCTGATCTTTTTTACATGCTTACTGTACATTGACTAGATAATCTATCCCACACATGCAAAAATTATTAACTACATTATACAGGCTGTGAATGTTTTTTTAGGGGGTTGGAGTCGGGTCACCCAGGTTCATAACACGCAGATTAAAGCAAATATGGGATTCTAGTTCGGTGCTACATTAAATCCGACCTAAGAAACTTGCATTACATACTGAAGAAACCAGAAAACTGGATCCCGTGGGTCCCCTACATGTCTTTACCTACCTTGTCTTTAACGCTTTTAGTCTCCTGACCATCCCGAACCTTTGACCAGCCCAGCTCAGTCTGCAGCGCTGCCCTCTGCCCCTGTAGCAGTGTAGACGCTCTCTGGTCCAGGTCTTTGTCTTCGGTGCACTTTGTCTTGCTGAACAGATCATTCGAGTCTCCCGGTATCTTTGCTGCCTCGCCTAACCTCTTCCCCAGTAATTCAGTCTGCAGTAGCCGACTGGCCCCAGTTTGAGCCCTCTCGCCTCCCCCAGTAGCTTTAATCTGGGACGAACACCCTTTAAGATGTAATGCCCTGCCGGGAGGGGGCAGACCATCGGTATCCTCAGCCCTTCCGGACGAGAGACTGCTAGCTAGCAACCTTGCCTCGGGTACATACCCCTGCAGTTGCTCCCGGGTCCGCGCTCGGAGGAGCTCAACCAGCACGTGGTATTGCAGTGCATTTACAGAGGGCTGTGGGTCCCCAGCACTGTCCAGGCTGTCGGGCAGGGGAAAGTCTCCAAAAGCTGTCCCACGACGCCGGACATAGAGGGAGCGCCGGACCCCCAACAGAAGCCCCGAGGCCCGGCCCACAGTGTGATACCGGGGGCTGGTGACCTGCTTGTACCAAGCTTCGACCGGGCCAGCTGGTAGCAGGAGCAGCCCAAGGACACCTGCAAGTTTCCACATGCCACTGGGGCCAGGCAGCTGTGCCAGAGGCATCACGCGTCCAACAGACAAGGGGACTGAGTGCACGGAGTAGTGCAAATAAACTGTAAATCGATCGAGCAAAATAACAGATACTGTCTGAAGTGAATAACACGTTATGGAAGGAAGCTAAACTAATGAGAAGCGATATAATACGGCTAAAACTCTGGGCAACTATACTGGCAGGCCAGTTTCACATTTGCCAAAGTTAAAGCTAAACAAATAAACCTGAACTAAACTACTCTCCTGCAAGAAAAGAAAACCGGCGCGTAAATAACTAAACGAGAAGCTTTGAACTCTTGCAATGCGAAGTCGTCTCCGCAGTGCAGTTTGACAGTTGTTACCACTACCTGCAAGGTGAATCCTATATGCTGCTGCCAGGTCCTAGCAGTTTATATTGCACAAGAGGCACCGCCCCTTCTCTCACTTACCCAATCAGCAGCTAGCAACCAGGGGCGCGGGGACGGCGAAACACAACAATCACGACTTCTACCTTATAGTATCACCCCGGTGGGAAAAAGCCCCACGCTGTGCTGTAATGACTGATGATCTTTTTTACGCACTATATAGATACTGACATCGCAGATCAGCCTAATGGCTACATATTAATCTGTTTCAGCTCTCGCAGGTTTGTCCCACTAATTAGAAACAGTGGGGATACGATTTAATAACTTCAGGGGAGTGAGTGTGATGTGAGATAAGTACTTATGTCCCCTGTCCTTGTGAGTCATACGCCGCACTCCTTGATTATTAGTGGTCATAAACGGACCGTTTTGCTGCAGTTTGATTTCTTACCCGAACCCAGAGTTTTCCATATGCTGTACGACGTGAACATAAACCCACATTAATTTTAACTCGTTTTAAATTAGTCAGAAACACGGTTCAATATATTTAATAGCATTTAATAATGTTGTTCGCACTGAATGATGATTTAGCACTGACTTTTACCCAGGTCAGTCCTGCTTGTAGCTTTATTGTAGCTTGTTAGTCTCTTGGTAATTTTATGATGCGCTTTTATTTCTGCTAAATAAGTATGCAGCTAGGCAAATATACAATACATGAATAAATATGTGCGGATAAATAAGTGCAGGGATAGGTGTATCCAGTACAGGAATAAATATATACAGTACAGGAATAAATAAATATATGCAGTATAGAGACAGCTATATAGAAGACAGGGATAAATGTTTCCAGGCTTCAATAGAGCTATCAAAGCCTGGAACTGGCTGCCCTGGGAAGTGACTGTGCTAATCTCCTTTGACTCTTCAAAGCTCATCAACTTTCTTCCTCAAGAAACTAAACTATAACTGCACTTGATACTTATCTCAATTGCTGTGTGCCTCTCCTACTTGTACTTGAATGTTTTGTTATGTGTCTTGCACCTGTTATTTGTATGACTTATTTGTACTGACCTTTCTTTTCTATTTGTGTAAGGAGCTATGACTTGGGCACCTTCGAGAAGGAGCTCTTGAGCTCAAAGGTCTTCCAAATACAATAAGGAAACAAATATACAGAGTACAGTAATGCATATGTAAAGTACAGAAACAAATCTATAAAGTGCAGTGATATGTACACAATAGTGATACATATATACAGTGCAGGGCTAAATATATACACTACAGGAATAAATATGTACACAGGGATATTCTATACAGTGCATGAATACATGCTATAAGGATAAATATATACAGTAAAAGTCTAAATGTGTATACTACAGGAATAAGTATGTACAATATACAAGTAAATAAATATATACCATGCAGGAATAAATATATACACTTTAGGGTTACATACACACAGAGCAGGACTAAACATATACTTTACATGAATTATATACAGTAAAGGGATACATACATACAGTAAAGGAATACATATACACATTACAGGAATACATAATGCATTACAGTGGAATAACACATTTATCTCCATTAGTGAGTGGTAAGATCCATATAACTCATGAGGGCCAAGTCACAAAATAGTTATAAGGGTTTTAACACTCGTGTGGTCATATGTGTTATCTTATTGCAATCCAGTATGTATTTGATGCATACCACACTATTTTTAATGTTTTAATTTGTGTTTTAACATACAACTGCAATTCTTTTCCATTGTTAATTCTCTATCTGACCCATTGTCCTCTATGTTCTATTTCCAGATTCTAAGTGGAAATAACATGTGTTAAGTATAAGTATGTGTTAAGTCCGGCACTCGGGACAATCAAGCAACTGAAGCAACACAAGCAGCTCACCTGAGTAGCTGAGGAAGCCAAATCTCCAGCCTGATAACTTTCGAGGCAGCCCCCAAGCTAGGCACTCGGGACAATCAAGCAACTGAAACAACACAAGCAGCTCACCTGAGTAGCTGAGGGAAGCCAAATCTCCAGCCTGATAACTTTTGAGGTAAGAGAGCCTCTTCTTCGCCTGGACGCCTGCAGAGGGGTGCTACCTGATGAACACTTATATTTTATGAACTTTGTTCCTGTTCACCACTGGGTGGCTTGTTATTTGCCTCTTTGTGCTAGTAATGCTGAAGTGTAAAGTTAGGGACTCACTGGTTTTTCTAGAGTTGCCTTGCTGATTTCATCTTAAAGCCAGATATACCAAGCAGCTAATATAGATCAGACTTGTTTAATATGGTGGTATTTGGAGCTAACTGCTGATTACATTTTAAAGCCAGATATACCAAGCAGCTGATATAGATCAGACTTGTTTAATATGGTGGTATTTGGAGCTAATTGCTGATTACATTTTAAAGCCAGATATGTCAAGCAGCTACTATAGATCAGACTTGTTTAATATGGTGGTATTGAGCGAATTGTGCTTGTAACTGAAGGCATTAGGTTAGCTGGGTCCTAGTGTGACCTCATTTTGGAATAGCCCTGTTTGCTTAGAGTGGAGCTCCTTTGTGTAAGTCACAACATATTCTCCCGCTGCATAGTAATGAGAGGCTTTGTTTTCTCCACAACATAGGCAGCTCCCCCCCCAAGCTAGGCACTGGGACAATCAAGCAACTGAAGCAACACAAGCAGCTCACCTGAGTAGCTGAGGAAGCTAAATCTCCAGCCTGATAACTTTCGAGGTAAAGAGAGCCTCTTCTCTTCGTCTGGACGCCTGCAGAGGGGTGCTACCTGATGAACACTTATATTTTATGAACTTTGTTCCTGTTCACCACTGGGTGGGCTTGTTATTTGCTTCTCTTTGTGCTAGTAATGCTGAAGTGTAAAGCTAGGGACTCTGGTTTTTCTAGAGTTGCCTTGCTGATTTCATCTTAAAGCCAGATATACCAAGCAGCTAATATAGATCAGACTTGTTTAATATGGTGGTATTTGGAGCTAACTGCTGATTACATTTTAAAGCCAGATATACCAAGCAGCTGATATAGATCAGACTTGTTTAATATGGTGGTATTTGGAGCTAATTGCTGATTACATTTTAAAGCCAGATATATCAAGCAGCTAATATAGATCAGACTTGTTTAATATGGTGGTATTGAGCGAATTGTGCTTGTAACTGAAGGCATTAGGTTAGCTGGGTCCTAGTGTGACCTCATTTTGGAATAGCCCTGTTTGCTTAGAGTGGAGCTCCTTTGTGTAAGTCACAACATATTCTCCCGCTGCATAGTAATGAGAGGCTTTTGTTCTCCACAACATAGGCAGCTCTCCAAGCTAGGCACTCAGGACAATCACAACTGAAGCAACACAAGTAGCTCACTTGAGTAGCTGAGGAAGCCAAATCTCCAGCCTGATAACTTTCGAGGTAAAGAGAGCCTTCTTCTTCTGCCTGACGCTCTGCAGAGGGTGCGCCTACCTGATGAACACTTATATTTTATGAACTTTGTTCCTGTTCACCACTGGGTGGGCTTGTTATTTGCCTCTCTTTGTGCTAGTAATGCTGAAGTGTAAAGCTAGGGACTCACTGGTTTTTCTAGAGTTGCCTTGCTGATTTCATCTTAAAGCCAGATATACCAAGCAGCTAATATAGATCAGACTTGTTTAATATGGTGGTATTTGGAGCTAACTGCTGATTACATTTTAAAGCCAGATATACCAAGCAGCTAATATAGATCAGACTTGTTTAATATGGTGGTATTTGGAGCTAATTGCTGATTACATTTTAAAGCCAGATATATCAAGCAGCTAATATAGATCAGACTTGTTTAATATGGTGGTATTGAGCGAATTGTGCTTGTAACTGAAGGCATTAGGTTAGCTGGGTCCTAGTGTGACCTCATTTTGAATAGCCCTGTTTGCTTAGAGTGGAGCTCCTTTGTGTAAGTCACAACATATTCTCCCGCTGCATAGTAATGAGAGGCTTTGTTTTCTCCACAACATAGGCAGCTCCCCAAGCTAGGCACTCGGGACAATCAAGCAACTGAAGCAACACAAGCAGCTCACCTGAGAAGCTGAGGAAGCCAAATCTCCAGCCTGATAACTTTCGAGGTAAAGAGAGCCTCTTCTCTTCATCTGGACGCCTGCAGAGGGTGCTACCTGATGAACACTTTTGTTTTATGAACTTTGTTCCTGTTCACCACTGGGTGGGCTTGTTATTTGCTTCTCTTTGTGCTAGTAATGCTGAAGTGTAAAGCTAGGGACTCACTGGTTTTTCTAGTTGTTTCTGTTGATTTCATCTTAAAGCCAGATATACCAAGCAGCTAATATAGATCAGACTTGTTTAATATGGTGGTATTTGGAGCTAACTGCTGATTACATTTTAAAGCCAGATATACCAAGCAGCTGATATAGATCAGACTTGTTTAATATGGTGGTATTTGGAGCTAATTGCTGATTACATTTTAAAGCCAGATATATCAAGCAGCTAATATAGATCAGACTTGTTTAATATGGTGGTATTGAACGAATTGTGCTTGTAACTGAAGGCATTAGGTTAGCTGGGTCCTAGTGTGACCTCATTTTGGAATAGCCCTGTTTGCTTAGAGTAGAGCTCCTTTGTGTAAGTCACAACATATTCTCCCGCTGCATAGTAATGAGAGGCTTTGTTTTCTCCACAACATAGGCAGCTCCCCCCCCCAAGCTAGGCACTCGGGACAATCAAGCAACTGAAGCAACACAAGCAGCTCACCTGAGAAGCTGAGGAAGCCAAATCTCCAGCCTGATAACTTTCGAGGTAAAGAGAGCCTCTTCTCTTCGTCTGGACGCCTGCAGAGGGGTGCTACCTGATGAACACTTTTGTTTTATGAACTTTGTTCCTGTTCACCACTGGGGGTGGGCTTGTTATTTGCCTCTCTTTGTGCTAGTAATGCTGAAGTGTAAAGCTAGGGACTCACTGGTTTTTCTAGAGTTGCCTTGCTGATTTCATCTTAAAGCCAGATATACCAAGCAGCTAATATAGATCAGACTTGTTTAATATGGTGGTATTTGGAGCTAACTGCTGATTACATTTTAAAGCCAGATATACCAAGCAGCTGATATAGATCAGACTTGTTTAATATGGTGGTATTTGGAGCTAATTGCTGCTTACATTTTAAAGCCAGATATATCAAGCAGCTAATATAGATCAGACTTGTTTAATATGGTGGTATTGAACGAATTGTGCTTGTAACTGAAGGCATTAGGTTAGCTGGGTCCTAGTGTGACCTCATTTTGGAATAGCCCTGTTTGCTTAGAGTGGAGCTCCTTTGTGTAAGTCACAACATATTCTCCCGCTGCATAGTAATGAGAGGCTTTGTTTTCTCCACAACATAGGCAGCTCCCCCAAGCTAGGCACTCGGGACAATCAAGCAACTGAAGCAACACAAGCAGCTCACCTGAGTAGCTGAGGAAGCCAAATCTCCAGCCTGATAACTTTCGAGGTAAAGAGAGCCTCTTCTTCATCTGGACACCTGCAGAGGGTGCTAGCCTGACGGCGCTTTGCCGCCTGCGCTCGCCTCCTCCTTAACCACCCTCCCACCCAGGGGCGGCTGTCAATTTAATGATCCACCCTGACATCACATACGGTGTCATCACGCCCTGTTGCCCAGAACCTATCTCCCCACTTTCCCATTTGCAGGTTATACCTGCTGGCCACTAGAGGGACCTATGCTTCCTCACTACCTTCTCACTACCTGTACTGCACTACTCTCCTGGGATCTTGCTCACCACAATGTATTGGCCCCTGCATCATGCTCTTCCTGTGCCTATCCCCACTAGCAGTGCATTACCCACTTACCCATCTGCTAGTCCACACTGAAATTCCCTGGCACCCCTCCCTCCCCTCTTGCTCTCTGAACCTCCTCTCTGCCCCTTGGGATCTCTTGTGTCCCCGCCTCCTGCCCTCCCATAGCTTTCTCTCAACTCAGGCACATCTGGGTGCTTCTTATTCTTGCTTTCCCTCCTGTACCTTCCTGCCCACCCCTGCCCTTAGTCTCCCCATGTCAATCGGTGGGAAACCTCTCACCATCTCCCAGCCAGGGTGTTAGTCATGCTACTACTCCTGTCAGGGAACATTCATCAAACCCTGGCCCGGTTCCCAGGAGCTCCCCAACTCGCACCTACAGGCTCATGCATGGTCTCCGTGAATATCTGTAGCCTCCTCAAAAGTTTGACTCACTACAATGCCTGGTCACATCATTAACCCTGATGTTATCACCCCTGGTTGAGACTTGGCTGTGAAATCCTCCCCGGACTCCCTAGTCTCCTTCCTGGGTTTCACCTTTTCAGTCCGACGCGTGTTGGGAGAGCAGTGAGCAACTGCACTATTATTTATGTCAAGGAATCTCTCCCGTATATAGCCCTGCCCGCTCCTATCCTTGAGCTCCAGGGCCCAGGCGCTTACGCTGAAACTAACCCCTGACCTCAAAGGGACCCCTTTATCTGACTACTGCATACGTGCCCCTCAGGGACCAAAATGCAGGCCATTGCCTCTTACAGAATACCCACCTCTCTACCTCCCACCGCTGATCAAATTCTGGTGGGTGACTTAAATGTCAACTGGCTCAGCCCTCCTCCTCCTCACCCGAGACTCTTTTCTGCACAGACCTAACGCAACTAGTAACCCACCCTACCAGGACTAACCCCAAGAGAGGCTCCAGTACCCTGCTTGATGTGGTACTCACCAACTGCCCTAATCGGATCCCCAATGTACAAGTCCTCCCAGACTCTCTCAGTGATCACCCCATTCTATTCCACTGGTCAACCTCAGTCCCCAAACCCATAGCACAGTACACATGCCGGCAGCCTAATACCTGGTGGACTGATAAAACTTAAGGAACTTCTGTCCCAAATTGACTGGTCTCCTATACTGGCAACTCCTGACATTGACACAGCTCTCCTTCTTTACCCAAACTTTTAATAATGCCTGTGATATCTTTGCCCCAGTGTTGACCCACCGTTCTAAAAGGAAGAATGCCCCTAGGTTACCCCAGCTTTGATCCACCAGCTCAAACATAGGGACAACCTATGGCAACCTGCCATTGAGACTGGCCGCCCAATGACAGGCGGTTATATGCTGCCGCCCAACAAGTGCACTCGGCCATCAGAAAGGCCAAGTCTGAGCACTATCGGTCCTCACTACTGCCTCATGGAAGAATCCCAGAACCTTCTGGGATAACATTAAACAGTTAAATGGGAGTGCACACTCCACCCACCCACCCAGATCAACATTAATGGTGTGATCTCCTCAGACCCAGCCCTCATAGCCAACCACCTCCACACCTCATTCACTGACCTTAGCCCTATCCTCCCTACAAATTTTTTTGACCCTCCTCCCCCAGCACCTGCCATAAATCTTTCTCGCCCTTATTTTCTCCTCCGCCATGTTTCTGCCCAAGAACTTAGGCCGCACCTTGTCACTGCTCTCAAGAGTAATAGTATGGGCAGTGACACCCTGGATCCATGTATCCTACGGCTGGTCTTAGACACAGTCCTTACCCCGATCACATGCCTCATCAACCACTCTCTTTGCCTGGGGAAGGTTCCAACTGCCTGGAAAGTCACCACTGTCACCCCTATCTTTAAAGGTGGTGATAGGACTGTGGCTGGAAACTATCGACCGATCTCCATTCTCTCTCCTCTCTCCAAGGCCTTGGAAAAAGTGGTAGCCTCTCAAATCTCTGACTACCTCTCTACCTACAATGTCCTTTGTCCTGAGCAGCATGGCTTCCGAGCAAGCCACAGTACCAACACAGCCCTCCTAGAGTTCTCCAACTTTCTCCACTCCTCCTTAGACACTGGTTCTCTGGCTGGTGCTGTCTTCATTGACCTCTCAAAAGCTTTCGACACTGTCTCCCACCCCCTCCTTCTTGATGCCCTTAGTCTCTCTGGTTTTGCTGCTGGGCCTATCTCCTGGTGCACCAGTTATCTGTCTGACCACTCACAGCGTAAAAATTAATGGGACCTGCTCAGACATCTGTCCCATCTTTTCTGGGGTTCCCAGGGCTCCATTCTGGGCCCCTTACTATTCTCCCTTTACCTTAACACCCTTCCACACTCTTGCTCGGGAACATTCTATTGTCGCTGATGATGCAGTCATCTTTGCCTCAAGTCGTAACCCTATTGCCCTCCAGGATCGCTGCAGAAGTCCTTCACTGAAGCCGAGGGCTGGTTCAAGGAACATAGATTGGTGATAAATCTTAAAAAACAAAACTATGTTCTTCTCTCATCCCCAAAACAAGTCCTGCAACTTCAAACTCTCATTCACTCTGGGTCCTCATTCCCACTCGAACAAGTTTGCTCCTATAAATACCTAGGGATCCATTTTGACCCTCCTCTCCTTCCATGGACACATCGCTGCCTAGCCACTGCCACTAATATCCGATTGGGCATCTTACATCGGTATAAACACTGCCTCCCGGAGGCTCTTGACTTCAGATCACCTCCTCTATCCTGTCCCTAGTGGAGTATAGACTGCCCGGTGTAGGTGCTGCTGATCAGACACGAGTCCATAAAATTCCTTTTCTCTGAATAAGGCCTGCAGGTTAATTACTGGAGCACCTAGGATGACACACACCTGTCTACTGTATGCTAAAGCGCTGGTACTTGATCTCGTGGAGTGCCCTCAACATCTTACCTGTACCCTTACAAAAAGACCTCCTGGGCTTTCCCCACCAGGATTGACCACCACCATACTGCTCTGTCCCACTAGTTCATACTGGACCTCTGGGAAAACCTCTCTTGTTATCCCTAGAGCTAGGACCTCTCACGGCCAAAGAGCCTTCAGCTTTAGGGCCCCCTCCTGGTTCAACACACTGCCCCCCTCCATCTCGAGCTCCAACTATATCGTGGTTTCAAAACTTCCTCACGTAACCACCTTATTAACACCGATGCTGCAACTGCCGCCAGTCAAAGCCGTACTCAATACTTATGACAAAGCTTATTACTAAGCTGCTAAGGACAACATAACTCTGGTATTGTTTGCATCCATCCTACCTGTACCAGCTTGTTTGTATCTATGTCTTAATTTACTGCTATTCCTATGTGTTGTACTGCTATACTGTGTACTTTGGTTTGTCTTACTGTGACAACGTACCTTTGTAAATGAGCCTATGGCTCAAAGGTTTTCCAAACTGCTGTTTAAATAAAATAAAATAAAAAAAATAAAATAAGTATGCAGTAAGACACACCAGAGTGTGCAATTATGGGACAATAATCGCACATATATCCCCAAAAAGCAGGATTTATCTACCCAATTTACTCACCACTGGTGTGGTATATAAACATTACATAAATAAGGAATATCCCATGAGGTAGCTTCAAATATGCATGTTATTTGGTTTGGAATGTTGATGTTACTGCACACTTGCATGAGTGGTGCAGCCATGCGTGCACAGTGGCAATATCAATGACATTTAAAACCAAATGGCATCCATATTTTGGAGCTACCTCATGGGATATATAATGTATACCATGGGAGTATGACAGTCATGTGACCAGAGTAATGTAGTAATTTATTTTTGTTAATGTATTGTGTTAATGTAATAATGTTGCTGCCATACGTGGGCACAAAACATGGCTTTCAATGTCACTTGACCAAACAGGTCTTATGGAAAACATTGGCTAAAGCTGATCAAGGGAATGTTCCCTTGGGAACATTCAGCCACAGATTCTGTAAGGCAGATGGGAGAGTGCCAGTTTGAATACCTCAGTCAGCTTAAAAGGCAAGAAGCATGGGGTTATTACATACCGTGGTATCCTGCAAAAGGCAAAAACAGAATCGTAAAAGTGGACAGAGCAGGGGTGGGTGTGGGGTGAGCCAACTGGTCTGTATGAGGTCATCCAAACATACACACACACACACACCCATACACAGGTGCACCCATGGGGGGCAGTGGAGGACTGTCACTCAAAGGGGTTGAGACCACTCCCCACAGGAGTAAGAAATAAACTGAGATGCTGTAAGAAATCACTTTCTCTTGGACTTGGAACATCTGAAGACCGCGGACCCTGCCATACAAAGACTAGCTGAATGATAAAGTAGCACAGTAAGAGACAACGTAATTCTGTAGCTAAGGCAGCTGAAGGATTTTAGGTGAGAATAGCTCAGAATTCTGCTGTACGCCAACTGTCTGTTCAAGTTGTTTTATTTTCTGCTTCTCAGTAAATGTGCAACCTTTTTGTTTTCTTGTAAATACATCCTGTTGTAAATACTTGTAGTCTTTTAGTAAAGAATCATAATTTTATTCAATCAGTGACTGCTTGTTTTACTTAAAAGGGTAATTCTTCTATTTCTGCTGGACTCTGTTTACAGTCTGTCTTTGAAGGGGTACTCTACCCACAGTTATTGTGTTTCGCCTTCCTGACCTTGTGCAAAGGAGGAGGTAAGAAACAGTTTTCCCTGGGTCCTGTTGGTAAAAACCCAGGTGGTGGCAGTGAACTTGAAGTCCCTGGTGTGGGATTTTGTCACATTGGTGTCAGAATGGTGGGATCAGTGTTGCAACTGGTACTAGTGCAGAGCAGCATACAGTGTGCTTTCCTGTGAGGCAGGAACTTTGTGACAGAGACAGCACACTGGTGATGAAGTGCCAGCAGAAATAAACCTTAACAGTCACAAAACAGGATTTCAAAAGGTTGCATTGTTTACTACTGTTTTTTTTTTAATTTCTAGACAGCTTAGTGCAGCATAGCTAGAAAATATGAGCTCCTCAGGCTATGTCAAATTTTATGTACAGCGGCTTCTTGAGCTGTGCACAGAGAGGGGGATTATCTATGAGGGCATGACAAAGAGTGCACTCATGGAAGCCCTGTTGGTGCAAGACCAGCTGCAGGAGGGGTAGACGGTCTCAGATGGGCATAGCCCAATACCTGGTCAACAGCCAGTCACTGAGGACAGTGACTCAGGTAGCGAGACTGAGGTCACAGTGGCTGAGCAAGGGGGGCACCTTGTGGCACAAGCTGGGGAAGCTGTGCAGCCCAGTCAACCTCATCTTGAAATCCTGAAGGCAGAGTTTACGCTGAAGGATGGCAAACTGTAGAGGTCAAGGCTAGAGGCTAAAAGGGAGAAAACAAGGCTGGAGGTAGAGAAAAGAGAAAAGATTCACCAGCATGAGATCCTTATGTGAGAGGAAAGGGAGAAGATTCACTAGAATTAGATCCTTAGGCAAGAGAGAGAGAATGAGCATACTGAGAGAAAGAACTAGCAGTCCAAGAGAAAGAAGAACAACAGCATGACACTGAGATGGAGAAACTGTGCCAGCAAACACTGCAGCAAACTGTAAGTGATGGCAAAGGGGGTTCAACCCATGAAGCCATGATTAATTCTAAAATGTTCCTGCAATACTGGGAGGGAGATGATCTGGATTTGTTTTTAAAATTATTTGAGAGGCTTTGTGGGCAATTGAAATTAGACAAGACTTCTTGGATGATCCATCTGACCTCATTGCTTACTGGTCATGCTTTGCATGCCTTTGCTCAAATGGACGATAATGGCTGCATGGACTATAACAAAGTTAAAAGAATGTTATTAAAATGTTTTGAACTGACTCCTGAAATTTATAGATGGAAATTTAGAGAATTAAGAAAAGGCCCAGGAGATAGCTATGTAGAACTGCATGTCTAAATGTGTGCTTATTTAAACCATTGGGTAGATGGGGCTAAGGCAGGGACTGTAGAGCAAATTAAAGATTTAATTATATGGGAACAGTTTCTTAAGGTTGTACCTGATAACCTGCACATTTGGCTACTGGATTGGGCATACAGCTCTGCAAAGGAGACAGCAGAAAGTGCTGATTTGTATGTGGCCAGTAGACCAGATTCACAGCGTCAGAACTATGGAGGTGGGGCAGCACATGGTTTTAAGGGGACCCAGGGAGGGCAGCCAAAAGGGAACCAGTCTGCATCCAAGCCCAAAACAGAACCCACCGGTTCTAAGAGGAACAAGGAGCTGGAAGCAAAGGAATGCTGGATTTGCCAGAAAGTGTGGCATCAGTCCTATGACAGCCCTAAAAATAGGAGTAAAGGGCAAAAGCCTGGGAAGGGGGTGATCAAGACAGTACACTACAGTTGGTAAACTGTGCTCACACTGTAGTGCCACCAAACTCCACCAAGCATATGCACCCTGTTCTAGTCAATGAAACAGTAACGCAGGGATTGAGGGACACTGGTGCCTCCATCTCCATGGTAAGGCAGGATCTGATCCAGGCACAGCAGATTCTGCTGTGGCAGTTCTCCAAGATTCAGGGAGTCAGGGGTCCAGTGGTCCAAGTGCCAATGGCTTGGGTCTTCCTGAGCTGGGAGGGTGGCCATGGGGTACAGGAGATGGGAGTCATACCTGATCTCCCTGTGGATGTGATCATGGGGAATTATTTTGACCACAGGGAACACCTAGTATGTGTTACTGCCCATAGCCAGGCAAAAGTGCAAGCTTCTGAGGGTGAGGAGGGGGCAACATAGCATGTGCAGACCCACCCCATAGCAACTGAGGAAGTGGCTAGTGTGGGTGAATGGCTAGCTAGGAGTAGCAGCCCTGAGCCCCAGCTGCAATCACAGGAGGTTGCCACCGGGGTCAGCTTTCCTTCTGAAGGGGAACTAAGGAGGGTCAGACAGGAGGAGCTGGGCAGGGCACAGCAAGCTGATTCTACCCTCCAAAAACTGAGAGAGATAGCAGATAGTGCTGAGGTCTCTCAAGGGAGTAAAACGTCAGTTTATTGGGTGAATGGGCTGCTGTGCAGGGAGTGTACACCACAGAGAAAGCTAGAGGGAGAGGTACGCCAGCAGCTGGTAGTCCCCTGGGACTACCAAAAGCAGCTTCTGGCTCTAGCCTATGACATTCCTTTTTCAGGCCACCTGGGTATTAACCGTACAAAAAAGCAGCTTGCTAATAACTTCTTTTGGCCAAGCATGTACACAGATGTGGCAAATTACTGTTGGACTTGCCCACAATACCAGCGGGGTGGAAAGGTTGAGAACAAGGCTAAGGCAGTTTTATTTTATTTATTTAGTTTTTGTTGACCAGGTAAGTGCACTAGACAAATCCTGCCTATTTTCAGGCACAATCTGGGGGGAAGGGGATAGAGATGAATGCCAACTGACCTTGAACCAGATTAAGCTGTTGGTGGTATTTTTAGTGAATGAGGGAAATTTGGCCAGGACACCGGGGAAATTCCCTTACTCTTTTCGATAAGTGCCATGGGATCTTTAACATCCACCTGAACTACCACCAATCCAGGAAGATGGGACCTCGGTTTAATATCTCATCTGAAAGACGGCACCTCAGAAGTGCAGCATCCCTCTCATGCTGCACTACAGTGTCAGTACTGGGATATTAACCCAAGTGCCAGATGTGGGAACAGAACCCACAGCCCTCTGATCTCCCAGCCTCAGAGGCGAGTGTGCTACCTACTGAGTCACTGACACTGACTTGCCCCGCCTATTATTGATGAACCCTTTAAGAGGATAGCCTTAGACATAGTGGGGTTCCTGAGTACCCCAGGTCACATGGACAAATGCTACGTACTGGTTGCTGTGGATTACGCAACCAGGTGCCCCGAGGCAGTGGCCATGTCCTCCACTGAGGTAGAAAAGGTAGAATCTTTGGCTGAGTAGGGTTTCCCCAGGAGATTTTGCAGACCAGGGGGCAAATTTCATGTCATTCTTAATGACCAGTTTGTGGGAAAAGTATGGGGTGAAACAGCTCTGTACTTCACCCTATCACCCCAAGACAAATGACCTGGTTGAACAATTCAATGGGACCCTTAAAACTATGCTCAAGGCATTTTCTGACAAGCACAAAAGTTAGTGGGACAAATATCTGCTCTATCTCCTGTTTGCATACAGGGAAGTCTCACAGGAATCCACAGGGTGCTCACCTTTCAAGCTCCTGTTTGGTCACAGGGTGAGTGGACCCCTAGATTTAGTCAGGAATGAATGGGAAGGTAACCATGCCACCCAAGGAGAGTCTGTTGTGCAGTACATCCTAAATTTCAGGGCCAGGCTTAAGGAGCTCATGGGGCTTGCCCAGGAGCATTTAGCCACGGCACAACAACAGAAAGCCTGGTATGACCATGGGGCTAGAGCCCGGAAGTACAAAGTTGGACAGCAAGTGATAGTACTTGTCCCAGTCTGACACAATAAACTGCAGGCAGCATGGGAGGGCCCATTCTCCATAATCAGGAAGCTGAGTGATGTTACCTATATAGTAGGGCTGCCTGACAGAAGGCACGGGCAGAGGGTATATCATGTGAACATGATGAAGCCCTACTATGAAAGTGAGGAAATGATCCTCACCGTGTGCAGCATGCCAGAGGAGGGAAACAAGGCCGATGCCCTGGTGGACCTCCTTGGGGAAGCCCGGGAGGGATCCTCAGTGAATAACCTCACCCTCTCAGGGCAGCTGACACTGGCCCAGGCTGAGGAGATGGAAGGGGTATTGTGAGAATTTGGGGACATGTTCATAGGGAATCTGGGGTACACCACAATGGCTGAACACCACATGGACACTGGGGCCCAAGTTCTGCTGAGGCAGTCCCCCTACAAGGTATACCTGTGGGGGTTAAGAAGACCATGCTGGAGGAACTCAGGGAGATACTGGCCCTTGGAGTGATCCAGGAGTCCTCTCCTGGTTAAACAATTGAAAAAAAGGGAGTCCAGTAGCCCCTGGGCTTCAACTGTGGTCCTGATCCTCAAGAAGGACAGTACCACGCAATTCTGTGTTGACTACCAGAAGCTCAACAGCTGTATGGAGGCTGATGCCTATCTCATGCACAGAATGGATGAGACCTTGGAATGGCTGGTGGAAGCCCAGTTCCTGACCATGATAGACCTGAAAAAGGGCTACTGGCAGGTGCTGTTAACCCCCACAGCCAGGGAGAGGTCTGCTTTTGTTATCCCATGTGGCTTATTTGAATTCAGAGTAATGCCATTTGGGATGAAGAATGCACCCGCAACCTTCCAGAGGCTTGTGGATTGTATCCTGACTGGGGCAGGGGAATATGCAATGGCTTTCATGGATGACATCACCATTTACAGCCAGACCTGGGAGGATCACATCAGGCACATGAGGGAGGTGTTTCATAGACTGAAGGCCACAGGGCTGACAGTTGACAGAAAAATGCCAAATAGGCATGGCCAAAGTCTTCTACCTTGGGCACCGGGTGGGCAGTGAATGCATCTGTCCAGAGCCAGTGAAGGTTGATGCCATCCAGGCCTGACCCACCCCTGCCACAAAGAAACAGGTAAGGGCATTTCTGGGAACAGCTGGGTACTACAGGAGGCTTGTTCCTTACTACAGTGATGTGGCCAAGCCCCTGACAGACCTGACAAAATAGAGAATGCCTGAAAAAATTCTCTGGACAGAGGCCTGTGACTCTGCCTTTCGATGGTTGAAGGAGGCATTATGTGGGTCACCCATGCTTGCTAGCCCCAATTATGACTTAAAGTCATTAGCACACATGGATGCCTTGGACCATGGGCTTGTTACTGTCCTAGGCCAGGTTACACTGCAGGGGGAGGAGCGCCCCATAGTGTATCTGAGCTGGAAGCTTCTGCCTAGAGAAGAGTCATATGCCACGGTTGAGAGGGAATGTCTAGGGATAGTGTGGGCCCTTCAGAAGCTGCAGCCATATCTGTATGGGAGGGAGTTCACTGTAGTCACATATCGTAACCCCTTGGCATGGCTCAATAGGACTAGTGGGCAAAACACAAAGTTATTACACTGGAGTTTGGTACTGCAGTCATATAAGGTGATCATTTAGCACTGAAGTGGGATGCAGAATGCCAATGCAGATGGACTGTTGAGACAAGGGTGAGTGCATGACCTGTTCTTTTGGGCATTCTGTAGGCCCTACATGAATGGCAGTGTATCTTGAGGGCTGCCCAAAAGAGACACGCCTTCATTTCCTGAGGGGTGGGGAGATGTGACGCATCTGGAATCGAGCATGTTGCTCAGTATGCCTTCCTGGTAAATCTTGTAAATAAATAAATAAATGTGACAAATGTGTGACCAGAGTAAAGTAGTAATTTGTTTTTGTTAATGTATTGTGTTAATGTAATAATGTTGCTGTCATACATGGGCACAAAACATGACTTTCAATGTCACATGACCAAACAGGTCTTATGGAAAACATTGGCTAAAGTTGATCAGGGGACTGTTCCCACAGATTCTGTAAGGCAGATGGGAGAGTGCCAGTTTGAACACCTCAGTCAGCTTAAAAGGCAAGAGCATGGCATTACACACCTTGGCATCCTGCAAAAGGCAAAAACAGAATCATAAAAGTGGTCAGAGCTGGGGTGGATGTGGGGTGAGCCAACTGGTCTGGATGAGGTCATCCATCCACACACGCACACGCACACACACACACACACACACACACACACACACACACACACACACACCCATACACAGGCACACCCATTTGGGGGGCAGTGGAGGACTGTCATTCGAAGGGGTTGAGATCCCTCCACATGGGAGTAAGAAATAAACTGAGGAGCTGTAAGAAAGCACTTGCATTTGGACTTGAAACATCTGAAGACCAGGGGCCCTGACATACAAAGACTAGCTGAATGGTAAAATAGCACAGTAAGGGACAGTGTAATTCTTTAGCTAGGGCAGCTGAAGGATTTCAGGTGAGAATAGCTCAGAATTCTGCTGTACACCATCTGTCTGTTCAAGGTGTTTTATTTTCTGCTTCTTAGTAAATGTGTAACCCTTTTGTTTTTCTGTCAATACATCCTGTTTTAAATACTTGTAGTCTTGTAGTAAAGAATCATATTTTTATAGAGTCTGTGACTGCTTGTTTTATTTAAAAGGGTAATTCTACTATTTCTGCTGGGCTCTGTTTGCAATCCGTCTCTGAAGGGGCACTCTACCCACAGTTATTGTGTTTCACCTTCCTGACCTTATGCAGAGGCGGTAAGAAACAGGTTTCACTGGATTCTGTTGGTAAAAACTCACGGTGGTGGCAGTGAACTTGAAGTCCCTGGTGTGGGATTTTGTCACTGGGAGTCCCCACTATTTTCTGGTGTGTGTGCATGTATTACAGGTAAAAAATGTGCTGCATTATGTAAATGGATTATCTTTTTACAGTTTTTCTTTCTTTTTCACTTTATTAATGATGCTAAGCTGAGTCTTTTACTTTTATTATTGAAGTGACAGCGCCACTGTTTGATGTGCTTCTCACTGGGAGCCAGTTCATATGAAAAGCAAGGGTCATGGCTACTAATCAGATAATGTACTATAGTTGCTGTGCAAGTAACATCATTTCAATTGTCATTTGCACAGTAGTTATGTCTTCAATGAAAATAACAGCTTTTATCTTCTAAATGAATTTGCATGCCCATGATTTACATAAATATATACTGTCACAAACCCACTCCTGGGGTTCAGGCACACTGAGCTCACAGTGCCTACCCTTAAGTGCATTCCGTGACAAAGGAAACAGGGATATCCTCCTTGTCCTTTTAGAATGCTAGCCAAGGTCATGACTGCACCTTAGCCATGAGGACCCAGGGCATCCCTCTACTCTGGATAAGGGTACAATACCATTCTCGAGTCTTGTGGCCAAATATGAACCCTTTCTTGGCTATTACACAAAGAAAGAAGACCCAGGTGTCACACTCTTATCAGGGTAGCAGTGTAAAAACCTGATTTGGCCTTCTCCATACAGGACATACAACAGCCTGGTTCAAAATCCCTGCAGACCTGTCCCTGAAACTCTGGTATTCTCCCTATCCTTCCAGATTCCTTACAGACCCTTTTCTCAATTTGGTTGCTTATGATGGCACCTCTAAACAATTAACAGTTGTCACAGATTATTAATAAAACTTATACAGTCACACACAAATACAGAAATCTCACATAGGCAGAATTTCTTTAGAAAAACAAATGTTTTTACTAAAATACTCAAATAGTTACAACTAAAAAGAAAATACACTAATTTGGGTTATAGTATACATAAACAAAAATGGAAAAATTGTACAGTGAAATGCTCTAACACTGTTAGCTAAAAGTCTACCTTGAAATTGCAGTGAATTGCAGTCCAGAAAAATAGATGAAGGTTTTCAGTTTCTTTAGTCCAGGCAGCCACACTGGGTTTCAGCAATTTTGTTCCTGGTGTATCAGGCAGAGTGTCCAGATGAAAATGTGTGTGCTGGTAGCCACTGTATCTCAAAATGCCCTGATTTGGGGCTATTTATACCTCTGGTTTCTCCTTGAAATAGTGAGCGAAAATCACACAACTTTTAGGCCAGTAGAAGGCACTCTTGCTCTTCCCCAAAATCTTATTTTCCTGATAACCTTGGATGGGTCAGATCCCATAGTTAACCCAAGTTTTACAGTCATAACTCCTGTAAGTGGAATTCCACAAAGGCATGCTAGAAGGATGTGTTCTTTCCTACTGCCTCACAAAATGGAGTATACTATTAACAGTTTCCTGGGATCAAAGCATTATGCTTTTTCATGAAGTGAAAAGGGCTATCTCCTGACATTTTATTACTTCTGTTTTTCTTGGGTAGCTAACGTAGAGGAAGAGTATTTGATCAGTTATCCGCAACCTTTTTGACAATAACTTGTCATTTTCTTGGCAAGCAGCTGGCCTCTCAGGTCAGAAGAAGGTCAAAACCCTTTTAAAAATCCAGTCTCTCTATGTGTCTTTGCTGACACTGGCATGTACATATACATATAATTACACACAAAAAAACATACATACAACAGAATTACATATACAAATAAGGAATGGTAGCTGCTATTTTTGCTTATTGTGGACCTACACTGAAATATCGCACATTCTCACACAAGGTGGATGACAAAGTAAATATTCTTACTGTAGGTCCTTCTGAATGGAAGCCTGACATAATTTTATTCCTGACTTCTCAGAAAGTTCTGCTTACAGAACATTAGCTGTAATTTCCTTGACAGAGAGACACATTGAACTATTTTAAATCCATGGCATTACATAAATCAAATATGTCATGGGCCCAATAAAGTATGCCTGATATTTTTAACTTGTAATCTGTGACGTCATTCATGGATTCATTGCTCGTGATGTTATAGGGTCAGAGACCACTCATAAAAAATATCAGGTATATATTTACTAGGACCATGTCATATCTCACATATACAGTACCATACAGGAATACATATATACAGTCGATGAATAAATATATAAAGTAGAGAAATAAATATTTATATAATGTACATGAGAATTAAACCATACAGATAGATGAATTATTTTAGCTACTAAAGCATTTTAAATAAAGACAAATAATGAATGCTCACTTTGGCCACATATCTTCACTTTAGACAGGCCACAAATAAACACTTAACCCATGGGAGATCAATTTGAGCAATGTCTGATGACATCACAATGGCCTTTGCTGCACTCCAAACAGAGCAGTGAAATCAAACAGAAACAGTTGAATCTTCATAAAAATAACTAATTTAAAATCTATACAATGGAATGTACATCACACATATTCTATACACAATAGCTTGTCTCAGAATATGCCATTTACATTTTACTAAAATATCTGTTTAGCCCATGAGCTGATGCCTGCCTGTTTTCATGGAGAGCCATGGAGGAGAGTACAAAGGAGATAAAAAGCATAAAAAACAATATTCAACAATACGATAACATTAACGAATGCAGTACTTAAATGAAGCATTACAGATTTCATTTGCTAAGAAATGTGTTCTCAGAAAACTGTTGGAAAAGAATAAAAGGAGGGAATAATTAAGGTTATGTCAAGTTGTTTAAAGGTAGTAAACAAGTATAAGAGGAGGAAGAGGCCACTGTGGTTCTCAGAGGAGGTGGCCAAGGCAGTAAGGGATCCAAAAACAGCTTTCAGGAAGTACAAGGACACCCAAACAGAGGCGCACAGGGAGGTGTTTCTAGAGAAACAAAGGGAGACAGGAAGAAGGGTAAGGACAACAAAAGCTCAGACTGAGGAGAGGATCATCCAGAAGGTCAGGAATATGGATAAGACTTTCTTTAGGTACATGATCGAAAAGAAAAAATTACTCACCATAGTAATGTTGTTTCTTCTAATGGAGTCTTGCTGTATTCAGACATAATGCAGTTAGCCCCAGCACTTGAACTGCCCCGGAGAGGAAAGAGTTAACTCTATGCAGAAGCATAGAACGTTGAGCTCGAGCTCGGTTTTCAAACCTCTGTCTGTGGTACTTCTCAGTGTAACCATCAGATTCTTATGAGCACACTAACTACTACTATAGTATGGAAATTGTTCAACATATAGCCAAAGGGCAAAACATTCTTTTTGGACCCAAAAGACTCAAGTTGAGAACCCAAGAAGGAAACGTAGTGACAATATTTAAGTATAAAACATCAGAAAAATAATAACAACATCCACCCCACCCAAGAGGGAGGGTACAAGTTACACCTCTGAGGTGCAACACTGTACCTGCCAGCCCACTTCCCAAAAAAACAGATTCTGAGAGGGGAGGCAGGGGGTGAGGTCTGAATACAGCAAGACTCCATTAGAAGAAACAACATTACTATGGCGAGTAGTTTTTCTTCAAACTACATGAGAGAATCTTGCTGTATTCCCACATAATCTGAACTACCAAGCAGTTCTCTATGGAGGAGAATGCAGAACCTACTTTGGGAAGAGGCTCTGCAGTACTGCTGTACAAACCTAGTATCACTCCTAGCCTGGATGTCCAGGAGTAATGCTTGGTAAAAGTATGTACTGTTTTCCAGGTGGCTGTTTACAGATCTCTAACAAAGGTATATCTCTGGCGCAGCTAGAGAAGCAGCTGTACCCCTAGTTGAATGAGCCCTCAGGCCTGAAGGGGGCGTTCTAGCCAACTTCTCATAACAGAATTATATACAAGAAATAATCCACCTGGCAATAGTTCTTTTAGTGGCAGGCTTACCTTTCCCCACTTCACCATAAGTGAGAAACAATTGAAGACAGTCATTTCTATGTGCCTTAGTATGCTCAAAGTAGTAGCTAAGGGCCCTCTTAACGTCCAGACTGTGTAACCTCCTTTCACTTGAAGAAGAATGATCAGAGAAAAACACAGGGAGAGATATAGACTGGTTCAGATGAAAATTCGATACCAATTTGGGCAAGAACCTCCTACTGGTTCTTAGGACCACTTTGTCCCTATGGAAGGAGATGAAGTCAGGTTCAACTGACACAGCCTGTAACTCACTAATCTGCCTGGCAGAAATAATAGCTACCAGTAACACAGTTTTCCAGGGCAAGTACTTCAATTCGACCGAAGCCAGAGGTTCAAAGGGTGGCTGCATAAGCTGAGCTATGCAGACATTAAGATCCAAGGCAGAGTGGGTTCCCTAAAGGGAGGGTTAATGTGAATGAGGCCTTTGAAAAACTTCCAAAAACAGGATGAGATGCCAGGAAAGAGCTCTTCCCTGCTGAAAGGAGTGCAGAGACAGCTGCTAGATGAACCTTCAGAGTGGCAGGCCTAAGGCCTAAGGCCTAGACCTTGTTTCCAAAGTCCACAGTTCCACCACTCACCTAGAACACCTGCATATTTTTACTGCAGGATTTCATAACTTTAAAGAACGCACTAACCCTGTGACACAACTAAAGTGTTATCTAAGTGCTTCTACAATCCTGAACCCAACTCCCTGCTGCTACAGCCACTAGTCTAGCTCTCTCCTATTACCCTGATCAAGACTTGAACCTGGTACTCTATGCACTTCAGGCACATACACTACCACCACACCATAGCAGCAACTAGATTCAGAGGTGATCTCTTACTACTATCTCCCCTCTTTCATCCTAGTCCCCCCATTCTTTCCTCACTTCAGCTCCACCAGCCTTCCCAACTATGCACATGCATCCCCTGCTCACCAGTCTATCTCTTCCTCTCCTCCTCCCTTTGCCTTCCACATACCCTAGTGTCCCTATTAACCCTCAGCCTCACTACTCCAGTGTTCCTACCTACCCTCCTGTCCTCTCCTCCTCCTTTACCACTGCTCCTACCCCTCCCTCCTCCTCCACACATCCCATATGCTCCTCTCCACCTCACCCCCCTTCCAGACATCACCTGTCCTCCCCCTACAGCCCCCTTGCACTTCTGATCACTCAGGTCTTCTCTGCCTGTGCTACCCTACCCACCCCTTGTGCAACCAAACCCCATTCCTTATTCTATTGCTCCCGGCGTAAACTCTCCATCTGCCTCCCTCTGACCAGAGCACTTCTCCTCTTTCTGCTCCTAACAGGGAACATACACCCCAACCCAGGCCCTGCCCCCTCCCATCCACCCACTCAGCCCACTGGTCTTCGAGTAGCCTCCATGAACATATGCAGCCTGCTGAAGAAATTTGACGCCCTACAGTGCTGGGCCATGGCTCACCAACCAGACATCATAGCCCTGGTTGAAACCTGGCTGTCCAAATCAACTCCTGACTCATTTGTCTCCCTCCCAGGCTATACCTTATACGGGAGGACCCGAGTAGGCAAATGAGGGGGAGGCTGTGCAATCTACACCAGGGACACAATACCTGGACATGCACTCCCCACCCCTACCCTCATAAATGGGGCCCAGGCCCTTACCCTCAGACTCACCCCAGACCCCTCTAGGAGCCCTCTCTATCTCACCACAGCCTCGTTCCCCCAAAGAACCAGCACCCAGCCCTGATATCTTTAACGGACTACTCAGCCACCTTCCACCATAAGGCAGAACAAGTCCTAGTGGGGGACCTTAATAAATTGGCTCAGCCTCCTCATCCACCACCAGAGACTCATTTGCCACCCAAGATCTGACAACTCATCACCCAGCCCATGAGACTTAACCCTAAGAGTGGTACCAGCACCCTGCTGGATGTTATTCTCAACTAACAGAGCCCCATAAAATCCAAAACATCCAGGTCCTCCCAGACTCCCTGAGTGACCACTCCCCTATCCTATTCCACTGGGTAGCCCCCAATCCCAAACCCAAAGCCCAGACCACCCTCCGCAGGCGCCTCCGCCCTGGTGGGCTGAAGAAACTTAAGGCACTCCTCACCCAGATAGACTGGTCCCCCATTCAGCAGGCAACCAACATTGATACTGCCCTCACCTTTTTCTCTCACACCTTCAACATGGCCTGTGATCTCTTTGCACCCTTAACCAAAACCCGGTCCAAAAACAGAAAGCACCCTGGGTTAGCCCGGCCCTCCTACAATTACTTAGAAACCGGGATAACCTCTGGCACCTTGCCACTGAAACAGGTCATCTGTCTGATAGGCAAGCATACAATGCAGCCCAAAATAAATGCTCATGGGCCATCAGGAAAGCCAAGGCAGACCATTACCAGGCCTCCCTTACCTCCTCCTGGGGCTCAGCCCGGCCTTCTGGGATAATATTAAGCAACTCAATGGTAAAGCTTGCTCCCTGCCCCATCCCAGCTCACTAGAAATGGCACAACCTCCACCGGGCCTGCCACCATAGCTAACTGGTTCAACACCACTTTCACTGACCTTAGCTCAGTCCTCCTAGTAATTTCTTTGACCCTCCCCCCAGCCAAACTCCCCCTGTCCTCCAGCACCCCAGCTTCCTCCTGTGAAAGATTTCTACCCAGGAAGCCAGACCCATCCTAATCAAAGCTCTCAATGGCAACAATCCCGGCAGTGACTCACTGGATCCCAGCATCCTCAGGCTGGTGCTAGATGAAGTCCTTGCACGTCTCACAAGCCTTAATTAACCAGTCACTCTGCCTGGGACAATTCCCACAGCTTGGAAACAGCCATTATCACACCTATTCATAAAGGAGGCGACAGGTCATCGGCCAACAACTACCGCCAATCTCCATCCTCCCCCCTCTCTAAAGCCCTGGAGAAAGTGGTGGCTATTCAAATCACTGATTATCTGGCTAAGCATAACATCTTATGCCCAGAGCAACATGGCTTCGTGCGGGTCACAGTACCAGCACTGCCCTTATTGAATTCTCCAACTTCCTCACACTCCTCCTTGGATACCAGCTCCTAGCTGGTGCAGTGTTCATTGACCTCTCAAAGGCTTTTGACACTGTCTCCATCCACTGCTGCTGAATGCACTCTGCCACTGGTCTCTTGGCTGGCCCCTCGCATGGTGTGCTAGCTATCTTGACACTCGATCCCAGTGTCAAGATTAATAGCACACCTCCGATACCCATCCCATTCTCTCTGGGGTCCCCAAGGCTCCATCCTGGGCCCCTTCTCTTCGCTGTATCTGAACACCCTGCCCAGTGCATGCTCTGGCAAAATTCTGCTGTATGCAGGCGACGCTGTCCTTTTGCCACCCACCGTAATCCCATCTCCCTACAGGACTCTACAGCAGTCTTTCAACAGTGCCGAGGCTTGGTTTAAGGAGTGCAGACTCATCATCAATCTTAAGAAAACCAAAACTATGCTCTTTTCACACCCCCAAAACAAAGCTAGCAACCACCCACTCTATATCCTTCCAAGCACCAGCCAACCACTGGAACAAGTCTGCTCCTGCAAATACCTTGGGTTACCTTGATTCAGCCCTCACATTTCACACAACCACATCGCGCCTAACATCCACCACAACACACTGCTTGGCATCCTATTCTGCCATAAAACCTGCCTTCCACCAATGCTCTCCGCTAGCTGTTACATCAGTCTGCTCTGTCCCTTGTAGACTATTGGTCTACCAGTATCTGTGCTGCCGACACCACTGCACTCAACAAAATTCACCTAACCCTGAATAAAGCATGCAGATTGATTACTGGTCCCAGGCTCACACACACCTGTCAGCTATATGTCGATGCTAACCTGCTTACCCTGGATGAACGGCTCTGATACCAGACCTGTCTCCTCACCAAAAAAACCCTACTTGGGCTCTCCCCCCCTGGGGTAATGGCATCCATCCACCAGAGCCCTCCCACCATTGCAACACGGTCTTCCTACAAGACCACTCTAAAGGTCCCCAGAATGAGAACCAGCCATGGCCAGAGGTTCTTCAGCTATAGAGCCCCAACCTGGTTTAACTCTCTCCCTGCCACCATCACCAATGCCATCACCATCTCCACATTCAAAACCGCACTTCGGAACCACATCTTCAGCACTCGTAACTGCTCCTGTCTCTGAACATAGCCTCCACCTCTTTCTCTTGACAATGCCCCCCGGGCAGCTCTCCACCCAACCATCCCCTCCACCACTTCCCTGTACACCATGCCTAGGTTTAACCTGGCCAGTGCCAGCTGTTTTCAATGTTTATCTACCAGAATGCTCACTTGATACTGACTTGTGTAATACCTGTTATCAATTACATGTACCCTGTACCCAATTGTATTTGTCTGACCACAATGTGACGTGGCACCTCTGGTGAATGCCTATTGATTTTTTGCAAATCTTTGCTATGTAACCGAAACGCAATGTATGTCTTTATGTGACGAAGTACCTTTGGAAACGAGCCTCTGGCTCAAAGGTTGTAAACTGATTCTTAAATAAATAAAAATAAAAAAATTCAGATGAACTAGATAGTCTAAGGTTGTGGAAATGTCTGCAGAATCAGGCAGGATGCCTTTCTGAGAGCACTAAATACTGAACCTTTTCCATTTGGAGTTGTAAGTTTTTCTAGTGGAAGGTTTCCTGAAGATCTTCAGAATATCCAGAACTCCCTAAGAAAGATGTAGTGCTGCATATTCTAACTCTTCAAGAGCCAGGCCTTGAGATTGAGAGACTGGAGACTGGGGTACCAGATCCGCCCCTGGGAGGAGGACAAGAGATTGTATGTCCTGGGCAGAGACTGGGGACGTGACACTGACAAGGACAGCAGTAGAGGATACCACAGCTATCTGGCCCAATCTGGAGCCACCAGTATCACTGTGCAGGGTTGAGTCCTGATCTTGATCAGAACTTTGAACAGCAGAGGGAAGGGAGGGAAGGCATAGAGAAACCTGCCCTTCCAGTCCAGAATGACAGCATCCTGGGGAACCGTCCCTAGGACTGGAGGTCTGCAACAAAACAGAGGAAGTTGATGATTGTCCGGTGCTGCAAAGAGATCTATCTCTGGAGTGCCCCACCTGGAGAAGATGACCTTTAGTATTTGAGGATCCAGGGACCATTCGTGGTGTCCCTGTGATATTCTGCTCAGAGCATCTGCTAGTATGTTGTCCTTCCACAGAAGGTGAACTGCTACCAGAGAAGTCTGAAGAGAATAGGCCAGAGACCACAGCTTCATGGCTTCTGTGCACAAGGCCGAGGACCAGGTGCCTCCCTGCTTGCTGATATACCACATTGTGGTGGTGTTGTCTGTTCTGACTTGGACCACCTTGCCCTTGACTGAATCTGAGAAGCTCTGCAGGGCTAGGAAAACTGCCCTGAGTTCCAGGAGATTGATATGAAGGAGAGACTCTTGTGGGGACCAGACTCCTTGAGCTGTCAGGGCTTCCAGGTGGGCTCCCCACCCTAGGAGAGAAACATCCCTAGTTAGAACTACTGATGAGACTTGAAGGAGAAATGGAACCCCTTGTCTGAGGTTGTCCTGGTCCAGCCACCACTGGAGAGCTTGGACCAGAGTCTGAGTCACTGGGATCAGTTTGGTAAGTGAATCCTTCTTTTGAGACCAAAAAGACCTTAGATGAAACTGAATGTCCCTCATTTGGAACCTTGCTCCCTGCACCACTGCTGTGGAAGCTGTCATGTAGCCCAGGAGCTGGAGGAACTGTCTTGCTGGGCAGGAGACATGAGGTCAAAAGGTGGAAGCGAGATCCACTAGGGCCTTCACCCTTGCCAGGGGAAGGAAGGCTTTTGCTTGTACAGTGTCCAACTCTATGCCTATAAAGGTGAGAAGTTGAACTGGTTCGGGAACAGACTTTGGAAGATTGAGAAGAAACCCCAAGGAGCTGAGTAGGTCCTGGGTAGTTTGAAGAGCTGACTTGACCTGTAAAGGTGACTGACCCACTAAGAGCCAGTCATCCAGATACGGAAAGATGGTGATACCCTGTCTTCTGAGGTAAGCCACCACTACTACAAGGCACTTTGTGAACACCCTTGGAGTTGATGTTAGGCCAAATGGCATAGTTCTGAATTGGTAATGGCCTGAAGGCAACTCAAACCTGAGGTTTCTTTTGTGGGAGCACCTGATAGGAATATGGAAGTAGGCATCCTTGAGGTCCAGAGATGCTAACCAATCCCCTGGCCTTAGAGAGGGAAGGATTATTCCCAGAGTTACCATTCGAAATTTGGGCTTTGAAATGTGTTTGTTCAAATACCTTAGGTCTAGGATGGGTCGCCACTTCCCTATTTTCTTTGGGGTAAGGAAGTACCTAGAGTACAGTCCTTTTCCCCTGTGCCGAGTAGGAACCTTCTCTATAGCTCTGAGAGTTAGAAGAGAGGAAACCTCTGCCTCTAGGGCAATGGTTTCTTAGAGTGATGCAGGTGGAAAAGACTTGGCCCTCTTTTTTGGAAATTGTTTGAAGCTGAGGGCCAGTCCCTGGCTTACTACTTCCAGGACCCACTTGTCTGAGGTCACAGTCTTCCAGGCCTGGAAGTAGTAAGTCAGCCTGCCTCCTACTGGAAATGGAGAGTCGACCCGGGCTGACACATCAGGGTGTCTGCTTGGCAGGAGCCTTAGACTGAGAGGAGGAGGGAGCAGCTCTGCTCATCCCCCTCCTGCCCCTCCCTCTGAAGAACCCCCTACGTGGGAGGGGAGAGGAGGCCTGGGCTTGGTAAAAAGGCCTTTGAAAGGGCCTGCCCCTGCCCCTAGATTGCTGCTTGTGCAGAGTGGTTTGCCTTTCTTTGGCCTGTGCAGTCCTGTACGTGGTCCTGTATTCATCCATTTTCTTCACGTAAGCCTCTGTCTGCTCCCCAAACAGAGAGTTACCTACTATAGGAAAATCCATAGCCTTAGTCTGGGTATTCTGTGACAGGCTAGTACACCTGAGCCAAGCATGTCATCTGAGAGACACAGATGTAGACATGACTCTAGATGCCACATCATTGGAGTCCACAGCAGCATGAAATTGCATTTTAGATGCCTCAGTTCCATCAGCAGCCACCTCCTCCAGCTCCTTGGCTAGCTGGGGAGAGGCCTGTTTAGCCAGTTCCAGAACCGTATCTCATCTGGATTTCTGGTACCTGGCTGTGTAGGCCATATAAGTAGCCTGCCTGAGTCCCAAAGAGGATGCCAAATACAGTTTTTTTTGGCCATGGCATCCACTTTCCTGGAGTCTTTATCCGGGGGGGGTGTGAGGCCAAAGGAATGTTAGCCCTGTCACAGGCTGCAGCCTGCATTACCCCACCATGGCTGCAATGACTATAAAGGAACTCCGCAGCTGAGCCTAATAACAAATACCTCCTGTCCATTCTCTTATCCACAGGAGGTATTGAATTAGGGGTTTGTAAAATTATGTGTGCCTGTTTCCCCAAGGATTTATGAAGAGGGATAGACAGCCTTTTGGACTCTGGGATGTCCATCATTTCCACAAAATCAGGCTCTTCATCCTCCTCTGCAGCTTCAATCCTCGGGATAGTCTTCATCTCCCTCCCACTCCTCATAAATAGCATCTGGATCATAATCCAGAGGAGACGGATCCAACCAAACTGACCACCTAATCGGCGGTACCGGTTCAGACGGAACTGGTCTAAGCGACTGAACAATGCTAATTGCTTTGGCTATTTCATCCGCAGTTGGAGAGTGCAATACCAGATCTGAACCATCAGACTTACACTTCTTTTTTGATGGAACCGACCCCTTGGGATCGGCTCTCCTTTTGGCCGAGGAGGTATCGCCTAGGTCAGTAGGCGCCTCCTCAGGTTCGGCCGCAACCGAACCAGGCTGGCCATCCAGATCTACGGACTTCTCAGCCTCCCTTTCCTTCAGCCTACTCAGTCTTTTATCTAGAGTGGATTTAGAAAAGTTTTTACAGATTTGGCAGTCTGACTTGAGGTGGTCAAACCCCAGACAATAAACACAGATGAGGTGGGGGTCAGCCTTAGCAAAGGCCTCCCCACACTCAGTACAGTGTTGAAACCCAGTGGGACTGGTTTTCTTCTTAGGTTTCTCAGACATGGCCAACCTAACAGATTACCCTATTGCAGCTTTCAAGCCAGGTAATACAATAACCGATCAGTTACAAACTGTGTCATGGGCTTTTTAAAAGAACTGGCCAAAAACCTCGGTTATTTTGAAATCGATTGGTACCGGAGCACCACTCTAATCCCAGAAATTAAATTTAAACAGAATGGGTCGGTTCCAAACTGGACCGACCGGAAAGAAACCAAAGAAAAGAACAATTTCCAACTTTTTCACAGAATAAAACACAGTCACTACCTATCTACACACTACCTGTACCATAGACAGAGGCTGGAAATCCGAAAATAACAAAAAATTATACGGTTTAAACCGAACGCTTTACTTTTACTGAACCAAGCAGAGGAAATCTCCGGAGCGACTTCATTGTTAGGCGGACTAAAGAATCAGACGTTTACACTGAGAAGTACCACAGACAGAGGTTTGAAAACTGAGCTCGAGCTCAACGTTCTATGCTTCTGCATAGAGTTAACTCTTTCCTCTCCGGGGCAGTTCAAGTGCTGGGGCTAACTGCATTATGTCTGAATACAGCAAGAGTTCATGTTGTTTGAAGAGGAAGGTAAGGGGGGTATAGTGAGAATCAGGAGACCAGATGGAGGGACTGTGCAAAGGGAGACCATGAAAAAGCTAACATTTTAAACAAATACTTCTGTTAGGTCTTCACAGTGGAAGGGGGGTTGGTTCAACATGCATTAACAGGGGAGAGGGTTGTGGACACAAGTCCATTTACAGAAGAGAGAGTCCACCAGGGTTAAAAGTCCTAAAGGAAAATAAGGTGAGGGGGTTGGACAGGATCCACCCAAGGGTACTAAAGGACCTGAGTATGGCACTACCCACCCCTCAGGTAACACTATTTAGCACCTTTTTGGAGACAGGGCTGGTTCCAGAGGACTGGAGTAGGGTCAATGTGGTCCCTCTGCACAAGAGCGGCAGCAGGAAGGAGGCTAGCAATTACAGACCAGTCAGTCTCACATCAATGGAGAGGAAATTAATGGAATCCCTGCTGAAGGAGAGATTGAAGTAGTACCTGGAGACAAATAGGCTGCAGAACCACCAGCAGCATGACTTCACAGTGGGGAGATCATGTCAAACAACTCTCATAGATTTCTTTGACTGGATAACTAGAGAGGTAGATTAGGGGAGGACAGTGGATGTGGCCTATCTGGACTTCAGTTAGGCCTTTAACTCTGTACCACACAGGAGGCTAATAAAGAAACTTGGAAGCCGTGGGGTGAGGGAAAAGCTGGTGAACAAGGTATTTAACTGGTTGAAGAACTGGAGGCAGAGGGTGGTGTTAATGGTAGTCACTTGGAGGATGAGAGAGTGACCAGTGGAGTACCACAGGAATCAGTACTGATTCTGTCCTCTTCAATGTCTACATAAGTGACATCACTGAGGAACTGGAGTGGAAGATGTGTCTCTTACAGATGACACAAAAATCAACAACAGGGTGGACACCCAGGATGGACAAAGACAAAACATTCAGCCACTCATCCCTCAGTCCTATAACAAATGACAGAATACACACCAAAAACACACTCATAGTCCAAAACACAAAGTTCAAAATGAAAAAATTACAAACTCGGATATCCATTGCCAACATTTTATTTGGAGAGCCCAAAGTGCACACCTTCTACCATCGGTGCTTCACGTCCAACACATGACGCTTTGTTAGGAAGTAACAAATGACACTGGCTCAGGAAAAATGCTGTGCAAAAGTGCTGTTTTATTCAGAGCCATAAACAAAAAATTGCGCTAAATGCCTGATGTGTTTTGGAAATTAGCTTGCCTTTCTCAAAGGTGTAAACTTACAAGTAGATGACTGTTTTTAAAGACAAAATTATGTCAAGCTAGCCCAGTGGCATGGAGGGCTGAGGCATCATTGCCTTACCTCCTGCCATGCCAGTGACCTGTGTTCGCGGTGTGAGCAGGTCACTGGGGATCAGCTGGGGAGAAGAAGGATTGAGCATCCCTAGGACAGCTCTCTTCCTTCTTCAGGAAGGGTGGGGGACAGTGGTTGGTGTTATCCTGGCTCCTAGCGGAGACTAGGGCCTGGCACACTGAATCTGTAAGAAGGAGGGGCAGAGGCCCAGCATGCTACATACTGGAGTGTGCATGGCACTGCCATTGACATCCCTTGCATGCCTCCCTTTGGAGGGGAAGAAAAATTGGGAAAATAAATCTTCCGGTGGTTGGATGACTGTGGGGCACTTGAGGACCACGCCCCGACCAGTCAGGATCACCAGCCAGAAACCGGGTCCTGTGAGTGGTGGGGGTCAAGAGCCTCCCCCTGCTGACCCCACTAGGGGGGCAAATCCTGGGGCAGACTAAGGATGTGTGAGTCCCAGTGGACATGGGGGTACAGGGCTGGGGTGCCCACCTGAATGTGGGCCACCAGAAGCGGAGGAGTATAAACAGTATTTAAAAAAAAAGTATGTCATCCAACAGGAATGATGAAAACACGCTGGTACATGGCAGTTCAAACAATGAACCTAAACAAAGTGTGATAAACTTTACAAAGTCATACACCTGGGGCGGGGAAACCCGAGGGCTGTGTATAAGATGGGGAGAGGTACTTACAGTTACCAAGCAAGAGTAGGACCTTGGAGTAATCATATCTGATATTCTCAAGGTGGCAGGGCAGTGCGACAAGGCAGTAGGCAAGGCTAGCTGGATGCTGAAGTGCATAGAGAGGGAGATTTCTGGCAGGAGAAGGGAGGTGGTGTTGCCTCTGTATCACTCACTTGTTAGACCTCACCTGGAGTACTGTATTGAGTTCTGGAGAGTGCACTTCTGCAAGGACATTGACAGGGTGGAAGCAGTCCAAAGGACAGCCACCAAAATGGTGAGGGGGTTACATGGGAAGGGTATGCTGTCAGAACATTGAACCCCAGACAGTGAAACCAACACATCAACAACAACCTGTTCAACATCCACAGTGTCGAATAGGTTGTCGGAGCGATGTGCCAATACACCAACTCCTGGTATTGACCACTCTCCCCCAAAACCTGCCCCCACCCCCGGAGTTGGTAATCTATAATTCTGGTGGGTGCAGGGGCACAGCCACCCCATGTTGGGGGTGTGGGGGTCAAAGCCCTCTGCAAACAGAAAAGGACTCTGATGATGTGGCAGTCCATAGGCACTTTGATGTCACTGTAAAGTCATTCGACAATTTTGTTGTCGATGCGACATGGTGGAACCCATGGGAAACCATATGAGGAGATGCTGTGGGAGCTCACCATGTACTCCCTGGAGGAAAAGAGAGCGAGAGGGGACATTATTGAGCCCTATAAGTACCTCATGGGGTGAGCAAGGTGCAGAAGGGAGTCTCTTTTACAGGAAGAGCAGTACCAGAACACGGGGGCACGCTATGATATGTGAAGGGGGGGAGTTTAAGGAAGTGAGGAAATACATCTTTACTGAAAGAATAATGGACACCTAGAACGGCTTGCCAGAACAGGTGGTAGAAATGAAGACAGTGGGGAGCTTCAAACATGCGTGGGATAGGTACCTGATATAATGTGAAGTTGTAAGGGAGGATGGAGGGACACCTGTGACCAAACAGAGTCCAGGTTGTAGTAATAGGCAGGGAAAATAAGGCAGGCTAGACGGGCCTCATACATCTCATAGGTATTTGCAGAGCTAATAAGACATATAGGTCCATAACAGCTTGCCAAAAATATTAATTATATCCCGAGGTACTAGTTTCTACCAAATAGTCATCTAGTCATCTTTTAAATTCTGACATAGTCTTGCAAGCCACTACTTCGAGTGGGAGCTCATTCCATATCTTTGTAACCCTAATACTGAACCAGTAATTTCTTTTTTTTTTGTCTGATAGGTGGTGCCTTTTAGTTGTACTGGGTATGCTCTTGTATCGTATGCCTGTGTTCTCAACTCTAGTCCCAGTTGTGCCCATAGTTCACCATCAAACAGCGCTCTGTAGACCAGGCACATGTCGCCCCTAAGTCTGCGATACTCCAAAGATCCAAGGACTGAAGTCTCTGCTGATAACTCAGCCCATTTATTCCACTAATACACTTAGTTGCTCTCCTCTGTACTTGCTCCAGTGCTCTGATTTCAGTTTTACTCCCTGGTGACCAGAGTTGGGCATAGTACTCCACATTCGGGCAAACCAGTGCTGTACAAAGGGGTATCATAACCTGCCTATCCCGACACTTAATATGCTTATTAATACAATTCATTAAAGTACTAGATTTCTTAATACCTAGGTTACAGAGAGACTTGAAGCTAAGGTCATTGCTAATTAGTATGCTCAAATCCCTCTCATCTTGAACTGAATGAAGCTCTACTCCATTTAGTACATACTTATGGTGACTGTTGTTTTTGCCCACGTGCATTACCATGCACTTGTCCATATTAGAGGTAGATTTCTTCATTATCGCCCACTGCTGTAGTTCACTCAAGGCTGATTGAAGGATTCTGGCATCATTCTGGGAATTTATTATAGACCCTATCCTTGTGTCATCTGCAAATTTGGGTAACCAAACAGATGTAATAGTTTCCATAGAAGCAATGTACAAGTTAAAAAGACAGGGGCCCAGAACTGAGCCCTGGGGAACCCCACTAGTCACTTGCACCCATCCTGACATAGATCCCTTCCCACAAACCCTCTGCCTCCTGTTTGTCAACCACCCCTCTATTCAATAGGTGATACTCCCATGTATACCATGCTGAATTAGGGCATCAGCTAGTTGGCCATGTGGAACCTTATTAAAGGCCTTTGAATGATCTAAGAATATGATGTCCACTGCATTCCTAGAATCAAGGGCCTGGCTAACCTTGCCATAAAATTCCAAGAGATTTGTCTGACAGGATCTGCCCTTTCTAAAGCCATGTTGATGTTGGTCTGTATCCCCTGACAGGGTCAGTGCATCAGTAATGTATGTTTAGATAATGCCCTTGAGGATTTTCTCCAGAATTGATGTCAGGCTTGGCCTATAACTGGATACCACCTGCCTAGACCCTTTTTTATGTAGGGGAATCACCTCCACCTGTCTCCATTCATCCAGCACCTCTCCACAATCCATTGAATTCTGAAACAAAAAAGTTACTGGTACTGCTAGTACTTCAGCCAGTTCCTTCAATACCCTATGGTGGAGACTTTCGGGTCCCTGGGCTTTATTTTGGTCCAGTGCTATCAACCTATCTCTAACATCATTGATGTTGATTTTAAATGTCTGGTTATCATGACACTTCATGGTAGCTTGGGTTTTGGCATTATACACTGAGGCAAAGTAACTATTATAGTATTCGGCCATTGAGCTATTTTCAGCCAATAGTTCCCCATTAGAATACCTCAGAGGTCCAATTACATTATTATTACCCTTTTTTTTAAACTTTATTTTTAACTCTCATGTTACAAGCATTCCACGGCTCTACAGAGCCCAACTTACAATACAGGTATTATGTCACATAGCATTCTGAGATGTTAACAGTACTAAATTGTTGGTTGCCGGATGTTAATGTCCTTTCTTTTCTTCCACTTTAATATAGGATTCAGGGGCATAGCTACAAGGGTGCAGGGGGTGCAGCCGCACCCAGGCCCATGAGGTTTGAGGGGCCCAAATCATAATTTTGATGTCTATTCAAAACCAGGGGGGCTGTATAACATACCCCTGCACCCAGGCCCTCTGGGAATTTGCTGCACTACTGATAGGATTAGCTATATCCTCTCGTGCCGACAGAAGGACTGAGGAGCAGATCAGCATTGCTCCTCCGGGAAAACTTCCTGCCCACCGGAGGAGCCCATCCTTTCTATACCATGTCAACCACACAATGATCCTCAAGTTAAACTTCTTCAACAACAACACTTATATCAACTTGATGTGCACAGTTGTTGTCATTCTTTGCCTTGAAAACATTATATAGACTTATACCATATCAGGGGGTTGAGCACCTATCTGCTCATCCATCTCTGGAGCTCCATCATGTCCGGGGGTATGGTAAGCCAATGAGACCATGTGGACAAAAATGTATCCAGGCCCAAGTAAATAGAGGCTGTAAGCCTCTCCATTCTTTCTACTTCTGCCATTCTCTGATACCACAAAGAGATGGTCGGAGGATCAGGAGAAAGCCACTGCAAAGTGATACATTTAAGGGCCACTAATCTTAAAATATGGAACAATCTCTGTTTCCCCCTGGCATTCTTCAAAGGTTTTTCCGCACCCAACACCAATGCCTGGAATGAGCACGGATATAGAGATTCTAAAATAAACTGAATTTGGGCCTGTATTTGTTGCCCAAAGGGTCTTAACTTAGGGCATTCCCAAAAGACATGCCAGTGGGAACCTCTTTCGCCACATTCCCTCCAACACTAATCAGTATTCGAGGAGTTGAAGTGTTTGGTTCAGCTGGGAGTCAGGAAATACCTTGTGAGTAATTTCCAGTTAAAGTCTCTCCAAGTTGGAGATGAAGCGCCCACCCCTTTCCCAATCTCAGGGACCATGTAGTTGGTGATAATTGTAAATTTGCTTCTCTCTCCCATCGTGTCCTAATTCTATTTGCCGGTGAGGGGGCATTTTCCATTGGTAAACCATACAATTGAGAAATGGGCTTGAACTTGACTGCCAGCCAAACCCACCAAAAGAAAAGGTCATCCAGTACCGAACGGGGTCTCAGGACCATCTCCTGGTGGTTGCCCTGTTGGAGAAAGTTCCTGACCTGGAGGTATCTGAAATGATCCTCCTTTCTTAAACCAAATTGCTGCCTAAATTGTGTGAAGCTCATACAAATGGCCTTTATAAAAAAGTAGGAAAAACACACCAACCCTTTTCTTTCCCAAAATGCATAACCTTTATCAATAGTGGGGGGAATAAAGTCCACATACTACCTAACCAAGGACAGTGGGCTGAGTTTATTCAGGGAACCCACTTTGTCCCTTAATTTTATCAGCATTTCTATTGTATGTTTGGTCCATGGGTTACATGTTTTAGTCTAAATTGACTTGGTGGGCTTGGCCATGTACAGTGCCCACAGTGGCCCTCCACCCAGCTGCTCCTTTTCTATCTGGTACCAACCTGACTCTTCCCTCTGCTTTAGCCAGGAAAAGATCCATGATCCCTGTGCTGCTAAATAGTAACTTTTAAAGTCCGGGAGGCCTAGGTTGCCCCTTTCCCTAGGTGCCATCAACAGTCTGTGGGAAAGTCTTGGTCTACCCCCCAAACAAATTTTCAAATGGAGATAGTAAGCTCCCTCCAATCATCCTCAGGGATTGTAATTGGAAGGGTCTGAAAAAAGAACAAAAAACAAGGTAAAACATTTATTTTGATCATTTGTGCTCTGCCATTGGTTGATGGGGGAGGATTTTCCAGCTCGCGAGATCTTCTTTTCTCACATGCAAAATCTTTTTATAGTTGTTTGCAAATAGTAAAGTGGTATCAATAGATATTTGCACCCCTAAGTATCTGATTGTGTTCTTTTGGGCCCATGCAAATGGGATAGAATCTTGAAACCCGGGGGTGGAGTGCCACTTAAGAGGGAGCCTCTGATTTACTTTGGTTGATTTCGTAACCCACCAGCACTTAATATTCATTCAATACCTCTAAGGGGGGGAATTAGAGAGGTCAGACAGAAAAAGCAGCACATCATCCGCATACAAAGCAATTTTGTGCTAATTGTGACACTCAGACAGCTGGTTCTGATTAATCTATGATTTTTGTAATATAAAAATGTGTTATTGAATGTCTCTCATGAGCGATGCTGACAGTCTGTGGAATGACACCTCCCTCCCAGGTTTTAGCTACAACGTGTTACCTGGAAAGCCAAGAGATAATTACAGGCTAGAAGAGACTAAATTAAGCATTTCCTGTTTATCTAGCTTATTTGTGGCTTGTCAGCTGCTAAGATGGGAAATCATACACTGTTATAACGTTTAGAGGAAGAAGAGCAGGTTATGATGCCTTAGTGCAAAATCATAAATGTTTCTTTGATGTCTGTGAAGAACAGGAAGACACTCTACATCAAAGGATCATATGAGAAAATGAGTTGTGCTGAGGTCACAGAATTTAATACTTTGATAAGACATCCTGTTTTGCATAGATATATTTTTTTTATATTCTGACAGGGAAGAGCCAGGTGACCTCACACAAAGAGGTTGGCAAAGCCAGTTTTTAAACTGTATTCTGTTTTCCATTTTGACATGAATGTTTGGACTCTGAAAGTTACAACATGCTAGCAGCACTATAAGAGATACATTAGCTAGATCAAGTCTAATTGTCTGGTGGTAGGAAATTGCACTTTTAAAATCTTGTTTTTTTTTTAAGAGATTATATGTTTTTGTGATATATGGTTCTGTATTTATGTTTTACATTTTCTTATCTATTTTGAAGTAAACCTCTACTTTAGAGACTACTTGGTATGCCTTTGAATTTATTTTTCTTGACAAGTGAAGCATACATGGTTAAAGCTGACTCTGTACAAAGCTTACTGGTTTTACCAAACTGGGAAAAGGTAAGAATTTATTCTGAGGTCTTTAATAGAGTTTTAAAGGTTCATTTTGTACGCCTGGTTAGGTGCCCATAGGCAAAAGATATCTGTCCCCCTGAAGAGCAGAATTATCTGAGCCTATACATTGGGTACGCTAACAAGAGGTCCACAGTTTGAATTCCTCCAAGACTTGAGACCAAAGGTTGATTCAAACCCACAAAACAGACAGGAGGGTTACTCTGTTTCCTGTTCACAAGACTGCACTCGGAGGTTGGCACTGTGGGAGCAGAGGGCCTGACCTGCTGAGTGGGTTTGTGACAGATTGGTTGGCAGCGGTGTGATAATTTTGGTATTACAAGCTTTTATTGTTCAGTGTGTCAGCTTGAGACCATCAGCTCACTTGCAAAGAAAGAAAAAGGCAGTGATTTATTTTTTAAAAAGGAGACAGAACTATATCACTTGGTGTACAGTCAAGTTCTTACCCATTTTACTTTTTTTTTTCAAAAGTGCAAGTCAGAGTAGCCATAGTTAGGGAAGAAGATGGCTTCCAACTACAGCAGGCACACTGTAGACTACTTAAAGCAGTTGTGCAGGGACAGAGGAGTCCTGTTCGAGGTGAAAGCCAGCAAACAGAACCTTGTGGATGCCCTGATGGTAGCAGATACCCAGAGCACCGAGTCATAGACAGTGACTGTAAGGGACCAAACCTTGAATGTGGCAGGGCTAGCAGCCAGTGCAGTGTCCAGATCCAGTGAGGATGACAGCAGGGCCACTGTCAGTGAAGGGACACAGCAGCAGGGGAAGGTCACCAGTATCCTGGACCCAGAAGTACTTAGGCTGCAAACTGAGTTGCACAAAATGGAGTTGGCATTCCAGAGGGAGAGGAACTGTGAACAAAGGGAGGCAGACCGTGAGGAGCATGAGCACCAGAGAGCTGCAGAGCAGAAGAGAGACCATGAACAGTGGGAGGTGTACCGTGAGGCACGTGAGTGCCAGCGAGCTGCAGAGGAGAAGAGAGACTGTGAACAGCAGGAGGCAGACTATGAGGAGTGTTAGCGCTGGAGGCAGCATGAACTGGAGAAGCTACGACTCCAACCACCAGCACCAGAGCAGGTAAGTGGCTTGGGTTTAACTGGGACTACAGGACTGGGTTACAAACTGAATTCCAAATTGATAGCCAAATTTAAAGAGGGGGAGGATATGGATGCCTTTTTAAATTCTTTTGAAAAAGTTTGTATTCAGGCTAAAATTTCTAAAGAGTCCTGGAGCTTCCAGCTATCTCCGCTACTTATCAGGAAAGCTCGGGATGCATTGGGTCAAATGGACAATGAGGACAGTGATGATTACGGCAAACTTTAGGCTGCACTATTAAAGAAATTTGAATTAACTGCTGAATCATACAGAGCTAAATTTCGTAAGCTCAGGAGCAGCCCTGACATGAGCCAAGAGGAGCTAGCCATGAAACAACGTCATTTTTTAAAACAGTGGGATGGAATTAGAGCAAACTCTGTTGATAAAATTGAAAATGTGATTTTGTTAGAACAGTTTTTCTGGGCATGCCCAGCAGAGCTGAAAACCTGGCTGGAGAACCGAGATCCTAAAACAGTGCAAGAGGCTGCTGAACTCTCGGACTGCTATGCCAAGAGCAGACCTGCTCTGAGAGTGAATGGGGTGGGCGTGGCAGGACAGAAAGGGAAAAGCATGCCTTAAGAGCAGCTAAAACCCTCACTGCCTCCACCGAGACCAGTTAGCCCCAGGTTTCAGAGAAAAGATTTCTCTGAAAAGAGAAGTGAATGTTGGTTATGTAAAGAAACTGGGCATATTGCCAGACAGTGTCCCAAAAGAATGAGCAATAATACGCAGAATGGTACTAGAAAAGATGTGGGTTGTTTGTGTGTCCCTGGAAGCATGCCTGTGAACATGAGGGAACACATGCACCCAGTCATGGTAAATGGTGTACAGACACAAGGGTTAAGGGACACAGGGGCATCCCTGACATTGGGAAAAGGGGATCTGGTACAGCCTGGTCAGCTTATACCCAATAAATACGTCACTGTACAAGGGTTCACTGGTGAAGAGAAAACATTGTCACTGGCTAGTGTTCTCCTGGACTGGGGTGAGACCGGGGAAACTGTGCAACAGGTGACTGTAGCCAAAACGTTAGCAGTGGATGTGATCCTGGGCAACAATCTCAAACAGGGGATGGTATGTGCAGTTACCCGTAGCAAAGCAGCAAGGGAAAATTGTAGTTCCTTGAACCCCACAGAAGCCATTGTGGAACACACTGAGAGGCTGGTTCCCCAGCCTATGTCTCTTGATATGGAGACTAACGAAAGGGGGTAGAAATTTCCCCAATAGCAAGTAACCACACAGCTACAGAGGGTTACTCCAAAGAGAGAGGGGTGACCCATTTTCAGAGGGTTAGGGATGACAGTGATCCTGAGTGTCCTGATGCTAGTGCTAAGGACCCTAGTTTAGCAACTGAAGGGGACCTGTCCCATGCCGTGGGAATGTGTGAGGGGTTTGCTGCTGCTCAGAGAAGAGACCCTAGTCTAGAGAAACTGAGGGCATGGGCAGACTCTGATGGGCACAGGGAGGTGACGGCAGACATAAGGTTTATTGGGAAAATGGACTTATGTATACTCAGGCAGTACAGACAGAGGAAGGGGTGCTAGGCAGGCAGCTTGTTATTCCCCAGGGGTATCGTGAGCAGTTGCTCAAGATTGCACATGATATTCCCTTGTCTGGTCATCTGGGAATCATGCACACTATGCAGCGGTTGGCCCAGAATATCTATTGGCCTAACTTCACCCAGCAGGTGAAAGAGTATATCAGGTCTTGTCACTGGTGCCAAGAAATAGGGAAGGCGGGCAAGAAAACCTAATCCACCCTGATTCCCTTGCCCATAGTGGAGGAGCCATTCCAGAGGGTGGATGGATATTGTGGGGCCTTTAAATACCCCCAGCTCCTCAGGGAAGAGACTCATCCTGACTGTGGTGGATTATGCCACCCGGTCCCCAGAGGCAGTCGCCCTATCCTCACTGAGGACAGACAAAGTGGCAGATGCCTTACTTTGGATTTTCTCCTGGGTTGGGTTTCCACAGGAGGTTATCATTGATTGAGGGGGTTTCTTCATGTCGAATCTGATGAAATGTTTATGGGAGAAGTGTGGGGTGGTGCAGAGATGCACAACACTGTGTCACCCACAAGCCAATGGGCTTGTGGAAAGATTCGGTGCTACCCTAAAGTCAATGCTCTGGGTGTTAGCTGAACAACATGGGAGGGACTGGGAGAAATACCTTCCCCACCTGTTGTTTGCATACAGGGAGGTGCCCCAAGAGTTGACAGGATTTTCCCCCTTCGAACTCTTATATGGACACCGGGTACGTGGGCCCCTAGACTTGATCTGGGAGGACTGAGAAGGCAAGCACGCCACCCAGGAAACTCCCATAGTGGATTATGTCCTTAGGTTTAGGGAAAGGCTGAAGGAGCTTATGGGGACAGCCCAGAGCAACCTGGCAGCTACCCAACAGAAATAAAAATTGTGGTACGACCACAGAGCCAGAGCTTGCTCATACATGGTGGGTCAGGAAGTCATGGTCCTTATTGTGGTCTGGAAAGACAAGCTACAGGCTGAGTGGGCAGGACCATATAAAGTGGTTAGGAAGGTAAATGACGTGAACTACATTATAGAGTTACCTGACAAAAGACAAACAGAAAGGATGTACCATGTCAACATGACGAAGCCATATGCAAATAGGGCAGACATGGTGTTTGCAATGTGTAGCCCTGGGGAGGGGACAGATGAAGGAGACCCCCCTTCTGGACTTGCTGGAAGAAAGTAAGTGGGAGTCCTCTGTGGAGGCAGTTAAATTGTCTCCCCAGCTGACCCCGGACCAGATCCAGAAAGTAAGGGAGGTTTTAGCAGAATTTGCCCCATTGTTTAGCGCCAAGCCTGGACTAACCCCCTTAGCAACTCATGATGCAGAGACAGGAACATAGACGCCCATACGGCAGACAGCATATCAGGTGTCAGAGGCTGTCCAAAAGGACATTAGGAGGAAAGTGGAGGAGATGCTGGATTTAGGGGTAATCCAGAGATCCCACAGCCCCTGAGCCTCACCCTTAGTACTTGTACCTAAGCCAGATTGCTCTATTCATTTCTGTGTGGACTGTCATGGACTGAATGCAGTCATGAAGTCAGAAGCCCACCCCATGCCCCGGACGGATGAACTCCTGGACAAGTTGGGAGGGGCAACCTACCTTACAACCATTGACCTGACCAAGGGGTATTGGCAGGTAGAGTTGATGGACAGAGCTAGGGAGAGGTCAGCCTTCATCACTCTGATAGGCTTATTTGAATTTAAAGTAATGTCTTTCTGAATGAAGAATGCCCCGGCCACTTTCCTAAGGTTGGTGAACCTGGTGTTAAATGGTGCTGAGGAGAACACCTTGGCGTACGTGGATGACATTGCCATCTTTCATGGCTGCTAGGAGGAACACCTATCCCACCTTAGGGAACTGCTGGTCAGGATACAGAGGGCCGGGCTCACTGTCAAAGCCAGGAAGTGGCAGGTGGTCATAGGAGAGGTGGCATACCTTGGGCATGTGGTAGGCTGGGGACAGCTCCATCCTAACCAAATAAAAATAGAGGTAATCCAGGTGTGGCCCAGACCAGAAATGCAGAAGCAGGTCAGGAGTTTCCTCGGGGCAGCAGGATACTATAGAAAATTTGTACCCAATTACAGTGCCCTGGCTGCTCCCTTATCTGACCTGACAAAGAAAAGGATGCCCAAGAAAATTACCTGGGGCCCAGCCTGTGAGGAAGCCTTTTCCAGACTAAAGGATGCACTGTGCAGTGCTCCTGTTTTGACAGGTCCTGACTATAGCAAACCCTTTATAGTTCAGACTGATGCCTCAGACGTGGGTATTGGGGCAGTACTGAGTCAGACATCCAGCCAAGGGAGAGATCACCCAGTAGTCAACCTGAGTAGGAAGTTACTTCCCAGGGAGCAGGCATACTCTACTGTGGAAAAAGAATGTCTTGCCATAGTGTGGGCCCTAAAGAAGTTGGAGCCATACTTATATGGGCAGCATTTTGTGGTGCAGACTGACCACAGCAAGGGTATGATATGACAATTCTACATAGGGCTGGAGCCAAAAATGAGAACTCCGATGGGCTGTCTCATGTGTATGAGGAGTGAACTCATTTGGGAAGCTCATCCCATGCAGGGGATAGAGCTCCCAAACTCAGTCTAGGTGGGGAGGAATTGTGACACTCAGACAGCTGATTCTGATTAATCTATGATTTTTGTAATATAAAAATGTGTTATTGAATGTCTCTCATGAGAGATGCTGACAGCCCGTGGAATGACACCCCCCTCCCAGGTTTTACCTGGAAGGGCAAGAGATAATTACAGACTAGAAGAGACTAAATTAAGCATCTCCTGTTTATCTAGCTTATTTGTGGCTTGCCATCTGCTAAGATGGGAAATCATAAACTGTTATAACATTTAGAGGAAGAAGAGAAGAGAAGGTTATGACGCCTTAGTGCGAAGTCATAAATGTTTCTTTGATGTCTGTGAAGAACAGAAAGACACTACATCAAAGAGTCATATAAGAAAATGAGTTGTGCTGAGGTTACAGAATTTAATACTTTGATAAGACATCCTGTTTTGCGTAGATATATATTTTTTTATATTCTGACAAGGATGAGCTAGGTGACCTCACACAAAGAGGTTGGCAAAGCCAGCTTTTAAACTGTATTCTGTTTTCCATTTTGATACAAATGTTCGGACTCTGAAAGCTACAACATGCTAGCAGCACTATAAAAGATACATTAGATAGATCAAGTCTAATTGTCTGGTGGTAGGAAATTGCACTTTTAAAATCTTGGTTTTTTTTTTTTTAAGTGATTGTATGTTTTTGTGATATATGGTTCTGTATTTACATTTTACATTTTTTTTATCTATTTTGAAGTAAACCTCTACTTTAGAGACTACTTTGTGTGCCTTTGAATTTATTTTTCTTGACAAGTGAAGCATACATGGTTAAAGCTGACTCTGTACAAAGCTTACTGGTTTTACCAAACTGGGAAAAGGTAAGAATTTATTCTGAGGTCTTTAATAGAGTTTTAAAGGTTCATTTTGTATGCCTGGTTAGGTGCCCATAGGCAAAAGATATCTGCCCCCCCACCGAAGAGCAGAATTATCTGAGCCTATACATTGGGTACGCTAACAAGAGGTTCACAGTTTGAATCCCTCCAAGACTTGAGACCAAAGGTTGATTCGAACCCACAAAACAGACAGGAGGATTACCCTGTTTCTGTTTCCTGTTCACAAGACTGCACTCGGAGGTTGGCACTGTGGGAGCAGAGGGCCTGACCTGCTGATTGGGTTTGTGACACTCGACACCAACTGCCTCCACTCCCTTAATTAATTCAGAATCCCAAATTATAGCTGCTAGGGGCTCCAGTGATTAAGCAAAAAGAAGGGGCGAGAGGGGACAACCTTGACTAGTACCTCTGCCCAGACTAAATCTATCCGATAAACAACCATTGACCCTTACCACTGCCTCCGGCCTTACATAGAGGGCTTTAACTGCTCCTATGAACTTGTCTCCCAGCCTGAATTTAGATAAGGTTTGCTGTAAAAAGTACCAGTCAACCCAGTCGAATGCTTTCTCTGCATCGACCCCATGGCAATTTGGAAATGTTTTTTAATTTTTTGTGTGGAAATAATATTAAGAAATCTCCTAATATTATCTTGGAGAAGTCTGTCCTTGATGAATCCAGTCTGGTTATGATGTATCAATGAACCAATTATTAGCAAGCAATAACACACAACGAGGTGTGGGTTACGTGCTGATAAGAGAATGCCCAGGGGTGTACTAAGGCACGAGGTGCTTAGCTGAGTGCCTTATGCCCCTGGGCGTGCTCTTATCAGCACGTAACCCACACCTCGGAGTGTGTTATTGCGCTTATAAAATGGGTTCCTTAAGTAACTATTTAGGGGAAAAAAAAGGAAAATATCTTAATAGTTTTAGGTTTTAATATCTGAAGTCAAAAAATAGTCCCTCTATCTAGCTAGTTTTTGTAATGGTTGATGTAGACTGCATGCCCCCCAGATATATATAGATACTGGTCAGGTTGTCCCTCTGTATACGTTTTTAATTCCTTATTGTGGTTTTATTCTCCATATAGCGTTATTCTTGTAGCATCCTCTACATTTTGACATACTGTTTATGTTGCGCTGTGATAGCGAGCGTGTTCTGTAGCGGCCGCTGTATACAGGTATTTCCGGGTTGACGTTGTTTTTTTTTTTTTTTATTTGATTTAGTGTGTGGTGCGCTTTTGTTTAAATGTTCGTCTCATGGTATAGAGCTGTTGGGCTGTGAAAATAACAAATATAAAGCTGCAGGGGATTAGGCAACAAGATTAGAAGCAGCAAAGCAGCATGGAGAGAACGAGAAAGGCATCTGTAGGAGCAGTTTCATTCTGAGCAGTCACAGTGTACGTGATGTACTTGTTTTTTATATTTTTACATGTGGCAAAAAAGGGTGTGGATGAATTCATTTGAATTACTTTTGGCTACAGAGACAGAAAGCTACATGTTGGTTGGTATCTTGTGATATAGCGCTGTGAGGTTTTAGACTAGTGTTGCGCATTGTGTGCCCGCTTTTAAAAATATTTTGCAGCTCGGATAGTGTAGGTGAATGAATTGCTAGTGTTGTGAGGTCGTCGAAGGGAGAAAAGTGCCGGTTGGCATATATACATGCTGATAAGGACACGGCTTAAATGTCCTTTCAGCCAATGAAATTAAGGCATTTGTTTTACCCATTTTATAAGTTGTAATATACTGGCCAAAATGCCAATAAACAACTTAAGGTCTGTGTTCAATAGTGATATGGGTCTGTATGAGCTGCATTCCATCAGATCCTTACCCGGTTTGGGCAGTACTGTTATTTGTGCATAGCTCCAATAGGGGGGAGCTGGGTCCCCATTTCTCAGTACTGAGTTAAGGGCCTTCTGCAAAGGTGACACAAGTTCAGGTAGAAAAGTTTTATAGAATTCCGATGGAAAACCATCCAAGCCTGGTGCCTTTTGGTTTTTCTGACTCTTCACATGTTGTGTTAATTCATCCTGAGAGAGACTGGTGCTCCCAAGGCCTCTGCATCCAGCGCACTGACTGAGGGAAGCATAACTCTTCCTAAGTATGTATCCACTTTCTTAGCATGGTGGGGGCCTCTCTCTAGTTTGTACAACGCCTCGTAGAAGGCCACAGATGTCGGAGCTATCTCTTTTGGTTTACTTACTGGTGGTGCATTAGAGTCCTTTCTAAGCTTAAGGACTGTCCTGTTTACCACTTCTTTTCTTAGCTGAGCAGCCAGTATTGTGTCTGCCCTATTGCCCTGCTCATAATATACTTGCCTTGCATATCTGAGGCGCCCCTCAATTTTTAAACCTATAAATTTATCTAGCTCTTTCCTTGCTTCTCTCAGTCTGGCCTCAATCCCAGGTTTTGGGTTTTGTTTGTGTTGAACTTCTAGGGCCTCTATTTCTTGTTCCAGTTGTACCTGATGCTGTGTGGATTTCTTTTTAAGGTGTGAAGCATAGGAAATAATTTTTCCCCTCAAATATGCCTTTAACACATCCCATACTATTGGGGAGGGTTCCTGCCTGTTTGATTCAAGAAAGGACCTCGTCTCACTGACCAACATCTCCTTAAAGTCCTCTCTATTCAGGAGGCTAATATTTAGTTGTCATGATGATTCCTTTGTAGGGGGATCAAAGCATAGACACATACTAACTGGTGCGTGGTCTGAAATCGTGGAACTTTCAATGGTAGTATCCTCCACCATCTATGCCCACTCAGTAGACAGCAGGAAAAATTCTAATCCTGAATACTGCTGGTGCCTGGGTGAGAAAAAGCTGTAATCACGAACCCTATGTGTTGGTGGCACCAGATCTCCAACAGACCAAATTCCTTCATGATTTTTGGTAGTGTAGATGTTGATTTAGATCTTTTCCCAGGATTTTCTCTACCAGATCTTTCCACTGCCGGGTTAAGCACAGTGTTGAAGTTGCCTCCCACAATATTTACCCTTGTGGGTTCAAATCCACTCTGAGTGGCCGGCCCAGTGGCACTGAGGGTTGAGGCACTGGACGCCACACGTCATACCACACCGGCAACCCAAGTTGGGGAATGGACTCGGGCCGCCGGGGGTTGGCATGGGAGAAGAAGCATTGAGCGTCCGACAACTGCTCTCCTTCCTCTGGGGTGGGTTGGGGACACGTGCCACTCTGTAGTGGCACCTGGTGGAGGCCAGCTGCACTACAGTGGCAGGCATAGCATGGGGGGGTGCAGCAGGCATCAGCACTCTGTTCTCTGATGCCATCGCACATCCAGCTCCCAAAGAGGGAACAAAATTGGCGCAAAATTGTGGGGGGCCATCTTCACGGCTGATGGGCATGCCCTGCACCCCCGGAGCTTGGAGGGGCACCTAACCAGGGTGCAGAGCAATGAAAGGCTGGCCCTGTCTGTATGGGTTCATGTGGTCCATGTGTATGACCGGCTCCGGGGGTGTGGGCGTCGGCTGCCAGAGATCGTGAAGGCCACTCCGCTGAGAAGGATAAATTGAAATATAAAAAAAAAAAAAAATCTCCCCTGAGCCAGAACCTTCATGAAAAAATCATGCCGCTTTGTTTCATCATTCAGGGCATAAATGTTCATCAAGTTAACCTTTTATCACCCATTTCCCCAGATACCCAGACAAATTTGCCCTCTGGATCCGTCTGAATCTCCCGAACCTGTATCGGACTATTTTTGTGTAGTAAGATAGCAACACCTCTCTTTCTAGTATGACCCTCATATTGTGAGGCATAGACCCCACCTACCTATGACCGCTTCAGTTTTCTGTGCTCCTCCTCCCCCAGGTGGGTTTCTTGTAAATACACTATGTCTGCATGTAGTCTATTAAGTTCTTGCAATAACATGGTCCTCTTTATTGGACTATGGATGCCCCTGACATTGTATGTGACCACTTTAAGTCCCTCCATATTGAATGTCTTGGAATTGAGGGGCCCCTTCAGAGCCCAGATGTTGGACTGTACACATCATACCCAGTAACAGTACAACTAAATTATAACCACACCTTATCAAACGAGCATGTAGATGAAACATCTCACTCTGTAACTGTTAGGAACCTCTATGAAGAGAAAAAAAAATTACTCACCATAGTAATGTTGGTTCTTCTAATGGAGTCTTGCTGTATTCTGTCTATATGCAGTTAGCCCCAGCACTTGAACTGCTTTCTAGAATAAAGGGTTAACTCTATGCCAAGGCATAGAACGTTGAGCTAGAGCTCGGTTTTCAAACCTCTGTCTGTGGTACTCTGCAGTGTAACTGTCAGATTCATACGAGCACTATACTAACTAACTAACTAACAACGTAGAAATTGTTTCTTAAAATTTTTGTGCCAAAGGGCAATACATATCTTTAGGGTCAAAAGACTCAAGTTGAGAACCCCAAAAACAATCTAAGCAGGTAGTGAAACAACCAATGTATTCATTATAAAAATGAGAAAACCCTTAACAAAATAAGGTATGCCAAGCACACCTCTGGGGTGAAGCACTGTGCCTGCCAGACCACATCCCAAAATGACTAGGTTCCAGGAGGGGAGGCAGGGAAGGAGGGAGGTCAGAATACAGCAAGACTCCATTAGAAGAAACAAAATTACTATGGTGAGTAATTTTTTTCTTCAAACAACATGAAGTCTTGCTGTATTCTGATTACATGCAGACTACCAAGCAGTACCACCTTGGAGGAGGGAGTCACAGAACCTATTCTGGGAATTGACTCTGCAGCACAGCTGGCAGGAGGCAGAATAGTGCAGTGGCTTAAGACTCTGAGCTGCAAATCTGGTGACATCCAGCAGACCAGACCTGGGTTTGAATCCCACAGCTTTCACTTACATACTGTGTGACCCTGAGCAAGTCACTTAACTTCCCTGTGCTCCCAGATCGCACCTGTAAAAAAGCTTTCAGCTTAGCATGCTACTTCTGGTTAAACAACTAAAAAAAAAAAACCTAGCATCATTTCTTGACTGAATGTCAAGAGAGTAGTGCTTGGTAAATGTGTGAACAGTTTTCCAGGTGGCTGCTTTTACAGATTTCCACTAAAGGTATATCTCTAGCTGATGCGACTGAAGCAGCTGTACCTCTGGTGGAGTGAAGAACTGGATAAAGGAGACAATCCACCTGGCAATAGTTCACTTGGTGGCTGGTTTACCCTGTCCCACTTCTCCACAAGTGAGAAACAACTGAGAACAGTCATTTCTATGGGCCTTAGTATGCTCCACATAGTAACTAAGGGCCCTTTTCACATCAAGACTGTGTAATCTTCTCTCCCCAGAGGAAGAATGGTCAGTGAAAAATACAGGCAATGACATAGACTGATTCAAATGAAAGTCTGATATCACCTTAGGAAGAAACTTTCTGTTGGTTCGAAGGACCACCTTATCCCTGTGAAATGAAATGAAGTCAGGTTCCACTGATAAGGCCTGTAATTCACTTATTCTCCTGGCATAAGTAATAGCTACCAGGAATACAGTTTTCCAAGTCAAGTACTTCAGCTCAGCTGATGATAGAGGTTTAGAAGAGGCTGCATAAGCTGTGCAATACAGATATTCAGGTCCCAAGAAGGAGTTGGTTCCTGAAAGGGAATATTAATATGTACTAAACCTTTGAAAATGTTCTTGAAAACTGGATGAGATGCTAGGGAAGAGCCCTTCCCAGCAGAAAGTAAGGCAGAAATAGTTGCCAAATGTACCTTGAGAGTGGTAGGCCTGATGCCTAGACTGTTAATATGCACTAAATAATCCAAAGCAGTTGCAATATCAGCTGACTCTAGCTGAATATGCCTCTGAGAACACCAAAACCCAAATCTCTTCCATTTGGAGTTGAAGTCTTTCTAGTAGCAGGTTTTCTACTAACCTTTAAAATGTTCAAGACTGATTGGGAAAGATGCAGGCTTGCATATTCTAGCTCTTCAAGAGCCAGGCTTTGAGCCTGAGAGTCTGAAGGTTGGGATACAGAATCCTCCCCTGTGAGGAGGTGAGGAGATTGAACTGTCTGGGAAGACACAGAGGTATTGTCACTGACATTGACAATAGTAGAGGGTACCAAGACTGTCTGGCCCAGTCTGGGACCACCAGAATCACCTTGCAAGGCTGAGACCTGATATTGATCAAGTCCCTGAATATCAGAGGAAAAGGAGGAAATGCATACAGAAATTTGCTTGTCCAGTTCAGCAAAAGAGCAACCTGAGGGACAGACCCCAGGAGAGGTGGTCTGCAACAAAAGAGAAGAAGTTGGTGATTGTCTGGATGACCTGAAGAATTAGAGGATTCAGGGTCCATACATGGTGACCCTGAGAAATCCTGCTGAGCGCATCTGCTAAAATGTTGTCCTTCCCTAGAAGATGCACAGCTGTCAGGGAAGCCTGAAGGGAATAAGCTAGAAACCATATTTTCATGGCCTCTGTGCATAAGGCTGAAGACCGAGTGCCTCCCTGCTTGTTGATGTACCACATGGTTGCGGTATTGTCTGTCCTGATCTGAACCACTTTCCCTTGAATGGAGGTTGAGAATGCCTGAAGTGCTAGAAAGACAGCTCTGAGTTCCAGGAGGTTTATGTGTAGAAGAGACTCCTGATGAGACCAGGTTCCCTGAGCTGTAAGCTGGTCCAAGTGGGCCCCCCAACGCAGTAAAGAGGCATCTGTGGTGAGAATCACTGAAGGAGCCTGACTGAGAAAGGGAACACCTTGTCGAAGATTGTCCTCCTCCAGCCACCACTGGAGGGCCTGAACTAGAGTTTGAGACACTGGAACCAATTTGGAGAGAGGATCTTTTTTCTGAGACCAATAAGATCCGAGATGGAACTGAATATCTCTCATCTGAAACCTTGCTCCCTGCACCACTGCTGTAGAGGCTGCCATGTGGCCCAACAACTGTAGAAAGTGTCCGGCTGGATGAGATACTACAGGACAAAAATAGGAAGCCAGGGTGATGAGGGACTATACCCTTGGAAGAGGGAAAAATGCCCTTGCCCGGATAGTATCTAGCTCCACCCCTATAAAAGTGAGGAGCTGAGCTGGTTCCAGAATAGACTGTTCTGGGTTCAGAATGAATCCTAAGGAGTCTAGAAGTTTTTGAGTGACCTCTAGGGCTGACTTGACTTGGTCTAAGGACTGACCCACAATAAGCCAGTCGTCCAGGTATGGGAACAGAAGGATACCCTGTCTCCTGAGGAATGCCACCACTACTGCTAGACACTTGGTGAACATCCTTGGAGCAGATGTTAGGCCAAAAGGCATTGCTCTGAATTGGTAATGACCTGAGGGCAACTTGAACCTGAGGTACTTTCTGTGGGAATGTCTGATAGGTATGTGGAAGTAGGCATTCTTGAGATCCAGGGAGGCTAGCCAGTCTCCTGGTCTCACAGAGGGAAGAATTACTCCCAGAGTCACTATTTTGAATTTTGGTTTTTTTAAATGTTTGTTCAGGTATCTTAAATCTAGGATGGGTCACCACTCCACTGTCTTTTTGGGGGTAAGGAAGTATCTGGAATACAGTCCTTTTCCCCTGTGACAAGTAGGTACATTCTCCACTTCCTGAAGAGTTAGAGAGGAGACTTCTGCCTCTATGGCCTTTGTCTCCATGGGAGAGGGAGGACTGAAAGACTTTGCTCTCATTTTTGGGAACCTTTTGAAACTTAGAGCAAGTCCCTGGCTCACTACTTTCAAGACCCATTTGTCTGAAGTAACAGACTTCCAGGCCTGGAAGTAGTGAGCCAGCCTTCTCCCTACTGGAACTGGGGAGGTGACCCTAACCAACACCGCAAGGTGTCTGCTTGGCAGGGGGCTTAGACTGTGTGGATGATGGGGTCCTGGTCATCCCATGTCTGCCTCTTCCCCTAAAGAACCCCCTCTGCTGGAAAAAAGAGGAGGAGGCCTGAGCTTGGTAAAAAGGCACATGAAAAGGCCTGCCCCTGCCTCTAAATTGCTGCCTCTGGGGAGTGGTCTGCTTTTCTTTGGCTGCAGCACTCCTATAGGTGGTCCTGTATTCATCCATCTTCTTCATGTAATTCTCTGTTTGCTCCCCAGAGAATTACCAGTTACAGGAAAATCCATGGCCTTAGCCTGGGTATCCTGTGAAAGACTGGTACACCTCAGCCAAGCAAACCTCCTTATGGAGACAGTTGTAGCCATGACCCTGGAATGTACATCATTCAAGTCTACAGCAGCATGGAATTGCACTTTGGATGCCTCAATACCATCCACAGCCACCTGCTCCAGCTCCTTGGCTAGCTGGGGAGGGGCATTCTTAGCCAGATCCAGAACCGCATCCCACATAGATTTCTGGTACCTGGCTGTATATGCAATGTAATTTGATTGCCTGAGTCCCAAAGAGGATGCCAAGTACTGTTTCTTTGCCATGGCATCCACTTTCCTGGAATCCTTATCTGGGGGGTGAGATGCCAGGGGGATGTTAGCCTTGTCACAGGCTGCAGCTTGCACTACCCCAACATGGCTGCAGTGAGTTGAAAGGAATTCCTCACCAGGACCTGACAAAGCATACCTCCTGTCCATTCTTTTTTCCACAGGAGGGATGGATGTGGGAAACTGCAAAATTGTTTGTGTCTGTTTCCCCACAGATTTATGTACAGGGATAGACACTCTCTTTGAATCTGGGACATCCATCATTTCTACATAGTCAGGCTCTTCCTGATCCTGTTCAGGCTCTTCCATAGGAAGCTGAAGAGTCTCAGCCACTTTCTTGTAAAACAAGAAATGGGAAGGGGACTCAAAAAGCCTGGGAGGAGAAACACTGGACGGCCTGTCTGGGGAGATGTCAGGCTCTACTGGCTCATCTAGGCCTTCAAACTCACCTTCATCATAATCTTCTTCCTCCTCCCAATCACCCCCATAGAATGCTTCAGGATCTATGTCAGAAGCAACTACTTCCGACCGAACCGATCGCCTTTGAACTGATGTCGGTTCGGTCAGAACCGGGCAAAGTGACTGGACAATTTTAATCGCTTTCGTTATTTCTTCAGTGGTTGGAACATAGGGAGTTGGATCGAACTGGCTGGTTACATTTCCTTTTTGACAGAACCGACTCCATGGAGTCGGTTCTCCTCTTGCCCAAAGAGGTATCGCCCAGGTCAGTGGGCACCTCTTCAGGTTCGGTCGCAACCAAACCGGGCTGGCCATTCGAGTCAACGGACTTCTCGGCTTCCCTTTCCCTTAGCCTACTTAAACGTTTTTCTAAAGTGGATTTGGGAAAGTTCTTACAAATTTGGCAGTCTTCATTGAGGTGGTCAAACCCCAGACAATACACACATACAAGGTGAGGATCAGTCTTAGCAAAGGCTTCCCCACACTCGGTACAGTGCTGAAACCCAGTGGAACCGGTTTTCTTTTTGGGTTTCTCAGACATGCTGGATTCAAAGAGTTGCCCTTCACAGCGTTATGCCAGGCAACACACACTTATCGGTTCCAACCGTGTCGTGGATCGGTTAAAAAAAATCCTAGAAATACCAGATTTTTTTAGGACCCAATAAGTACCGGAAACCATCAAAATATCACAAGATATTAACCAAAATGAAACAGTTAGAATTAATTTCGGTTCCCAACCGGACCAACCGGGAGAGAACCGAAGAAAAAACAATTTCTACCAATTAAACCACACTACCTACTAAGCTACACTTACTGTACGGTGACAGAGATTAGAATACCGAAGAAAAATAAGAAAGCAGTTGAATAAACTGACCCATTCAAACTATTACCAATACAAAGTGCAGGAGAAATCTCCGGAGCGACTTCACAGTTAGGCGGAGTAAGAAATCTGACGGTTACATGGCAGAGTACCACAGACAGAGATTTGAAAACTGAGCTCAAGCTCAACGTTCTATGCCTTGGCATAGAGTTAACCCTTTACTCTCTGGAGCAGTTCAAGTGCTGGGTCTAACTGCATATGGTCAGAATACAGCAAGACTTCATGTTGTTTGAATATAGAATTTTTTAAATAACTGACAATGTAGTCTATGGGGTAGATGGTCCCCCCTTTAGTAAACCGCAAGGTGAAAAAAACCCTGTATTCCTCACCTTCACTCTGACCCTTATTAAGGAGAACAGTAGTGAGGGAGGTAAAGATGGAAACAAACTTTGTTTGCCCTTCTCTGGCTGAGTTTCACACAGAAGAGGGAGAGAGTAGTCACGTGGGTGCACCTTAGCGGCTTCCCGGGGCTCAATGTCACCAACCCCAGGGCCCCATCCCTCCAATTAAATATTTTAAAAGAAATAATATATGTAGATCCTGCTCTCAGAGTTTTCTTGTATTTAAGAAGCATTCTGGAAGGGCCACTGTTACGTAAGAAACAAGAAAACACAGTGTAAACCATTGACACTAAACCCTAGCTCCCACAGAGTAGCAGGGATGAGTAGTTACTCTATCCTGCAATGCTCTACTCATACTTTACCAGTAGACTGTGTCCCTGTAAGAACTCGACTGTCCATCATTTAATTGTCCTATATACAGTCTTTCAGCAATTACTGTTCTGATCAGCTCTTCCTGTGGTAGCCTTCGGGTCCCCTGAGTTGCGTGCAGGAGGTGCCCCTTTAGCCAGATCCATTGCTTCTCGTACCCCTCACCAGAGGTCTTTGGCCTTATTCTTTAAGCATCTCCAGGAACTTGCTGGCTGATGCTATTCAGTGGACTGCAGGTCTTTTTCTGGAAAACCCAGAGTTAAGTCATCGGGGGAGATGCCCGGGCCTAGTAAAAAAATCTCTTGCTTCGTTTAGCTCATCAAATCATCTGGTGCCTTCTGGTGTGATCACCCTTAGTCACGTAGGGTACTCAAGAAAAACTTTGCAATCCTTTTTCTTCAGCTTCCTCTGCACTGCAAGCACTTTTCTTCATTGTTGTACCGTGGCAGGGGTATAATCATGTTCTAAAAATAAGCAGTGGTCCCCAAAGAAGACCTCTCTTTTACCCCATGCTGTATGCAGGACTTGCTCTTTAACCCGAAAGTCCATGAATGCCATAACAATAGACCGCAGTCTGACAGAGGCATCCTTTGGGGGGGGCCACAAGGGATCTGTGCCTGGATTAGGTTAAGTTGAATGTCTGCTGGTAATGGGAGTATTTCCTTTAAGAGGCCCTCCATGAATGGAATCATATTGTCTGATTCGGTCTTTTCTGGTAGTCCGTGTAGCCTGATGTTGCACCACCTGCTGCAGTTTTCAAGATCCTCTATCCTGCGATATAGCTCCAGCTCCCATTTATGCAAGTTGAGGAGGGCTGAGTTATGTTTGTCCAGAATGTGCGAGTGTTCAGCTGCCACTTCCTCCAGCTTCACTGTGCGGTTTCCAGGGCTCTGATGTCGCGGGTGTTATCTGCTATGAGGATTTCCATTTTGGACAAGGTATCACATATTTTTTTGCAGTTGGCTTGGCCCACCAGCTGTCTGGATGTGATAGTAAATTCCGGTTCTTGTTCGTTTACTGTCTGGTTGTGCTCCGAATTCATACCTGGCCCTGTCGCCATTGTAGTCAGGGCGGGAGGAGGTTGCAAGTTCAAAGTTGACTGTTTGCTTAGTTTCTGTAATGGATTCGCCACTGATTCTTTGTGCTTCTGCCTGGTAGACATGCTGGCAATACAGTGATCCTTTTCAGATGGTCTTAACACTATTTCTGTTTGTAGGATGGAGTTTGATTCAGGAGGGTGGATAGAGCTGGTAGTTTAGGCTGCCATATCCCAGGTGATGTCACCGGAAGTCATTTCTATCCTTTTTATTGTTTATATAAGAAAAGAAGAACTTGTAATTGTCCTTTACTTTGACTGCTAGCTTCTTTTCATAGTCTGCTTTAGCCTTGTATATGCTATTTTTGCACAGTTTAAGCGCTGATTGATAGGCTGCTCAGCTAGTCTGAAGTCCACATTTCCTGGCCTTACGATAAGCCTTATTTTTGCATTTTATAGCCTTCCTAGCTGCTGGTGTCAACCAGGGTGGATTTTTTGGGGAATCTTTATATTTCCTAGAGCTGGGTGTGAACTTATGCACAAGTTCTAAAATTTTACTACACAGCACTCTCCACATGTGTTATATGGGCTGCCCAATAAAATCTGCCTGCCACTCCCATGTTGCAAGATGTCTTTGCATACTATTAAAATCAGCCCTGCCATGGTTGTATACTACTGTATTACCAACTGATTTAACCATATTCCATTTAAAACAAAAGTCCACCATGTTATGATCACTAGAGCGAAGAGGATGCAGAACCTGGCAATCCTGAATATTATTTTCCATGTTGCTGAGGACCAGATCCAAAATATGGGAGCTCCTGGTGCATTCCTTTACATGCTGGTCCAAACAAGCCAACATGAATGCCTCCAGGAAGCTTTGTTCACCAGATGTTTCAGCTTTCAGGAGGTCCCAACTTATCCCTGGGAGATTAAAATCACCCACTAGAATAAGGTTTCCTGCAGAAGCTATTTTATTAATAAACTCCAGGAGATGTAGATCTTCTGAATGTGAGTTAGATGGTGGTCTATATACCACCCCAATATTTATTTTAGGTGGAGGGGTAATTTGACCTATAAAATTTCTGCTGAATCACACACTGAAGTAGCCACACTTTCAGATATGATGCTTTCAGCTATATATAAGGCAACACCACCACCCCTAGAGTGTGATCCATCTTTGTTATAAAGGACATAGCCTGGAATTTGTCCTATGTGTTCTTGGCTCCACCATGTCTCAGTGATGGAACATAAGTGGGTACTGGTCTCTCATAAGGCATACAAAAGTTCATCAAATTTTTATTTAGGCTTCTTGCATTAATCAATAGGCATTGCCAATTTTCCAAGGGTACTAGACCTGGTTGTAATGTTGCTTGCACAGGGCTTCCTCTGTCCCCCTGTTTGGTAGTTTCAAACATTGTCAATTTCCAGCCTCAGTGAATGTGAGAACATTCTCTTTCCCTGTTTATTCAAATGAAGCCCATCCTGTGCAAACAGCCTTGCATCATGAAATTTCCCCCGGTTATATATGTAGGCATGATCATCTCTGCAACACCATCTTTTTAACCAGCCATTAAGGCCTTCAGTTTCCCTACGTTTATTGTAACTAACCCCAGGGCTAGGGAGGATACCAGAAATAATTAAATAACATCCTCTGGCCTTGAGGGCTGCACCTGTAAACTCAAAATCCCTTTGGCTATCTACCTTCTTTCTTTTGTCGGCATCACTTACCCCTATGTGTAACAATACTACAGGCTGAGAAGTGTTCTCAAGGAGTCCAGACATGAGATGCCTAATGTCTGCTATGCCTTCACCCGGCAATACACTGACTATAGGAAAAAATTACTCACCTTAGTAATTATATTTCTTCTAATGGAGTCTGTCTGTATTCTGACACTTGCAGTGATTCGCAACCTTTGAACTGCCCCGGAGAACTAAGAGTTAACTTTCCATGCAGGTCATGGAACGCTGAGCTCAACCTCCCCATCAGATTCTTACGAGCCCAACTAAATTAAAAATTCTATGTGGAAATCGAAAACATTCTACTAGCCAACTGGCTGAAAAAAGTTTTGGATTCCCAAGGAAGACTTAAGTCAGGAAACCCAAAAACAAAACCCAATGTACTAAAAATAACAATAATAAATAAGCACCCAAACAAAAAGGGAGGAGGGTGCAAACAAAAAACACCCCTTGGGTGCAACACTGCACCTGCCTACCCACTCCCCAAAAACAGGTTCTGAGAGGGGAGGCAGGGAAGGAGGTCAAAATACAGCAAGACTCCATTAGAAGAAATATAATTACTAAGGTGAGTAATTTTTTCTTCAAACAACATGAAGTCTTGCTGTATTCTGACAATCAGAGATCACCAAGCAGTACCTCCAGGAGGAGGACAGAACCTACTTTGGAAATAGGCTCTGAAGTACTGCTGTGTTAAACTGAGCATCACTCTAGCCTGGATATCCAGAGAGTAATGCTTGGTAAAGGTATGAACTGTTTTCCAGGTGGCTGCTTGACAAATTTCTAAGAGAGGGATATCCCTGGCTGCAGCCAGGGAAGCAGCTGTACCTCTTCTGGAATGAGCCCTCAGGCCTGAGGGTGGAGTTTTTCCCAGTTTCTCATAGCAGAATTATATACAAGACACAATCCACCTGGCAATAGATCTTTTGGGGGCAGGTTTGCCCTTTCACACATCTCCATAAGTGAGGAACAACTGGAGGGAGTCAAACCTATGACCCTTGGTATGCTCCATGTAGTAACTAAGGGCTCTTTTGATATCTAAACTGTGTAGCCTCCTCTCTCCTGAGGAAGAATGATCAGTGAAGAAAACAGGGAGAGATATAGACTGGTTTAAATGGAAGTCTGAAACCACTTTGAGCAAGAACCTTTCTATTAGTTCTAAGGACCACTTTATCCCTGTGAAATGAGATAAAATCAGGTTCCACTGATAGGGCTTGCAATTCACTGATACACCTAGCAGAGGTAATGGCTACCAGGAACACAGTTTTCCAAGTCAAGTACTTCAGCTCTGCTGAAGACATAGGCTCAAAGGGGGTTGCATAAGTTGAGCAATGCAAACATTCAAATCCCAGGCAGGGGCAGGGTCTCTAAAAGGGTGATTGGTGTGAAGCAATCCTTTCAAAAATTTACAGAACACAGGATGGGAAGATAGTGAGGAAGGCTTCCCCACAGACAAAAATGCAGAAACAGCTGACAGGTGTACCTTGAGAGTAGCTGGTCTGAGGCCTAGGCCATTAAGATGGACCATATAATCCAGAACCGTAGGCAAGTCAGCAGTGTCTGGAGAAATATGCTTCTTAGAACACCAAATGCTGAATCTTTTCTATTTGGAGTTGTAAGTCTTTCTGGTGGAGGGCTTTCGAGAAGCCTTGAGGATATCCAGAACCCCTTGGGAAAGATGCAGATCTGCAAACTCTAAATCTTCAAGAGCCATGCTTTGAGATTGAGAGACTGAAGATTGGGGTACCAAATCCTTCCCTGAGAGGATGTTAACAGGTTGTAATTCCTGGGAAGAGATAGGGGAAGATGGACTGCTAGAGACAGTAACAGGGGGTACCAGGGCTGTATGGCCCAATCTGGAGCAATCAGAATCACCTTGCATGGTTGAGACCTTATGTTTACCAAAACTTTGAGCAGGAGAAGGAAGGGGAAAGGCATACAGAAACCTCCTCTCCCAATTGAGGATCAGGGCGTCCAGAGGGAGTGAGCCCAGGACTGGAGGTCTGCAACAAAAGAGAGGGAGCTGGTGATTGTCTGGGGCTGCAAAGAGATCTATTTCTGGAGTGCCCCACCTTGAAAAAATTACCTTCAAAGCCTGGGGGCCCAGGGACCATTCGTGACTGCCCTGAGAAATCCTGCTCAGTGCATCTGCTAGCACACTGTCCTTGCCTGGAAGGTGAACTGCTACAAGAGAGGTTTGCAGGGAATAAGCCAGGGACCACAACTTCATGGCTTCTGTGCACAAGGCCGTGGATTGAGTGCCTTACTGCTTGTTGATGTACCATATTGTTGTGGTGTTGTCTGTTCTGACTTGAACCACCTTGTTCTGAACTGACTGTGAGAATGCTTTTAGAGCCAGAAAAACTGCACTGAGCTCTAGAAGATTGATGTGGAGAAGGGATTCTTGGGGGAGACCACAGGCCCTGGGCAGTGAGGGACCCCAGGTGGTCTCCCCAGCCCAGGAGAGAAGCATCCGTGGTAAGGACCACTGAACAAGGCTGAGCAACAAAAGGAACACCTTGTCTTAAATTGTCCTGATCCTGCCACCACTGGAGGGCTTGGATCAAGGTCAGAGTCACTGGAATCAGTTTGGTAAGGGAGTCCTTTCTCTGAGACCAGAAAGCTCTCAGGTGGAACTGAATATCCCTCATCTGGAATCTTGCCCCTTGGACCACTGCTGTTGAAGCTGCCATGTGGCCCAAGAGCTGGAGGAAATGCCTTGCTGGTCGAGATACCTGAAGGCTGAAGGAAGAAGCTAGTTCCATAAGAGCCCTTGCCGTTTCTAGAGGAAGAAAGGCTCTTGCTCTGAGTGTGTCCAGTTCTGCCCCTATGAAGGTAAGAAGCTGGACTGGTTCGAGAACTGACTTGGGAAGGTTGAGAAGAAATCCTAGAGAAGTGAGCACTTGCTGGGTCACTTGCAGGTGAAACTTGACTTGGTCTGGAAACTGAACCACTATTAGCCGATAGTCCAGATAGGGAAAAATTAAAATATTTTGTCTTCTTAGAAAGGCAACTACTACTGCCAGGTACTTTGTGAAAACCCTTGGGGCTGAGGTTAGGCCAAAGGGCATTGCTCTGAACTGATAATGGCCTGAGGGCAACTCGAACCTGAGGTACTTTCTGTGGGAGCACCTGATGGGAATGTGAAAGTAGGCATCTTTGAGGTCCAGGAAGGCTAGCCAGTCCCCTGGCCTTAGAGAGGGAAGGATTATTCCCAGAGTTACCATCTTGAACTTTGGTTTTAAAAGATGTTTGTTTAGATATCTTAGGTCTAGGATGGGTCGCCACTCCCCTGTCTTTTTTGGGGTCAGGAAGTACCTGGAGTACAGTCCTTTGCCCCAGTGTAGGGTAGGTACTCTCTCTCTCTCTATAGCTCTTAAAGCTAGGAGAGAAGAAACCTCTGCTTCTAGGGCAAGGGTTTCTGAGAGATTTGCAGGTTGAAAAGATCTGGCTCTCATCTTTGGAAATTTTTTGAAGCTGAGAACCAGTCCCTGGCTTACTACTTCCAGGACCCACTTGTCTGATGTAATAGACATCCAGTCCTGGACAAAGTAAGCCAGCCTGCCCCCTACTGGAATAGAAGAGTCGACCCGTGCAGGCCCATCAGGGTGTCTGCTTGGCAAGGGCTTTAGGCTGAGGACTGGATGCAGCCCTGCTCATCCCCCTTCTGCCTCTCCCTCTGAAGAACCCTCTCTGAGAAAAGGAAGAAGAGGCCTGTGCTTGGTAAAATGGCCTTTGAAAAGGCCTGCCCCTGCCCCTAGACTGCTGCCTTTGAGGATTTGCCTGCCTTCCTTGGCCTGAGCACTCCTGTAAGTGGTCCTGTACTCATCCATTTTCTTCATGTAATTCTCTGTCTGCTCCCCAAACAGAGAATTACCCACCACAGGGAAATCCATGGCCTTAGCCTGGGTATCCTGTGAGAGGCTAGTACGTCTGAGCCAAGCCATCCTCCAAAGAGTCACAGATGTAGCCATGACTCTTGATGACACATCGTTGGAGTCCACAGCAGCATGAAACTGAACCTTAGATGCTTCAATCCCATCTGCAGCCACTGCCTCCAGCTCCTTGGCTAGCTGGGGGGAGGCCTGTTTAGCCAGTGCCAGTACAGTGTCCCACCTGGACTTCTGGTACCTGGCTGTATAGGCCATGTAATTCGCCTGCCTGAGTCCCAAAGAAGATGCCATGTACTGCTTCTTTGCCATGGCATCAATCTTCCTGGAGTCCTTATCAGGGGGGTGTGAAGCCAAGGTAATATTTGCCTTGTCACAGGCAGCAGCCTGCAGTATCCCAACATGGCTGCATTGTTGATATAAGAACTCTGTGTCTGAGCCTGAAAGTGTATACCTCTTGTCCATTCTTCTATCCACAGGAGGTATAGTGTTAGGAGACTTTAAGATTTTTAGTGTCTGTTTCCCAAAAGATTTATGGATGGGAATAGACAGTCTCCTGGACTCTGGGATATCCATCATCTCTACATAGTCAGGCTCCTCTTGATCTTCTACAGCCTCCTCCTTAGGAAGCTGGAGGGTTTCAGCCACCTTTCTGTAAAACATAAAGTGAGAAGGGGACTCAGAAAGCCTAGGAGGGGAAACACCTGAAGGTCTGTCTGGGGAGATGTCCGGTTCCACAGGCTCATCCAGACCTTCACTGATATCACAATCCTCAAATTCCCCTTCCTCTTAAAATTCTGGTTCATAAAAATCTTCAAGGGTATACTCTTGGACCAGGGGAACCAACTGAACCGAACCCCTGACAGAAGGAGCCGGATCAGTCGGAACCGGATGGAGCGATTCCACAAACTGAATCACCCTGGCTATCTCTTCGGCAGTCGGAACATGAACCTCTGGATCCGAACCGGTTGATTTATCTTTGCGCTTTCTTTTTGTCGGAACCGATCCCTCGGAATCGGCTCTCCTTTTGCCTGAAGTAGTATTGCCTGGTCAGAGGGCACTCCTTCTGGTTTAGTCAAAACTGAACCGGGCTGGCCATCTGGGTCAGCGGACTTCTCAGCCTCCTTTTCCCTCATTCTACCTAATCTCTTCTCAAGGGTAGATTTGGGAAAGTTTTTACATATTTGGCAGTCTGAATCGAGGTGGTCAAACCCCAGACAATAAACACAGGTGGTGTGGGGATAGGCCTTAACAAAGACCTCCCCACACTCACTGCAGTGTTGAAACCCAGTGGGCCCGTTTTTTTTCTTGGGTTTCTCACACATGGCCAACCTAACCTAACTTACCCTTTTTTCAGCAACCGCCAGGCAAGACTCCCTTATCGGTTCCTAACCGTGTCACGGTATCGGAAAAAACGGTTCAAAACACGTTTTTTTAGAACCGATAAGAACCGGTAACCACACACTAAGTATACCAACAAAATTCACAAACAAATGGCCAGTTCAGCCGAACCAACTGCACTTTTACAAGTTCCACACAGAAAAACAGAACAATTCCTATCTAGTACTCACGGCACCACAGACAGAGACTGAACCGACTATGCGGATATTTTTTTCCAGTTTAAAACCGACGAAAACTGAAAACTTTAACCGACTTTCAAACTGAGCTGAAGGAGAAATCACTGGAGCAACCGTTCAGTGAGGCGGAGTAAAGAATCTGACGGTTTAAGTTCAAAACACTCCAGACAGAGACTTCAACCGAGCTCGAGCTCAGCATTCCATGCCCTGCATGGAAAGTTAACTCTTAGTTCTCTGGGGCAGTTCAAAGGTTGGGAATCACTGCAATTGTCAGAATACAGCAAGACTTCATGTTGTTTGAATACTCATATTCTTATGTTTACATAATGTAGCACCAGTGTAATGTAACATAGAGTCTCCAATTACTAAGACATCTCTTTGTGCACCATTATTTACAATAACCTCCTGCTCTAACGGCCTGTCTGTACTTTTAACATTAGCTCATGTGCTGCTGTGAGTCTGCTGTGTTGGTGATAGTGAATCTGTCACTGTGTAAGTATCATGATCAAGGAGGCTATATTTTTATTTGGAGTCAATATGTTAGAAGTACCCCCAATATTCCTTCTACCTTTCTTGTTTTTTTGGGTCACCCTACACCACTCCTCCTCCTCCTGTATAATGTCCTGCAATATTAGTGCTTCAGTAGTTACTTGGAAGCCTGATGTAGCTTGCTCTGGTTCAGGAGCTGTGTTCTCAGCAACTAAATCAATATAATCCTCAAGAATACTAATGTTAGCCTGTGTTTGTACCCTCCTTTGCAGGGCAGTAACTTCTGCCTGTAATACCTCTATCAATAGGCACTTATCACATACGAATTCCTTGATGGGTTTTTATAATAAATACATACTGCACTGTATACATAAGTTGCCCAATGCTTCTATGGTGCTATTAGCTGCCATTATTGCAGTCTGCAGCCCATGTACCTGATGCTTGCAATATGTTAGGGCCCTGTACCCTGTTGACCTAGTTGTCTCTGCGCAGCACCTCCGCACCGCGGCAACGCCGCCCTGCCTGCGCTCACCCTGCTCACAGCAGAGCCAAGATTTAAAGGGTTGGTGACCCAGAAGTCATTGTGGGGGTCACAGAATCCCTCACAACAAAAGTTGCTTAAAATATTAAAAGTTTCTGTGTGTCAGCCACTCATTCATGGCAAAGGCACAAGCAAAACACACAGCCCAAATTAAGCATAAAAACAGTGGTCCCAGTAGGTTGGTAGTTCCAGTGTAAAGAAGAACTACCTGATTTCTCTCTTCCTTCTTCCTATTTGACAAGGTGTAGGGATCACACACAGTATATACACACTGGTCCTTTTCTGGTGACACAGTCTATGTTTCTATGAATCCATAAAGTGATGAATAACTGAAAAAATCCATAGGCAATACATTAAAAATAGATGGAGCAAAAAATCTAAAGATCTGTGTCCTTGATTAATACAGATAATTGGTATGTCAAAGAAAATTCTATTTGAGAGATAAGTGGGTACAGAAGGCAGCACTAAGGGAAACAAGACACTGACATTTCCTTGTAGTTCCAATAAACTTTGAACAGAAGACAAGCCATCAAATAGTTATGCCTCCGTCTCATGGATAAACACTGCACAATATTTAGTATCTGACAATGATGGGTACTTCTTGGAAGTTGTGTAACAAAAACGCAGTGTTTTGTTTACTAGAATATCCACTTTATCCAGTGTTGTCTTAGAGGCAGAGCCATAACAAAGGAGGCCATAATCGATAACTGATACCAAAAAGCTCTTAATTTGTGAAGGCTAGAATCATCATAACTCACTCATGGCTCTGCCACTCATGAGTTATTGTTCTACATTCTCATTTGTAAAGATAAGTGGCATATTCTGAGTCAGGCCATTGCATGCCCCCTATATACGCTACTGGAATACAGATATACGTGCATGAATAACCATATGATCCTGTAGAAGCAAGCTAGTGTTGTTCAAATATGAGTAGGATATCCAACATATTGTGTATGCACATATGCAGAAAGAACCTAGATGGGGGCCCAAGTTTGAGAGCGCCGGTAAGTGTCAAGCAAAGGACAATATTAGCCTTGAACTGCAGTCCTAGTAGATTTTTGAGCTGGGCAAGACATTAGTTCAACAAATCTAAGGTATAATAAGCAAAGGCTTTTCTTCCAGGCTAGTTCCCCCTCGGAATGATGAATTTGTTTATTTTTATTGGTTTATTTCAGGGATCAGAAATACCTTTAAGTCATAGACTCCTTTACAAAGGTTCCATGTCACGTATAATAGATACAGATATACAATACAGTTAGAGCAGATACACAATATAATAAATGTTACAGACTCCTTAACAAGGTTCCACGTCACACGTAATAGAACAGATACACAATGCAGTTAGTGCATACAACAATGCAGTAAATGTTACAGAGTAAAGAAATTTATTTTTTAAACAGGACTAGTTGGCTAACTTTCTGAGCTAGTGCAGTATGAGCCTGTTAGAAGATAATGGGAACTTAACAACCCTGAGAAGGTGGCATTAGGAACTGTAAGAAAAGGCCAGCCAGAGGCCATTGTCAAAGAAGTAGAGGGACGGGGGCACTGGTTCAAGTACAGTCACAGATACTTATGGACCGAAGATGGGCCCTAAGGTGCGTTTTGAATTGACCAATTCTTTGATCAAGACGCAAGGAGTAGGGTAGGGAATTCAACCACAAGGGTGCCCTGTAGCAAAAGGATCTTTGGAATTGTGTTGTGCGACAGGAAGGGATGGAGAGACGATGGGTGTCTGAGCTACGGGTGTGCTGAGCTTTTGGGTCCATGGTGATTAAAGGGGTAAGTGATGCAGGGGAGAGGCCAAGGGAGATTTTTTTTGCTAAGACACAAGTGTGGAATTTGATTCTATTGTCCAGATTAAGCCAATTGGTGTCCTGATATAGCGCACAGGTACGGGTAAGCTTGTCACACCCTAATATAAGACAGCAGGCCCTGTTTAGGACAAGTCTAAGACTGTCAAGGGCTGAGGAGCTTGCCCCACCAAAGGTCAGAAGGCCATAGTCAAGCAGGGAGAGTACCGAGGAGGAGATAGCAAGCTTAAGGGCCTCGGGGGTTAGGCAATGTTTAAAGCAGTACAAAAGCCCTAATCTAACATTTAGGGCCTTAGATAATTGATGAATATGCTCGTGATAGGTAAGGCCAGTGTCCAAAGTGATGCCCAGGTATTTGAAGAAATGCACAAATTCCAGAGGGGTCTGAGACGCAGATAGTATTTGTGGTTAACGCCCTATCCTGGAATTCTGCTGGTGCGCGAAAAGCATACCTTTGCTTTTTTTATAGTTAATAATAAGGCGTTGTGAGGTGAACCAGCTTTCGACAGCATTGAAGGAGGACTGGAGGGAATGGTGGAGTTGAGAGAGATCTGGGCTGGAGGAGAAAATGACAGCATCATCAGCATATAGTAATAGATTGGAGGTGCAGGTTGCAGGGAGGGAGTTAAGGAAGAGGCTGAATAGGAGGGGACCCAAAATGGACCCTTGAGGGACCACTGAGAGGACAAGAGATTTGGAGGATAGGGAATTGCCAATTTTAACTTGAAGAGTTCAGTTGGTAAGATAGTCTGCAAACCACCCCTCTGCTTCCTGTGAGAGACCTAGGTTAAGTAAGGAGGTTTGGAGTAGTGAATGGTGGACGGTATCGAAGGCCTTAGTGAGGTCGATGAAGATCGCACCAGTGATGTGGCCTTTATCCAATGCAGTATGGATGTGTGATGTTAGTTGAAGCAAGGCAGTGGCCGTGCTGTGACCTTTGTGGAAACCATGTTGTTGTTTGCAGAGAAGGTCATATTTGTTGAGGTGGTCAGTGAGCTGATCCGAAACTATTCGCTCTAAGGCCTTGGGGGGGGGAGTATGGAGATTGGGCAGTAATTGTTTGAAGCGGTGCGGTCACCACCTTTAAATATGGGTGTGATGGAGGCAGATTTCCAAATGGCAGGGAATTTACCTAGTGAGAGGGAGAGGTTTCGAATGTGGGTGAGAGGAGCTAGGACTTTCTTAAGGGAGAGCCTAAGAATTCTGAGATCAAGGGAGTCAGCGTAGGAGGCGCGACTAGAGCCGCAGCAATGAGTATGGTTCAGCTGACTTGGGCGAGATGCGGAAGGTAGAAGGTGGGGCACCAGGGTGTGGGGAGGGTGTGCTAGGGGCTGGTGGGTCATAGAATTTAGGGGGGAGAACATGGCTGAGGTTGGAGAAAGTATCACTGAAAACTGCAGCGATGGTAGGGGGTCAGAGGTCAGGGACCCATTTGACATGACCTGGGAGGGGACCAGATTGGGGACCTTACCACATATTTCCTTGATGTTGTTCCAGAACTTACAGCTGGAGCCCCGGACAAAGTTAAGGCAGTTTTATAGTACTCAGCTTTTGCCCTGAGAATAGCCCAGGTGCAATTGTTCTTAGCCATTCTGTAATTCTGTCTATCATGGGGGAGGCCAGACTCTATGGAGAGATACCATAATGAGTCTCTAGTTCTCATTAGAGACTTGAGCCTTTCAGTGAGCCAAGGTACATGATTGCCTTTCACCATTCTTTTCGTGAAGGGTGCATAGAGGTCACATATATTATTAAAGGACCGGGTAAATAGATCTAAGGCACTGTCTAGGTTTACGGTGTTCGAGATGAAGGACCAGTCCACGGCTCTGAGGTGCGCTTTTAATTGTGCCAATTTACCAAGACCAAGTTTACATTGCACAATTATTTTGGGAGGGGATCTTGGGATTTTACAGGACCATGAGTAGAGCACTTGGGAGTGGTCGCTGAGGGCATCTGGAAGGATGGTCACATTGGTGATCTCGCCTGGGCGATTGGAGAAAATGAGGTCCAGTAGGGAGGAGGATCCAGTACATGGATCCAGATGAGTGGGGGAGGTGACCAGTTGAGTAAGGTCTTGGGCTGTGACGAGATCAATGTATGGGATGGCATCATTACTTAGCCAGTTGATGTTAAAATCACCAAAGTACTAGTAGTTCCGACTGTGATGGTAGTGTGTCCAGATATGACAGTAATGCTTGGAAAGTTGATTTTTGGTCCTTTGGGGGGATGTATGCTGTTGTTATGTATAAAGGGTTATGGGCTCTTCCCAGAGTCAGCTTGACAGTGAGGGCCTGTGTGCCAGCCCCCAACTGAGGGGCTTGGAGTAGGTGCCTTGTAAGGTATCCCTAGTGTAGAGGGCACAGCCACCCCCTCTCTTACCATATCGATCTGCACGGTAGAGGGTAAACCCAGGCAGTGATATGGAGGAGTCCAGTGTCCGAGGGGTGAGCCAGGTTTCGGACAATGCTATGACATCTGAAATGTAGGGACAAAGACGATGAAAAATCAGTACTGTCAGGCTGCTTAAAGTAGGACGTGCAATACCCAGGTGCTCTCCCTTGTGCTCAAACTAAACAGACAACCAGTGGGATTCTCGTACATTCAAAGGGCTTAGCAAATTAAGTAGCTCGAAAAGTCTACAATAGTGAGTGAGTGTAGAAATCACTTGAAGGACTGATCTACAAAGGTTGTTAAAGGTGTATAGCATAGATCTAGGGATGTAGTGACATTTTAGCCTAAGGACCTGACTACCGTGGAAAGTAATTTCTCAAGGAACCTGAAGACAATTATTATCTTTTCAAACCATGGACAGATCAATCTATTTGAAACACTGAATGTTTTACATTGCAAAGGGCTGAAGAGTGCATTCAGCATATATATATTTACATTTCAGAACTGGATTTATACCCTTCATTCAGTTTGCATTCTGGTGAACTATCACAAATATTAATCAGAGTCTTGTCAAAAATATTTGTTTTAGGGTTCAAAGGTGAAGGACGCTAGGGTGATTTAGGTACTGCACAAAACAGATTTGCAAGGATAATGTGGACAAATACTTGAGGAACTGGGAGTTCCTCATTATTCAGTACTGGGGACCCTTTGTTTAATCTTTGTTTTAATTCATTGACTGCTGCTTGTTCTAATACACAAATACTGTTACATGTGGATAAGGCCGTATTCACTGCTAAAAGGGAGAAATGTGGATGATATACTGTAAGGTTGTTAATTCAGAAGTATTTTGTTAATTTGCAGCTCTGGTTTTTATAACACAGACATCATTTAAATTATAAAACAATACATCAATGCTGTTTTATGGCCATAAGAAAAATGTGGGTTCTAATTACAATTCAGAAACCACTAATGCTTGGTAATTTTATTTTTTATTTTATTAAGTCTAGGATTACAAATACCTTTGAGCCTTAGCTCTTTTACAAAGGTTCCACGTCAGACAAATACAAATTATGGGGAACATCAAGACAGACATTACAACAATGTGGACATTGCAAACAGAGTACAGATTAATATAATTCAAGGGTAGGATTGTAACAAGGCAGCCATATAATATGGCATCTGAATTGCTTTCATGTTTTAAATACTTGGGACTCTTTCTTAACAGTACACTGTCCTCAGTACATCATATAGAAACAGAGATCCAGTCAGTTCTTCAGCAGCTAGGCGTGTTGTATCAGGTGAATAGAATTTGATCTCTGAATTGAGGAGAGCTTTTGCCCAAAGTATAGGGAGGCAGTATAGTGCAGTGGTCTAAGGCTCTGCGCTGCAAATCTGGTGATATCCAGCAGACCAGACCTGGGTTTCAATCCCACAGCTTCCACTTGCATACTGTGTGACCCTGAGCAAGTCACTTAACCTCCTTGTGCTCCCAGGTCGCTCCTGTAAAAAAAGCTTTCAGCTTAGTGTGCCATACCTGGTTAAACAACTAAATAAAAAAAAAAAGTTACTTTTCAGCCTTGGGCTGGCCTGCTGGTGCAGCGGTACCACAACTGCTTGTGGTGGAGATGATGCAAGTTCAGGAACAAACTTGGGCTGTTGGAGGGTTGGTTGGGGGATTGCTGGTGGACTGCTCTCCTTCTCCAGGGAGGGGGTGGTGCAGAGCCTGGCACTATCCTGGCACCTAGTGGTAGCTGGAGGGGTGGGGCACAGGACCTCCATATAGGAATGGAGCAGCAGGGGTCTGACAAGCCACACATGGAAGCATGCATGGTGATGTCATTAACACTACCGCATGGCACTCCAATGGGGAAGGAAAAGAGCACTAAGGAAAATCCTCGATTGGCAGGATGACTTCTGACCACTCACAGGCCCGGCACCCAATAATCAGGCACTGCTGCAGAATCAGATCCATTTCATGGGAGAAGGGGTTGGGGAACCCCATCTTCCCCCTGGGTGGGGGAGGTAAGCTCTGGAGAAACATGCTGGCAGGGTAAGTCCTGGTGTTGTTCGGGTGATGGGGCTGGGGTGGTTGGCACGAAGGGGGCTGCTTGGTGCTCAGGAGGAAAAGAGCACTAACTGCAAAAACCAAAATAAAACCTCTTTAGCATTGGTCAGTGCACTGTCAAGACTGAGAGTCCTATACAGTAGCATAATTTGCCCTCCAAGCACCATACATGGCACATCATGGTCCTGATAGATAGCATTAAATGGCTTTCTCAGATAAGTTTAAATATTTAACTACTTGCTAGCTGAAAAAAGTAGCACTGACTTTTGTATTCTCAAATACAGCAGCACATTTTCCATTAGTTAGGCTTGGTCATAGTACATGAACTGCTCCAGCATCAGTTTATCAGCCAAGCTGATCTAGAATCAATTGGTGTCAGAGATGTTTCCAACCACAGCCTTGCAGAGCAGTGGCTAGCACTGCAGAGCTGTCAGAGCATGTGACTGGGAGTCAGGAGGTCTGGGTTCAACAAAAATCATAATAAATTTAAAACTTTCCCTTTTTCTCAAATTTCACGAAAGTGGTAATCCATGGTGATCTGGCATTAGAATAGGATATCTATTTTAAATGGAGTTATGATCAGGAAAGAATATATCTTAAAGTAATTTAGTCTCACAGTAAACTCATTCCAGATTAGCTTGGCTTCCAGTTCAGCTGGCAATGGCAAACCAATCCTGAAGCACTGGTTATGGAAGCAATGACTAGAGCATCCTGGCAACATGATGAGATGTTAGGCAGAGAATTATGATTGATTCACAGTGGTAATAAACAACATGAACATATGAAGTCTAGGGGGAAATCATATTTTAATGAAAGTCTCCTTCAGTAATGAAACAACTGAAGATCCTGAAAAGTAAAATATGTATTGTTATTATGTGTGTGTGTGTGTGTGTGTGTGTGTGTGTGTGTGTGTGTGTGTGCATGTGTGTAGGGGAGGACCAAGTTCTGCCGATGTCAAAAGTGAACTTGTTTCTGGAACGAACAAAATCTCTTGAAGCAATAAGACTCATTCCAGCAGGCTTCATCAACAGATAATGCCAACCTGAAGGTGAAGTACAGGGCCTTAGTCACACTCCTATTGTCTGTAAGCCTTTCTGAGGTTTATATGTAGACATCAGAACCAGGCAGACGGCAGCTCAAAGCAGTGGTTGAAGTGAAATTTCAGAAGTACTGGTACTCTCACTAATTGCTTTGCACAGCAATCTCTTACAGACTTTCCTTACACCTGTAAAGTTCAAGGTATGATATAGGACCATATAATTGAAACAACTGGTGGTCCTCAGTCCTGGTGAGTTTCTGCTCATTTCAGTCACTGTTCACAAATATTCCTGAGTATGTTCAAAATGAATAAACTACAAGGGAAAGGGGAAAGAGCCTGCACATCCTTCAGAAAGCTGTCGGCAGAACTGTCAGCTGCCTCTTGTGCTTGGTAGTTTGGACTCTGCAGACTCCTTACCATTTTTCTGTGAGTGTGTAGCATGGCAAGTTAACTCCTGACTCCTCATTCACTTTTCAAGAACAGATGACACATTTCAAAGTTCAACAGTTAATGCTTGTTGTTAGAACTACTGTAGCTGGTTTCAGCTATTGGCTCCTGTGGAGAATATCCAATAGCCCAAGTCAGTGAACATAATAACATAGTGGCATAGTAATTTATGGTCATAAGGGGCTGTAGGACCATCATGTCCACTCCCTGCTTCATAAAGGTGGGGATCCCACTGTACCTGGTAACTACCGCCCTGTATCCCTTCTCCCCGCACTTGTCAAGGTACAAGAATCAGAATCCTCAAATGGCTAAACGACTTCCTCTCTGCTTCAAGCTCTCTCCCTTGTACAATCTGGATTTAGGAAACTTCACTCAACCACTTCCTCCCTACTCCACTTCACTGATGCCATACACACTGTGATGGATCAAGGGCAGATCACCTTGGCCATTTTCATTGATCTGGCTAAGGCCTTTAACTCTGTCTCACACCCTTTTTCTTCTAAATAAGCTTAATGTCATCAGCTTTTCCCCTCCCTCCATCTCCTGGTTTGGCTTCTGCCTAACCGGTCGGTCCCAGTCAGTAAAAATCACTAACATCTTATCTTCCTCCCACCCTATCCTTGCAGGTGTCCCCCAGGGATTGATCCTTGACCCTTTTCTTTTGTCCTTGTTTATTAATAAGGAGGCAGTGTAGTACAGAGGGTTAAGGCTCTGAGTTGCAGATCTGGAGACCAGGGTTTGAATCCCAGAGCTGCCTAGGTGCATACTGTGTGATCCTGAGCAAGACACTTAACTTCCTTGTGATCCCAGGTCGCATCTGAAAACAAGCTTCAGCTTAGTGTGCTACTCCTGGTTAAACAATGTTCCCTTTCCCCTTTCCCCTACTGACCTCCCTTCTGTATGTTCCCATGCCAAGATCCATATGTATGCTGATGACACCGTCCTCTTCCTTTCTGGTCCATCTGTCCTAGCCATCCAAACCCCCCTTTCAATAAGACTTCACTACAGTAACCAAATGGCTCTAAGACAACTGCCTAAAAATGAACACCAAAAAAACAGTAGCCATGACCTTTGGCCCCAAACAGAAACTCGCTGGGCTCCCCTCCCTCCCTTGCTGTTTTTTCAACCCCAGCCTGCACTCCTCTTGATAATGTCCCAACCTACAAATACCTTGGCATTTGGCTAAATCCCTCACTTGACTTCTCTTCCCATATCTCTGCACTTCACTCCAAACTACGCCCAAAATTGGGGCTACTCTACTATCACAAGGTGTGCCTCTCCCTCTCTGTCAGATGCAACATACTGGTAAAGTGGATACTCCCAACTTTCGACTATGCCGATACTGTCTTCAGCGCAGCCCCTGCTTCCTCCCTTTCCAAACTCAATGTTCTTTTCAATGCCTTCTGTAATTTTGCCTCATATCTCCCTTCCAACACACCACTGCAACCTCTACTCCACCCTATCCCTTCAATCTCTCTCACATAGACACTTGTTCCACTGCTCCACACTCATCTCTAAATTTTGGTTTGGGACACTTCCCTCTTAGCTCTCCTCTCTCCTGAATCCTGCCACTCCCTCCCCTACAACTCGTGTACAAATTGCACCCACTCCTTTGCCCTCCCAAGAGTTCGTACATCTATAGGAAAATGTGCCTTCTCTGATAGACTCCCTTCCCTTTGGAATAACCTTTCCCCCATACCCATCTCACCCCCTCCTTTCTTGCACTCAAATGCCTCCTTAGGCCTCCCCCTGTAACATCCTGTGACTGCTCTCTGCCATAATTTTTCACATCGTTTCTCCTGTTCTCTCTCTCTCTCTCTTCCATCTCCTGCATAATTTGCTCCTGCATGTGGTCTTTTACTGTCCCTCTCAGCCTAAAAATTCTACCTGAGCACCTTATTATATTTCTTTTTTTTGTCACCTACGTTAACATGTATAAATTCATTTGCATTGTTTATTTTGTACCTGTATGTTGTTGTATTTGTGCCCCCTCTCCCCGGGTCGCACCTGGAAACGAGCTTCTGCTCAGTGTGCCTTTCCCGGTTACCAAAATTTTAAATAAACTAGCAGGAATGACTATGGGCCATATATTCAGACTGCACCAGGCAATAGCGCAAGTAGGGGCTCAGAGGAACTGAGCTGCGCTGGGACCAGGACAGGGTGGTATTCAAAGGAGATTCACCATGGCACATCACCATTGAATATCGCACAAGATGCGCATGGTGCAAGTACAATGTGCCAGTGCATCTCACGGAAAGGGAGGACTGGGAATGCTCCAGCACAAATGCAGTTGTGCTGTGCGCATCACCTGCAATATTCAGAAGAGGGCATGCAAATGGGGCCATAATATATGCATGGTGTAAATGGAGCCATTAGCATGTCATTATGGCCCCATTTGCATGTGTTGCGCAGGGCAGCACAGCGTAATGCACCTGGCACCCTGCGGTGCTGCCTGCAGCAGACACTGTGTCCCTGGTGTGCTAGTGCCCCCCCACCTGCATGCTTGAACGTGGGCTCCCGCAGATGCAATGGCATCCTGGTGGTCCAATGGATCCCCCATCATGCCCAATCACAGGCATCTGTACATAATCATAGCACCCAACCCTCCCATGTTGCCCGATCGTGGGTAGTAGTATCCCAAACCCCATACCTGGTGGTCTAGTGTTCCCCCGTTCCACCTGATCACAGGCATGAGATGTGTACAGTTCACCTGGTGGCCCAGTGGACCCCCCTCCATCCCACCCACAGAGGATGCAGCCACCCAGCTACCCCCGTCATCAGCGGGCAGCAGCACCACTCACCGCCCAGCCGCCCGTTGAATGACAGCATACAGTATGTGCTGTATGCCTAGTGGACCAATAGGTATACAGACCATACTGTACTACACAGGCACAGTTATGTGAACGAACGCTTCATTTACATAACCATGCCTGTGTAGTACAATATGGTCTATATGCCTACTGGTCCACAGTGTGGACCAATAGGCATACAGCACATACTGCACTGTCATTCAGTGTGCGGCTGGGCAATATGCAGGTGGGTGCTGCCGCCTGCTGATGATGGGGAGAGCTGGGTGGTGGGGTCTCTGTGGGTGGATGGGATGGGGAGTCCACTGGACCACCAGGTGTACTGTACATATCTCATGCCCGTGATCGGGTGGAACAGGGGGCCACACTAGACCACCAGGCATGGGCTTTGGGATACTACTGCCCATGATCGGGCAACACGGGGTGGTGCTATGATTCCATACAGATGCCCGCGATTGGGCATGACGGGGGGGGAGATCCTCTGGACCACCGGGAGGGTGTGGGTGTTTGCGGACTATGTTCCTGCTGGGCGGGTGGCCACCCATGGCTGGCGGGTGCTGTGTTGTGCCCTGCAATGTAGCAGCCCGTCTGTGGGTGGCCAGGATTTGTTCCTCCTTTTTACAGGCGCAGTGTTGCGCCTCCATATACGGCACACATTAGGGTTGTGCCAGCATATGTGCCGCACATCCTGGGCTGGATATCGGGATGTACCGCATATGCATGGGCACACCCCCTGCATTTGCACTGCATACATTGAGGATTTGTGCAGCGCAACTTACCCATTTGAATATCTGGGCCTAAGTGTACTGTGCAAACTTGTCATCATTTATAGGAATTAATAACCCACCATACTATCCAGTTAATTTCTTTTTTCCTTCAGTTGTATTTTATGGTGTGTGGGTTTAGCAATTTCTGATGTGTGTAATTTCATCTCTCCAGAGGGTGGGGGAAGGAGTGTCAGTGGGGTGGGGTTGAATTTTCAGTCACGTATTTCCATTTATGCTCTTCTGGCTTTATTTCTGAAAGTTTTAGTTCCTTTGGATCATGTGGTAAGTTTTCAACTTTTTTATGAATTACTTTATTAGTTCTTTGCAGGTTGTCTCTTTTTGTGTTATCCAGGTGGGGATGGGCTGCTTATATGGGGTTTGTCATGTGATTGTCTCATTTGCATAATGACCATTTGCCTTGAAGGGTTATTTTTTTAAGTAACATACTTCTAGCCAGGCATTCCAGACCATACACTGTATACTAAGGTAATCCCAAGTGACCACATTTCAACCAATCAGGAGGCTGAATTTGCTCAATAAAACCGTTAAAAGATGTCATTTACCTTGGGTGTTTATGGTCACAAAAATGCTTTACTTGAGCTGCAGTTTTATGATTCATAAATGTCTCCATGAATGAACTGATAAATGATATCTTTATGAAGTACTGTTCAGTGTCTTTATAAGTGACATTGCAGAGGGACTGGATGCCTCTTTGCAGATGACACAAAGATCTGCAACAGGGTTGATACACAAGGAGGCATGGAAAGGATGAGAAGGGACTTGGCAAGGTTGGAAGAATGGTCAGAAGTATGGCAGCTAGGATTCAATGCAAAGAAGTGCAAAATAATGCACCTGGGAAACAAGAACCCAGGGGAAGAATACACAATGGGGGGGAGGTAGTAACAACAACAAAAAAGTAAAGGGACCTGGGGTAATCATATCAGATGACCTTAAGGTTAGCAAGCAATGTGAGAAGGCAGTAGGGAGGGCTGGGGGTATACTGGGATGCATAGGGAGAGGCAACGCCAGCAGAAAACAGGAAGTTGTTATCCCGCTGTACAGACAGTTGGTGAGACCCCATCTGGAGTACTGCGTCCAGTTCTGGAGACCCCATCTCAGCAAGGACATAGACAGGATAGAGGCAGTCCAGAGGAGGGCAACTAAAATGGTGCAGGGTCTGCAGGAGAAGCCATACGAGGAGAGACTTAAGGAGCTTAATATGTATACCCTTGAGGAAAGAAGGGAGAGGGGGGACATGATAGAAACTTTAAGTACCTCAGTGGAATCAACAAAGTCCAAGAGGGTAGCATCTTTCAGAAAAGAGACGGCAAGAACAAGGGACACAATTTAAAGATAGAGGGGGCGGTTCAGGGGCAATGTGAGGGAAGTATTTTTCACAGAGAGGGTAGTGGATGCATGGAACAGCCTTCCTGAGGAGGTTGTGGGGTCTAAAATGGTGGGAGAATTCAAGAATGCATGGGACAGACATAAGGCAATTCTTGTGGGGGGTAGGAAGAAATAGGCTGTTGGTTAACTAGGATCTGCGGCCTATCCTGTAGGTAGGGAAATGGGCAGACTAAATGAGCCAAGCGGTCCTTATCTGCCATCAAAGTCTATGTTTCTAGTGCACTTTATTCCTCACATTTTTGCAAATGTTTTTGCCCACTATTGCCCCTACTGCACAGACATTAAGACTCAAGCCGGGGGGTATGCAGGGGTATAGCATATAGGCTGTTTTACAAAAAATGCATCTTCCAGCCCCCCATGTACCTACATTAGGCTTTCAGATCTGATTGGAGCATACACCCACTCCCCCAACCCTCAACCCCTATTACAGTGGTTCTGTGCAGGCTGTATCGGGTGATAAAGACCACAGAAATGTAATTATTGATAAGATGTGCTGGTTTGTTCGGTGAATATTGATTATATATGCTTAAGTAAAAGTATACTGATGATTGTTTTTAAATAAGGCAGGATAAATGATTAGTCTCTGTTGCTTGAACAGTGCTATATTAAATATCAAGTCCACGTTGAGAAACAGCCTTATAAACAATACATTTTTTAATTATTTATTTATTTTATTAGCTGTTTTTGTAATGCTTTTCATTTATCAGTTTCTGATCACTTTTTTCTTTTGGTATGAAGCACAAATATTAATTTGGTGAGTATCGAATACCATACTAAATACCTCATAATACCATACTATACCGTTACATACCAGTAGCATCTATATGGTGCATCTTACACTAAATATGTGTGGGTGCTGTACAGAGGCAGAAAACAGTCAAAAGCAATTGGGATTCAAAAGGCTGCAAAGTGTAGGATCAATCAATGTGCATTCTTGTGTGATTGTCAGACCCACATAGAGTAGGCAGCACAAGAGGCATTGCAAATGCTTGTTTTTTATTGGTATGGATTTTCTGGTGGTTAAATGCAGTTTGCCACAGTTGAAGAAATTACACTGACATAGATTCAAACATTTAAAAGGACAAAATCAAGATATTAAATACAAATTATATTTTTGCAGTACTACTTTGGGTGTGGAGGGGTTTGTTTGTTTATTAAAAAGTGCAACCACAAAAGGTGGTTGAAGTTATATCCAATCAACACTTATTCAAAAAAAGAGGACCAATATATACAAAATAACTTATACTGACACACAGTTCACAAAAAAAGTCAACAGATCAATTACAGTATATAAAATACATACAAATACTTTCTTTGTAGTTCTGTACGCATGATTACAAAAGATCATTACATAGTATGCCTAAGGTTAATGATTATTAAGGGAAATATTTTAACTTTGAACACTTCATCATCCAAATTTTAGAATTGCCCAGGAAATACAATATAAGTATTATTAAAATATTTTGTGTGTCCAACAGTCATACCTTTTTTCCTGTGATTTCTAATACAATAAGAAGTCTATACTTTTGGCCAGATAAGATTTGCCAGTTTAATTTGTCCCTGGCATACAGACAAATAAAGAATTGAGTATTGCAGCTCTCTTCTTAACGCGAGGTGTTCCAGTTTAAATCTTGTTAAAATACCAAGGTAATGGACTTCCTCATCACTTATATGACAATACCTTTTTGGATCACTTCCAGTTGATTTTGGTCCACAACTGTCAGTGCAGAATGCTAGACTACATTGGCACATTCCAGAACTGCTGTTATGAGGGCTTTATACATCAGCTTCAGTTCTTTCTGATCTAGCCTGGCCCTTCTTAACACATTTAAAAAAAATTTTCGGGGCGGGGGGGGCCTTTTTAAACATCAGCTCAGCATCAGCCTGCGAACTCAAATTGTCAGTTATGGCCACCCAAGAAGTTTGACCTCATTATCCATATCGGTAAGAGCATCACTTAGTACACACGTTGTTCCCACTGAATTTTTGATTTTAACACAATTAATTTGTGGCTGTATTTATTTTCATGTGATTTACCCCTGTCATTGCCACAAGGGCATGTAAGTTACTTTGCAAGCAGCCAACTTCTTACCATGTTGGCTATAAAGGGTAATGTCATCTATGTGCACTACTTGGCTAGTTTACTGGCATATCGTTTATCATGAGCAACAACAGTTCCAACTCAGCACCCTGTGGGACACCACCACTCATAGCTATCCATTCAGAAGTCACTTGCCTCATTTTATGCCTTTGTTCATTGTTAATCAAAAATGAAGAGATCCACTGAATCAAAGCTGGATGCATGCCTAAAGAAATAGGGTGTGGTGGCAGCTGAAGAATGGTCAGAGTCAGGGCCAGCAGCATGGAGAGTATGGTGTCTGAGCAGAAAGAGAGCTGGAGGATCAGGGAACATGACTGCAGAGTGAGATGGAGAATTGTTGGTTACTGAAAGACTGCAGTTGACATTTTTTCTTTGGTATGGAGAAGTATTGCCAGCCTGGTGATGCAGAGGGCAGAGGCACACATGCCTCACCTCCCGCTATGCTGGTGACCTGGGCTCGGGGAAAGACATGGGTCACAGGGGGCTGGCCGGGAAGAAGAGGACTGAGTGTCCAGTGGACTGCTCTCCTCCTCTGGGGAGGGAGGGCTGCAGATCCTGACACTCGTCTGGCCTCTAGCAGAGGCTCGGAGTCAGGAAGTCAGGGTCAGCAACGTGGGCATGGAGGGACAGCAGCCGTTGACATCCCACACATGGTAGCATGTGTGGGTATGTTGAATGACACTGCATGTCTGTTCCTCCAGAAGAGGAATACAGAAAATGGCTGGGTGCAATGGGGGATGCCATCTTCCCCTTGCAGGCTACGCACTGGCTACAGAACCCTCTCCCAGAACCGGATCTATTCATCAGGCACCAATTGTCAACCTCTGCCACAGGGGGCAAGCCATGGGGAAAGCATTGGGATACAGGTAAGTCCCTGGGATGCCAGGTGACGGGACTGGGGGGGGGTGGATGGCTAAGCCTGCGCCATGGTGCAGGACAAAACAGGATTAACAGTTTGGATAAGTATTTTTTCTTTTGACAGGTGTTTGAGTCTTCTCTCTATCTCATTGTAAGTATGGTAATTTGTGTGGAAATTGGTATAATTTGTTTGGCATGTATTCTAATTGATGTGTTAATTGGTTAACTGAACTGATAAGTAGTTGTAATTACTGGGGTACCATATACAGTATAAGCAATAAGATATGACTGGGTGTGAGTTATCTCTGATAAATGCATGCCTTGGGGCGTAATAAGGCATAATGCCATAGGCTGAGTGCCTTGCTCTCCCTAGATGTGCATTTATCAAAGATGACTCACACACTGGAGTGTTTTATTGCACTTATAAAATGGGTTTTGTTTGTATATTTTTAAAATATTACAATATTGCTCTTTTTCACTAAGTAGTTCCTCCACTTCAGAGTCACAGCTATGAGTGCTGCTGAGTTTCCACCAGGGGTGCTGTGCTGAGGTTAAGTTAATGAGAAAGAGACAGATGGGGACAAGACCCACATTCCCTTGTGGTCTTGCCAGCAGCGTGCTACCAATAAATAGATAAATATACTTATTTATTTATTTATCTATTTATGCAATCATTCATTCAGTTCAAGCGTTTCACAAGGAAAACCGTACTGAGCTAGCAGCTAATTTCCAGATGTGTCCTGGGGAAGGGGATGTGGAGAGTGCAGTACTAAGTTACATTAGTAATGTTGCAATTATAAAAGAATTATAATTATAAAAAAAGTAAAAATTAAGCTCCCCTGCTTCAGCCCACCATGCCCATGGAACCTCTCACACTGATCAAACAATCAAAAATTGGAAAAATGCTGGACGGCCTGGTGGTGTAGAGGGCTGAGGCACCTCGAGTGCCTTACCTCTCCCATGCTGGTGACCCGGGTTCACGAATGAGCTAAGGTTGCCGGGGGCTGACCGGAAGGGAGGTCTGGAAAAGGACTGAGCAGGTGCTTGACAGCCTCTCTTCTCCCAGGTAGGAGAGATGAGTCTACCTGGTTCTTGGCTGCCACTGAGTGGAGGATTGGTGGTAGTATTAGCAGAAGGGGGGCTGGTGCTAGGCTGGGTTGGTGGAGCGGGGTCACCCATTCTGGCATGCATAAGTGATTGTGTCGCTGTGGCCCCTGAAAGTAAGGGGAGAAACCCAGAGAAAAAAGTACCATGTCCCTGCGTCGTCATATGTGGCAGCCCTTGAGGACACCTGGGTGCTGCATCATGGAGATCTCTACTGGTGTGATGGCAGGGACAGTGGCAGACAGGCCTGGGAGTCCCTGAGTAAAGGACCCAATGGCAGGTGGAGGTGGTGACAGGGGGCCAAAAGTTAAATGGCAAAAAATGGAAAAAGCCCGGACCCGGATGGGTATGAGGCCAAATTCTATAAGAATAAGGTCACCACAGAGCTCCTCCATCAACCCATGTTAAACGCCTTCCACACAGCACAGTCCAAGGCACAATGTCCACATTCTTGATGATACACAAATGTATCAGCAATCTTAAAACCGCAGAAACCAGCCATGCAATGTGATTCCTATCACCCGATATCAGTTTTCAATCAGGATTACAAATTATTTTCACTAGCATTTTCACGAGATAACTGATAATATATCAAGGGTACCCTTTTAAGTATAGAACAAGCCACAAAACTTCCAGAATTTAGCAGTGGTATGCTGTGTCGCAGGAAGTAAACCGTATTGTGGATATAACACAGGAAACACAGGATCGCATTGAAAAAGATGTAAAGCGACGGACAGGCAGGTATTCAAAGGGAAGGAGAGAAAGAGAAATGTCACAAGGAGCGATATTACAAAAAGAAAAAGAAAGAACAATACAACTGGGCCTGAGGAAATGGCGATGCCACAAAACTGTCGCCCCTTAAATGATGTGTGTATACAAATAAAGAAGAAATCAAAAGTACCATTGGATTGGAGTACATTCAGCTTTATTGTTTATATGTTGATTTGGGTGGATTGTGAATGACCCAAAGATTTAATTATAAAGAATTTTGGGCAGCCTGAGCCAACCCCATTACTAGATATTTACACATACCAACAAGCCATGGTCAAGGCTAATGGTTCCTGTTCCTCCAGATTCCCTCTCACCAGAGTCTCCTGTCAGGGCTGTCGTCTGTCCTCGTATCTTTTTGTCCTAAATATGGAGCTGCTGGCACAACACCTTGTCCAACAGTTGGAGGTAAAAGGTATTCAAATTAACAAACACACAAACTTGACTTACTATGCCAACATCCTCCTCCTCTACATTACTAACCCGTCAAGCTCCCTTAAAGCATTTACCGCCTGTCTCCAGACCATGGAGGATTTCATAGGGTATAAGAAAAATGACTCCAAGACAGAGGTATTACAGGTCCATTTTGACCAAGATCCTCAGCTTAGAGCCTCATACCCATATAAACAGAACCAAAGCACCATTAAATACTTAGGGGTCCACCCTAGCACTAGTCTCCCAGACTTTTTCCTTCTACTTGCTACTTATGCTCCTCCCCTGCCCCCTAGACTCTGCCACCTTGGGAGTCACTAATTGCATCTGCCCCAGCCTCTTCCTACCTGCACCACGGTTTTCCCTCCATGTAACCTCGGATTGCCCCCCCCCCGGGAGGGGACAGGGATGGAATGCCTACACCCCTGAACTATATCTATTTCATCAGGGCACTAGACTGGGACAGGCAGGCTGGCTATGGGGTCTGCACTAGAGTGCTCCATCTTCCAGGAGTCTAGAGGGCAATTTTTTTCTGGTGTTCCTGTGTTGGCGTGCATCTCTGACATCAAGGCCCTCCCCGGCCATCGTCTGCCATACACTTACCCCACATTGTGAGACAGGGAACTTGCTGCTCCCCTGGCCTCTGCCAGAGGGCAGTCAAGCTCCGACCCTTGGGTCCCCTCCCTCCCAAGAGAGGAGAGCTGTCCTCCAGACGCTCAATTCTCTCCTTCCCCTGCCGACCCCCTGCAGTCCAGGCTCATTCCCGAACCTGGGTCACTGGCATAGCGCGAAGTGTGGCATCCGGCACTTCAACCCTCAGCACCACTGGGCCGGCTTCTCTCCCAGACCTTTTTAAACATTTTTATACTGCACTCATACAAGATGTACAGGAGGACCTTCACCACTGGCACCCACTTACGCTCTCTTTTCTAAACAAAATCCAATCCATTCAAATTAATATCTTACCAAGATTTTTATACCTCTTTCAGATCCTCCCCATCTTGTCCAAATCTACTGAATTCCACAAATGGAATAAAGCTATCTCTGGTATCATATAGGGAGGAAAATGCCTTGAATAGCCTATTAAAATGTGCACCTCCCAAAAGCAAAAGGAGGCTTAACCCTCTCAAATCTGGCTCTATACACTCTGGCCTCACAACTATGACACACACTTCACTGGACATAGCTGGAGCCAAGACTTCTATCGGCGGACTCAAACTGGACATTGCCCCAGTGGATTTCCAGACATTTCTTTTTAGAAATCCAGGTCAGATGGATCTCCCCATGACTTTTCTTACTGTCACGCAGGGGGTTACTTATAACCTGGAGGACCTTCTTATCCCAGAAACATAAGAGGAGATACATGGCTCAGTAAACCAGCATTGGACCTGGATATTCTCCCAGCTCAGCTAGACAATGAATTTCAACATTGGTTGACCAGGGGATTGGCCCATGCCTCTCAGTTCTACCTCAGTGGAGCTCTGAAATCCTTTGACCAGCTGCTGACGGAATATCAGCTGGACAGGACAGACCATTACAGATACCTCCAAATTAAAACATATCTCATGAATACTGTGGGCCCCAATGTACAGACAGAGGAAATACCCCATATCTTTCACTTTATAGACCTGGAGATTGGGATTATAGGATCATAGGATGAATACGAGTCTGATAGCCAAAGGCCTGTGTGACTCATCAGAAACTACTATGAAAAGGAGGTTACTTCCCAAATATTTGTCTAGTGATGTTTTGAAGTCATTCATAGAATTGCTTCGGACTACATCTACTGGTAGACTGTTCCAGATGTTTACCATTCTTTGGTTGAACCATGTGCCCCTTTTATTTGTTCTGAAGAAGTCTCCTTTTAACTGGAAGTTGTGCAACCTGGTCTATCTTTCAGTTAGCTTTTTCTTGAGTCCAAGACATTCCCAGAAGTCATAGTTATGAAAAGGTTTATAAACTAGACATGTGTTACCCCTAAGTCTTGTATACTCCAGTGAATATGCATGTACAAAGGCCATACGGCACGCCAAAGCAGGCTACTTCAGGTCCCATCTCTGCACAGTGCACCATTCCTCCTTTTGGAAGTTATTCCACTCTCTCATTGATCCCCCTCTCAAACCAACACCCTCACTTTCAAGCAAAGTGGCCTTACAATATCTGACTTCGTCCAAATTGCTGAAACCCAAAATAGATTTTTCACCACCTGTGCTCTCCCCAACCAACCTCCCAGGCGCAAACCCCCCACATAACCCTTCTCATAATACATTCCTGCTCACCCCCACTACTGGTGAAGAAGTACTGAAGGCACTCCAATCCCTAAACCCCTCGAAATCAAGCCCCAACAGCATACATCCAAGTCTTCTGCACATATCAGCCCCAACCATTGCCCTTCAACTTACCTTTCTATTAAACCTATCCTTCTCCTCCAGCATGGTCCCTAAAGCTTGGAAATCAGCTTGCATCATCTCTCTCCACAAGGGTGGTGACCTCTCAGTGCCTGGCAACTACTGGCCTATTTCCCTCCTCCCAGCCTTATACAAACTGCAGGAAATGCTAGTGCACTCCAGGCTGACTGATTTCCTCTATGCCACCAATTTCCTCTCCCCATTCCAATCTGGTTTCAAAAAACACCATTCCACTTTATCCTCCTTTCTCCATGTCACAGGTCACATCCACTCTGCTGCAGATCAAGGCCATCTCACTGCCGCTGTCTTTATTGACCTGGCAAAGGCCTTTGACTCAGTCCCCCACCCCCTGCTCCTAAACAAACTCAAAATCGCTGGGCTTGCCCCCCTGCCATGCAGTGGTTTAAATCATACTTCGGAAAAAGGTCTCAATCGGTCAGAATTGCTAACTCCACATCCCTCTCCCTTCCTATACTTGCCAATGTCCCCCAAGGCTTGATTCTCAGCCCCACTATTACACTATTAACAACCTCCCCTCTGTCTGCTCAAGATCCTTCATCCACACATACAAGGATGACACCATCCTCTTTACATTCGGCCCATTTCTAAGCGAGGTTCAATCCATCCTGCAACAGGACTTCTTATCTATGCAATCCTGGTTCCAGAATAACCTACTCAAAATGAACACATCAAAGACTGTTTCTATGACCTTTGGTACTTCTCAAAGGCTTGCCAGAGCACCCTCCCCCCCCCAACAATCACCTCTCTGGACGGCATCCCTCTTAGCGCGGTCACACCCTATAAATACCTAGGTGTGTGGCTGGACCCCAGCTACATTTCTCAAATCATACTGATTCCATCTGCTCAAAACTGCACCCTAATCTAGGTATCTTATACCCCAACAGGGAGTCACTCACACTACCAGTGAGGTACGAATTGCTGGCTAAAATGATAACCCCCATTTTTGATTATGTGGACCTAATATACAGTACTGTGCCCACCTCCTCTCTTGCTAGGCTTGACTCCCTCTTTCATGTTTTCTGCTGCTTTGCCTCCAACTCTCCCCTCAGAACCCACCACTGCTCCCTTCTCTCTACCCTCAATATCACACTGCTGTCCCACCGATGTCTCATATACCCTATCTCCCTCATCTCCAAATACTGGTTAAACTTGCTCCCCACTTACTGTAACTCTCTGAGAAGTTAACTCCTGCACTCTCCTCTTCCTACACACTACACTCGAAGGATTCCCACTCTTTCTCACTCCCTTTACCATCATCGAAAGCTGGCAAATTAGTTTTCACCTGTAGGCTCCTATCTCTGTGGAACACTCAATCACTTCTCCTACAAAACTCTTTCTCACACAATGCTATCAAATCCCAACTACACTGCCTGCTTCCCCCCTTTGTTCCTGCCCCATAACAACAAGTAGTGCATCTCTTGCCTCTCCACCTCCCTTAGCACCTACCATTTATTGCTGCAAGCAGTCCTAATTTCTACATGCTTTTTTCCAATGCGCTTTGCACAACCTGTGTCTTTTCTACCACTCCAAGTGTTCACCTATGTAAATACCTGCTATATCCTGTATATACCTATGTACCTACCTTCAAATGCCAGTATTTTTTATATTATTGCAAGAATATGCTTCTTATTTACTTATTGTACTATAGCCTTGTAACTACCAATTGCTTACTATGTATTTCCCTTATTTTTCTGTATTATACATTATTATTGTATTATGTGTGTAATATCTCTGTGTTTCCTGCCCCTGGGTCACACCTGGAAATGAGCCTCGGCTGAGCATGCCTTTCCCGGTTACCAAATGTTTAAATAAAAAAATTAAAAATAAAGGTTCAGATTCAGTAATCTTTCCCCATAAGACTTATCAGATACAGTATTGTCCTAATACTTCTTGTCCTCGGTACTCTCTCAAGTAGCCCAGTATTATTTTTTTGTATGCAGTGCCCGGAATTGCACACAATACTCCAGATGAGGCCATGCCAAGGCGCTGTACAGGGCACCATGACCTTCCTATCCCTACTCCTCATAGGATACAGCCCAAGATCCTATTACTCGTACTTACTGCCTCTCTATACTGCTCATCAAACAATAATTCATGGGTTATAATGACTCCGAGATCTTTTTCCATATATGAAACCTGTAGCCTTTTACCCTCAAGAGTATATGTTGCCATTTTATTTCTTCTGCCAAGATGTATTGCCTTGCATTTCTCAAGGTTGAAGGATAGGCTATGCTTCTTAGTTCAGTTTTCTAAATTTTGGATTTCACTTTGGAATTGCTCTATTGCTTTGGGGTTGTCAGCTATAGTGTCTAGTTTGGCATCATCTGCAAATTTGCAAATCCAAGTATTAGTTGTGGTCTGCATGGATGAAATATATACATTAAAGAATGTAAGCCCTAAAACCGATCCCTGTGGGACCCCACTAGTGACTAATCCCCACTTAAGAGAAATAACCTGTTACAGTAACTATTTGTCTCCTATTTTCCAGCCATGAGTCTACCCAGCTAACAATACTGGTATAAAATCTTAATTAATTAAGTTTCTCAATTTATCTCAGATGAGGCACCATGTCAAAGGCTTTAGAACAGTCTAAAAACAGTACATCAACCAGAAGTCCAACATCCAGAACCAAAATCCAGAAATTAGAAACCTTAACACGACACACTTCATTTCCTGGTGCTGCCAAGCCATGCTAGCAGGGGAAAAAATCAACACAGACTCTAGTAAGTCCACTTGGGAAGCTGAGCTAACTACTGTCATTACAGATAAGGCATGGACTGACATTTGGACTAGACAACACAAAGTCACAAATTCATACACTTGGAGGGAATTTGTCTGGAAGACGGTGAGTCATTTCTTCTAAATCCCGCAGCCAAATACCTCACCAACTCAGATGCCTCCTGCTGGAGAAAGTGTGGCCACGCAGTGACCAACCACACTCATATTTTGTGGTCTTGCTCTCAGCTACAACATTTTTGTCCACAGTAGACCGGGCAATACAGACCTCGATACCTGACTTCGGGACACTGTATCTAGCGGTAGAGTTACTCCTACTTTACCCTTCCCACATAAAAGATAAACACAACCTAAACCTTTCAAAATCCTAATTAGAACAGCAAAGAAGGCTATTACATGCCTTTGGCTAACTCCTAACCCTCCAACATAAATGCAACGAGAGGACATCATTCTAGATATCTATAGACTGGAAAAAGATGACAGCTAAGCCCCAGGACAAACTTCCATCCCTGGAGAATAGATGGACAGCATGGCTTCTTCACACTGTGGCACATAGACCAAATTTGATTCCCTATGGGGTGGAACGCCAACCAGAATTAACCCAGAGGGTCTGGAAAAGGGCTGGACAGACCATAACAGGGGGTCAAGACCCAATGCTGTAATACCCAAATACCCTCTGGAATAGTAGTGCATAGACTACTTTAAAAAATATATATCTTGACCTTACATGGGGTTGGGGATAAAATGGCCAGATGGGTGGAAAACTGGCTGAGGGACAGAACCCAGAGTGTGGTTGTGGGGGTAGTTATCTGGCACCAGAGAGATCACCAGTGGGGTCCCGCAGGGCTCAGTGCTGGGTTCAGTGTTGTTCAATGTAGGCAGTATAGCGCAGTGGGTTAAGGTTCTGAGCTGCAAATTGGGAGACCTGGGTTTGAATCCCACAGCCGCCTAGGTGCATACTGTGTGATCCTGAGCAAATCACTTAACTTCCTTGTGTTCCAGATTGCACCTGTAACAAGCTTTGGCTTAGTATGCTACTCCTGGTTAAACAATGTTCCCTTTCCCTTTCCCAATGTTTTCATCAGTGATAATGAGGATGGAATTAAGGGCAAAATGTGCCTTTTTGCAGATGACACCTAGATCTGCGGGAGTGTGGAAACAGCTGAAGAGATACAGGACCTACAGGATGACCTGGAAAAACTGGGGAGGTGGCCCAGGATCTTCTCTTCAATGACAGAGATGCCAAATTTAGGAGGGACAGAAGAAATTTCTGAAGCAAAATCAGGGACATCCCTAAAAATCAGGGGCAGTTGAGAGGTATGGATGTGGGCAGCAGGGTGTAGCGAAGGATTTGACTGTGGTAAGGGGGGGCCGAAGAGTGCAACTGCCTCAACTGTGGAGGCATGCAACAGGGTGCAGCAAATACCCTGACCCTTGTGGCAAGTAGCAGCATGGTATAGCAGCCCTAACTACAGAGGCATGGGGCTCCAAGGCACAGCAGGCTACAGCAACCCCAACTGTGTAGACGGCAGCAGGGGCAGCAGCCCTGGTTGTGGTGAAAGGGGACAGAGGACAGCATGGTGCAGAAGCCTCAACTGTGGGAGATGGACACAGGGGGGCATCAGGGTGCAGCAGCCCTGAATGTGATATGGGGTGTGCATGGCATAGCAGTTCTGCCCATTTGGGGCAATGGAAGTGGGTAGCAGGGTGCAGCAAAAGCCCCACCTCAGGTGGCCTAGGGTAGCATGGTGTAGCAGCCCCAGCTGTGGAGGCAGGGGGACCTAGGACTCTAGGGCTTAGCAGCTCTGTCTCTGAAGACAGGAACAGGGTGCAACAGGTGCAGTGTCCCTGACTGTGGGGGTGGGGGAGAAAGGGCAGCAACCCCAATTGTTTGGGCAGGGGGCAGCAGGATGCAGCAGCCCTGATTCTTTAGGCAGGGGATGGAGACAGCAGGGTGCACAATCCCCAACTGTGTGGGAGAAGACAGTGGGCAGCAGGGTGCAGCAGTCTCAAATGTGGAGCAGAAGAAAAAATTACTCACCTTAGTAATTGTATTTCTTCTAATGGAGTCTTGCTGTATTCTGACAATTTGCAGTTAGCTCCAGCTCTTGAACTGCCCCAAAGAGTGAAGGGTTAAATTCTATGCCAGGCATAGAACGTTGGGCTCAAGCTCGATTGAAAACTCTGTCTGTGTCCTTTCAAACTCAAACCATCAGATTCTTACAAGCTAAAACTCACTGACTAAATGTGGAAATTGTAAAAACTCCTAGTAGCCAACTGGCAACAAAGACTTTGGATTCCCCAAAAGACTCAAGTCAGGAAACCCAAAGAACCAAAAACAGGTAATAAGAACTAAAAACTCTTAATTAAACAAATACAAAGCACCCAACACAACAGGAGTGAGGTAAAGACACCTCTGGGGTGCAATACTGCACCTGTCCACCCACTTCCCAAAAACAGGTTCTGAGAGGGGAGGCAGGGAGGGAGGTCAGAATACAGCAAGACTCCATTAGAAGAAATACTGTTACTAAGGTGAGTAATTTTTTCTTCAAACAACATGAAGTCTTGCTGTATTCTGACAATTTGCAGACTACCAAGCAGTACCTCCAAGGAGGAGGAGGGACAGAACCTACTTTGGGAATAGAATCTGAAGTACTGCTGTGCCAAACCTAGCATCACTCCTAGCCTGGATATCCAGAGAGTAATGCTTGGTGAAGGTAGGAACTGTTTTCCAGGTGGCTGCTTGACAGATTTCTAACAAGGAGATATCCCTAGCTGCAGCCAGAGATGCAGCTGTACCTCTAGTGGAATGAGCCCTCAGGCCTGAGGTGCAGTTTTCCCAGTTTTCATAGCAGAATTGAATACAGGACATAATCCACCTGGCAATGGTTCTCTTGGTGGCAGGTTTTCCCTTACCTACTTCCCCATAAGTGAGGAACAACTGGAGGGAGTCACACCTGTGACCCTTTGTACATTCTATGTAGTAACTAGGGCCTTTTAACATCTAAACCGTGTAGCCTCCATTTCCCTGAGGAGGTGTGATCAGTGAAGAACACAGGAAGAGACATAGATTTGTTTAAGTGGAAATCAGAAACCACTTTGGGTAGGAACCTTCTATTGGTTCTAAGGACCACCTTATCTCTATGGAAAGAGATAAAGTCAGGCTCCACTGACAGGGTTGCAATTCACTGATACATCTGGTAGAGGTAACAGCAACCAAAAAACACAGTTTTCCAAGTCAAGTTCTTGAGCTCTGCTGAAGACATAGGCTCAAAGGAGGGGTTGCATAAGCTGAGCAATGCAAATATTCAAATCCCAGGCAGGAGCAGGATCCCTAAAAGGGGACTGGTAAGAAGCAATCCTTTGAAAAATTTACAGAATACAGGGTGAGATGACAGAGAGGAAGACTTCCCCACTGACAGGAAAGCAGAAACAGCTGACAAATGAACTTTGAGAGTAGTTGGTTTGAGGCCTAGGCCATTAAGGCGAACCATATAATCCAGGACTGTAGACAACTCAGCAGTGTCTCAGGATATATGCTTCTTGGAACACCAAATGCTGAATCTTTTCCATTTGGAGTTGTAAGTTTTTCTGGTGGCAGGCTTTTGAGAAGCTCTGAGAATATCCAGAACCCCTTGGGACAGATGCAAGTCTGCATACTCTAACTCTTCAAGAGCCGTGCCTTGAGATTGAGTGACCGAAGATTGGGATACCAAATCCTCCTCTGAGAGGAGGTTAACAAGTTGTAATTCCTGGAAAGAGACAGGGGAAGATGGACTGCTAGGGACAGCAACATGGGGTACCAAGGCTGCCTGGCCCAGTCTGGAGTAATCAGAATCACTTTGCAAGGTTGTGACCTTATCTTGACTAGAACCTTGAACATTAGAGGGAAGGCATAAAGAAATTTCCCTTCCCAGTTCAAAATCAGAGCAACCAGAGGGACTGAGCCCAAGACTGGGGGTCTGCAACAAAACAGAGGAAGTTGGTGATTGTCTGGGGCTGCAAAGAGATCTATCTCTGGAGTGCCCCACCTTGAGAAAATCATCTTCAATACCAAAGGATCCAGAGACCATTCATGATGGCCCTGGAAAATCCTGCTCAAAGCATCTGCTAGCACATTGTCATTTCCTGAGAGGTGGACTGCTACCAGAGAGGTCTGTAGGGAATAAGCCAGGGACCATATTTTCATGGCCTCCATGCACAAGGCCATGGACTGAGTGCCTCCCTGCTTGTTGATGTACCACATGATGGTAGTGTTGTCCGTCCTGACCTGAACCACCTTGTTCTGTACTGACTGAAAGAAAGCTTGTAGGGCAAGAAGTACTGCTCTGAGCTCCAGAGCCCCAGAAGGTTGATGTGAAGAAGGGATTCCTGAGGGGACCACAGTCCCTGGGCAGTGAGAGCCCCCAGATGGGCTCCCCACCCCAAAAGGGAAGCATCTGTGGTAAGAACCACAGAGTGAGTCTGAGAGACAAATGGAATACCCTGCCTCAGATTGTCCAGGTCCTGCCACCACTGAAGGGCTTGAATTAAGGTCTGAGTAACAGGAACTAGCTTGGTAACAGGATCTTTCCTTTGGGACCAAAAGGTTCTCAGATGGAACTGAATGTCCCTCATCTGAAACCTGGCCCCTTGGACCACTGCTGTGGAAGCTGCCATGTGGCCGAGAAGCTGCAGAAAATGCCTTGCTGGTCAAGAAACCAGAGGGAGAAAGGAAGAGGCCAGCTGAGAGATGACTTTTGCCCTTTCCAAAGAAAAGAAGGCTCTTGCCTTGAGGGTGTCCAGCTCTGCTCCTATAAAAATGAGGAGCTGTACTGGTTCAAGAACTGACTTGGGAAGATTGAGAAGGAACCCCAGGGAAGTGAGAGCTTTCTAGATAACCTGCAGATCTGACTTGACTTGGTCTGAAGACTGGCCCACCAGAAGTCAATCATCCAGATATGAAAAATATAGATTCTTTTCCTTCTTAAAAAGGCCACCACTACTGCTAGGCACTTTGTAAACACCCTTGGAGCTGAGGTTAGACTTAAATGCATTGCTCTGAACTGATAATGGCATGAGGGCAATTGGAACCTGAGGTACTTTCTGTGGGAGCACCTAATAGGAATGTGAAAATAGGCATCCTTGAGGTCCAGGGAGGCTAGCCAGTCTCCTGGCCTCAGAGAGGGAAGAATTGTTCCCAGAATCACAATCTTGAATTTTGGCTTTACTAGGTGCTTGCTTAAGTATCTTAGATCTAGGATGGGTCACCACTCCTCTGTCTTTTTCGGGGTAAGGAAGTACCTGGAGTACAGACATTTGCCCCTGTGTGGAGTAGGAACTCACTCTATGGCCTTTAAAGCCAGTAGAGACAAAACCTCTGCCTCTAGAGCAAGGGTTTCTGAAGTATTTGCAGGTGGAAAGGATCTGGGTCTCAGTTTCAGAAAACTTTTGAAACTGAGAACCAGCCCCTGGCTTACAACCTCCAGGACCCACTTGTCTGAGGTAACAGACATCCAGTCCTGGACAAAGTAAGCCAGCCTGCCTCCTACTGGAATGGGGGAGTTGACCCGGACTGACACATCAGGGTGTCTGCTTGGCAGGAGCCTTAGGCTGAGGGCAGATACAGCCCTGCTCATCCCCCTTCTGCCTCTCCCTCTAAAGAACCCCCTTTGAGAAAAGGAAGAGGATACCTGTGCCTGGTAGAAAGGCCTATGAAAAGGCCTGCTCCTACCCCTAACTTGCTGCCTCTGAGGAGTTGCCTGCCTCTCCTTGGCCTGGGCACTCCTATAAGTGGTCCTGTACTCATCCATTTTCTTCATGTAATTCTCTGTCTGATCCCCAAACAGTGAATTACCCACTATAGGGAAATCCATGGTCTTAGCCTGGGTGTCCTGCGAAAGGCTAGTACATCTGAGCCAGGCCATTCTCCGAAGAGTCACAGATGTAGCCATGACTCTTGATGACACATCATTGGCATCCACAGCAGCATGAAATTGCACCTTTGATGTCTCAATCCCATCAGCAGCCACCCCCTCCAGCTCCTTAGCTAGCTGGGGGGAAGCCTGTTTAGCCAGTGCCAGTACAGTATCCCACCTGTACTTCTGGTACCTGGCTGTATAGGCCATATAATTAGCCTGCCTGACTCCCAAAGATGATGCCAAGTACTGTTTCTTTGCCATGGCATCTATCTTCTTGGAATCTTTGTCTGGGGGGTGAAGCCAAGGGGATGTTTGCCTTGTCACAGGCAGTAGCCTGCACTACCCCAACATGGCTGCATTGTTGGTAAAGAAATTCCGTATCCGAGCCTGACAAGGTGTACCTCTTGTCCATTCTCCTGTCAACAGGAGGTACAGAGTTGGGAGACCTAAGAATTTTTTTGTATCTGTTTCCCAAATGACCTATGAAGGGGAATTAACAGTCTCTTAGACTCTGGGATGTCCATCATCTCTATGAAGTCAGGCTCCTCTTGATCCTCTTCAGCCTCCTCAATAGGAAGCTGGAGGGTTTGAGCCACTTTTCTGTAGAACAGAAAGTGGGGAAGGGACTCAGAAAGCCTAGGAGGGGAAACATCAGAAGGTCTGTCTCGGGAGATGTCCGGTTCCACAGGCACACTTTCACTGTCGAAATCATCCTCTTCAAAATCCCCCTCCTCATCAAACTCCAGTTTGTAAAAATCTTCAGGGGAATAATCCTGAACTGGGGGAACCGACCGAACCGAACTTCTGCCAGAAGGCGCCGGACTGGTCAGAATCAGACGAAGCGATTCCACAATCTGAATCGCTTTGGCTATTTCTTCAGCAGTCAGAACATGCAGCTCTGGATCTGAACTGGCTGATTTATTCTTTTGTTTTCTTTTTGTAGGAACCAGTCCCTCAGGATCGGCTCTCCTCTTGCCCGAAGAAGTATCACTGTGTTCAGAAGGCACTCCTGGTTTGGTAGGAACCGAACCAGGCTGGCCTTCCGGGTCAGCGGATTTCTCTGCCTCCTTATCCCTAAGTCTACCTAACCTTAGACTTAGGGAAATTCTTACAAATTTGGCAGTCTGAATTGAGGTGGTCAAACCCCAGACATTAAACACAGGTGGTGTGGGATCAGCCTTAGCAAAGACCTCCCCACACACATTGCAGTAACCCAGTGGGCTCATTTTTTTCCTTGGGTTTCTCAGACATGGCCAACCTAACCAACTTACCTTTTATATGGCAACTGCCAGGCAAGACTCCCCTATCGGTTTCACACCATGTCACGGGTGATGGAAAAAGCCGCTAAAATTATGTTTTTTTTAAAACCGATACAGACCGGTAACCACACACTAACTTTTTCCTTTTCAAGATCTTACTACAAGATCGGTTCAGCTGAACTGATCAGAAAAATGTTCACAATTCCACACAACAGCTACTAATCTAAGTACTTACGGTACCACAGACAGAGTCTCGAACTGAAAAACGGGACGAAATCGGACTAAAACCGAAACTTTAACCGTGAAAAACTGAGCAGAAGGAGAAATCTCCGGAGTGACTGTTCAGTGAGGCGGAGTAAAGAATCTGACAGTTTGGGTTTGAAAGGACACAGACAGTTTTCAACCGAGCTTGAGCCCAACGTTCTATGCCTGGCATAGAATTTAACCCTTCACTCTCCGGGGCAGTTCAAGAGCTGGGACTAAGTGCAAATTGTCAGAAAACATCAAGACTTCATGTTGTTTGAAGGCAGGCGACTTGTGTAAATGGAGAAGTATGGCTTTCTCATTTAACTGGCTCCCCAACAGTTACCTGTAGATTGGTTGGGCCCACACCTTAATTAAGCCAATTTTAGGCTGATGCACCCTACAAAGGTAAGCCATTTGAGGCACATGCAGTTTAGAGTGGGGACCCAGTTGATGGGTGGTCTACCTCGGCATTGGTGGCTGGGTGGCTTCGCGGCAGGGCCCTGAGGTGAATACTAAGAGACCCCCACTCCTTTTGAAATCAAAATAGTAAGTTGCAAATCCAGGCTGACAAAATGTTTATTGTTACATTGGGGGGCAGGGTGTGCTCTGACTTGTTTTTGGCTTGTGGGGCAGGGGACAGGTGACAGTAGAGTGCAGCTGCTTCAACTGTGGGGAAGAGACATGGTGCAACAGGATGCCATATCATGTTTCTGTTTATATACATACATGATGTATTTTCACACAGAAACCACCAAAGAACTAAAATTTGTGAGTTCAGAGAGTAAATGTGCTTGAAATAGTAGCGTGTGACAGGCACCTGTTTGTCAACCTGACATGAAAAACAAGTTCTTACATGAATGTATTCAAGAAGGCTACATCAAGAACACACTATTTCTATGAATGAACAAAATTTAGATTTATGTTATATTCATTAAACAACGCTGTGTTGTATAGTTAGAAAAAAATTAGAGTTCTGATGCAAACGCACTGAGAGCTGTGATACAGACAAGCTGATTTCTCACAGAGAAAGATTTCCACTACTTCAGTTCAGCACTGAAACTCAAATGATCAACTTTTATAAAAAGAGAATGATAGATTTTAAGCTAATCCATCTAAACACAAGCCACAGACTGAGTTTGTAAGAAACCTGGAGAGCAAACCATTAACTCTACAGCCTGCTGTGATTGGGAATCTGAAGCAGCAAGCTACAATACTCCAAGATGATGTCATTGTTCTCCAAGCCTGACTAAGAGAGACATAAATAACTCTGCTGTTTTCAGCCACTGTAGAGCAAGTAAACACATGCTGATTTAATGAAAACCACAAAGCCAAACAGCATGACATTTTCGGGAAACACTAATCATGACACAGGGACTTGAATTTGAGCTTTATTAACAATATACAAAAACCTCTGCACATGATCTTTAAAAACTCAGTTGCTGCTCAAGGATATGAAATGCACACAGGACACTGGCACTGGGACTTTTTTATTTCTTGTAGTTTAGTGAAAATAAAAGACATGGTTAGAATCTTGTCTCAGTCAATCAGGATTCCATACTTTTCTTACCCATTTTATAAGATTTTATATTCCATGCCCAGGCTGCTTGAAGAGTCATTACTCTTAACATACTAGCAGGTATCCTTCTGTAACAGCTTCCAGAGGAAAAAAAAATCAAGGGTACCTTGTGCATTTCAAGGCAAATCTCCATTGATCTGTCACACCCACAAACCATATCCCAGAACCAGCTCCCCCGCCCAAACCTTTATGGGATAAGTAATGGTAACTTTTAAATAATGTATAGCACCCATTCTGTGCCACTTCTCTTCATACTGACGTAAACGATGACAGAGTTTAGTCATTATCTTTTCCATTTTATAAATGTTGACTACAGCTCTCAAGTAGGAACCTCCTTCAGCAGCCAGCCCTTCTTTGCTGCTGCTACCAAAATCCAGTAAAGATCTCCCTCAATCTTACCCATACTCTCTTCAGGAAGTAAAGAGAAAGCATAATTTGTGGTTCCCCACAGTCTGAAGAGAAAGCAAAAGCCCCACTCAGCCCTCCAAAATAGCTGACCTATGCACATGAAGCTTTGGCGCCTCCCATATAGCATGAGTTCAATGTGCCAGTGTTTCTCTACACCTTCACTAACAAGAGACATTCGTCTGAAGATCATACTTGTACTAAATCACTGACAGTCCCAAAAAACTGAAGCCACCCTTTCCAGGCAAACTCACCACGAGAGAATATGTGATTTTGTGGGGTACTAGAATTGAGACTTGCCAGTTATGATCTTTTAACTACAGTTCAGATTCCCTCTCCAATTTTTCTTTGACAGATAATGCATTTCAACCATTAAGCTGCTGAAATGTTTTATAGAAGGCTGACAGCAGATGGGCCTGTGTTACGTTTTCTAAGGTATCTATAGGAGCTTATCTGATGGTATGGCAGGAGAGAGAGGAACCCCCCACTAGGACAATAAGTCAGTGAGGTGAAGTAATTTTGGTAAGGGCAGATTACATAGATCTTTGCTCTCCTTCTGCAGTCAGATTCTATGTCTCTACTGTACATAAGGCATTCTGTAATATACTAACTAGGGACATGCCTTGCACTGTTAAAATACTCAGCAGCTTGGGAGGGATGGTGATGGAAATAAAACTGGAGAAAACAACAGAAACCAGACTGCCTAAATTGAAATTTATCCCATAAGTCTGCAAAGGGAAGACTCCTTCCTGAGACATAAACTGATTAATAAAATCAAAGGAGAGAAAGAAGTAAGTGCCTCAGCTGGGACTTGAACCCAGGCCACCCAGAATACTGTTCCAGTTGTGCTAACCAGCTGCACCACTGAGAGGCCTGGGTTCAAGTCCCATCTGAGGCATTTACTTCTTTCTCTCCTTTGTTTGTATGTGTTCCATAAATATGCACACCTCACCCATGTGATTGAAAATAAAGTAATTATTTGTGCAGCATCAGGTCATAAACTGGAAAAAGAGTAATGTGTGCTTCAGAACAGCACAGGTTCCAGTTGTCTTGGTGATGTAGCTGGTTAGCGTGACCGGAACTGTATTCCGGGTGGCCTGGATTCAAGTCCTAGCTGAGGCACTTACTTCTTTCTCTCCTTTGTTTGCATGTGTTCCATAAATATACACACCACACCCATGTGATTGAAAATAATTAATAAAATGTAAGCTCAAATTACTCCAATTTATAAACCCATGATATAGGTCACTGGGGGAAAACCCTAATAATCCCATGCTATCAACTGAAAAAGAGATTTTACCTCCCGCCTTTTGTTCCACCCTCTCCAAATTCTGCCAATTACTCTAATATTTTTTTTCTTAACTAAGTGGCCTTCCTCATGGTGAAGTAGTGAATAGTTGTATGTTAGATATTCAACATTATACAATGGCAAAAAAATTTATTGGATTCTGATTGGTCAGTGGCCTCCTTGAACAGTGATGTTATCCCAGCTCAACATCACTGTATCAAGGTCCAGCAGCCATATGACCTTCTCAAATGTAGGAGATAAAAGCGCCAGCAAGCAAACACTTTGACTAACAGTAGCTCAGCTCTGCAACCAACTGAAGTGGTCGCGCGTGTACCTATCACTCAACTCTACCCTATATAGCTTCATATTATACTTCCTGTTCCCAATGTAACAAAAAAAAGGGTAAATTCTTCCCTAAGCACATACATTCACAATCACAACTGTTATTTCCTCCAGCCAACAATCTGACAACATATTTGTCAATACTTAGCATTTCAAGCCAAACTGAAAAATGAAAATGAAGTCTTCAGTGCGCTTGGCTTCACAGTCACCTGCTCGACCGCCAGGTTCATCGTGACCCTGCTTTTTCAGAAATATTGAAGATTGAAATGCTGAGAAGAAAAACTACTGAAATGAAGCCGTTAGCTTCATGAAAACTACGCTCCCGGTTTTAAACAAGTAAGCACCAACACACGTTGGGGGAGTGCTCACAGCTTGCAAACCACAAATGCTCAATTCAGGCAATGGTGGGGGGGGAGCGCTCGCGGGTCACAAACTTCAATAGGTAAACTCAGAGAATGAGACAGTGGCACAGTACGCATAAAAAGAGAACCTCTGAGATGGGGGGGACCCAGACACAGAGACAAAAACCTGAAGGGCAGACTAGAAACACAGATGACAAAGCCAGGTCACCACCTACTGGCCAAAACAGGAACAAGAAGAAAAAATTACTCACCTTAGTAATTATGTTTCTTCTAATGGAGTCTTGCTGTATTCTGACAATTGCAGTGATTCCCAACCTTTGAACTGCCCCAGAGAACTAAGAGTTAACTTTCTATGCAGTGCATAGAATGCTGAGCTCGAGCTCGGTTGATGTCTCTGTCTGGAATGATTCAAACCTAAACCATCAGATTCTTACGAGCCCAACTAAACTAAAAATTCTATGTGGAAACTGTAAAAATTCTTACTAGCCAACTGGCTGAAAAAAGTTTTGGATTCCCAAGGAAGACTCAAGTCAGGAAACCCAAAAACCAAAACCCAATGTACTATAAATAACAATCAAAAATCAGCACCCAAACCAAAAGGAGGGGGGGGTGCAAGCAAAAAACACCCTTGGGATGCAACACTGCACCTGCCCCCCCACTTCCCAAAAACAGGTTCTGAGAGGGGAGGCAGGGAGGGAGGTCAGAATACAGCAAGACTCCATTAGAAGAAACATAATTACTAAGGTGAGTAATTTTTTCTTCAAACAGCATGAAGGCTTGCTGTATTCTGACAATTGCAGACTAGTAAGCAATACCTCCAAGGAGGAGGGACAGAACCTACTTTGGGAATAGGCTCTGAAGTACTGCTGTGCCAAACTGAGCATCACTTCTAGCCTGGATATCCAGAGAGTAAAGCTTGGTAAAGGTATGGACTGTTTTCCAGTTGGGTGCCTGACAAATTTCTAAGAGAGGGATATCCCTGGCAGCAGCCAGAGAAGCAGCTGTACCTCTTGTGGAATGAGCCCTCAGGCCTGAGGGTGGAATTTTTCCCAGTTTTTCATAGCAGAATTGTATACAAGACACAATCCACCTGGCAATAATTCTTTTGGTGGCAGGTTTGCCCTTTCCCACTTCTCCATAAGTGAGGAACACCTGGAGGGAGTCAAACCTGTGACCCTTGGTACGCTTTATGTAGTAACTAAGGGCTCTTTTGACATCTAAATTGTGTAGCCTCCTCTCTCCTGAGGAGGAATGATCAGTGAAGAAAACAGGGAGAGACACAGACTGGTTTAAATGGAAGTCTGAAACCACTGTGGGCAAGAACCTTCTATTGGTTCTAAGGACCACTTTATCCCTGTGAAATTAGATAAAATCAGATTCCACTGACGGCTTGCAATTCTCTTATATGCCTGGCAGAGGTAATGACTACCAGGAACACAGTTTTCCAAGTCAAGTACTTAAGCTCTGCTGAAGACATAGGCTCAAAAGGGGGTTGCATGAGTTCAGCAATGCAAACATTCAAATCCCAGGCAGGGGCAGGGTCTCTCAAAGGAGGATTGGTGTGAAGCAATCCTTTAAAAAATTTACAGAACACAGGATGGGAAGATAGTGAGGAAGACATCCCCACTGATAAAAATGCAGAAACAGCTGACAGGTGTACTTTGAGAGTAGCTGGTCTGAGGCCTAGGCCATTAAGATGGACCATATAATCCAGAACCCCAGGCAATTCAGCAGTGTCTGGAGAAACATGCTTCTTAGAACACCAAATGCTGAATCTTTTCCATTTGGAGTTGTAAGTCTTTCTGGTGGAGGGCTTTCGAGAAGTCTTGAGGATATCCAGAACCCCTTGGGAAAGATGCAGATCTGCAAACTCTAGCTCTTCAAGAGCCATGCTTTGAGATTGAGAGACTGAAGATTAGGGTACCAAATCCTCCCCTGAGATGATGTTAACAGGTTGTAATTCCTGGGAAGAGACAGGGGAAGATGGACTGCTAGGGACAGCAACAGGGGGTACCAGGGCTGTCTGGCCCAATCTGGAGCAATCAGGATCACCTTGCAAAGTTGAGACCTTATTTTTACTAAAACTTTGAACAGGAGTGGGAAGGGGAAAGGCATACAGAAACTTCCCTTCCCAATTCAGGATCAGGGCGTCCAGAGGGACTGAGCCCAAGACTGGAGGTCTGCAACAAAAGAGAGGGAGTTGGTGATTGTCTAGGGCTGCAAAGAGATCTATCTCTGGAGTGCACACCTTGAAAAAATCTCTTTCAACACCTGAGGGTCCAGGAACCATTCGTGATGACCCTGAGAAATCCTGTTCAGTGCATCTGCTAGCACATTGTCCTTGCCTGGAAGGTGAACTGCTACAAGAGAGGTTTGCAGGGAATAAGCCAGGGACCACAACTTCATGGCATCTGTGCACAAGGCCATGGACTGAGTGCCTCCCTGCTTGTTGATGTACGACATGGTGGTGGTGTTGTCTGTTCTGACTTGAACCACCTTATTCTGTACTGACTGTGAGAATGCTTTTAGAGCCAGAAAAACTGCCCTGAGCTCTAGAAGATTGATATGGAGAAGGGATTCTTGGGGGGACCACAGCCCCTGGGCAGTAAGGGACCCCAGATGGGCTCCCCAGCCCAGGACAGAAGCATCCATGGTAAGGACCACGGAACAAGGCTGAGCAACAAAAGGAACACCTTGTCTTAAATTGTCCTGATCCTGCCACCACTGGAGGGCTTGGATCAAGGTCAGAGTCACTGGGATCAGTTTGGTAAGGGAATCCTTCCTCTGAGACCAGAACGCTCTCAGGCAGAACTGAATATCCCTCATCTGGAATCTTGCCCCTTGGACCACTGCTGTTGAAGCTGCCATGTGGCCCAAGAGCTGGAGGGAAATGCCTTGCTAGTCGAGATACCCGAAGGCTGAAGGAAGAAACTAGTTCCATAAGAACCCTTGCCCTTTCTAGAAGAAGAAAGGCTCTTGCTCTGAGTGTGTCCAGTTCTGCCCCTATAAAGGTAAGAAGCTGGACTGGTTCGAGAACTGACTTGGGAAGGTTGAGAAGAAATCTTAGAGGAGTGAGCACTTGCTGGGTCACATGCAGGTGAGACTCGACTTGGTCTGGAGACTGGCCCACTATTAGCCAATCATCCAGATATGGAAAAATGGAAATCTTTTGCCTTCTTAGAAAGGCAACTACTACTGCCAGACACTTTGTGAAAATCCTTGGGGCTGAGGTCAGGCCAAAGGGCATTGCTCTGAACTGATAATGGCCTGAGGGCAACTCGAACCTGAGGTACTTTCTGTGGGAGCACCTGATGGGAATGTGAAAGTAGGCATTTTTGAGGTCCAGGGAGGCTAGCCAGTCCCCTGGCCTTAGAGAGGAAAGGATTATTCCCAGAGTTATCATCTTGAACTTTGGTTTTAAAAGATGTTTGTTTAGATATCTTAGGTCTAGGATGGGTCACCACTCTTCTGTCTTTTTGGGGGTCAGGAAGTACCTGGAGTACAGTCCTTTGCCCCAGTGTAGGGAAGGTACTCTCTCTTTAGCTCTTAAAGCTAGGAGAGAAGAAACCTCTGCTTCTAGGGCAAGGGTTTCTGAGAGATTTGCAGGTGGAGAAGATCTGGCTCTCATCTTTGGAAATTTTTTGAAGCTGAGAACCAGTCCCTGGCTTACTACTTCCAGGACCCACTTGTCTGATGTAACAGACATCCAGTCCTGGACAAAGTAAGCCAGCCTGCCCCCTACTGGAATAGAAGAGTCGACCCAGGCAGGCCCATCAGGGTGTCTGCTTGGCAGGGGCTTTAGGCTGAGGAGTGGATGCAGCCCTGCTCATCCCCCTTCTGCCTCTCCCTCTGAAGAACTCCTCTGAGAAAAGGAAGAAGAGGCCTGTGCTTGGTAAAAAGGCCTTTGAAAAGGCCTGCCCCTGCCCCTAGACTGCTGCCTTTGAGGAGTTGCCTGCATTTCCTTGGCCTGAGCACTCCTGTAAGTGGTCCTGTACTCATCCATTTTCTTCATGTAATTCTCTGTCTGCTCCCCAAACAGAGAATTACCCACTACAGGAAAATCCATGGCCTTAGCCTGGGTGTCCTGCGAGAGGCTAGTACATCTGAGCCAAGCCATCCTCCGAAGAGCCACAGATGTAGCCATGACTCTTGATGACACATCATTAAAGTCCACAGCAGCATGAAACTGAACTTTAGATGCCTCAATCCCATCTGCAGCCACTGCCTCCAGTTCCTTGGCTAACTGAGTGGAGGCCTGTTTAGCCAGTGCCAGTACAGTGTTCCACCTGGACTTCTGGTACCTGGCTGTATAGGCCATGTAATTCGCCTGCCTGCGTCCCAAAGAAGATGCCATGTACTGTTTCTTTGCCATGGCATCAATCTTCCTGGAGTCCTTGTCGGGTGGGGGGACAAGGGAATATTTGCCTTGTCACAGGCAGCAGCCTGCATTACCCCAACATGGCTGCATTGTTGATATAAGAACTCCATGTCTGAGCCTGAAAGTGTATACCTTTTGTCCATTCTTCTTTAAGATTTTAAGACTTTAAGATTTTTTGTGTCTGTTTCCCAAAAGATTTATGGAGGGGAATAGACAGTCTCCTGGACTCTGGGATGTCCATCATCTCTACATAATCAGGCTCCTCTTGATCTTCCACAGCCTCCTCCATAGGAAGCTGGAGGGTTTCAACCACCTTTCTGTAAAACATAAAGTGAGAAGGGGACTCAGAAAGCCTAGGAGGGGAAACACCTGAAGGTCTGTCTGGGGAGATGTCCAGTTCCACAGGCACATCCAGACCTTCACTTACATCATCATCCTCAAATTCCCCTTCCTCTTCAAATTCTGGTTCATAAAAATCTTCAAGGGTATATACTCTTGAACCAGGGGAACCAACCGAACCGAACTCCTGCCAGAAGGAGCCGGATCAGTCGGAACCAGACTGAGCAATTCCACAATCTGAATCGCTCTGGCTATCTCTTCGGCGGTCAGTACATGAACCTCTGGATCCGAACCGGTCGATTTATCTTTGCAGTTTCTTTTTGTCGGAACCAATCCTTCAGAATTGGCTCTCCTTTTGCCTGAAGAAGTATCGCCCTGGTCAGAGGGCACTCCTTTTGGTTCAGTCGAAACCGCACCGGGCTGGCCATCCGGGTCAGCTGACTTCTCTGCCTCCTTTTCCCTCAGTCTACCTAATCTCTTCTCAAGGGTAGATTTGGGAAAGCTTTTACATATTTGGCAGTCTGAATCAAGGTGGTCAAACCCAAGACAATTAACACAGGTGGTGTGGGGATCGGCCTTAGCAAAGACCTCCCCACACTCACTGCAGTGTTGAAACCCAGTGGGCCCGTTTTTTTTCTTGCGTCTCTCAGACATGGCCAACCTAACCAAACTTACCCTTTTTTTGGCAACCACCAGGCAAGACTCCCTTATCAGTTCCTAACCATGTCACGGGTATTGGAAAAAAACGGTTCAAAACACATCTTTTTTAGAACCGATAAGAGCCGGTAACCACACACTAAGTAAACAAGCAAATTTTACTATCAAATGGCCGGTTCAGCCAAACCGAGCTGCACTTTTACAAGTTCCACACAGACAAACAGAATAATTCCTATATAGTACTCACGGCACCACAGACAGAGACTGAACCGACTATGCGGATACTTTTTTCAGTTTAAAAACCAACAAAAACTGAAAACTTTAACCGACTTTTGAACTGAGCTGAAGGAGAAATCTCTGGAGCGACCGTTCCATGAGCGGCCGGAATATGGGGTCAGTGCGGGTAAAGAATCTGACAGTTTAGGTTTGAATCACTCCAGACAGAGACTTAAACCGAGCTCGAGCTCAGCATTCTATGCCCTGTATAGAAAGTTAACTATTTTTTCTCCGCGGCAGTTCAAAGGTTGGGAATCACTGCAATTGCCAGAATACAGCAAGACTTCATGCTGTTTGAACTATTTTTAGTACGTATATCTACCAATTGAATTTTTAACTACAAATAAAATGCCACGGTTCCAGAAACAGTTTATTCTACATTTCCTTACTTTGTACCCTTTGTGCTTCAAGTCTAATATATGCATCAATAGTATATATGAATCAATAACCCTGACTATTTTTCACCACTTCAGGACTGTTTTTAAATAAACATTGAAGCTGAATAAATATTATGTACAGCAGTTACATTTCCCATACTAAATATTTATTAATACAAGTAGCCATTTCTTTAGTGTAGGTTGCTGCTTCTTTGTAGTTAGCCATTATTCCTTACCAAAGTCACACCTGCCATTGGGTTAGTAATAGTATGAGCAAGCTATATTGATTCACACACAATGAAAAAAGGATTATCGAAGCATTTTAGACTGCAGGTATCCTTCCGTGCACTTATATTATCTAGGCTTCATCACACATAAAGTGAACTCATGGGAATGGAAGTTACATCGAAAGCTTAACCCTTGCTGTGCTGTGGATAGATATATCACTCCACAATTCCAATATATTCTGCCTGTGTTGGCAGCCCAAGGGTTGAATGATGTTTCAGAGCATACTGTTAAGAGTGAATTAGTTTTACTCATGCTGATAAAAGCAAAATGGTTTCATACCAATTATCAGCTTGAAGCACGGGTTGGTCCAGGATTTTTCAGTAGAGGGGGGAGCAATTTCTGGGTCATTTTGAAAAGAAAAATATTACACAAGCCTACTGTACTTGATATATTTCTATTTACGTAAAGGTACCTTTAAAGAGCTGCTGAGGTCATGGGGACACTTAAAAAACATAATTTTAGTCACAGTTGGGTTATATGTTCCTGTTCCTATATTCCAGATATCATTTAGCACATGTCATATAGCAGTGTGATGGGTTCACTAGGCTCCAGGCTTGCCTCTGGGGTCAGAGGATCAGAAGGTCAAAGGTTCTAGTCCCTCACCAGGAACTAAGGATAATGCCCACTACTGACACTGTTGTACAGCACTAGGAGGGCTGCACTGTGCCACACTGTGGTTGCGATGTTTCATTTCATTTCATTTATATAACCTGGTAAGCAAATTGGCAGGAACTACCACTTTTCACAGCGACCAGTAAACTGAATCCTTTTTGTCCACCTTCTGTGGCTTTCCTGGTATAAGTTAAAAATCCCATGGTATTTAGTGTAAGAGTAGGGGATGTTCCCCATGTCCTGGCAAACATTTCCCCTGTCAATGAAATGGGTCTCTGTAACCCCATCCCCATAATGTACCTGGAAACAGGACGCCACAGCTTAAAGTGCCTTTCCAGGTCATAAATTAACAATAAATGAATACATGTCTGTATTTAGCTCCCCTTGTTCTTTATAACAGCAGAAATAAATATGGAAGCAGGATCACTGTCCCCTAGACTTTACTGACTCTGGCTGCTTGACTACACCTGACATCAGAATGCTCTGGTCATTACATTATAATTTATTGTTGTGGCAATGCTAATGATATCATAAGCAGAGAACCAATGCTAGGTCTAGACAAGCAGCCAGAAAACAGAATGTCTGTAGAACAGGGATCTTTCATACTAAAATACATAGTTAGGGCTGGCCTGCCAGTACAGCAATAGCCCTATGATTTGGGGTGCCAGTGACCCGGGATCGGGAGCGACTTCAGGAACTCGAGGATCGTCTGAAGGGAGGTGGACTGAGCATCTTATGGACTGCTCTCCTCCTCCAGGGTGGGTGGGAGGTGGACCACTGTGCTACCAGCTCCTGGCGGTGGCTGGGAGCTGGTGCACTAAGCGGCGGAATAACGGGTCAGTGCGGGCAGACATCAGACGTGGCAACATTATTGTTGTCATTGCATCATTGCACACCCATGCCATGGGGGAACAAGGGAAAAACAAATCCTCCAGCATGCATGAAGACTGGTCCCGATGATGCCATATCACTCACACTCAGGCTGCTCCCCCTGGATCCAGACCCTGGATCTTCCGCAGTGGTGGTGTTAGTACCCACCATGAAGTGGTCGTGAGAGGAATGGAGGAGGGGTGTGAACCTGACTTTCTGGTGCCTGAGACCCAGTCGGGATAAAAGGGAACCAGAGGTGCACCCCCACTGAGGAAGGAATAAACAAATCAAGGGAAAAAAACAAAACATACAGGGTTATTTTAAAAAGGGACACAGTGCCGGCTCCATGACACTGAGTGATAGGAGATCCCTCAGCATGTTGGTGACCCAAGTTTGTGCCTGAGCCCAGGACTACAGGAGCAGAGACTGGCAGGGAGGGTTTGGAGCATCTGTCAGATGCTCTCCTCCCTGGGGGGGGCGAGTGCAAGCCTGCATCACTCTTGTGTGGCTCTTGGGGCCCATGGTGGTGGCACACTTTGCAGCATGGATGACCACACACCGCATGTGCGACCTGCCAGGACACCGCATGCATGTGGCTGCATTGTGGGTGGGAGGAAAAATGGGAAAAGATTCTGCTGCTTGGCTGACCAAATGACAGCCGCTGGTCCCCTCTCCCACCATGCAGCCTGGAGATGAGCCTCGGAGCCAATCCCTGCCATAGACTGGGGTAGTGTGAAGCCCAGTCTCCACTCCTGTCCCTGCTCAGGACGGGGGCTCCCCGATGAAAGGATATGTTGGGCCAGTGGCAGGGCCAGTGTTAGGCACCCACAAAACCTGCACCAGCGGGAGGCGCCACATGCAGCTGGGGCCTCCAACAAACAGAAACTTTTTTTTTTAAGTTGCCTTTAACTCTTGCTGTTCCACAGGCTGATACATCAGTCTAGCATTCCCATATGTTCTAATTCTGTCTTGTCAACAGCCTATGGATTAAACTTTTCTTTTGGAAATGTTTTTCTTCAAGACAGTCCATGCTTTTCCATGGCCCCTCTCCATTGACATTCCTGAGGACGTCTGGCAGTTTGTGCTGTACCTACTAGTGTAGCCCCTCCCCATTGACATTGCTGAGAATGTCTTTATGAGCGTTGGGGGAGCAGAGACAGTGAGGGCAGCTGGTGGAAGGCACTGCTGATGACATCACGGATCCTGGCTGGTAGAGACATGCCACTGCCAGCTGATCATTCATGTATAAATTAAGCCTAAAAGTGTGGATGGCATGGGAAGGAAGAAACCAGGAGCTTTAAGTTTGTTTTCAAATCATGTTTCAGTCCTTGCTTCTCACAGCAGTATATGTGGCAGTACTTACAACTTGTTACAGGATAGGAGACAGAGAAGCAGTGAATTTACACCACTCCAGAGGGACAGGGAGGGGATAAACATTTTTTCCTCTCTAAGCCCGAGGCAAGCAGCAAGCAAGGAAGGAAGGGGAGGGTTGAGAGCACATTGATTTATTGATTGGAGTCAGCTTGCAAAAGACATTGCTCTGCCCATCACCCACAGTGCTAGTGGGAGGGGGTAATCACAGTGTGCCAGAGAGTGAGACAGAAGTAAAGGATCAGGCATCGAAGGCTACTGATGGTGGTGTTGGGAGTATGCACTGGACTTTCAACCCCAGTGCAAACAGCCAAACACTACTTTGGGCTCGGCTTCAGCAGCACTTTGGAGTAATATAGGCCTGAAGCCAGTCTGCTGAATGCCAGCCACTAGGGATTTCGGGGAACCAAGCAACATGTATTCCATTATTTGGAAGTGACTTGTGAGTTTTTAAGCTCAGCACGAAATAGGACAGGAATGACAAGGTTCACCCCACCCCTACTCCAAGGGAAAAAGTCTGACACACACGTATGAGTAAATCAAGGCTAAAATTACAGAAATGTTCAGTTTTTGGATGGGAGGGAGGAGTGCGCATCTTTAGGAGTCTGGTATTAATCTTAAACATAAATAAATGAAATTGCTTTCATACAGTCCTAGAGCAACATATGTTTTGGTTGTAGTTAGGGATAGTTTTGATACTACATAGTGGGTAGTGTTTAACCTCACAGGTATGAAACGGATCCAGCTGCCATTTGAAGTGATTTTTATTAATATGACATTTTAGAACATGATGCCAGATGAAGATTTGAAGATTACGTATTTTTACAAAAAAAAAAAAAAAAAGAGCAAGGGGCTTAAACTGCACTGTGAATAAGAAAGTGCTAGTGGGGGAAGTGGGCATGTCATCAGTCACTGACTCTGCAGTCCATATTTATTTTGGTTTATCTGTTCAGTGACTTTTTGTTTGTTACAATCCTATGTTTCTCTCTTTCATCATGTCTGTTTGCCCAGTGTTGTTGGCACCTCACCAGTCCCATTACCTGTCTTCTCTGGACCTACCTCCACCACTTACACTGGACCATCTGTGGTAGGTGAGGTGAAGTCCATTCTTGGTAGTGTGGGACCAGCTGTGGGGGTTTTCATCCCATTTTCTTTACTAAGGGTTCATTTCCACATACTGGCTCTTGGCACGCTAACGGCATCCATCCCCCATTGAGTGCCTTCACTGTGATATCTCTGTTTCTGCCAGGAGGCAGAGCACAACATCCCCCCTTCCACTACAGAAGGGGAGCTGTCTTTGGGATGCTCAATCTTCCTTCCCCAGGACAGCTCCCAATGACCTGCGTCCATTCCTGAACTGAATATAGAAGCAGTCTAGCTGAATAATGGCATTATGGCACTCTGGCCCTTCTCTTAACATGTTAATTTAACCTTGCGGGAATAAAGTATTCAGCTTCACCTCATACCTCATACACCTAGGGTTAGCTTAATGGACAGTAATCCAACCTCTCATCATGCCTTAATGCCCAAATATGTAAAACTGATGAATGTGTTAAAATTAGATGCATGGATTGTTTCTAGACTTAAAAATGAGATTCAGCACCTATGTGTGTGGTGCATTGGCATTTTAATTCCATAAAACATAAGTAAAGCATGAGCCACGTCTAAAAAGATAAACAGGTGGGAGGCCCCCTGTCATTAATGTCACTGGGGGCCCCCCATCATTAATTTCGCTGTGGGCCCCCAAAATCCTAACACCAGCCCCGGCCACTGGGATCTCGGCAGGATGGGGGATGGAGGGAATGGTGGTACAGGGATTTCACAGTGGAATGCAGGGACCATAGGCAGGCCTGAAGGAGTGGCTAGTCAAGGGGCCTAGGGTAAAAAAAAAAGGGACACAAACTGCATCTTAGAAAGTTGTTTTCCAATATTTTTCCATGACTTCAGGAGCATTTAATCTCTGTATATTGCAGCACAGCTGAGGACATCATTTGAGAAGTCAGAAGTCAGAGAGTTTGGCCCATAAAAGGCCTCTGAAACTTTTATGTTTCACTTATGTTGCTTTTCACTGTCCCCCATCCCTGGCATGAATGATCAGAGTTACAGAGGTTATAAATTTCTTGGACCAAGATGGGTGAGTGGCAATCATGTCAGCTGACATTTCTCGGACTAAGAAGATAGGCAAGCAGTGGTTATGTCAGGTGACCTTTCTCAGGCTAAGAGGTGAGTGAGTGGAAGTAGCACCAGCTGACTTTTCTCAGGTCAAGATGGCAGGCATGTGGCATTTGTGTCAGTGACCTTTCTCAGCCCAGGAAGGTGGATGAGTGGTGGTCTTTTCACCTGATGTCAGCAGTGCTCCTTGGTTGGCTGGCAGGATGTGTGTGCGTGCTGGACAACCTGCACCCTGTCTTCCTTGGAACTAACTGCCTTACCTCCATGACAAGCACAGCTCCCAGTTGGCAACAGTGTGGTATTCTGTCTTGTGCATGAATCTCAGTCTACTAATCTACTTCAATGTGGGATTCTGTGAACTGCACCTGAAATGATCTCTGTCCCAGGGTGAAATTCCAGGATTTGTACATGACCAGCAGTCTCCCAGCTGGTCCCAGTGAAGGATTCTGGATCTTGCACCTGAACTCCATTCTCCCAGTTGGTCCCAGTGTTGGATTCTTGGACATGCACATAAGGTCCAGTCTCCCAGTTGGTCCCACTGTACAATTCTAGGACTTGTATAGGAACTCCTGTCTCCTAGTTAATTCCAGTGTAGGATTCTGGGACTTGAACCTTAACTCCAGTCTCCCACTTGATCCCAATGTAGGATTCTGGGACTTGCATGAAAATCCATTCCCGCAGTCAATCCCAGTGTAGAATTCTGGGAGTTGCACAGGAACTCCAGTCTCCCAGTCAGTCCCATTACAGGACTCAGGAACTTGCACCAGAACTCCAGTCTCCCAGTTGGTCACAGTCTGGATTCTCAGACTTCCACAGCAATTCTGGTCTCCCAGTGTAGGATTCTGAGATTACACCTGAACTCTAGTCTCCCAATTGGTCCTGGCATAGGATTCTGGGACTTGCACTGTAACTCCATTCTCAAAGCTGATCACGGTGTTGGATTTTGAAACTTGCACCTGAACTATAGTCTCCCAGCCAGTCCCAGTGTAGGAATCTGGGACTTGCACATTAACCCCAGTCTCACAGTTGGTCCCAAAATAGGATAGCGGGACTTGCACCTGAACTCCGGTCTCCCAGTTGGTATCGGTGTAGGATTCTGGGAAATGCACCTGTACTCCAGTCTCCCAGTTGGTCCCAGTGTATGATTCTGGGACTTGCACCTAAACCCCAGTCTCCCAGTTGATCCCAGTGTATGATTCTGGGACTTGCACCTGAACTCCAGTCCCCCAATTGGTCCCAGTGTAGGATTCTGGGACTTGCACAGGAACTCCAGTCTCCAGGTTGATCCAAGTGTAGGATTCTGGGGCTTGCACACATACTCCATTCTCAAAGCTGATCACGGTGTTGGATTTTGGAACTTGCACCAGAACTCCAGTCTCCCAGTTGGTCACAGTCTGGATTCTCAGACTTCCACAGCAATTCTGGTCTCCCAGTGTAGGATTCTGAGATTACACCTGAACTCTAGTCTCCCAATTGGTCCTGCTATAGGATTCTGGGACTTGCACTGTAACTCCATTCTCAAAGCTGATCACGGTGTTGGATTTTGGAACTTGCACCAGAACTCCAGTCTCCCAGTTGGTCACAGTCTGGAATCTCAGACTTCCACAGCAATTCTGGTCTCCCAGTGTAGGATTCTGAGATTACACCTGAACTCTAGTCTCCCAATTGGTCCTGGTATAGGATTCTGGAACTTGCACTGTAACTCCATTCTCAAAGCTGATCACGGTGTTGGATTTTGAAACTTGCACCTGAACTATAGTCTCCCAGTCAGTCCCAGTGTAGGAATCTGGGACTCGCACATTAACCCCAGTCTCACAGTTGGTCCCAGTATAGGATTCTGGGACTTGTACCTGAACTCCAGTCTCCCAGTTGGTCCCAGTGTATGATTCTGGGACTTGCACCTAAACCCCAGTCTCCCAGTTGATTTCAGTGTATGATTCTGGGACTTGCACCTGAACTCCAGTCCCCCAGTTGGTCCCAGTGTAGGATTCTGGGACATGCACTTGAACTCCAGTCTCCCAGTCAGTCCCAGTGTAGGATTCTGAGACTTTCACATCAACTGCAGTCTCCCAGTTGGTCCCAGAGTAGGATTCCGGGACATGCACCTTAACTACAGTCCCCTAGTTGGCCCCAGTGAACTGTAGTCTCCCTGTTATTCCCAGTGTAACCACCCCCACTACTTTATTCAGTTAGCACCCCTTATTTAGTTACTGGCATCCATACTGGGCACACAATCAAAATTTAGAAATGGCACCACCGCAAGCTTTGGGAATGTGTACTAGGCTCATTCACTAGAGATTAAGGGGTGGAGTGTACAAATCAACCATTGGTATTTACAAACCAGGTCATGGGGAGAGATTTTTTGCTGCTAGGCATATGCTAGACCTATCCTCTGGAGGGGTACCCTGTAAATACACAAAGGAAGCAATAACATAACTGCCCAGACCATAGTTGGGGTTCTAGAGTGAGTCTTTATTCAAAAAATGTTCTTTAAAGCAAGGATGGACCCCCAAAAGTTTACACTTCTTGGCACTCTTTCTCTTACAGAAACAAAAATTGAACTGTAACTGACAGAACCTCTTTGTATTCCCACCGGAGTAGGACATAGGGCACTTGCATTTGTATTCCCACAGATGTAGGACATAGAACACTTGCATTCAGTGGCATCTTGGCCACAACTGAAAACACACTTTGCTAACCTTAACACAATTCTTCCAAAAACAGTGAAGAAACTGTAACCCACTACAGTGTGTATAATCCTCTTCAGACATTTGGCCATTTGTCTAAAGTAACCAGGTACCCTTACTGAACCTGTTAGTTCTGAACTGGTTACTCCAGATGGGGTTCTGCCCACCCTTTGCTCCCAAATTCATACTCAGCCATTCTTTCAGAGTTACACTTTAAACATCTGCAACACCTCTTGAAATGCTATGAATGGAGACTTGGCATTCAGCATTCAAATCACCATCTAGGTAGTGTAAAGGTAAAAGTCTCGAATAGTGTGATATAGACATACCTCTGCACACTACACACCTCAGCCAACTTTGCTTCAAGAACAGTCTTGCACATCTGTTCTTACAGAAAATGGTGCCTTTCCTTAGGCATGGAACACAACAAAACAGGTACTTGCTCCCTCTAGCAAAAGTCAGATTTCACTCACTGTCATACTTTCAGGCAGCTTTAAAACATCCTGGACCAATACAGAGGATTGCCCCTTGGATCCACCGAATTGCAATTCCTTTCACCCCTCCAGGGATGAAATCAGGAAATCCTACTGAAGAAAAGGTCTCCACCACTTCACTTGGCAAGCTGGAGAATGATCAAACTAGGGTGAGAAACCCAGTGCCCTAGCCTCAGAGCCCACTGGCAGAGCAGCTGTCACTCCCACACTCTAACTCCAAACTTCCCACTCCAAACCGCAACGCTGACTAACTGCTGTTCCCAACATTCTCTCTCCCACCTCAGCAGCTGGCACAAGGGTCATACTGCTGCGAGAGTTCCAGATGAACTCATCACTTCAGTCTCAGCTGGAGCCAAGTAAACAGAAGAGTAAGCAGATGAAAAAACATTTAATTAGTTAATCACTGGCTGCCCCTCCTTGTCTAGCACTGTCACTGAGGGGATTCTAGTAACCCCAAGGGACTGAGTGGTTACACCAGTGTAGGATTTTGGGACTTGCACAGGAACTCTCATCTCCTAGTTGGTCCCACTGTAGGATTCCTAAACTTGCACCAAAACTCCAGTCTCCATGTTGGTCCTAGTATGGATTCTGGGACTTACATAGAAACATAGAATTTGATGGCAGATAAGGACCGCTTGGTCCACCCAGTCTGCCCATTTTCCTACCTAACAGATAAGCTGCAGATCCTTGTTAACCAACAGCTTACTTCCTCCTACCGCCCCCACTAGGACTGCCTCATGTCTGTCCCATGCATTCTTGAATTCCCCCACTGTCCTTGACTCCACAACTTCCTCAGGGAGGCTGTTCCATGCATCCACAACCCTCTCCATGAAAAAATATTTCCTCACATTACCTCTCAGCCATCCCCCTCTATCTTCAAATTGTGCCCCCTTGTTCTTGCACATCTCTTTTTCTGAAAGATGCTACCCTCTTGGACTTTGCTGATTCCCTTGAGGTACTTGAAAGTTTCTATCATGTCCCCTCTCTCTCTTCTTTCTTCAAGGGTATACATATTAAGCTCCTTTAGTCTTTCTTCGTATGTCTTCTGGTGCAGACCCTGTACCATTTTGGTTGCCCTCCTCATGACAGCCTCCACTCTGTCTGTGTCTTTGTGGAGATAGAGTCTCCAGAACTGCACACAGTACTCCAGATGGGGTCTCTCCAACTGTCTGTACAGAGGGATAACAACTTCCTGTTTTCTACTATTGATGCCTCTCCCTATGCATCCCAGTATCCTTCCAGCCTTCCTTACTGCCTTCTCCACATTGCTTGCCCACCTTTAGGTCATCTGATACAATTACCCCATGTCCCTTTCCATTTTACTGTTGTCAGTATCTCACCCCCATTGTGACTCTTTCCCTGGGTTTTTGTTTCCCAGGTGCATTACCTTGCACTTCTTTGCACTGAATCTGAGCTGCCATACATTTGACCATTCTTCCAACCTTGCCAAGTCCCTTCTCATCCTTTCCACTCCATCTTGTGTATCAACCCTGTTGCAGATCTTTATGTCATCTGCAAAGAGACATACTTTTCCTTCCAGTTCCTCTGCAATGTCACTTATAAAGAGATTAAAAAGGACTGATCCCAGTACTAAACCCTGCGGTACCCTGCTAGTAACCCTCCTTTCTTCACTGTGGACTCCGTTTACTACTACCTTTTGCATCCTGTTGTCTAGCCAATTTGTTATCCAGGCTACCACCTTGGAACCCACTCCAAGGCTGGCTAACTTGTTTATTAATCTTGTGTGTGGGACTGTATCAAATGCCTTGCTAAAATCTAGGTAGGCCATGTCCACAGCCCCTCCCTGGTCTACTACTTTGGTCACCCAATCAAAGAAATCTATTAGATTCATCTGACACAACCTTCCCATCATGAATCCATGCTGCCTTGGGTCCTGTGCCCCACTGACCTCTAGGTACTCAACAATTCCTTCCTTCAGAAGTGATTCCATCATTTTCCCTACCACTGAGGTTAAACTAACTGGTCTGTAGTTTCCTGCCTCTGTCCTGCTCCCACTTTTGTGAAGAGGAATCACATCCATCCTCCTCCAGTCCTCAGGTACCACCCCATCCTCCCATGATTTGTTAAAGAGAGTAGTCAGTGGTGTCACTAGTTCTACCCTTAGTTATTTTAGAAATCTTGGGTGAATCCTATCAGGCCCCATTGCTTTGTCCACCTTAAATTTTAAGAGTTCTTTCAGAACCCTTTCTCCTGTAAATGGACTGGCATAGAACCCCGTCTTTGCAGTGTTTCTCTTGTTTGGTTTAGGTACCTCCCCCTCCTCTTCCTTTGTGAATACTGAGCAGAAATATTTGTTCAGTATCCCGGCCTTTTCACTGTCACCCTCTGCCCACATTATCTCCCCTTTATTAAGCCTCAGTATCCTTCCTTTGGTCTTTCTTCGCTCTCTAATGTACCTATAAAAGGTCTTATCCCCCTTTTTAACAGAGTTGGCTATCCTTTCCTCAGTTTGGGCCTTTGCTATTCTGACTGCTTTCCCTGCCTCTTTCTGCTTTAACTGATAAAGTTCTTTGCCCTGCTCCTTCAGTGCTTCCTTACATTTCCTGAATGCTATCCTTTTCTCCTTAACCTTCCCTGCCACCTCTTTTGAGAACCATAGCAGTTTTTTCCTTTGTTGTGTTTTGTTTATTTGCTTTACACAAAGGCTGGTTGCCTCTGTGATGGCTGTTTTGATTACTCCCCATTGTTCCTCCACCCCTCCTTCTTGCCTGTTTGCTAGTGCTTTTCTGAGGCACTCTCATTTTCCCAAAGCCAGCCCTCCTAAAGCCCAATACTCTTGCTTTTGTATGGCTTGATTGTATGGCTGTGTTTATCGTGAACCACAGTGTTTGGTGGTCGCTTGTTCCCAGATGGCTACCCACTTCTAAATCTGAGATTCTTTCTCCGTCCCTGTTTGAGAGTACCAGGTCTAAGATTGCTCCCTCCCGAGTGGGTTCCAATACTAGCTGTCTGAGGCATGCCCCTTGTAGGGCATCAAGAATGACCCTTCGCTTGGACGTGCCTGCAGAAAAGATGCTCCAGTTCACATCTGGCATATTCAGGTCCCCCATCAACAATATCTCCCCTTTTTCTGCCATTCTAAGGATGCCTTCTATCATTTCCTTGTCCATTCCCTCCCCCTGAGATGGAGGTCTGTATACAACCCCCATGCAGATTGTGGTGTCATTTCCAGTCTCCAGGGTGACCCAGAGTGCCTCATCTGCTCCCTGTTTACTCTTTAGTTCTGTTGCTTTGATCACTTCCTTTACATAGAGAGCTACTCCTCCTCCTCTTTTACCCTCCCTGTCCCTCCTCTAGATTGTGTATCCTGGTATGTTGACACCCCAGTCATGGTTCTGTGTGTACCATGTTGCTGTGACTGCCACAATATCAAGGCTACCCTCTTCCATCAAGGCCACTAGTTCAGGGAGCTTGTTACACAGACTATGGGCATTGGTACTCATCACCCTCCACTTTTTGATGGCCTTACCCCTTTTAGCCCCATCCCTGTCCTTACTTCCTTTGTCTTTTTTTACATTTACCTCTGTCCTGCTCCCTAATGACTTCTCTACCTTGGTGTTTACTTCACTAATTACCATGTTTTGTGGGGCAAGGCTGGGATTTCCCTGCTCCTTTTCAGTACCTCCCCCTTGGCTAGTTTAAATGTTTGCCAATGAAGCATTTAAACCTCTCACCTAGGATCCTGGTATCCCCACAGGACAGATGCAGACCACCACACCAGTATAGTTCTGCATCCCTCCAGGTGGCTCCCCTGTCCCCAGTGAAGCCAAAACCCTGAGCTCCACACCAGTTTTTCAGCCATTCATTGAATTCCCTGGTGAGGAGTACCCTAGCATCACCCTTGCCATAAACAGGCAGCACCTCCAAGAAGGTTACCGTATGCGCTACTTGTTGAAGACCCCTCCCCAACTCTACAAACTCCTCTTGCACTGCCCTGATCCCATTCCTAGCCAGGTCATTTGTTCCTAGGTGGACAATGACATCCAGCTCCCTCCCTCATGCAGCTGCTCCCACAATCCTGAGGATTCACTTCCTGTCCCTCAAGTCATGGTGCCAGGCAGGCACCTCCCTCTCCCCTTCCTCCCCCACTTCTACCCCCTAATGACTGAGTCCCCCAACAGGAGTTGTTTCCTTCCCCTGTGGGGTCCCATGCCACCCTCCTATGGGTCTCCTTTGTGAAGGTTCCCAGCATCCTCCTTGGTCTCCACTGCAGGTGCCTCCATAGAGGAACCACTATCCACCAGAAGAGTGTGTGAATTGTGGGAGGTACAGTTGGGGGGATGCAACTCTGTTCCACCACCCTCTCCCTCCCTGAGCCCATGCTGGTCCAGCCTCTCCTCTTTCATGGCAACCTCTGAGGTAGTGGCATTGGCCCTGGTTGTCCCTGGATGGGGGAGGAGGCTTCACAAATCCTAGTCAGGTCAGCCTGGAGATGGGCAACCTCCTCCCTCAGACCAGAGAGGTGCCTGCAAACAGGGCAGCATCACAACATCCAGAATGTCTCCCGGGACACTGCTGCCCCACAGCCATTGCACTGCACCACTCCTATCAGGTCTTATTTTGTGTCCCCTCTCCTGTTTCTCTGTAGGCTTACTCTCTCCTTCCCTTACAACTCTCACCCTTCCTGTTCTGGGACAGCAGCTTCCTATATTCTTCAGTAGCCTCCTTCTTCCTTGCTCAGTGTTAGCCCACCAACAGCTGGGGGGGAGAGCAAGCTACTTTTTTCCTTTAGGGTTGACAAAACTAATGTTTCTCTATGATCCTTCCCTTCCTACTGCCAAACAGGAAGTTCCTATTGTCAGTCAAATCCAGTGGCTATAAAAGTAGAACTGGCTTAGGATGGGTGGGATGGAGGGCAATTAGTAAGAAAAAAGGCTAGCAACAGGAAGTTGTAATTGAAGACACCTGCTTTTATATTGTCTAAGCCACACCCCCAATTAAGCTCTCACTCCTCCTACTGATTTGGTAAAGTAAATTGATACAGTACCCTTCCCAGCACAGAACACACACTGACTTTTTCTTTTTTTAACCTTAAATAAGACCCCTTCTACTTCTAATAAAGTATCTGTCTGATTAATCTCAACAGACACTGACTCCTGCTGAGATAGAAGTGTTACATTAGTAAGAAAATGGTAGCTTCTTTTAGTTAGCTGCTTTCTGCTCCAGAAGCAAGCTTTCCGTCTTCCAAAGGCTAGCAACAGGAAGTTGTAATTGGAGACACCTGCTTTTATATTGTCTAAGCCACACCCCCAATTAAGCTCTCACTCCTCCTACTGATTTAGCAAAGTAAGTTGATACAGTACCCTTCCCAGCACAGAACACACACTGACTTTCTTTCTTTTCTTTTTTAACCCTAAATAAGACTCCGTCTTCTTCTAATAAAGTATCTGTCTGCTTAATCTCAACAGACACTGACTCCTGCTAAGATAGAAGTGTTAAATTAGTAAGAAAATGGTACAGGTAGCTTCTTTTAGTTAGCTGCTTTCTGCTCTACAAGCAAGTTTTCTGTCTTCCAAAGGCTAGCAACAGGAAGTTGTAATTGGAGTCACCTGCTTTTATATTGTCTAAGCCACACCCCCAATTAAGCTCTCTCTCCTCCTACTGATTTAGCAAAGTAAGTTGATACAGTACCCGTCTCAGCACAGAAAACACACTGACTTTCTTTTCTTTTTTAACCCTAAATAAGACCCCTTCTACTTCTAATAAAGTATATGTCTGCTTAGTCTCAACAGACACTGACTCCTGCTGAGATAGAAGTGTTAAATTAGTAAGAAAATGGTAGCCTCTTTTAGTTAGCTGCTTTCTGCTCTACAAGCAAGTTTTCTGTCTTCCAAAGGCTAGCAACAGGAAGTTGTAATTGGAGTCACCTGCTTTTATATTGTCTAAGTTACACCCCCAATTAAGCTCTCTCTCCTCCTACTGATTTAACAAAGTAAGTTGATACAGTACCCTTCCCAGCACAGAGCACACACTAACTTTATGTCTTTTCTTTTTTTCAACCCTAAATAAGACCCCTTCTACTTCTAATAAAGTATCTGTCAGAGCAATTTTTCTCAGTTGGTTCTGATGTAAGATTCTGGGACTTGAACTGTAACTCCATTCTCTCAGTTGATCCCAGAGTAGGATTCTGGGACATGCACCTTAACTCTAGTCTCCCAGCTGGCCCCAGTGTAGGATTCTGGGACTTGCACCTGGACTCCAGTCTCCCAACTGGTCCCAGTGTATGATTCTGAGACATGCACCTGAACTCCAGTGTCCCAGTTGGTCCCAGTGTAGGATTCTAGGATTTGCACAGGAAAGCCAGTCTCCCATTTGGTCCCAGTGTAGGATTCTGGGACTTGCAATTGATCTCCAGTGCCCCAGTTGGTCCCTGTGTGTATGATTCTGGAACTTGTACAGGAACTCCAGTCTCCTAGTGGGTCCCAGTGTAGGATTCTGTGACCTGTATGGGAACTTGTGTCTTCCAGTTGGTCCCAGTGTAGGATTTTGTGACTTTCACCTGAACTCCAGACTCCTAGTTGGTCCCAGTGTAGGATTCTGGGACCTGTACAAGAACTCCAGTCTCCTAGTTCATCCCAGTGTAGGACTCTGTGACTTGCACCTGAACTCCAGTCTCCTAGTTGGTCCCAGTGTAGGATTCTGGGACTTGCACATGAATGCCAGTCTCCCAGTGGGTCCCAGTGTAGAATTCTGGGACTTGCACAGAAACTCCTGTCTCTCAGTTTGTTCTGATGCAGGGTTCTGGGACTTCCACAGGATCTCCAGTCTCCCAGTGGGTCCCAGTGTAGGATTCTGGGACTTCCACCTGAACTCCAGTCTCCCAGTTGGTCCAGTAAAGGATTCTGGGACTTGCACATGAACTCCAGTCTCCCAGTCAGTCCAAGTGTTGGAATCTGGGACTTGCACATCAACTGCAGTCTCCCAGTTGATCCCAGAGTAGGATTCTGGGACATTCACCTTAACTATAGTTCCCTAATTGGCCCCAGTGTAGGATGCTGGGACTTGCACATGAACTCCATTTTCCCATTTGGTCCTGGTGTAGGACTCTGGGACTTCCAATGTAACTCCATTCTCTCAGCTGATCACAGTGTTGGATTTTGGAACCTGTATCTGAACTACAGTCTCCCAGACAGTCCCAGTGGAGGACCTTCACATCAACTCCAATCTTCCTGTAGGCTTCAGTGTAGGATTCTGCGACTTGTACCCAAACTCCAGTTTCAGAGTTGGTCCCTGTGTAGGATTCTTGGACTTGCACCTGAACTGCAGTCTCAGAGTTGGTCCCTGTTTAGAATTCTGGGACTTGCACAGGAACTCTCATTTCCAAGTTGGTCTCAGTGTAGGATTCCTAAACTTGCACCAAAACTCCAGTCTCTGTGTTGGTTGAAGTGTAGGATTCTAGGACCTGCATGTAAATACAATCTCCCAGTTGGTCCTAGTATGGATTCTGGGACTTGCAGAGCAATTCTGGTCTCCAAGTTTGTTCTGGTGTTGGATTCTGGGACTTGCATTGTAACTCCATTCTCTCAGTTGGTCACAGTGTTGGATTCTGGGACTTGCACATGAGCCCATCACCCAGTTGGTCCCAGAGTAGGATTCTGGGACATGCACCTTAACTCTAGTCTCCCAGCTGGCCCCAGTGTAGGATTCTGGGATCTGCACATTAACTCCTGTCTCCCAGTTGGCCCCAGTGTAGGGTTCTTGGACTTGCACCTTAACCTAGTCTCCCAGTTGGCCCTAGTGTACAATTCTGAGACTTGCTCCTTAACTCCATTGTCCCAGTTGGTCCCAGTGTATGATTCTGGGATTTCAGAGAAACTCTTGTCTCTCAGTTTGCTTCAATACAGGGTTCTGGGACTTGCACAGGAACTCTAGTCTTCCAGTTGGTTCTGGTATAGGATCCTGGGACTTGCACCTGAACTCCAGTGTCCCAATTGGTCCCAGTGTAGGATTCTGGGACTTGCACCTGAACTTCAGTGTCCCAGTTGGTTCCAGTGTAGGATTCTGGGACCTGTTCCTAAACTCCAGTCTCCCAGTTGGTCTCTGTGCAGGATACTGGGAGCTGCACCTGAACTTGTCTCCCAGTTGGTCCCAGTGTAGGATTCTGTGACATGCATGCAAAGCCAGCCTCACAGCTGGTCTCATTAGGATTCTGAGACTTGCACCTGAACTCCAGTATCGGGTCATGTGCCAGCCGCAGAATAAGATAGACACCTAGTTATAGTCCGGAGAACCTCAAGCAGCAATATATCCATTGCATACCCTGTCAAACCTGTTGTCATCAGATATAAAGTATACTGATTGGTTCCACTGATTATAGTGAGCAAAACTGTTAAATTACAAACTGAAATACTGATCGGAGACAGTGCTACAAGTTTGCAAATTTCCACAATGCCATTACACCAAAGAGGAGCCAGGCTGCTTGAATTCAACAGTTGGAAGGGTCACATTCGCACTCCCCACAGCAGTCTGACGTTGACGAAATAAGAGCCATGCTGCAAGCAATCATATTTAGTCAGGACGTGATCAGAACAGAGATAAGTGTGCTAGTCACTGTAAATGCCATCAACAATAATTCTGAATGTTTTAATAAATGGCTTTCTGAGGCAGAGTCTAGAGTGGTGGGGGCAGAAGAGACTGTAACTAAGCTTGACAGCTATTCAGATTTTTACTACACGCAGATTTCCCTGTTATGGCAAAAGATTGGCGATTTGGAGAATAGGGGCAGGCCCAATAACATGAGATTTGTGGGCATATCTGAAGGGATGTAAAGGGCTAATATGATGTATTTTCTGCAGAAATTCATCTCCAGTCTGTTACAACACAACTGGAGATGTCCCTTGAAAGTTGAAAGGGCACACAAAACTTTAGCTCCCAAGCCCAAACAAGGCACCTCCCCCCACCCCAGGCCAATTGTTGCTTATTTCCTGAAATTTTTGTTTAAAGAAACAATATATAAATTGGTCAGAGAAAGGAGGTTCCTCTTATGGGACGGACATTGGATATCAATATTTCAGGACTACTCAGTGGATGTAGTAGCTCAGAGAAAGGCTTTCACTGAGATAAGAGGAACATTACAGAAGTTGAAAGTGCCATATAAAATTAAATATCCTGTAACTCTGCTGATCACTGTGAACAGGGGGACACATGCCTTTAAAGACATTAGTTTCTGCATGGGAGTTTATAAACAAAAAACTTAAAACAGATGTAAGCAACTACTGGCCGTTTGAATCTGACAAGCATTCTAATTCAAGCACAGCTCGTCCTGTCCCTGTGGTAACCTCCCTCAAATCCTGCACCTCGAAGGATTCCAGCACTGTCTGTCAGAACTCCAAAGTTAAGGCAAACCTTCTGGATCTACCACAATATAAAGATTGGCAAGTGATAAGCTATAAGTGCAAGGGTCTCACCAGGGATCATCACAGAGGTTCAACGTTCCCTTCCAAGGGTCCCTCAAACAAAAAACTTTCCTCTGGAGCCTCAGCCTGCAATGCCTGTTTCTCTCTGATGGTCAACAACCCAGATTTCCTGTCTGAGGGGAAGCTGGTAGCCAGCCAATCAATGTGGAGCTCGATACTGCTCAATTGGATTTCTGCTTGAATCCACGTCATTTGGAGCCCAGTCAAGATGGGGCGAAGCTACATGGTCCTCTCGCTTATGTACCTACGTGATGGTGTACTTTTGATTTGAGGAAGTAAAGGGGAGCACTTTTCTTTCAAGTGGACCACTCTTTGCTTGTGGTAGGTGTTGCACCTTCCACAGAATTGCTTGGAACTGTATTTCAGAGATATTCTGTTCCTTATGTACTTGACTACAGTACCATGCCCTTTGATTTATCTCTGCTAACAACTTTCCACACCGAATTCAAGGCTACCTGATCAGACAATGTTATTGTTGTTTAAGCTGTTCCATCTGAAATCATTACACATTATGACTTACATACATTAATACAGCCACTTGCTCATCATCCTAGGAAATCAAATTGGCTTCAGATTAAGTTATAGCAGTTGGGGGGTATCCTGTTTTGTTCAGTACAATGCATTACTATTGTTAGCGTATTGCCATTGCTGCCAAGAACAAGAACATCATTATAATAAAAATTGTACACTTATCAAAATCAAAATTCCCAATTCAAGTGGGATTAGTATTCTCTGATATCCACAAAATATACAGAGATAGGGACCCCTGGGAAAAAACATTTAAACTGCCTGCTTAACAATAAAACAGACCTCCATTGTACAAATATTGAAACTGCTCCCTTGCATAGGGCTTTCTCCGATAAACAGCTGAAACATTAAACATATGTAAAAAAAAAATGGTTAATATTGGTCATATTTTCCGGTGGTATCTTACCAGATGTCCCATTTTACCTTGAATCTGCACAGTCTCATGAACAATGTAGGCTAGAGCTGCTCCTGTGCAAGCACAGTTACTCTTGCAGCCTCCATTACATGGCAGAAATAGGACCATGGCACAAGGAGTAAGAGCTCCATGAAGGTATGTTAAATGGGAAGCCATTTTGTTAAGATACAGATCACTCAAAAAATATTCCAACCCTCTGGAGATACCCCTACATGCCGTTAAACAGTAATACCCCAAAATGATGTTTTTAACCATCAAATCAATTAATGTCCCAAGTTGCAGTCTTTATTTTACCCTCGACCCTTCACTGCAGTCCTCAGGTCCAGATCTTCAGTCCTCTTCTGCTGCCTATAGTTAAAACTCACTCCACATTTATTCCACGACATGCTAGCAGTGAAAGCATAAAGGCTTTTCAAGAAGTCGTACTTGGGGAAGTTGATCAAACAATAGAAAGCTTAAAAAGTAGAAGGCAATGGGATAATTTAACAGAAGCAGAATGTATAGAATTGAAAGAAATACAGTCAATGACCAATACAGAAATTAAGCAGTCTGATAAAAGGGGCAATGTGGTCATTTTAGACCGAGAAAATCTGAGGCATATAGACAATTGGCTGATTATGAAACATATCGCAGCCATTGATGCCCTACCTCTACATAAATCCCCAGGCCCAGATGACTACACCTCTAATTTCTACAAAGCTTTCAAACAAATGTTAGCCCCTACGCTTCTTGACACTTTTAATTACATTTTCCAACAGGGCCTCTCTGATTTTTCCTTTACAGAAGCCACTATTGTGGTGCTTCCAAAACCTTGCAGGGATCCCTTATTGGTATCAAACTATCGGCCAATATCTCTCATCGATGTTAACCTTAAGATTCTTATGAAGGTGCTGGCTGGTAGGTTGAACCAGGTTTGGCACTCCCTCATTAGTCAAGAACAAGTTGGTTTTGTGGGTGGGAGGCTTTTCATAGACCATCTGCGGAAGCTATCTCACTTAATCTCTGTATCCAGGGACTCCCGGGCCCCTTTGGTTCTGGTGTCCCTAGATGCAGAGAAAGCCTTTGATAGGGGCTCTTGGCACTACCTTCTCAATTTGCTGCCTAAATTCCATAGTCTCCCTAAGTTTATTCAATGGGTAAAGGTACTCTATACCCACCCCATGGCCTGTATTCTGTGCAACAGTATTCTGTCCAACCCCTTCACTTTGCACCAGGGCACCAGGCAAGGTTGTCCACTTTCGCCCTTTCTTTTTAACTTGTTTCTGGAACCACTGATAAGGAAAATTAATACTTCTCCTCAGGTCTCCGTTATCCCTAAAGGACCTCATCAGTATAAACTCTTTGTTTATGCAGATGATATCCTTTTGCATGATACTTCTCCTGCTACATCCTTGCCTGCTGCCCTGGACATCATTGAGGAATTTGGAGGGTTATCCAGTTACAAATTGAATTTAACCAGAATAGAAGTTATGCCACTTAATTCAGTCACCTTGTGGTCCGAGATACAGCATTTGGGCCTTGTTTGGGTCTGGGACAAACTAAAATATTTGGGCATGTACCTCACTCCATCAATGAATAAGATGAAGCAATATAATCTGGACGCAGTTGTTGCTCATCTTAAGCTTGATTTAGATTGTTGGTCCCTATTGCTCATTTCCATCTGGGGCCATTTGAATATTGTGAAAATTAATGTCTTGTCCCACCTCCTATACCCATTACAGATGTACAACTATTTTCTTCTAAAATCCTGGTTTTCCCAAGTTGATAGATTTATATCTTCCTTTTTATGGTGTGGTAAGCCCCGAGGACATTTTTCAAGCTTCAGCACACCAGGGAATGAGGGCCTGCAAGTGCCCAATTTATATTTATACTATTTATCCATTATCTGTTTCAGATTTTTCCAATGGCTCCAGCCCTCATCTGAGGATAGTTCACATACCTACATCCCTCTGTGGCTGGAAATAGAGTGGTTTATATGTTCCCAGCTGGGCTTGGATACACATTCCTTGTTCTATACCCCTTTTTAAAAAGTTCCCAGGTCTTTACACAGTACTCCCATTGCTGAGTCCATACGGGTACATACGCAATTGTGTGCTACACTACATATCTCTCCTCTGAAGGATACTTCTCAGCCTTTAATGAGGAATCCCAATTTAGGAATGGAGGCAATTTACTCAATACATCTTTTTGGCATTTTGCTATGATGACAACAGTAGTGGATCTGATTAAAAATCGGAAGATACTTCCCTTCAAAGAGGTGCAGGCCAAATTCCAACTGCTCCCCCCCCCCAGCTTGTTTTAAATATTTTCAACTCACACAAATGCTCTTACACCGCTTTGGCTCAGGCTTTTGGGATAACTCATATGAGACTCAGGTTCTTGCAATGGCATTTTCGTCCCCCTCCTCCCATGTTACCTCCTATTATTATCACCAGTTATGTTCTTACATGGCTAATCTGGAGGGCCAGCTATATTACCATTGGATCAGGTTTTGCCACCCACTGATCCTCCCCGTAACTGGCCACAGTTTTGGAAACACCTGTACAAATACATTAAATGGGACCAATACTGTACTCTTCAATTAACAGTGTCAGTGGCTCAGCAGGTAGCACACTTGCCTCTGAGGCCGGGAGATCAGAAGGCTGTGGGTTCTGTCCCCACACAAGGCACTTGGGTTAATATCCCAATACTGACACTGCAGTGCAGTATGAGGGTGGGGTGCTGCACTCCTGAGGTACCGTCTTTCGGATGAGAGGTTAAACCGAAGTCCCATCTGCCTGTTCTGATGGTAGTTCAGGTGGATGTTAAAGATCCCATGGCACTTCTCGAAAAGAGCAGGGGTAGTTTTTATTTGAAAAGAAACATTATAAGTAAATCCATTTAAACAACTTTGAAAAAATAAGGGCAACTTTTAAACATAATAATACAAGAAAAATTACAATCCATACTTCATGAAAGGAAAATAAAAGATTTTCAATTAAAATAACAGATTCCTTAAATAACTAGAAAAACCTTCCATAATATCCCTTTTACCTTTCACCTTTTGTGTTAGCACTTATCCTAATTCCCCATCAGTACACAGTGATTTATTTTATTTTTTTTATTTTATTTAAACAGCAGTTTGGAAAACCTTTGAGCCATAGGCTCATTTACAAAGGTACCTTGTCACAGTAAGACAAACCAAAATACACAGTATAGCAGTACAACACATAAGTATAACAGTAAAATTAAGACATAGATACAAACAAGCTGGTACAGGTAGGATGGATGCAAACAATACCAGAGTTATGTGTGTCCTTAGCAGCTTAGTAATAAGCTTTGTCATAAGTATTGAGTACTGGCTTTACTAGTGGCAGTTACAGCATCGGGTGTTATTAAGGTGGTTACGTACAGTTTTGAAGGACGTATATAGTTGAGCTCGAGATGGAGGGGTGTGTTGAACCAGGAGGGGCCCTAAAGCTGAAGGCTCTTTGGCCATGAGAGGTCCTAGCTCTAGGGATAACAAGAGAGGCTTTCCCAGAGGTCCGAGTATGAACTAGTGGAACAGAGCGGCGTATGGTGGTGGTCAATCCTGGTGGGGAAAGCCCAAGGAGGGTCTTTTTTGTAAGGGTACAGGTAAGATATTTGAGGCACTCGTTGAGATCAAGTACCAGCGCTTAGCATACAGTAGACAGGTGTGTGTCATCCTAGGTGCTCCAGTAATTAACCCAGGCCTTATTCAGAGAAAAGTAATTTTATGGAGTGCGGTCTGATCAGCAGCACCATACACCGGCAGTCCATAGTCCACTAGGGACAGGATAGAGAGTGACTCATGAGTTGAAGAGCCTCTGGGGAGGGTGTTTATACTGGCGTAAGATGCCCAATCGATATTAGTGGCAGTGGCTAGGCAGCATGTGTCCATGGAAGGAGAGGAGGGGTCAAAATGGATCCCTAGGTATTTATAGGAGCAAACTTGTTCAAGTGGGAATGAGGACCCAGAGGAATGAGAGTTTGAAGTTGCAGGACTTGTTTTGGGGATGAGTGAAGAACATGGTTTTTGTTTTTTAGATTTATCACCAATCTATGTTCCTTGAACCAGCCCTCAGCTTCAGTGAAGGACTTCTGCAGCGAGTCCTGGAGGGCAGTAGGTTATATTTGAGGCAAAGATGACTGCATCATCAGCGTAAACAGAATGTTTCGAGCAAGAGCGTGGAAGGGTGTTAAGGAAGGGAGAATAGTAAGGGGCCCAGAATGGAGCCCTGGGGAACCCCAGAAAAGATGGGACAGATGTCTGAGTAGGTCCCATTATTTTTTACACGCTGTGAGTGGTCAGATAGATAACTGGTGCACCAGGAGATAGGCCCAGCAGCAAAACCAGAGAGACTAAGGGCATCAAGAAGGAGGGTGGGACAGTGCATGAAAGCTTGAGAGGTCAATGAAGACAGCACCAGCCAGAGAACCAGTGTCTAAGGAGAAGTGGAGAAAGTTGGAGAACTCTAGAGGGCTGTGTTGGTACTGTGGCCCGCTCGGAAGCCATGCTGCTCAGGACAAAGGACATTGTAGGTGGAGAGGTAGTCAGAGATTTGAGAGGCCACCACTTTTTCCAAGGCCTTGGAGAGAGGAGAGAGAATGGAGATCGGTCGATAATTTCCAGCCACAGTCCTATCACCACCTTTAAAGATAGTGGTGACTTTCCAGGCAGTTGGAACCTTCCCCAGGCAAAGAGAGTGGTTGATGAGGCATGTGATCGGTGTAAGGACTGTGTCTAAGACCAGCCGTAGGATACACGGATCCAGGGTGTCACTGCCTGTACTATTACTCTTGAGGGCAGTGACAAGGTGTGGCCTAAGTTCTTGGGCAGAAACACGGCGGAGGAGAAAATAAGGGCGAGAAAGATTTACGGCAGGTGCTGGGGGAGGAGGGTCAAAAAATATTTGTAGGGAGGATAGGGCTAAGGTCAGTGAATGAGGTGTTGAGGTGGTTGGCTATGGGGCTGGGTCTGAAGAGATCACACCATTAATGTTGATCTGGGTGGGTGGGGGGGTGTGCACTCCCATTTAGCTGTTTATTGTATCCCAGAAGGTTCTGGGATTCCCCATCAGGCAGTGAGTGAGGACTGATAGTGCTCAGACTTGGCCTTTCTGATGACCCGAGTGCACCTGTTTGGTGACAGCATATAACCGCTTGTCATTGGGCCGCAGTCTCAATGGCACGGTGCCATGGGTTGTCCTATGTTTGAGCTGGTGGATCAAAGCTGGGGTAACCTAGGGCATTCTTCCTTTAGAACAGTGGGTCAATACTGAGGAAGATATCACAGGCATTATTAAAAGTTTGGGTAAAGAAGGAGAGCTGTGTCGATGTCAGGAGTTGCCTGTTAGGAGATCAGTCAATTTGGGACAGAAGTTCCTTAAGTTTTATCAGTCCACCAGGTATTAGACGCACTGCATGTGGACTGTGCTATGGATTTGGGGACTGAGGTTGACCAGTGGAATAGAATGGGGAGTGATCGCTGAGAGAGTCTGGGAGGACTTGTACATTGGGGATCCGATTAGGGTGGTTGGTGAGTACCACATCAAGCAGGGTACTGGAGCCTCTCTTGGGTTAGTCCTGTTAGGGTGGGTAACTAGTTGCGTTAAGGTCTATTGCAGAAAAGGAGTCTCAGGTAGAAGAGGAGGAGGGGCTGAGCCAGTTGACATTTAAGTCACCCACCAGAATTTGATCAGTGGAAGGAGGTAGAGAGGTAAGGTATTCTGTAAGAGAGGCAATGGCCTGCGTTTGATAAAATATCCCAAACTGAAATTAATTTAACATATTTAAAAGAATGAAAAACCTTTCCACCATCATTGAACTTGCCAAACCGTTGAATGTGTGGTATCTTTAACATAAACTTGCCACATAGTGTTGTTGACGAAAATCCTAACTGTCTCGTAGGACATTCTATGCTGACATAGTACCCAACTACATCTAGCCTGCCATAAATAAAATTTTAAGCAGCTTAACAATATAGCAAGAGTATCTGAATGAAAGCTGGAGCCCAAAAAGGTATACTTGCTTATAACACATATTTCATATGACATATTATCAAGCCAAGGTATATTCCATAATTTGGCTAAATAGCCCCACAATTGTTTTGAGTAAGAACAAGAAAATAAATAATGCTCCATGGTTTCTTCCACATTTATACAATCTGGATAGGGACAATTCCTCTCCTCTAAGGCTTTATGCTTGGCATTCCCCCTTACCTGTGTTCTTCCATAAACTGACAGCCACAAGTGTTCCCGCATCTGAGGCGGGATTCTAGGGTTAACTAGTTGAGCCAAAATATAGTTTACACTCTGGAGTACAAAATTTAAAACTATGCTCTTTTGGGTATATTTTATCTAAAACAGTTTTATACACTTGTTTCCCAGATTGAACCTGAATCTCCATTTTTGAGAGATTCCATATATATAAAATTTAGAAACAGCCGATCTGAAAAAATTGGGAACATTCAAGAAAGACTTTAATCTTGAGGCCACCACCTCCCATGCCCTAAAATATCTATCCAAACTTAACCTACACCATGCCCTTTGCAGTGACGGTGATGATCCTAAACCACATCTAACCGTCTGTGATAAAAAAGGGGTATAAAAAAAATGGGGTCTAACATTCCCAGCCCCCCCCTTTGTTATTGGGAGACAAGTAAAGCACCTCCTAATGGGATTTAATTGATTTCCCCAGAGCATCTGAAAGAAAGCACCATTTAATCTTACCCCTAACTGTTTTGGTTGGGGATACAATATTGCAACATAAAGTAACATTGGAACCAAGAATTTTTTTTATTATCTGTACATGTTTTACTTTTGACATACTCCATGATTTCCAGTTGGATACTATTGTTACCACTTTTTGTAAAGATGCTTCCCAATTAAACAAGGCCATATTCTGGGGTCCAAAAGTAATACCCAAAAGTTTAAAAGGTTCGTGGGATACACGTAAACCCTGTACAGTCTGAGCCTCCAGGTATCCTACCCTAATGTATAGACCTTGACTTTTTGCTATGTTCATTTTAGAGTTGGACACTTTGGAAAAATCCAACATGATTCTTAAAAATTTCTGAAATTGTGAAAGTTCAGAAAAAAAAAGGCAGAGATCATCAGCGAATGCTTGGGCATTTATAGCTGGTTGTATGCCTGTTCCTTGACCTTTTCATTTGGGTTTATCCATTATAAATCTTAAAAAAGGATCCAAAGAGAAGACATAAAGAAGAGGGCTCAGGGGACACCCCTGATGCACCCCGAGCTGGGTCCTAAAGTTATAAACAATTTGATTTTGTATAATTGGATACACTGTTGATCTATAAATTAATTTAATAAGTCGAATTAAATACTCTGGAATCCTGTAGTACTTTAAAACCAAAAACAAATAAGTATGTGAAACCCTATCGAATGTTTTTTCTTGATCTACTGTTATTAAAGTACCGAATTGGCCTGAAAGAGAAAGATGTTCAATAACGTCCCTCACCACCATTAGGGCTGATTGTATTTTTCCAGAGGGTAAACTACAATATTGAACTGGGGATATTACCTGATCAGCAAAAAGCTTTAACCTATTATTTAAAATATGTGTAAAGATTTTGTAATCAGAATTTAGTAAAGTAATAGGTCTCCAATTAGAAATATTCTGCCTATCACCTGATTTATAAATGTACATTAGAAGGCCATCTAAAAAAGTAGGGGGGGATTCTGTCCATTGTTAAAAATAACCAAAAACCACTGCTAAACAGTCAGATAATTGTTTCTACAAATTTTTTTGTAAAATTCGATGGGCAACCCATCTAGCCCTGGAGATTTTCCTAATATAATTTTCCGAATTGCTATTTTTATTTCTGGGGGATCAATACTCGTAACATTGTGTAAGAGTTCAGAAGGTATAGGGGGAAACTGAATATAATTTAAGTGAGCCCCAATATCCTGAACTGTGGGATTACTGTCTGATGATAATGTTACCCAATAATTTTTTATGATAAAATACAGGTCTTTTACTGAACTTCGCAACACTGCCTGAGAATCAGAAAGAGCTGTCATTTCCGTATTTTCCCTCATGGCTTTACAAGCCTGAAAGGGATCACCCACTGGGGATTTTTTTATCCCATTCTGAAATAATACTTTCAAGGTTTTAGCTCTATCGTATTGATAGGACAATATTTCCGATTTAATTTTCTTGATTTGTTCTGAATAATTACATTTTGAAGTATTAGTCCAAGTGTACAATTTATATAATTGTTGACGTAAGGAAAGATATTTCAAAAAATTATCATTTGCCTTATGTTTCCCATATTTTGTTAACCAGTTTTGGAAGTCTTGTTTGGAGTCCAGCCACCACTGGCCAATATCGGTGTATAAAAAACAGACAGAACATCTTGCATTAATGAGAGCTCTTATACCTTGTTGGACCCTTAGATCATCCAAAGCTTTTATATTCAATTTTCATCCGGTAGAAAAGGATGTACTTTCAGGAATTTCATAAATATTTAGTATTAATAGTACATGGTCAGAAAATTCCACTGGACAATTTTCCATTTTTACACTAGACTTCTAGGCCATACAACCTAAGGATCAGCAAAATTATCATTCTTAAGGTCCCCAATGCCTGCACCCAGTTTGGGAGGGCTGCTATCAGCTACTCACTAGCAATTGTTTGGAATTCACTCCAAAAAACCATGAAGCTAAATAACCTCCTACCCTTAATATCCTTCAAAGATTATTCACCACCCTATTCCCAGAACTCTGCAACTGCTTCACAAGGCCTAAACCCCTACCTACCCCCTTTTTTTTCGTGTTCCTTATGCTGATAAAACTCCCGTTTCCAGTCCCAAGATTCACCCTCAAAATGCCTGCTAGGTCCTATAATCTACATATTACTCCTGATGTGCCCATTGCCTTCTGTCTCACAGATTAAAAGTTTTAATGTGCCGTGTACATATGTATATTGTTATATATTAGCACTTATGTCATTGTATTACTGTTTATGTTACCCCTGTCATTGTATTACTGTTTATGCTACCCTTGTCAATGTAATAACACTTGCACTTCTTGACCACTCAGGTCCATCTTGTAAATGAGCTATGCTCAATGATGTTCGCCTGATTAAATAAAAATTTTGATTGATTGATTGATTGACTAGACAGAGTATTAGATACCAGCACATAGTCTATGGTAGACTTAATATTCTCCTTTCTAAAAGTAAAGTTGGGACCCCATTCGCTGAATTTGTTACAATCTATCAAGTTTACTGAAGATATTAAATCAATAAGAGCATTAGAATCGCAATAGATTTTAGCTGTTGGCTTTTTTAGTTTTTATATTAGTTGGAATTTCGCAATTAAAATCATCACAGAAAATTATATTATGAGTGGTCATTAAATAAGGTTTAACTGCTGTAAACTGTGCCACTCTCCCTGCTTTTGTCTGTGGACTATAAATATTAATCAACCTATAATGTTTATTCTTCCATGTCCAATCCAATAACAAAGCTTTTCCTGCAAGGATATCCACCAATTTTGTGAAATGAAAAGAAAATGAATTAAATACAATCCCCACCCCCATCAACAGTATCCTGTCTGAAAGACCAAAAAGATTTATTTATTTATTTTATTTATTTATTAAGTTTTGTTAACCGGGTAAGCCCACTCTACCCCGAAGGTCCCTTTTTCAGGGGTGACCTGGGGTTTGTTACATATGGTTTGAACATGCAGACAGGTTTCATATGGTTGGAACATACAGACAGGTTTCACAGTGTCAGACATATCATACAGGGTTACTAGGACAGGATACAATTTTCCAGTTTTTGTGTAAGAGGGCAGGAGGTACATATTAGATGGTACAGTAGTAGTACAGTGCAATGCGTCTGATATAGTAGTATATCTAATACAGCAATACTGAACAGTACATGTTATGATGGAGATATATTACACTGATGAGTACAGTATGGCAGAGTAGTACAGATAATACGGGGTTATGAGTACATCTTACATTTTCTGCAGAAGAGGGCAGCAAAGACATTACAGTATAGAGTACAGCAGTGATGACAGATGGGAGTGAGGGTGATAAGTGCTTTGAGTGCATACGGGGGTTCCGTACAGGGTGGGGTATCCGATTGTGCAGTCATTAGTCGTTACCCTTGTAGGGGAGCAGTGTCTAGTCGGTACGAATTGACATGCGGTGTAGTTATCTTAGCTATTGGGGCAATGGCAGGGGCTTGGCTTGATAAGGTGAGCACACAGCCCCCTTTGAAAGAAGGCTAATGTTGGTGCCTCCTGGAGATGGCTGGGGAGATTGTTCCATGTGTCCGGAGCAAGGTAAGTAAAGGATTTACTCCCTGCTACCAGGCAGGTCAGGGAAATTTCCAAGAGTTTTTTGTTTGAGGAGCGGAGTGGTCGTCTGAGCGGCTTTGGGGCAAATAGTCTGTTCAGACCTGCCGGAGGATGGGCATCTAGGAGCATATAGGTCCAGCTTAGAAGGGGGTACTGGAGCCTATTATACAGGGATGGCCAGTTGAGCGATGTGAGGGCTTCACAATGGTGGGTCCTAGGATAAGATTTAGAGGCAAAGCGAGCTATTTTGTGATATACAGTCATAAGTCTACTGTGGTCCATTTTAGTGATGCCAAGCATGATGGGGGCAGCATAGGTTAAGGTTGGGAGAAGGATACTTTGTGAGCTAGCCAGTCTAGTCTCTGGTATCATGTTGTGGCTTAGGTGATAGAGAAGGCCCAGTTTTTGGTGGATGTTTTTTGTTACAGCATCCACAGGGGGCTTTAGGGTAAGCCCCTGATCTAGTGTGAGGCCAAGGTATTTGACTGATTGTACCACCTCTGTTTTGGAGCCAGACAAGGTAGAGAGCATCAGAAGATGGTCCCTGGAGAGGCCCAAGGATTTTGGCTTGAATAGCATAGCCTTAGTCTTGGTGGGGTTAAGGACCAGGCGAGTCTCAATTAGCCATGTCTCAGCCTTGGTGAAGTCGTTTTGGAGCCGGGGTCCTAGATTGGATGGGCGATCCTCCATTCTGTACAGCACTGCATTATCTGCATACTGTAATATGGAGCTGCCCCCACAATGTCCATAGAGATCATTTGTGAATAGGGAGAACATAAGGGGGCCTAAGATTGAGCCTGGTCCCTAAAACCATTCTCCTTGAAAGTTTCTAATATTATATGTAGAAAAGGCCCAGGTTACTTGTAAAAAAAAAAAAAAAAAACCAGATTTCCAAATTGTGCGTATGTAAATAATCGAACACCGTCTGTCTTTTACCTGAGTTTGAAAGACTGTGTACATTTAGTGAGCCAATTTTTAGTTTTGCCATATGAGGAAGTTTTTAAACCTTCTTGGTGATCAACTTTTTTTCTTTTTCCCTTTTTCCCTTTATACCCTGCAAACCCTGTTTTTGTATCTCCATGTCTTGTTCTCTAGGATTACTGTCCCCTTCCTCTTGGTCCATATCTGAATCCCCCCATTCTGGTGCCAGTACTGCAAAAGGGTTATTGGATGGAATAGTTTCTGAAGGGGGAGTAGAGGGATGGGGAATACTAAGTGACCTTTGATTCCTAGAGGATCTACACCTCTGAGATAGGGATAAAGCTAAAGGAACACTTTCCTGTGCTGGTTCACTATAGCACACCAGAGTAAAACACTCCTGCTGGAAAACCTGCTGCTCCAACGTTTGGGGGGTGGGGGGAAGAGGGAGGAGGGGTAGGGATGGTAATCTGGGCAGGTAAAGCCTAAATTTCCACCTGGCCCACATTTCTATCAGGAAAAGCCCTTTTTCTAATTCTTTTTGTTGCGGTTGTTAGGGTGCCTCAGCTATATCTTGTACTTGTTGGATTAGGAGATCTGGACTGATGTTACATGCTGCATTTCTTGCTGCCCAGGGGCAGTCCTTAAAGGCATGGCCCACATCCTCACACAGGTCACATTTTGTGAGTGACGCACACTGAAAGAAAATGTGTCCCACCTCCCCACAATTCCCACATCTAGGTTTATCACATGTGCTTGAAATACGAGTACGGGAACCACATTTATAACAGACTCGGGGCTGTCCAGCATAAGAGCACACACCCCCGTCCTAGCATAAATGAGTTTGGAATACGGACAATGCCTGAATCTGTATTTTGTAGTTTTACCTTATATCTCGAACCCCCGGTCCAAAAAAGTTCTGTATCCAAAATGGCCTCAGGGTCACTTAAAATTTCACAATGCTGGGACAACCAATATGTAATATCTACTACATGCACCCCCTCATTACGAAACATTACCATAATAAATTTTACCAATGGCTTAGACAGTGGAATAACCACAAAGGGAGACCAAATGGGGGAGTATTTCACCTGGGCATACCTTTCCCAAAAAAGATTTAAAAAATGGGTAGAGCAAAAACTTATGTCAAAATTGTCCTCCCCTGAGATGTTTATGAAAGCAAACACCTCTTGGGCAGAAAACCTTAAAGAGTCCTTCAATAGGCTTTTGCCCTCAAAATGTCTGTCTGGTCTGTCCTCCATGCCACCTTTCTATCGTATTCTCACCGCATTCCTCCTAGGAGCTGCTTCTTTTTTTATATTTGCAAATAGTTTTGATAGTAGAGGTTGTTTGTTTGCCAATTCATCCAAATTTTGATCAGTCTCAGGTTCCACATTGGTTTTAAAATTTTTTTCAACCAGTTTCATGGATTCAGCTCCCGCTGTTGGAGAAGGTACTTCAATGGTAGCATTTATAACATCTGTCAATTTTAAATCTGGCACCTCTTGGCCTTTGGGTGTAGTTACTGTTTGATCTAGACCTTGTCCTGGAATCCAAGTAGATGAAGAGGGAGTAAATGATAAGTTATCATCCCACTCCAGATCCAGTACCCAAATCCCTGCAGGGTTTTGTTTCCTACCAGACCGGGACAATGCTTCACCCGGAGTCCATGTTGCGTCTTGCAACTCAGCTGTTATGAGACAGTACTGACACAGCTTTTAAAGGTCCCATATTTAAATGTCTGTTTGCTAAGGTTTGTGCAAGCCTTTTATCTTTCTGTATTTCTTTTTGGCCAAATTTAATTAAATTTGTAAAAGGAAAATGCGTCGCTGTAGATTATGAGTCCAAGTTGTTTGTTTGAAATTTAACAGCCGCTTGGACGTCAGATAGGGCCACATTTTTGACAGTGTTGAATGCCCTGGTTTAAGGGTAGTATCAGCGGTTTTCATGTTATTCCGTGTAATAGGCATCGGGACAGTCTCACTGATCCCAGATTGTTCAACATTTTTAACTAAGGGGCTCGGCTGTAGGCACACGTTTGAATCTAATACGTTTAAGCTGCCAGCGGCTGATTTTCCCCTTTCACTTTTTCAGAGACAGTAGAAGAAACATTGACAACAGTGACTGACTCACCCTGCCCCAGCTGGGCCTTTGATCTTGCTGCATCAGAGGGTTCCCTGACAGGCTTCTCCGCTGAATTTACACTTAAAGCCAGACGTGTCACCTCCTCTAGTTTTGCTTGTAACTTGGCTTTTTCCTGAGCATGCCTTAGTTCCTCTTTTTGTAAAAATAACGGTAAAGTCTGTTCAGCGTTTTCAGCTGTATCCTTAGGGTTTGTGGCCTTCTCCTCATTTTTTGAATTAACTGAATGATCCTCCATGGAAAAAAATTCTGTTGGAGTATTACCTTCTTCATCTGAGTTTAACAGAGTCTCAACCAAATGCTCGAATTCCATACTGTGAACTGTCTGAGGGATTTCAGACTCCTGTAGAGCTTGCACCTCCATCCTCTCTGACTGCAGGTCTGAACTGGCCATTGCATTGGCCATAGGTTCCCCCTTCTGACAGCAATGGAGCAGGGGAGTTTCCCCAGTGCCCTGGCCAAATTTCCCCTCAACCCAGTCAACAAAAACTAAAGAAATAAATAATAATTAAAAAAAAATTCCAGGTGCTGCACAAACTCTACTACACCCCTGGTTAATTACATAGAATGGGTAGGCTTCCCTCGAATACCTGCTCTAGATATGATAAGACTCCTGGTACATTATATCATGTTCTCTGGTTGTGCGGAAAAGTTACTCCTTTCTGGGAGGTGATCCAGTTCAGATTAGACCCTCTTTTGGGTCTGTCTGATGCCTTCCTCCCTAAGATCTACATACTGGGGGACTATAGGGACACCTTGATTGATAATCAGCGACGCCACATGGCCCTTGTCTCTGTCTGTGTGAAGAAGATTATAATGCAACACTGGCTTGATCAACATATTGCATCGGTGACTGAATGGTTTTGGGAGATTCTCTTTGCTTTATGAGCAGAGAGGAACTTAGCCAGTCTGTCAAACCATCTTCATACTTACCAGCAGCTTTGGGAACCTCTGTATACTCTGTTAACATTATAGTTGCTCAGGGATTTGATATTTTGTGTTCTCTTCTCACAGGCTTTCTAGCTCTGACATGTCATTATCATCACTTTCTCTGCTGTTATGCAGTCCCTTATTGAGCAGATATTAGGCATTTTTTTTTGACTGTGCGTATTTGGACTTTTTCAAGCTGTTTTATCCTTTTTTTTTTTTTTTTACTCGTAGGATCCTCCAGTGGTGGGGGGAAGGGGTTATTGGTATTATTCGTAGTTTATGTTTATGTCTATGCCAAATAGAATTTTGCTTTTCCTTATTCTACATGTATTATATGCTCGATTTATATTAACATTGGTGATGTTAGTCTCTATTGATGTTTCAGACTAACTTTGTTTGTGCTTTAAAACTCAATAAAGTATATTCAATTTGAAAAAAAGATTATGAAACATATCAAAAACTGTCAGTAAACCCAACTGCATTTTTTAAAGGGAATCTGAAATCTTTTTTACAGTTAGCAGAAGAGGAGGGGTGGATAATGGGTACAGAGAGTAAAGTAGTAAACGTAGTTTATCCTTTTATTCCAGTATTTTACCACATCCCCAAATTACACAAAGATGAAAAAAATCCCCCAGGCCATCCAATAATATCCGGGAATGTGTCTTTATTTGAACCATTGGCAGCATCTGTGGATGGCTACCTCATACAGGAAGTAGTGAAATTAAGATCTTATATTAAAAATACCACAGCTGTATTGAAAGAGTTACAGGATATTGAATGGAAAAATACCTATTCCTGGCTAGTAGTCAATGTGGTATCCTATATACAATCATAGAACATCATATTGGTATAAAAGCAATAGAACAAATTCTGGTAAACTCCACCCTTAAGTATCTGGTGGCCTTTATTACTTTAGCACTGGCTCTTATTCTCAAAATGAACTACTTTATGTTTGATGGAGAATATTTTCTCCAAAAGTGGGGAACAGCAATGGACTCATTGGTTGCCCCCTCCTATGCGAACCTTTTCTGGGTTGGTGGGGGGGCAATCTTTGACTCCCATAAAAATCCCTACTTCTGAAATATAGGTAAATATCTACACTTTATAGATGATATTTTGATTATTTGGGATGGTCCTAGTCAAGATATGACTTCTTTTTTGCAATATGTTAGTAATAATGAAGTGGGCCTCTGTTTCACCTCCAAAAGCAGAAGCAGCAAAATCGATTTCCTGGATGTTTCATTGAGGGGCCTTACAGATGGTTCCATCCATTCTAGTAGTTTTAGGGAGCGCACTGTGGGCAATAGTTTTTTTACATGCCTGCAGTTCACACCCTAAACATCTAATCAAAAGTCTGCCATTTAGCCAACTGATTCACTTAAAATGAATCCGTTCAACTGAGACTGATTTTTTACAGGCAAAGGATGAACTTTTTGGCAGACTCCATGAAAGGGGTTATTTGGAAACCATATTAAATCCGGCTCTCACTAGAGTTAGCTCAATTGATAGAATGTCTTTATTGTGAAATAGAGAACCGGCATGGGGAAAAAACTAATTTGTTTTGTCTCTACTTATGGTCCAGCATCTATGGATATTCATGGTATAATTAAAAGACACTGGCATTTGTTAGGCACAGATAGAGACCTTAGGGAAATTCAGGAGAATGGCCCCTTAATTTTATTCAGAAAAGGGAAGAGCATTAGAGATTTGCTAATGCATAGTGAATTTAAGAGAGAAAGTTCTCCAAGAAATTGGCTGCCAGCTAAACCAAAAGGCATTTTCCATGTAGGAATTGTATCACTTGCCAGCATGCACAACAGGGTAATACTTTCATTAACCCAAGTCAAAAGGGAATGAGAACTCTAAACATTGAGCATTTTTTCTCCTGCATGATCACTTTTGTTGTATATGAACTTTGGTGTTCATGTGGCCATACATATATTGGCCAAACCACAAGGAAATTAAAGGAAAGAGTTCAGGAACATTTTCAAGCCATCAGAAGGAATGACGTATCACATCCAATAGTGCATCATTTACAGTCTCAACATAGTGGGGTGCACAAGATAAAATATGTGGGTATAGATCATTCCCTAGTGAACCGAAGAGGTGGAGACAGAAACAAGAATTTAGATAAAAAAGAATCAAAATGTATGTTTTGCTTTAGGACCCTGAAACCTAATAGTTTCAATGATGTAATGGAGACCTACTTGTAAAAAAAAAAAAAAATGGAAAGCAAGCCGGCCCGCCAGTGCAGTGGTAGTGCTACCACTCATAACGCCGTTGACCCAGGTTGAGGAATGAGCCTGGGAGGACGGAGGGCCAGCCGGGATAAAGGTTCGAGCTTCCGCCAGACTGCTCACTTTCTCTGGGAGGGGGAGTCTTGACTTGGTGCTTGACTGTCCTCTGGCGGAAGCCAGAGGTTCAACAAGCCTAGAGCAGAGAACGAGGGATTGAGACATGGTGGACATCGGCGGTGATGCCTTGACGTCGGGTGCATATCACGTTCAGAACAGGGAAAAATGTGCTGGAATGCTGAGAGGAAGGAGCGCCAGTGCAGACCCTAATGGCTGCCTTCTGCCTGGACTACCGGGGACCCAACAAAACAAGAGGCATCGGGGTGTATGGGCCCCACCTTGTACTCACCTGGGAGGTATAGCCATGGCTCCATGGGGGTCTGCTGCAGTACCAGGTAAGAAGGCAAAGCAAGGTGGCACTTGACTGACTCCTAACGGAACGAGGTTCCGGTGCGAGGCAGGAGGTTAAACTAGAAAGTAAAAAAAAAAAAAAAGGAAAGCAAATATTAAGAATGGAGGGTAGGTTTAATTTGAATTCATTAGGGTAGATTACACATTCACTGTTTGGGAAATAGGTAATAAACCACCATCATGTATACTTATATAGTTTTTCCAAAGCTTATTGTTGTATATCAGCTCTTATTAATATGAGAGTGGGTCTCCTTGCATGTCTTGTCTGTGCATTGGTTTATAAACCTTTTTTTTACTTTAAAGAGAGTGTGTGAAAGCCTATAAAATGAAGAAAATTTGGGGTTTATTAAACCATTAGGATATGGTTTCATATAAAGTAATATTGTTGTTGCACTTTAACATAAACTTCAGAGTCCATTTCAGCAGCTTTACATATAATTATTTTTTAAATATACACTCTTAATGTTTTAGACACTGTATTTGCTGTACTGTTGTCATTTATTCACTTTTTGGATCTCACCGAGGCACTCTGTGGCCCTGTCGGCAACTCATGTACATACCAAATAGGGTAATTTCCTTTAAATTCGTTTTTGTGTATGTCTTGAGTGTTGTGAGCCAGCACAGCACCAGGTTTCCATTACTGAAGTAGTCCAAATTTAATTGAATTACTGGTTCTTCACTAATTGTTTTAATGTTTACATGTGTCACATGCACTATAAATAAATTAATTAATTGTACTAGTAGTCACACCCCTGATGAAGAGGTCCTTGTGGCCTTGAAGTGCTGGGCTGTTTTTCTTAGGTATGTAGACCTCAGATTTTATTCACAAATGTAAGCTGTAAATTGCATATAAGAATTCTAAGTAAAGTTGTATAATTTCTCGCAAAGCCTGGAGTGTGGTCTTCATTTGTTGCTCATCTGCTGCAAAGTCTGATCCTTCCGGGCATTTTTCAAATTCGGCCCTTAATTTTGTTGCCCATTTACCAGCTGCTTGAGGGTTGGTGTGTATATAAGTTTTTCCACCATTACAAATTTTCAGCTTGGTTGGCATCATCATTGATTGCTGGATTCCCAAAGCTCTGAGCTGCGTCCAGACTCCATCAAATGCTTTACGTTTGCACCTTGTGGAGTAACTAAAATTGGGAACAGCTGTACAGTGTCTCCTTGATACTCCAGCAATTCAGTTCTTCAGGCCGCTTGCAGGAGATCATCCCATTCTCCGAATCTACCAGAACTGCCATTATTGTTCTTGGAGGGGGATCGTCTCCCAGATGCCTGTGAGAGGTTAAACCCTATAGGCTTTCATGACCACGAACTCTGTTATCTGTAGTCTGTCTATGAGCTACCCCTGTAGAAAGGATTTTAAGTTCATTTCTTTTTCTGTCCCCTCCAGCATGCCAACCACACATATGTTCATGGCCCTGGTTTGATTCTCCAAGTGCTCCAGACAGTGTCTAAGGAGCATGTTTTCCTTGGCTATGTCCATAGTCACTTTGGTCTCTGTTTCAATTCCTGCAACTTTTATTTCCATTAGTGAATTTAGACACCAGTGACTCAACTTTCAAATCCATGGCCTGGATTGCTTTGAGAAGCGTTGCACTGGTGGGTTGTATTGCTCTCTCATTCAGAGCAGAGGTTGACGGCTCTTTGTTTCCCTTCAGTTGTGGTTGCTTGGGCTGATTCTCTTTTTGGCTGCTGCCTCAAGTATTTCTGCCCATTTTTCTAGTTGGGAATCAAAATGTTTAGCTTTACTTTCTTTATCTGATAAGGTCTGTTTAAACATGGTTTGTGCATCTAGATATTACATTTTGGAGGTTTGAAAATTGTAGCAGACAGAACTCTCTCCCATGCGTCCTTCCAGTTTGGTAGCTGGCTCCATCCCCCCTTTTTTTAACATTTATTTATTTTATTTATTTGGGATATTCAGACTAACACTTTTGAGCCGAGCTCATTTACAAAGGTTCCATGTCAACAGGTACAGAAGTAAATATACGTTACAGAGAAGGAACATAATAATGGATCATGCAGGATCCAAGAGTCATTTTCAGCAGAGTACAAACAGAAGACAGAATAAAAGCAAGTTCCTATGGTCCCAAATAATACTATTCAGCAAATTACAACAGGTTGAGGATAGAGTGTGAGCTAGATCCTATGGTCCCCTAATAATACAAGTGCAGCAGCTTGATTTGCCTTGTCAGAGGTAATGCAGTTGCAAGAGGTAACTCTGTCAGCAAGCAAACCAGGTTATGATATGTGGGACAACCGGGGCATTATTAGTGGGATTAGCCTAGTGGTAGCACTGACATACGTATAGGGAAGTGAGGTGTTTTCTCACAGCTGATTTAAATGGACTCAATTTAGGTAGCTCCAATATGGAGGTGAGGAGTTCATTCAACCAGGTTGGTGCCCTATACAGGAAAGCCCTCATGGATTAACTGGTCCTGCAATGAGGAACGAACAGTGCATGTCTTGTAGCACTCCTCATAGTATGGTGGTTTGCAGGGGTATGTGGTAGAGATTGCAGGTGGGGGGGGAGGTGAGCCCTAGTAGTGCCTTCTTTCCGAGTAGGCAGGTTTGGTATTGTAATCTTAGGTCAAGAGTGAGTCAGTCTGTACTCTAATAAAGATCGTGAGAGTGTGTAAGCCTGTCTGCATCTAAAACAAGGCAGCAAGCCTTATTAAGAAGGGTCCTAATTCTGTTCATGCTGGTGTCTGAGGCAGCACCATAGATAACCATAATACACGCTAGTTTCCAGGTCTCAGGTGTCATATAGTGCTTGTGTCTGTACCAACCCCCCAGTTTTTTGTTTGCTGCACCAACCACATGGTCTATATGCCGGGTGAATGTTAGTAAGCTGTCGAGAAGAATACCGAGATATTTGAATGAGGTCACTTGTTCAAGTACCTCACCATTCTGGTTAATGATGGTGGGGGGGTTTGTGCAACCTCTGATGGCTTGCGAATATCATTGATTTAGTTTTTTTGTGGTTCGGGAGCAGCTTGTTCTGTAGGAACCAGTGCTCAAGGGAGTGGATGTTGAACTGTAAATTGTGGCTGGCAGTTAACTGATCAGTGCCGTTGATATAGACTACTGAATTGTCTGGCCCAGATATTCAAACTGCACCCAAAAAAGTGCGCAATAGCAGGAGCACGCGCAAGTCCATTGCGCCCATGTGCAAGAGGCGAGATATTCAAAAACTGAGCTGGCCAACCTGCGCCTACAGCTGACGGCTGAATATCACACCACCTGCGCCATAGCGCAACTAGGGAGGGGAAGCTGAGCAGATCTGATGCGCCATAGCGCAACAAGGGATGTTCAGCTGAGCAGTCCAGAGGTGCCATAGCACAACCAGGGATGCCCCTCAGCAGCAGGGTGGCAATGCAGCTGCAAAACCAGGGAGGTAGGGGCCCACCACCCATGCCACAGATGGGCAGAGGAACACACAGCAGAACAGACATCGTCCCCCCACACCCCATGCACTGCACAACTGGAGGAGGGCTGAAATAACCACTGGCCCATGGAGACATGCAACCAACCCACAGCCGGGCCATGGTGCCCTATCACACCCCCTGGCAAGCTGTGACTGGCACACAAGGAGGACTGACCACCCCCGTGCCACACCATCCCCACAATGCAGATCACACCCTGCACCGTGACCCCCAGACACCCTTCCCAGGAGCAGCGTCCACCACTTCAGGAAACCCCATGCTTGTCACCACCCCCACTGTGACAATGCAACCCTGTGCACCACAGAACCATGCAAGGCAGCCCCACCACAAACACCCATCAGCGGGTGGCAGCACACAGTGATGCAACGACGGCATACACAGTGCCACCATGCACAGCCCCCCGAGGTACAGCTGAGAGACCAACCATGCGTCGGCACATGAGATACCCCACATGGGACAGGGCATGTCCTGGACACCACCACCAGTGGTACAGCACCCTGCACACTCTCCCAAGGACACACCCCGACTCAGCACTGGCCACAACAGCCAGCGCAGACACCCACAGTAGTGTGTGGAAGCATGCACCACACCGGATGCCACACAGTGCATGGACAGACACCCACCCATACCCAAGGGCACAACAACACAGGGACGCAGTAGTGGGGCAACCAAGCCCCCAGCGTGGGCCCATTTAAACTGTGCACACACAACCTGCAGTCCTCCATGGCACAGGAGTGGCAGCCACACTGCGCAGGCACTGTGGACCTGTACGCCACCATCATTTGCCCGGAGCACAAGTCACAGACAGTGGTGCACATCCTCTGCAACACACACAAGCCACAGCATGGAGGTGGGTCAACAACTGTGGAGGCCACAGTGTCACCCGAGGCAGACATGCACCACACCAGTGACAGGAGGCAACCCAGCATTGTGACGGGTACAGTGGCTGCCCTGCATGGACAGCCACCACTGACATGCCAGCAGACTGTGCAGGTCACAGACATGCATGGGTGTCAGCTGCACAGGCCATGGATGGGCTGACAGGGGCACCATGGACACAGAGCATGCACCATGGACCACTGCACACAGTCATCCAGTGCACAGGGCACAACACACAACACCACAGACACTGACTGATAGCTACCCCCACACCATAGTCACCTCCCCATGGACACACACACATACCCATGACTGCACCATCCCTGACACCATGCACATCACTGCAGCTGAGCACCTATAGCCCACTGCAAATCAAAGACCACCACAGTATTCATATCAAAAGATCTGTATTCCAAAACAATATCAAAATGAACTATATACAATACTATATACAAGGTTGGGGGGCCCCAAACAAGGTGGGGGTGGTTATGGGGCAGGGGTGAACAAATAGGACAGGAAAGGAGGGGTGTGAGGGTGGGTCTGGGGGGTAGGGGATATCAGGGGCAGAGGGATCATTAACAGGAGCCCCGCTCCCCACTCTGGCTGCTCCACTGCTGGTGCCTCCTGCGGACCCCAAGCTGGTCGATCCGTTGTAGGATCTCCAATTATGCCCTTGCCGCAGTCAATATCTCCCTCAATGCCTCCCCGATCTCCATAAGCTGGCGGACACCTAGGACAAGGGAGCACAGTCAATAGGTGTGAATGCACAGCCCCATACAGCCCACCCACTGTGCATGGCATACGGTCATAGGACATGCCTCTGTGATGGTGTGTGACCACCCACAGTGATCACGTCCACAAGACCTGCCCACCCAGGTGCATACAGCCATGCGGAATGCTGCACGCACCCACCGGCCAAGTCATGCACAACACCACCATGGCCGTTTAGTGACATGGCTATGTGGTGTGAAGGCAGTGGCACAGCCATGTACCCGGTGCACGCATGGACCACCATCGACGCACTTCCAGACATGCAGTGCCACTGGACAGTGCTGACTGTAACAAGTTGCGTGCATGGCAGTGGTGTCAATGGATGGTGGATATGCCCCGCTGCCCACACCGTTACACAGCATGCAATAGTAATCATGGAGGTATGGCACTCACCATCATCGGGCCAGTCCCTCGGGCACTGTGGACATCACCCCTCCTTGCGTCACTGTCCTCCTGGTGGTGCTGCATTTCATGGGCTAGTCACCACTCCTCCAGCCCTGTGGTGCAAACATGGAGAGAGGAACATCAGTACAATCCTGTAGCAAAGTCCCCTGCCCCAGGTGTGTGCCTCCCACCCAGCCAGACCCACCCACCCCACACCTGATAACACCATCACAGCCAACACCAGATGGTCCCTCCCCCATGTGCCGGACACATACAACCGTGATACTCATATGGAAGATAAGTGTGTGGACATAACACCTACCTGGCCATGGCACTGTGCCCCTCCTGGCACGTGCCCACAGGTGGGCAAGCAGATCTGGCTCCCTCCGCCGCAGGTCACCATACCTGTGGCGGCACTGCTCTGCTGTCTGCCCCTTCCTGTGGCATCCTCTAGTGCAGTGGCCACCTCCTCCCACACCTGTCTCCTGGACCTGTCCAAGGGTGCCTCCCCAAACAGTGGTCCATGGAGTGGCTCTACTATGGCCACTAAGTTGGCCAGTTCTACTTGGCTCTGCTGTGCAGCCCTCCTCCACGCCATTCTCCTAGCTCAGTCGGCCAAAGTGGCACTCTGCAGCATGGCTCCACCACAAGCAGATGCTGCATGGTACAGCGCTGCCATTCCCTATTGTGCTGTCACTGAACAGCACGATAGTGCTGCACCCATGCCTGATGCATGGCGCCTAGGGGGCAAAGGTCAGGCACAGTGTCAAGGGGCTCTGGCGCACGGACAGCCACAGTGCCATTGGAACCCAATGCGTGTAGCGCAATTGGATGCCTGTGTGCTACCTCTAGTAGCAGCCTACCGCGCTGTTGCCACAGTGCGCCTATGATTGCCCAGTGCCACAGCACCATATAGGTGAACATCGTTGTAGCGCCACTGGCACAATGGTGGCCATGCCCTGCATTGCTTCCCATGCACAGCACATCAGCAGTGCGGCAGACACCTGCATCAGCATCCCAGGCATGCACAGTGAGGTGTGTACTGCGCATGTCACAGCACTGCGCCCTTGGCTCAGCATGTTCAACACAATTGTGCAAAGCGCAACAGCGCGCGATATTCAGTCGTCATATGCAAAACAGCTAATCAGCCATTCAATGGTGCAGCACTGCAATTTGCATCCACTTAAAGTTGCGCCTCACCTCATTTGCATGGGTTGCACTATAAATGTGCAACATTGGGCTGCACTGGCCATAGTTGGTTACTGCAGTCTATTGGTGAGTTGCATGCTGTTTGGGAGTGTGGACTGTGGATTTTGGGACATGCATGGGACTGCAGTCACAGGTAACAACTGTCATTCTTACAGGCTAAATAATGACCGAGCGAGTTGTGGGAGAGGAGGAACACAGGTGGGAGGAGGAGGAGGAGGCCTAATTTCACCAAGGCCAAGACTGATGCCCTGTTTGAGGCCTACCTGGATCAGGAGCTGCTTCTCAGCGGATGGCAGGGAACACCTCAGGCCCGTGCTGCTGCATGGGAGGAGGTGGCACATGCAGTGAACCTGAATGGCAGCCACCAGCGCTCCATGCAGGAGTTCAAGAAGAAGATGGGTATAGACAGGAGGAGGATAAAGGAGAAGGTGGCTGCCATTGGGGGCAGCATGAGCTGCAACAGGAGGGGGACAGCCGGAGGTGGTACACCTGACCCCACAGGAGGAGAGGGTTGCTGGAAGCATGCAACGTTGTGACATTGAGGGTGTTCTGGGTGGTGGCTTCCAGACAGGTGGTAGCCCATCACTGCATGGTAGGTCATGGTCTGTCTATGGGGGGGGCAGGGTAGGTCACATGCAGTAACAAGACTTTGTTTTCCCTTACAGATCCTGAGCATCTGCATGGGTCAGCGGTGGTGGGCCTGTCCACTGAGGACAGTCAGATGGAGATGGAGGAGGGCCCATCCACCTCCACAGGTATACGTGGCTCAGTGCGACACTGGGCCTGCCTGGCTGTCCACACTGATGTTGTTGGAACAGGTGCGGAGGAGGCCCTGCCCGTGTCCCAGCATGCCAGTGTCCACAGATGTCAGCATGCTGTGACTCAGGCTGGTGCCGGGTCCATCACCGATGATGATGTCGCCAACGGCATGGGCAGTAACACATGTGTGCCATGGGATGGCCACACAGCAGGTAACATTGCGGCCATGGCTGTGGGTGGTGCTGCCGTGGAGGCCTGCATGTCATCACAGTCCCAGCCTGTGCCTGTCAGCATCAGTGGGGCAGCACTGGTGTGTGTACAGGACAGTGGGACTGTTGCGGCCACTGTGGTGGCACCAGTGAGCCCTGGGGAGTGGCAGCCAGAGAGGCAGCATCAGCAGTCAGCCAATGGGCTCGGGGCTACAGGGTCAAGGGGCGACATCTGTGTACCACCTGTGGACATGCCCAGACCCGGTCCTGGTGTGCAGCACCAGGGTGCTGAGCATCAGGGCCATGCACACCCTGAGGGACAGGATGCTGAGGAGGCAGATGACCTCTTGGACGAGCACACCCACCTACTGCAAGCATCAGTCCACCAGCAGACGCGGCTTGCGACATCGGTGGATGCACTGCATGCAGCTCTGGAGTGGGCAGAGGAGTGTCGCAGCAGAGACACCGCTCTGATACTGGCAAGGATGGACCAGTTGTGGGAGGATGTGACCGCTGCCATTGACAGGCAGACACAGGCATTCACTGCTGTCATGGCCACAATGGGCACACTGTCATGTGCCCATGCATCAGACACCACGCAATGCGCTGTCCACCCCCGTTCCCGGCATTGTGCGACACCCTCCCTGTCGACACCAGGTTCAGCTGTAGGAATCCCGAGCATGCCTGGTGCAGGCATGTTTGGTGTGCTGAAGACCCCTGCGCAAGCACGGTCGTGTTCACGCAGTGGAACCCCTGGGGGACCATCGGTGCCACCCCATGAGGCCAGTGGTCAGCCTGTCAGTGCTGGCGGGTCTCGGCGGGGCCGCCCATGCATCCGTGGTGGCCGGGGCACTGTGTCACGTGACTGACCTGTCTCCCAACGCAGCTACTATCTGGTGCTGCCCTGTGTGCATTGTGTCTTTCAGCAGGCATTGCACGGGTGGGTACCCGGCCCTGCACGTGGACACACAGTCCATCTGCACACCCTCCCGGCTGCTGTCCGCAGTTGCGTGTGCATGATGATGCCTGCATTGTGCTGTACACCAATGTGCAATGGTGCTCCGCATCTGACACACGCACATGGAAAGGCAGTGGGCGTGGTGGTCTGTGGACATGTGTGTGGCTAGGGGTGGCGTTCTGGGTCGGTGTGCCTCCTACCCTTTGTGCATGTCTGGTGCATTGTGTGTGTGTGCATATGCGTGTGTGTGTGTGTCCGTCCATGTGGCATGTTAGACCTCACCCATCCCTGGTTGTGTGTGTGGTTCCACGCCCGGCCACTTCCCTTGATGGAATGCACCCCTGGTGTGTGTCCATGCGTGTTTGTGGGTTGTGCCTTAGCCACTGTTGGTTGCACATGGCCCCATGACTTACCTGGGTTGGCTGAAGAGCTTCTCTGTGATGGTGTCCCTGTGCAGCTGTGCCAGCCGGAGCAGTCGGGGGTCCCATCACCCAAGGGGGGGCTGCCCATCACCATTGTCACCGGTGATCTCATTGTCCCCATCGCTGTCCCCCTCTTTGACCTGTACAGCTATCCCACATTCGTTGGCCATGTTGTGCAGGATGCAACAGGCCAGGAATAGCCTGCAGACCTTTGAGGGGCTGTACTGTAGGGCACCGCCGGAGGTGTCCAGGCAACGGAAACGTGCCTTCAGTATCCTGAACACCCGCTCAATGACATTACGTGTGGTGGTGTGTGCCTCATTGTAGAATTGCTGCAATGGGGTTGCGGGCCACCGGTAGGGTGTGAGCAGCCAGGGACGGAGTGGGTATCCACTGTCACCTGTGTGTAAAGGGTGGAGGTTAGTTTGGTGATCAGCATCGCTCTGCCCCGGGGCATGTAGGCCACTCCATGTCACCTCTGACCATGCCCCCAGGCCCTATGATTGTCCATGTGGTTTGCATACTCACCCACTAGGTGGCCAGTGGGGATATCCCCACTCTCGAATCTGTGGCACAGTGCTGACTGGTGCCAGATGAAGGCATCATGTGCTCCCCCAGGGTGCGTGGTACAGACATTGATTATGCACCCCTGGCACGCACACCAACTGGCAGTTGATGCTGGCATAGCCCTTGCGATTTATGTATGCGGCCCCCTCGGGGCCAGGTGGTGTGCGGATGGCCACATGGGTGCAGTCTATTGCCCCTAGCATGCCAGGCATACGTGCTACCCTGTGGAACTCCTGTATGTTTGCTGTGCACTCCACCGGTGTGCTGGGGAAATGGATGTACTCCGCAGCATGTGGCAGCAGTGCGCTGAGGAATTGGGTGAGGTGGTGTGACGTGGCTGACTGGGTTATGCCTGTGGTGTCCCCAGTTGGACTCTGGAAGGTACCCGTGGCAAGCAAGCATATGCAAGCTGTCACTTTCGTCTCCACTGACAGGGCATGGCTCCGTCGTGTGGGTGCCTGCATCACATCACTGCACAGCTCACAGAGCCACCTCAGAACTGCCCGATTCAGGCGGTACCGGCCCACAATCTCGGTATCACTGTACAGCTCGAAGCTGGTGTGGGCACGATACTGCCTGTTGGGGGCATACCACTGATGAGCCCTTCCACGGCCATGCCCCCCTGCTGCCCGCCTTCTCACCCCCCTCATTACGGCCTCCGTCTGGTAGGTGGCACTGGCCATGTCCCTGGCTTGTGTTCACCCCCCTGGCAGCTGTTTCTGTATTCCCCCCATTGTCCTGGCTGCTACTTCCCCTGCACCGGGAACACCTGCCTGTGCTGGCCTCACTGCTGTGTGATGTACTTCCCCCTTCTGCACTGTATCCCCACACCTTCCCCTGTGTCTGTTGCTTCCAGGTGCCCTTTCCCGCCTGGCCCTGTGTGTCCCTGCTGCCCAGTTTTCCCTGCTATCTTTGGCTCTCATGTGGCTTTCCTGTAGCGTTCTTGTGCCTCTCCCTTGCTCCCTTTTATTTTGAATCATTGCCGCTATGGTGCAACTTCCGCTTGCTCCCCTATTGAGCATGGCGCATGTTGTTGAATATCACACTGCGCCATTTATGCATGGTTCCTCCCCTTTCAGTTGCGCATGCATTCATTATCATTGCGCTGTTGCTCAGCGTGATTTGGGGGGGCACAACTGCCTCCTGCTGAATATCGCAGATTGGCGCATTTTTGGACTTGCGCAGGCGCAACCCTATTGCGCATGGCTCAACTCTTTGGAATATCTGGGCCCCTGTGTATAGCAGGATGTGGAAACCAATGCAGGCACTGGGCAGGTCATTTATAAACAGGCTGAACAGTAGAGGGCCCAGGACTGAACCCTGGGGGACACCTACTGAGACTGTCCTTGAGTCAGAGAGGACTCCACTGATCTTTACTTTTTGGGTGCAGTCAGCTAAATAGTTCTCGAACCACCCCACTCCTTCCTTTGATATGCCAATCCCAGTAAGTCTGTCTATCAGTAAAGTGTGGTTCACGAGGTCGAATGCCTTGGTCAGGTCAATGAAAATTGACCCAACCATTTTGCCCTTGTCAAGGAACTCATGTAGTGAGTTTGTGAATTCTAACAGGGCTGAGATGGTGTTGTGCTGCCATCTAAAGCAGTGCTGCTAAGGACACAGAAGGTTGTAGCTGTTGAGATAGGCCACCATCTGGTCCTCAACTACTCATTCAAGGGCCTTGGATAAGGGGGAGAGTATGGAAATTGACCTGCAGTTGGTAATGCACGCTTTGTTTCCTCCCCTGTGTACTGGAATGACAACTGAAAATTTCCAGAGGGTGGGGAATTTAGAAAATCGGAGGGAGAGATTGAACAGCTTGATACATTAATTTATTTCTCCTTGATCCCCACCAGTCGGCACACATCTGCAGCCACCCACCCAGCCCCGCACCCCGACATCAGGCAAGCAATCCCCATCTTCCCCCATAGTTTTCCCTCCGTGGCAGGGTGGTGAGGAGCCCCCAACTCAACTCACCTTAAATAGAATCCATTCAGAGTTGGGGCCTGCGGTGGGTGGCTGTTCATTCTGCTTCGACCTGGGACCATTTTCCCTAGTTTCCAATTGGTCACCCTGGAGATGTGGCACGTAATGACACCAACAGGGGAAGCGCACACACGTCTGCACACACTCCCTTCAGGCATCTGCCCCATCTCCGCCTGAGATTGAACAGCTTGGAGACAGCATATTTTAAGATGTCTAGTGATGAGGCAATGAGCTTCATGTCTATAGTATTGCTCCCTACTCTGGTTTGATTTAGTACCCATTGAACATATCTTGCGGTTTCCAACCCTGATATTGTTTTAAAGTAAAACTTGGGATGGTCAGCATGTGTGGCTTTAGTAGGTGCAGTGTTTATGGGGTACTGAAGGAGGTGTGCTGGGTGGTGGGGAGTCAATAGTGTTGAGGTAGGAGCTAAGGTCTGAGAAGGTAGTGTTAAGAATGTCAGTGATTTCTTTAGGGTTGGAAATGTGGGAATCACCTTGAGTGATCAGCTGTGGAGCACCATTGTCAGTAATCCAAAGGATTTCCTTTAGGGACCCCCAGAACTTCTTGCAATCTCCCCAAAGTTTGGTCTGCTTCTCCCTAAAGTGTCTGACTTTGGCCTCCCTAACAGCCTGGGTACATTAATTGCAGGCAGCCTTGTACATCTGAGTATCCACGGGGCTACCCAAATGTCTATCTCTGGACCAGGCATTGTCTCAAAGGTGCATAAGCTCTGGGGTGAGACAATCTGCAGATCTACCTCAGATCATGTATCTTTTGATTGGAGCAAATTTGTCAGCTGCTAGTGTGATCTCCTTTACGAGGAAATCCAGGGCCTGATCCACATCAGTGATACAGTCCATGAGAAAATACATAATAATACTGTATACGCAGGTGTTGGCTATAGTTACCATAGTGCATAAATCACTACCTACTCACTGGATATTTATTTGTGTATGGGAGGAATATCTGAACTCTGCTCTGTCAATCTCTTTCTTGGTCTTCTACACCTCCCTCATCCTATCCCCCCCCCAACATTTTTTTCTCCTTGCTCTGATGCTGTTGATGTCTATAACTCTGGCAACATGACTGTGGAGGTGATATTTTGCAGGTAAATATGGTATGATGGTGTGTACTATAAGGCAAGACTCACCAGATATGAGGTCAGCACAATGCATTTGGGCCTGATTTGCTATTTCTTTCTCTGGTTGAATCTAGATTGCAGCGATTTAATGGCACAGACACTTTAATAAGAGAGGAGTTCCCCTAAAGTAAGTTAAGCTTACCACAATAACTTAATGCACTGCCTGAAGAACTCCTGATGTACATGTGTTTGTAGAGATAATGGAATACTCACACTCTGAAGTGGATTGCAACAGCTGCTCAAAGTAAACTAATTCCCCCAATTTTTCTCACTCTCCTCCTCCTCTCACTTTTTCTCCCCTTCTTCCCTTAGTTATTATTTGCTGGGCCTGTTCTATTGTATTATCCACCCTTCATTATACAGTAGTAGCCACATATATTGCCAGCTATTTCTAGATATTTCACAAAATTCCTAAAGAGTTTCTCTTTGCTGCCCCTACTGTTTAAATGCAGAAAGCAGGAGATTTCTCTAGAAATATCACAGAAATTTGGGGTAATAGCTGGCAATGTCTGTGGCTACTATTGTATCTTGTTATACAGTTTGGACTGGTTTACTCACGTATGGTGCTGCACCAATGATATTTGCTGTCTTACCAATTTTTATCTATGGGTTTGATTATTTACATAATTGGCTTTATACATGCTGTGAATGGTTCTCTAATAGGAAAACCACTTTGGTTTCATGCTGTGCAATGAGGATCTGAGGACCACCGGCATTGGGTGTTGCCCTGTCGTCAGGATCCACATATCTAGATTGACTACTCATGTTAAAGTATTGTCTACGCTTCTGTTTGAAGACATGCAGCTTGGTTTAGAGCATTATCGTATACAATATATCACCTTTAGTGTTATAGTGGGGGGTAGGTTGTGGTTATACTACAGTGTTAATGTTAGATTCAACTCAGTAGATATACGATTGCCACTATGGCAACTGCTCACAGTAGAACTATGTTTATTACTACTCTCTTGTCATGTGTATCTAAGTTATATAGTGGGGCTATTTGTCCTCAGATACAGACTATAGGTCTCACACTTTTCAAAACTCAGGCCCAGGTGTCTCCATTTGTATGTTGTCCACCTATATGATCAGAACCTAAATAGCTTAATACATGTACTCACCCTAATTTACTGTAACAATGTCCCAAAAGAAATCATATTTACTAACTGCTACAATGTATAATAGTAGGATTGATGTAAAATGTGTGTCATGGAATGTGAAAGGATTGGGAATGCCCATTAAAAGGAAAAAGGTGCTTTCCTCTCTGTATAAGTTAAAGTCAGACATTGCCATGATGCAAGAGACGCACTTATTACCCAAGAAGGCAGACAAGCTCAGCAGATCATGGGTAGGGGAAGTCTGCCATAACTCTGTCTATAAAAAAAAAATAAAAGCCTATCTATATTAATTGATAAAAAAATAAACTTTGTACCTTCCAGCCATAAAATTTACACCATTGGGAGATGTCAAATTTTAGAGGGGACTTCAGATGATATAGAATTAACTATATGTAATATTTATGCTCCAAACTGTGAGTCACGTGCCTTCTTCCTTGAGTTCTTTGCTGAGCTCAGCAAAGTTACTAGTCCCAACATCATAATGGGGGGAGATTTTAATTTAGTGTTAGACCACCTAATTGATAGAAGTAATCCCAGAAGTTGTGAAATGAATCCCAAAGCTAGAAGAATACTGCATGATAGAATGTATGACTTAGGTCTCACAGATGCATGTCATCTGAGGTTCCCCGAGAAGACAGTCTACTCTTTTTATTCTAGCAGAAACAACTCATACAGCAGGATTGACATGTTGCTAATATCCAGTAAGTTAGTTAATAGCCTGGTTAATGCAGATATTGGTACAATTGTGTCTGATCACGCCCTTGTATCTATAATATTACATTTGGATCCTAATACTGAGTGGCCCTTTCACTGGAGATTCAACAGCACATTACTGAATGATGAGAAATTTAAACCTTGAGTGATTGAAGAGACAAAACAATTTTTTGAAATAAGCAATAATAGCAAGTCCTCTTATGCTACACTTTGGGAGGCATTTAAGGTGTACATTAGAGGGGGGATTTTAAGTTTTCTATCGCATAAGAAAAAAGAGAAAAAAAATCTTTGCATAGAAAAGAAGAGAAATTACAAAAACTGGAGAGGCTACACAAGCAAAAAAAGGGGTCTTGGGATGTTATTCTCAGAAATCTGATATTGTTACTGGAATCAATAAGGCCCACACTGAAAATACAGATGTTGCCTTATTCAGGAGACAATAAAATTATTGGGAGTCAAGGGAAAAGGCAGGTAGACTTTTGGCTTATAGGCTTAGCAAATTCAAAATAGAAACTTTATCCGCAATGTGAGGGACAGCTCTCATAATGTTTTTACTAGCAATAAAGATATAAATAAAATATTTCTTAAATTTTACAAACAATTATACACTAACCAGTTTGATACATCCCTGGAAGAAGTTAAACTTTTCCTGTCCAAAGCTAAATTGCTAAAGATATCTGCATCAGAATAACAGTAGCTGTGTAAAGACATTACGATGAAGGAGATTAGAGGGTCTTTTATTTTTTTATTTATTTAGTTTTTGTTTACTGGGTAGGTGCACTAGCCATAACCATGACTATTTTCAGGCATGACCCAGGAGGATACAGTACAATACAACAACAAAAAAACAAAAACAGAAATATCTTTGGGTAGAACAATATCAACAGTAAAACAAAGTAGGTCTGGAGAGATAGGTAAATTCAAACATTTCAGCAGTACATCATAGCAATAGGTTTACATTAATTGATAAACAATAGAGAGGCAGGAAGGAAAGAGGCAATGCTGAAAGGTGGTTATACAGTGTAGAGTGTAGAGAGATTGAGAAAAGAGAATAAGGGATTAAAAAAGAGGTAGAAACGAAACTGAGTATAAGTGAAGAACAGTGCTGGTGTTGAGGGAGGGGACTAAGGGGGTTTGAAACAGGAGCAATTGTTTGTTGAGATTAAATACTTGCGAAGCTCAGACTTAAAGGCATTGTGCAAGGGAGCAAGGCGTACAGCTAGGAGGATGGAGTTCCAGTATTGGGAGCTAGAACGGCAAAGGCACTTGCTCCCTTGGAAAAACTGTATCTAGGGATATTGACACAGGACTTGTCCACAGAGCACAACCTGTAGTGAGAGGACTGTCTGAGAAACTACTCTGCAAGAGATGGAGGAGTTTGTAACAGATGATCCTATTTATGACAGAGCCAAGAGAGTAGAGTCTAATCTCTTTTGGAGATAGCCAATTCAGGTCCAAGTAGAGGAGACAGTGGTGTTTAAGTCGGTGGGCAGAGGAAGCATAGCAACAGATGCTATTGTAGGTGACGTCCCACTTGTGTAGACTAGACTTTGGAGCAGCAGTATAGGTGGCAATGCCATAGGTAAGTGAAGGGAGTAGAATACCTCGAGCTATTGCTAGCCTGGCAGAAGGGGTTAGCACATAGCTAGTGCGATAGGCAATGCCCAGCTTTGTGTTCACAGACTTGCATGCACTTTGTATATGGAGATCAAAGCTTAGTGATTGGTCGAGGGTAATGCCAAGGTATTTAAAGGAAGTAACAGATCCAATAGTGGAGCCATCCAAGGCCGAGACTTTGAGATTACTTTGGGGGTGCTTGATTTTTGAGTTAGTACCAAAAAGTATAACCTTGGTCTTAAACCCATTTAAAACCAGCTTGTGGTTTGCCAACCATGACTGTATGACTTGAAAGTCCACCAAGAGATGCTGATTTATGTCCTTTATGTTTTTGGCACTGGTGTAAAGTACTATATCATCAGCATACAGAAGGGAGGAAGTCTCAGATAGGGTAGATGTAATGCCATTTATAAAAATGGAGAAAAGGAGTGGGCCGAGGATGGACCCTTGGGGCACTTCAATATTTAGTCCTGTCTTGCATGAGAAGGTGGAATTGTATTTGACCATTTGAGTCCCGTATGATGGTAGCTATCAAACCAATTTTCAACATTAGGTGTAAAGCTCAGTGAATGTAGGGTAGAGAGGAGGATAGGGTGGTCAACCAAGTCGAAGGCCTTTGTCATGTCAATGAAAATTGCCCCTGTGAGAAGGCCAGCATCCATAGCAGACAGGGTGTCAGATGTAAATTTGAGGACAGCAGTAGTTGTGCTGTGACCCTTATGGAATCCATGCTGCGCAGCAGTTAGAAGGTCATATTTCTGTAAGAATTAAATAGTTTGGGTTGCTACAAGCTTTTTGAGGATCTTTGAGGACAGACAAGATGGCAATGGGGCTGTAGTTTTCAGGGTCTTTGGGATCACCTTTTTTAAGAACTGGGGTAACCCATGCTGATTTCCAGATATCAGGTACTTGTGCTTTGGCTTTAGCGGAGCAGCAATAAAAGGGGCAGCCAGTTTTAACAGCTTGGGTTCCAGGGTATCGAAGCCTGTAGCAGTTGTCTGAGACTTTCTTTAGGAGGATAAGGACTTCTTTACATGTAATAGACCCGAAGAAAAAATTACTCACCTTAGTAATGTTGTTTCTTCTATTGGAGTCTTGCTGTATTCTGACATATGCAGTTAGGTCCTGCCTTTCAACTGCCCCGGAGAGCAAAGAGTTAAACTTTCCATGGCCAGCATGGAATGTTCACCACGAGCTCGGTTGAAGCCCCTGTCTGCTGTTGTTTAAACTGCAACCGTCAGATCTTTATAAGCAATACTCACTAGAAGTTCTGTGTGGAAACTGTAAAACTCAAACTAGCCAAATGGCAACTATATCTATATAAAAGTGTTTTTGGGTTCAAAAGGAAGACTCAAGTCAAGAAACCAAAAAACAAAACACATCCAAAACACAATCACTCACCCAAACTAAAAGAGGGTGAAAAAAGGGACACCCCTAGGGTGCCAACACTGCTCCTGCCCACCCACATCCCAAAAACTAGGTTCTGAGAGGGAGGGAGGAGGTCAGAATACAGCAAGACTCCATTAGAAGAAACAACATTACTAAGGTGAGTAATTTTTTCTTAAAACATGAAGTCTTGCTGTATTCTGACATATGCAGACTACCAAGCAGTACCTCCATGGAGGAGGGACAGAACCTACTTTGTAAACAGGCTCTGAAGTACTGCTGTGCCAAACCGAGCATCACTCCTAGCCTGGATATCCAGAGAGTAATGCTTGGTGAATATATGGACTGTTTTCCAGGTGGCTGCTTGAAAATTTCTAAGAGAGGAATATCCCTGGCAGCAGCCAGGGAAGCAGTTGTACCTCTAGTGGAATGAGCCCTCAGGCCTGAGGGTGGAGTTCTACCCAGTTTTTCTTAGCAGAATTGTATACAAGAAACAATCCACCTGGCAATAGATCTCTTAGTGGCAGGTTTGCCCTTACCAACCTCTCCATATGTGAGGAACAACTGGAGGGATTCAAACCTGTGACCCTTGGTACACTCTATGTAGTAGCTGAGGGCCCTTTTAACATCTAAGCTGTGTAGTCTCCTCCCTCCAGAGGAGGAATGGTCAGTGAAGAAAACAGGGAGAGATATAGACTGGTTGAGGTGGAAATCTGAAACCACTTTAGGCAAAAACTTTCTGTTAGTTCTTAGGACCACTTTATCTCTATGGAAAGAGATGAAATCAGGTTCCGCTGACGGGGCTTGCAATTCACTGATACGCCTGGCAGAAGTAATGGCCACCAAAAACAGTTTTCCAAGTCAAGTACTTAAGCTCTGCAGAGGACAAAGGCTCAAAGGGGGTTTGCATAAGTTGAGCAATGCAAATATTAAGGTCCCAAGCAGGAGCAGGATCCCTAAAGGGGGGATTGGTGTGAAGCAATCCCTTGAAAATTACAAAACACAGGATGGGATGATAGAGAGGAAGGCTTGCCTACTGACAAGAAAGCAGAAACAGCTGCCAAATGTACTTTAAGGGTAGCTGGTCTGAGGCCTAGGCCATTAAGATGGACCATGTAGTCCAGAGCTGTAGGCAACTCAGCAGAGTCTGGAGAAATATTTTTCTTAGAACACCAAATGCTGAATCTTTTCCATTTGGAGTTGTAAGTCTTTCTGGTAGAAGGCTTTCAAGAAGCCTTAAGGATATCCAGAACCCCTTGGGAAAGATGCAGATCTGCAAACTCTAACTCTTCAAGAGCCATGCCTTGAGATTGAGAGACTGAAGATTCAGGTAGCAAATCCTCCCCTGAGAAGATGTCAACAGGTTGTAATTCCTGGGAAGAGACAGGGGAAGGTGGACTGCTAGGAACAACAACAGGGGATACCAGGGCTGTCTAGTCCAGTCTGGAGCATTCAGAATCACTTTGCATGGTTGTGACCTTATCTTGACTAGCACTTTGAACAGGAGAGGGAAGGGGGGGAAGCGTACAGAAATTTCCCTTCCCAATTCAGAATCAGAGCATCCAGGGGGACTGAGCCCAAGACTGGGGGTCTGCAACAAAAGAGAGGAAGTTGGTGATTGTCTGGGGCTGCAAAAAGGTATATCTCTGGAGTGCCCCATCTCAAGAAAATCACTTTCAAAACTAGAGGATCTAGGGTCCATTCGTGATGGCCCTGGGATATTCTGCTCAGAGCATCTGCTAGGACATTGTCCTTCCCTGGGAGGTGAACTGCTATCAGAGAGGTTTGCAGGGAATAGGCCAGGGACCACAACTTCATTCCTTCTGTGCACAAGGCCATAGACCACATGCTGGTGGTGTTGTTTGTTCTGATCTGGACCACCTTGTTCTGTACAGATTTGGAAAAAGTTTGCAGTGCCAGAAACACTGCTCTGAGTTCCAAGAGATTGATGTGAAGCAGACATTCCTGAGGTGACCACAGACCTTGGGTGGTAAGATCCCCCAAATGGGCTCCCCAGCCCAGCAGGGAAGCATCTGTGGTGAGTATTACTGAATGAGACTGAGTGACAAAAGGAACCCCTTGTCTCAAATTGTCCTGATCCTGCCACCATTGCAAGGCCTGGATCAGGGTTCGAGTCACTGGGACTAGTTCGGTAAGGGAATCCTTTCTTTGGGACCAGAAGGCTCTTAAGTGGAACTGAATGTCCCTCATCTGGAATCTTGCTTCTTGGACAACTGCTGTGGAAGCTGCCATGTGGTCCAGTAGCTGAAGGAAATGCCTTGCTGGTCGAGACACCTGAGGGGTGAATAAAGAGGCCAGTTCCATGAGGGTCCTTGCCCTTTCCAGGGGAAGGAAGGCTCTTGCCTTTACTGTATCCAGCTCTGCCCCTATGAAGGTGAGGAGCTGTACTGGTTCGAGAACCGACTTTGGAAGGTTGAGAAGGAATCCTAAGGAAGTGAGCACTTGCTGGGTCACTTGCAAATGTGACTTGACTTGGTCTGGAGACTGACCTACTATGAGCCAGTTGTCCAAGTATGGGAAGATGGAGATCTTTTTTCTCCTTAGGAAAACAATCGCTACTGCCAGGCACTTTGTGAAAACCCTTGGGGCTGATGTTAGGCCAAAGGGCATTGCTCTGAATTGATAGAGGCCTGAGGGCAACTTGAACCTGAGGTACTTTCTGTGGGAGCACCTGATGGGAATGTGAAAAATGGGCATCTTTCAGGTCCAGAGAGGCTAGCCAGTTCCCTGGCCTTAGAGAGTGAAGGATAATTCCCAGAGTCACCATTTTGAACTTTGGCTTTAAAAGGTGTTTGTTCAGATATCTTAGGTCCAGGATGGGCCGCCATTCTCCTGTCTTTTTGGGGGTTAGGAAGTACCTGGAGTACAATCCTTTGCCCTTATGTAGGGTGAGAACCCTCTATAGTTCTGAGAGCTAGGAGAGAAGAAACCTCTGCCTCTAAGGCAAGGGTCTCTGATAGATTCGCAGATGGAAAGGATCTGATTCTCATCTTGGGAAATTTTTTGAAGCTGACAACCAGTCCCTGGCTTACAACTTCCAGGACCCACTTGTCTGATGTTAGAGACTTCCAGTCCTGCACAAAGTAAGCCAGCCCGCCCCCTACTGGTATGAGAGAATCAGCCCGGGCAGACCCATCAGGGTGTCTGCTTGGCAGGGGCTTTAGGCTGAGGGGTGGATGCAGGCCTGCTCATCCCCCATCTGCCTCTCCCTCTAAAGAACCCCCTCTGAGAGAAAGAAGAGGAGGCCTGAGCTTGGTAAAAAGGCCTTTGGAAAGGCCTGCCCCTGCCCCTGGACTGCTGCCATTGAGAAGTTGCTTGCCTTTCTTTGGCCTGAGCACTCCTGTAAGTGGTCCTGTACTCATCCATCTTTTTCATGTAGTTCTCTGTCTGCTCCCCAAACATAGAATTTCCAATTACAGGGAAATCCATGGCCTTAGCCTGGGTATCCTGTGAGAGGCTAGTACATCTGAGCCAAGCCATCCTCGAAGAGCCACAGATGTAGCCATGACTCTTGATGAAACATCACTGGAGTCCACAGCAGCATGAAATTGTACTTTAGATGCCTCAGTCCCATCTGCAGCCACCTGCTCCAGCTCCTTGGCAAGCTGGCCAGAGGCCTGTTTAGCCAGAGCCAGCACAGTGTCCCACCTGGACTTCTGGTCTCTAGCTGTGTAGGCCATAGAGTTAGCCTGCCTGAGTCCCAAAGATGCTGCCATGTATTGTTTCTTTGCCATGGCATCAATCTTCCTGGAGTCCTTGTCTGGGGGTGTGTGATGCCAAGGGCATATTTGCCTTGTCACAGGCAGCAGCCTGCACTACCCCAACATGGCTGCATTGCTGGAAAAGGAACTTCATGTCTGAGCCTGAGAGAGTGTACCTCTTGTCCATTCGTCTGTCCACAGGAAGTATGGAATTAGGAGACTTAAGAATTTTATGTGTCTGTTTCCCAAAGGATTTGTGGAGGGGAATAGACAGTCTCCTGGACTCTGGGATGTCCACCATCTCAACAAAATCAGGCTCCTCCTGATCCTCTACTGCTTCCTCCACAGGAAGCTGGAGGGTCTCAGCCACTTTTTTGTAAAACATATAGTGAGAAGGGGACTCAAAGCCTAGGAGGAGAAACACTTGAAGGTCTGTCTGGGGAGATGTCCGGGTCAGTAGGCACATCCAGACTTTCATAATCACCATAATCATCCTCATACTCTCCTTCCTCCTCCTCCGGTTCATAAAATTCTTCCAAAGTGTAATCTGGAACCGGTGGAACCGACTGAACCGAACCCCTGCCAGATGGTGCTGGTTTGGTCGAAACCGAGTAAGCGATTGCACTATCCTTATCGCCTTGGCTATCTCATCGGCGGTCAGAGTATGAATTTCTGGGTCCGAACTGGATGATTTATTTTTTCTTTTCCTTTTCACTGGAACTGACTCCTCAGAATTGGCTCTCCTTTTGCCCGAAGAAGTATCGCCCTGGTCAGAGGGCACTCCTTCTGGTTCGGTCGGAACTAAACCGGGCTGGCCATCTGGGTCAGCGGACTTCTCAGCCTCCCTTTCCCTCAGTCTACCTAATCTCTTTTCCAGGGTAGATTTGGGAAAATTCTTACAAATTTGGCAGTCTGAATCGAGGTGGTCAAACCCCAGACAATAAACACAGGTGGTGTGGGGATCAGCCTTAGCAAAGGCTTCCCAACACACACACTGCAGTGTTGAAACCCAGTGGGCCCGGTTTTCTTCTTGGGTTTCTCAGACACGGCCAATCTTATCCAAAACTTACCCTTTTTTCGGCAATCCGCCAGGCAAGACTCCCCTATCGGTTCCTGACCGTGTCATGGGTCTTGGAAAAAAACATAATAAAATCCGTTTTTTTTAGAACCAATACGGACCGGCTACCACACTCTAAATAAATCACAAACTTTTTGTACCTCAAACTGATCGGTTCAGCCAAACCGATCTACAATTTACAAGTTCCACACAGAAACTACACAGAAACCTATCTAGTACTCACGGTACCAAAGACAGAGACTTGAACTGACTTAGTGGTAACAGCAATTCGGTAGAAACTGACCGAAAAAAATGACACTTCAACCGACTTTTTTGAACCGAGCAAAGGAGAAATCTCCGGAGCGACTGTTCAGTGAGGCGGAGTAAAGAATCTGACGGTTGCAGTTTAAACAACAGCAGACAGGGGCTTCAACCGAGCTCGTGGTGAACATTCCATGCTGGCCATGGAAAGTTTAACTCTTTGTTCTCCGGGGCAGTTGAAAGGCAGAACCTAACTGCATATGTCAGAATACAACAAGACTTCACATTGTTTGAAATAGAAAAAGGGGACTGACCTAGCAGGAGGAATATGAGGAATCTGCAGTACTGGGAAGGAGGAGGTAAGTGCTGTAAGGTCAGAGAATTTGCGACTAAAAAAGTTTGCAATGGTCTCAGGGTCATTACAATTTACACCCTCAAGAATCATGTCACTAGGTGACGAGAGCTGGTGTGAGCCCAGGAATGACTTGATATGGGACCAGAATTTCCTGGAGTCGCCATAAGAGTTTGTAAGCAATTCCTTGCATATGAGCTTTTTGCATGCTTGATGTCTTTTTTACAAGCATTCCTCTGAGCTCTGTAGAGGTTATAGTCATTTTGTAGGCCAGAGGTCTTGAACAGGTGCTAACTCTTGTTCCTCCTCCTTAATTTAGCAAGAAGATCGGCCTTTAGCCAATGGGTTTTCCTCTGTTTGACCCGTCGTGTTTCCAGGTGACAATGATGGTCCTGAATGGTTAGAAAGTTGGTTAGGAAAATATTTAGGGCAGATTGAACATCAGTCGTCTCATACAAGTTGGCCCAATTGATGCAAGAGACATCCTGTAGAAAGGATTGGGGTGCAAGGCTTGCATAATTCCCAAAGGTGATGAGATGGGGTTTTGACAGAGGTGGGACAGTTTTGCCCCAGATGCAGAAAGGAGGGGAGTGGTCAGTAATAGCATCAGCTAGGATGCCAGAGTTGAGAACGTTTTCAGGATGATTTGTCATAATCCAGTCCAGCAGTTTGCTACTGTTCAAGTGTGGGGCTTTTCTGGTAGGCTCAGAGATCAGCTGGTGCAGGTTGTAGCTTTGAATCTTTGAGAGTGACGTAGCACTGGTATTGCCAAGCCAGTTTATATTTAGGTCCCCGAGTATAAGCACCTCATTTCTACCAGCAAATAAAGATGTTTGATCGATCAGTTCATCCAGTCCCTTCATACCTTTTTTCGGTGGGTTATATACACAGATGATATGCAATTTCTTTACTCCCAGTGAGAGAATTGCGTGTTGCGCCTCACATTGGACTTGGGATGAGGAATGTGTAGCAGTAACTTTGAGGTGATTTTTGAAATAAATAGCAGTGCCGCCACCTCTTTTATTCATACTTCTGTCATTCTGCAGTAGATTATAGGAAGGTATTTGGAAATGTGAATCCTGGACGGAGGGTTTGAGCCAAGTTTCAGTTAAGTAGAGTATATCAGGCTTGTAGAGGGCAGCCCAGGTTTCCAGCTCAGCAAAGTTATGTTCAAGGCTCCTGATGTTGTGGTGAGCTATTAAGAGACCTCTAGTGGTGGGCACTGAGTTTATAGGGCCAGGGTTCAATTGCACATCCCCCGAGAGAAGTATAGCGTAAATGAGAAGATACCATAATTTGCGAGGCAAGGGGGAGAGGGTTAGGTGCCGCAGGGGATATCTTGATAGTTTACAACAGGCTACAAAATTGCAGATCCTATTTAGCAGGAGGGTAGTGGATTCACATCGAAATGGAGGTAACATGAAGAGGTTTGAGAAAACAAAGTCATATGTGAATGTTTGGATAGAAGGGTCAGCTGGGTTTGTAGGGGTACTGCAATCAAGGACAGGTGTAGAAATGGCAAGGTGGTTATGAGGAGGAATACTAGCACATGCTTATCCATTTGGAGCTGCAGTCCTTATATTGGCTGACATTTCCTATTTGGTATTTTACAGTGGATGGAGATTCTGAGAAATAAAGGATAAGAAGAGCAAAAGGCTGTGACTAGATTAGCAGCCCCAGGACCCCTAGTGGTTGGTTCTTATAAGCGTCCAATGGGAGGGTAGACACTTAGTCTCCTGAGGCCTATAAAAAAAGAGCCCACCCAGGGTGGGTGGGTGAGGTGGGGAGGGTGGGAGCAGAGCTGTGTCAGCTGTCCTTGGGAGTGCGGACAACGGCTGTTTCAGGGCCGGCCGCACCACTGAGGAGTCAGTGAAGTCCTTAGGTGGAGGTGGAACCCACGGTCAGGTCTCCCACTGCAAAAACACAAGAAGAGCTGTTATTTCTTGTGCTCTAGATCAAGGGGCATGGGTCACAAGCAGGAATGCTGTTTTTGTGCCTAAATCAGTAGGCGTCGGTCAGACAGGCTAAGGAGACAGCAGAACAACAGGAGGTGGGAGAGACAATGAGTGGCAATTTGCAAAATGCAAGGTCAGAGGCAGGGAAGGGGACAGCAAGAGAGAGAGAGAGAGAGAGGTGAAGCAGAAAGAAATCACAATCACAGTGTATTACAATAGGCCTAAAAGTTCAACAAAATATACAGCATGAATCACTTTAGAACTCTTAAAACATTCAAGGATTACAGCTTTTTACTGAAATTGTAGCTTACAGGATTAGTATTAGAGTTTTAGTGGCAAAAGGCACCTTTAGAAATCAAAGCAGAGTAAAACAGAAAGCAGCTAATTAGGGGAGACTCCAAAAAAGGCACTTGATTCCAGTTGGCTGAGAGAGTGCTGTACCTGCAGAGCTGTGTCAGTGATTCTTGGGAGCATGGGCGGCGGCTGTTTCAGGGCCGGCCGCACCACTGAGGAGTCAGTGAAGTCCTCTGGTGGAGGGGAAACCCGAGGTCAGGTCTCCCACTGCAGAGCTGTGTCAGTAGTCCTTGGGAGTATGGGCAGTGGCTGTTTCAGGGCCAGCCGCACCACTGAGGAGTCGGTGAAGTCCTCCGGTGTAGGGGGAACCTGTGGTCAGGTCTCCCACTGCAGAGCTGTGTCAGCGGTCCTTGGGAGCATGGGCGGTGGCTATTTCAGGGCCAGCCGCACTGCTGAGGAGTCGGTGAAGTTCTCCAGTGGGGGGGGAACCCACAGTCAGTTCTCCCACTGCAGAGCTGTGTCAGCAGTCCTTGGTAGCGCGGGGCGGTGGCTGTTTCAGGGCCGGCCGCACCGCTGAGGATTCGGTGAAGTCCTCCAGTGGAGGAGGAACCTGCAGTCGGGTCTAGAAATGATTTTTCCAGAGCAAAAGTTCCCGACTCCGATGGCCTGCCAGCTGAATTATACTTGTTTCTTATTGAGGAGATAACCCCCATCCTTCAGAAAGTTTTTGTAGAAATGGAAGAGAAAAAAGACCTACCGCAATCTATGACAGAGGCAATTATTTAGGTATTGTTGAAAAAAGGCAAAGACCACTTAGATCCTGCCAGCTATTGCCCAATTTCTCTACTGAATGTGGACTATATGGTTTGGACAAAAATCTTAGCCACAAGGTTGCAGGGCATTCTAAAGAGGCGTATACATAATGATCGTATGCAGACACCACAGAGAAACTTTTATAGCGATCGCGTCAATGCCAAAACATTGACAGATCGCTTTTAAAGTCCACCTCGGGACCCCGCACTTTTCCCGGTCCTGCACCCTTCCCCAAATCAACTCTGACTCAGAGTTGACAATCCGAAATAATAGGGAGTGAGCAGGGCTGAGGTCCCCTGCATGGGGGGCTCAGGGGCAACCCCCCCAAAAAAACTGTTCACTGGATAACTCTATGCTGACTGCAGCTGCGTAAAGCCATCGCTGTAATGTCGTTCGACAAAATAGTTGTCAAACCAGCATTGTAGACCCCATAATGATCAGATGGGTTTTATTAAAGGCTGCTCGGGTTTTGAGAATATTAGAAGAGTTCTCTCCACTATATGGATGGCCTCAAATTCACAAGAAATATCTATTCTGTTGTCTCTAGATGCTCATAAGGCCTTTGACTTTATCAAATGGTATTACTTATACGAGGTCCTGAACACCTTTGGGTTAGGAAATAACTTTGTCTCAAAGGTAGCCTTACTATATCTGGCCTCTAGTGCTAGATTATGTACTTATAAACTTCTCTCTCTGAAAAATTCTCATTAGAAAGAGGAACTAGACAAGGATGCCCCTGCTCCTCTTTATACTGGCAATAGAACCTTTATCTCATTAGACAAGACAATCTAATCGCTGGCATTAAGTTTAAGAAATTAGAGCATAAAGTGGTGGCATATGCAGATGATATGCTTTTAACTCTATCTGACCCACACAGGTCCTTAAGACATACTATGGATTTGTTGGAAGAATTTAAGTTAATTTCAGGTTTGCCCATAAATTGGTCTAAATCCAAAGTTCTCCCACTGAAAGGCAATAAGAAAAAATTACTCACCTTAGTAATGTTATTTCTTCTAATGGAGTCTTGCTGTATTCTGACTATTGCAGTAAGGTCCTGCCTTTCAACTGCCCCAGAGAACAAAGAGTTAACTTTCCATGGCCAGCATGGAACATTCAGCGTGAGCTCGGTTGAAGCCCCTGTCTGCTGTTTAAACGCCAACTGTCAGATCTTTATGAGCAATACTCACTAGAAGTTCTGTGTGGAAACTGTAAAACTCATACTAGCCAACTGGCTACTAAATTTATTAAAAAAGGGTTTTTGGTTTCAAAGCAAAGACTCAAGTCAGGAAACCCAAAAAACAAAACACAACACATACCCAAAGTAAAGGAGGGTGAAAAAGGGGCACCCCTAGGGTGCCAACACTGCTACTGCCCACCCACATCCCAAAAACCAGGTTCTGAGAGGGGAGGTCAGAATACAACAAGACTCCATTAGAAGAAACAACATTACTAAGGTGAGTAATTTTTTCTTCAAACAACATGAAGTCTTGCTTTATTCTGACTATTGCAGACTACCAAGCAGTACCTCCATGAAGGAGGGACAGAACCTACTTTGGGATTAGACTCTGAAGTACTGCTGTGCCAAACCGAGCATCACTCCTAGCCTGGATATCCAGAGAGTAATGCTTGGTGAATGTATGGACTGTTTTCCAGGTGGCTGCTTGACAAATTTCTAAGAGAGGAATATCCTTGGCAGCAGCCAGGGAAGCAGCTGTACCTCTAGTACAGTGAGCCCTCAGGCCTGAGGGTGGGGTTCTACCCAGTTTTTCATGGCAGAATTGTATACAAGAGACAATCCACCTGGCAATAGATCTCTTAGTGGCAGGTTTGCCCTTACCAACCTCTCCATATGTGAGGAACAACTGGAGGGACTCACACCTGTGACCCTTGGTGCGCTCTGTGTAGTAGCTGAGGGCCCTTTTAACATCCAAGCTGTGCAGCCTCCTCTCTCCAGAGGAGGAATGATCAGTGAAGAAAACAGGGAGAGACATAGACTGATTAAGGTGGAAATCTGAAACCACCTTAGGCAAAAACTTCCTGTTAGATCTTAGGACCACTTTATCTCTATGGAAAGAGATAAAATCAGGCTCCACTGACAGGGCTTGCAATTCACTGATACGCCTGGCAGAGGTAATGACTACCAAAAACACAGTTTTCCAAGTCAAGTACTTAAGCTTTGCAGAGAACAAAGGCTCAAAGGGTGGTTGCATAAGCTGAGCAATGCATACATTAAGGTCCCAAGCAGGAATTCGGTAGAAACCGAGTGAAAAACGACACTTTAATCGACTATTTTGAACCGAGCAAAGGAGAAATCTCCAGAGCGACTGCTCAGTGAGGCGGAGTAAAGAATCTGACGATTGGAGTTTAAACAACAGCAGATAGGGGTTTTCAACCGAGCTCGCGATGAACGTTCCATGCTGGCCATGGAAAGTTAACTCTTTGTTCTCTGGGGCACTTGAAAAGCAGAACCTTACTGCAATAGTCAGAATACAGCAAGACTTCATGTTGTTTGAAGGACAATATCAGGATGATGTGTTCCCAATATAAGCTAAAATGGGGAGGGGAGTACATTACTTACTTAGGAATCAAAATACCTCATAGGTTAGAAAATCTGGTAGCTAGTAATATTAAACCACTAATGGAGAAGATCAACATGGTCTTGGATAAATGGGATAAACTCCATCTATCATTATGGGGTAAGATCAATGCCCTTAAAATTATGCTAGCGCCCAGAATTCTATATCTATTGCAAAACATCCCTATGGAAAGTAAATCCATTTGGTTAAAAATATAGATTCTGCTGTTAGATGTTTTTTATGGGAAGGGAAAAAGGTGAGGCTAAGTTTGGAGAAACTTAAGAAAACCTAGCAGCAAAGAGGTCTTCCTGATTTCAAACGTTACCAAGAGGTTTTCTTATACAGACAAACTTGCACTGGTTTATGGATGCGGGTATCTCTCCTCTCTGGGTTCAATATGAAGCATCAATTATTAGTCCATACTCATTATATCATGTTATGCTGGGTCTGTACCCAGCCACTATAGCATCTCATCCATATTTGAAGTCAGCGGCGGGGCCCTTTAACTGGTTTGAGAGGTATTTATCCACTTCATGTTCCTACTGGAATACACACCTATATGGAGGAATAATAATAATACTTTATTTTTATAGCGCAGTTCTAAAACCAAAGTGTTTTACATAATTAAAAGACATATAAATAACAAAATAAACAATTAAAAGACTGGTAATACAGAGTGCAAATAAATCAGATAAAACAATCATTGAAAGCTTGCTTAAATAAATGGGTTTTCAGGGCTGCCTTGAAGCTCTCCACGGTCCTGCACTCTCGAATCTGACGACTGATCACTGCTGGGGAGGTACTCTGGCTCATCTGTTATGGGAAAACAAAGGTACTTTGACTGTATGGGATCTAGTAAATCCCAATGATGGTATACTCAGGCCATTTACCAAATTGAGAGATCTATACATGTTACCATACACAGAGTTTCACTCATTCCTGTAAATCAGAGAAGCCTTATGGGGCATTTTAGATGCTAATTTTGCAATCCACCCTTTTAAAGAGCTGGGTAGACTGATGACAATGGTGAAGGAAAAGGGAGGAGCAGGCAATCTATATAAAATGTCCATCAATGCAGAAACACAGAAACATAGAATCTGATGGCAGATAAAGATTGCTTGACCCACCTAGTCTGCCCATTTCCCTACCTAATGGATAAGTTGCTGATCCTAGTTAACCAACAGCCTACTTCCTCCTGTCCCCCACTAGAATTGCCTTATGTCTGTCCCATGCATTCTTGAATTCCCCCACTGTTTTTGACTCTACGACCTCCTCAGGAAGGCCGTTCCATGCATCTACAACCCTCTCTGTGAAGAAATACTTCCTCACATTACCTCTGAGCCACCCCCTCCATCACATCTTTTTCTGAAAGATGCTACCCTCTTGGACTTTGTTGATTCCCTTGAGGTATTTGAAAGTTTCTATCACATCCCCCCTCTCCCTCCTTTCCTCGAGGCTATACATCTTAACCTCCTTTAGTCTTTCTTTATACGTCTTCTGGTGCAGACCCTGCACCATTCTGGTTCCCCTTCTCTGGACAGCCTCCACCCTGTCTATGTCTTTGCGGAGATGGTGTCTCCAGAACTGTACACAGTACTCCAGATGTGGTCTTACCAACTGTCTGTACAGAGGGACAACAATTTCCTGTTTTCTACTGGTGATGCCTCTCCCTATGCATCCCAGTATCCCCCAGCCCTCCTTACTGCCTTCTCACATTGATTGCCCACCTTTAGGTCATCTGATATGACTACCCCCAGGTCCCTTTCCATTTCAGTTGTTGTCAGTATCTCACCCCCCATTATGTACTCTTCCCCTGTTTTTTTGTTTCCCAGGTGCATTACTTTGCACTTCTTTGCATTGAATCTAAGCTGCCATACATTTGACCATTCCTCCAACCTTGCCAAGTCCCTTTTCATCCTTTCCACCCCACCTTGCGTATCAACTCTGTTGCAGATCTTTGTGTCATCTGCAAAGAGACATATTTTTCCTTCCAGTCCCTCTGCAATGTCACTTATAAAGACATTAAAAAAGAGCGACCCCAGTACTGAACCCTGCAGTACCCCACTAGTAACCCCCCTTTCTTCACTGTGGACTCCATTTACTATTACCCTCTGTGTCCTGTTGTCCAGCCAGTGCTTTACCCAGGCTACCACCGTGGGACCCACTCCCAGGCTAACTAATTTGTTTATTAATCTTTTGTGCGAGACTGTGTCAATGCCTTGCTAAAGTCTAGGTAGGCCATATTCACAGCCCCTCCCTGGTCTACTACTTTGGTCACCCAGACAAAGAAATCAATTAGATTTGCCTGACATGACCTCCCTTCTGTGAATCCATGCTGCCTTGGATCCTGTGCCCCACTGGCCTCTAGGTACTTAATTCCTTTTGAAAACCATAGTGTTTTTTTCTTTCATTTTGATTTGTTTATTTGTTTTACACAAAGGCTTGTTGCCTCTGTGATGGCGGTTTTGATGTTTCCCCATTGTTGCTCCACCCCACCTTCTTGCCTGTTTGCTAGTGCTTTTCTGAGGTACTCTCCCATTTTGACAAAATCAGCCCTCCTGAAGTCCAGTACTTTCACTTTTGTATGGCTTGACTCTACAGCTAAGTTTATCAAGAACCACACTGTTTGGTGGTCACTTGTTCCCAGATGGCTACCCACTTCTAGATCTGAGATCCTCTCTCTGTCCCCATTTGAGAGTACCAGGTCTAAGATTGCTCCCTCCTGACTGGGTTCCAAAACTAGCTGTCTGAGGCATGCCCCCTGTAGGGCATCGAAAATGGTCCTGCTCTTGGATGTGGCTGCAGCAAAGGTACTCCAGTTAACATCTGGCATATTCAGGTCCCCCATCAGCAATATCTCCCCTTTTTCTGCCATCCTAAGGATGTCTTCTATCATGTCCTTGTCCATTTCCTCCCCCTGAGATGGGAGTCTGTATACAACCCCTGTGCAGTTTGTGGTGCCATTTCCAGTCTCCAGGGTGACCCACAGTGCCTCCTCTCCTCTCCTCTCCTCCCCTCCCTGTTTACCCTTTAGTTCTGTTGCTTTGATCCCTTCCCTTACATAGAGAGCTACTCCTCCTTCTCTTCTACCTCTCTGTCCCTCCTATAGATTGTGTACCCTGGTATGCTGACATCCCAGGCATGGTTCTCTGTGTATCATGTTTCTGTGACAGCCACGATATCCAGGCATCCCTCTTCCATCAAGGCCACCATTTCTGGGAGCTTTTTACCTAGACTACGGGCATTGGTACTCATTACCCTCCATTTTTTATGGCCTTATTTCTTATTGCCCCACCCCTGTCCTTACTGCCTTTGTTTTTTTCTCCACTTACCCCTGCCCTTCTCCCTATCTACTGCTCTGTCTTGGTGTTTACCTCACTAACTACCCTGATTTGATCAGCAAAACTAAAGAAGTGTGGAAGATAGACTTGGACATACTGTACAATCTGTCAGTCTTCTTGGGATCTCATGTGGCATAATGCTTACAAAGTTAGTAAAGATATGCAAGGCCGTCTGGTACAATTTAAAATATTGCAGGACTGGTATTACATGCCTGCAAAACTATATACATTTGGCATAGGGTAAGAACCGATAGTAACTGCTGGAAATGTGGTTCTGCCAATGCAGAGTTGCTTCATATATTACGGGAATGCCCTTTTATTATACTATCCTGGCTACTTACTGTATTTGGAAAACATGCAATCAGATTCTCACAGTTAACCTACATTTTGAACTTGAGATTTTTATACTAGGGGATACAAGAAACCTTTTGACTCTAAATTTACCAAAGAAAAGATGGCTTATGTTAGCAACTTTGGGCTTAAATGCCTGATCTTGTGACACTGGAGGAAGAGATGTTTCCCTGACTTAAGTGAATGGGCCAAATATCTAACCAACGTAGCACTTAATGAACAGATCAGCCATTCAAATACAAGGTCATTGGATAAATATGATGCCACATGGGATCCTTTTTTCAAGTGGTTGTCGTCAAGTTACTTACAATGCAAACCTAGGGGGCGTCATATGATAAAGTGGCACCTGCAATGTATATAGATATAGAAACATAGACTTTGATGGCAGATAAGGACTGCTTGGCCCACCCAGTCTGCCCATTTCCTTATCTATCGGATAAGCTGCAGATCCTAGTTTTACCAACAGCCTACTTCCTCCTACGTCCCACTAGAATTGTCTTATGTCTGTCCCATGCATTCTTAAATTCCCCCACTGTTTTTGACCTCCTCAGGAAGGCTGTTCCATGAGTTCTCCACCCTCTCCATGAAAAAATACTCCATCACGTTATCCCTGAGCCGTCCCCCCTCTATCTTCAAATTGTGCTCTCCTTGTTCTTGCACATCTCTTTTTCTGAAAGATACTACCCTCTTGTACTTTGTTGATTCCCTTGAGGTACTTGAAAGTTTCTATCATGTCCCCCCTCTCCCTGCTCCCTCCTATCCTCGATGGTATACATATTAAGCTCTTTTATACTCTCTTCATATAACTTCTGGTGCAGATCTTGCACCATTTTAGTTGCCCTCCTCTGGACTGCCTCCATCCCGTCTATGTCCTTGCCGTGATGGGGTCTCCAGAACTGCATGCAGTACTCCAGATGGGGTCTTACCAACTGTCTACACAGAGGTATAACAACTTGCTGTTTTCTACTGGTGATGCCTCTCCCTATGCATCCCAGTATCCCCCCAGCCCTCCTTACTGCCTTCTCACATTGATTGCCTACCTTCAGGTCATCTGCTATGACTACCCCCAGGTCCCTTTCCATTTTTGTTGTCGTTAATGCATTCCTCTACACACCTATTGAGTACTCTTCCCTTGGGTTTTGTTTCCCAGGTGCATTCCTTTGCATTGAATCTAAGCTGCCATACATTTGACCATTCCTCCAGCCTTGCCAAGTCCCTTCTCATCCTTTCTACCCCTTATGTATCAACCCTGTGGCAGATCTTTGTGTTGTCTGCAAAGAGACATACTTTTCCTTCCAGTCCCTCCACAATGTCACCTATAAAGACATTAAAGAGTACCAGTACCAGTACTGAACCCTGCGGAACCCCCCTAGTAACACTTCTTTCTTCACAGTGGACTCTGTTTAATATTACCCTCTGCGTTCAGTTCTCCAGCCAATTTTTTACCCAGGTTCCCACCCTGGGACCCACTCCAAGGCTGGCTAACTTGTTTATTAATCTTTTGTGTGAGACTGTGTCAAATGCCTTGCTAAAGTCTAGGTAGGCCACATCAACAGCCCCTCCCTGGTCTACTACTTTGGTCACCCAGTCAAATAAATCTATTAGATTTGTCTGACATGACCGTCCCACTGTGAATCCATGACGCCTTGGGTCATGTGCTCCGCTGGCCTCTAGGTACTCAACAATTCTTTCTTTCAGAAGTGATGCCATCATTTTTCCTACCACTGAGGTCAAACTGACAGGTCTGTAGTTTCTTGCCTCTGCCTTGTTCCCACTTTTGTGAAGGGGAATCACATCTGCCCTTCTCCAGTCCTCAGGTACCACACCATCCTCCCATGATTTGTTAAAAAGGGTAGTCAGTGGTGCCACTAGTTCTCCCCTTAGAATGATCTCCTCTTAGAATTATGGGGTGAATCCCATCAGGCCCAACTGCTTTGTTCACCTTCAGTTTTAGGAGTTCTTTCAGGACCCTTTCTTCTGTGAATTGACTGGTATCGACACCCCCACTGTGCTTCTATTATTTGGTTTAGGTACCTCCTCCTCCTCTTCTTTTGTGAATACTGAGCAGAAGTATTCATTCAGTATCTCTGCTTTGTCACTGTCACCCTCTGCCCACCCATCTCCCCTTTATTAAGCCTCACTATCCCTCCCCTGGTCTTTCTTCGCTCCCTAATGTACCTATAAAAAAAGGTTTTATCCCCCTTCTTAACTGAGTTGGCTATCTTTTCCTCTGTTTGGGCCTTTGCTATTCTGACTGCCTTCCCCACTTCCTTCTGCTTTAACTGGTACAGTTTTCAGTCCTGCTCCTTCTGTGTTTCCTTATACTTCCTGAATGAAAACATTACTTACCATAGTAATCTCGTTTCTTCTAAGGGAATCTTACTGTATTCTGACAAATGCAGTATGGTCTCACCATAGGACTGCCCCAGAGCCGAAATGGTTAATAGAACCTATGCTAATAGTGGAATGTTAGGCTTGAGCTCGATTTTCAAATCACTGTCCCTTGTTGCACTTCCTGCTACTGTCAGATTCTTACGAAGCATGCAGAAGCTAAATACTAACCAACCAAACTAAGTTTACTACCCCTAAATAACCCTATTAGGGGAACAGAAACTCCAAAAACAGGAGGTATTTCTAAGACTCAAGTCAACAGATGCCCAAAAAACTAATAGGTACCCACAGGTTTCCAACATCAGTGACACAGGAGTGAGAAGAGCTCTGTAGGTCCTAGCAGGGGAGGAAGGATGGGAGCTCAGAATACAGTAAGATTCCCTTAGAAGAAACATGATTACTATGGTAAGTAATGTTTTCTTCAAACCCCAGGAAATCTTACTGTATTCTGACAAATGCAGACTACCCAAGCAGTGCCTTTGGAGGAGGGCAGAGGACCTATTTAGGAAACAAGATCTGCAGAACTGCTGTACCAAACCTGGCATCACTTCTGGCCTGGGTGTCCAGGCAATAATGCTTGATAAATGTATGAACTGTTTTCCAGGTAGCTGCCTTACAGATTTCCAACAGAGGAATGTCTCTGGAAGCTGCTATAGATGCAGCAGTCCCCCTAGTAGAATGGGCCCTAAGCCCTCGTGGGGGCTGCTTACCCACCTTGTCATAACAGAATTGGATGCATGAGACAATCCATCTTGCTATGGATCTCTTTGTGGCAGGTTTACCCTTGCTGACCTCTCCATAGGTCAGAAAGAGTTGGGTTATATCCCCTATGTGACCTTTCACGTGATCTAGATAGTAACTAATAGCCCTCTTGACATCCAGACTATGTAGCCTACACTCACCTGATGAGGAATGTTCAGTAAAGAAAACTGGCAAGGTGATGGACTGATTAATATGAAAGTCAGATACCACCTTAGGAAGAAATTTGCTATTCGTCCTGATTACCATCTTGTCCCTGTGGAAGGCCACATAATTGGGTTCCACGGACAAGGCCTGAATCTCACTAATCCTTCTGGCAGAAGTAATAGCCACTAAAAACACAGCTTTCCAAGTTACATACTTAAGGTCAGCCAAAGACATGGGTTCAAAAGGAGGTTGCATAAGCTGTGCTATGCAAATGTTTAGATCCCACACAGGGGTAGGGGTTCTATGAGGAGGGTGCAAATGCAGTAATCCTTAAAACAAAAAAAAAACATTTGGAACACTGCATTAGAGGCCAAAGAGAATAGTTTCCCTGCTGACAGGTAAGCAGATACTGCAGTCAAATGAACCTTCATAGTAGAGGTTCTGAGGCCTAGGGAATGAAGATTGGTGAGATAGTCAAGAACTACTGATAAGCCAGCCTGGGTATGGTCTAAATGTTTGTCTCTGCACCAGAAAGCAAATCTTTTCCACTTAGAAGTATAAATTTTTCTGGTAGCAGGTTTTCTGGATACCCAGAGGACCTCCATTACCCCTGTGAGAGATTCAAGTTTGCATACTCTAGGTCCTCAAGAATAAGGCTTTGATTCTGAGCGACTGAAGGTTGGGATAGAGGATCCTGCCCTGGGAGAAGGTCAGCAGATTGTGCCTCCTGGGTAGGCTGATTGGCTTGGCTACTGATAGGGACAGGGCTAGGGAATACCATGGTTGCCTGGCCCAATCTAGGGCAATGAGGACCATTGTGGCTGGTTGGGACCTGAGCTTGTTCAGGACTCTCAGTAATAGTGGGAAGGGTGGGAAGACATACAAGAACTTCCCTGTACAATCCAGGATCAATGCATCCAGAGGTACTGTGCCCTTCAGTGGAGGTCTGCAGCAGTACAAAGGGAGCTGATAGTTGTCTGGGGAAGCAAAGAGGTCTACCTCTGGAGTGCCCCACTTTCTGAACACCAGCTGCAGTACTTGCTTGTTTAAGGACCATTCGTGATGGTTCTGATTTATTCTGCTCAGTGCATCTGCCAGCACATTGTCCTTCCCTGGAAGTTGGATTGCTGACAGCACAATGTTTAGGGAATAGGCCAGGGTCCATAATCTCATAGCTTCTGTGCACAGGGGTGTGGACCTTGTGCTTCCCTGTTTGTTGATGTAGTACAAAGTGGTCATGTTGTCTGTCCTGACCTGGACCACTTTTCCTTGCAGCCTGTTGGCAAATGCCTGAAGTGCCAGGAACACTGCCCTGAGCTCCAACCAGTTGATGTGCAGTAATGACTCCTGTTTGAGCCATGTACCATGGAGAGTATGCTCCCCTCGATGTGCTCCCCACCCTAGAAGGGATGCATCTGTAGTGAGCACCAGAGATGGTTGTTCTTGTAGGAATGGGACCCCTTGTTTGAGATTTCCCAAATCCTGCCACCACTGGAGTGCCTGTACGAATGTTTGAGTGACCGGGACCAACTTTGACAATTTGTCCTTTCTTTGATGCCAGTAATGCTTGAGGTGATATTGAATATTCCTCATCTGAAATCTTGCTCCTGACACTGTGGCAGTTGAGGCTGCCATATGGTCCAACAACTGGAGAAAATGTCTGGCCAGTCTGAGGCTGTGAGGTTTGAAAGAACCTACCAGCTGCCTAAGAGTGTCTGCCCTCAGCTGAGGAAGAAAAGCCTTTCCTCTGACTGAATCCAATTCTGCTCCTATAAATTCCAGGAGTTGTACTGGTTGTAGCACTGACTTCTGCTGGTTTATCAAGAAACCCAAGGACTGTAACAGTTGCTGTGTTAAGGCCAGAGATAGTCTGACCTGTTGGGAAGACTGCTCCACGAAGAGCCAGTCATCGAGGTATGGGAAGACTGCCACTCCCTGCCTCCGTAAGTATGCCACAACTACTGTCAAGCATTTTGTGAACACCCTTGGGGCAGTGTTAAGGTTGAAAGGCATAGCTCTGAACTGATAGTGGCCTGATGGAAGCCTGATCCTCAGGAACTTTTTGTGAGACTGCCTTATGAGGATATGGAAGTAAGCATCTTTTAGATCCAGAGATGTCAACCAATCCCCTTGCCTTAAAGATGGCAGAATCATTTTTATGGTGACCATTTTGAATTTTGGTTTCAGTAAATGCCTGTTTAGGTACCTGAGATCCAATATGGGTCACCACTCCCCTGTTTTCTTGGTTGTGAGGAAGTATCTTGAATAAAGGCCCTTTCCTTTCCATAAGAGAGGAACTGGCTCCACTGCTCCTAGTGAGAGCAGATTTAACACCTCGTTTTCCAGTAACAATGTCTCTGGAGGGAGGAAGGTTGAAAACCTCTTGCCCTCAGTCTTGATCTGAATTTGAAACTGAGTGCAAGGCCCTGACCCACTACCTCCAGGACCCACCAATCTGTAGTGATGGATTTCCATTCCTGGAGATAGCGAGTCAGCCTACCCCTACTGGTCCTGGGGAGGCAACCCAAGGAGGGAGATCCCTCAGGGTGTCAGCTTAGTCTGAGGTGCTGACTGGATACTGGGGCTAGTGCAGTTCGTGCCTCTCCTGCCCCACCTCTAAAATAACCTCTCTGCTGTTGATAATGTGGGTATGCCTGAGGCTGGAAGAATGGCCTGTACAGTCTGCCCCTATGACTCCTAGCATGCTGCTTTTATGGAGTAGGAACCTTCTCCTTAGCAGCAGCACTTTGAAATGCTGTTTTGTATTTATCCATTTTCCTCATGTAAGCCTCAGTCTGCTGTCCAAACAGAGACGAAAGCTCACTTGGGAAGTCCATGGCCTTGGACTGAGTGTCTTAGGTCAGATTGGTAGTCCTGAGCCAAGCAAATCTTTTCAATGACGCTGCAGAAGCCATCTGTCTGGTTGCAGTATCATTGCTATCCACAGCCATTCTGAACTGGACTTTGGAAGCCTCTATCCCTCTCTTGGCAGCTTCCTCCAGGTCCATTGCAATTTGTGTTGGCACTGACTTTGTAATCTGTAGGACAGTGTCCCAGTGTGTCCTTTGGAATCTGGCAACATAGGCCATGTACGAAGCATACCTAATTGCCAGGGAGGAACCCAGATATATATTTTTTGCAACAGAATCCAGCTTTCTGGAATCCTTGTCAGGAGGACTGGATGCCAGGGGAATACCTGCTTTATCACAGGCTGCTGCCTGTACCACACCCTTATGGCTAGGGTGGCCAAACAGAAATTCGGTCCCACCCTTAGCCACCCAATATTTCTTATCCACCTTTCTATCAACTGGTGGAATTGAAGTTGGGGTATGCAGGATTTTTATCATCTGCTTTTTCAGGGACTTATGGATGGGGAGCAAAACCCTTTTTGGAGCCTGAACATTCATCATGTCCCTATAGTCCTGTTCCTCCTTATCATCAGTTAATTCCTATGTGGGGAGGTCCAAGGACAAAGCCACCTGTTTCACAAATTTAAAATGAGAGGTAAAGTCCTAGTTCCCTTGTCAGGGGAGTCAGGACAATGAGGATCCGGTGAAATGTCCGGGTCAATGGGTTCGTTGTAGTCCTCATCCTCAAAATCGTTAGCATCATCATAATAATCCTTATCAAAAGTGTCCACTTCTGGTTCCAATGAACTGGGAACCAGAGTGGAACTTGAGGCATCCAAACATGGCTGCTTCTGAACCTGAATCAATGTTACCGGTTGAAGTGACTGAATTATTTTGATAGGGTTAGCTATTTCCTCAGAGGTTGGAACCGGAGTACTCGGTTGTGGTTCAACCACTGAATGCATTTCTTTTCTCTTACTCTTCCCTACGGCTGCTGGGTTAGCGGCAGGGTCAGCAGGCTTCTTTTTGGTAGAAGAACCATCACCCTTGTCAGAGGGCTGCTCGTCCAGTTCTTTTTAAACAGAAATCTGTTTGTCTGCAGCCAGTTCAGCAGCCTTTTCAGACATCCTTTCCTGCAGTCACTTCAAGTGCCTATCAAGCGTCGAATGAGGGAAGATTTTTTACAGATCTTGCAGTCCCCTTTGAGGTGGTCAAACCCCAAGCAAAACACATAAATAATATGAGGATCTGCCTTTGCGGACTGTTCCCCACACTCTGTACACTGTTGGAAACCTGTGGGGCCCGTTCACTTCTTGGTCTGTGACATTGATCGTCTTTTTAAACCGAAGTAAAACCAAGAATTACCCCAGTAGGTTTTAAACTTAAGAAAAAATGCTTTACTGAATGGTAACTGTAATTTAAATTTAAGCAACTACACTGAATAACCTTGGTTTCTTCTCGGATGGAAAACTGAAGAGGAACCGAAAGACTTACCCCAAACTACACCAATCTAACTAATTCTACCTGTGAACCAAGGACAGTGTTTCAAAAATAAAAAAAATAAAACAGACTTTTAAAATAAACTGAGAAATTATTTCTTCAGTTAAAGTGAAGGAGAGCTCTCCAGAGGCGTCTTACTGAGGCAAGCGGAGTAAAGAATCTGACGGTTGCAGGAAGTGCAACCAGGAACAGTGATTTGAAAACCGAGCTTGAGCCTAACATTCCACTATTAGCATAGGTTCTATTAACCATTTCAGCTCCGGGGCAGTCTTATGGTGAGACCATACTGCATTTGTCGGAATACAGTAAGATTTCCTGGGGTTTGAAGCTATCTTTTTCTCCCTAACCTTCCCCGACACATCTTTTGAGAACCATAGTGTTTTTTCCTTCAGTTTGTTTTGTTTATTTACATCACATACAGGCTTGTTGCCTCGATGATGGCAGCTTTGACTTTTCCTCATTGTTCCTCCACCCCACCTTCTTGCCCATTTGCTAGTGCTTTTCTGAGGCACTTCCCCATTTTGCCAAAGTCAGCCTTCCTAAAGTCCAATACCCTCACCTTTGTGCGACTTGACTCTACAGCTGTGTTTATCATGAATCACATTGTTTGGTGGTTGCTTGTTCCCAGATGGCTACCCACTTCTAAATCTGAGATCCTCTTTCTGTCCCCATTTGAGAGTACCAGGTCTAAGATTGCTCCCTCCTGAGTGGGTTCCAACACTAGTTGACTGAGGCATGCCCCCTGTAGGGCATTGAGAATTACCCTGCTCTTGGATGTGGCTGTAGCAAAGATGCTCCAGTTAACATCTGGCATATTCAGGTTCCCCATCAACAATATCTCCCCCTTTTCTGCCATTCTATGGATGCCTTCTATCATTTCCTTGCCCATTCCCTCCCCCTGAGATGAGGATCTGTATATAACCCCCATACGGATGGTGGTGCCATTTCCTGTCTCCAGGGTGACCCACAGTGCCTCCTCTCCTCCCTGTTTACCCTTTAGTTCCATTGCTTTGATCCCTTCCCTTATGTAGAGTGCTACTTCTCCTCCTCCTCTTTTACCCTCTGTCTCTCCTGTAGATTGTGTACCCTGGTATGCTGACATCCCAGTCATGGTTCTCTGTTTACCATGTTTCTGTGACTGCCTCGATATCTGGGTGTCCCTCTTCCATCAAGGCCACTAGTTCAGGGAGCTTGTTACCCAGACTATGTGCATTGGTACTCATCACCCTCCATTTTTTTGATAGCCTTACCCCACTTAGCCCCATCCCTGTCCTTACTGTTGTTGCCTTTTTCTCCATTGACCCCTGTCCTGCTCCCTATCAACTTCTCTACCTTAGTGTTTACCTCACTAACTACCCTGCTTTGGGGGGGTTGGGATTTCCATGCTTTTCAGTGCCTCCCCCTTGCCTAGTTTAAATGCTTGCCAATGAAGCATTTAAACCTATCACCTCGGATCATGGTTCCCCTCCCGGACAGATGCAGAATATCATGCCAGTATAGGCCTGCATCCCTCAAGGTGGACCACCAGTCCCCAATGAAGCCAAAACCATGACCTCTGCACCAGTTTTTCAACCATTCATTGAATCTCATGGTGCAGAGTACCATAGCCTCACCCATGCCATAGACAGGTAGCACCTCTGGGAAGATTACTGTGCATGCTACTTGTCTAAGGCCCCCTCCCCAACTCTACAAACTCCTCCTGCACTCCTCTGATCCATTCCCAGCCAGGTCATTTGTCCCTAGGTGGACAATGATGTCCAGCTCCTTCTCCTGTGTCGCTGCGCCCATGATCCTGAGGATTGGCATCCTGTCTCTCCCAGCCATGGCATCAGGCAGGCACCTTTATCTCCCCCCCCCCCAGTTCTACCCTCCTAATTTTTTTTTTCCTTTTTTGGCTCGGAGCGTAGGTGCTTCAATCATCGTGTCCTCTCCTGAAGTCTTACCTCTTCACCATAGCCAACTTTCCCCGCCAAATTAAGTTAATTTCCTATTTTCCAAATGATTTATAAAAGGTGTTCAAATTAGATTGTATTTTTCCTTTTTTCCTCCAAGAAATACAATGTTTTATTGATCTTACTACTATCTAACATCTGAGCAGCCCACTCCTTGTAATCCGGAGGCTCTGGGTCCTTTCAATGCTGCAACAATACTTTCTTTGCCACAGTTAAAGCTGTGTTCGGAAAAATCTTCTGATACTTCCTATTATCCCTCTGATGTATCTGATAGCCAAATATGATAATTCCTGGGTCAAAGGGAGTATTGTGTCCCATTACTATTCCCATAGTTGTTCTTATCTTCTCCCAGTAAAGTTTTATCTTATCACAATCTCACATCATGTGAATCAGAGTATCTTTAATCTTGGTACATCTTTGATAAAATGGAGATACATTTTTTGCCATGTTGTGTAACCTACTAGGGGTCAAATAAGTCCTATGGTATGTACTGAAGTGAATTGAAAAAGCTTATTATTATGCACAGGGCCTCCAAATTACTAACCTGGTCCAATCATGATCGAGAATAGGAGCTGACAATTCTTTTTCCCATGAAACTCTGAGGGAGGGATCAGGAGATAGTAACTCCCCACTCAGAGTGGCATAAATTCTAGACAATGAATGTTTATTCTAGTCCAAATCCCTAAAAAATCCTCCAATAATATTCTCTCTACTTTAAAGGAATTTTGATTTTTTTTTTTTTTAAATATAGCTGTTAACTTGTAAATAGTGTCGTATATGCCTATCCAGTAGGTCAAATTCTATTTTTAACTGGTTTAATGTTTTAATTGAATTTAAAGATGTAAAATCCCCAATAGTTCGAGGTCCATTCCCCAAGTACCATAATTGATAAGTAATACCATTTCCTGAGGGCAGAAATAGTTCATTATTAAACACTGGGGTTAATTTAGATAATCTGTTTTGAATTTTCATATACTTTAGAACCATAGACCAGGCATATTTAACTGACTTAGTTGTCTCCAACATTTCTTCATTCTGGAAATATACAGTAAGAGTATTTACTAACTCTAATTTGCCAAGAGCTTTCTGTTCTACTTCCAATCCAGCCACTAAGGGGTTCTCTAATTTATGAAACCAATGATAGACTATCTCCAATTGAGCTGCTACATAATGATAATGGAAGTTAGGACAATTCAGCCCCCCCTTCGTTTGATGCAAATATAATTTTCAAAGTGATATTCTAGATTGTTTTCCCTGACAAAGAAAACTTCTAATTATTGTATCCAATTTAAAAAAAAAAAAAAAAAAAAGTTTCTTTCAAAATTGCCAGAATAGTCTGAAACAAAAATAGCAATCTAGGTAGAATATTCATCTTAAGAATGCTCACTCTACCTTTTAGTACTAATGGAATATACTGCCATTTAGCAAGATCTTTTTTAAGAGCATCTATTAATGGATCATAATTCAACTGCATCAATTTATTCATATTCTGAGTTAGATGTACTCCTAAATATTTTATATTTTTTATGTGTTATTAGGAGCTGAGGATTATTTATATGTAGGGGAGTTCCAAGATACAAAGCTTCCATTTTATCCCAGTTCACCCGATATCCAGAAACCACCCCAAATTCCTGCAATATCCCCATAATAATGGATAATTGATTATTGGGATATTTTTTATTGTCAGCAGAATATCATTGCATAAAGCATTAAAATGTTAAATACCTCTCCTACTAATATGCCCAAATGATGACTCCAAAGACCTGATCTTAATAGCCAATGGCTCCAAAAATAAAGCAAATAATGGGGAGATTGGACACCCCTGCCTAGTCCCTCTGAATAACTGAGAAAAAGGTGAATCATTTCTATTTGTCTTAACTCTTGCTAGTGGATTTTTATAAATTAACCTTATCTGATCCAGAAAGTTTCCCTCCATCCCATAGCATTTCAGAGTTTCAAACAGGAACAGCCACTGCACTCTATGGAATGCTTTCTCTGTATCTAACGAGAGAAGTGCAGTGTCCGTTCCTGTATATGCCTGGATCAGGTTAACTGCCCTTCTAATATGATGATATAACCTCCGATTTTCTATAAACCCAATTTGATTTGAGTGTATAACTTTACCCATAAGTTTTGCCAATCTTTTTGACAAAATCTTTGTGTAAATTTTATAATTGCTATTTAACAACAATATGGGGCGATAAAGAGCCGCACTGATCCGAAGCCTTCCCCTTTTTTGGAATTAATACAGTATCTGTCTGATCAAAAGATGGCGGTAGTCTTTTATTCATGATTATGTAAGAAAAAAATCTCCTTAAGTTTTGGAGCCAATATGTCCACCAAATATTTGTAAAATTCAAAAGGTAGGCCATCAGGGCCTGGGCTCTTACTATTTGGGGAATTTCTAATAATTGCTATAATTTCTTCTGCCATTAGATCTTTATTTAACTCTTCAATATCCTGTTCAGACCATTGTGGTGATTCTATTGCTCCCAAATATTATCTAATTAGAGTATTATCTATGTGCTGCTCAGGGGTATATAATTTTTTATAGAACCGTGTAAAACTCTCATTAATTCCTTGTTCTGTTGTTATTAAGGCTTGTTTTTCATCCCTTATTTCCAGAATCAAATTCTTCTTTGCATCATTTCTAAGTTGGTAAGCTAATAGTTTACCCGGAATGTCCCCTGCATAATAATATTTAGCCCTTACCTGATATGTTTCAATATCTACCTGTTCTTGTAATAATTTTTTCCAATTTATCTCTATCATCATTTTAATTTCTGTTTGTTTTGATCTACTAAATGCATGCTCATCTTGAGCTGAGAGTAATTCCTGTTCTAATCTCCATACCTGTGATGTCCAAAATTTTTTCCTTACCCCTACCTGTGCTGCGATCCAACTCCTAATATAAGCTTTCATTGAATCCCAAACCATCAAAATATTTTGTTCTTGAAACATATTAATTTCCCAGTACCATTCTATTTCCTGCTTTATTTTTTCTAGAAATCCTGGAAAATGCCACAAAGAATTATCCATAAACCATTTATACATGGGTAATGGGTGTATTGAAGAGACCTTAAGTTTTAACCAAACTGGTGCATGATCCGATACCCTAGACTCATATGTTATATGTGCAACATCTTTGATCAAGGACTGAGAGATTAGAAAAAAATCCAACCTAGAGAAAGTATTATGAACTTCTGAAAAATGTGAGAACTTTTTTAATGTTGGAAAAAGGGACCTAAATGGATCCTAAAGCTGTTGATCCTTCATGATTTGTTTTAACAGGACCAATGCCCTTTTCCTTCTATCTAATGCAGGAGGTACTCTATCCAAGTAATGAAGGGTTAAATTAAAGTCCCCCCCAATAATAACTGGTGAACTCGTTTGAACTACTTCCAACATAAAATCTGAAAAAAAAAAAAAAAACCTGGATTTTCGATATTTAGAGCATATATAGAGGCCAATGTATGTTTCATTCCTAAAAATGTGATTTCATATGTTACAAATCTGCCCTTTTGATCTACCTTTGATTTACAAGGTTTGAAATCCAAATGCTTTTTCATATATATAGCCACCCCTCTAGCTGAGGCAGAATAAGTTGTAAAATAGCCTATAACTTTAAACTTATTTCCAAAAAACTTTAATTCTGCACTTGTAAAGTGTGTTTCTTGAAAAGGTAAACAATCTATATCCCTTTCATTGGCTATTTTAATTATCTTTCTGTCCCTTGCCCCATTTAAATTCCAAGACAGCACATTATAGTCCGTCATATATAAAAAAGTGTTACACCCCTTCTTATTTGTACCCAAATGTCTTTATTTATTCCTCCCCTGATAATATTGTTAGTGCCTCTGGAAGGACCCATAACCTTTATTATTAACTCCCTTTTATATTAATGTTTTATAATTTTTGTTGTAATAGAAAAGGGGAAAAGAAGAAAATATAGAAAAAATGTTTTCATTTTATTATGGGTTCCAAAGTATAGACAAAAATACCAGATAAAAAAATCCATACCAAAGGTAATTAAACTATTGCATCCACACTGTTTTTCCTTCTTTTTTCTTTTTTTTATTATATCCTATTTTCGAAAAGACTAAATTAGCAAAACAAAAGAAAGAATATCTTGAAACAAACCTTCCCCCTCCCTTTGGGTATCCTAAAAACAAACGGACATCCCTTAGCCCCCCATTGAGGTTACTAAAACCTCACTGAGTGTCAGAAAAAGGAAAACTGAAGAACTTTCTTTCAGCCTCTTCAAGAGATCTTTCCAAACCACACATCTGCCTTCCCCTTTCCCAAAATGTTTCTCCCTGTCTCTCTCTCTCCCCCCCAATATCCCTTCTCAATAAACCATCCAAACTTAGTCTAGACCCTTGTTTATTTTATGATGTTTGGTTCTGGATTCATGTTCTAGGGTATTAATAGAATTCTTTGCTCTGGAAGCTAAAGCCTCTTCCACTGGGGGAAAAAACACCACTCTGCCATCCAAATTCACCCTAAGTTTAGCAGGGTACAACACTGTGAACAGAATACCTTCTTTCCTAAGTCTATCCCTAATATTGTCAAAGTTTTTTCTCTTTTGTAAGACCATTGGGGGAATATCTGGGTAAATCTGCAATTTCATGCCCCCTATAATATAAGCCCTTATCTGTCTTTGTGTTTGAGAGGATTTTCTCCCTGTCCTGATATTTTAAAGTTTTAACATACAAAAATCTTGGTCTAACTTGATCGTTCCTTAAACCAAAAGCTCTATGGGCCCTATCCAATTCAAATTTTTGCAAGGGGTATTGAAGCCCCATAGCTGTAGTTAAAAGCTCTTCACAGTAAGATAATGGATCTAGGCCTTCTGACCCCTCTGGTAGGCCCCCGATGTTTAAATTTGCCTGCCGGATCTGGTTTCCAGATCTTCTAATTTGGCTTTCAACAATTCCAACTCTTTGCTTCCTTTTTCCACATTCTTACCGAGTCCAGGTATAATATCTTCCATTGTCCCCAAACGGTCTTCACATTCAGTAGTTCGTAAAGCCATTCCCTCAAATTTCTCCATAGCTTCTGATAATTTATTTGGTAATGAGGAAACAACCAAATTAACTGAAGAGAACCCTTGCTTCATTTCTTTTAACAGGGTTTCCTTTACACTTTCTTCACTCTCACTAGGTGTTTCGTCTGGCATATTAGTATTCTTCTCCCCCTTTATCAAACTCTTTAGTCCCCCCTCCCTATCTCTGTTCTGAGATCTTCTAGGTTTCGATGTAGAGGCCATGAGTGCTGAATTTTCCTTTCTCCTTTGTCAAAAATATCATAAAAACAGGTCAGAGAGGCGAGGACCTCAGCTGTATGAAGACTTTTTGCTTTTTCTACAGAGTTCTTTAATTTAGATTGTCTCCCTTTTTTTCTTTGCTTTTATACTAGACATAAGGGTATATGTTTTATTATCATCCAAAAAAGCAGCAGTTTTATCTAAAGCAATTTTATAGTAAAATGAGCCACTGTCCTGGACTTCCCAAGGCAGGGGGTTACCTGTCCCCTTAGCAGCTGTAGTTAAAGAATCTTTCCCAGGGCACCGCTGCTGGTTAGGTAAAGTTCTCATATAGGACTCTTCAAGTTCTAAATTCTCTCCGCTGGAAGATGATGAAACAGTTCTCTCTCAGTCATGTAACATTCTCAAAATCTCTGCTACACTGCGATACCGTTTTAACATACCCCACCATTATAAATTACAGAGAACCTGGAAACGCAATAACCGAACATTTACAATGCTGTTTTTGTGAACCGTTTGTCATCAGATTTGCTTACAGAGAGAACTAATCCCCAGAAGGGGAAGAGAGATGAGAAGGGTAGCAAGAACAAAAGAGTTTCTCTAAAAACAAAAAAAAAGCCCCACTACATTGTTTTTCCTTTTCTCAACATCTCTCCCTCAGAGAGGTCACATTCTTCACCACGCAGCAGGCTTCAGCATGAATGCCCTGACATGCGCAGTCAGGCGTATCTCCTCTACCCTCCTAATGACTGAGTCCCCCACCAGGAGTTGTTTCCTTCCCCTGTGAGGTCTCATGCCACCCTCCTCTGGGTCTCCTTTGTGGAGGTTCCCAGCATCCTCCTTGGTCTCCACTGTGGGTACCTCCATAGAGAAACCATGCTCCATCAGAACAGCGTATGAACTGTGGAGAGGTACAAATGGAGGGATGTGCCTCGGATCCACCATCCTCACCCTCCCTGAGCCCACCGTGGTCCAATTGCTCCTCTTTTTTGGAAACCTCTAAGGCATTTACAGTTACCCTTGTGGTCCCTGGCAGGGGGAGGAGGTTTCCCAAATCCTGGCCAGGTTAGCCTGGAGACGGGCAACTTCCTCCCTCAGACCAGAGGGGCACCTGCAAATATGGCAGCATCACAGCCTCCAGAACATCTCCTAAAAAGCTGCCACCCCACAGCCAGTGCGCAGTGCACCACCTCACATGTCTCGTATTTTTGTTTTGTTTTTAGTGTGTAAGCGTGTGCATGCATCTACCCCCATGCAGTGTGCTGGGCTGTTATGTTATGACAGGTGATGTCCTTTGCCTTTGGGGAAGTGACATCAGAACCTCTGGTATAAGAAATTATGCGCTTGGGGTGGTGGGGTGAGGGACAGGGTGGTGGGTGGGACCAAGCTTATGCCCTCCAGAAACAATCTGCCACAGCTCTGACCCACCGCTCTAGTAAGTGTTTTCCTTCCTTCCCTTCAGCAAGACAACCTGCACAACAATTTAAAAGAAAATACAGTATACCCTGCAAAAAACTATTTAAATCAGAGAAAAATAAAGCAGTAAACTGAACAACCTGTAGGCACAAAATAAAATAGTAACACAACAGTAACTCTGCTTAGCCAAAAGAAGCCTTAATGTTTTTCCTTGCTCTGTTAATGTTGCTCCTTGCTCTGTCCTTTCAAGCAAACCTTAGAAGAAAAGAGCTCAGGTGCTTGTAACTAATTTGCACAGGAATTTCAGCCAGTAAAACCTTCCAGTGGCTTCTGGTGCCTTAATTTTAAACTGCACAGCATAAGAAATCATAGTTAACTGCCTTACTAAGCTGTAAAAGTCTCCATTGTGCCCCAGGTGCTTGTAATTAATTTGCACAGGAATTTCAGACTGCCCCTCCCTCTGCTTACCTGTGTATAAATACAGTGCCTTTTTCTCTTTCTTCCTTAGCTGTGGTGGTCATAAGGGCCCTTGGTTGCTTAGCCCTCCCCCCAGCCAGACCCCTGCAGACTTGTCTCCCCGCAGGGAAAAAGGAACCGGTATGCACACAAGGAGCTCAGCCGCGCCTACCTACTTTGGTGGACTGCTGCCAGTGGAGGCCCCGCCACCACCACCCTTTGGTGAGCATCTACTTATATAGCTGAGATCACATGAGCTGCAGAACCTATCAGCTCACTTTACCATTTGCAGGTTCTCAGTTTCTTCCACTAGTGGGCGCATCTCACATCTCCTGTTCATTCTAACCCACATCAGCTGGTTAAATAGGCAGGACATTTTGTCCCTTCACATTTCTGGCTGCAGTTTCTGTCGCGCCGGAGCAGGCAGTAGGAAAAGCCTACAAAACAACTCTTGCAAAACAAGCATAGCTCACTGTGGCCCTGCCCTGTCTAGATTGGGGACTCGTGGCAACAAACTGCTCTGAACCTAAATCATACTGTGCTCAGCCTGCTTCACTCTCCTCTGAACCCCCAGAGGTGGCCAAACAATATTGAATATACTTAGCCTCATTCTTAACCTGATCCCTGCCTGTAGTCTCCCAGCACATTATCCGACCAAATCAACTACAGCTAAATTTGCTGGGTGATTCCCACTTAGCACATTTGCTTCCTAACCTAGCTGACTGGTGCTGAGGTTACAGCCTGAAACCTACTTCCAACCCCCTCATATACATAACTCATCATGCTGCCCCCACAGTGGGAAGAGGTAAAGGGTCTAAAGATTGCCCACCTCAATATACGGAGAATCCTTGTCAATCACTCAGATCTAACGGCATGGGTCACCTACTACAAACCTGACATCCTTGGGGTCTCCAAAACCTGGCTCAAACCTGCACACCCCGACTCTGTCTGTGCTCTCCCTAGCTACCTTGAGATTAGACAGGACACGGCGGGCAAAAAGTGTGGTGGTGGGTTGGTGCTCTATTACAAATCTCATCTAAAAGTGACTGACATACCTCACCCCCCCTCCTGTGAGTTTATACATGCCCTCCTCCTATTAGATAACACTAAGAAGCTTCACCTCGCCTGTGTATACAACCCCCCAATAGGTGGTGTTCGTGGGCTGTCCTACTTACTTGACTGCCTTAGCCCCAAGGTGAGGACTAGTGAACTCCTAATGTTTGGGGACTTCAGCCTTAACTGGCTGAGTAGGAATGCAAAAATCTATGAACTCCTTCTATCTGGCCTTGCCCTCAGCCAACTTATCACCAAACCCACCAGACCCTCCTCCTCCGGGGAAAATGGCTCTCTGCTTGACTGGATGCTGTGTAATAGGCCTGACCAAATTACCACCTCAGGCCTCCTCCCCAATTTGATCTCAGACCATTGCCCTACATACTGCATCTGGAAGGTTCAAAATTTCAGGGTTCCACCAAAAGTCTTACAGATGAGAGATTACTCAAACTCTGACCTGAACAACTTCCATACCGACCTTAGTCTGACAGACTGGTCACCAGTATATGCAGACCCAGACCCCTCGGTTGCTCTAGACAGCTTCCAGACCATATTCACCTCACTACAAGACAGACATGCTTCACTCATTAAAAGAAGAGAAGAAGAGTGAGGGCACAGTCACTAAATGGTTACAAGGGGAACTGTTTGCCCTGATGAAACTCAGGGACAAAAGTTGGATAACATGCAAAGCCTCTGGGAACAGATCAGACTTTGAGATCTACAGGGAGCTTAGAAATTCATGCAAACAGGCAATCCACTCGGCAAACAGTGATTTCTGCAAAGCATCCCTCGTAGTGTCCACCAAGAACTCGAGGAGTTTCTGTCCCGCTATAAAGCATACGGTAAATGGTCCAGCCTGCCAGTAGGTCCCTGACCTGCAAATAAACAGAGTCAGTTGCAATAATCCCCAAACGATAGCTAACGCATTCAATGACCTGTTCTCGGACCTATCTGATTATACCTGTATGCCTTCAATTTCTAAGGATATGGGTCCTGCTCCTAGTGCACCACCCAATCCTCCCCTCCTTCCCTTTTACTTTAAATCTGTCTCCTTCAAAGAAACCCAGAAGCTTCTAGTAGGTCTCTCCCCTCACTCCAGTGCTGGGCACGACAACCTTGTGCCCAAACTGCCAAACCTTGGGACCCCCTTCTTGGCCCGCCCGATCTCCCATATTCTAAGTTCCTCGCTCATGATGGGGTCTGTTCCTCCCATTTGGAAGGTGGCCCGTGTGACCCCTGTCCTCAAGCATGGCAATCCCAAATTACTTAAGAACTATCGACCCATAGCGATTCTATCCACAGTCAACAAGCTGCTCAAGAAAGTAGTGGCCTCCCAGATTGCCCTCTTCCTCCAAACCTATGGCCTTCTCTCCCCTGAGCAGCATGGGTTCTGAAAAGGACACAGTACCTCCACTGCCCTAGCATAGGTCACCTCCAACATTAGAACCACGACTGATCAAGGCAAACTCACGGGGGCTGTCTTCATAGACCCGTCCAAGGCCTTCAATTTGGTCGATCACACACCTCCTCTGGGCTCTGCTGTCCAGTCTTTGGCCTCTCCTCCCATCCTAGCCTGGTTCTCTAACTATCTCTTGGGTAGGAAACAGTACACGAGGTTCCAAAATGCCATATCCGTCCTATCACCAGTAGCCTGTGAGGTACCTCAGGTGTCAGTCCTTGGTCCCCTCCTGTTTTACCTCTTTATAAACCAGTTGCCCTCAATCCCAACCTTTGGACAAGTTACTCTATATGCCGATGATATGGTGCTCCTTGCCAGTTCACAAAGTATTGATGACATTAACTATGGATTCAACTTGGATGTCGGTCGCATCCAATCCTGGCTCAAGGCAAGTAAGCTGGTCATCAACCTTCAGAAGACGCAGACAATGTTAGTCGGCTCCCTTCCCAAGGTGAGAGCATGCCTGGCCGTGATCAGAGTCGATGGCACTGACAGCACCCCTTTGAAGGTGGTGGAATCATTCAGGTACTTGGGGTGACTCTTGACCCACAAATGGATCTCACCCTGCACATACTTAACTCCTGTAAGGCAACCAACTGCAAACTAGAACTTGCGTACAGAGCAGAAAGTTGCCTCACCCCAGCTTCCAGACTTGCCCTGGCAAAAGCGGTCTTTCTCTCCTCACTTTGTTACGGGCTTACCTTCATGAATGCCCCAAAGCCTGGCTTCCAAATGGGACACCTCAGATAACAACATATGTCGGTTCGCTCTATCAGCCCCTCGCCTCACCCATCGGTGTCTACTTTGATCTAGACTGCTGGCTTTCCCTAAGCAATCATCGCTCATTCGTTATGGGCAACTTACAGATAACATCATCTGATCATCTACTCCTCCAGCACTTGCTGACCTCCTCCAGCCTGTCCCTCTGGCTATCAGTTGAGGTCCACTGAAGCCCAGGGCACTGATGGTTCCGAAGACTCTCTCCTTGCAGGAGATCGAGCATTTGCAGCTCTTGCCCCAAAACCTGGAACCTCCTACCTTCTCGTAGAACTGCCCCACCCACAGTTGTTTCAGGTCCTCCCTTGGGATTACCTAAACAAGCCTCAAGCTGCCTCTGTCCCCTGTAGTCCCTCCCTCTGTGAAGTGCCTGAAATAAAAATAAAAAACACCTGGCTGCGGGCGTGCACTTATTCCAAAAATAAATAACAAATAAGCAATATTCACAAATACTGTTGCTGCTGACACTGGCTCTAATTTTTCCTGGCTGCCCTCCCTGGGTTGTTCTGCCTCATACTGAACTGCACTAAAATTGTTCTCTGCCTGTTACCTGACTGTAGACGATTGCTTATACTGTCTGTACCTTGCCTGACAGTTGGACCCAAGCCTTTGTACTTTGTTTTGGCTGGTCCTTCTTGCTTATTCCTGACTGTACTTTGTAACTTGATGCTAGCTCTGTACCGTTATTGCTTGTATCGCTGTAACTCTCCCGGGTCGCACCTGAAAACAGGTACGTGACTGTCTAGTGTGCTTACCTGGTAAACAAAAGCTAAATAAATAAAAGCTAGGTGTTTTATGCCAGCAAACCTCGTCTTCATATAGATATGATAATGAGACTAATCATGTAGGTGACAATTACAAATGACAGAAAGGCAGGCAGTTATACTTAAAATGTCATGATTATAAAGAAGCATAGTTTCTATAGTAGTTCTTAGTTTAGGTACAAGTTTGGAATCAATTAACATGTATTTTATTGCACTGTATTTGGGTGTTTATTTTACATGTATATCATTCATGAAAATACATAACATTTGTCTGAAAAAAATGTTTCAAACAAACTCCAGTCTCCTAGTTGGCCCCAGTGTAGGATTCTGGGATTTGCATGCAAACCCGGTCTCACAGCTGGTCTGAGTGCAGGATTTTGGGACTTGCACCTGAACTCCAGTCTCCCAGTTGGCCCCAGTGTAGGATTCTGTGACTTGCACCTGACTCCAGTGTCCCAGCTGGTTCCAGTGTAGGCTTCTGGGACTTGCACCTAAACTCCAGTCTCCCATTTGGTCCCTGTGTAGGGTTCTGGGACTTGCACAGGAAATCCAGTCTCCCAGTTGGTCCCAGTGTAGGATTCTGGGACTTGCACAGGAACTCCAGTCTCCCTATTTGTCCCAGTGTAGGATTCTGAGACCTGCACCTGCACTCCAGTCTCCTAGTTGGTCCCAGTGTAAGATTCAGGGACTTACTCCTGAAATGCATCTCCAAGTTGGTGCCAGTGTAAGATTGAGACCTGCACCTGACTCCAGTCTCCCTGTTGGCCCTTGTGTAGGATTCTGGGACTTGCATGCAAACCCAGTCTCACAGCTGGTCTCAGTGCAGGATTCTGTGACTTACATCTGAACTCCAGTGTCCCAATTGGTCCCAGTGTAGGATTCTGAGATTATACCTGAACTCCAGTCTCCCAGTTGGTCCCAGTATAGGATTCTGAGACCTGCACCTGAACGCCAGTCTCCCAGTTGGCCCCAGTTTAGGATTCTAAGACTTGCACCCGAACTGCAACCTCCCAGTTGACCCCAGTGTAGGATTCTGGGACTTGCGTGCAAACCCATTCTCATAGCTGGTCTTAGTGTAGGATTCTGGGACTGGCACCTGAACTCCAGTGTCCCAGTTGGTCCCAGAGTAGGATTCTGAGACTTACACCTAAACTCCAGTGTCCCAGTTGGCCCCAGTGTAGGATTCTAGGACTTGAACCTGAACTCCAGTGTCCCAGTTGGTACCCGTGCAGGTATCTGGGACTTGCACCTGAACTCCAGTGTCCCAGCTAGTCCTAGTGTAGGATGCTGGGACTTGCAAATGAACTCCAATCTCCCAGTTGGCCCCCAGTGTAGGATTCTGGGATTTGCATGCAAAACTGGTCTCAGTTTGTCTCAGTATAGGATTCTGGGACTTGCACCTGAACTCCAGTGTCCCAGCTTGTCCCAGTGTAGGATGCTGGGACTTGCACCTGAACTCCAATCTCCCAGTTGGCCCCAGTGTAGGATTTTTTGATTTACATGCAAACATGGTCTCACAGCTGATCTCAGCGTAGGATTCTGGGACTTGCACCTGAACTCCTGTGTCCTGTTGGTCTGAGTGTAGGATTCTAGGACTTACACCTGAACTCCAGTGTTCCAGTTGGTCCCTGTGCAGGTATTTGGGACTTGCACCTGAACACCAGTGTCCCAGCTGGTCCCAGTGTAGGATTCTGGGACTTGCACCGAACTCCAGTCTCCCATTTGGTCCCTGTGTAGGGTTCTGGGACTTGCACAGGAAAGCCAGTCTCCCAGTTTGTTCCAGTGTAGGATTCTGGGACTTGCACAGGAAATCCAGTCTCCTATTTGGTCTCAGTATAGGATTCTGGGACTTGCACAGGAACTCCAGTCTCCCTGTTTGTCCCAGTGTAGGATTCTGAGACCTGCACCTGCACTCCAGTCTCCTAGTTGGTCCCAGTGCATGCAAACCCAGTCTCACAGCTGGTCTCAGTGCAGGATTCTGTAACTTACACCTGAACTCCAGTGTCCCAATTGGTCCCAGTGTAGGAATCTGAGACTTGCACCTGAACTGCAGTCTCCCAGTTGTCCCCAGTGTAGGATTCTGGGACTTGCACCTGAACTCTAGTGTCGCAGCTGGTCCCAGTGTAGGATGCTGGGACTTGCACATGAACTCCAATCTCCCAGTTGGCTCCAGTGTAGGATTCTAGGACTTGCACCTGAATTGCAGCATCCCAGCTGGTCCCAGTGTAGGATGCTGGGACTTGTACCTGAACCCAGTTGGTCCCAGTGTAGGATTCAGAGACCTGCACCTGACTCCAGTCTCCTAGCTGGCCCCAGTGTAGGATTCTGGGATTTGCAGGGCAAACCCAGTCTCACAGCTGGTCTCAGTGCAGGATTCTGTGACTTACACCTGAACTCCAGTGTCCTAGTTGGTCCCAGTGTAGGATTCTGAGACTTGCACCTGAACTCCAGTCTCCCAGTTGATCCCAGTGTAGGATTCTGAGACCTGCACCTGAACTCGTCCCCCCAGTTGACCCCAGTTTAGGATTCTGAGACTTCCACCTGAACTGCAGTCTCCCAGTTGTCCCCAGCGTCAGATTCTGGGACTTGCATGCAAACCCGGTCTCATAGCTGGTCTCAGCGTAGGATTCTGGGACTTGCACCTGAACTCCAGTGTCCCAGTTGGCCCCAGTGTAGGATTTTAGGATTTGCACCTAAACTCCAGTGTCCCAGTTGGTCCCTGTACAGGTATCTGGGACTTGCACCTGAACTCAAATCTCCCAGTTGGCCCCAGTGTAGGATTCTGAGACTTGCACCTGAATGCCATTTTAATTAAGGTTTTATAGTTTTCTGCAACATTTAGTGGAAAGTTAGAAAATATTTTTTCTAGTAAAAAGTCAGGAAATGTAGTATTTTTCATGTTTTTTTTGCAGGAGAAAGCTGCCCAAATCAGGACTGTCCTGCGAAAATCAGGACAGGTGGTAACCCTAATACCACGAGAAAGAGGTTTTCCTCTTGGAAGAAGTACTGAATTGGTACTGTACTGTTTAAAAGCATCAGTTTTAATTTCTGGCCGGCGTGGTGCCAATGTTAATGCTGTGATAACATTCTTCCACTTCCGTTTGCCAAACGCCGCACTAACCTCCATGATTCAGAGAAGCGGGCTGCCCAACAAGGTCAATAGATTGTGCCTCAGAGGGAGTCATATTGGTCTGGCCACAGACATGGACAGCATTAGAGAGTACAATGACTGCCTGGGCCAATCTGGGGCTATTAGGATTAGAGATGCTGAGTGGGACCTGAGCTTGAGTAACACCCTGAAAACCAGGGGAAAGGGAGGGAAAGCATACAGGAGCCTCCCTGACCAATTTAGAGTCAGGGCATCCAGGGGCAGAGTACCCTGATCTGGTGGCCTGCAACAGTACTGTGGCAAATGGAGGTTCTGGTGGGATGTGAACAAGTCCACCTCTGGAGTGCCCCACCTTCGGAAAATTATTCCCACCATCTGTTTGTTCAGAGTCCATTCATGATGGACCTGGTTGATTCGACTTAAGACATCTGCCAAGGTACTGTCCTTTCCTGGTAGATGGATTGCCTGCAGGGAGACTCCCAAAGAGTATGCCAAGGTCCACATTTTTATGGCCTCTGTGCAAAGGGGCCCTGACCTGGTGCCTCCCTGTTTGTTGATGTAGTACATTGGGGTGATATTGTCTGCTCTGACCTGTACCACCTTTGACTGTACTAGTCCTGAAAAGGTTTTTAGAGCCAGAAAAACAGCCCTGAGTTCCAGCAAGTTTATGTGCTGGAGGGACTCTGTGGTTGACCAAATACCTGGGTTGTATGGTTTCCCAAGTGAGCTCCCCAGCCCAGTAGGGATGCATCTATTGTGAGAACAACTGAGGGGTATTCTTTCTGAAAGGGAACACCTTCCCTTAAATTGGGTACTTTCTTCCACCACTGCAAAGCTTGCAGCAATGTTCTTGTGACGGGAATGGGTTTTGAAAGAGAATCTTTTATTTGACTCCAGTGAGCCCTGAGGTGGAACTGGATATCCCTCATTTGAAACCTTGAACCCAGCACTGTGGCTGTGGACGCAGCCATATGACCTAGAAGTTGCAAGAACTGTCTTGCTCCTGTTCAAGGTGAAGGAATTTGCCACTAGCTGAAGATTTCTGATCCTGTCCAGAGGGAGGTAGGCCCTGGCCCACAAGATGTCTGTCTCTGCCCCTATGAACTGCAACTTTTGTGCAGGAATGAGGACTGACTTTTTGAGACTGATAATGAACCCCAAGGATTTCAGCAGGTCTTGGGTAAGGTTTAGATACTGGGTGACCTGTTGTGGTGACTTGCCCACCACCAGCCAATCATCCAGATACAGAAAAACTGTCACACCCTGTCTTCGAAGGTGTGCTACCACTGGTGTTAGGCACTTTGTAAACACCCTTGGGGATGAAGAAAGGCCAAAAGGCAGAGCTGAAAATTAGCAATGGCCTGAAGGGAGTTTGAACCTGAGGTATTTTCTGTGAGACTCCCTTATGGGAATGTGGAAATAGGCATCTTTTAAGTCCAGTGATGCCAACCAATCCCCTTTTTGGATTGTTAGCAAAATCAATGCCAAAGTTACCATTTTGAACGTTGCCTTTTTCAGATGCCTGTTTAGGGCTCTGATATCCAATATAGGCCGCCACTCTCCCATTTTCTTTGTGGTGAGGAAGTATCTGGAGTGAAAGCCCCTTCCTCTCAGTAAGCTTGGGACAGGTTCCACTGCTTTTAAAAGTAACAGTTTCTGAACCTCTGTCTGCAGCAGGTTCTTTTCTGCTAGGGAACGTGCACTGAAACCCCTGGCTGCTACAGGAGGAGGAAGGGATTTGAAAGCCAGAGACAGACCCTGACCCACTACCTCCAGGACCCACTTGTCTGTGGTGATGTTCTGCCAAGCGTGGAGGAAGTGGGGAAAGTCTGCCTCTGACACAGAGTGAGGAGGTGGCCTGTACTTCAGGGGGTCTGCTTGGCTTGGGGTTGAGGTTGTGCTTGAGATCCATGCCTAGAACCCCTTCAACTCCTGCCCCTAAAGTACCCCTGCTGTGGGTACTGTTGATACTGAGGTGTGGCCACTGGCTGGAAAAAGGGCCTGGCGTGGAAGGACCTGCCCCGGCCTCCCCTTCCATAAGGCCTGGTGGATGAAGAAGCTCTCTCTCTCTCTCTACTGGAGTTGCTTCTGTAAGTGGCCTTATACTCATCCACCTTCTTCATGTATGTCACTGTAGATGCTCCGAAAAGAGCATTTCCCTCTAAAGGAAAATTCAGGGCTTTAGATTGTGCATCAACAGTGAGATTTGTGGCTCTCAGCCAAGCAAATCTCCTCTGGGCTACCATATTTGCCATCCATCTGGCTGCATTGTCATTGGTATCAGCAGCCATCTAGAACTGGTACTTAGCTGCCTCTAGCCCAAACCTACCTGTTTCCACTAGATCATCAGAAAGGGGTGAGGGAGCTTTCTGAGAGATGGCCAAAACTGACTGCCACAGAGACTTTTGGTACTAGGCAGCATAGGCCTGAAAGTTAGTCTGTCGTATAACTAGAGAGGCTGACAGGTACCCTTTACTAGCCATACTATCTATTTTCCTAGAGTCCTTATCTGGTGGATGTGATGCCAGAGGGACTCCAGCCTTATCACAGGCTGCTTGTTGAATGACCCCTTGATAATCTGGATGGGAAAAAAAGGAACTCTGTCCCTTCCCTCTCCAACTGATATTTCTTGTCCATCCTCTTATCTAGAAGGGGGACATAATTTGGGGTTTGCAACAATTTTAGAGCAGCTTTTTCAAATAATTTGTTCACTTGGAGGAGGAGGAGGGCTTTGGTGGGAGTCAAACCCATCATCTCAAGATACTCTATTTCCTCCTCACCCTCCACTTCTTCTCTTGTGGAGATGTCTAGGACATCTGCCATTTTTCTCACGAAAGTGAAGTGAGAAGAAAAATCTTCAGATGTTCTAGGAGATAAACCAAATTCTTGTTCCGGGTATACCTCGGGAAAGATGGGTTCCCCTTCATCCTCCTCATATTCATTGTATTCCTCCTCTTCAATAAGGGGAATTCTGCCAGGCTGTCCTCCAGGAGCAGGTGGTTGCTGATCAGGGGGCACTAAGCCCTGCAAAACCTGAATGACTTTAAAAGCCTGTGTGATTTCCTGAGGAGTAGGCATGATATTAGCAGGTACAGAAGTCCCCTGATCAATATTTGGGGGTTCTGTATGCTTTAGCTTGTGTGGTTTTTTAGAGGAAACTGGGGAGCTAGCCGGTTCAGAAATCCTCTTGGTAGCTTTATCACCCGTCTCAAGGGTGGAAGTAGCAACAGATATCACCAGTCTCCCTCCTGCACCAGCCAGCTATTAATTATTGTGCTTCTTCTTTTGGTCCCACTAGGGATCCCGGTGAATTCTCAGCACTACCATCGAAAAGTGGCGCTCAATGGCCGCCGTGCTGATTCCAGTGAAGGACTTCAGCCCGACTCCCTGGATCTCACCCCCGGATCCAATGCAGAGGTAGGAGTGCCTTACCCAGTGGGAGCTCCATACCTTACAGCTCTACACTGATTGGCACAGTGTCACTGCAAGCGACCCGTGATTGGTTCACACTGCTTCTGCACCTAAACCATTGGTGCGCTCATGGACTGCTGCCAACTCTGCATTTTCTTTTATTGTTATTTGGGTCATTTTTCTCCAGCCCCCACCACCCCCTCCCAGGCCTCCTTTAAATACACTCTCAACCCTCCCACTTTTGGACTACTAATCCTGTTTGGATACAGCACACCCAGCCTCACCCTATCCTCCCTGCACAAACGAAGCACCTAACCTATTGCCTCATTACTCTCTCTAGCTCTCCCTCAGTGCCCACTCTCATCTGTAGATCCCTCCCTCTCTCCCTGCCCCCCAGCAATCTTGAACCTAGTCTAAAGCTACAAAGTAAATCACCTATTTACCTGCGAGAAGATTAAAGCAGAACTGCCACACCAAACTAACTAATATGGGGCATAACCACATAATACCACTTCTACTCCTCTCTACCTCCCTTGGTATTGCTGGCACCACTTACAAATTCGGTCCCCAAACTCCACACTCAAACCTCTTTGGGTGCATCCTGGCCCAAAAGCATGCACATGGCCACGACCACTTCCAGTAATGTTAGGTGACCATTCACACCCCGGACATACTCTGCCTAACGGAAACCTGGCTGTCAAATAAGATCAAAGATGGTGAGGTGACCATTGAAGGATTCCAAATGTTTAGACCCGATAGAATAGGCAAGAAAGGCGGCGGCTGCCTCGTGTATGTCAGAAATACACTGAGCTGCTCCGTCCTCCCCATCTCCAAAGTTGCAGAGGACTATGCGCTATTAGTGGTAAAAACTCAAGCCGGCCTAAATGGCAAGACCATTACCATTGCCACAACCTACCTGCCCACCAAAAAAGCCAAGGAAGGCCTTCCTCTGGTTATGTAAGAAATAAGCGGCCTCAAAAAGAGCTCAGATCTCATCTTGACGGGTGACTTTAACATAAACTGGCTTTGTAAAGAGGTGACAGCCGCCAAAGACCTAATCACCTCCCTCAATCTCACCCAAATCGTAACTCACCCCACCAGACAGAACTACAAGGATGGCAGCAGCACCCTAATTGACTGGGTTCTGGTCAGCACGCTGTCCAGATTCTCTGAACTCAGAGTTCTTCCGGATGTACTGAGCGAGCACTCACTGATCTCCTTTCTCTGGACCATTAAAATTGCCAAAAGCCCACCACGTCTCATCGAAAGCAGGGTCCAGCGAAAAGGCAAACTTGGTTCCCTCAAATCAGCACTGTCTGCCTACAACTGGTCCACCATACACAAGGCACCCACTCTGGATCAGGCACTCAGCTTTTTCACAGAGGGTTTCAACTCCATCTGTGATATTCATGCCCCACGCACTAAACGGAAAAGTCGAGGAGTGGAGAACGGCTGGCTGGATGGTAAGCTCCTCTCTCTCCTAAAAGAAAGGGACTGCCTCTGGACCAAAGCCTTAAATTCTGGCTGTAAGCATGACCTACAATGTCACAAAACCGCTAGAAATCAGTGCACTAAACTTATCCAGCTCACAAAGGCCAACTTCCATAAGACCCAGCTCAACAACGCCTGGGGAGATGGAAAGAGGTTTTGGGATAACCTCAAGAACACCCTTGGCAAAGACCAGAAGCTGAGTCCTACAATGCTCAATATCAATAATGCACCCTCCACAGATCCTCTAGCCATTGCTGATGCCTTTAACCAGGCCTTCACTGACCTGTCCCCAGTACTACCCCCAGACTACCTTCTGCCGGTGGAGGACCAAGGTTGCGCCAACCATACCACTACTCTGTTACTCTGAGGCTGGGAGATCATAGGGCTGTGGGTTCAGTTCCCACATCTGGCACTTGGGTTAATATCCCAATACTGACACTGTAGTGCAGCATGAGAGGGGTGCTGCACTTCTGAGGTGCCGTCTTTTGGATGAGACGTCAAACCGAGGTCCCATCTGCCTGGATTGGTGGTAGTTCAGGTGGATGTTAAAGATCCCATGACACTTATCGAAAAGAGTAGGGGAATCTCCCCAGTGTCCTGGACAAATTTCCCTCATTCACTAAAAATACCACCAACAGCTTAATCTGGTTCAATTTCAGTTGCTTACCATCTGTATCCCCGGTCGCCCCTGAAAAAGGGACTTCTAGGCCCAGTGGGCTTACCGGGTCAACAAAATTCAACAACAACAACCTCCCAGCTTTCTACTTTAAGAAGGTGACAGAAAAGGAGGCCCTAACAATGGTCAGGAAAGTCCTAGGAAAAACTAGGTTGGGAAGTGATGGGATAGACATGAAGATACTATCTCTGACCCTTGATGTTCTGAGCAAACCCATTACAATGATATTTAACAAATCCCTGGCCCTAGTTCAATTCCTAGAAGTTTGGAAGCAAGCCCTGGTAACTCCAGTGCATAACAATGGTGACAAGGCACTGGTATCCAACTACAGGCCAATATCTGTCCTCTCCCCACTATCCAAAGCGCTGGAGAAAATCGTGGCAAACCAACTCACAGAATACCTAAACAAGTACAACCTGCTCTGCCCAAACTAACATGGTTTCCAGCAAAAGCACAGTACCACCACTGCACTGCTGGCATAGTCTGATTATGCACACAAGGCGCTGGATGAAGGCAAATTGGTGGGGTCCATCTTCATAGACCTCACTAAAGCCTTTGACACCGTCAACCACCCTCTACTGATATTCCAGCTCCAAAGATGGAGTGGCTCCAAATGCCCTAAATTGGTTCTATGAATACCTATTACAAAGGAATCAGCGAGTCAAAATCAGGCAGACATTATCCAGCTCCAGAGATGTACTCCTAGGAGTTCCTCAGGAATCAATCCTTGGTCCCTTGCTTTTCAACCTCTTTGTTAATGAACTGCCCGTGGCCTGTGACATCAATCTCATCCTGTATGCGGACGATGCTGTGCTGTTGAGTAGTGGTACCTCCCAGGCAGCACTACAAACAGAACTACAGCCCTCCTTTAACAAACTTGAGGACTGGTTCTGCAGGAAAAGGCTGCTACTGAACTACAAGAAAACGAAGGCCATGCTCCATTCCAGCCCTTACAATAAACGCAGGCTCACTCCCCTCGAAATCACCAATAATGCTGGTGAGCAGACTGAGCAGGCACAATCGTTTAAGTACCTCGGGGTCACCATTGATGACCGTCACTTACACGAACCATCCTAGGGGTCACCATTGATGACCGTCACTTACACGAACCATATCGACTCCCTTGTCAGATCAGTAAATACAACGGTCGGGGTCCTCTACAGACATAAGAAATCCCTCACTCTGGAAGCACTCCAAATCTCAGTCTCCAGCTCAATACTCCTCATGATAGACTATGAGCTTGTGGTCTATGGAGCTGCCACTGTTACTGCACTCAATAGGGTCCAAATTGCATTAAATAAGGCATGCTGCCTGACCCTGTGCATAGACCATTACACTCACACTTGCATCCTATATGAGTGTACTAACTGGCTTAACCTAAAAGACAGGCTCAAATACTAAACCTGTCTACTGGGTAAGAAGGCACTCCTCAGAAAAACCCCACCCTGCATAGAAAACCTGCTCGAGGCCCCTCTCTCATCCCACATCACCAGAGGGAGGAAGAATGGAGCACTGTCCATCCGATTCCGGCGCACCTCACTTGGGCAGTGCACTTTCTCCTACCGAGCCCCCCCTCTGGCTAAATGAACTCCCGTGGAAACTACAAACACACAGCCTGCCACAGTTCAAAACAGGCCTCAGACAGCACCTAAAGTCTAGCTCACAATGCACCTGTTTCTTGGCCAAACCTGAAAGACTAACCCACACCCACCAGTTAAACCCAGCACAGATACCGAGAAAATCTGCCCTCATCCTAGCCAAGCCAGGAGTACTAGTAAGCTACTAATCCTCCTTCAGGCTCTGCGTACAGCACCCCCCAACCCCCCTTCTCCCACCTTCCCAACCATAGTCAATCAATGGACCTCTCATGGTCTACAGGGCTGAGCTACCCCTAGAATCACCCTAGATATAACCTAAATCCTCTTACAATCGCTTTGTTTTCCACTGTTTGCCTAAAATTCTCATGTACTACTCTTTAACTGCCTAATGTGCTGAACCCTGTAACAACTGTATTTGTTCTGAATCTGTAACTACTGTATTTGTGTCTTGTATTATTTGTCCACCCTGATGTGGAACCTTTGTAAAAGAGCTCACGCTCAAAGGTCTTCCAATATCTACAAATAAATAAACAAAAATAAATAAATGTGGGTTCAGCCACAATAACAGAGGGTATCGGCTGGTCAGAGCCAGAGGAACCCTTGGGGAACTTCTTTTTCAGCCGTTCCAGGTTTCTCAATAGTTTTTTCAGGGAAAGTCAGGCAGATTTGACAATCCTTTTTAAGATGCTCATATCCCAGACAAGGCACACACATAGTGTGCTTATCTGCCTTTGCAAAAACGTGCCCAGATTGTCTACAATTTTCAAAACAGGGCTCACCAGTCTTTTTCTTCGTTTTTTCTGCCATTGAAACGATAAAAAAGAGAACCGCTAAGTAAAAAAGATTTAAATAATAACACTTGCAGTTGCGGTCGGTTCTGGAACCGAAGAGGAACCGGCGGAACCAAACCGAAAGAAAAATTGGAACCGGTACTAACGGTTCAGTAACCGTAAAACTACGGTTAAAAAAAAAAACACTTTTAAACTAAATTTAACCAAAAATTAAACAGGTTTTGTGTCATAAAAAGACCCAAATATGAAAAACTAACCCGGTTCCCTCCCGGTTATTCCGAACCGAGAGGAACCGGCAAAAACAACTAAATAACTATAAAACTAAGTTTAGCTAAGGTAAAACAATTAATATAAGGCACCAAATGAAATAAAAATGATACTTATATATTTTTATAAGTTTCTTCACGTCAAGCAGTTGATTGAAGAGCGACACTCCGAGTGACCAGACTGTTCAGGCAGAGAGTAAAATCTGAAAAGGTTTAGAACTTTGGCACTTAGTATAGGGCAGCATTTGAAAAGTTATCATGTGCAGATGATTAAATCATTTGCATATGTTCCATTTTCTCCGGGCAGTCCAACCCTCCAGGCTTACAGCAGAAAGTTATGAATACCTGAGTATTACTGGGGTTAGAAGATTGATTTTATTCTGTGTATTAAACTGTTCATAATGAGTTGTGTTATGTTTTTTATGTTCGTATGTCATATGAAAATTTTATTAATATATTTTACAAAAAAATGCAAATCTTTATTTACTTTCTGGCAGCATGCTTTTTTGTGTACTACGGTGGGCTTAAACAAATACAGTTGTTCACTCCTAAAGTATACATCAGTTATCCCATGAGGTAGCTCCAGATATGTATATTATCTGATTTGGAATGTTGTTGTTATTACGCACTTGCACAAGTGGCATGGACACTTATTACCAGAATCCATGGCTGCGCCACTCATACTAGTGTGTAACAACAACATTCCAAACCAGATAACATGCATATCTGGAGCTACCTCATGGGATAATCCCTATGTAGTAATCACCTATTTATTCACCTGGATATGATCTCAGTAGAGAACCTGATAGGATGGTGCTTGTTGCTGAAATGCAGCCATAAATAGGGCTTTGTCAGTGTCAACCTCAGTGTTACACTTGGCATTACTGTGACCCAGTAACCAGTGCCGAACAGGGCACGGGCAGAAAACTAGGGAAATAAGGGCAAAATGTCATTGCCCTTACTGTCACAGTCAAAAAGGAAAAAATACTTATCATATTAATCTTGTTTCTTCCAGGAGATCCCTCAGTATGTTTAAACGAATGCAGTCAGCCTCTTGTGTTGAGCTGCCACGGACAGAATGGAATGTATGTAAATTTCAAACGGCTGCCCCTAGTAACTGCTGCGTTCTGATAATGCTCAGATTCATTACGAAGCCTAACAGTGTGAAGACCCCCTAACTAACTATGCTATTTAAGCAATAAGGCACAACAGGGTGTGGGTTATTGAAGGTTTACCCACGCCTTGTGTGGTGTGCCACGAGGCACAGCAGAGTGACTTAACGACACAAGAAGTGGGTAAATCCCCAATAACTCACGGATTGCCTTATTGCGATTATATAATGGACCCATATTTAAAATAAATGTAAAAATATATTTAATTATGTTTTTTATAAATGCAATTCCTCAGTTGTGGGTAATGCAGGATTCACCCACCATCGTATGACATGTTTTGACCAATCAGGTTACAGGATTTCCACACACCATTGTATAATTAAACTTAACCCCACCTTAAAAATACCACAAAATATTACCCCTGAAAAAAGGGACAAACAGATAGTACCAACTGGTTTTAAACCTCACACATTAACTGGAACAAATATAAACAGCCAGTGACCAGCACAGATGCAGACTCAAGATCCCCCTTCTTCCTGGTTCTGGAAGGGGAGGCAGGATGGGATCTTTAAGCATACTGGAGGATCCTATGGAAGAAACAAAATGTCATGGTAATTTTTTCTTCAAACCCCAGGAATCCCTCAGCATGCTTAAACTAATGCAGACTATGAAGCAGTACCTTTGGAGGTTAGGTACAGAACCTATTTTGGGAAAAGGTTCTGCAGAACTGCTATGTCAAATCAGGCATCACTTCTGGGCTGTTTGTCCAAGCAGTAGTGCTTGGTGAAAGTGTGAACAGTTTTCCATATAGCTGCTTTGCAAATTTCCAGTAAAGGGATATCCCTTGCTGCAGCTACTGATGCAACTGTACCCCTGGTAGAATGTGCCTTGAGGCCTGGAGGAGGCTGTTTACCAACTTTACTGTAACAGAACTGAATGCAGGCCACTATCCAGCATGCAATGGTTCTTCTAGAAGATGTATTACCCTTACTCACTTCCCCATAAGTGAGGAATAATTGGGTCTACTCTGGCCTGGAGGCTTTGGTCCTGTCAAGGTAGTGGCTGAGTGCCTTCTTGACATCCAGACTATGCAATTTCCTCTCACCTGAGCTGGATTTGGCAGTGAAAAAGACTGGCAGTGTGATGGACTGACTCAGATGAAAATCTGAAACCACCTTAGGAAGGAATCTCCTATTTGTCCTGAGCACCACCTTATCCCTGTGGAAGGAAATGTAGTTCAGGTCTGTGCACAGGGCCTGTAGCTCACTTACCCACCTAGCCGAAGTAATGGCTACCAGGAAAACAGTCTTCCACGTAACACTTCAAATCCTCAGTTGCCATAGATTTGCAGGGAGGTTCCATGAGCCTGACAATACAGATGTTAAGGTCCCAAGTAGGAACCAGCTTGCTAAGGGGAGGGTGAAAGTGAAAAAGACCTTTAAAAAATGTCCTGAAGACAGGATGAGGTGCCATGGACCTGTCCTTACTGGCTGAAATGTATGCTGAAATTGCAGCCAGGTGCACCTTCAGGGTAGAAGGACTAAGGCCCAGAGAATGCAGATGGGTTAGGTAGTCCAAAAGGACAGATAATGCAGCCCCAGAGGGGTTGATACTACAGTTTCAACACCAGATGGAAAACATCTTCCATTTGGAAGCATAAGTCTTCCTGGTTGAGGGTTTCCGAGAACCCCTCAGGACATTCAGGGCCTCTTCAGACAGGTGCAGGCTGGCAAATTCTAAGTCTTCAAGAGCCAAGTCTTCAGGCAGAGGGATTTGAGGTTGAGGTACAGAATCCTGCCCTGAGAGGAGGTCAGGAGACTGTGCCTCTGAGGAAGGTGAATTGGCTGTGACACTGATAGGGCTAGCAGAAGGGAATACCAAGGCTGCCTTGCCCAATCTGGTGCCACTAGAATCATTGTTGCTGATTGTGACCTGAGTTTTATCAGAGTTCTGAGCAACAGAGGAAAAGGAGGAAAGGCATAAAGGAATCCGCCTGGCCAATCCAGTGTCAGGGTATCCACTGGTACAGTTCCTTTGGCTGGAGTTCTGCAACAGAACTGTGGCAGCTGGTGGTTGTCTGTGGAGGCAAATATATCTATCTCTGGTGTGCCCCACCTTCTGAACACTAATTGAAGTACCTGTGTGTTCAGGTACCTGGCTGATTATACTGAGGGAGTCTACCAGAATGTTGTCCTTTTCTGGTAGGTGAATGGCAGGCAGTGACATCTGCAGGGAGCAGGCCAGGTTCCATACCTTCATGGCCTCTGTGCACAGTAAGATTAACCTGGTGCCTCTTTGTTTGTTGATGTAATACATGGTGGTAGTGTTGTCTGTTCTGACTTGCACTACCTTGCCCTTGAGCTGAAATATGAATGACTGAAGAACTAGGTAAACTGCCCTGAGCACTAGCAGATTGATGTGCAAAAGTGATTCCTGGGGGGACCATGTACCACTGGCCGTGAGGTCAAGCATGTGTGCCCCCATCCCAGGAGAGATGCATCTGTGGTAAGCACCACTGATGAATCTTCTTTTAAAAAGGGAGTTCCCTCTCTGAGGTTCTCTCTGTCTAGCCACCACTGTAGAGCCTGTAGTTGGGTTTTTCAGACAGGCACCAACTTGGCCAGAGGATCCCTCCTTTGAGACCAGTAAGCCCTTAGGTGGAACTGGATGTATCTCATTTGGAACTCTGAACCTGGAACCACAGCCGTGGCTGCTGCCATGTGACCCAGTAGCTGCAGAAAATGTCTTGCTGGCCTGGGTCTGTTTAGTCTGAAGGATCCTGATAGCTCCTGAATACAGTTTATCCTTTCCTGGGAAAGAAATGCCCTTCTTTGCATGGTTTCCTGCTCTGCCCCTATGAAGTCCAGGACCTGTACCAGTTCCACTTGGGACTTCTGGGCATTTATCAGGAATCCCAGAGATTCCAATGTGCTCTGGGTGAGAGCAAGGGAGTCACTGGTGTGTGGGGGGGACTGTCCTGTGACTAGCCAGAAATCTAGGTAAGGGAATACTCTGACCCCTTGACTTCTCAAGTGAGACACCACTACAGCCAGGCACTTGGTGAATCCCCTGGGGGTTGAGGTTAGGCCAAAAGACATGGCTGCAAGTGGCCTTAGGGAAGTCTGAACCTCAGGTACTTTCTGTGGCTGGGTTGGACTGGGATGTGAAAATAGGCATCCTTGAGATCCAAGGATGCCAGTCAAGCACCCTGCTGTAGAGTCGGGATTATCATGGCCAGAGTGACCATTCTGAACTTTGGTTTTGACAACTGCTTGTTCAGGAGTCTGAGATACAGGATGGGTCACCAGTCCCCATTCTTCTGGGTGAGAAAATACCTGGAATAGAAGCCTTTGCCCCTCTGAGAGATAGAGGGACAGGCTCCACTGCTCTAATGAGCAGGAGATTAGCCACTTCTGACTCCAGTAGTCTTCTGCTAGGGTTGCTGGAGTGAAATTTCTGCTTCTCAGCTTGGGGAGTATTTTGAAGCTTAGAGACAGTCCCTAGCTCACTACCTCCAAGACTCACTTGCTTGTGGTGATGGTATGCCATGCTTGGAGGAAGTGAGCCAGCCTGCCTCTTACTGGTAGGGGGGAGGCAACCTGTACAAGCACGTCAGGGGTTCTGCTTGGGCTGGGCCTTGGCCTGAGGTGCTGGTTCAGACCATCTCATGGTCCTTCTGCCTCTACCTCTAAATAACCCTGGTCTGCTGGTAGTCTGGCATAGCTTGGGCCTGGAAAAAAGGCCTGCAGTAGGATCCCCTACCCCTGCCTCCCCTGAATTGAGACCTGCAGGAAGTGGAAGGCCTATCCCTTGCAGAATTACTTTTTTAAGTGGTTTTATACTCTTCCACTTTTTTTATTTAGGCATCTGTCTTGCCCCCAGAAAGTGAGTTGTTCTCACGGGGGAAATCCATGGCCTTCACCTGGGTGTCTTGGGACAGGTTTGTGGCCCTGAGCCATGCAAACCACCTCATAGAGACAGTCAGGGTCATAAGTCTGGCCGCAGTATCATTGGTGTCCACAGCCATATGAAACAGGCATTTTGTGGCATCCCATGCTGTTTTGGCCATCTCACCCAAGTCCACTGCCACCTCCCCAGAAATCCTGTCTCTCATGGCTAGTACAGAAGACCACAGGGCTTTCTGGTACTGGGCTGCATAAGCCATATAATTGGCTTGTCTGACCAGAAGGGAAGCTGCCAGGTATCCCTTTTTACTTATGGCAGTCTTCCTGGAATCCTTGTCAGGAGGGTGGAATGCTAAAGGTACTCTGGCTTTAGCACATGCAGCAGTCTGTACCACTCCCTCATGGTCACGGTGAGTAACAAGGGAATCAACATTAGATCTGTCTAGCTGATACTTCTTATCAACCTTTCTATCTACCACTGGCACACAAGTGGGATCCACAAAATTTTTAATACAGCTTGTCTCAGAGACTTGTGAATAGGCAATAGGAGTCTCTTAGTGGGGGTGAGACCCATCATGTCCAAAAACAACGGTTCTCTTCAGTTCCGCGGAACCGCTGAAGAACTGCAAAAGAAATATAAACCCCACTAAAACTAACTTAACTAACCTGCAAAGGGGCAGTAATTGACAAACAAATTAATAAAATTGTTACTTCACGAACTAGAAAGTTGTTTTAAGAAAGTTGAGGAGAGGTTGAGGTGTCTAAATTGGCAGGTGCAGAAATGAATCTGCACGTCATCAGAACACAATAGTTTGAAATTGGCACGAGCCAATGAGAGTTCCATCATTTACATACATTCCATTCTCTCTGTGGTAGGTCAACACAAGAGGCTGTCTGCATTAGTTTAAGCATACTGAAGGATTCCTGGGGTTTGAAATGTACACAGTCTGCATGCAGCAATATCATCTTCCTGTAGCACACTGGCACAGCCACAAGATGTACACAATCTGCTTGCAGTGACAGTCACTTCATACAGAATACTGGTATAGCCACAAGATGTACAAAACCCACTTGCAGTGACTACATCTTTCTGCAGCAGACTGGCACAGCCACAAGATGTATACAGTCTGCTTGCAGTGACATTGACTTCCTGCAGTACATTTGCATAGCCACAAGCTGTACACAATCTGTTGCAGTGACAGTCACTTCCTGCAGCACACTGGCATAGCCATAAGATGTACGCAACCCACTTGCAGTGACTGCATCTTCCTGCAGCACACTGGCACAGCCACAAGATGTACCCAATCTGCTTGCAGTGACATTACTTCCTGCAGTACACTGGCATAGCCACAAGCTGTATACAATCTGCTTGCAGTGACAGTCACTTCCAGCTGCACACTGGCATAGCCACAAGACGTACACAATCTGCTTGCAGTGACAGTCAACTTCCTGCAGCACACTGACATAGCCACAAGATGTACACAATCTGCTTGCAGTAACAGTCACTTCCTGCAGCACACTGGCATAGCCACAAGCTGTATACAATCTGCTTGCAGTGACAGTCACTTCCAGCTGCACACTGGCATAACCACAAGATGTACACTACCTGCATGCAGTGACAGCATCTTCCTGTAACACACTGACACAGCCACAAGATCTACACAATCTGTATCTAGTAACAGCACCTTCCCACAGCACGCTGGCATAGCCACAAGGTGCACACAAGTTGCATGTAGTAATAGTGTCTTTCTGCATCACACTGGCACTCCTGCAGCACACTGGCATGGTCACAAGATGAACTCAATCTGCATGCAGTGACAGCATCTTCCTGCAGTACACTGACACAGCCACAAGATGTACACTACCTGCATGCAGTGACAGCATCTTCCTGTAACACGCTGACACAGCCACAAGATCTACACAATCTGTATCTAGTAACAGCACCTTCCCACAGCACACTAGCATAGCCAGAAGGTGCACACAAGTTGCATGTAGCATGTAGCAATAGTGTCTTCCTGCATCACACTGGCACTCCTGCAGCACACTGGCATAGCCACAAGATGTACACAATCTGCATGCAGTGACAGCATCTTCCTACAGCACACTGGCACAGCCACAAAATGCACACACTCTGCATGCAGTGACACTGACTTCCTACAATACACTGGCACAGCCACAAGATGTACGCACTCTGCATGCAGTGACACTGACTTCCTACAGTACACTGGCACAGCCACAAGATGTACACACTCTGCATGCAGTGACAGACTTCCTACAGTACACTGGCACAGCCACAAGATGTACACTGTGCGTGTAGCAACAGTGGCTTCCTACAGTACACTGGCACAGCCATAATATGTACATAATCTGCATGAAGTGACACTATCATCCTGCAGCAACCTGATGCAGACAGAAGATGTACACAATCTGTATCCAGTGACAGCATCTTCATACAGCACACTGGCACAGTCGCAAGATGTACACAACCTGCATGTAGTAACAGCATTTTCCTGCAGCACACTGGCACAGCCACAAAATGTACACTGTACAAAATGCATGCTGGCAGGGAGTGACTGCTGTATGGTATGGTTTCCATGGACCTGGGGAGGAAAGGAATCCAGACAAGACTGAAGGTTGTGGACTGTAGGTGAGCACATTTTGGGAGGATGACAGCCATTCTGGAGGGGCACCTAAAGAAGATCCATCCAGATATGGACACAGAACATAGGTGTTCAGTATTAAAGTAGGGCCTGTTAGGGGCCACAAAAACCTTCACTGAGACTCAATACAAGAAAGCAAGATCAAGGAAATGCAGTTGGTGGACTAAGGGAATGCAGGAGTGTGTAAGGGAGAAAATGCTAGCCTTCTGAAAGTACAAGAGAACCTGCAGGAAGGAGGACACAAAGGAGTACTACAGGAAATCAAGGGCGGTAACCTGTGTGGTAATGGCAGCCAAGGCATCCAAAGAGCTAAGGTTGGCACAGGGGATCAGGGAGGGGGAGAAGGATTTTGTTAGATACATCAGGGAGAAAAGAAATTGTAGGGGGAAAATCACCAGGTGAAAAAAGGAAGATGGGTGGGCAGAGGAGGGGGATGAGCAGGCTGAGGTACTAAACAAGCACTTCTGCTCAGTCTTTACAGGGGGAAAAGGGTTGGTTAGTTCCACAGGGGGGAGGCAAGGCCGGGTTTGGGGAACGGAGGGCACGAACTGATGGAAAGATAACAGTGGAGAGAGTGTGGGAGGGCCTTAAGTCCTTGAGGACAGACAAGATGCCGAGCCCGGACGAGATCCACCCCAGAGTCCTGAAGGAACTGGCGGATGTCCTGGTAGCACCTCTGATGGATTTATTCAATTCCTCCCTCCTATCGGGATGTGTACCACTGGACTGGAGGATGGCACACGTGTCCCTCCATAAGAGTGGTCCTAGGGATGACCAGGAAACTACAGGCTGGTCAGCCTGACGTCAATAGCAGGGAAACTAATGGAGACCACTGAAGGAAAGGCTGGTGGGGTTCCTGGAAGTAAACAGCCTTCATGATGTCTGGCAACATGGATTTGTCCAGGGGAGAGCTTGCCTAACTAACCTGGTTGAATTTTTTAATTGAGTGACAAAATCTTTGGACAGAGGTAGGCCGGTTGATGTCCTGTAGCTGGACTTCAGTAAGGCGTTTGATTCAGTGCTGCATGGGAGACTACTGGGCAAGCTGAGGAACTTGGTTGTGGGGGCAAAAATGGTGACGTGGACTGAGAATTGGCTGACCAACAGGCAACAGAGAGTGGTGGTGGAGGGGGAGTTTTTGACACTCAGGATGGTTATTATCGGGGTCCTGAAAGGATCAATTCTGGGTCCACTGTTATCTACAGCTTTCATTGCATACATTGCAGAAGGAGTTACAAGCAAAATGAGTCTGTTTGCTGATGACTCCAAACTAGGAATGGTGGTGGACAGTGAGGAGGGGTGAATGACTCTCAAGGAAGATCTAGAAAGACTTGAACAGTGGTCAGGCACATGACAGGTGGGGTTTAATGGTAGGAAGTGTAGTGTACTGCATTTGGGGGCTAGGAATCCTGGGTACAGCTATCATATGGGGGGTACAGCTAACAGTCTCGGAGGAGAAAAAGATCTAGGTGTGGTGATCATGGGCAAAATGAATCACACAGAACATTGCAGGAAAGCAGTGGCAAAGACAAACAGAATGCTGGGGTGCATTGCTAGGGATATCACTTCAGGAAGGGAGGAGGTTATATGCAGACTAGGTGGGCCAAGTAGTACTTATCTGCCGTCAGATTCTATGTTTCTATGTTTCTATCCCGCCACTATACAAATTCTTAGTGAGGCTGCACTTGGAGTACTGTGTGCAGTTGTGGCATCCTTACTTAAAGAAGGACGTCATGCTCCTAGAGGGAGTCCAGAGGAGGGTGTCAAAGATGAACCAGGGATTGGGGGAAAAGCCCTATGAGGAGAGACTTAGAGAGCTGAATATATACTTCCTAGAGGATAGAAGGGACAGAGGGGATATGATCAAGACTTTGAAATATATTTTTTTTCTGTACGTACTTTTGGCTTTTTCCCCTTTTTTTAGTCCCACTTCCACGGTCCCAGACGTGATGTACGCATGTGAAGGCATGCATATGCACACCGTGTGGGATGCCCCCCACCCTACCAGTTGCACCGCTGCCACCTACGCCTATAACTGGACCTCCATCCAGTGATGGCAGGACTACGAGCGGGCGAACCCCCATCCCAAGAAAAGACAGCCTTCACTCAATCTTGCTGCCACCCTTCCCCCCATACTGGCACAAACATACCTGAACCTGGGTCACCAGTGCAGCATGAGGTAAGGCATCTGGCACCTCAGCCCTCAGCGCCACTGGGCTAGCTCAAGACTTAAATATTTGAAGGGCATCCATGGAGTAAACACTGAAGGTTTGTTCAGACTGAAGGGGGAAGGCACAATGAGGGGTCAAAGCCTAAAACTGGTTGAGGGGAGTACAAAAGAGAACTGAGGAAACATTACTTCATGGAAAGAGTGGTGGCACCTTGGAATGTGCTACCAAAGGAGGTGATTTCAATAGAAACAGTAGGAAGTTTTAAGAAGGGATGAGATAGATACAGAGGTAAGGTACAGGTGGGGAGGAAAGCGACCAGCAATGGAACTCAGGGAGGGAAACCTCAGGGGGAGGGATGGAAAAGTGGAGGGAGGGAGGCAGCAGCAGTGATGGACCTCTAGGCTGTGGCTCGAGCAGATGTGACAGACCATAAGTCCAGATCTGCTGACATTGGTATATGTTCATATGTACACAATCTGCTTGCAGTGCTGCATCTTCCTGCAGTATACTGTACGGGTACAGGCACAAGATACACAATCTGTCTGCAGTGACAGCATCTTTCCACAGCACAGTGGTATAGCCACAAGCTGTACACAACCTGCATGCAGTGACTGTACCATCCTACAGCACACTGGCACAGCCACAAGAAGTACACAGTCTGCATTCAGTGACAGCATCTCTTTACAACACACTGGCACAGCCCCAAGATATACACTATCTGTAGCCAGTGATAGCATCTTCCTGCAGCACACTGGCACAGCCTCAAGATATACAGAATATGCATGCAGTGACAGCATCTTCCTGCGACGCATTTCCACAGAAACAAGATATACACCATCTGCCTGCACTGACACCACTTTTCTGCAGCACACTGGCACAGCCACACATTGTACACAATCTGCTGCAGTAACATCTTCCAGCAGTACACAGACAAAGCCCCACGATATACACAATCTGCATGCAGTGACAGCATCTTCCTGCAGCACACTGGTACACAATCCGCCTGCAGCGACAGCACTTTTCTGCAGCACACTGGCATAGCTACAAGTTGTGCACAATCATCCTGCAGCACACTGGTACAGCCACAAGATATACACAATCTGCATGCAGTGGCAGCAGCTCTCTACAACACACTCGCACAGCCCCATGATATACACTATCTGCATGCTATAACAGCATCTCCCTGCAGCACATTGGCACAGCCACAAGATATGTACAATCTCCCAGCAATGACAGCATCTTCCAGCAGCACACTGGCACAGCCACATGATACACACAATCTGCCTTCAGTGACAGTATCTTCCTGCAGCACACTGGCACAGCCACAGGAGATACACAATCTGCCTGCAGAGACAGCCTATTTCTATAGCACACTGGTAGAGCTGCAGGATACACTCAGTCTGCATGCAGTTACATCATCTACCTGAAGAACACTGGCATAGCCAAAGTATATACACAATCTGCATGCAGTAATAGCATTTTCCTGCAGGACACTGGCACAGCCACAAGACATATACAATCTGCATTCTGTGATTGCATCTTTCCGCAGCACACTGGCACAGCCACAAGATGTACACACTCTGCATGCAGTGACTGCATCTTCCTGCAGCACAATGGTACAGTCACAAGATATACACAATCTGCATGCAGTGGCAGCAGCTCTCTACAACACACTGGCACACCCCCAAGATATACACTCTCTGCATGCAGTGACAGAATCTTCCTGCAGCACACTAGCACAGCCACAAGGCAGACACAATCTGCCTGCAGTGGCAGCAGCTCTTTACAACACACTGACACAGCCTCAGTATATAGACAACCTGCATGCAGTGACTGCATCTTCCTGCAGCACACTGGCACAGCCCCAAGATATACAGAATATGCATACAGTTAGAGCATCTTCCTGCAACACATTGCCACAGCCAGAAGATATACACCATCTGCCTGCACTGACAGCACATTTCTGGAACACACTGGCACAGCCACAAGATATACAAACTCTGCATGCTGTGACAGCATCTTCCTGCAGCACACTGGCACAGTCACAAGATATGTACAACCTACCTGCAGTGACAGCACATTTCTGCAGCACACTGGCACAACCACAAGTTGTACACAATCTACATGCAGTGACAGCATCTTCCGGCAGCACACTGTCACAGTCACAAAATACACACAATCTGCCTTCAGTGACACTATCTCCTGCAACACACTGGCACAGCCACAGGATATACACAATCTGCCTGCAGAGACAGTCTATTTCTATAGTACACTGGCAGAGCTGTAGGATACACTCAGTCTGCATGCAGTGACAGCATCTTCCTGCAGAAAACACTGTCACAGCCAAAGTACATACAATCTGCATGCAGGGATTGCACCTTTCTGCAGGACACTGGCACAACCACAAGATGTACACACTCTGCATGAAGTGACAGCATCTTCCTGCAGCACACTAGCACAGACACAAGATATAAACAATCTGCCTGCAGTGGCAGCATCTCTTTACAACACACTGACACACCCCAATATATACACAACCTGCATGCAGTGACGGCATCTTCCTGCAGCACACTGGCACAGCCCCAAGATATACAGAATATGCATGCAATGACAACATCTTCCTGCAACACATTGCCACAGCCACAAGATATACACCATCTGCCTGCACTGACAGCACTTTTCTGCAGCACACTGGCACAGTCACACATTGTACACTATATGCCTGCAGTAACAGCATCTTCCTGCAGCATACTGGCACAGCCACACAATATACACAATCTGCATACAGTGATAGAATCTTCCTGCAGCACACTAGCACAGCCACAAGATATACACAATTTGCGTCAGTGACAGCATCTTCCTGCAGCACACTGGCACAGTCCCATGATATACGCAATCTGCATTTAGTGATTGCATATTCCTACAGGACACAGGCACAGCCAAAAGACGTATACAATCTGCATGCTGGCATTGCATCTTCCTGCAGGACACTGGCACAGCCACAAGATGTACACACTCTGCAAGCACTGAGTGCATCTTCTTGCAGTGCACTGGTACAGCCACAAGATATACACCATCTGCCTGCACTGACTGCACTTTTCTGCAGCACACTGGCACAGCCACATGTTGTACACCATCTGCTGCAGTAACAGCATCTTCTTGCAGCACACTGGCAAAGCCCCATGATATACACAATCTACATGCAGTTACAGCATTTTCCTGCAGCACACTGGCACAGCCCCATGATACACACAATCTGCATGCAGTGACAGCATCTTCTTGCAGCACACTGGCACAGCCACAAGATATACAGAATTTGCCAGCAGTGACAGCACTTTTCTGCAGCACACTGGCACAGCCACATGTTGTACACCATCTGCTGCAGTAACAGCATCTTCCTGCAGCACACTGGCAAAGCCCCATGATATACACAATCTGCATGCAGTTACAGCATCTTCTTGCAGCACACTGGAACAGCTCCAAGATATACACAATCTGCATGCTGTGACAGCATCTCCCTGCAGCACACTGGCACAGCCACAGAGTACACACAATCTGCCTGCAGAGACAGTCTATTTCTATAGTACACTGGCAGAGCTGTAGGATACACTCAGTCTGCATGCAGTGATTGCAACTTCCTGCAGGACACTGGCACAGCCACAAGATGTACACACTCTATATGCAGTGACAGCATCTTCCTGCAGCACACTGGCACAGCCTGAAGATATACAGAATATGCATGCAGTTACAACATCTTCCTGCAACACATTGCCACAGCCACAAGATATACACCATCTGCCTGCACTGACAGCACTTTTCTGCAGCACACTGGCACAGCCACACATTGTACACTATATGCCTGCAGTAACAGCATCTTCCTGCAGCACACTGGCACAGCCACACGATATACACAATCTGCATACAGTGACAGAATCTTCCTGCAGCACACTGGAACAGCCCCACAATATATGCAATCTGTATTAAGTGACTGCATGATCCTATAGGGCACTGGCACAGCCACAAGACATGTACAATCTGCATGCTGTGATAGCATCTTCCTGCACCACACTGGCATAGCCCCAAGATATACACCATCTGCCTGCACTGACAGCACTTTTCTGCAGCACACTGGCACAGCCACACATTGTACACTATCTCCTGCAGTAACAGCATCTTCCTGCAGTACACTGACAAAGCCCCATGATATACGCAATCTGCATGCAGTGACAGCATCTTCCTGCAACACATTGCCAAAGCCACAAGATATACACTATCTGCCTGCACTGACAGCACTTTTCTGCACCACACTGACACAGCCACAAATTGTACACTATCTGCCTGCAATAACAGCATCTTCCTGCAGCACACTGGCACAGTCACAAGATTCACACAATCTGCCTGCAGAGACAGTCTATTTCTATAGTACACTGGCAGAGCTGCAGAATACACTCAGTCTGCATGGAGTGACAGCATCTCCCTGCAGCACACTGGCACAGCCACAAGATATGTACAATCTACCTACAGTGACAGCACTTTTCTGCAGCACACTGCGATAGCCACAAGTTGTACACAATCTACCTGCAGTGATAGCATCTTCTTGCAGCACACTGGCACAGCCACAAGATACACACAATCTGTCTTCAGTGACAGTATCTCCCTGCAGCACACTGGCACAGCCACAGGATATACACAATCTGCCTGCAGACACAGTCTATTTCTATAGCACACTCGCAGTGCTGCAGGATATACTCAGTTTGCATGCAGTGACAGCATCTTCCTCCAACACACTGGCATAGCCAAAAGATTTACAAAATCTGATTGAAGCGACTGCATCTTCTGGCAGAACACCAGTACAGCCACAAGATATACACACTCTACCTGTAGTGGCTGCATCTTCCTGCAGCATACTGACACAGTCACAAGGTATACACAATCTGCCTGCAGTGGCAGCAGCTCCCTACAACACACTGGCACAGCCACAAGATAAACACAACCTGCATGCAGTGACTGCATCTTCCTGCAGCACACTGGCACAGCCCCAATATATACAGAATCTGCATGCAGTGACATCATCTCCCTGCAGCACATTGCCATAGCCACATGATATACACAATCTGCCTGCACTGACAACACTTTTCTGCAGCACACTGGCACAGCCACAGGTTGTACACACTCTGCCTGCAGTGACAGTATCTTCCTGCAACACACTGGCACAGCCACAGGATACACACAATCTCCCTGCAGATACAGCCTATTTCTATAGCACACTGGTAGAGCTGCAGTATACACTCAGTCTGCATGCAGTGACAGCATCTTCCTGAAGAACACTGGCATAGCCAAAGTATATACACAATCTGCATGCAGTGATTGCATCTTCCTGCAGGACACTGGCACAGCCACAAGACATATACAATCTGCATCCTCTGACTGCATCTTCCTGCAGTACACTGGCACACCCACAAGATGTACACACTCTGCATGCAGTGACTGCATCTTCCTGCAGCACACTGGCACAGCCACAAGGTATACATAATCTGCCTGCAGTGGCAGCAGCTCTTTACAACACACTGACACAGCATCAATATATAGACAACCTGCATGCAGTGAGAGTATCTTTCTGCAACACATTGCCACAGCCACAAGATATACACCACCTGCCTGCACTGACAGCACTTTTCTGCAGCACACTGGCACAGCCACACATTGTACACTATCTGCTGCTGTAACAGCATCTTCCAGCAGCACACTGGCACAGCCCGACAATATACACAATCTACATGCAGTGACAACATCCTCCTGCAGCACACTGGCAGAGCCCCACAATACACAATTTGCACGCAGTGATTGCATCTTCCTGCAGGACACTGGCACAGCCACAAGACATATACAATCTGCATGCTGTGATTGCATCTTCCTGCAGCACACTGGCATATTCACAAGATGTACACACCCCTGCATGCACTGACTGCATCTTCCTGCAGCACATTGGAATAGCCACAAGATGTACACACTCTGCATGCACTGACTGCATCTTCCTGCAGCACACTGGCACAGCCACAAGATATACACAATCTGCCTGCAGTGGCAGCAGCTCTTCACAACACACTGATACAGCCCCAATATATACACAACCTGCATGCAGTGACTGCATCTTCCTGCAGCACACTAGCACAGCCCCAAGATATACAGAATATGCATGCAGTGACAGCATCTTCCTGCAACACATTGCCAAAGCCACAAGATATACACCATCTGCCTGCACTGACAGTACTTTTCTGCAGCACACTAGCACAGTGTAAACATGGATAGTAAGGAAGGCCAACACAGTGTCAGGATGCCAAATAAAATAAGTATTTATTCATACAATGGAAATAAACAAAAGCGGACTGATTTTGTCAAAAGAAAATAATCATAAACAAGAAGACATCAAATAAAAGCATAACGGTTCAGTATAACTTCAAACGGAAACAAAATCTCCCCTAGAAAAGAGCTAGGGGTCTGAAAGGGTCAGCACCCTATCACCAACTAAAACAAATGCTCCCAGACCTGGTCCTTTTATACAGGAGTAGGATCAGGTGATCAATTAGGCTCCACCTCTTTTTTATAACTAAAGACTAAAATCTTCCAGAACATTTACTTTTTAGTTTAGAGTTAAAGAAAACCTACAATAGGTTGTTAGAAACACAATGACATAAGCTAGTAGTAATAATAATAAGGGAAATCCTTTCTATGTGTGCACTTCCAAACAGTCAGGCTCCTCCCATCACTTCTGACTATAAACAAACTAAGAAAATGGCTGACTGGCCCTGTAGCAGAGTCAGAGGGATGGAGGAGAGCACTGGCTGCAAGAAAGGCTAAAATAGGTAAGGTAATATTTTCTAGCACAGCAGTACAAGTTCTCTTTTACCTAAAACATAGCATACAAAGCATAAGTCTGTTAACATACAAGAGTCTCTTTTCAGAAAGAAATGCGTTTTAAAAAGAAACAAAACAAAATGGGTTGCAAAAGCCTGAGGAGACGAACATGCTCATTTTCAGTCTGTCACACAGAAAATAGCAAGCACCAAGCAGCCTCATTTTAGCACTGAACTTTAAACTGCAGGTAACATTAATTTGAGCACACATTCTATTTTGTTTAAAAAAATAATCTCTGCAGTTTATTTTGCTAGGAGGGTGCCAGAAGCAGTGAGAAAGACACTCAGCCTGTCTTTCATTTCACCCTGTAGTTTCAACCCCTAAGCTACACAACAAGGCAGATAAGAGCTACTTTCACTGGGTTTGTCCTAGCTAAATGATTTAAACGTATAATCAGGGGGCACAGTGCAAACATGGAAGAGCAAGAATAAATGAAAGGAGGAAAGAAAATAGGGATACACAGAACAACTACAGGTGGCCTTCCTGATAGTTGGGGAACTTAGGGAGAAGAATTAGAATAGTACAAGACAAAGAATTACTCTTGCAACAGATTTGATTTAAAGAGAAAGTGTGCTCATTCCAGGATACACACAGCCACACATTGTCCACTATCTGCCTGCAGTAACAGCATCTTCCTGCAGCACACTGGCACAGCCCAACAAAATACACAATCTGCATGCAGTGACAGCATCTTCCTGCAGCACACTGACACAGCCACAAGATATAAACAAACTGCTGCAGCGACAGCACTTTTCTGCAGCACACTGGCATAACCACAAGTTGTGCACAATCTGCCTGCAGTGACTTCATCTTCCTGCAGCACACTGGCAAAGCCCCATGATATACACAATCTGCATGCAGTTACAGCATCTTCCTGCAACACACTGGCACAGCCTCATGATATACACAATCTGTATGCAGTGACAGCATCTTCTTGCAGCACACTGGCACAGCCACAAGATATACAGAATTTACCAGCAGTGACAACACTTTACTGCAGCACACTGGCATAGCCACAAGTTGTGCACAATCTGCCTGCAGTGACTTCACCTTCCTGCAGCACACTGGCACAGCCCCAAGATATACATAATCTGCATGCTGTGACAGCATCTCCTTGCAGCACACTGGCAAAGCCACAATATATGTACAATCTACCTGCAGTGACAGCACATTTCTGCAGCACACTGGCACAGCCACAAGATGCACACAATCTGCCTTCAGTGACAGTATCTCCCTGCAACACACTGGCACAGCCACAAGATACACACAATCTGCCTGCAGAGACAGTCTATTTCTATAATACACTGGCAGAGCTGTAGGATACACTCAGTCTGCATGCAGTGACAGCATCTTCCTGCAGAACACTGGCACAGCCAAAGTATATACACAATCTGCATGCAGTGATTGCACCTTCCTGCAGGACACTGGCACAGCCACAAGACGTATACAATCTGTATCCTGTATTGCATCTTCCTGCAGCACTTTGGCACAGCCACAATATGTACACACTCTGCATGCAGTGACAGCATCTTCCAGCAGCACACCAACACAGCCACAAGATATACACAGCCTACATGCAGTGACTGCATCTTCCTGCAGCACACTGACACAGCCTGAAGATATACAAAATATGCATGCAGTTACAACATCTTCCTGCAACACATTGCCACAGCCACAAGATATACACCATCTGCCTGCACTGAGAGCACTTTTCTACAGCACACTGGCACGCCACACATTGTACACTATATGCCTGCAGTAACAGCATCTTCCTGCAGCACACTGGCACAGCCACACAATATACACAATCTGCATACAGTGAAAGAATCTTCCTGCAGCACACTGGAACAGCCACAAGATATACACAATCTGCCTTCAGTGACAGCATCTTCCTGCACCACACTGGCACAGCCCCACAATATATGCAATCTGTATTAAGTGATTGCATAATCCTATAGGACACTGGCACAGCCACAAGACATGTACAGTCTGCATGCTGTGATTGCATCTTCCTGCAGCACACTGGCACAGGCACAAGATGTACACAGTCTGCATGCACTGAATGCATCTTCCTGCAGCACACTAGTACAGCCACAAGATGTACACAATCTGCATGTAGTGGCAGCAGCTCTCTACAACACACTGGCACAGCCCCAAGATATACACTATCTGCATGCAGTGATAGCATCTTCCTGCAGCACACTGGCACAGCCACAATATATGTACAATCTACCGGCAGTGACAGCACTTTTCTGCAGCACACTGGCACAACAACAACAAGTTGTACATACCCTGCCTGCAGTGACAGCATCTTCCTGCAGCACACTGGCACAGCCACAAGATATACACAATCCGCCTGCAGCGACAGCACTTTTCTGCAGGAGACTGGCATAGCCACAAGTTGTGCACAATCTTCCTGCAGTGACATCATCTTCCTGCAGCACACTGGCACAGCTCCAAGATATACACAATCTGCATGCAATGACAGCATCTCCCTGCAGCACACTGGCACAGCCACAAGATATGTACAATCTACCTGCAGTGACAGCACTTTTCTGCAGCACACTGGCACAGCCACAAGCTGTACACAATCTGCCTGCAGTGACAGCATCTTCCCACAGCACACTGGCACAGCCACAAGATACACACAATCTGTCTTCAGTGACAGTATCTCCCTGCAGCACACTGGCACAGTCACAGGATATTCAAAATCTTCCTGCAGACACAGTCTATTTCTATAGCACACTGGCAGTGCTGCAGGATATACTCAGTTTGCATGCAGTGACAGCATCTTCCTCCAACACACTGGCATAGCCAAAAGATTTACACAATCTGTTTAAAGCGACTGCATCTTCTTTCAGAACACTACTACAGCCACAGGATACACACAATCTGCCTGCAGTGGCTGCATCTTCCTGCAGCACACTGGCACAGTCACAAGGTACACACAATCTGCCTGCAGTGGCAGCAGCTCCCTACAACACACTGGCACAGGCACAAGATAAACACAACCTGCATGCAGCGACAGCATCTCCCTGCAGCACATTGCCACAGCCACATAATATACACAATCTGCCTGCACTGACAGCACTTTTCTGCAGCACACTGGCACAGCCACAGGTTGTACACACTCTGCCTGCAGTGACAGCATCTTCCTGCAGCACACTGGCACAGCCACAGGATATACACAATCTGTCTGCAGAGACAGAATTTTGCTATAGCATACTCACAGAGCTGCAGGATACACTCAGTCTCCATGCAGTGACAGCATCTTCCTGAAGAACACTGGCATAGCCAAAGTATATACACAATCTGCATTCAGTGATTGCATTTCCCTGCAGGACACTGGCACAGCCACAAGACATAAACAATCTGCATCCTGTGATTGCATCTTCCTCCAGCACACTGGCACAGCCACAGGATGTACACACTCTGCATGTAATGACTGCATCTTCCTGCAGCACAATGGTACAGCCACAAGATATACACAAATCGCATGCAGTGGCAGCAGCTCTCTATAACACACTGGCACAGCCCCAAGATATAGACAACCTGCATGCAGTGACTGTATCTTCCTGCAGCACACTGGCACAGCCCCAAGATATACAGAATATGCATGCAGTGAGAGCATCTTCCTGCAACACATTGCCACAGCCACAAGATATACACCATCTGCATACACTGAGAGCACGTTTCTGGAAAACACTGGCAGAGCCACATGTTGGACACTATCTGCCTGCAGTAACAGCATCTTCCTACAGCACACTGGCACAGCCCCGTGATATACACAATCTGCCTTCAGAGACAGCATCTCCCTGCAGCACACTGGCACAGCCCCACGATATACATAATCTGCATGCAGTGATTGCATATTCCTACAGGACACTAGCACAGCCACAAGACATATACAATCTGCATGCTGTGATTGCATCTTCCTGCAGCACACTGGCACAACCACAAGATGTAAACATTCTGTATGCACTGACTGCACCTTCCTGCAACACACTGGTACAGCCACAAGATATACACAATCTGCATGCAGTGGCAGCAGCTCTCTACAACACACTGGCACAGCCGGAAGATATACACAACCAGCATGCAGTGACTGCATCTTCCTGCAGCACACTGGCACAACTCCAAGATATACAGAATATGCATGCAGTGACAGCATCTTCCTGCAATGCATTGCCACAGCCACAAGATATTAGGAGAGGGAACAAGGGGTTCTTTATATACATTGAGGAAAAACGAAGGGTGAAGGGGCAGATTAGCAGGATTAAATCAGGGGAGAGATGGGCACAAGACCCAGGGGAGCAGGCTGAGGTACTAAATGAGTACTTCACCTCAGTTTTCACCAAGGAAAATGGGGGTGCTGCATCATACATGGGAGGAGACAGAGATACTGAGGAGGGGGGACCCCACCGATCGGGCGGGTCTGGGAGAGGGGAGGCATCACTGGCAGGAGGGGAGGGCTAAGCAGGGAGAAGAGGTACCGGAAGTGGAAATCACAGCAGAGAGAGTGAGGGAAGCCCTCAGCCCTTAAGACAGAGAAAGCACGGGGCCAGATAAATTACATCCCAGAGTGCTGAAGGAACTCAGGATGTCCTGGTGGAAACCCTGGCGGAGCTTTCACCATCTCTCTGAGGACAGGGTGGGTGCCCAGGACTGGAAGGTGGTGAATATAGTGCCTTTCCACAAGGGGGATCAAGGAGGTGGCAGGGAACTACAAGCCTGTCAGCCTGACATCGGTGGTGGGCAAGGTGATGGAGGGCATTGTCAAGGAGAGGCTAGGGGGGGACCTGGAAAAGTCAGGGTGCCTGGACAATAGACAGCATGGATTTGTCCCGGGGAAATCGTGTCAGACAAACCTTGTGGAGTTCTATGACTGGGTGACGAGTGCCTTAGACCTGGGTAGACCAGTGGACATCCTCATCCTCTTTCTAGACTTCAGCAAGGCATTTGACTCTGTTCCACACGTGGACCTGTTGGATAAGCTGGGAGAAATGGGGGTGGGGAACCAGATGATCAGATGGATAGGCAATTGGCTCCAGGACCAGACCCAGAGGGTCATAGTTGGCGGGATAGTCTCATCCCCAAGGAGGGTCATTAGTGGGGTCCCACAGGGATCAGTCCTTGGGCCCCTCCTCTTCAACGCCTACGTCTCTGACATAAGGACAGGAATCAGGAATGAGATGAGTCTCTTTGCAGATGACTCAAAACTGGGGGCAGTGGTGGATGGGGAGGGTGGCCCTACAGGGGGACCTGGAGGCTCTGGAAAGATGGTCTAGAAAGTGGAAGCTGAGGTTCAATGCAGGGAAATGCAAGGTACTCCACCTGGTGGCCAGAAACCCAGGCCAAGTGTACACCCTGGGAGGGGAAATGCTACAAGTCTCGATGGCTGAGAGGGACCTGGGGGTGGTGGTGGATGTCAAGATGAACAACTCGGAGACTTGTAGGAGGGCAGCAGCCAAGGCCAACAGGATGCTGGGATGCATCGCTAGGGGGATCACCTCCAGAAGGAGGGAAGTGATACTCCCTCTGTATAACTGCTTGGTGAGGCTGCACCTTGAGTACTGCGTGCAGTTTTAGAGGCCACACATAAAGAGGGACATTACCTCCTGGAGAGGGTCCAGAGGAGGGCAACCAAAATGATTTGGGGCTTGGGGACAGGACCTATGAGGAGAGGCTCAAGAGCTAAATATGTACACATTGGAAGAGAGAAGGGACTGGGGGCATGATAGAGGTCTTCAGGTACATGAAGAGGGTAAATAGGGGAGGAACAGTCAGGGTGCTTCAAGGAAGGAGGAGGGGCCACTAGAGGCATGGGTGGAAGCTGGAGGGGAAGATTCAGGGAGAAAGGAGGAGATGCTACTTCACTGAGAGGGTGGTGGAGCCACGGAATGCACTGCCTAGGGGGCTGGTGGAGGCAGAGACAGTGGAGGGGTTCAAGAGGGGGTGGGACAGGTACAGGGGAAGAGTTCTGGAAGCAAAATCCAATGCAGCAAGAATATCCGGAACTGGGAAGGGAGAAGCCAGAGGAGGTGAGGGGGCAGCAAGGTCAGCACCCAGGGTGGAGGCTGACCAAACGAGTAGACAAGAAAGACCATTAGGCCTATTCTGCTGGCATTTTAGTATGTTAGTACACCATCTGCCTGCACTGACAGCACTTTTCTGCAACACACTGGCACAGCCACACATTGCACACTATCTGCTTGCAGCAACAGCATACATAGATTACATAGATCATACAGAGCATAAAGACAATTTGTCCATGAGCTCACAAGTCATGTTCTTACCCATACCCAGTTATATTTCTTTCTAAAAGGTACTTGTCCAGTTGTGTTTTAAACATCCGCATAGTACCACTCTCAATAATCTCTTTTGGTAAGCTGTTCCACACTTCTGTTACTCTATTATTTAATCAATATTTACTCCTGTTTGTATTATATCTGTCCTTGAGTAATTGAAAACTGAGACCTAGTATCGTATGTTTGGTCCCTTTTTGTCAAGCCCAAAAGATCCCACATGTTTGGATTTGTCCATGTACTATAGATCAAACACATATCACCCCGTAATCTACGATATTCCAAGGGATATAAATTCAAACTAAGCAACCTCTGCTCATAATTCATACCCTCTGTCCCCTTGATCCTCTTAGTCACTCGCCTCTGGACCCTCTCCACCATCTCAATATCACCCCTCTTATAAGGGGCCCAGAACTGGACACAAAACTCCACATGTGGACGCACCAATGCACTATATAGTGGCATCACAACCTGCCTGTCCCTGCTCCTGATGTGTCTTGCTATACAATTTGCTATACCACTAGCTTTTTTAACCACTGTATTACATTGAAGCCTAAAGTTGAAATCCTGGTTTATCATAATCCCCAGATCCTTCTCCTTGCAGACTACCTTTAGCATAGACCCTCCCAGAGTATACCGGAATCTATTATTATTTTTTCCAAAATGCATAACATTGCACTTATCAATGTTAAATATTGATTGCTTCTGAGTAGCCCACTTATCCAAACTGTTTAGTGCCGTTTGAAGAACTACCTGTTCCTCCAAGTTATTCACTGTGTACCCAATTCTGGTGTCATCCGCAAATTTAGACATCTAGACAACTGATTCAACTTGCATCAATGAGATATACAAATTGAACAAACATGGCCCCAATACCGAGCCCTGGGGAACGCTGATAGTCACTCCGGCATGACCGGAAAATTCTCCTTTTACACATACCCTCTGGCTTCTTCCAGTGAGCCAATCCCTCACCCATTTTTGTAACCAAAAGGGTAAACCAATCTCGTTTAGTGACTCTACAAGCTGTTTGTGTGGGACCTTGTCGAAAGCTTTCGCAAAGTCCAGGAAAACAACGTCCACCGATTCTCCCATGTCCATGGCCCTACTAACTTTATTTATTTATTTATTTATTTATTTATTTATTTAGCTTTTGTTGACCGGGTAAGTGCACTAGACAAATCCTGCCTATTTTCAGGCACGACCCGGGGGAGGGGGATACAGATGAATGCCAACTGACCTTGAACCAGATTAAGCTGTTGGTGGTATTTTTACTGAATACTTATTATTGAATTTTATTATAAAATTCCAACAAGTTAGTCTGACACGATCTACCTTTAGTAAATCCATGTTGAGTCCTATCTATCTTTCTTGTACTGTCAATGAAGTCAACAATATAATCTTTGATTATGCCCTCCAGGATCTTTCCCAGTACCGAGGTCAAACTAACTGGCCTATAGTTTGAAACCTCCTGTCTACTGCCTTTTTTATGTATGGGTATAATTACAGCATATTCCTGCAGCACACTGGCACAGCACCACGATATACACAATCTGCATGCAGAGACAGCATTTTCCTGCAGCACATTGGCACAGCCACAAGATACACACAATCTCCCTTCAGTGACAGCATAGTTCTACAGCACACTGGCACAGCCCCACGATATACACAATTTGCATGCAGTGATTGCATCTTCCTGCAGGACACTGGCACAGCCACAAGACATATACAATCTGCATGCTTTGATTGCATCTTCCTGCAGCACACTGGCACAGCCACAAGATATACACAATCTGCCTGCAGTGGCAACAGCTCTTTACAACACACTGACACAGCCCCAATATATACACAACCTGCATGCAGTGACTGCATCTTCCTGCAGCACAAGGGCACAGCTCTCAGATATACAGAATATGCATGTAGTGACAGCATCTTCCTGCAACACATTGCCACAGCCACAAGATATACACTATCTGCCAGCACTGACAGCACTTTTCTGCAGCACACTGGCACAGCCACATGTTGTACACTGTCTGCTGCAGTAACAGCATCTTAATGAAGAACACTGGCATAGCCAAAGTATATACACAATATGCATGCAGTGACAGCATCTTTCTGCAGCACACTGGCACAGCCACAAGATACACACAACCTGCTGCAGCGACAGAACTTTTCTGCAGCACACTGCCATAGCCACAAGTTGTGCACAATCTGCCTGCACTGACATCATCTTCCTGCAGCACACTGGCACAGCCCCAAGATATACGAAATCTGCATGCTGTGACAGCATCTTCCTGCAGCACACTGGCACAGCCACAAGATATGTACAATCTACCTACAGTGACAGCACTTTTCTGCAGCACACTGGCACAGCCACAAGTTGAACAAAATCTGCCTGCAGTGACAGCATCTTCCTGCAGCACACTGGCATAGCCACAAGATACACACAATCTGCCTTTGCTGACAGTATCTCCCTGCAGCACACTGGCACAGCCACAGGATATACACAATCTGCCAGCCGAGACAGGCTATTTCTATAGTACACTGGCAGAGCTGCAGGATACACTCAGTCTGCATGCAGTAACATCATCTTCCTGCAGAACACGGGCATAGGCAAAGTATAGACACAATCTGCATGCAGTGATTGCACCTTCCTGCAGCACACAGGCACAGCCACAAGATGTATACAGTCTGCATCCTGTGATTGCATCTTCCTGCAGCACACTGGCATAGACACAAGATGTACACACTCTGCATGCAATGACAGCATTTTCCTGCAGCACACTGGCACAGCCACAAGATATACACAATCTGCCTGCAGTAGCAGCAGCTCTTTACAACACACTGACACAGCCCCATATACACACAACCTGCATGCAGTGATGGCGTCTTCGTGCAGCACACTGGCATAGCCCCAAGATATACAGAAAATGTGTGCAGTGAAAACATCTTCCTGCAACACATTGCCACAGCCAGAAGATATACACCATCTGCCTGCACTGACAGCACTTTCTGTAGCACACTGGCACAGTCGCACATTGTACACTATCTGCCTGCACTAACAGCATCTTCATGCAGCACATTAGCACAGCCACAAGAAACACACAATTTGCCTTCCATGACAGCATCTTCCTGCAGCACACTGGCACAGCCCCACGATATACGCAATCTGCATTCAGTGATTGCATATTCCTACAGGACACTGGCACAGCCAAAGACATATACAATCTGCATGCTGGGATTGCATCTTCCTGCAGGACACTGGCACAGTCACAAGATGTACACACTCTGCAAGCACTGACTGCATCTTCCTGCAGCACACTGGTACAGCCACAAGATATAAACAATCTCCGTGCAGTGGCAGCAGCTCTCTACAACACACTGGCACAGCCCCAAGATATACACTATCAGCATGCAGTGATACCATCTTCCTGCAGCACACTGGCACAGCCACAAGCTATACACAATCTGCCTGCAGTGGCAGCAGCTCTTTACAACACACTGTCACAGCCCCAATATATACATAACCTGCATGCAGTGACAGCATTTTCCTGCAACACATTGACACAGCCACAAGATATACACCATCTCCCTGCACTGACAGCACTTTTCTGCAGCACACTGGCACAGCCGCACATTGTACACTATCTGCTGCAGTAACAGCATTTTCCTGCAGCACACTGGCAAATCCCACAATATACACAATCTGCATGCAGTTACAGCATCTTCCTGCAGCACACTGGCACAGCCACAAGAAATATACAATCTGCCTGCAGTGACAGCACTTTTCTGGAGCACACTGGCATAGCCACAAGTTGTACACAATCTGCCTGCAGTGACATCATCTCCCTGCAGCACACTGGCACAGCCACAAGATATGTACAATCTACCTGCAGTGACAGCACTTTTCTGCAGCACACTGGCACAGCCACAAGTTCTACACAATCTGCCTGCAGTGATAGTATCTCCCTGTAGCACACTGGCACAGCCACAGGATATACACAATCTGCCAGCAGAGACATCCTATTTATATAGCACACTGGCAGAGCTGCAGGATATACTCAGTTTGCATGCAGTGACAGCATCTTCCTCCAGCACATTGGCATAGCCAAAAGATTTACACAATATGCTTGCAGCAACTGCATCTTCTTGCAGAACACTAGTACAGCCACAAGATATACACACTATGCCTGTAGTGGCTGCATCTTCCTGCAGCACACTGACACAGTCACAAGGTACACACAATCTGCCTGCAGTGGCAGCAGCTCTTTACAACACACTAGCACAGCCCCAAGATAAACACAACCTGCATGAAGTGACTGCATCTTCCTGCAGCACACTGGCACAGCCCCAAAATATACAGAATCTGCATGCAGCGACAACATCTCCCTACTGCATATTGCCACAGCCACATGATATACACAGTCTTCTTGCACTGACAGCACTTTTCTGCAACACACTGGCACAGCCCCAAGATATACACTATCTGCATGCAGTGACAGCATCTTCCTGCTGCACACTGGCACAGCCCCATGATATACACAATTTATATGCAGTGATTGTATCTTCCTGCTGGACACTGGAACGGCCACAAGACATATACAATCTGCATGCTGTGATTGCATCTTCCTGCAGCTCACTGGCATATCTACAAGATGTACACACTCTGCATGCACTGACTGCATATTCCTGCAGCACACTGGCATAGCCAGAAGATGTACACACTCTGCATGCACTGACTGCATCTTCCTGCAGCACACTGGAACAGCCACAAGATATACACAATATGCATTCAGTGGCAGCATCACTCTAGAACACACTGGCACAGCCCCAAAATATACACTATCTGCATGCAGTGACAGCATCTTCCTGCAGCACACTGGCACAGCCACAAGATATACAAAATCTGTCTTCAGTGGCAGCAGCTCTTTACAATACACTGACACATCCCCAATATATACACAACCTGCATGAAGTGACTGCATCTTCCTGCAGCACACTGGCACAGCCATAAGATATACAGAATATGCATGCAGTGACAGCATCTTCCTGCAACACATTGCCACAGCCACAAGATATACACCATCTGCCTGCACTGACAGCACTTTTCTGCAGCACACTGGCACAGGCACATGTTGTACACTCATCTGCCTGCAGTAACAGCATCTTTCTGCTGCATACTGGCACAGCCCCATGATATACGCAATCTGCATGCAGTGACAGCATCTTCCTGCAGAACACTGGCACAGCCAAAGTATATACATAATCTGCATGCAGTGATTGCATCTTCCAGCAGGACACTGGCACAGCCACACGATGTACGCATTCTCCATGCAGTGACAGCATCTTCCTGCCACACACTGGCACAGCCACAAGATATACACACTCTGCCTGTAGTGGCAGCAGCTCTTTACAACACACTAGCACAGCCCCAAGATAAACACAACCTGCTTGAAGTGACTGCATCTTCCTGCAGCACACTGGCACAGCCCCAAAATATACAGAATCTGCATGCAGCGACAGCATCTCCCTACAGCATATTGCCACAGCCACATGATATACACAGTCTTCTTGCACTGACAGCACTTTTCTGCAACACACTGGCACAGCCCCAAGATATACACTATCTGCATGCAGTGACAGCATCTTCCTGCTGCACACTGGCACAGCCCAATGATATGCATAATTTATATGCAGTGATTGTATTTTCCTGCTGGACACTGGAACAGCCACAAGACATATACAATCTGCATGCTGTGATTGCATCTTCCTGCAGCTCACTGGCATATCTACAAGATGTACACACTCTGCATGCACTGACTGTATATTCCTGCAGCACACTGGCATAGCCAGAAGATGTACACACTCTGCATGCACTGACTGCATCTTCCTGCAGCACACTGGAACAGCCACAAGATATACACAATATGCATTCAGTGGCAGCATCACTCTAGAACACACTGGCACAGCCCCAAAATATACACTATCTGCATGCAGTGACAGCATCTTCCTGCAGCACACTGGCACAGCCACAAGATATACAAAATCTGTCTTCAGTGGCAGCAGCTCTTTACAATACACTGACACATCCCCAATATATACACAACCTGCATGAAGTGACTGCATCTTCCTGCAGCACACTGGCACAGCCATAAGATATACAGAATATGCATGCAGTGACAGCATCTTCCTGCAACACATTGCCACAGCCACAAGATATACACCATCTGCCTGCACTGACAGCACTTTTCTGCAGCACACTGGCACAGGCACACGTTGTACACTATCTGCCTGCAGTAACAGCATCTTTCTGCTGCATACTGGCACAGCCCCATGATATACGCAATCTGCATGCAGTGACAGCATCTTCCTGCAGAACACTGGCACAGCCAAAGTATATACATAATCTGCATGCAGTGATTGCATCTTCCAGCAGGACACTGGCACAGCCACACGATGTACGCATTCTCCATGCAGTGACAGCATCTTCCTGCCACACACTGGCACAGCCACAAGATATACACACTCTGCCTGTAGTGGCAGCAGCTCTTTACAACACACTAGCACAGCCCCAAGATAAACACAACCTGCATGAAGTGACTGCATCTTCCTGCAGCACACTGGCACAGCCCCAAAATATACAGAATCTGCATGCAGCGACAGCATCTCCCTACAGCATATTGCCACAGCCACATGATATACACAGTCTTCTTGCACTGACAGCACTTTTCTGCAACACACTGGCACAGCCCCAAGATATACACTATCTGCATGCAGTGACAGCATCTTCCTGCTGCACACTGGCACAGCCCAATGATATGCATAATTTATATGCAGTGATTGTATTTTCCTGCTGGACACTGGAACAGCCACAAGACATATACAATCTGCATGCTGTGATTGCATCTTCCTGCAGCTCACTGGCATATCTACAAGATGTACACACTCTGCATGCACTGACTGTATATTCTTGCAGCACTGGCATAGCCAGAAGATGTACACACTCTGCATGCACTGACTGCATCTTCCTGCAGCACACTGGAACAGCCACAAGATATACACAATATGCATTCAGTGGAGCATCACTCTAGAACACACTGGCACAGCCCCAAAATATACACTATCTGCATGCAGTGACAGCATCTTCCTGCAGCACACTGGCACAGCCACAAGATATACAAAATCTGTCTTCAGTGGCAGCAGCTCTTTACAATACACTGACACATCCCCAATATATACACAACCTGCATGAAGTGACTGCATCTTCCTGCAGCACACTGGCACAGCCATAAGATATACAGAATATGCATGCAGTGACAGCATCTTCCTGCAACACATTGCCACAGCCACAACATATACACCATCTACCTGCACTGACAGCACTTTTCTGCAGCACACTGGCACAGGCACACGTTGTACACTATCTGCCTGCAGTAACAGCATCTTTCTGCTGCATACTGGCACAGCCCCATGATATACGCAATCTGCATGCAGTGACAGCATCTTCCTGCAGAACACTGGCACAACCAAAGTATATACATAATCTGCATGCAGCGATTGCATCTTCCAGCAGGACACTGGCACAGCCACACAATGTACACATTCTCCATGCAGTGACAGCATCTTCCTGCCACACACTGGCACAGCCACAAGATATACACACTCTGCCTGTAGTGGCAGCAGCTCTTTTACAACACACTGACACAGCCCCAATATATTCACAACCTGCATACAGTGACTGCATCTTCCTGCAGCACACTGGCACTGCCAAAGTATATAGACAATCTGCATGCAGTGATTGCATCTTCCTGCAGGACACTGGCACAGCCACAAGATGTATACAATCTGCATCCCATAATTGCATCTTCTTGCAGCACACTGGCACAGCCACACACATTGCACACTATCTGTCTGCAGTAACAGCATCTTCCTACAGCACACTGGCACAGCCACATGATAAACATAATCTGCATGCAGTGACAGAATCCTCCTGCAGCACACTGGCACAGTCACAAGATACACACAATTTGCCTTCAGTGACAGCATCTTCCTGCAGCACACTGACACAGCCCCATGATATACGCAATCTGCATTCAGTGATTGAATATTCCTGCAGGACACTGGCACAGCCGCAAGATATACACTATCTGCATGCAGTGACAGTATCATCCTGCAGCACACTGGCACAACCACAAGGTATACACAATCTGCCTGCAGTGGCAGCAGCTCTTTACAACACACTGACAGAGCCCAATATATACACAACCTGCATGCACTGACTGCATCTTCCTGCTGCACACTGGCACAGCCCCAAGATATACAGAATATGCATGCAGTGACAACATCTCCCTGCAACACACTGCCACAGAGCAACAAGATATACACCCTCTGCCTGCACTGATGGCACTCTTCTGCAGCACACTGGCACAGCCACACGTTGTACACTATCTGCCTAGAGTAACAGACTCTTCCTGCAGCACACTGGCACAGCCACACGATATACACAATCTGCATGCAGTGACAGAATCTTCCTGCAGCACACTGCCACAGCCACAAGATACACACAATCTGCATGCAGTGACAGCATCTTCCTGCAGCACACTGGCACAGCTCCACGATACAGAGAATCTGCATGCAGTGATTGCATATTCTTACAGGACACTGGCACAGCCACAAGCCCGGATGTGGTCTAGGCACACTCTCCTCCCGCCCAAGTCGGGTGGGGATACCTCACTGACAGAGGACAAGGGTGTGCTGCCTGCCACTTACAGGACGCTGGTCCTAGCTGGTTTTGTTCTGGGGCTTACCCTGCTCCAAATGGCCACTTCCCCTCCAATATCACTGGGGGGAACTGGGAGAGGTCTTCTTCCTGTGAGATACCAGATTTCTCCTACTCCAATATCCTTGTGACCTCCAAGTCTCAATGCAGTCTCACATGCTGCTTAGACCTTCGGAGCCTAATGTACTCTGCCAAGACTAAGAGTATCCGTGCTTTCAATCCCTCAGATGGCCAATCCACCATGAAGTGGCATCTCCCATGGCTCTTCCTCTTAACACTACTACTGGCAGGAGATTTAGAAACTAACCCAGGTCCGTATAACCCGGCCCAGAATATCCCCTCTGTATGGGACAAGGGCAAGGGCCTAAAAGTAGCACATCTCAACATCAGGAGCCTGCTACCTAACCGTGATGAGCTAGTTGAGTGGATGGCACTCTACAAACCTGATATCCTTGGAGTGACTGAGACCTGGCTCAAACCCTTGATCCCTGACTCAGCCTGTATCCTCCCTGGGTACGAGTTTACATGACTGGACAGAGTGGGGAGCAAGAGGGGGGAGGCATACTGATCTACCACAGGAGCCATCTCAAAGTCTCCCAAGTTGCCCACCATCAATCCCACGTGTCCCCGTGCCAGGTACTGCATGTGCTGTTCCTACTTGGGGACACAAAGAAACTGCACCTGGTGTGCACTTATAACCCACCTAAGGGTGGGCTCTCTGGATTGACCCACCTCCTGGACACAGTTGGTCCCAGTGTTGGGGACAATGAACTCATAATCTTAGGGGACGTCAACCTCAACTGGGCTGGAGGTTGTGTGAAGCAGTTTGAGTCCCTACTTGCTAACTTTACCCTGACTCAACTTATCCAGGATCCAATCAGGTGGCTAGCGAACAGATCCTCCAGCGCCCTACTGGACTGGATCATGTCCAACCGCCCGGATAGGATCTCCTCAGCGGGTACACTGTCAGACTCTATCTCAGACTACTCACCGGTCTACTGTGTATGGAAAATTCCCTTCCCCAAAATTCCTCACAAAATCTTGCATGTCAGAAACTACTCCAGGTTTGACCCTGGGGAGTTCCTGGAGGACCTCTGACACCGACTGGTCCGGGGTGCTAGAACCACTGACCCCTAGTGGCAGCCTCTAACTTCATCACCATCTTTGGGACCCTGCAAGAGATGCATGCCCCCACGGTCACCCGTAGGGTGAGGGGGTCTGCTACTCATTGGTTGCATGGAAATCTCTTAGCCCAAATGCGGGAGAGAGACAAGTGTTGGGCCCAGTTCAAAAGTTCCAGTGATCCCACTATTTTCCAAAAATAGACACCTTAGAAACAATTGTAAAAAGGCCATTAGGGTTGCGAAAAGTGACTTCTGCAAGTCCGCCCTACTTAGCACCACCAGCGACCCCAGGAGATTCTGGAGGAATATAAAAACTCTTGTCAATGGATCCTCCCAACGAGGGGTATCTGACATGATTATCAAAGGGGTCTCCTGCATGAATCCCCACACCATCGCCAACTCCCTAAATTCACACTTCACAGATCTCTCGGCCTTCACTTCACCCTTCTCATCCGGTAAGAGTTCGTCCTCCCTTCCCCCTCGACTCAGAGAGAGGTTCACCCCCTGTGGCAAATGTTTAACCTCAGGGGTGTGTCTGTATTGGACACCCAGAGGCACTTAGCTGGCCTCTCCCAGTACTCCAGCCCTGGCCCAGATAACCTGGAATCCAAGCTCCTTAAGCTTGGTGCTGTTCACATTGCCTACCCAGTAGCCCACATCTTTAATCTATCCCTCAGATGTGGTACCTTCCCCGATATCTGGAAAGAGGTGAGGATAGTCCCAGTACTGAAGCAGAGCAATCCTAAATTACTGGATAACTATCACCCGATTGTTATTCTCTCATCCCTTAGCAAGCTCCTTGAAAAGGTAGTGGCCAAACAGCTTTCAGAGCACATCCAGTCACATGAGTTGCTGTCCCCGGCCCAGCATGGTTTTTGCAAAGGTCACAGCACCACTACAGCCTTGATCTCAGTCACATCTAGCATCAGATCAGCCATGGATCAGGGCAAACTCTCCGGAGCCATATTTATTGACCTGTCCAAAGCCTTTGATCTTGTTGATCACACGTTGCTCGGCTCACAGCTGTGGTCACTTGGTCTCTCTCCACTTGCCATGAAATGGCTTATGGACTACCTGCATGGTAGAATGCAGTGGACCAGCTTCAATAAAGTCCTCTCAGAGTCCCTTCCAGTGACCTCTGGTGTCCCTCAAGGTTTGGTACTGGGCTCCCTCCTCTCCTCCCTCTTTATCAACCAGTTACCTATGGTGACAACCACCTGCAGGGCCACCCTTTATGCTGATGACCTGGTGATTCTGGCTCACGCCCGGGATGTTGCTACTCTAAACAAGCACATGTCCGAAGACTTTAACAATGCCCAACCTGCTATTAAAACAAACTGGTCCTGAACCTGAAAAAAACACAGGCTATGCTCTGGCTCAACAGCCAAAATCAAAGCCCTGCCAGCATTGCTAAATATTACCAGTCCTGCGGATCTCCCTCCTGTAGTGAACTCTGCCAAATACCTAGGGGTCACCCTTGACCCCAACTTGACATGGGCAGTCACATCCAAAACATCTGCAGGGCAGTGAACTGCAAGCTGGGCCTGGCCTACAGGGCCAAGTACAACCTTACACCAGCTGCTAGACTAGCCCCTCATGAGAGTGTGTACTCTTCCTCTCTCAGCTATGGATTGCACCTCTTCGCTCGCTCTCCCAAGACTCATCTCACTCCGTGGCACACGACATATAATAACATCTGTCACTTTGCCCTGGCTGTCCCCCATCTCACCCATCGCTGTGAGCTATACGATAAACTTTGCTGGCTCTCCCCAGCCAGGTACCTGGACTTCGGGGTGGGCTGTCTCATAAGCAAAGTGATCAGAACCGGCACCCCCCCGGAGCTGGCCCTGCTTCTGCCGCAAATTGACACTACTACCTACCACCATAGGTCCCAGGCCCTAGGGATGCTCAAAGTCCCCATCACCCATACCCTCATGGGCGAACGGGACTTTGCCGCATGTGCGCCCAGACTCTGGAACACCCTTCCTGTGTATATTCATTCGGCCTCCTCCCATCAGTGCTTTCGCAATTCCTCTGGGGGTTCCTGAAATAGCTCTTCAGCGCAGGACTGCCCTAAGCCTCCCTAGGGTAATTATCAACGGTTGTCTTTCCAGTCCAAAGTTGCCTCCCATAGATGCTGCCCGAAACTCCTGCTGTTTTCCATGATTCTACCAATTACCAGGGTACCTGACCGAGGGCAAACTGTCTATGCCAAGGTTCCCTGGTCATGCCTTACTTAATTGTCTCTAATGTGTTTATGGCTTGTTAGAATTTGTAGGTGACCTACTCACCCTGGGGGTGCATTAACCTTAAAGTTATAAGTTATATTATGACATTCCATACCCCTGGACAATGTTACTATTCCTATACGTTGTCATGATGTACTTGCATTCTTCTGTAAAAATGTCTGTATCCCAATGTAATACTCTCCCGGGTCGTTCCTGAAAATAGGCATAATACTTGTCTAGTGTACCTACCCGGTCAACAAAAGCTAAAATAAAATAAAAATAAATAAATAAACAAGACATATACAGTCTGCTTGCACTGACTGCATCTTCCTGCAGCACACTGGCATAGCCACGGGATGTACACTCTCTGCATGCACTGACTGCATCTTCTTGCAACATACTGGAATGGCCACAAGATATACACAATCAGCATTCAGTGGCAGCAGCTCTCTACAACACACTGGCACAGCCCCAAGATATACACTATCTGCATGAAGTGACATCATCTTCCTGCAGCACACTGGCACAGCCAGAAGATATACCCAATCTGCCTGCAGTGACAGCAGCTCTTTACAACACACGGACACAGCCCCAATATATACACTCAACCTGCATGCAGTGATTGCATCTTCCTGCAGCACACGGGCAAAGCCCAAAGATATACACAATATGCATACAGTGACAGCATCTTCCTGCAACACATTGTCACAGCCACAAGATATACACCATCTGGCTGCACTGACAGCACTTTTCTGCAGTACACTGTCATAGCCACATGTTGTACACTATCTGCCTGCAGTAACAGCATCTTCCTGCAGCACACTGGCAGAGCCACATGATATACACAATCTGCATGTAGTGACAGCATCTTCTTGCAGCACACTGGTACAGCCACAAGATAGACACAATCTGTCTCCAGTGGCAGCAGCTCTTTACAACACACTGACACAGCCCCAATATATAAAACCTGCATGCACTGACTGCATATTTCTGCAGCACACTGGCACAGCCCCAAGATATACAGAATATGTATGCAGTGACAGCATCTTCCAGCAACACATTGCCACAACCACAAGATATACACCATCTGCCTGCACTGACTGCACTTTTCTGCAGCACACTGGCACATCCACACATTGTACACTATCTGCTGCCATAACAGCATCTTCTTGCAGCACACTGGCATAGCCCCATGATATACACAATCTGCAAGCAATGACAGCATCTTCCTGCAGCACACTGGCACAGCCACAAGATATACACAATCTGCCTCCAGCGACAGAACTTTTCTGCAGCACACTGGCATAGCCACAGGTTGTACACAATCTGCCTGCAGTGACATCATCTCCCTGCAGCACACTGGCACAGCCGCAAGATATACACAATCTGCCTCCAGCGACAGCACTTTTCTGCAGCAAACTGGCACAGCCACATGTTGCACACTATCTGCCTGCAGTAAAGGCATCTTCCTGCAGCACACTGGCAAGGCCACACAATCTGCATGCAGGGACCGAATTATCCTGCAGCACACTGGCACAGCTCCAAAATATACACAATCTGCATGCTGTGACAGCATCTCCCTGCAGCACACAGGCACAGCCACAAGTTGTACGCAATCTGCCTTCAGTGACTGTATCTCCCTTCAGCACACTGGCACAGCCACGGGATATACACAATCTGCCTGCAGAGATAGTCTATTTCTATAGTACACTGGCAAGCTGCAGGATACACTCAGTCTGCATGTAGTGACAGCATCTTCCAGCAGAACACTGGCACAGCCAAAGTATATACACAATCTAAATGCAGTGACTGCATCTTCCTGCAGGAGACTGGCACAGCCACAAGATGTATACAATCAGCATCCTGAGATTCCATCTTCCTGCAGCACACTGGCACAGCCACAAGATATACACAATCTGCCTGTAATGGCAGCAGCTCTTTACAACACACTGACACAGCCCCAATATATACACAACCTGCATACAGTGACTGCATCTTCCTGCAGCACGCTGGCACAGCCAAAGTATATAGACAATCTGCATGCAGTGATTGCATCTTCCTGCAGGATACAGGCACAGCCACAAGATGTATACAATCTGCATCCCATGATTGCATCTTCTTGCAGCACACTGGCACAGCCACAACATGTACACACTATAAATGCAGTGACAGCATCTTCCTGCAGCACATTGGCACAGCCACAAGATATACACAATCTGCCTCCAGTGACAGCACTTTTCTGCAGCACACTGGCGTAGCCACAGGTTGTGCACAATCTGACTGCAGTGACATCACCATCCTGCAGGACACTGGCACAGCCACAAGATGTATACAATCTGCACCCAGTGATTCCATCTTCCTGCAGCACAATGGCACAGCCAGAAGATGTACACACTCTGGATGCAGTGACAGCATCTTCTTGCACCACACTGACACAGCCCCAATATATACACAACCTGCATGCAGTGACTGCATCTTCCTGCAGCTCACTGGCACAGCCCCAAGATATACAGAATATACATGCAGTGACAACATCTTCCTGCAACACATTGAACAGCAATAAGATACACACAATCTGCCTGCACTGACAGCACTTTTCTGCAGCAAACTGGCACAGCCACAACTTGCACACTATCTGCTTGCAGTAGCAGCATCTTCCTGCAGCACACTGGCACAGCCACAAGATATACACAATCTGACTGCAGTGGCAGCAGCTCTTTATAACACACTGACTCGGCCCCAGTATATACAGAACCGGCATGCAGTGACTGCATCTTCCTGCAGCACACAGGCACAGCCCTATGAGATATGCAATCTGCATTCAGTGAAGGCATATTCCTGCAGGAAACTGGCACAGCCACGAGACATATACAATCTGCATGCTGGGATTGCATCTTCCTGCAGCACACTGGCACAGCCACAAGATCTACACACCCTGCATGCACTGACTGCATCTTCCTGCAGCACACTGGTACAGCCACAAGATGTACACAATCTGCCTGCAGAGGGAGCAGCTCTTTACGACACACTGTCACAGCCCCAGTATATTCACAACCTGCATACAGTGACTGCATCTTCCTGCAGCACACTGGCACAGCCACAAGATGTACACACTCTGCATGTACCGACTGCATCTTCCTGCTGCACACTGGCACAGCCACAAGATATACACAATCTCCCTGCAGTGGCAGCAGCTCTTTACAACACACTGTCACAGCCCCAATATATATACAACCTGCATGCAGTGACTGCATCTTCCTGCAGCACACTGACACACCCCAAAGATATACAGAATATGCATGCAGTGACAGCATCTTCCTGCAATGCATTGACACAGCCACAAGATACACACCATCTGCCTGCACTGACAGCACTTTTCTGCAGCACACTGGCACAGCCACACATTGTACACTGTCTGCTGCAATAACAGCATCTCCCTGCAGCACATTGGCACAGCCCCACAATATACGCAATCTGCATGCAGTGACAGCATCTTCCTGCAGCACACTGGCACAGCTCCAAGATATACACAATCTGCATGCTGTGACACCATCTCCCTGCAGTACACTGGCACAGCCACAAGATATACACAATCTGCCTGCATAGACAGTCTATTTCTATAGTACACTGGCAAGCTGCAGGATACACTCAGTCTGCATGCAGTGACAGCATCTTCCTGCAGAACACTGGCACAGCCAAAGTATATACACAATCTGCATGCAGTGATTCCATCTTCCTGCAGCACACTGGCACAGCTCCAAGATATACAAAATCTGCATGCTGTGACAGCATCTCCCTGCAGCACACAGGCACAGCTACAAGTTGTACAAAATCTGCCTTCAGTGACAGTATCTCCCTGCAGCACACTGGCACAGCCACAGGATATACACAATCTGCGTGCAGGGACAGTCTATTTCTATAGTACACTGGCAAGCTGCAGGATACACTCAGTCTGCATGTAGTGACAGCATCTTCCAGCAGAACACTGGCACAGCCAAAGTATATACACAATCTGCATGCAGTGATTGCATCTTCCTGCAGCACACTGGCACAGCCACACGATATACACAATCTGCATGCCGGGACAGAATTTTCATGCAGCACACTGGCACAGCTCCAAGATATACACAATCTGCCTTCAGTGACAGTATCTCCCTGCAGCACATTGCCACAGCCACAGGATATACACAATCTGCCTGCAGAGACAGTCTGTTTCTATACCACACTGGCAGAGCTGCAGGATATACATAGTTTGCATACAGTGACAGCATCTACCTCCAGCACACTGGCATAACCAAAAGATATACACAACATGCAGGCTGTGATTGCATCTTCCTTCAGGAATCTGGCACAGCCACAAGACAAAATCTACATGCACAGTCACAAGATTTATACAATCTGCTTGCAGCGACTGCATCTTCTTGCAGAACACTAGTACAGCCACAAGGTATACACAATCTGCCTGCAGTGGCAGCAGCTCCCTACAACACACTGGCACAGCCCCAAGATAAACACAACCTGCATGCAGTGACTGCATCTTCCTGCAGCACAGTCACACCTCCAAGATATCCAGAATCTGCATGCAGTGATATCATCTCCCAGCAGCACATTTCCACAGCCACATGATATACCCAATCTGCCTGCACTGACATCACTTTTCTGCAGCACACTGGCACTGCTACAAGTTGTACACACTCTGCCTGCAGTGTCAGCATCTTCCTGCAGCACACTGGCACAGCCACATGATACACACAATCCTCCTTCAGTGACAGTATCTTCCTGCAGCACACTGGCACAGCCACAGGATATACACAATCTGCCTGCAGAGACATTCTATTTCCATAACACACTGGTAGAGCTGCAGGATACACTCAGTCTGCATGCAGTGACAGCATCTTCCTGAAGAACACTGGCATAACCAAAGTTTATACACAATCTGCATGCAGTGATTGCACCTTCCTGCAGGACACTGGCACAGCCACAAGATGCACGCACTCTGCATTTAGTGACTGCAGCTTCCTACAGCAACAATGGTACAGCCACAAGATATACACAATCCGCAGCCAGTGGCAGCAGCTCTCTACAACACACTGGCACAGTCCCAAGATATACACTATCTGCATGCACTGACAACATCTTCCTGCAGCACATTGGCACAGCCACAAGGTATACACAATTTGCCTGCAGTGGCAGCAGCTCTTTACAACATACAGCCACAGCCTCAATATATACACAGCCTGCATTCAGTGACTGCATCTTCCTGCAGCAGACTGGCACAGCCCAAACATATACAGAATATGCATGCAGTGAGAACATTTTCCTGCAACACATTGCCACAGACACAAGATATACACCATCTGCCTACACTGATAGCACGATTCCGTAGCACACTGGCACTGACACATGTACACTATCTGCCTGCAGTAACAGCATCTTCCTGCAACACGCTGAGACAGCCACACAATATACACAATCTGCATGCAGTGACAGCATCTTACTGCAGCACACTGGCAGAGCCACAAGATACACACAATTTGCCTTGAGTGACAGCATCTTTCTGCAGCATACTGGCACAGCCCCACGATATACACAATTTGCATGCAGTGATTGCAGCTTCCTGCTGGACACTGGCACAGCCATAAGACATATACAATGTTCATGCTGTGATTGCATCTTACTGCAGCACACTGGCATAGCCACAAGATGTACACTCAGCATGCACTGACTGCATCTTCTTGCAGCACACTGGAACAGCCACAAGATATACACAATCTACATTCAGAGGCAGCAGCTCTCTACAACACACTGGCACAGCCCCAAGATATACACTATCTGCATGCAGTGACAGAATATTCCTGCAGCTCACTGGCACAGCCACAAAATATACACAATCTGACTGCAGTGGCAGCAGCTCTTTACAACACACAGACTCAGCCCCAATATATACACAACCTGCATGCAGTGACTGCATCTTCCTGCAGCACATGGGCACAGCCCCACAATATACGCAATCTCCATTCAGTGAAGGCATATTCCTGCAGGACACTGGCATAGCCACAAGACTTATACACTGTGCATGCCTTGATTGCATCTTCCTGCAGCACACTGGCACAACCACAAGATGTACACACTCTGCATGCACTGACTGCATCTTCCTGCAGCACAATGGTACAGCCACAAGATATACACAGTCTGCTTGCAGAAGCAGCAGCTCTTTACAACACACTGCCAAAGCCCCAATATATACACAACCTGCATGCAGTGACTGCATCTTCCTGCAGCACACTGGCACAGCCACAAGATGTACACACTCTGCATGTACTGACAGCATCTTCCTGCAGCACACTGGCACAACCACAGGATGTACACAATCTGACTGCAGTGACAGCATTTTTCTGCAGCACACTGGCATAGCCACAAGTTGTGCACAATCTTCCTGCAGTGACATCATCTTTCTGCAGCACACTGGCACAGCCACAAGATAAGTACAATCTTCCTGCAGTGACAGCACTTTTCTGCAGCACACAGGCACAGCCACAAGTTGTACACAATCTGCCTGCAATGACAGCATCTTCCTGCAGCACACTGGCACAGCCACAAGTTACACACCAATCTGCCTTCAGTGACAGTATCTCCCTGCAGCACACTAGCACAGCCACAGGATATACACAATCTGCCTGCAAAGACCGTCAATTTATATAGCACACTGGCAGAGCTGCAGGATATACTCAGTTTGCATGCAGTAACAGCATCTTCCTGAACAACACTGACATAGCCAACTTATTTACACAATCTGCATGCCGTGACTGCATCTTCCTGCAAGACACTGGCACAGCCACAAGATGCACAAACTCTGCATGCACTGACTGCTTCTTCCTGCATCACACTGGTACATCCACAAGATATACGCAATCTGCATGCAGTGGCAGCAGCTCTCTACAACACACTGGCACAACCACAGGATATACACCATCTGCCTGCACAGATAGCACTTTTCTGCAGCACACTGGCACAGCCACACCTTCTACACTATCTGCCTGCAGTAACAGCATCTTCCTGCAGCACACTGGCACAGCCCCACGATCTACACAATCTGCATGCAGTGACAGCATCTTCCTGCAGCACACTGGCACAACCACAGGATGTACACAATCTGACTGCAGTGACAGCATTTTTCTGCAGCACACTGGCATAGCCACAAGTTGTGCACAATCTTCCTGCAGTGACATCATCTTTCTGCAGCACACTGGCACAGCCCCAAGATATACACAATCTGCATGCTGTGATAGCATCTCCCTGCAGCACACTGGCACAGCCACAAGATATGTACAATCTACCTGCAGTGACAGCACTTTTCTGCAGCACACTGGCACAGCCACAAGTTGTATACAATCTGCCTTCAGTGACAGTATCTTCCTGCAGCACACTGGCACAGCCATAGGATATACCCAATCTGCCTGCAGAGACAGTCTATTTCTATAGCACACTGGCAGGGCTGCAGGATGTACTCAGTCTGCATGCAGTGACAGCATCTTCCTGCAGTACACTGGCATAGCCAAAAGGTATACGCAATCTGCATGCAGTGATTGCATCTTCCTTCAGGACTCTGGCACAGCCGCAAGACAAACAATCTGCATGCACAGTCACAAGATTTACACAATCTGCTTGCAGCGACTGCATCTTCGTGCAGAACACTAGTACAGCCACAAGTATACACAATCTGCCTGCAGTGGCAAAAGCTCCCAACAACACACTGGCACAGCCCCAAGATATACACAACCTGAATGCAGTGACTGAATCTTCCGGCTGCACAGTGGCACAGCCCCATGATATACACAATCTGCATGCTGTGACAGCATCTCCCTGCAGCACATTGCCACACCCACAAGATAAACACAATCTGCCTGCACTGACAGCACTTTTGTGCAGCGCACTGGCACAACAACAAGCTGTACACACTCTGCTTGCAGTGACAGCATCTTGCTGCAAACACATTGCCACAGCCACAAGATATACACCATCTGCATGCACTGACAGCACTTTTCTGCAGCACACTGACACAGCCACACGTTGTACACTATTTGTCTGCAGTTACAGCATCTTCCTGCAGTACACTGGCACAGTCCCACGATATACACAATCTGCATACAGTGACAGAATCTTCCTGCAGCACACTGGCACAGCCACAAGATACACACAAGCTGCCTTTAGTAACAGCGTCTTCCTGCAGCACACTGGTACAGCCCCACGATATACACAATCTGAATGCAGTGATTCCATATTCCTACAGGACATTGGCACAGCCACAAGACATATACAATCTGCATGCTGTAATTGCATCTTCCTGCAGCACACTGGCACAGCCACAAGAGATGCACAATCTGTATGCTGTGGCAGCAGCTCTCTACAACACACTGGCACAGCCCCAGGATATAAACTATCTGCATGCAGAGACAGCATCTTCCTGCAGCACACTGGCAGAGCCCCAAGATATACAGAATATGCATGCTGTGACAGCATCTTCCTACAACACATTGCCATAGCCACAAGATATACACCATCTGCCTGCACTGAAAGCACTTTTCTGAAGCACACTGGCACAGCCACACATTGTACACTATCTGCCTGCAGTAACAGCATCTTTCTGCAGCACACTGGCACAACCACAAGATATACACAAACTGCCTGCAGTGACAGTACTTTTCTGCAGCACACTGGCAAAACCACAGGTTGACACAATATGCCTGCAGTGACATCATCTTCCTGCAGCACACTGGCACAGACCCAAGATATACACAATCTGCATGCTGTGACAACATCTCCCTGTGGCACACTGGCACAGCCAAAAGATATGTACAATCTACGTGCAGTGACAGCACTTTTCTGCAGCACACTGTCACAGCCACAAGTTGTACACAATCTCTCTACAGTGACAGCATCTTCCTGCAGCACACTGGCACAGCCACAAGATACACACAATCTGCTTTCAGTGACACCATCTTCCAGCAGCACACTGGCACAGTCCCATGATATACACAATCTGCATGCAGTGATTCCATATTCCTACAGGACACTGGCACAGCCACAAGACATATACAATCTGCATGATGTGATTGCATCTTCCTGCAGCACAGTGGCACAGCCACAAGATGCACACACCCCGCATGCACTGACGGCATCTTCCTGCAGCATACTGGCACAGCTCTAAGATATACACAATCTACATGCAGTGACAGTACTTTTCTGCAACATGCTGGCACAGCCATACATTGCATATTATCTGCCTGTAGTAACAGCATCTTCCTGCAGCACACCGGCACAGCCCCATGATATACACAATCTGCATGCAGTAACAGCATCTTCCTGCAGCACACTGGCACAGCCACGAGATACACATAACCTGCCCCCAGTAACAGCACCATCCTGCGGCACACTCGCACAGCCCCATGATATACACAATCTGCCTTCAGTGACCATATCTTCCTCCAGCAACCTTGCACAGCCACAGAATATACACAATCTGCCTGCAGAGACAGTCTGTTTCTATAGTACACTGGCAGAGCTGCAGGATACACTCAGTCTGCATGCAGTGACAGCATCTTCCTGCAGAACACTAGCACAGCTGAAGAACATACACAATCTGCATGCAGTGAATGCATCTTCCTGCAGGACACTGGCGCAGCCACAAGACATATACAATCTGCAACCTGTGATTACATCTTCCTGCAGCACACTGGCATAGCCACAAGATGTAAACACTCTGCATGCAGTGACTGTTTCTTCCTGCAGCACACTGGTACAGCCACAATACATACACAATCTGCATACAGGGCAGCAGCTCTTTACAACACACTGGCAAAGCCCCAGGATATACACTATATGCATGCAGTGACAGCATCTTCCTGCAGCACAGTGGCACAGCCACAAGGTATACACAGTCTGTCTGCAGTGGCAGCAGCTCTTTAAAACACACTGACACACCCTAATATATACACAACCTGCATGCAGTGACTGCATCATCCTGCAGCACACTGGCACAGCCCCATGATATGCACAATGTGCATGCAGTGATTGCATCTTCCTGCAGCACATTGGCACAGCCCCATGATATGCACAATCTGCCTTCAGTGACCGTATCTTCCTGCAGCACACTGGCACAGCCACATGATATACACAATCTGCCTGCAGAGACAGTCTATTTCTATAGTACACTAGCAGAGCTTCAGGATACACTCAGTCTGCATGCAGTGACAGCATCTTCCTGCAGAACATGGGATTAGCCAAAATATATACACAATCTGTATGCAGTGATTGCATTTTCCTGCAGCACACTGGCACAGCCACAAGATATACACACTCTGCATGCAGTGACTGCTTCTTCCTGCAGCACATTGGTACAGCCACACTATATACACAATCTGCATGCAGTGGCAGCAGGTCTCTACAACACACTGGCAAAGCCCCAAGATATACACCATCTGCATGCAGTGACAGCATCTTCCTGCAGCACACTGGCACAGCCACAAGGTATACACAATCTGCCTGCAGTGGCAGCACTTTTCTGCAGCACACTGGCACAGCCATACATTGAACACTATCTGCCTGCAGTAACAGCATCTTCCTGCAGCACACTGGCATAACCCCACGATATACACAATCTGCATACAGTGACAGAATTTTCGTGCAGCACACTGGCACAGCCACAAGATGCTCACAATCTGCCTTCAGTGACAGCATCTTCCAGTAGCACACTGGCACAGCCCCATGGTATACAAAATCTGCATGCAATGATTCCATATTCCTACAGGACACTGGCACAGCCACAAGACATATACAATCTGCATGCTGTGATTGCATCTTCCTGTAGCACACTGGCACAGCCACAAGATGTACACACTGTGCATACACTGACTGCATCTTCCTGCAGCACACTGGTACAGCCCCAAAATATACAGAATACACAACCAGTGAGAGCATCTTCCTGCAACACATTGCCACAGATACAAGATACAAACAATCTGCCTTCAGTGACAGCATCGTCCTGCACCACAATGGCACAGCCCGAAGATGTACACACTCTGCTTGCACTGACTGCATCTTCCTGCAGCACACTGGAACAGCCACAAGAGATACACAATCTGCATGCAGTGGCAGCAGCTCTCTACAACACACTGGCACAGCCCCAATATATACACTATCTGCATCCAGTGACAGCATCTTCCTGCAGCACACTGGCACAGCCCCAGTGTATATACAGAATATGTATGCAGTGACACCATCTTCCTACAACACATTGCCAGAGCCACAAGATATACATCATCTGCCTGCATTGACAGCACTTTCCTGCAGCACATTGGCACAGACACACATTGTACACTATCTGCATGCAGTAACAGCATCTTCTAGCAGCACACTGGCACAACCAAAAGATATACACGATCTGCCTGCGGTGACAGCACATTTCTGCAGCACACTGGCACAGCCCCAAGATATAGGCAATCTGCATGCTGTGACAGCATCTCCTTGTAGCACACTGGCACAGACACAAGATATGTACAATCTACCTGCAGTGACAGCACTTTTCTGCAGCACAATGGCACAGCCACAAGTTGTACACAATCTGCCTGCATTGACAGCATCTTCCTGCTGCACACTGGCACAGCCACAAGATGCACACAATCTGCCTTCAGTGACAGTATTTTCCTGCAGCACACTGGCACAGCTACAGGACATAAACCATCTGCCTACAGAGACAGTCTATTTCTATACCACACTGGCAGAGCTGCAAGATATATTCAGTCTGCATGCAGCGACTGCATCTTCATGCAGAACACTAGTACAGCCACAAGATGTACACAATCTGCCTGCAGTAGCTGCATCTTCCTGCAGCACACTGACACAGCTACAAGATATACACAATCTGCCTGCAGTGGCACCAGCTCCCTCCAACACACTGGCACAGCCCCATGATTTACACAACCTGAATGCAGTGACTGGACCTTCTGGCAGCACACTGGCACAGGCCCAAGATATACAGAATCTGCATGCAGTGACACCATCTCTCTGAAGAACATTGCCACAGCCACAGGATATATACAATCTGCCTGCAGAGACAGTCTATTTCTGTAGTACACTGGCAGAGCTGCAGGATACACTCAGTCTGCATGCAGTGACAGCATCTTCCTGCAGAACACTGGTACAGCCAAAGTATATACACAATCTGCATTCAGTGATTGCATCTTCCTGCAGGACACTGGCACAGCCACAAGACATAAACAATCTTCATCCTTTGATTGCATCTTCCTGCAGTACACTGGCACAGCCACAAGATGTACACTCTCTGCATGCAGTGACTGCATCTTCCTGCAGCACACTGGTACAGCCACAAGATATACACAATCTGCATGCAGCGGCAGCAGCTCTCTACAACACACTGGCACAGCCCCAATACATACACTATTTGCATGCAGTGAAAGCATCTTCATGCAGCACATTGGCACAGACACAAGGCATACACAATCTGCCTGCAGTGGCAGCAGCTCTATACAACACACTCACACAGCCCCAATATATACACACAAACTGCATGCAGTGACTGCATCATCCTGCAGCACACAGGTACAGCCTGAAGATATACAGAATATGCATGCAGTGACAACATCTTCCTGCTGCAGCACACTGGCACAGCCACAAGATACACACAATCTGACATCAGTGACAGCATCTTCCTGCAGCACACTGGCACAGTCCCAAGATATACAGAATATGAATGCAGTGACAACATCTTCCTGCAGCATACGGGCACAGACACAAGATACACACAATCTGCCTTCAGTGACAGCATCTTCTTGCAGCACACTGGCACAGCCCCACGATATACACAATCTGCATGCAGTGATTCCATATTCCAACAGGACACTAGCACAGCCACAAGACATATACAATCTGCATGCTGAGATTGCATCTTCCTGCAGCACACTGGCACAGCCACAAGTTGTGCACAATTTGCCTGCAGTGACATCATCTTCCTGCAGCACACTGTTACAGCTCCAAGATATGTACAGGCTACCTGTAGTGACAGCACATTTCTGCAGCACAGGGGCACAGCCATACATTGTACACTATCTGCCTGCAGTAACAGCACCTTCCTGCAGCACACTGGCACAGCCACAAGATACACACAATCTGCCTTCATTGACAGCATCTACCTGCAGCACACTGACACAGCATATTAATATACACAAACTGCATGCAGTGATTGCATCTTCCTGCAGCACACTGACACGACCACAAGGTATACACAATCTGCCTGCACTGGCACCAGCTCCATACAACACACTGGCACAGCCCCAAGATACACACAACCTGCGAGCATTGACTGCATCTTCCTGCAGCACACTGGCACAGCCCCAAAGATATACATAATCTGCATGATGTGACAGCATCTCTGTGCAGCACATTGTCACAGCCACATGATATACACAATCTGACTACACTGACAGCACATTTCTGCAGCACACTGCCACAGTGACAAGTTGTACACACTCTGCCTGCAGTGACATCATCTTCCTGCACCTCACTGGCATAGCCACATGATACACACAATCTGCCTTCAATGACAGTATCTTCCTGCAGCACACTGGCACAGCCACAGGATATACACAATCTGCCTGCAGAGACGGTCTATTTCTATAGCACACTGACAAAGCTGTAGGATACACTAAGTCTGCATGCAGTGACAGCATCTTCCTGCAGAACACTGGCATAGCCACAAGACATATACAATCTGCAGTCCATGACTGCATCTTCCTGCGGCACACTGGCACCACCACAAGATGCACACACTCTGCATACAGTGACTGCATCTCCTACTGCATAGTGGTACAGCCACAAGATATACACAATCTGCATGCAGTGGCAGCAGCTCTCTACAACAAACTGGCACTGCGCCAAGATATACACTATCTGCATTCAGTGACAGCAGCTCTTTACAACACACTGACACAGCCCCAATATATACACAACCTGCATGCAGTGACTACATCTTCCTGCAGCACACTGGCACAGCCCTAAGATATACAGAATATGGATGCAGTGACAGCACCTTCCTGCAACACATTGCCGCAGCCACAAGATAGACACCATCTGCATGCACTGACAGTACTTTTCTGCAGCACACTGGTACAGCCACACATTGTACACTATCTGCCCGCAGTAACAGCATCTTCCTGCACCACACTGGTGCAGCCGCATGATATACACAATATGCATGCTGAGACAGCATTTTCCTGCAGCACACTGGCACAACCAGAAGATATACACAATCAGCCTACAACGACAGCACTTTTTTGCAGCACAAAGGCACAGCCACATGTTGTGCACAATCTGCCTGCAGTGACATCATCTTCCTACAGCATACTGGCACAGCCCCAAGATATACACAGTCTGCATGCCATCACAGCATCTCCCTGCAGCACGCTGGCACAGCCACAAGATGTACACACTCCACATGCAGTGACTGCATCTTCCTGCAGCACACTGGTACAGCCACAAGATATGCACAATCTGCATGCAGTGGCAGCAGCTCTCTACAACACACTGGCACAGCCCCAAGATATACACTATCTGCATGCAGTGACAGCATCTTCCTGCAGCACACTGGCACAGACACAAGGTATACACAATCTGCCTGTAGTGGCTGCAGCTCTTTACAACACACTGACACAGCCCCAATATACACACAATATGCAAGCAGTGATTGCATCTTCCTGCAGCACACTGGCACTGCCACAAGATGCACAAACTCTGTATGCACTGACTGCATCTTCCTGCACCGCACTGGAACATCCATAAGATATACACAATCTGCATGTAGTGACAGCATCTTCCTGCAGCACACTGGCACAGCCCCAAGATATACAGAATCTGCATGTAGTGATAGCATCTTCCTGCAACACACTGGCACAACCACAAGATATACGCCATCTGCCTACAGTGACAGAACTTTTCTGCATCACACTGGCACAGCCACACATTGTACACTATCGGCCTGCAGTAACAGCATCTTCCTGCAGCACACTGGCAGAGGCCCTCGATATACATTCTCTGCATTTAGTGACAGCATCTTCCTGCAGCACACACGCACAGCCACAAGATACACACAATCTGCCTTCAGTGACAGCATCTTCCTGCAGCACACTGGCATAGCCACAAGTTGTACACAATCTGCCTGCAGTGACATCATCTTCCTGCAGCATACTGGCACAGCCCCAAGATATACACAATCTGCATGCTTTGACTGCACCTCCCTGCAGCACACTGGCACAGGCACAAGTTGTACACAATCTGCCTACAGTGACAGCATCTTCCTGTAGCACACTGGCACAGAAACAAGATACACACAATCTGCCTTCAGTGACAGTATCTTCCTGCAGCACACTACACAGCCACAGGCTATACATAAACTGCCTGCAGAGACAGTCTATTTCTATAGTACACTGGCAGAGCTGCAGGATACACTCAGTCTGCATGCGGTGACAGCATCTTCCTGCAGAACACTGGCACAGCCAAAGTATATACACAATCTTCATGCAGTGATTGCATCTTCCTGCAGGACACTGGCACAGCCACAAGACATAAACAATCTGCAGCCTGTGATTCCAACTTCCTGCAGCACACTGGCACAGCCACAAGATATACACACTTTGCATGCAGTGACTGCATCTTCCTGCAGCACACTGGTACAGCCACAAGTTATACACAATCTGCATGCAGTGGCAGCAGCTCTCTACAACACATTGGCACAGCCCCAAGATATACACCATCTGCATGCAGTGACAGCATCTTCCTGCAGCACACTGGCACAGCCACAAGGTATACACAATTTGCCTGCCGTGGCAGCAGCTCTTTACAACACACTGACACAGCCCCAATATATACACAACATGCATTCAGTGACTGCATCTTCCTGCAGCACACTAGCACAGCCCCAAAATATACAGAATATGCATGCAGTGACAATATCTTCCTGTAACACATTGCCACAGCCACAAGATTTACACCATCTGCCTGCACTGACTGCACTTTTCTGCAGCACACTGGCACAGCCACATGTCGTACACTATCTGCCTGCAGTAACAGCATCTCCCTGCACCACACTGGTGCAGCTGCATGATATACACAAAATGCATGCTGAGGCAGCATTTTCCTGCAGCACACTGGCACAACCACAAGATATACACAATCAGCCTACAGCGACAGCACTTTTTTGCAGCACAAAGGCACAGCCACATGTTGTGCACAATCTGCCTGCAGTGACATCATCTTCCTACAGCATACTGGCACAGCCCCAAGATATACACAGTCTGCATGCCATCACAGCATCTCCCTGCAGCAGGCTGGCACAGCCACAAGATGTACACATTCCACATGCAGTGACTGCATCTTCCTGCAGCACACTGGTACAGCCACAAGATATGCACAATCTGCATGCAGTGGCAGCAGCTCTCTACAACACACTGGCACAGCCCCAAGATATACACTATCTGCATGCAGTGACAGCATCTTCCTGCAGCACACTGGCACAGCCACAAGGTATACAAAATTTGCCTGTAGTGGCTGCAGTTCTTTACAACACACTGACACAGCCCCAATATACACACAATATGCAAGCAGTGACTGCATCTTCCTGCAGCACACTGGCAGAGCCCCAAGATATACAGAATATGCAGGCAGTGACAATATCTTCCTGCAACAGATTGCCGCAGCCACAAGATATACACCATCTGCCTGCACCGATAGCACTTTTCTGTAGCAAACTGACACAGCCACATGTTGAACACTATTTGCCTGCAGTAACAGCATCTTCCTGCAGCACACTGGCACAGCCACGTGAAATACACAGTCTGCATGCAGTGACATAATCTTCATGCAGCACACTGGCACAGCCCCACAATATATATAATCTGCATGCAGTGATTGCATATTCCTACAGGACACTGGCACAGTCACAAGACATATACAATCTGCATGCTGTGATTGCATCTTCCTGCAGCACACTGGCACTGCCACAAGATGCACAAACTCTGTATGCACTGACTGCATCTTCCTGCACCACACTGGTACATCCATAAGATATACACAATCTGCATGCAGTGACAGCATCTTCCTGCAGCACACTGGCACAACCACAAGATACACACCATCTGCCTACAGTGACAGAACTTTTCTGCAGTACACTGGCACAGCCACACGTTGTACACTATCTGCCTGCAATAACACCATCTTCCTGCAGCACACTGGCAGAGGCCCTCGATATACACTATCTGCATTTAATGACAGCATCATCCTGCAGCACACACGCACAGCCACAAGATACACACAATCTGCCTTCAGTGACAGCATCTTCCTGCAGCACACTGGCATAGCCACAAGTTGTGCACAATCTGCCTGCAGTGACATCATCTTCCTGCAGCATACTGGCACAGCCCCAAGATATACACAATCTGTATGCTCTGACTGCACCTCCCTGCAGCACACTGGCACAGCCACAAGATATGTACAATCTACCTGCAGTGACAGCACTTTTCTGCAGCACACTGGCACAGCCACAAGTTGTACACAATCTGCCTACAGTGACAGCATCTTCCTGTAGCACACTGGCACAGAAACAAGATACACACAATCTGCCTTCAGTGACAGTATCTTCCTGCAGCACACTACACAGCCACAGGATATACATAAACTGCCTGCAGAGACAGTCTATTTCTATAGTACACTGGCAGAGCTGCAGGATGCACTCAGTCTGCATGCGGTGACAGCATCTTCCTGCAGAACACTGGCACAGCCAAAGTATATACACAATCTTCATGCAGTGATTGCATCTTCCTGCAGGACACTGGCACAGCCACAAGACATAAACAATCTGCATCCTGTGATTCCATCTTCCTGCAGCACACTGGCACAGCCACAAGATATACACACTCTGCATGCAGTGACTGCATCTTCCTGCAGCACACTGGTACAGCCACAAGTTATACACAATCTGCATGCAGTGGCAGCAGCTCTCTACAACACATTGGCACAGCCCCAAGATATACACCATCTGCATGCAGTGACAGCATCTTCCTGCAGCACACTGGCACAGCCACAAGGTATACACAATTTGCCTGCCGTGGCAGCAGCTCTTTACAACACACTGACACAGCCCCAATATATACACAACATGCATTCAGTGACTGCATCTTCCTGCAGCACACTAGCACAGCCCCAAGATATACAGAATATGCATGCAGTGACAATATCTTCCTGTAACACATTGCCACAGCCACAAGATTTACTCCATCTGCCTGCACTGACTACACTTTTCTGCAGCACACTGGCACAGCCACATGTTGTACACTATCTCCCTGCAGTAACAGCATCTTTCTGCAACACACTAGCACAGCCACAAGATACACACAATCTGCCTTCAGTGACAACATCTGCTTGCAGCATACTGGCACAGCCACACAATATACAAAATCTGCATGCAGTGATTTCATATTCCTACAGGACACTGGCACAGCCACAAGACATATACAATCTGCATGCACTGACTGCATCTTCCTGCAGCACACTGGTACAGCCACAAAATATACACAATCTGCATGCAGTGGCAGTAGCTATTTGCAACACACTGGCACAGCCCAAAGATATACTCTATGTCCATGAAGTGACAGCATCTTCCTGCAGCACACTGGCACAGCCCTGAGATATACAGAATATGCATGCAGTGACAGCATCTTCCTGCAACACATTGCCACACCCACAAGATATACACCATTGTCCTGCACTAACAGCACTTTTCTGCAGCACACTGGCACAGTTATACATTGTACATTATCTGCCTGCACTAACAGAATCCTCCTAGAGCACACTGGCACAGTCCCAGGGTATACACAATCTGTATGCAATGATTGCATCTTCCTGCAGCACACTGACACAGCCACATGGTATACACAATCTGTCTGCAGTGGCACCAGCTCCCAACAACACACTGGCACAGCTCCAAGATATACACAACCTGCATGTAGTGACTACATCTTCCTGCACCACACTGGCACAGCCCCAGGATATACACAATCTGCATGCAGTGACAGCATCTCCGAGCAGCACATTGCCACAGCCACATGATATACACAATCTTCTTGCACTGACAGCACTTTTCTGCAGCACACTGGCACAGTGACAAGTTGCACACACTCTGCCTGCAGTGACAGCATCTTCCTGCAGCTCACTGGCACAGCCACAAGATACACACAATCTACCTTCAAAGACAGTATCTTCCTGCAGCACACTGGCACAGCCACAGGATATACACTATCTTCCTGCAGAGGGAGACTAGTTCTATAGCACACTGGCAGAGCTGCAGGATACACTCAGTCTACATGCAGTGACAGCATCTTCCTGCAGAACACTGGGTTAGCCAAAGTAAATACACAATCTGCATTCAGTGATTGCATCTTCCTGCAGAACACTGGCACAGCCACAAGACATATACAATCTGCATGCTGTGATTGCATCTTTCTGCAGCACACTGGCACAGCCACAAAATGTACACACTCTGCATGCAGTGACTGCATCTTCCTGCTGCATAGTGGTACAGCCACAGGATATACACAATCTGCATGCAGTGGAAGCAGCTCTCTACAACACACTGGCACACACACAAGATATACACTATCTGCATGAAGTGACAGCAGCTCTTTACAACACACTGACACAGCCGCAATATAAACACAATCTGCATGCAGTGGCTACATCTTCCTGCAGCACACTGGCACAGCCCCAAGATATACAGAATATGCATGCAGTAACAGCATCTTCCTGCAACACATTGCCACAGCCACAAGATATACACCACCTGCCTGCACTGACAGCACTTTTCTGCAGCACACTGGCACAGTCACACATTGTACACTATCTGCCTGCAGTAACAGCATCTTCCTGCAGCACACTGGCACAGCCCCACGATATACACAATCTGCATGCAGTGGCAGCATCTTCCTGCAGCACACTGGCACAGAACAAAGATATACACAGTCTGCATGCTGTGACAGCATCTCCCTGCAGAACACTGACACAGCCACAAAATATGTACAGTCTACCAGCAGTGACAGTCTATTTCTATAGCACACTGGCAGACCTTCAGGATATACACAGTCTGCATGCAGTGACAGCATCTTCCTGCAGCACACTGGCATATCCAAAAAATGTACACAATCTGCATGCAGTGATTGCATCTTCCTTCAGGACTCTGGCACAGCCTCTAGACACACAATCTGCATGCACAGTCACAAGATTTACACAATCTGCATGCAGCGACTGCATCTTCTTGCAGAACACTAGTACAGCCACAAGATATACACAATCAGCCTGCAGTGGCTGCATCTTCCTGCAGCACACTGACACAGCCACAAGGTATACACAATCTGCCTGCAGTGGTACCAGCACCCTACAACACACTGGCATAGCCCCAAGATATACACAACCTGCATGCAGTGACTGCATCTTCCGGCAGCACACTGGCAAAGGCCCATGATTTAAAGAATCTGCATGCAGTGACAGCATCTCCCTGCAGCACACTGCCACAGCCACATAATATACACAACCTGCCTGCAATGACAGCACTTTTCTGCAGCACACTGGCAGAGCCACAAGTTGTACACACTCTGCCTGCAGTGACAGCATCTTCCTGCAGCACACTGGCACAGCCACAGGATATACACAGTCTGCATGCAGAGAGTGTGTTTCTATACTACACGGGCAGAGATGCAGGATACACTCAGTCTGCATGCAGTGGCAGCATCTTCCTGCAGAACACTAGCACAGCCAAAGTATATACACAATCTGCGTGCAGTGATTGCATCTTCCTGCAGGACACTGGCACAGCCACAAGACATATACATGCTGCCTAATGTGATTGCATCTTCCTGCAGCACATTGGCACAGCCACAAGATGTACACACTCTGCATGCAATGACCACATCTTCCTGCAGCATACTGGTACAGCAACAATATATACACAAACTGCATACAGTGGCAGCAGCTCTCTACAACACACTGGCAAAGCCCCAAGATATACACTGTCTGCATGCAGTGACACCATCTTCCTGAAGCACACTGGCACAGCCACAAGGTATACACAATCTGCCTGCAGTGGCAGCAGCTCTTTACAACACACTGACACAGCCCCAATATATACACAACCTGCATGCAGTGACTACATCTTCCTGCAGCACACTGGCACAGCCTCAAAATATACAGAACATGCATGCAGTGACAACATCTTCCTGCAACACATTGCCACAGCCACAAGATATACACCATCTGATTGCACTGACTGCACTTTTCTGCAGCACACGGTAACAGCCACAGGTTGTACACTATCTGCCTGCAGTAGCAGCATCTTCCTGCAGCACACTGGCACAGCCCCACAGTATACACAATCTGCATGCAGTGACAGAATCTTCCTGCAGCACACTGGCACAGCCCCACGATACACACACAATCTGCATGCAGTGATTCCATATCCCTACAGGACACTGGCACAGCCACATGACATACACAATCTGCATGCACAGTCACAAGATTTACACAATCTACATGCACTGACTGCATCTTCCTGCAGCACACTGGTACAGCCACAAGATATACACAATCTGCCTGCAGCGGCTGCATCTTCCTGCAGCACACTGGCACAGTTACAATATATAAACAATCTGTCTGCAGTGGCAGCAGCAGTCTGCAACACACTGGCACAGCCCCAAGATATACACCATTGTCCTGCACTAACAGCACTTTTCTGCAGCACACTGGCACAGTTATACATTGTACATTATCTGCCTGCACTAACAGCATCTTCCTAGAGCACACTGGCACAGCCCCAGGGTATACACAACCTGCATGTAGTGACTACATCTTCCTGCACCACACTGGCACAGCCCCAGATTATACACAATCTGCATGCAGCAACTGCATGTTCCTGCAGAACACTGGCACAGCCACAAGATATAGACAATCTGCATGCAGTGATTTAATCTTCCTGCAGGACACTAGCACAGCCACAAGACATACACAATCTGCATACAGAGTCACAAGATGTCCACAATCTGCATGCAGTGACTGAATCTTCCTGCAGGACAATGGTACAGCCACAAGATATATACAATCTGCCTGCAGCAGTTGCATCTTCCTGCAGCATACTGCCACAGCTACAATATATACAATCTGCCAGCAGTTGCAGCAGCTCTCCACACCACACTGGCACATACTCGAGCTATACACTATCTGCATGCAGTGACACCATCTTCCTGCAGCACACTGGCACAGCCACAAGATATACTCAATCTGCCTGCAGTGGCAGCAGCTCTTTTTATAACACACACACAAACAGCCCCAATATATACACAACCTGCATGCAGTCACTGCATCTTCCAGCAGCACACTGGCACAGCTCCAAGATATACAGAATATGCATGCAGTGACAGCATCTTCCTGCAACACATTGCCACAACCACAAGATATGCACCATCTGCCTGCACTGACAACACTTTTCTGTAGCACACTGGCACAGCCACACGTTGTACACTATATGCCTGCAGTAACAGCATCTTCCTGCAGCACACTAGCACAGCTCCATGATATACACAATCTGCCTGCAGTGGCAGCAGTTCTCTACAACACACTGGCACAGCCCCAGGATATACACAATCTGCATGCAGTGACAGCATCATCATGTAGCACACTGGCACAACCACAAGATATACACCATCTGCCTGCAGTGGTGCCAGCAGCACTCTACAACACACTGGCACAATCCCAAGATATAGACAATCTGCATGCAATGACAGCATCTTCCTGAAGAACACTGGCACAGCCACAAGATATACACAATCTGCATGTTGTGATTGCATCATCCTGCAGCACACTGGCACAGTCACAAGATGTACAGAATCCGCATGCAGCGACTGCATCTTCCTGCAGCACACTGGTACAGCCACACTTTGTACACAGTCTGCCTGTAGTGATATCATCATACTGCAGCACACTGGCACAGCCCAAGATATACAGAATCTAAATTCAGTGACAGCATTTTTTACAGCACTCTGGCACAGCCTACAAGTTGTACACAATCTTCCTGCAGTGACAGCATCTTCCTGCAGCACACTGACACAGCCGCAGGATATACACAATCTGCCTGCAGAGACAGACTATTTCTATACCACACTGGCAGAGCTGCAGGGTACACTCAGTCTGCATGCAGTGACAGCATCTTCCTGCAGAACACTGGAATAGCCAAAATATATACACAATCTGCGTGCAGTGATTGCATCTTCCTGCAGGACAGTGGCACAGCCACAAGATATAAACAATCTCCATGCACAGTCACAAGATTTATGCACTCTGCATGCAGTGACTGCATTTTCCTGTGGCACACTGGTAGAGCCACAAGTTGTATATAATCTGCCTGCAGCAGCTGCATCTTCCTGCAGCACACTGACACAGCCGCAGGATATACACAATCTGCCTGCAGAGACAGACTATTTCTATACCACACTGGCAGAGCTGCAGGGTACACTCAGTCTGCATGCAGTGACACAGACACAAGATATACACAGTCTGCTTGCAGTGGCACCAGGTCTCTAAAACACACTGGCACAGCCCCAAGATATACACAACCTGCATGCAGTGACTGCATTTTCCTGCAGCACACTGTCACAGCCCAAGATATACACAATCTGCATGCAGTGACAGCATCTCCTTGCAGCGCCTTGACACAGCCACATGATATACACAATCTAGCTGCACTGACAGCACTTTTCTGCAGCACACTGGCACAACCACAAGTTGCACACTATCTGCCCACAGTAACAGCATCTTCCTGCAGCACACTGGCGCAGCACCGTGATATACACTTTCTGCATGCAGTGCCAGCATCTTCCTGCAGCACACTGGCACAGCCACAAGATATACACAATCTGCTTGCAGTGACAGCACTTTTCTGCAGCACACTGGCATAGCCACAAGTTGTACACAATCTGAATGCAGTGACACCATCTTCCTGCAGCACACTGGCACAGCCCCAAGGTATACACAATCTGTATCCAGTGACAGCATTTCCCTGCAGCTCATTGGCACAGCCACAAGATATGCACAATCTACATGCAGTGACACCACCTTTCTGCAGCACACCGGCACAGCCACAAGTTGTACACAATCTGCCTGCAGTGACAGCATTTTCCTGCAGCACACTGGCACAGCCACAAGATACACACAATTTGCCTTCAGTGACAGTATCTCCCTGCAACACACTGGCACAGCCACAGGATATACACAATCTGCCTGCAGAGACAGTATATTTCTAAAACACACTGGCATAGCTGTAGGATATGCTCAGTCTGCATGCAGTGACAGCATCTTCCTACAGAACACTGGCATAGCCAAAATATATACACAAGCTACATGCAGTGATTGTATCTTACTTCAGGACACTGGCACAGCCACAAGACATACACAATCTGCATGCACAGTCACAAGATTTACACAATCTGCATGCAATGACTGCATCTTCCTGCAGCACACTGGCACAGTTATGAGATATACACAATCTGCCTGCTGTGGCAGCAGCAGCTGTCTACAACACACTGGCACAGCCCCAAGATATACACCATCTGCATGCAGTGACAAAATCTTCCTGCAGCACACTGACACAGCCACAACACACACACAATCTCCATGCAGCAACTGCCTCATCCTCCAACACACTGGCACAGTAACAAGATGTACAAAATCTACATGCACTGACTGCATCTTCCTGCAGAACACTGGCACATCCACAAGATACATACAATTTGTATACTAACATACTAACATACTAAAATGCCAGCAGAATAGGCCTAACGGTCTTTCGTGTCTGCTCATTTGGTCAGCCCCCACCCTGGGTGCTGACCTTGCTGTCCCCCTTGCCTTCTCTGGCTTCTCCCTTCCCAGTTCTGGATATTCTTGCTGCATTGGATTTTGCTTCCAGAACCCTTCCCCTGTACCTGTCCCACCCCCTCTTGAACCCCTCCACTGTCTCTGCCTCCACCAGCCCCCTAGGCAGTGCATTCCATGGCTCCACCACCCTCTCAGTGAAGTAGCACCTCCTCCTTTCTCCCCTGAATCTTCCCTCCTCCAGCTTCCACCCATGCCCTCTAAGTGGCCCCTTCCTCCTTCCTTCGAAGCACCCTGACTGTTCCTCCCCTATTTACCCTCTTCATGTACCTGAAGACCTCTATCATGTCCCCCCGGTCCCTTCTTTCTTCCAATGTGTACATATTTAGCTCTTCGAGCCTCTCCTCATAGGTCCTGTCCCCAAGCCCCAAATCATTTTGGTTGCCCTCCTCTGACCTCTCCAGGAGGTTAATGTCCCTCTTAAGTGTGGCCTCCAAACTGTATGCAGTACTCAAGGTCGGCTCACGCATGTTATACAGAGGGAGATCACTTCCCTCCTTCTGAGGTGATCCCATGATGCATCCCAGCATCCTGTTGGCCTTGGCTGCTGCCATTCTACAAGTCTCAGAGTTGTTCATCTTGACATCCACCACCACCCCCAGGTCCCTCTCAGCCATCGAGACTTGTAGCATTCCCCCCCCAGGGAGTACACTTGGCCTGGGTTTCTGGCCCCCAGGTGGAGTACCTTGCATTTCCCTGCATTGAACCTCAGCTTCCACTTTCTAGACCATCTTTCCAGAGCCTCCAGGTCCCCCTGTAGGGCCACCCTCTCCTCCTCCCCATCCACCACCACCCCCAGTTTCGAGTCATCTGCAAAGAGACTCATCTCACTCCTGATTCCTGTCCTTATGTCAGATACGTAGGCGTTGAACAGTATGCTCTGATAGCATTTTCCTGCACCACACTGGAACAGCCACAAGACATACACAATATGCATGCAGCGACTGCATCATCCTGCAGCACACTGGCACAGTCAGAAGATGTACACACTCTGCATGCAGTGACTGCATCTTCCTGCAGCACACTGGTACAGCCACAAGATATACAGAATATGCCTCCAGTGACAGCATCTTCCTGCAACACATTGCCACAGCCACACGATATACAGCTTCTGCCTGCACTGACAGCACGTTTCTGCAGCACACTAGCACAGTCACACATTGTACACTATCTGCATGCAGTAACAGCATCTTCCTGCAGCACACTGGCACAGCTCCACAATATACACAATCTGCATGCAGTGACATCATCTTCCAGCACCACACTGGCACAGACCCAAGATATACACAACCTGCACCCAGCGACAGCATTTCCCCTGCAGCTCATTGGCAGAGCCACAAGATATGCATAATCTACTTGCAGTGACAGCACTTTTCTGCAGCACACAAGCACAGCCACAAATTGCATACAATCTGCCTGCAGTGACAGCATCTTCCTGCAGCACACTGGCACAGCCACAAGATACACACAATCTGCCTTCAGTGACAATATCTTCCTGCAACACACTTGCACAGCCACAGGATATACACAATCTGCCTGTAGAAACAGTCTATTTCTAAAGCACACTGGCATAGCTGTAGGATATACTCAGTCTTCATGAAATGACAGCATCTTCCAGCAGAACACTGCCATAGTCAAAATACATACACAATCTGCATGCAGTGATTGCATCTTCCTGCAGGACACTGGCACAGCCACAAGACATACACAATCAGCATGCACAGTCACAAGATTTACACAATCTGCATGCAGTGACTGCATCTTTCTGCAGCACACTGGTACAACCACAAGATATATACAATCTGCCTGCAGCAGCTGCATCTTCCTGCAGCACACTGGCACAGCTACAAGGTATACACAATCTACCTGCAGTGGCAGCAGCTGTCTACAACGCACTGGCACAGCCCCAAGATTTACACCCTCTGCATGCAGTGACAGCGTCTTCCTGCAGAACACTGGCACAGCCACAAGATATACGCAATCTTCCAGCAGTGCTGGCAGCACCTCTTTACAACACACTGGCACAGCTCCAAGATATACACAATCTGCATGCAGTGACATCTTCCTGCAGAACACTGGCACAGCCACAAGATATACACAATCTGCATGCAGCGACTGCATCTTCCTGCACCACAGTGGTACAGCCACAAGATATACACAATTTGTATCCAGTGACAGCACTTTCAGCACCACAATAGCACAAACACAAGACATACACTAGCTGTATCCTTGGCACCACCTTCCTGCAACACATTGCCATAGCAAATATATCTACACTATCTGCATGCAGTGATTGCATCTTCCTGCAGGATACTGGCACAGCCATATAATATATACAATCTGCCTGCAGCAGCTGCATCTTCCTGCAGCACACTGGCACAGCTACAAGATATATACAATCTGCGTGCAGTGGCAGCAGCTCTCTACAACACACTGGCACAGCCCCAAGACATAGACAATCTGCATGCAGTGACAGCATCATCCTGCAGCACACTGGCACAACCACAACATATACACAATCTGCCTGCAGCGGTGGCAGCAGCTCTCTACAACACACTGGCACGATCCCAAGATATAGACAATCTGGATGCAGTGGCAGCATCTTTCTGCAGAACACTGGCACAGCCACAAGACATACACAATCTGCATGTTATGATTGCATCTTTCTCCAGCACTCTGGCACAGCCACAAAATGTATACACTCTCCATGCAGTGACTGCATCTTCCAGCAGCACACTGGTACAGCCATAACATATATACAATCTGCATGCAGTGATTCCATTTTCCTGGATCACACTGGCACAGCAACAAGTAATACACAGTGTGCATGCAGTGACTGCATCATCCTGCAGGACACTGGCACAGTCACAAGACTTACAGAATCCGCATGCAACAACTGCATCTTCCTGCAGCACACTGGTACAGCCACAAGTTGTACACAATCTGACGCAGTGATATCATCTTCCTGCAGCACACTGGCACAGCCCAAGATATACACAATCTGCATGCAGTGACAGCATTTTCCTGCAGCAGATTGTGCATATCTTGTGGCTGTGCCAATTTACCTGCAGTGACAGCACTTCTCTGCAGCACACTGGCACATCCACAAGTTGTACACAATCTGCCTGCAGTAACAGCATCTTTCTGCACCACACTGGCACAGCCGCATGATATACACAATATGCATGCTGAGACAGCATTTTTCTGCAGCACACTGGCACAACCACAAGATATAAACAATCAGCCTACAGCGACAGCACTTTTATGCAGCACACAGGCACAGCCACAAGTTGTGCACAATCTGCCTGGAGTGACATCATCTCCCTGCAGCACGCTGGCACAGCCACAAGATGTACACACTCCGCACGCAGTGACTGCATCTTCCTGCAGCACACTGGTACAGCCACAAGATATGCACAATCTGCATGCAGTGGCAGCAGCTCTCTACAACACATTAGCACAGCCACAAGGAACACACAATCTGCCTGTAGTGGCTGCAGCTCTTTACAACACACTCACACAGCCCCAATATACACACAGCATGCATGCAGTGACTGCATCTTCCTGCAGCACACTGGCAGAGCCCCAAGATATACAGAATATGCATGCAGTGACAATATCTTCCTGCAACACATTGCCACAGCCACAAGATATACAACATCTGCCTGCACTGACAGCACTTTTCTGTAGCACACTGACACAGCCACATGTTGTACACTATCTGCCTGCAGTAACAGCATCTTCCTGCAGCACACTGGCACTGCCATGCGAAATACACAGTCTGCATGCAGTGACAGAATCTTCATGCAGCACACTGGCACAGCCCAACGATATATATAAACTGCATGCAGTGATTGCATATTCCTACAGGACACTGGCACAGTCACAAGATGCACATACTCTGTATGCACTGACTGCATCTTCCTGCACCACACTGGTACATCCATAAGATATACACAATCTGCCTGCACTAACAGCATCTTCCTGCAGCACACTGGCAGAGGCCCTCGATATACACAACCTGCATTTAGTGACAGCATCTTCCTACAGCACACTGGCACAGCCACAAGTTGAGCACAATCTGCCTGCAGTGACATCAGCTTCCTGCAGCATACTGGCACAGCCCCAAGATATACACAATCTGCATGCTTTGACTGCACCTCCCTGCAGCACACTGGCACAGAAACAAGATACTAACACTCTGCCTTCAGTGACAGTCTCTTCCTGCAGCACATTACACAGCCACAGGATATACATAAACTGCCTGCAGAGAGTCTATTTCTATAGTACACTGGCAGAGCTGCAGGATGCACTCAGTCTGCATGCGGTGACAGCATCTTCCTACAGAACACTGGCACAGCCAAACTATATACACAATCTTCATGCAGTGATTGCATCTTCCTACAGGACACTGGCACAGCCACAAGACATAAACAATCTGCATACTGCGATTCCATCTTCCTGCAGCACACTGGCACAGCCACAAGATGTACACACTCTGCATGCAGTGACTGCATCTTCCTGCAGCACACTGGTACAGCCACAAGTTATACACAATCTGCATGCACTGACAGCAGCTCTCTACAACACAATGGCACAGCCCCAAGATATACACCATCTGCATGCAGTGACAGCATCTTCCTGCAGCACACTGGCACAGCCAGAAGGTATACACAATTTGCCTGCTGTGGCAGCAGCTCTTTACAACACACTGACACAGCCCCAATATATACACAACATTCATTCAGTGACTGCATCTTCCTGCAGCACACAAACACAGCCCCAAGATATACAGAATGTGCATGCAGTGACAATAACTTCCTGTAACACATTGCCACAGCCACAAGATTTGCACCATCTGCCTGCACTGACTGCACTTTTCTGCAGCACACTGGCACAGCCACATGCTGTACACTATCTGCCTGCAGTAACAGCATCTTCCTGCAGCACACTAGCACAGCCACAAGATACACAAAATCTGCCTTCAGTGACAACATCTTCCTGCAGCACACTGGCAGAGCACCATGATATACAAAATCTGCATGCAGTGATTCTATATTCCTACAGGACACTGGCACAGCCACAAGACATATACAATCTGCATGCACTGACTGCATCTTCCTGCAGCACACTGGTACAGCCACAGGATATACACAATCTGCCTGCAGAGGGAGACTATTTCTATAGCACACTGGCAGAGTTGCAGGATACACTCAGTCTACATGCAGTGACAGCATCTTTCTGCAGAACACTGGGTTAGCCATAGTAAATACACAATCTGCATGCTGTGATTGCATCTTTCTGCAGCACACTGGCACAGCCACAAGATGTACACACTCTGCATGCAGTGACTGCATCTTCCTGCTGCACAGTGGTACAGCCACAAGATATACATAATCTGCATGCAGTGGCAGCAGCTCTCTACAACACACTGGCACACACCCAAGACATACACTATCTGCACGAAGTGACAGCAGCTCTTTACAACAAACTGACACAGCTGCAATATATACACAATCTGCATGCAGTGACTACATCTTCCTGCAGCACACTGGCACAGCCCCAAGATATACAGAATATGCATGCAGTAACAGCATCTTCCTACAACACATTGCAACAGCCACAAGATATACACCACCTGCCTGCACTGACAGCACTTTTCTGCAGCACACTGCCACAGTCACATGTTGTACACTATCTGCTTGCAGTAACAGCATCTTCCTGCAGCACACTGGCACAGCCCCACGATATACACAATCTGCATGCAGTGGCAGCATCTTCCTGCAGCACACTGGCACAACCACAGGATGTACACAATCTGCCTGCAGTGACAGCACTTTTCTGCAGCACACTGGCATAGCCACAAGTTGTGCAGAATCTGCCTGCAGTGACATCATCTTCCTGCAGCACACTGGCACAGCCACAAGATATACACAATCTTCCAGCAGTGCTGGCAGCACCTCTTTACAACACACTGGCACAGCTCCAAGATATACACAATCTGCATGCAGCGACTGCATCTTCCTGCACCACACTGGCACAGCCCAAGATATACACAATCTGCATGCAGTGACAGCATTTTCCTGCAGCAGATTGTGCATATCTTTCCGCTGTGCCAATTTACCTGCAGTGACAGCACTTCTCTGCAGCATACTGGCACATCCACAAGTTGTACACAATCTGCCTGCAGTAACAGCATCTTCCTGCACCACACTGGCACAGCCGCATGATATACACAATATGCATGCTGAGACAGCATTTTCCTGCAGCACACTGGCACAACCACAAGATATACACAATCAGCCTACAGCGATAGCACTTTTTTGCAGCACACAGGCACAGCCACAAGTTGTGCACAATCTGCCTGCAGTGACATCATCTCCCTGCAGCCCGCTGGCACAGCCACAAGATGTGCACACTCGGCATGCCGTGACTGCATCTTCCTGCAGCACACTGGTACAGCCACAAGATATGCACAATCTGCATGCAGTGGCAGCAGCTCTCTACAACACACCAGCACAGCCACAGGATATACACTATCTGCATGCAGTGACAGCATCTTCCTGCAGCACACTGGCACAGCCACAAGGAATACACAATCTGCCTGTAGTGGCTGCAGCTCTTTACAGCACACTGACACAGCCCCAATATACACACAGCATGCATGCAGTGACTGCATCTTCCTGCAGCACACTGGCAGAGCCCCAAGATATACAGAATATGCATGCAGTGACAATATCTTCCTGCAACACATTGCCACAGCCACAAGATATACAACATCTGCCTGCACTGACAGCACTTTTCTGTAGCACACTGACACAGCCACATGTTGTACACTATCTGCCTGCAGTAACAGCATCTTCCTGCAGCACACTGGCACAGCCATGCAAAATACACAATCTGCATGCAGTGACAGAATCTTCATGCAGCACACTGGCACAGCCCCACGATATATATAACCTGCATGCAGTGATTGCATATTCCTACAGGACACTGGCATAGTCACAAGATGCACATACTCTGTATGCACTGACTGCATCTTCCTGCACCACACTGGTACATCCATAAGATATACACAATCTGCCTGCAGTAACAGCATCTTCCTGCAGCACACTGGCATAGCCACAAGTTGTGCACAATCTGCCTGCAGTGACATCATCTTCCTCCAGCATACTGGCACAGCCCCAAGATATACACAATCTGCATGCTCTGACTGCACCTCCCTGCAGCACACTGGCACAGCCACAAGATATGTACAATCTACCTGCAGTGACAGCACTTTTCTGCAGCACACTGGCACAGCCACAAGTTGTACACAATCTGCCTACCGTGACAGCATCTTCCTGCAGCACACTGGCACAGAAACAAGATACACACACGCTGCCTTCAGTGACAGTATCTTCCTGCAGCACATTACACAGCCACAGGATATACATAAACTGCCTGCAGAGACAGTCTATTTCTACAGTACACTGGCACAGCCAAACTATATACACAATCTTCATGCAGTGATTGCATCTTCCTGCAGCACACTGGCACAGCCACAAGATGTACACACTCTACATGCAGTGACTGCATCTTCCTGCAGCACACTGGTACAGCCACAAGTTATACACAATCTGCATGCACTGACAGCAGCTCTCTACAACACACTGGCACAGCCCCAAGATATACACCATCTGCATGCAGTGACAGCATCTTCCTGCAGCACACTGGCACAGCCAAAGGTATACACAATTTGCCTGCTGTGGCAGCAGCTCTTTACAACACACTGACACAGCCCCAATATATACACAACATGCATTCAGTGACTGCATCTTCCTGCAGCACACAAGCACAGCCCCAAGATATACAGAATATGCATGCATTGACAATATCTTCCTGTAACACATTGCCACAGCCACAAGATTTGCATCGTCTGCCTGCACTGACTGCACTTTTCTGCAGCACACTGGCACAGCCACATGCTGTACACTATCTGCCTGCAGTAACAGCATCTTCCTGCAGCACACTAGCACAGCCACAAGATACACACAATCTGCCTTCAGTGACAACATCTTCTTGCAGCACACTAGCAGAGCACCTTGATTAACAAAATCTACATGCAGTGATTCTATATTCCTACAGGACACTGGCACAGCCACAAGACATATACAATCTGCATGCACTGACTGCATCTTCCTGCAACACACTGGTACAGCCACAAGATATACACAATCTGCATGCAGTGGCAGCAGCTATCTGCAACACACTGGCACAGCCCAAAGATATACTCTATCTCCATGAAGTGACAGCATCTTCCTGCAGCACACTGGCACAGCCCCGAGATATAAAGAATATGCATGCAGTGACAGCATCTTCCTGCAACACATTGCCACAGCCACAAGATATACACCATCGGCCTACACTAACAGCACTTTTCTGCAGCACACTGGCACAGTTATACATTGTACATTATCTGCCTGCAGTAACAGCATCTTCCTAGAGCACACTGGCACAGCCCCATGATGTACACAATCTGCATGCAGTGACAGCATCTTCCTGCAGCACACTGGCACAGCCACAAAATACACACAATCTACCTTCAGTGACAGCATCTTCCTGCATCACACTGGCACAGCCCCATGATATACACAATCTGCATGCAATGATTGCATCTTCCTGCAGCACACTGACACAGCCACATGGTATACACAATCTGTCTGCAGTGGCAGCAGCTCCCAACAGGACACTGGCACAGCTCCAAGATATACACAACCTGCATGCAGTGACTACATCTTCCTGCACCACACTGGCACAGCCCCAGGATATACACAATCTGCATGCAGTGACAGCATCTCTGAGCAGCACATTGCCACAGTCACAAGATATACACAATCTTCCTGCACTGACAGCACTTTTCTGCAGCACACTGGCACAGTGACAAGTTGCACACACTCTGCCAGCAGTGACAGCATCTTCCTGCAGCTCACTGGCACAGTCACAAGATACACACAATCTGCCTTCAAAGACAGTATCTTCCTGCAGCACACTGGCACAGCCACAGGATATACACAATCTGCCTGCAGAGGGAGACTATTTCTATAGCACACTGGCAGAGTTGCAGGATACACTCAGTCTACATGCAGTGACAGCATCTTTCTGCAGAACACTGGGTTAGCCAAAGTAAATACACAATCTGCATGCTGTGATTGCATCTTTCTGCAGCACACTGGCACAGCCACAAGATGTACACACTCTGCATGCAGTGACTGCAACTTCCTGCTGCACAGTGGTACAGCCACAAGATATAAACAATCTGCATGCAGTGGCAGCAGCTCTCTACAACACACTGGCACACACCCAAGACATACACTATCTGCATGAAGTGACAGCAGCTCTTTACAACACACTGACACAGCCGCAATACATACACAGTCTGCATGCAGTGACTACATCTTCCTGCAGCACACTGGCACAGCCCCAAGATATACAGAATAGGCATGCAGTAACAGCACCTTCCTGCAACACATTACAACAGCCACAAGATATACACCACCTGCCTGCACTGACAGCACTTTTCTGCAGCACACTGGCACAGTCACACGTTGTACACTATCTGCCTGCAATAACAGCATCTTCCTGCAGCACACTAGCACAGCTCCATGATATACACAATCTGCATGCAGTGGCAGCATCTTCCTGCAGCACACTGGCACAACCACAGGATGTACACAATCTGCCTGCAGTGACAGCACTTTTCTGCAGCACACTGGCATAGCCACAAGTTGTGCAGAATCTGCCTGCAGTGACATCATCTTCCTGCAGCACACTGGCACAGCCACAAGATATACACAATCTTCCAGCAGTGCTGGCAGCACCTCTTTACAACACACTGGCACAGCTCCAAGATATACACAATCTGCATGCAGTGATATCTTCCTGCAGAACACGGGCACAGCCACAAGATATACACAATCTACATGCAGCGACTGCATCTTCCTGCACCACACTGGTACAGCCACAAGATATACACAATTTGTATCCAGTGACAGCACATTCAGCACCACACTAGCACAAACACAAGACATACACGAGCTGTATCCTTGGCACCACCTTCTTGCAGCACATTGCCATAGCCAATATATGCAGTGATTGCATCTTCCTGCAGGATACTGGCACAGCCACAAAATATATACAATCTGCCTGCAGCAGCTGCATCTTCCTGCAGCACACTGGCACAGCTACAAGATATGCACAATCTCTGTGCAGTGGCAGCATCTCTCTACAACACACTGGCACAGCCCCAAGACATACACAATCTGCATGCACTGACAGCATCATCCTGCAGCACACTGGCACAACCACAACATATACACAATCTGCCTGCAGTGGTGGCAGCAGCTCTCTACAACACACTAGCACAATCCCAAGATATAGACAATCTGCAAGTAGTGGCAGCATCTTCCTGCAGAACACTGGCACAGCCACAAGACATACACAATCTGCATGTTATGATTGCATCTTCCTCCAGCACTCTGGCACAGCCACAATATGTATACACTCTGCATGCAGTGACTGCATCTTCCTGCAGTACACTGGTACAGCCATAACACATACACAATCTGCATGCAGTGATTCCATTTTACTGGATCACACTGGCACAGCAACAAGTAATACACAGTGTGCATGCAGTGACTGCATCATCCTGCAGGACACTGGCAGAGTCACAAGATGTACAGAATCTGCATGCAACAACTGCATCTTCTTGCAGCACACTGGCACAGCCACAAGTTGTACACAATCTGCCTGCAGTGACAGCATCTTCCTGCAGCACACTGGCACACCCAGAAGATACACACAATCTGCCTTCAGTGACAGTATCTTTCTGGAGCACACTGGCACAGCCACAGACTATACACAATCTGCTTCCAGTGACAGTATATTTCTACAGCACACTAGCAGAGCTGCAGGATACACTCAGTCTGCATGGAGTGACAGCAACTTCCTGCAGAACACTGGAATAGCCAAAATATATACACAATCTGCATGCAGTGATTGCATCTTCCTGCAGGCCACTGGCACAGCCACAAGACATACACAATATGCCTGCAGTGGTGGCAGCAGCTCTCTGCAACAGAGTGGCACAATCCCAAGATATTGACAATCTGCATGTAGTGATAGCATCTTCCTGCAGAACACTGGCACAGCCTCAAGATATGCACAATCTACTTGCAGTGACAGCACTTTCTGCAGCACACTTGCACAGCCACAAGTTGTACTCAGTCTGCCTGCAGTGACAGCATCTTCCTGCAGCACACTGGCACAGCCACACGATACACACAATCTGTCTTCAGTGACAATATCATCCTGCAACACACTGGCACAGCCACAGGTATATACACAATCTGCCTGTAGAGACAGTCTATTTCTAAAGCACACTGGCATAGCTGTAGGATATACTTAGCCTGCATGCAATGACAGCATCTTCCTGCAGAACACTGCCATAGTCAAAATATATGCACAATCTGCATGCAGTGATTGCATCTTCCTGCAGGACACTGGCACAGCCACAAGACATACACAATCTGCATGCACAGTCACAAGATTTACACAATCTGCATGCAGTGACTGCATCATTCTGCAGAACACTGGTACAGCCACAAGAGATATACAATCTGCCTGCAGCGGCTGCATCTTCCTGCAGCACACTGGCACAGCCCCAAGATATACACAATCTGCCTGCAGTGCTGGCAGCAGCTCTCTACAACACACTGGCTCAGCTCCAAGATATACACAATCTGCATGCAGTGACAACATTTTCCTGCAGAGCATTGGCACAGCCACAAGATATACACAATCAGCATGCTGTGACTGCATCTTCCTGCAGCACACTGGCACAGCCACAAAATGTACACACTCTGCATGCAGTGACTGCATTTTCCTGTAGCACACTGATACAGCTACAAGATAAACACAATCTGCATGCAGTGATTCCATTTCCTTGGATCACACTGGCACAGCAACAAGGAATACACAATGTGCATGCAGTGACTGCATCATACTGGCACAGTCACAAGATGTACAGAATCTGCATGCAGTGACTGCATCTTCCTGCAGTACACTGGTACAGCCACAAGACATACACAATCTGCCTGCAATGATATCATCTTCCTGCAGCACACTGGCACAGCCCAAGATATACACAATCTGCATATAGTGACACCATTTCCCTGCAGCAGATTGGCACAGCCACAAGATATGCACAATCTACCTGCAGTGACAGGACTTTTCTGCAGCACTCTGGCACAGTCACAAGATGTACACACTCTACATGCAGTGACTGCATCTTCCTGCAGCACACTGACACTGCCACAAGATATAGACAATTTGCATGTTGTGACAGCATCTTCCTGCAGAACTCTGGCATAGCCAAAATATATACACAATCTGCGTGCAGTGATTACATCTTCCTGCAGGACACTGACACAGCCACAAGACATACACAGTCACAAGATTCACACAATCTGCATGCAGTGACTGCATCTTCCTGCAGCACACTGGTATAGCCACAATATATATACAATCTGCTTGCAGCTGCTGCATCTTCCTGCAGCACACTGGCACAGCTACAAGATACACACAATCTGCATGCCATGACAGCATCATCCTGCAGCACACTGGCACAACCACAGAAAATACACAATATGCCTGCAGGGGTGGCAGCAGCCTTCTACAACACACTGGCACAACCCAAAGATATAGATAATCTGCATACAGTGACAGCATTTTACTGCAGAACACTGGCACAGCCACAAGATATACACAATCTGCATGTTGTGATTGCATCTTCCTGCAGCACACTGCCACAGCCACAAGATGTACACACTCTGCATGCAGTGACTGCATTTTCCTGCAGCACACTGGTACAGCCACAATATATACACAATCTACATTCAGTGATTCCATTTTCCTGGAACATGGAATACACAATGTGTATCCAGTGACTGCATCATCCTGCAGCACACTGGCACAGCTACAAGATATACACAATCTGCCTGCAGTGGCAGCAACTGTCTACAACATACTGCCACAGCCCCAAGATACACACAATCTGCATGCCATGACAGCATCATCCTGCAGCACACTGGCACAACCACAGAAAATACACAATATGCCTGCAGGGGTGGCAGCAGCTCTCTACAACACACTGGCACAACCCAAAGATATAGACAATCTGCATACAGTGACAGCATTTTACTGCAGAACACTGGCACAGCCACAAGATATACACAATCTGCATGTTGTGATTGCATCATCCTGCAGCACACTGGCACAGTCACAAGATGTACAGAATCTGCATGCAGTGACTGCTTCTTCCTGCAGCACACTGGTACAGCCACAAGTTGGACACAATCTGCCTGCAGTGATATCATCTTCCTGCAGCACACTGGCAAAGACACAAGATGTACATACTCTGCATGCAACAACTGCAACTTCCAGCAGCACACTGGCACAGCCACATCAATAAATAATAGCAGCTGCATTGCAGCACACTAGCACAGCCAAAAGATATACAAATCTGCCTGCAATGGCAGCAGCTCTCACAACACACTGGCACAGCCCCAAGACATATACAATCTGCATGCAGTGACTATATCTTCCTCCAGCAGACTGGCACAGCCCCAAGATATACACAATCTGCATGCAGTGACAGCACCTTCCTGCAGCACACTGGCACAGCCACAAGATATACACAATCTGCATGCAGTGACAGCATCTTAATGCAGCACACTGGCACAGTCACAAGATGTACAGAATCTGCATGCAGTGACTGCATCTTCCTGCAGCACACTGGTACAGCCACAAGTTGTACACAATCTGCCTGCAGTGATATCATCTTCCTGCAGCACACTGGCACAGCCACAAGATGTACACAATCTGCATGCAACAACTGCATCTTCCTGCAACACACTGGTACAGCCACATTATATACACAATCTGCCAGCAGCAGCTGCATATTCTTGCAGCACACTAGCACAGCTACAAGATACACACAATCTGCCTGCAATGACAGCAGCGCTCTACAACACACTGGCACAGCCCCAAGACATATACAATCTGCATGCAGTGACTGCATCTTCCTCCAGCAGACTGGCACAGCCCCAAGAAATACACAATCTGCATGCAGTGACAGCACCTTCCTGCAGCACACTGGCACAGCCACAAGATATGCACAATCTGCATGCAGTGACTGCATCTTACTGGAGAACACTGGCACAGCCACAAGATATACATAATCTGCAGGCAGTGATATCATCTTCCTGCAGCACACTGGCACAGTCACAAGATGTACACACTCTGCATGCAGTGACTGCATCTTCCTGCAGTACATTGGTACAGCCACAAGATATACACAATCAGCATGCAGTGATTCCATTTTCCTGGATCACACTGGCACAGCAATAAGGAATACACAATGTGCATCCAGTGACATCATCCTGCAGCATACTGCCACAGTCACAAGATGTACAGAATCTGCATGCAGCGACTGCATCTTCCTGTAGCACACTGGTACAGCCACAAGTTGTACACAATCTGCCTGCAGTGATGATATCTTACTGCAGCACGCTGGCACAGCGAAAGATATACACAATAAGCATCCAGTGACAGCATTTCCCTGCAGCACATTGGCACAGTCACAAGATATGCACAACCTACCTGCAGTGACAGCACTTTTCAACAGCACACTGGCACAGCCACAAGTTGTACACAATCTGCCTGCAGTGACAGCATCTTCCTGCAGCACACTGGCACACCCAGAAGATATACACAATCTGCCTTCAGTGGCAGTATCTTCCTGCAGCACACTTGCACAGACACAGGATATACACAATCTGCCTGCAGAGACCATCTATTTCTATAGCACACTGGCAGAGCTGCAGGATACACTCAGTCTGCATGCAGTGACAGCATCTTCCTGCAGAATACTGGCATAGCCAAAATATATACTGTACACAATCTGCATGCAGTGATTGCATCTTCCCACAGGACAGTGGCACAGTCACAAGACATACAAAATCTGCATGCACAGTCACAAGATTTACGTAATATGCATGCAGTGACTGCATTTTCCTGCAGCATACTGGTACAGCCACAAGTTATACAAAATCTGCCTGCAGTGGCAACAGCTCTCTACAACACACTGGTACAGCCCCAAGATATACACAATCTGCATGCAGTGACAGCATCTCCATGCAGCACATTGCCACAGCCACATGATATAGACAATCTCCCTGCATTGACAGCACTATTCTGCAGCACACTGGCACAGCTGCAAGTTGCACACTATTTACCTGCAGTAACAGCATCTTCCTGCAGCACACTGGCACAGCCCCACAATATACACTTTCTGCATGCAGTGCCAGAATCTTTCTGCAGCACACTGGCACAGCCACAAGAAATACACAATCTGCTTGTAGTGACAGCACTTTTCTGCAGCACACTGGCATAGCCACAGGTTGTACACAATCTGCCTGCAGTGACATCATCTTCCTGCAGCACACTAGCACAGCCCCCAAGATATACACAATCTGCATCCAGTGACAGCATGTCCCTGCAACACACTGGCACAACCACAGGATATACACAATCCACCTGCAGAGACAGTCTATTTCTAAAGCACACTGGCATAGCTGAAGGATATGCTCAGTCTGCATGCAGTGACAGCATCTTCCTGCAGAACACGGGCATTGCCAAAATATATACACAATCTGCATGCAGTGATTGCTTCTTCTTGCAGGACACTGGCACAGCCACAAGACATACACAGTCTGCATGCACAGTCACAAGGTTTACACAATCTGCATGCAGTGACTGCATCTTCCTGCAGCACACTGGCACAGCTATGAGATATACACAATCTGCCTGTTGTGGGAGCAGCTGTCTACAACACACTGGCACAGCCCCAAGATATACACCATCTGCATGCAGTGACACCATCTTCCTGTAGCATATTGGTACAGCCACAAGAAATACACAATCAGCATGCAGTGATTCCATTTTCCTGGATCACACTGGCACAGCAACAAGGAATACACAATGTGCATCCAGTGACTGCATCATCCTGCAGCATACTGCCACAGTCAAAATATGTACAAAATCTGCATGCAGTGACTGCATCTTCCTGTAGCACACTGGTACAGCCACAAGTTGTACACAATCTGCCTGCAGTGATATCATCTTACTGCAGCACGCTGGCACAGCCCAAGATACACACAATCTGCATCCAGTGACAGCATTTCCCAGCAGCACATTGGCACAGTCACAAGATATGCACACTCTACAGTACCTGCAGTGACAGCACTTTTGTATGGCACAAAGGCACAGCCACAAGTTGTACACAATCTGCCTGCAGTGACAGCATCTTCCTGCAGCACACTGGCACACCCAGAAGATACACACAATCTGCCTTCAGTGGCAGTATCTTCCTGCAGCACACTTGCACAGACACAGGATATACACAATCTGGCTGCAGAGACAGTCTATTTCTATAGCACACTGGCAGAGCTGCAGGATACACTCAGTCTGCATGCAGTGACAGCATCTTTATGCAGAACACTGGCATAGCCAAAACATATACACAATCTGCATGCAGTGATTGCATCTTCCCGCATGACAGTGGCACAGCCACAAGACGTACAAAATCTGCATGCACAGTCACAAGATTTACGTAGTCTGCATGCAGTGACTGCATTTTCTGCAGCACACTGATACAGCCACAAGTTATACAAAATCTGCCTGCAGTGGCAACAGCTCTCTACAACACACTGGCACAGCCCCAAGATATACATAACCTGCATGCAGTGACTGCATCTTCCTGCAGCACACTGGCACAGCCCCAAGAAATACACAATCTAAATGCAGTGACAGCATCTCCATGCAGCACACTGGCACAGCCCCACGATATACACTTTCTGCATGCAGTGCCAGAATCTTCCAGCAGCACACTGGCATAGCCACAAGTTGTACACAATCTGCCTGCAGTGACATCATCTTCCTGCAGCACACTAGCACAGCCCCAAGATATACACAATCTGTATCCAGTGACAGCATGTCCCTGCAGCACATTGGCAGAGCCACAAGATACACACAATCTGCATTCAGTGACAGTATCTTCCTGCAACACACTGGCACAGCCACAGGATATACACAATCCACCTGCAGAGACGGTCTATTTCTAAAGCACACTGGCATAGCTGTAGGATATGCTCAGTCTGCATGCAGTGACAGCATCTTCCTGCAGAACACGGGCATAGCCAAAAAATATACACAATCTGCATGCAGTGATTGCATCTTCTTGCAGGACACTGGCACAACCACAAGACATACACAATCTGCATGCACAGTCACAAGTTTTACACAATCTGCATCCAGTGATTGCATATTCCTGCAGCACATTGGCACAGCTATAAGATATACACAATCAGCCAGCTGTGGCAGCAGCTGTCTACAACACACTGGCACAGCCCCAAGATATACACCATCTGCATGCAGTGACAGCATCTTCCTGCAGCACACTGGCACAGCCACAACACATACACAATCTGCATGCAGCGACTGCCTCACCCTCCAACACACTGGAAGAGTAACAAGATGTACACAATCTACATGCAGTGATTGCATCTTCCTGAAGAACACTGGCACAGCCACAAGACATACACAATCTGCATGCACAGTCACAAGATTTACACAATCTGCATTCAGTGACTGCATCTTCCTGCAGCACACTGGCACAGCTATGAGATATACACAATCTGCCTGTTGTGGGAGCAGCTGTCTACAACACACTGGCACAGCCCCAAGGTATACATCATCTGCATGCAGTGACACCATCTTCCTGCAGCACACTGGCACAGCCACAACACATACACAATCTGCATGCAGCGACTGCCTCATCCTCCATCACACTGGCACAGTAACAAGAGGTACACAATCTACATGCAGTGACTGCATCTTCCTGCAGAACACTGGCCCAGCCACAAGACATACACAATCTGCATGCACAGTCACAAGATTTACACAATCTGCATTCAGTGACTGCATCTTCCTGCAGCACACTGGCACAGCTATGAGATATACACAATCTGCCTGTTGTGGGAGCAGCTGTCTACAAAACACTGGCACATCCCCAAGGTATACATCATCTGCATGCAGTGACACCATCTTCCTGCAGCACACTGGCACAGCCACAACACATACACAATCTGCATGCAGTGACTGCCTCATCCTCCAACACACTGGCACAGTAACAAGATGTACACAATCTACATGCAGTGACTGCATCTTCCTGCAGAACACTGGCACAGCCACAAGACATACACAATCTGCCTGCAGTGGTGGCAGCAGCTCTCTACAACACAGTGGCACAGCTCCAACATATACGCAATCTGCATGTGGTGATAACATCATCCTGCAGAACACCTGCACAGCCACAAGATATACACAATCTGCATGCTGTGATTGCATCTTCCTGCAGCACACTGGCACAGCCAAAAGATATACACAATCGGCATGCAGCGACTGCATCTTCCTGCAGCACACTGGTACAGCCACAAGATATACACAATCTGTATCCAGTGACAGGACTTTCTGCACCACACTGGCACAGACACAAGATGTACAGGAGCTGTATCCTTGGCAGCACCTTCCTGCAGCACATTGCCATAGCCAGTATATATACAAAATCTGCCTGCAGTGGCAGCAGCACTCTACAATGCATTGGCACAGCCCCAAGATATACACAATCTGCATGCAGTGTCAACATCTTTCTGCAGCACAGTGGCACAGCCACAAGATATACACAATCTGCTTGCAGTGGTAGCAGCTCTTTGCTACACACTGGTACAGCCCCAAGATATATACAACCTGCATATAGCGACTGCATCTTCCTGCAGCACACTGGCACAGCCCCAAGACATACACAATCTGCATGCAGTGACAGCATCTCCCTGCAGCACACTGCCACAGCCACATGATATACATAATCTGCCTGCACTGACAGCACTTTTTTTGCAGTACACTGGCACAGCCACAAGTTGCAAATTATCTGCCTGCAGTAACAGCATCTTCCTGCAGCATACTGGCACAGCTCCACAATATACACAATCTGCATGCAGTGCCACCATCTTCCTGCAGCACACTGACACTGCCACAAGAAATACACAATCTACCTACAGCAACAGCACGTTTCTGCAGCACACTGGCAGAGTCACAATTTGTACACACAATCTGCCTGCAGTGACATCTTCCTGCAGCACACTGGCACAGCCACAAGATATACACAATCTGCACCCAGTGACAGCATTTCCCTGCAGCACATAGGCAGAGCCATAAGATATGCACAATCTACTTGCAGTGACAGCACTTTTCTGCAACACACTGGCACTGCCACAAGTTGTACACAATCTGCCTTCAGTGACAGTATCTTCCTGCAACACACTGGCACAGCCACAGGATATACACAATCTGCCTGCAAAGACAGTCTATTTCTAAAGCACACTGGCTAGCTGTAGGATATGTTCACTGCACAGCCAAAAACATACACAATCTGCATGCACAGTCACAAGATGTACAGAATCTGCATGCAGTGGCTGCGTCTTCCTACAGCACATTGGCACAGCTACGAGATATACACAATCTGCCTGCTGTGGCAGCAGTTGTCTACAACACACTGGCATAGCCCCGAGATATACACCATCTGCATGCAGTGACAGCATTTTCCTGCAGCACACTGGCACAGCCACAAGATATACACAATCTGCCTGCAGGGGATACATGTTCCTGCAGCACACTGGCACAGCCACAAGATATACACAATCTGCCTGAAGTGGTGGCAGCAGCTCTCTACAACACACTGGCACAGCCCCAAAATATACACAATCTGCATGCAGTGACAACATCTTCCTGCAGAACACTGGCACAGCCATAAGATATAGACAATCTGCATGCTGTGATTGCATCTTCCTGCAGCACACTGGCACAGCCACAAGACATACACAATCTGCATGGAGTGATTGCATCATCCTGCAGCACACTGGCACAGTCACAAGATGTACACACTCCTGCAGCACACTGGCACAGCCACAAGATATACACAATCTGCCTGAAGTGGTGGCAGCAGCTCTCTACAACACACTGGCACAGCCCCAAGATATACACAATCTACATGCAGTGACATCTTCCTGCGGAACACTGGCACAGCCATAAGATATACACAATCTGCATGCTGTGATTGCATCTTCCTGCAGCACACTGGCATAGCCACAAGACATACACACTCTGCATGCAGTGACTGCATCTTACTGCAGCACACTGGTACAGCCAGAAGGTAAATACAATCCGTATCCAGTGACATCACTTTCTGCACCACACTGGCACAGACACAAGATGTACACAAGCTGTATCCTTGGCAGCACCTTCCTGCAGCACATTGCCATAGCCACAAGATATACAAAATATGCATGCAGCAGTTGCATCTTCCTGCACCACAATGGCACAGACACATGATATACATAATCTGCTTGCAGTGACTGCATCTTCCTGCAGAACACTGCCAAAGCCACAAGATATACACAATCTGCATGAGTGATTGCATTTTCCTGCAGCACATGGACACAGCCACAAGACATACACAATCTGCCTGCAGTGACTACATTGTCCAGCAGCACACTGGCACAGTCACAAGATGTACACAATCTGCATGCAGCAACTGCATCTTCCTGCAGCACACTAATACAGCCACATTATATACACAATCTGCCAGAAGCAGCTGCATATTCTTGCAGCACACTGGCACAGCCAAAAGTCATACACAATCTGCCTGCAATGGCTGCAGCTCTCTACAACACACTGACACAGCCCCAAGACATATACAATCTGCATGCAGTGACAGCACCTTCCTGCAGCACACTGGCACAGCCACAAGATATACACACTCTGCCTGCAGTGGCAGCAGCTCTTTACAACACACAGACACAGCCTCAATATATACATAACCTACATGCAGTGACTGCATCTCCGGCAGCACACTGGCACAGCCCCAAGACATACAGAATATGCTTGCAGTGACATCATCTTCCTGCTACACACTGGCACAGCCACAAGATATACACAATCTGCATGGAGTGACAGCATCTTACTGCAGAACACTGGCACAGCCACAAGATATACACAATCTACAGGCAGTGATATCATCTTCCTGCAGCACACTGGCACAGTCACAAGATGTACACACTCTGCATGCAGTGACTGCATCTTCCTTCAGCACACTGGTACAGCCACAAGATATACACAATCAGCATGCAGTGATTCCATTTTCCTGGATCACACTGGCACAGCAACAAGGAATATGCAATGTGCATCCAGTGACTGCATCATCCTGCAGCATACTGCCACAGTCACAAGATGTACAGAATCTGTATGCAGCGACTGCATCTTCCTGTAGCACACTGGTACAGCCACAAGTTCTACACAATCTGCCTGCAGTGATATGATCTTACTGCAGCACGCTGGCACAGCCCAAGATAAACACAATCTTCATCCAGTGACATCATTTCCTGCAGCACATTGTTACAGTCACAAGTTGTACACAATCTGCCTGCAGTGACAGCATCTTCCTGCAGCACACTGGCACACTCCAGAAGATACACAATCTGCCTTCAGTGACAGTTTCTTCCTGCAACACACTGGCACAGCCACAGGATATACACAATCTGCCTGCAGAGACAGCCTATTTCTAAAGCACACTGGCACAGCTGTAGGATATGCTCACTCTGCATGCAGTGAGAGCATCTTCCTGCAGATCACTGGCATAGCCAAAATATATACACAATTTGCATGCAGTGATTGCTTCTTCCTGCAGGACACTGGCACAGCCCCAAGACATACACAATCTGCATGCACAGTCACAAGATTTACACAATCTGCATGCAGTGACTGCATCTTTCTGCAGCACACTGGTACAGCCACAAGATATACAAAATCTGCCTGCAGTGCCGGCAGCAGCTCTCTACAGCACACTGGCTCAGCTTCAAGATATACATAATCTGCAAGCAGTGACAACATCTTCCTGCAGAACACTGGCACGGCCACAAGATATACAAAATCACAGTGCTGTGATTGCATCTTTCTGCAGCACACTGGCACAGCCACAAGACATACACGAGCTGTATCATTGGCAGCACCTTCCTGCAGAACATTGCCATAGCCAATATATGTACACAGTCTGCAAGCAGTGATTGCATCTTCCTGCAGGATACTGGCACAGCCACAAAATATATACAATCTGCCTGCAGCAGCTGCATCTTCCTGCAGCACACTGGCACAGCTACAAGATATACACAATCTGCCTGCGGTGGCAGCAGCTCTCTGCAACACACTGGCACAACCCCAAGATATACACAATCTGCATGCAGTGAAAGTATCGTTCTGCAGCACACTGGCACAACCGCAACATATACACAGTTTGCATGTTGTGATTGCATCTTCCTCCAGAACACTGGCACAGCCACAAAATGTACATACTCTGCATGCAGTGACTGCATTTTCCTGTAGCACACTGGTACAGCTACAAGATGAACACAATCTGCATGCAGTGATTCCATTTCCTTGGATCACACTGGCACAGCAACAAGGAATACACAATGCGCATGCAGTGACTGCATCATACTGGCACAGTCACAAGATGTACAGAATTTTTATTTATTTAGTTTTTGTTGACCAGGTAAGTGCGCTAGCCAACAAGTGACTATTTTCAGGCACGACCCGAGAGGTACAGTTACAGAACACAGTGATACATAAGAAATTACACACAGCAGGATACATTTGCAAAGGACAAAGTCACACAGTGTAATCAAGCATAGCAATAAGGATAAAATTACATGTATTCAGTTGTTGAGAACTAGGGGGAGAGGTGGTAGGGGGCAGGTGTATGGGTAGGGCAGGAGAGACGGAGACAGGGGGTGGTAGGGTGAATAGCAAAAAAGGGGAGGACAGGAGGGAGGTTGAGGCGCCAAGTGCGGCATTAGCGGGAGAAGGTTATCACCTGTGGCCGGGATGGTAGAACCGGGAGTCGGCAAGAGAGACGGAGAGGTCGGGGAACAGGACAGTGAAGCTATGGGTGCAAAAAATAGAGAGGGAGAGAGGGTGATGTGCAGGGGAGGGTGGTGGGGGGACTAGGTGCAAGGGTGAGGAGGGATTTGAACTAAAGGGAAGGGTAGGGTGGGAAGGGCAGGGTATAGGGGAAAAGGATGAAGGGCACGGAACAGATAGGGAAATGAGTGGGGGTAGGGAGATAGAGTGCACCTAGTAAAAGTGCAGCGGAGCAGAAGAAGGAGGAGGACAAGAGGCGAGGCGGTGGCAGCATTGGCGGGTAGAGTAGTAACCTGCGGCCGAGCCGGTGGAACTACGAGGCGGCAGAGAGAGAGAGTCACGCAAACTGGTGGGAGGCGGATAAAATAGAGAGGGAGGGAGGGTGAGGACTGAGCATAGGGAGAAGAGGGAAGAATAAAAGAAGGAGGGGAAAGCTGGCAGGGAGGGGCAGAAAGGTGAAAGAAAGGTAGGAAGGGTGGCGGCAAGTTACGGCATTAGCGTACAAGGTAGCAACCTGTTACCGGCCGTGGAACCGAAGACGGCAGAGAGGGGAGTGGAGGGCGGTTAGAGGGGAGTGAGGCAAAGAGCAGGAGAGGGAGGGCAGAAAAGGAGGGGGTAATGACAGGGGTACTGGAGAAATGGCTAGTGGGAAGGGAAGAGAGGGCTGGGAAAGTAAGTGTTACAGGAACAGAGGGTAGGATAAGGAATGAAGGTGGGGAAAACAGCTCAGGAGCGAGGGCAAGCTAAGTGACTAGGCAGTAATTAGAGAGCTTTACAATTGGCATCAGAACAACAATGTTATACAGTATCAACAAACATGAAACATAAAAGCAAAAACAACCAAGAATAAAAAGCGCAAGTGCCTATAATACATAATAGGGAGGAGGAGAACAGGTTAGGAGCATGGATTCAAGAGGGATCAAAACAAACACATTTGTCCATCGAGGTAAGGAAAGCTCTGAGATTGTGCTTAAATGCATCGTGAGAAGGAGCATTTTAGTCCCTGGGGCAGCAAGTTCCAAAAGTGAGGGGCAGCATAACTGAAGGCTCCCGAGCCCTTTTTTGTGCGGCAGAGAGGAATATTCAATAAGGACTTGTCAGAGGATCTACGGTCCCGTGAAGGTATAACCGGTTGGAGTAGTTTTGAGAGCTCAGCTGACTTTGATGCTCTGATGATGGTGTCCGAAAGGTTGCAGAGGTAATATTGCCTGGTGGAGGAGGGAGATAGCCAGCCCAGGTCTTTGTATAGCTGACAATGGTGCTTCAGGTGCGGTGCTTTAGCCGCATACCTGCAAACATCGTTGAAGGTGGTGTCCCATTGGTGCAGAGCAGTTTTGCTGGCCATGGTTAGGATGGGAGCACCGTGAGGGTGAGGGTTGGTAACAGGATTCCTCTAGCAATTGCCAGTTTAGCGGCAGGGGTAAGCAGAAGTTAGTCCTGTAAGCAGCCCCTAGCTTACAATTGACAGATTTACAAGTTTCCTGGATGTGCAGCTTTAGGTCAAGATTTTGGTCAAGGTGAATGCCTAAGTAGCGAAAAAGAGCTAACAGACTCCAGAGGTTACCATTAATGTCAGGCACAGAGAGAGAAGAAGAGCAGGTTCTTAATTTGTGTGGGGATCCAAATAGCATGGCTTTAGTTTTATTGGAGTTAAGGACAAGGCATTGGGTGTGTAGCCAGCGCTGCACCAAGTGGAAGTCTGTGGTAAGGGCAGCATTCAGGTTGGTGATATTGTCAGAGTGGGCATAGATGACCAGGTCATCAGCATAAAGTAGTGAGTGGCCAGAGGTTACTACATCAGGAGATTGTTTACAAATAGTGAGAGAGAGGAGGACTGAGAATGGAGCCCTGAGGGACGCCAATATTGATAACAGCACTGTCAGAGATCGCCGAGTTGAATTTCACTGCTTGAGTCCTGTTGGCAAGGTAGCTGCTGAACCAGGTAGTGACAGGGTAGGAGAAGCCCAGATTTCTGAGGGAGGCAAGTAGTAAAGGATGGTCAACAAGGTCGAACGCTTTAGTGAGGTCGATGAAAACAGCCCCTGTTAGCTTCCCTTTGTCCATGTTGGTAAGAATGTCAGAGGAGAATTTTGCTAGTGCAGTCATGGTGCTGTAGTGTTTTCTAAAGCCATGCTGTGCTGTATTGAGTAAGTTGGAGTTTTCAACGAATTCGGTAACTTGAATAGAGACTAATTTCTCAAGGATCTTGCTAAGGACTGATAGTATAGCAATTGGTCTGTAGTTGGTCGTGTCATTTTTGCTGCCTTTTTTAAACACGGGAGTAATTCTGGCGGCCTTCCAGATTTCAGGACAGAGCCATTGGAGAGGATAGGGTGAAGATTCTAGCTATAGGTCCAGATATGAGGTGAGCAGCCATCTTTAATAGACGGGGTTCCATTCCATCAGAGCCGGGCTGGTATTGTCAGAGATAGCCTTGAGCAGCTTGAAGACTTGATGCCTGGTGACCGCTTTGAAGTAGAATGGTTTAGATGAGGTAGGTGAATCGCCAGGAATGTTGAGTTCAGTTGTGTAGCAGGAGATTGAAGGGAAGCTGTGAGACAGATAGGTCGGAAAACTGCTGGTTAAACGCGCTTGCAATAGTGAAGGAGTCATTACAGCGGACACCTTGCAGGACCATTTCTGAGGGGGTGACAGCTTATGAGATCCTAAAAAGTTTTAATGTGGCTCCAAAATTTTCGAGGGTCGTTGGAGGAGTTAGTCAGCAGGTTTTGACAGTATATGCTTTTAGCCTGCCTGATGCGCCTTTGCAATCATTTCTATACTGCTTGTACAGGATAAGATCCAGGGTAGCCCAGATTTTTGTATTGTTTCCATTGCTTATCTCGGACTTTTAACTTACATAGGAGTTCTTTATTTAGCCATCTTGACTGCTGACCTCTGACTCTTCTTTTTACCTTTGGGAGGTGTTTCTTTGTACTTCGCCAAACTTGGTGAGAAATATGTTAAGGGCAGTGTCAACATTGGAGGTGGAGAAAATGTCAGTCCAGTCTATGTCAGATATGTCAGATAAGAAGGCTTGTGTATCGAGGGCAGCATAGTTCGTGAAGGTAATCAGTCGTGGTTGAGGAGAGGGCGGTGGGCAGAAGCGCCAGTGACAGAGCGTTGGTGAGTGATCTGTAAGTGAGTCAGCCAGGACGGTAGCTTTGGAAACATGATCCGTCTATTTGTAAGATCCAGTCCAGTAACGACCTTGATAGTGAAGACGTGGTTCTAGTGCAGATAGTTATAAGTTGGTGAAAATTGTGCTTCTGGATCAAAGATGCAAGGAGATTGTGATGTGGGCCCAGCCAGTTCAGGTTCAAGTCACCGAGGAGGAGTGTTTCATTTGTTTTTACATTTTGAGAAACATACTGCAGTAGGTTCTGGAGACCGTTCAGCCCACTGGTTGGCAGGTTATACACACAAACTACTGCATGCAGTGACTGCATCTTCCTGCAGTACACTGGTACAGCCACAAGACATACACAATCTGCCTGCAATGATATCATCTTCCTGCAGCACACTGGCACAGCCCAAGATATACACAATCTGCATATAGTGACACCATTTCCCTGCAGCAGATTGGCACAGCCACAAGATATGCACAATCTACCTGCAGTGACAGGACTTTTCTGCAGCACTCTGGCACAGTCACAAGATGTACACACTCTACATGCAGTGACTGCATCTTCCTGCAGCACACTGGCACTGCCACAAGATATAGACAATTTGCATGTTGTGACAGCATCTTCCTGCAGAACTCTGGCATAGCCAAAATATATACACAATCTGCGTGCAGTGATTACATCTTCCTGCAGGACACTGACACAGCCACAAGACATACACAGTCACAAGATTCACACAATCTGCATGCAGTGACTGCATCTTCCTGCAGCACACTGGCACAGCTACAAGATATACACAATCTGCCTGCAGTGGCAGCAACTGTCTACAACATACTGCCACAGCGCCAAGATACACACAATCTGCATGCCATGACAGCATCATCCTGCAGCACACTGGCACAACCACAGAAAATACACAATATGCCTGCAGGGGTGGCAGCAGCTCTCTACAACACACTGGCACAACCCAAAGATATAGACAATCTGCATACAGTGACAGCATTTTACTGCAGAACACTGGCACAGCCACAAGATATACACAAGCTGCATGTTGTGATTGCATCTTCCTGCAGCACACTGGCACAACCACAAGATGTACACACTCTGCATGCAGTGACTGCATTTTCCTGCAGCACACTGGTACAGCCACAATATATACACAATCTACATTCAGTGATTCCATTTTCCTGGAACATGGAATACACAATGTGTATCCAGTGACTGCATCATCCTGCAGCACACTGGCACAGTCACAAGATGTACAGAATCTGCAAGCAGTGACTGCTTCTTCCTGCAGCACACTGGTACAGCCACAAGTTGGACACAATCTGCCTGCAGTGATATCATCTTCCTGCAGCACACTGACAAAGACACAAGATGTACATAATCTGCATGCAACAACTGCAACTTCCAGCAACACACTGGTACAGCCACATCATATACACAACCTGCCAGCAGCAGCTGCATACTCTTGCAGCACACTAGCACAGCCAAAAGATATACACAATCTGCCTGCAATGGCAGCAGCTCTCTACAACACACTGGCACAGCCCCAAGACATATACAATCTGCATGCAGTGACTATATCTTCCTCCAGCAGACTGGCACAGCCCCAAGATATACACAATCTGCATGCAGTGACAGCACCTTCCTGCAGCACACTGGCACAGCCACAAGATATACACAATCTGCATGCATTGACAGCATCTTAATGCAGCACACTGACACAGTCACAAGATGTACAGAATCTGCATGCAGTGACTGCATCTTCCTGCAGCACACTGGTACAGCCACAAGTTGTACACAATCTGCCTGCAGTGATATCATCTTCCTGCAGCACACTGGCACAGCCACAAGAAATACACAATCTGCTTGTAGTGACAGCACTTTTCTGCAGCACACTGGCATAGCCACAGGTTGTACACAATCTGCCTGCAGTGACATCATCTTCCTGTAGCACACTAGCACAGCCCCAAGATATACACAATCTGCATCCAGTGACAGCATGTCCCTGCAACACACTGGCACAACCACAGGATATACACAATCCACCTGCAGAGACAGTCTATTTCTAAAGCACACTGGCATAGCTGAAGGATATGCTCAGTCTGCATGCAGTGACAGCATCTTCCTGCAGAACACGGGCATTGCCAAAATATATACACAATCTGCATGCAGTAATTGCTTCTTCTTGCAGGACACTGGCACAGCCACAAGACATACACAGTCTGCATGCACAGTCACAAGGTTTACACAATCTGCATGCAGTGACTGCATCTTCCTGCAGCACACTGGCACAGCTATGAGATATACACAATCTGCCTGTTGTGGGAGCAGCTGTCTACAACACACTGGCACAGCCCCAAGATATACACCATCTACATGCAGTGACACCATCTTCCTGTAGCATATTGGTACAGCCACAAGATATACACAATCAGCATGCAGTGATTCCATTTTCCTGGATCACACTGGCACAGCAACAAGGAATACACAATGTGCATCCAGTGACTGCATCATCCTGCAGCATACTGCCACAGTCAAAAGATGTACAAAATCTGCATGCAGTGACTGCATCTTCCTGTAGCACACTGGTACAGCCACAAGTTGTACACAATCTGCCTGCAGTGATATCATCTTACTGCAGCACGCTGGCACAGCCCAAGATACACACAATCTGCATCCAGTGACAGCATTTCCCAGCAGCACATTGGCACAGTCACAAGATATGCACACTCTACAGTACCTGCAGTGACAGCACTTTTGTATGGCACAAAGGCACAGCCACAAGTTGTACACAATCTGCCTGCAGTGACAGCATCTTCCTGCAGCACACTGGCACACCCAGAAGATACACACAATCTGCCTTCAGTGGCAGTATCTTCCTGCAGCACACTTGCACAGACACAGGATATACACAATCTGGCTGCAGAGACAGTCTATTTCTATAGCACACTGGCAGAGCTGCAGGATACACTCAGTCTGCATGCAGTGACAGCATCTTCCTGCAGAACACTGGCATAGCCAAAACATATACACAATCTGCATGCAGTGATTGCATCTTCCCGCATGACAGTGGCACAGCCACAAGACATACAAAATCTGCATGCACAGTCACAAGATTTACGTAGTCTGCATGCAGTGACTGCATTTTCCTGCAGCACACTGATACAGCCACAAGTTATACAAAATCTGCCTGCAGTGGCAACAGCTCTCTACAACACACTGGCACAGCCCAAGATATACATAACCTGCATGCAGTGACTGCATCTTCCTGCAGCACACTGGCACAGCCCCAAGAAATACACAATCTAAATGCAGTGACAGCATCTCCATGCAGCACACTGGCACAGCCCCACGATATACACTTTCTGCATGCAGTGCCAGAATCTTCCAGCAGCACACTGGCATAGCCACAAGTTATACACAATCTGCCTGCAGTGACATCATCTTACTGCAGCACACTAGCACAGCCCCAAGATATACACAATCTGCATCCAGTGACAGCATGTCCCTGCAGCACATTGGCAGAGCCACAAGATACACACAATCTGCATTCAGTGACAGTATCTTCCTGCAACACACTGGCACAGCCACAGGATATACACAATCCACCTGCAGAGACGGTCTATTTCTAAAGCACACTGGCATAGCTGTAGGATATGCTCAGTCTGCATGCAGTGACAGCATCTTCCTGCAGAACACGGGCATAGCCAAAAAATATACACAATCTGCATGCAGTGATTGCATCTTCTTGCAGGACACTGGCACAACCACAAGACATACACAATCTGCATGCACAGTCACAGGTTTTACACAATCTGCATCCAGTGATTGCATCTTCCTGCAGCACACTGGCACAGCTATGAGATATACACAATCTGCCTGTTGTGGGAGCAGCTGTCTACAAAACACTGGCACATCCCCAAGGTATACATCATCTGCATGCAGTGACACCATCTTCCTGCAGCACACTGGCACAGCCACAACACATACACAATCTGCATGCAGCGACTGCCTCATCCTCCAACACACTGGCACAGTAACAAGATGTACATAATCTAGATGCAGTGACTGCATCTTCCTGCAGAACACTGGCACAGCCACAAGACATACACAATCTGCCTGCAGTGGTGGCAGCAGCCCTCTACAACACAGTGGCACAGCTCCAACATATACGCAATCTGCATGTGGTGATAACATCATCCTGCAGAACACCTGCACAGCCACAAGATATACACAATCTGCATGCTGTGATTGCACCTTCCTGCAGCACACTGGCACAGCCATAAGATATACAATGTCTGTATGCAGCGACTGCATCTTCCTGCAGCACACTGGTACAGCCACAAGATATACACAATCTGTATCCAGTGACAGGACTTTCTGCACCACACTGGCACAGACACAAGATGTACAGGAGCTGTATCCTTGGCAGCACCTTCCTGCAGCACATTGCCATAGCCAGTATATATACAAAATCTGCCTGCAGTGGCAGCAGCACTCTACAATGCATTGGCACAGCCCCAAGATATACACAATCTGCATGCAGTGTCAACATCTTTCTGCAGCACAGTGGCACAGCCACAAGATATACACAATCTGCTTGCAGTGGTAGCAGCTCTTTGCTACACACTGGTACAGCCCCAAGATATATACAACCTGCATATAGCGACTGCATCTTCCTGCAGCACACTGGCACAGCCCCAAGACATACACAATCTGCATGCAGTGACAGCATCTCCCTGCAGCACACTGCCACAGCCACATGATATACATAATCTGCCTGCACTGACAGCACTTTTTGCAGACACTGGCACAGCCACAAGTTGCTAATTATCTGCCTGCAGTAACAGCATCTTCCTGCAGCATACTGGCACAGCTCCACAATATACACAATCTGCATGCAGTGCCACCATCTTCCTGCAGCACACTGACACTGCCACAAGAAATACACAATCTACCTACAGCGACAGCACGTTTCTGCAGCACACTGGCATAGTCACAATTTGTACACAATCTGCCTGCAGTGACATAATCTTCCTGCAGCACACTGGCACAGCCACAAGATATACACAATCTGCACCCAGTGACAGCATTTCCCTGCAGCACATAGGCAGAGCCATAAGATATGCACAATCTACTTGCAGTGACAGCACTTTTCTGCAACACACTGGCACTGCCACAAGTTGTACACAATCTGCCTTCAGTGACAGTATCTTCCTGCAACACACTGGCACAGCCACAGGATATACACAATCTGCCTGCAAAGACAGTCTATTTCTAAAGCACACTGGCTAGCTGTAGGATATGTTCAATCTGCATTCAGTGACAGCATCTTCCTGCAGGACACTGGCACAGCCAAAAACATACACAATCTGCATGCACAGTCACAAGATGTACAGAATCTGCATGCAGTGGCTGCATCTTCCTACAGCACATTGGCACAGCTACGAGATATACACAATCTGCCTGCTGTGGCAGCAGCTGTCTACAACACACTGGCATGGCCCCAAGATATACACCATCTGCATGCAGTGACAGCATTTTCCTGCAGCACACTGGCACAGCCACAAGATATACACAGTCTGCATGCAGTGACAACATCTTCCTGCAGAACACTGGCACAGCCATAAGATATACACAATCTGCATGCTGTGATTGCATCTTCCTGCAGCACACTGGCACAGCCACAAGACATACACAATCTGCATGGAGTGATTGAATCATCCTGCAGCACACTGGCACAGTCACAAGATGTACACACTCTGCATGCAGTGACTGCATCTTACTGCAGCACACTGGTACAGCCAGAAGGTAAATACAATCCGTATCCAGTGACAGCACTTTCTGCACCACACTGGCACAGACACAAGATGTACACAAGCTGTATCCTTGGCAGCACCTTCCTGCAGCACATTGCCATAGCCACAAGATATACCAAATATGCATGCAGCAGTTGCATCTTCCTGCACCACAATGGCACAGACACATGATATACATAATCTGCTTGCAGTGACTGCATCTTCCTGCAGAACACTGCCAAAGCCACAAGATATACACAATCTGCATGAGTGATTGCATTTTCCTGCAGCACATGGACACAGCCACAAGACATACACAATCTGCCTGCAGTGACTACATTGTCCAGCAGCACACTGGCACAGTCACAAGATGTACACAATCTGCATGCAGCAACTGCATCTTCCTGCAGCACACTAATACAGCCACATTATATACACAATCTGCCAGAAGCAGCTGCATATTCTTGCAGCACACTGGCACAGCCAAAAGTCATACACAATCTGCCTGCAATGGCTGCAGCTCTCTACAACACACTGACACAGCCCCAAGACATATACAATCTGCATGCAGTGACAGCACCTTCCTGCAGCACACTGGCACAGCCACAAGATATACACACTCACCTGCAGTGGCAGCAGCTCTTTACAACACACAGACACAGCCTCAATATATATACATAACCTACATGCAGTGACTGCATCTCTGGCAGCACACTGGCACAGGCCCAAGACATACAGAATATGCTTGCAGTGACATCATCTTCCTGCTACACACTGGCACAGCCACAAGATATACACAATCTGCATGGAGTGACAGCATCTTACTGCAGAACACTGGCACAGCCACAAGATATACACAATCTACAGGCAGTGATATCATCTTCCTGCAGCACACTGGCACAGTCACAAGATGTACACACTCTGCATGCAGTGACTGCATCTTCCTTCAGCACACTGGTACAGCCACAAGATATACACAATCAGCATGCAGTGATTCCATTTTCCTGGATCACATTGGCACAGCAACAAGGAATATGCAATGTGCATCCAGTGACTGCATCATCCTGCAGCATACTGCCACAGTCACAAGATGTACAGAATCTGTATGCAGCGACTGCATCTTCCTGTAGCACACTGGTACAGCCACAAGTTCTACACAATCTGCCTGCAGTGATATGATCTTACTGCAGCACGCTGGCACAGCCCAAGATAAACACAATCTTCATCCAGTGACATCATTTCCCCTGCAGCACACTGTTACAGTCACAAGTTGTACACAATCTGCCTGCAGTGACAGCATCTTCCTGCAGCACACTGGCACACTCAGAAGATACACACAATCTGCCTTCAGTGACAGTTTCTTCCTGCAACACACTGGCACAGCCACAGGATATACACAATCTGCCTGCAGAGACAGCCTATTTCTAAAGCACACTGGCACAGCTGTAGGATATGCTCACTCTGCATGCAGTGAGAGCATCTTCCTGCAGATCACTGGCATAGCCAAAATATATACACAATCTGCATGCAGTGATTGCATCTTCCTGCAGCACACTGCCACAGCTATGAGATATACACAATCTACCTGTTGTGGGAGCAGCTGTCTACAACACACTGGCACAGCCCCAAGATATACACCATCTGCGTGCAGTGACAGCATCTTCCTGCAGCACACTGGCACAGCCACAACACATACACAATCTGCATGCAGCGACTGCCTCATCCTCCAACACACTGGCACAGTAACAAGATGTACACAATCTACATGTAGCGACTGCATCCTCCTGCAGAACACTGGAACAGCCACAAGATATACACAATCTGCATGCTGTGATTTCATTTTCCTGCAGGACAGTGGCAAAGCCACAAGACATACACAGTCAGAAGATGTACACACTCTGCATGCAGTGACTGCATTTTCCTGCAACACACTGGTACAGCCACAAGATATACACAGTCTGTATCCAGTGACAGCACTTTCTGCACCACACTGGCACACACACAAAACGTACACGAGCTGTATCTTGGCAGCACCTTCCTGCAGCACATTGCCATAGCCAAAATATATATAAAATCTGCATGCAGTGATTCCATCTTCCTGCAGGACACTGCGCCACAGATACATAATCTGCCTCAGTGACAGCATCTTCTGCAGCACACTGGCACAGCCACAAGATATACACAATCTGCATGCAGTGACTGCATCTCCAGCACACCGGTACAGCCACAAGATATACAATCTGCCTGCAGCAGCTCCATCTTTCCTGCAGTACATGGGCACAGCTACAAGATATACACAATCTGCCTGCAGTTGCAGCAGCCCTCTACAACACACTGGCACAGACCCAAGATATACACTATCTGCATGCAGTGACAGCATCTTCCTGCAGCACACTGGCACAGCCACAAGATATACACAATCTGCCTGCAGTGGCAGCAGCTCTTTACAACACACAGACACAGCCTCAATATAAACATAACCTACATGCAGTGACTGCATCTCCTGCAGCACACTGGCACAGCCCCAAGACATACAGAATATGCCTGCAGTGACATCATCTTCCTGCTACACATTGCCACAGCCACAAGATATACACCATCTGCCTGCACTGACAGCACTTTTCTGCAGCTCACTGGCACAGCCACACGTTGTACACCATCTGCATGCAGTGACATCATCTTCCTGCAGCACACTGGCACAGCCCCGAGATATACACAATCTGCATCCAGTGACAGCATTTCCCTGCAGCTAATTGGCACAGCCTCAAGATATGCACAATCTACTTGCAGTGACAACACTTTTCTGCAGCACACTGGCACAGCCACAAGTTGTACACAGCCTGCCTGCAGTAACAGCATCTTCCTGCAGCATGTTAGCACAGCCACAAGATACACACAATCTGCCATCAGTGACAATATCTTCCTGCAACACACTGGCACAGCCACAGGATATACACAATCTGCCTGCAGAGACAGTCTATGTCTAAAGCACACTGGCATAGCTGTAGGATTTACTCAGTCTGCATGCAATGACAGCATCTCCCTGCAGAACACTGGCATAGTCAAAATTTATACACAATCTGCATGCAGTGATTGCCACTTCCTGCAGGACACTGGCACAGCCACAAGACATAAACAATCTACATGCATAGTCACAAGATTTAAACAATCTGCATGCAGTGACTGCATCTTTTTGCAGCACACTGGTACAGCCATAAGATATATACAATCTGCCTGCAGCGGCTGCATCTTCCTGCAGCACACTGGCACAGCTACAAGATATACACAATCTGCCTGCAGTGGCAGCAGCTGTCTACAATGCACGGGCACAGCCCCAAGATACACACCATCTGCATGCAGTGACAGCATCTTCCTGCACCACACTGGCACAGCCACAAGACATACACAATCTGCATTCAGCAACTGCATCATCCTCCAACACACTGGCACAGTAACAAGATGTACACAATCTACATGCAGTGACTGCATCTTCCTGAAGAACACTGGCACAGCCACAAGATATACACAATTTGCATGCAGTGATTCCATTTTCCTGGATCACACTGGCACAGCAACAAGGAATATGCAATGTGCATCCAGTGACTGCATCATCCTGCAGCATACTGCCACAGTCACAAGATGTACAGAATCTGTATGCAGCGACTGCATCTTCCTGTAGCACACTGGTACAGCCACAAGTTCTACACAATCTGCCTGCAGTGATATATCTTACTGCACCACGCTGGCACAGCCCAAGATAAACACAATCTTCATCCAGTGACATCATTTCCCTGCAGCACACTGTTACAGTCACAAGTTGTACACCAATCTGCCTGCAGTGACAGCATCTTCCTGCAGCACACTGGCACACTCAGAAGATACACACAATCTGCCTTCAGTGACAGTTTCTTCCTGCAACACACTGGCACAGCCACAGGATATACACAATCTGCCTGCAGAGACAGCCTATTTCTAAAGCACACTGGCACAGCTGTAGGATATGCTCACTCTGCATGCAGTGAGAGCATCTTCCTGCAGATCACTGGCATAGCCAAAATATATACACAATCTGCATGCAGTGATTGCATCTTCCTGCAGCACACTGCCACAGCTATGAGATATACACAATCTACCTGTTGTGGAGAGCAGCTGTCTACAACACACTGGCACAGCCCCAAGATATACACCATTCATGCAGTGACAAAATCTTCTCCTGCACACTGGCACAGCCACAACACATACACAATCTGTATGCAGCGCCTGCCTCATCCTCCAACACACACTGGCACAGTAACAAGATGTACACAATCTACATGTAGCGACTGCATCCTCCTGCAGAACACTGGAACAGCCACAAGATATACACAATCTGCATGCTGTGATTTCATTTTCCTGCAGGACAGTGGCAAAGCCACAAGACATACACAGTCAGAAGATGTACACACTCTGCATGCAGTGACTGCATTTTCCTGCAACACACTGGTACAGCCACAAGATATACACAGTCTGTATCCAGTGACAGCACTTTCTGCACCACACTGGCACACACACAAAACGTACACGAGCTGTATCTTGGCAGCACCTTCCTGCAGCACATTGCCATAGCCAAAATATATATAAAATCTGCATGCAGTGATTCCATCTTCCTGCAGGACACTGGCACAGCCACAAGACGTACACAGTCTGCATGCACAGTCACAAGATTTACACAATCTGCATGCAGTGACTGCATCCTCCTGCAGCACACTGGTACAGCCACAAGATATATACAATCTGCCTGCAGCAGCTCCATCTTCCTGCAGTACATGGGCACAGCCAAGATATACACACAATCTGCCTGCAGTTGTGCAGCCCCTACAACACACTGGGCACAGACCCAAGATATACACTCATCTGCATGCAGTGACAGCATCTTCCTGCAGCACACTGGCACAGCCACAAGATATACACAATCTGCCTGCAGTGGCAGCAGCCTTACAACACACAGACACAGCCTCAATATAAACATAACCTACATGCAGTGACTGCATCTCCTGCAGCACACTGGCACAGCCCCAAGACATACAGAATATGCCTGCAGTGACATCATCTTCCTGCTACACATTGCCACAGCCACAAGATATACACCATCTGCCTGCACTGACAGCACTTTTCTGCAGCTCACTGGCACAGCCACACGTTGTACACCATCTGCATGCAGTGACATCATCTTCCTGCAGCACACTGGCACAGCCCCGAGATATACACAATCTGCATCCAGTGACAGCATTTCCGCAGCTAATTGGCACAGCCTCAAGATACTACAATCTACTTGCAGTGACAACACTTTTCTGCAGCACACTGGCACAGCCACAAGTTGTACACAGCCTGCCTGCAGTAACAGTATCTTCCTGCAGCATGTTAGCACAGCCACAAGATACACACAACTGCCATCAGTGACAATATCTTCCTGCAAACACACTGGCACAGCCACAGGATATGCACACAACTGCCTGCAGAGACAGTCTATGTCTAAAGCACACTGGCATAGCTGTAGGATTTACTCAGTCTGCATGCAATGACAGCATCTCCCTGCAGAACACTGGCATAGTCAAAAATTATACACAATCTGCATGCAGTGATTGCCACTTCCTGCAGGACACTGGCACAGCCACAAGACATAAACAATCTACATGCATAGTCACAAGATTTAAACAATCTGCATGCAGTGACTGCATCTTTTTGCAGCACACTGGTACAGCCATAAGATATATACAATCTGCCTGCAGCGGCTGCATCTTCCTGCAGCACACTGGCACAGCTACAAGATATACACAATCTGCCTGCAGTGGCAGCAGCTGTCTACAATGCACGGGCACAGCCCCAAGATACACACCATCTGCATGCAGTGACAGCATCTTCCTGCACCACACTGGCACAGCCACAAGACATACACAATCTGCATTCAGCAACTGCATCATCCTCCAACACACTGGCACAGTAACAAGATGTACACAATCTACATGCAGTGACTGCATCTTCCTGAAGAACACTGGCACAGCCACAAGATATACACAATCTGCCTGCAGTGGTGGCAGCAGCTCTCTACAACACAGTGGCACAGCTCCAAGATATACACAATCTGCATGCAGTGACATCTTCCTGCAGAACACCAGCACAGCCAAAAGATATACACAATCCGCATGCAACGACTGCATCTTTCTGCAGCACATTGGTACAGCCACAAGATATACACAATCTGTATCCAGTGACAGGACTTTCTGCACCACACTAGCACAGACACAAGACATACAGCAGCTGTATCATTGGCAGCACCTTCCTGCAGGACATTGCCATAGCCAATATATATACACAATCTGCATGTAGTGATTGCATATTCCTGCAGCACACTGGTACAGCCACAAGTTACATATATTTTGCCTGCAGCAGCTGCATCATGCAACAGCATACTGGCACAGCCACAAGATATACAAAATATGCCTGCAGTGGCAGCAGCACTGTACAACACATTGGCACAACCCCAAGATATACACAACCTGCATACAGTGACTGCATCTTCCTGCAGCACACGGGCACAGCCCCAAGATATACACAATCTGCATGCAGTGACAGCATCTCCCTGCAGCACATTGCCACAGGATATACACCATCTGCCTGCACTGACAGCACTTTTCTGCATCACACTGGCACAGCCACAAGTTGCACACTATCTGCCTGCAGTAACAGCATCTTTCTGCAGCACACTGGCACAGCTCCACAATATACACAATTTGCATGCAGTGCCAGCATCTTCCTGCAGCACACTGGCACAGCCACAATATATACACAATCTGCCTGTAGCGACAGCACGTTTGAGCAGCACACTGGCATAGCCACAAGTTGTACACAATCTGCCTGCAGTGACATAATCTTCCTGCAGCACACTGGCATAGCCCCAAGATATACACAATCTGCATCCAGTGATAGCATTTCCCTGCAGCACATTGGCACAGCCACAAGATATGCACAATCTACTTGCAGTGACAGCAGTTTTCTGCAGCACACTGGCACAGCCACAAGTTGTACACAATCTGCCTGCAGTGACAGCATCTTCCTGCAGAACACTGGCACAGCTACAAGACACACACAATCTGCCTTCAGTGACAGTATCTTCCTGCAACACACTGGCACAGCCACAGGAAATACACAATCTGCCTGCAGAGACAGTCTATTTCTAAAGCACACTGGCATAGCTGTAGGATATGCTCGGTCTGCATGCAGTGACAGCATCTTCCTGCAGGACACTGGCACAGCCAAAGACATACACAATCTGCATGCACAGTCACAAGATTTTCACATTCTGCATGCAGTGACTGCATCTTCCTACAGCACACTGGCACAACTACAAAATATACACAATCTGCTTGCTGTGGCAGCAGCTGTCTACAACACACTGGCACAGCCTCAAGATGTACTCCATCTGCATGCAGTGATTGCCTCATCCTCCAACACACTGGCACAGTATCAAGCTGTACACAATCTACGTGCAGTGACTGCATCTTCCTGCAGAACACTGGCACAGCCAAAAGATATACACAATCTGCCTGCAGTGGATACATCTTCCTGGGGCACACTGGCACAGCCACAAGATAAATACAATCTGCATGCACTGACATCTTCCTGCAGAACACTGGCATAGCCCCAAGATATACACAATCTGCATCCAGTGATAGCATTTCCCTGCAGCACATTGGCACAGCCACAAGATATGCACAATCTACTTGCAGTAACAGCAGTTTTCTGCAGCACACTGGCACAGCCACAAGTTGTACACAATCTGCATCCAGTGACAGCATCTTCCTGCAGCATACTGGCACAGCTACAAGACACACACAATCTGCCTTCAGTGACAGTATCTTCCTGCAACACACTGGCACAGCCACAGGAAATACACAATCTGCCTGCAGAGACAGTCTATTTCTAAAGCACACTGGCATAGCTGTAGGATATGCTCGGTCTGCATGCAGTGACAGCATCTTCCTGCAGGACACTGGCACAGCCAAAGACATACACAATCTGCATGCACAGTCACAAGATTTTCACATTCTGCATGCAGTGACTGCATCTTCCTACAGCACACTGGCACAGCTACAAGATATACACAATCTGCCTGCTGTGGCAGCAGCTGTCTACAACACACTGGCACAGCTCCAAGATGTACTCCATCTGCATGCAGTGATTGCCTCATCCTCCAACACACTGGCACAGTATCAAGCTGTACACAATCTACATGCAGTGACTGCATCTTCCTGCAGAACACTGGCACAGCCAAAAGATATACACAATCTGCCTGCAGTGGTGGCAGCAGCTCTCTACAACACAGTGGCACAGCTCCAAGATATACACAATCTGCATGCAGTGACAACATCTTCCTGCAGAACACCAGCACTGCCAAAAGATATACACAATCCGCATGCAACGACTGCATCTTTCTGCAGCACACTGGTACAGCCACAAGATATACACAATCTGTATCCAGTGACAGGACTTTCGGCACCACACTGGCACAGACACAAGACATACAGGAGCTGTATCATTGGCAGCACCTTCCTGCAGGACATTGCCATAGCCAATATATATACACAATCTGCATGTAGTGATTGCATATTCCTGCAGCACACTGGTACAGCCACAAGTTACATATATTTTGCCTGCAGCAGCTGCATCATGCAGCAGCATACTGGCACAGCCACAAGATATACAAAATATGCCTGCAGTGGCAGCAGCACTCTACAACACATTGGCACAACCCCAAGATATACACAACCTGCATACAGCGACTGCATCTTCCTGCAGCACACGGGCACAGCCCCAAGATATACACAATCTGCATGCAGTGACAGCATCTTCCTTCAGCACACTGGCACAGCTACAAGACACACACAATCTGCCTTCAGTGACAGTATCTTCCTGCAACACACTGGCACAGCCACAGGAAATACACAATCTGCCTGCAGAGACAGTCTATTTCTAAAGCATACTGGCATAGCTGTAGGATATGCTCGGTCTGCATGCAGTGACAGCATCTTCCTGCAGGACACTGGCACAGCCAAAGACATACACAATCTGCATGCACAGTCACAAGATTTTCACATTCTGCATGCAGTGACTGCATCTTCCTACAGCACACTGGCACAGCTACAAAATATATACAATCTTCTTGCTGTGGCAGCAGCTGTCTACAACACACTGGCACAGCCTCAAAATGTACTCCATCTGCATGCAGTGATTGCATCATGCTCCAACACACTGGCACAGTATCAAGCTGTACACAATCTACGTGCAGTGACTGCATCTTCCTGCAGAACACTGGCACAGCCAAAAGATATACACAATCTGCCTGCAGTGGATACCTCTTCCTGGGGCACACTGGCACAGCCACAAGATAAATACAATCTGCATGCACTGACAACATCTTCCTGCAGAACACTGGCATAGCCCCAAGATATACACAGTCTGCATCCAGCGATAGCATTTCCCTGCAGCACATTGGCACAGCCACAAGATATGCACAATCTACTTGCAGTAACAGCAGTTTTCTGCAGCACACTGGCACAGCCACAAGTTGTACACAATCTGCATCCAGTGACAGCATCTTCCTGCAGCATACTGGCACAGCTACAAGACACACACAATCTGCCTTCAGTGACAGTATCTTCCTGCAACACACTGGCACAGCCACAAGACATACACAATCTGCATGCAGTGACTGCATTGTCCTGCAGCACACTGGCAGAGTCACAAGATGTACACACTCTGCATGCAGTGACTGCATCTTTCTGCAGCACATTGGTACAACCAGAAGATATACACAATCTATATCCAGTGACAGCACTTTCTGTATCCTTGGCAGCACCTTCCTGCAGCACATTGCCATAGCCACAAGATATACAAAATCTGCATGCAGCAGCTGCTTCTTCCTGCAGCACAGTAGCACAGACACACAATATACATAATCTGCTTGCAGTGACAGCATCTTCCTGCAGAACACTGCCACAGCCACAAGATGTACACAATCAGCATGCAGTGATTGCATCTTCCTGCAGGACACGGACACAGCCACAAGACATACATAATCTGCCTGCAGTGACAGCATTGTCCTGCAGCACACTGGCACAGTCACAGGATGTACACACTCTGCATGCAGTGACTGCATCTTCCTGCAGCACACGGGTACAGCCACATTATATACACAATCTACCAGCAGCAGCTGCATATTCTTGCAACACACTGGTACAGCCAAAATACATACACAATCTGCCTGCAATGGCAGCAGCTCTCTACAACACACTGGCACAGCCCCAAGACATACACAATTTGCATGCAGTGACAGTACCTTCCTGCAGCACACTGGCACAGCCACAAGATATACACAACCTGCCTATAATGACAGCACTTTTCTGCAGCACACTGGCACAGCCACATGTTATGCACTATCTGCCTGTAATAACAGCATCTTCCTGCAGCAGACTGGCACATCCCCAAGATATACACAATCTGCATGCAGTGGCAGCACCTTCCTACAGCACACTGGCACAGCCATAAGATATACACAACCTGCCTATAATGACAGCACTTTTCTGCAGCACACTGGCACAGCCACAAATTATGCACTATCTGCCTGTAATAACAGCATCTTCCTGCAGCACACTGGCACAGCCCCAAGATATACACAATTTGCATTCAGTGACAATATCTTTCTGCAGCACACTGGCACAGCCACAAGATATGCACAATCTGCTTGCAGTGCCTTCAGCTCTCTACAACACACTGCCACAGCCCAAAGATATACACAACCTGCATGCAGTGACTGTATCTTCCTGAAGCACACTGGCACAGGCCCAAGATATACACAATCTGCATGCAGTGACAGCATCTCCCTGCAGCACATTGCCACAGCCACATGATCTACACAATCTGCCTGCACTGACAACACTTTTCTGCAGCACACTGGCACAGCTACAAGTTGCACACTATCTGCTTGCAGTAGCAGCATCTTCCTGCAGCACACTAGCAAAGCCCCATGATATACACTCTCTGCATGCAGTGCCATCATCTTTCTGCAGCACACTGGCACAGCCACAAGATATACACAATCTGCTTGCAGCGACAGCACTTTTCTGCAGCACACTGGCATAGACACAATTTGTACACAATCTGCCTGCAGTGACATCATATTCCTGCAGCACACTGGCACAGACCCAAGATATACACAATCTGCATCCAGTGACAGCATGTCCCTGCAGCACATTGGCACAGCCACAAGATATGCACAATCTACTTGCAGTGACTGCACTTTTCTGCAGCACACCGGCACAGCCACAAGTTGTACACAATCTGCCTGCAGTGACACCATCTTCCTGCAGCACACTGGCACAGCCACAAGATACACACAATCTGCCTTCAGTGACAGTATCTTCCTGCAACACACTGGCACAGCCACAGGATATACACAATCTGCCTGCAGAGACAGTCTATTTCTAAAGCACACTGGCATACCTGTAGGATATGCTCACTCTGCATGCAGTGACAGCATCTTCCTGCAGAACACTGGCATAGCCAAAATATATACACAATCTGCATGCAGTGATTGCATCTTCCTGCAGCACACTGGCACAGCTATGAGATTTACACAATCTTCCTGTTGTGGCAGCAGCTGTCTACAACACACTGGCACAGCTCCAAGATATACACCATCTGCATGCAGTGACAGCATCGTCCTGCAGCATACTGGCACAGCCACAACACATACACAATCTGCATGCAGCGACTGCCTCATCCTCCAACACACTGGCATAGTAACAAGATGTACACAATCTACATGCAGTGACTGCATCCTCCTGCAGAACACTGGCACAGCCACAAGCTATACACAATCTGCATGCTGTGATTGCATTTTCCTGCAGCACAGTGGTGCAGCCACAAGACATACACAATCTGCATGCAACGACTGCATCTTCCTGCAGCACACTGGTACAGCCACAAGATATACACAATCTGTATCCAGTGACAGCACTTTCTGCTTCACACTGGCACAAACACAAGATGTACATGAGCTGTATCTTGGCAGCACCTTCCTGCAGCACACTGCCATAGCCAAAATATATACACAGTCTGCATGCAGTGATTCCATCTTCCTGTGGGACACTGGCACAGCCACAAGACATACACAATCTGTATGCACAGTCACAAGATTACACAGTCTGCATGCAGTGACTGCATCCTCCTGCAGCACACTGGTACAGCCACAAGATATATACAATCTGCCTGCAGCAGCTGCATCTTCCTGCAGCACACTGGCACAGCTACAAGATATGCACAATCTGCCTGCACTTGCAGCAGCTCTCTACAACACACTGGCACAGACCCAAGATATACACTATCTGCATGCAGTGACAGCATCTTCCTGCAGCACACTGGCACAGCCACAAGATATACACAATCTGCCTGCAGTGGCAGCAGCTCTTTACAACACACACACACACACAGTCTCAATATATACATAACCCTACATGCAGTGACTGCATCTTCCTGCAGCACACTGGCACAGCCCCAAGATATACAGAATATGCCTGCAGTGACAGCATCTTCCTGCTACACATTGCCATAGCCACAAGATATACACCATCTGCCTGCACTGACAGCACTTTTCTGCAGCACACTGGCACAGCCACATGTTTTACACTATCTACCTGCAGTAACACCATCTTCCTGCAGCACACTGGCACAGCCCCACAATATACAAAATCTGGATGCAGTGACATCATCTTCCTGCAGCACACTGGCACAGCCCCAAGATGTACACAATCTGCATCCAGTGACAGCATTTCCCTGCAGCTCACTGGCACAGCCTCAAGATATGCACAATCTGCCTGCAGAGACAGTCTATGTCTAAAGCACACTGGCATAGATGTAGAATATACTCAGTCTGCATGCAATGGCAGCATCTTCCTGCAGAACACTGGCCTAGTCAAAATATATACACAATCTGAATGCAGTGATTGCATCTTCCTGCAGGACACTGGCAGAGCCACAGGACATACACAATCTGCATGCACAGTCACAATATTTATGCAATCTGCATGCAGTAACTGCATCTTTCTGCAGCACACTGGTAAAGCCACAAGATATATACAATCTGCCCGCAGTGGCTGCATCTTCCTGTAGCACACTGGCACAGCTACAAGATATACACAAGCTGTCTGCAGTGGCAGCAGCTGTCTACAATGCACTGGCACAGTCCCAAGATACACATCTGCATGCAGTGACAGCATCTTCCTGCACCACACTGGCACAGCCACAAGACATACACAATCTGCATGCAGCGACTGCATCATCCTCCAACACACTGGCACAGTAACAAGATGTACACAATCAACATGCAGTGACTGCATCTTCCTGCAGAACACTGGCACAGCCACAAGACATACACAATCTGCCTGCAGTGGTGGCAGCAGCTCTCTACAACACAGTGGCACAGCTCCAAGTCATACACAATCTGCATGCAGTGACAACATCTTCCTGCAGAACACTGGCACAGCCACAAGATATACACAATCTGCATGCAGTGACAACATCTTCCTGCAGAACACTGGCATAGCCAAAATATATACACAATCTGCATGCAGTGATTGCATCTTCCTGCAGCACACTGGCACAGCTATGAGATATACACAATCTGCCTGTTGTGGCAGCAGCTGTCTACAACACACTGGCACAGCTCCAAGATATACACCACCTGCGTGCAGTGACAGCATCGTCCTGCAGCACACTGGTACAGCCACAAGATATACACAATCTGTATCCAGTGACAGCACTTTCTGCTTCACACTGGCACAGACACAAGACATACATGAGCTGTATCTTGGCAGCACCTTCCTGCAACACACTGCCATAGCCAAAATATATACACAATCTGCATGCAGTGTTCCATTTTCCTGCGGGACACTGGCACAGCCACAAGACATACACAATCTACATTCACAGTCACAAGATTTACATAATCTGCATGCAGTGACTGCATCCTCCTGCAGCACACTGGTACAGCCACAAGATATATACAATCTGCCTGCAGCAGCTGCATCTTCCTGCAGCACACTGGCACAGCTACAAGATATACACAATCTGCCTGCACTTGCAGCAGTTCTCTACAACACACTGGCACAGACCCAAGATATACACTATCTGCATGCAGTGACAGCATCTTCCTGCAGCACACTGGCACAGCCACAATATATACACAATCTGCCTGCAGTGGCAGCAGCTCTTTACAACACACACACACAGCCTCAATATATACATAAACCTGCATGCAGTGACTGCATCTTCCTGCAGCACACTGGCACAACCCCAAGATATACAGAATATGCCTGCAGTGACAGCATCTTCCTGCTACACATTGCCACAGCCACAAGATATACACCATCTGCCTGCACTGACAGCACTTTTCTGCAGCACACTGGCACAGCCACATGTTGTACACTATCTGCCTGCAGTAACACCATCTTCCTGCAGCACACTGGCACAGCCACAAGATATGCACAATCTACCTGCAGAAACTGCATCTTCCTGCAGCAGACTTGCACAGCCACAAGATATACACAAGCTGCCCGCAGTGGCAGCACCTTTCTACAGCACACTTGCACAACCACAAGATATACACAATCTGTCTGCGGTGACTGAATCTGCCTGCAGTGAGAGCACTTTTCTGCAGCACACTAGCACAGCCACAAGATGTACACAATCTGCCTGCAGTGACAGCATCTTTCTGCAGCACACTGACACAGTCACTAGCTGTACACAACTTGTATGCAGTGACTGTATCTTCATGCAACACACTGGCATAGCCACAAGATATACACAATCTGCCTGCAGTGACAGCATCTTTCTTCAGCACACTGGCATAGCCACAAGCTGTACACAACCTGCATCCAGTGACTGCATCTTCCTGCGGCACACTGTCACAGCCAGTGGATGTGCACAATCCGCATGCAGCGACAGTGTCTTTCTGCAACACACTGGCACAGCCACATGCTGTACACAACCTGGGTCTTTGCTTCATGGACAAAATGAAAAATTAATTTAAATTCTCTAGGATGCTACCACTTGCGATGCCAGTGACCTGCGTTCGGGAACGAGCATGGATCACTGAGGGCTGGCAGGGGTTGAGGATCGAGTGTCCCAGAGAACACTCTCCTCCTCTGGAGAGGGAGGAGGAGGGCAGCAGCCAGTTGAAAGACAATACTGCCACCTGGGTGACCACAGGTGGCAGTGCAGCTGAAGCGGCTTGTAGGTGGGATAACATCAGCAGGTGCCGCACCACAAACACTGGGGTGGGGCAGAGCACTTTGGGGGCTGACCAGAGTGAGAGGGCAATAACTAACTAACTAACTAAATAACTAAATGCTGTAGGATTCCCCCACACCTGGAAGAATAATAAAGGCAAATTAACAATTCTTTATAGAGCTTTTTTAAAAAATTGTTACATTTAAAGAAGATTCCTTAATTCAGCATCATAAACAGTAACATCAGTCAATAAGTTATGAAAACCTACAGTAAATATTCAACAAGAAAAGTTAAAATTATAATAAAATTGCAGAATTAAACAAAAATGTGTAACCCCTAGGTGGCACTATCCCTTGGGCAACTACCCCTGCCTGCTTGGCTACTAACAGGTTAAGAGGCCTGAGTTCTAAAATGGGTGCCTCCACCCAAAGTTCTGGTTTGGTTGTGGCTAGTCTAACTGGGTCACAGCCCTCTGGGACATTGTGACCCCCCCTTTTCTCCCACTAGTGGCCCACACCATACACAACAGTAATTTTCCCAATACCCCTGATATGCAAAGCACATACACTTGTGCTTGGCACTTACCCCCAGGACTGGTTCCTTCAGCTTGACTCTGGGGACCCCCTGTAAAATAAGGTGATGCAGTACAATGGTAACTGCAGTACTTTCAGCATAAACTAACATCACAGTCAATGTAAACTGCAGAAATAAACAGATCTGATTTATTCAGGGGGCTGTAACAAGGAAGGGGGAAAATCAGGTTAATTAGCTTGAACACATTAATAATCACAGTACTGTGCATGAACTCAGAGTCCCATATAGTCACACTCTCTGGGTACCCAGGATGGAGAAAGAGGCTGGCCAGATCCAGTGCAGCTGGTTGGGGCCCTGTGATAGAAAAAGTACATGCACACACAATTTCTAATCCGGAGCCAGATGGCTCAGTCCGTAGAAAGAAAAGCACAAGACAATCGGATGACACACTTTGATTAAACAAAAGTTGCAGGGAGCTACCCTCGTAATTACTCACGATACCCAGGCTAAACAAAGGAGGGCTGATGGATGAACTCTCTAGATTGCCAGAGGAAGCTTGCCCCTTGACAATGGATCTTTCTGTGCAGCAAGGTAGTGAGGCAAGACCCTCATGGCAGGGCCTATCTGTGCCAGGCAGCTCGGATTCAGTCCGATTCTTGCTGGGAAAACAATTCCCAGCACTAGCACACAGTTTGTAGCAAATGGGGAAACCAGATCACAATCCCCCTTCCAGCACATAGGACATTTATATGTAAAATAAAGCTTACTGTACCAGGCAGATGGCTCCTTGATCCCGATCGCAAAAGTCACTGCTAATTACCCGGGAACACTATGGTAGCTAAAGTCCTGACAGGCTGATCGCTTTCAGCAAAATCTTCGGTCTTCTACAGGGACAGCCTGGTCCCAACAGCAGCAGCTTGTTTTTTCCTCACAACTTGGATTCAGTCCAAAAACACCTTTTTCTCTCTTTCTCTTCCTCTCACAACGGCAAGCAGGCCGAGATTCGGGCCTCACACGTGCCTCCCATGCAAACTACCACACCGCTCACACAGAGCTGAGCTCCTTCACTCTTCACTCTCTACAGGGATCTGGCTTCCCAACAGACAGCCCAGGGTCTTTCACTTAGATCCAAAAGGTTTGGTTGGTCAGTTCAGTTGTCAATCACAGCACGGCTCCCTCTATAGGTGCAAAATGGTGCCAAGGATCCAAGAAAAAAATTACTCACCTTAGTAATGTTGTTTCTTCTAATGGAGTCTTGCAGTATTCTGACTATTGCAGTTAGGTCCTACCTTTCAACTGCCCCAGAGAACAAAGAGTTAAACTTTCCATGGCCAGCATGGAATGTTCACTGCGAGCTCGGTGAAGCCCCTGTCTGCTGTTGTTTAAACTCCAGCCATCAGATCTTTACGAGCAATACTCACTAGAAGTTCTGTGTGGAAACTGTAAAACTCACACTAGCCAACTGGCAACTAAATTATATATTAGGGTTTTTTGGTTTCAAAGCAAAGACTCAAGTCAGGAAACCCAAAAAACAAAACACATCCCAAAACACAACACTCACCCAAAATAAAGGAGGGTGAAAAAGGGACACCCCTAGGGTGCCAACACTGCTCCTGCCCACCGACATCCCAAAAACCAGGTTCTGAGAGGGGCGGCAGGGGGGGAGGTCAGCATACAGCAAGACTCCATTAGAAGAAACAACATTACTAAGGTGAGTAATTTTTCTTCAAACAATATGAAGTCTTGCAGTATTCCTGACTGTGCGACTTCACAAGCAGTACCTCCATGGAGGAGGGACAGAACCTACTTTCAAACAGGCTCTGAAGTACTGCTGTGCCAAACCGAGCATCACTCCTAGCCTGGATATCCAGAGAGTAATGCTTGGTGAATGTATGGACTGTTTTCCAGGTGGCTGCTTGATAAATTTCTAAGATATGAATATCCCTGGCAGCAGCCAGAGAAGCAGCTGTACCTCTAGTAGAGTGAGCCCTCAGGCCTGAGGGTGGGGTTCTACCCAATTTCTCATCGCAGAATTGTATGCAAGAGACAATCCACCTGGCAATAGATCTCTTAGTGGCAGGTTTGCCCTTACCAACCTCTCCATATGTGAGGAATAATTGGAGGGACTCAAACCTGTGACCCTTGGTGAGCTCTATGTAGTAGCTGAGGGCCCTTTTAACATCCAGGCTGTGCAGACTCCTCTCTCCAGAGGAGGAATGGTCAGTGAAGAAAACAGGGAGAGACAGACTGGTTAAGGTAGAAATCTGAAACCACCTTAGGTAAAAACTTCCTGTTAGTTCTTAGGACCACTTTATCTCTATGGAAAGAGATGAAATCAGGCTCCACTGACAGGGCTTGCAATTCACTGATACACCTGGAAGAGGTAATGGCTACCAAAAACACAGTTTTCCAAGTCAAGTACTTAAGCTCTGCAGAGGACAAAGGCTCAAAGGGTGGTTGCATAAGCTGAGTAATGCAAACATTAAGGTCCGAAGCAGGAGCAGGGTCCCTAAAGGGGGGACTGGTGTGCAGCAATCCCTTGAAGAACTTACAAAACACAGGATGGGCTGACAAAGAAGAGTGCTTGCCTACTGACAAGAAGGCAGAAACAGCTGCCAAATGCACTTTAAGTGTAGCTGGCCTAAGGCCTAGGCCATTGAGATGGACCATATAGTCCAGAACCATAGGCAACCCAGCAGATTCTGGAGAAATATTCTTATTAGAACACCAAATAGTGAACCTTTTCCATTTGGAATTGTAAGTCTTTCTAGTGGAAGGCTTTCAAGAAGCCTTAAGCATATCCAGAACCCCTTGAGAAAGATGCAGATCAGCAAACTCTAACCCTTCAAGAGCCATGCCTTGAGATTGAGAGACCTGAGGTTCGGGTACCAATCCTCCCCTGAGAGGATATCAATAGGTTGTAATTCCTGGGAAGAGACCGGGAAGGTGGACTGCTAAGGACAGTAACAGGGGGTACCAGAGCTGTCTGGCCCAGTCTGGAGCAATCAGGATTACTTTGCATGGTTGTGACCTTATCTTGACTAACACCTTGAACAGGAGAGGGAAGGGAGGAAAAGCATACAGAAATTTCCCCTCCCAATTCAGGATCAGGGCATCCAGGGGGACTGAGCCCAAGACTGGGGGGCTGCAACAAAAGAGAGGAAGTTGGTGACTGTCTGGGGCTGAAAAAAGATCTATCTGTGGAGTGCCCCATCTCAAGAAAATTGCTTTCAAAACTAGGGGATCTAGGGTCCATTCATGATGGCCCTGGGATATCCTGCTGAGAGCATCTGCTAGAACATTGTCCTTCCCTGGGAGGTGAACTGCTATCAGAGAGGTTTGCAGGGAATAGGCCAGGGATCACAACTTCATTGCTTCTGTGCACAAGGCTGTAGACCGAGTGCATCCTTGCTTGTCGATGTACCACATGGTGGTGGTGTTGTCTGTTCTGATCTGGACCACCTTGTTCTGTACAGATTTGGAAAAGGCTTGCAGTGCCAGAAACACTGCTCTGAGTTCCAAGAGATTGATGTGAAGCAGAGATTCTTGAGGTGACCACAGCCCTTGGGTGGTAAGATCCCCCAGGTGGGCTCCCCAGCCCAGCAGGGAGGCATCTGTGGTGAGTATCACTGAATGAGCCTGAGTGACAAAAGGAACTCCTTGTCTCAAATTGTCCTGATCTTGCCACCATTGCAAAGCCTGGATCAGAGTTCGAGTCACTGGGACTAGTTTGGTAAGGGAATCCTTTCTTTGGGACCAGAAGGCTCTTAAGTGGAACTGAATGTCCCTTATCTGGAATCTTGCTCCCTGGACCACTGCTGTGGAGGCTGCCATGTGGCCCAGAAGCTGAAGGAAATGCCTTGCTGCTCGAGACACCTATAGGGTGAATGAAGAGGCCAGTTCCATAAGGGTCCTTGTCCTGTCCTGGGGAAGGAAGGCTGTTGCCCTTACTGTATCCAGCTCCGCCCCATGAAGGTGATGTGCTGCACTGGCTCGAGAACTGACTTTGGAAGGTTAAGGAGGAATCCTAAGGAAGTGAGCACTTGCTGAGTTATTTGCAAATGTGACTTGACTTGGTCTGGAGACTGACCCACTATGAGCCAGTCGTCCAAGTATGGAAAGATGGAGATCTTTTTTCTCCTTAGGAAAGCAACCACTATTGCCAGGCACTTTGTGAAAACCCTTGGGGCTGATGTTAGGCCACAGGGCATTGCTCTGAATTGATAGTGGCCTGAGGGCAACTCGAACCTGAGGTAGCTTCTGTGGGAGCACCTGATGGGAATGTGAAAATAGGCATCTTTGAGGTCCAGGGAGGCTAGCCAGTCCCCTGGCCTTAGAGAGGGAAGGATTATTCCCATAGTCACCATTTTGAACTTTGGTTTTAAAAGGTGCTTATTCAGATATCTTAGGTCCAGGATGGGCCACCATTCTCCTATCTTTTTGGGGGTTAGGAAGTACCTGGAGTACAATCCTTTGCCCTTGTATAGGGTGGGAACCCTCTCTATGGCTCTGAGAGCCAGGAGGGAAGAAACCTCTGCCTCTAGGGCAAGGGTCTCTGATGGATTTGCAGGCAGAAAGGATCTGGTTCTCCTCGTGGGAAATTTATTGAAGCTGAGAACCAGTCCCTGGCTTACTACTTCCAGGACCCACTTGTCTGATGTCAGAGACTTCCAGTCCTGGACAAAGTAAGCCAGCCTGCCCCCTACAGGTATTGGAGAATTGGCCCGGGCAGACCCATCAGGGTGTCTGCTTGGCAGGGGCTTTAGGCTGAGGGGTGGATGCAGGCTTGCTCATTCCCCATCTGCCTCTTCCTCTGAAGAATGCCCTCTGAGCATAAGAAGAAGAAGAGGGCTGGGCCTGGTAAAAAGGCCTTTGGAAAGACCTGCCCCTGCCCCTGGACTGCTGCCTTTGAGGAGTAGCTTGCCTTTCTTTGGCCTGAGCACTCCTGTAGGTGGTCCTGTACTCATCCATCTTTTTCATGTAGTTCTCTGTCTGCTTCCCAAACAGAGAATTACCAATAACAGGGAAATCCATGGCCTTAGCCTGGGCATCCTGTGATAGGCTAGTACATCTGAGCCAAGCCGTCCTCCAAAGAGCCACAGATGTAGCCATGACTCTTGATGAAACATCACTGGAGTCCACAGCAGCATGCAATTGCACCTTGGATGCCTCAATCCCATCTGCAGCCACCTGCTCCAGCTCCTTGGCAAGCTGGTCAGGGGCCTGTTTAGCCAGAGCCAGCACAGTGTCCCATCTGGACTTCTGATATCTAGCTGTGTAGGCCATATAGTTAGCCTGCCTGAGTCCCAAAGATGCTGCCATGTACTGTTTCTTTGCCATGGCATCAATCCTCCTGGAGTCCTTATCTGGGGGGTGTGATGCCAAGGGGATACTGTATTTGCCTTATCACAGGCAGCAGCCTGCACTACCCCAACATGGCTGTATTGCTGAGAAAGGAACTCCGTGTCTGAGCCTGAAAGAGTGTACCTCTTGTCCATTCGTCTGTCCACAGGAGGTATGGAGTTAGGAGTCTTAAGAATTTTATTTGTCTATTTCCCAAAAGATTTATGGAGGGGAATAGTCTCCTGGACTCTGGGATGTCCATCATTTCAACAAAATCAGGCTCCTCATGATCCTCTACTGCTTCTTCCATAGGAAGCTGGAGGGTTTCAGCCACTTTTTTGTAAAACATAAAGTGAGAAGGGGACTCAGAAAGCCTAGGAGGAGAAACACCTGAAGGTCTGTCTGGGGAGATGTCCGGGTCAATAGGCACATCCAGACTTTCATAATCACCCTCATCATCCTCAAACTCTCCCTCCTCCTCATCTGGTTCATAAAATTCTTCTGAAGTGTAATCCGGAACCGGGGGAACCGACCGAACCGAACCCCTGCCAGATGGTGCCGGTTCGGCCGGAACCGAAGTAAGCAATTGAACTATTCTTATCGCCTTGGCTATCTCATCAGTGGTCGGAGTATGAATTTCTGGATCCGAACCAGACGATTTATCTTTTCTTTTTCTGTTAACTGGAACCGACTCCTCAGAATCGGCTCTCCTTTTGCCCAAAGAAGCATCGCCCTGGTCAGAGGGCACTCCTTCTGGTTCGGTCAGAATCGAACCGGGCTGGCCATCTGGGTCAGCGGACTTCTCGGCCTCCCTTTCCCTCAGTCTACCTACTCTCTTATCCAGGGCAGCTTTGGGAAAATTCTTACAAATTTGGCAGTCTGAATCGAGGAGGTCAAACCCCAGACAATAAACACAGATGGTGTGGGGATCAGCCTTTGCAAAGGCTTCCCAACACACACACTGCAGTGTTGAAACCCAGTGGGCCCGGTTTTTTTCTTGAGTTTCTCAGACATGGCCAATCCTATCCAAAATGTACCCTTTTTTCGGCAATCTGCCAGGCAAGACTCCCCTATCGGTTCCTGACCATGTTACGGGTCTTGGAAAAAAATGTAATAAAATCTGGGTTTTTTTTAGAACCGATAAGGACCAGTTACCACACTCTAAGTAAATTCACAAACTTTTTTTACCTGAACTGATCAGTTCAGCCAAACCGATCCACCATTTACAAGTTCCACACAGAAACTAAATGCAAAACCTATCTAGTACTCACGGTACCACAGACAGAGACTTAAACCGACAGATTCGGGTAGCGGAAATTCTGTAGAAACAGTGAAAAATGACACTTTAACCAACTTTTTTGAACCGAGCAAAGGAGAAATCTCTGGAGTGACTGTTCAGTGAGGCAGAGTAAAGAATCTGACGGTTGGAGTTTAAACAACAGCAGACAGGGGCTTCAACAAAGCTTGAGGTGAACATTCCATGCTGGCCATGTGAAGTTTAACTCTTTGTTCTCCGGGGCAATTGAGAAAGGCAGGACCTAACTGCAATAGTCAGAATACAGCAAGACTTCATGTTGTTTGAAAACTACATTACCCAGAGGCACCTTCCATACAGTCCCATTTCCACAGGCTCTAACTGAGAGTCTCAGTGCTGATTGGCCCAAAGCAAGCTCCATCTTAGAGTCCTCACATACTGATTGGTCCAATTCAACAGTCCGAGACCAAAATGGAGGGCACAACAGAAACAGTCCAGGCTGCAAGAAAGCAGATTAGATCAAACAGCATTTTCATTATTACTCTAACAGATTGCCCAGTAATTAGTTACATTTTTCAAGAGTGCTCACTCTGCCCACTTAGCGACGGCAGAAACGGAGCGCTTAGCCAGCAGCTCGGGCAGGACTTGGGCATAAACACACACAGTCCCCCCATTCAAACTAATTAAGTCTGCAAGCAGGCAGCTCTTAAAGAGACAGTACTTGGAGGCTTTTAAAAGCACTTACTGGGAATGACATTTAAACGGCTTAGATGTCGAACACCTCCAGGCTCTGAGCAATTAGGCAAGCTTTGGGAAGACTTTTGGGAACCCCCATTTGCAGGGGGGATTACAAATGGATTTGTGGGTATTAAAACAATATAGAACACAAGAATACGCAATTTAAAGGTGCATCTAAGATAGAAAATATTTCTGAATAAAAACATGATTCTTTATAGATCTGTGAAGGTGTTTTTAAGGCCCATGGCCTCACTAGCAATAGGAAACATTTGTATTTCTCTTAGTGTAACTGTAGTATCCCGAGGTTAGGGGGTTTTCCTTCTCCTCGTTCCCCCTTCCTTCCAGCCTCTTGCTTGCCCCCCCCCATTCCCACTGACCCCTCCCTATCCCTTTGTTTAGTTTCACGACGTTCAGCACTGGGAAGGGGGGGTTGGGGCATAAGACCCTCCCTGAAGGGCCTGCAAGGGCCAATCTTCTGACCGAATGCCAGGGCCTCCCCTGCTCTACAAAAGGGCTGGGGAGTGGTCATCCAGGGCAGTCGGCAGCATATTGAGGAAGGTGGAGGATGCAGGGAGCCCAGACAAAAGATAAAGATACCTGCATGGTGTCCGTGGCTCCCACGGCGTCACTCCCCTCCATCTCCGGTCCAGGGTGGCAGCAGAGGCAGCAGCAGCAGCATCCGGGTTGGAGCCCGGCTCCCCGACACACCTGTTTTCCTTCCCCTGAGCCCCAAGTGGCATGAGGGGGGGAGCTCTGGGTGGCCGGACCAGACGATGCTGCAGAAAATAGGTCCGGGTGGAAAACGCGCCCGGACACTTTAGTTCCACCGCCCAGCCACCATGCAGGCCAAAAAGAGCCGGGTGGGAGCGACTCCCCAGCCAGATGCCTTGACTTCCCTGTCCACAGTGCTGAACTCCCAGGCCATGGTGGTGAGTGGGCCAAGTGCCCAGCCTTTTCTTTTTTTTTTTCTCGTGCAATATAGGCAGCAGGGGAGGGGAAAGCCAGGGGCACCTTAAATGGGAAAGGGGACACTGGAGAGCAGAGTACCCCCAAAGCAAGTAGGAGCACCGTGTGGCATGAGCTCCAGGGGAGGCTAGTTAGGGGGCTAGAGAAATAACCTAGGGGAAGCAGAGCCTAGGTAGACCCCTCCCACGGAGCCAGACAGGGAGTGGGGAAGGGAAAGCTACGAAAGGGGATTTAGAAAGCTGAAGGCCCAGAGGGACAGGGGAAGGGAGAAGGCTCCAGGTGTGGTCAGCGCCCAGTGGGGTTATTGTATTTTATTCTATTTGTTGTGAGCAGGGCACTGCTGGCACTAGAGGGGCACCGCGTGGTAGAGACCCAGGGAGAGCAAGGTGGGTTGGCCAGTCCTTTTGTCTTGCAGTGGTGCCAGGGTAGGGCCAGAGGCAAAGGCACATAGCCATCCCCTGGCCCAGTGAGGTGAAACATGAGGGAAAAGGGTTCAGGACAGAAAGCCCCATAGGCGCTGCCACCAGGAGGGTTATGACACTTAGGGAAGGGGGTGAGCTCCGCAGAAATAGCCCAAGCAGGACACCTTCATGGGTGCAGCACCCTTTGGGGAGGAAAAGTGTTTGGTGATCTTAGGTTGTCCATGGCAAAGTTTGTTCGGGCAACACCCAGGCCAAACTGTGCTGTTGCCTGCCTAGCATCCCCTAGAGACTGCATTATCTACAAAAACTAAACTGTCTGTTTAAAAATCCAAAGTGTGTGCTTGCTACTGAACTGTTATCAAATTGTGCCCTGGTGTACCCAACGTCCTACTTCACTTTTGTGGCCCGGAGCAGCTTCGCCAGAGCCTGACGCTGACCCAGGGAGGTCCTCGGCCCATCCACCATGTGCAGCAGAACTGCCTACAGTGACACCAGCCTGTGCCGAGGTGCCGCCACAAGTGTTCCCGCATCAGCCCTGCAATGGCAAGTGGTAGAGAGCTGTTAGTGAGGTATCCAGTAGTGAGTTAGTTTAGGAGCTGCCCCGGCTCAAGCTTGAGAGACCACAGTTAACGTCGTGCATGCCCTTTTATTATTTTGCTGGCCACCCGTATGTGTGCACGTGTTCGTGTCGCGCTGCCAAGGCAGCCCGGAAATCATTCTGTCAGCAGTCATCTTGTCGAGAGGTCATCTGGGGCTGGGGACCTGCCAGTGGTCATTGATGTTAATCGTCACGAGAACCATCAGCTGACCAAGAGTCTTCAGCTTGCTGCCCGGAGTCACAAAGGATAACCAAGTTCTTCCTTGACTAGCTAACAGTGTTTCTCATTGTGTTCTATTCATCTGGGGGATGCCCCGTTATGGCCTGTTTACAAAAGCACTTTGTGGGGTCAGTGCTCACCTGCTGATCAGTCGACGCAGAGAAAAGCCCAAGCTTGGTTTGTCAGTTGTTCCATTATCTCGGCCAAGTGCACGCAGGACTTGGACTACAAAGGGTTAACTCCCTGTTCTTGGTTCGACCAATTGTTGGTCCCAATCACATTGTTTTGCTTGTTGTTTGTTTATTATCCCATACTGTTGTAAAACCCAGTTCTCTCATTTGTATTGTCCCTTGCAAATAAATTGTTTGCATCTTGGTTACTGAGTAAGCTTCCTGCCTCTCCTTCCAGATTCGTCTGGCCTGTCCTAAGATTTTTGGGGAACCTTTCGACCTGCCACATAACATTATAATGTAAGAAGTTCAGATGGTAGAAAGGCACAAAATCTCACTTTTTACTAAAACTGCTAACTTTTGTCAGCCATCATTACAATGCAGTGCTTCTCGTATTTTTAACTACATATATAATGATCTTGGGCCATAAGTGTTTTGCTAATAGAAAAGGAAACAAAGGTCAGCCTAGCTCATGACAGCTGGTGTGCAGAGGTTTACTGAACTTGTATGCAAATTGTTCTGCTGGTATGAGTAATTTTATTTTCTGTGCCAAATATATTGTATTAAGAAATGTCAAATTCATTCCACATCATGTACGTAGTGATCGATAATAAGCCTTATTATATTTGGATGACAAATGTACAAACCCAGGTGTTGAACATCAGTGAGATGGGTCACCCGACAATCATGCTTCACCAAATTTGATTTCTATATACATTTGGAAAGCCAAAAAAAAATACTTTTTGCTAGTTATATCACATTGCATTTTAATATAACGGGGAGATAGGAATCACGTGAGCCATTCATGGTAACAGAAAATGTCCGTTACCTACAGTTAAGCCTATATTTGGGATGTGAAACTTTAAGTACTCAGCTGCCATCGTGGCTGCCCAATGCCAATTCTGCTCAGGATTTTAACAGTTAACTAAAAGCTTGCTTTAAGATCCATTAAAGAGCTGATGGCATGTGCAGGAGAATTTTTACAAAACCTAATATTTAGACACAGTTCAGCTTGTGTTTCCCATTAGTGCTGTATTCCTCCTCCCCATTATATATTACTGAGGTCATCAGTATGAAAACAGGATCCTGAAGAGTTTGTCTATTCCTGCTGTATTCTCCTTACCTGAAATCACAGAGCACTGCTTGTAATCTCACAGTTACTGTACTCTCAAGGCAAGAGATTGTGATGTCACAACATAGGATTATGATTTGAAGTAGGGACTATTCTATAGAGGCAGATGGGCTCTAAAGAAACTGTAAGGGATAAAGATCATATATTCATGCACATTTCCTTAGTAATAAATAATGGAGAGGAAACATATATAAAATATAAATGGAATGCAGGCAGAATTGTACCTAATTATTATGCTTTTTTTAACTTATATTTTATTAATTTGATGTAACACACAGCATTATAATTCAGCTCCTCCAGGCAGGCACACTGGCATACAATTTATAAACATCATTTTTACAGTAACATTACATGTAATGTCCCTGAATATTGATACTGCATATGGGGGTTATCACTATAAGTCAATCCACTTAGAACCCCAATAAAAATTCCTCCAAGTCCTTCCAAATATATATTTTACCTAGACCAACATATACAACCATGAGCAGGGGTGTCCAGGATGGTATATCCACATCACTCACCCTATAGAAGGGTATACATACCCATCTATAATCGGTGGCTGTAAAAAAGGAAAACACATGCAGTCACCCCCACAGATGACCACTCCTAGTTTATTCCAAAAAGAACATTCCAAAAATTATATTTATATAATTAACTAAATATTAATAAAGAGAAATCTCTTAATCAAATGCCTTGCATGTTAAACTGCTCTAAACATTACTAACTTAGAAATGCTAATGAGCACAGAGGAAGAGAACGACTGTTAGAACAATGCAAACTTTCAAACAGGCATTTCTCCAACCCAGTCCATCTCATATTTGTAGAAAGTCATTCATCTCAAATGTTCATTCTGCTGTTATTCATGAAATGGAATTTATGGGGAAACAGAACTATTATTTCAACAAGTTCTGTAACTTCTGAAGACAGTACCTTTTACACTTCTCAGTCCCTCTAAATTTAGATCACCACTAGCGATAAGTGATTCAAGTGGCTAACTCCTCTTCAGAGTCTGTGGCCTCCTCCCGTGCTGCAAATTGGTTTTCTATTTTGTCCAGGAGCTTTGAGGCCTCAGACGGCTTGGAAAATTGATAGGTCTTTCCACCATACACTATCCTGAGATGGCAGGCATCAGAAGCACATGGTGCACCCCCAATGCTCGTAACCTTTCCCTTATGCCATCAAAACTTTTGCGTTGCATTCTCGCAGCAAAACTTAAGTCTGGGAAGAGGTGTATTCTGGTTTCATCCCAAGAAAGAGGTGCAAGATTTTTGGCTTGTTGCAATATTAGGTCCCTTTCAGATGTGGTATGGAATTCCAGCATGAGAGTACGTGGAAACAGTGATCCCGTTGCTGTCTTACAGCGACCACCACAAAGGGTTAATCCGATAAGCTTTAATTAACTTAAAGGGCAGTTCTAGATGCAATAGATCCTTTAACCATGTCGCAAAAACGCTATAGAGTGCTCTCCCTCTGTGTTTTCTGGTAGCCCCAGTAAACGAAGATGTGTAGCTCTAGCTGTATTTTCCAAATTCTCTAACCGTCTCCGTAGTACATCATTTTCTTTAACTAGGTCGGCCGTTGCCACGAGGGCCTTATCAGCTTTTTTATTCGCTCCTTTAACATCTTCAGCAACTATATCCACCTTGGAGTGGAGTTGCTTAAGCTCCGAACTGAGCTCCTCGATTTTGCGATCCAATCCCTTGAATCGCACGCAGAAATGCAACGTTAGATGGTTGAGGTCCTTCGTGGTCGGGAGCATCAGGGAGAGGATCTTTGCTGCCTCCAGCTTTCAGGTCTTTCTGACGGATTCCTTCTGGCGGTACTCCCGCTTTACTTGTTCGGCCCATGGTCGACTCACCCAAGATCGCACAGCTAGAATTTTTATATCTGGTGGTAGCTTTTATAATGCTCTATTGAGTTAGGCCAATGAAAAAGAGATCTCTCTATAATAAAAGTTGTTTTTAATGATTGAAGTTGTCTAGAAGTGGAGCTGTGACGATAAGCTGCTCACAGCTCAGTTGCTGGCCACACCCCCTATTATTATGCTTTTTAAAGTTTCCTTTGAGGTGTCAGTAACTCTTTAAGCAATATGGCATGACCAGGGGTTAGAGTAGCAGTCAGATAGTCACCCGCAGGGTGTAGTATGACACAAGGTACAGCCAATGTCACATTGCCTTAGTCTACTATTAGACAAGGGGGTATGCAGTCATAAGAGAATAATGCGTGTCTTGGGTGCTTGTTAGGCATGAGGCTTAGCCAAGTGCCACAACCACCAGAGAAGTGCATTATTCCCCTGTGACCGCACAGCCTGGAGTGTGTTACCACATTTATAAAAATGGGCTTTTAGTTGTTTAAAAAAACATTTAGTTATGGTGAGGTGTGTGGTTGTCAGAAAATAATCAATGGTCATGATATTTTTTGACCAACAAGGTTCCAAGACTTTCATGGCCCATTTTATAACTGACTATTATAAAACAAACAAACCTGAGCGTGCCTTATAGTTACTGTAAAAATATTTTAAATAAGTGTTAAGTTTCCCTTTTGAATGTTTTCCTCATTGGGAAGGAGATTTTTAATATAGTAGTCCATCCGCCATCTGCCCACGAATGCTGGTTCAGACTGTCAGAAAGTAGCTTTACAGTCATTTAGCAGTACCAGGGGACTGAATGCTACCTTTTTAAAAGAATTCATGTACCATGGTAATAAGGCCTTATGTGATAGTTTAACAAAGATTATAGTAAGATTCTATACCCGGCCCGGCGGCACTGAGAGGTGAGGCACTGGATGTCACACCTCGCACCACACTGGCGACCTGGGTTTAGATATGGACTCGAGTTGTGGGGGTCGATCAGATTAGGAGGAGAAGATGGAGCATCTGGAGTACTGCTCTGCTCTCCTGGGAAGGGAGGGTTACAGTGGAGGGTGCTTGCTTGGCCCCTAGTGTCGGCTAAGGGTACGGCAGCCATGACTGTTCAGAATGGGGGCAGAGTGGCAGCTGTCAGTGTCCCACATATGGAAACATGCATAGGAACATGTGGGCAGAATTGCACACACACTCCTCGGGCACAGAAAAAATGCAAAAATGGTGGACTACTGAGCGGCTGACATCCAGCTGTCTGGTAGCCCTGCATATGATGAATACATGATCATGGTGCTTCACGTGAAGGTGAACCCTGCACCTGACAAATACATGATCCCTGTGCCTTGCACGAAGGTGGGCCCTGACGGAAAAGCAGGTTGACAGAGCTAGGATGGCTGGCATCTGGTGGGCTGCTCAGGGGCAGAAACAACACCATGTGAAAAAAAATGAGGGGTTTGCAGGCCTTTTTAAGAAGTATGAGCTGGGTGAACGTTTCCCAGTTTTGGTTTCACAAGGTTTTATTTAACTCTAAAAACTGATTAGCATTTTGCTCATAAAAGTTATAAAACATTGTGAAAATGCATAGCACTTGCCTCACTGTGTTTAACAAACATAACACTTCTAGAAAACCTACATAAATCCTTTCTGTACAGTTAGTATTGTCCCAAGAAAAAAACTGTTAATCAATTATTTAAAACCCTGGTTTCACCTCAGTCTGTCAAGTGCTGAAAAAGTTTTCAAATTTCTGTATTTCACAAAGCTGGCAAAATGCAATGTTTCTTACGCAACGTTTTTTTTTTTTTTCAACAATTTGGGTTTTCTTTATTTATTTATTTAAAAGTTTTACCAGGACAGCATGCTGAGCAGACTACTGCTCGATTCCAGATGCATCCTGGGGGTAGGGGGCTATGGGATAATACATACAGAGTACAATGTACAATAACAGCAGGCAAGAAATCTAAGAGCTGTACAATACAAGTAGGTAGTTGCACAAGGTAGAGACAATACAAGAATCAGAATACCCAACACTTTGTTCCAGTCACATAAAGGAGAAGTTAGGACCTGGTGACAGATCATTAATTTAGACGCATGAACAGATGGAGGAGAAATGTGCTTTGAGGAGGGTGTTGAGGTGCTGAGTGGGGGGGCATGCCGAATGTACACAGGAAGGGAGTTCCACAGTTTAGGCATGAAATATTTAAAGGCTGCCTGGCCTGCAGCGGTGGACATGTGTGAAACGGCCAAGGAATGGGAGTCGCTGCTCCTAAGTGAGTACACAGGAAGGGATGGAGTCGTAAGGACTGAGGTGAGGTAGGGAGGCAGGGACTCAGTCCAGAACTTAGCTGTGATCCTAGCACAGTGGGACTGTCTCCAGTCCTGAAGTGATGGGAGGTTGAGGGTCCGGTAGAGGATGCAGTGATGGGTGGGGGGAGGATAGTCAAGGGCAAAGTGACAGAAGGAGTGGAAGAGGGGGTCCAGTCTGGCTAGGATGGACTTGGGAGCAGCACTGTAGACCTGTAAACTATATCTCCATAGTCAAAAATAGGGAAAATCATTTTCTGCACAATTGCGCTATTGCACAATTCAGAAATTACAGGACTTTGTGCCTGGCAGCACCTATCAAATGTTATTTTTCAGTGATGGGTTTTTCCCACAGATTGTAGATATTGGCCTGGATATTCAGACTGCGCCAGGCGTTCATTCACATATCGGGCCTGTGTAGTACAGTATGGTCTGCATGCCCATTGGTCCACGCAGTGGACCAATAGGTGTACAGACCGTACTGTACGCTGTCATTCGGCGGGTGGCTGGGCAGCATCACGAGGGGTGCTGCCACCCCCGATGATGGGGGTGCTGGGTGGCAGGGACCCTGTGGGTGGGTGGGGGGTTATACTGGACCACCAGGTAACGCTTTCTTTTCACAGCAGCCCACAATCAGGTGACAGGGGGCATACTGCTAGCCCACAAGGGTATCTCATATTACTACAGTCCGTGATCGGGTGAAGGGGGTTACCACTGGACCATCAGGGCTCCGTCACTATTACTACAGCCCGCCATCGGGTGAAGGGGGGCTTACCACTGGACCGCCAGGGATCCTTAGGATTACAAATGCCTGAGATCAGGCAAGGGGGGTGGGGGGGTCCACTGGATCACCAGGGTTCCATTAACTTTACACATGCCCATGATCGGGCGAGGGGTGGGCTACTGAACCACCAGGGGGGTCTGTGTGCCCAGCAATGGTGTTCTGGGTGGGCAGGTGGCAACCCACGGCTGCCAGCTGCTGTGTTGTACTGTGCAATTCAGCAACCCACCTGTGGGTGTCTGGGACTTGTTCCTGCTTTTTCAGGGCACAACTTTGCGCCCCCTTGTGTGGCGAGTGCAGTTGCGCTGACATATGCCCACACATCCTGGGCTGAATATTGGGATGTGCTGCATATGCATGGCATGCCCCCTGCATCTGGGCGCCTATTATTATCACCAATGCACCTCAGTCAAGGCTGCACCGCATTGCCTACCCTTTAAATATCATGCCAGGGCGCATTGGAGGTTGTGCATGACACAACCCTGTTGCGCCAGGTGCAACCCCTTTGAATATCTGGGCCATTGTGTTTGGCAACAGATATTATATATTTTTCCATGAGCAAGAAAAACCTTACCACAACATGTTTTTTTCTGCACCTTGGGGACTTTGTGCAGAGTTAAATTCTACAAAATTATTTTAAAAGTTCTGCAAAAATCTATGAATGGGGGTCAGGGTTTGACAGTGTCCCTCAACACATGGTCGGTTTCAGTTGATACTACCTTAGATGGAATTCTGTCTCACAAGTCCACCACATTTTGTGAAATAATATCTCCATTCTTTCTAAATTTTCCTTCCTTAGTTCCCACTTACTATATGTCATCTAGTTCAAGTACCTGGGTTTCCGTGTAGCCTCTGGGCCCTGGAAAATACAAAATATACTTCAGGGCGTTCACTCATTCAATGACACCCATATGCAACACCCGAACCAAGGAACTGCAGATTATGACTCTCCAACTAGATTCAGAAAATGATGTACTCAGATAACAAGTAAATATCAAACTGGTACATGAATATTCAGACCCACCAATGTTTCATGGCAACCTAATCATTTCCTTAGGGTGAGTTACAGTGATCCCCAGTTTTTATAAGCTGGTGTGTAGCACCCCTGGATGTCTTATGTCTTTCTAGTTGAACGAGAGCTGACTTGCCTTGGTGATGTGCTTTTTTGTTGCCTGTTAATTTTTTTCAGTATATTTAAAACAGTGACTTGCTAGGAGTGCTGAACTTGATACGGAAGGATGAACTTGGAATAACCTAATATTTATAAATATATGGAAGAAATTACAGGCAACAAATAAGCATATACCCAGAGCGAGTTCCCCATTCATTCAAGCAGAATAACTAAAGACATCCAAAGGTGCTACACATCAGTTTAATAAGTCATTTTGTCCTCTAGCTCTCTCATCTTGTGAGATATTTTACATATCTATAGCTATAATGGCCTGGGCTGGCAGAGGTTAGAGTAGCAAGCTGTGAATGAGCTTGTTACATCTAGCAGACCTGGGTTTGATTCCCACAAACTCCACTTATATACAGTGTGAACCCTGAGCAAGTCACTTAATCCCCAGTACTCCTGGGTTGCCCCTGCAAATAAGCGTTGTATCTAGTGGGCAGGCCTTATCTGGTTATCAAAGAATAATCAAAACTATTTTGTAGCATAATTTGATGGGATGGAGTTATTTCTTTCATCAATATGGACACTATTATCAGTTTTTAATTTATATCTCTCTGTAAAGCAAATTATTCTATAACTGTGGTTGTATTATGTACAGGACAATTAAAAGCAAACTTTTTGCTAAATAGCTTTTGTAAACTTACGTACTATCATATCTCTCCTTACTCTTATTTTCTCTGTTACAAACCCCAGGCCAGATAATTTGGTATCACAGTTTAGATCCTCCCTGCCATGTATTATTTTTTTTCCTCTCCTCCAGACTCGCGCCACTATACTTAGGGTTGAGAACGCATTTCAGTGTTCAATTACAATTTAGCTGTCAATAGGGTAACGCCCAACACTGCTTCAATCACTCAAATCAAAAGGAACACCCCTGCAACCTTCTTTCTTCTTTCTTCTTCCTTCCTTCCTTCCTTCCTTCCTTTCTTCCTTTCTTTCTTTCTTTCTTTGAAAATCAGTGACCAGGAAAGGCACACTGAGGCAAGGCTTGTTTCTAGGTGGGACCCGGGGGAAGGGAAGAGGAGATACAATAAAACACCCACAATAATTGGTGCTCAGTACAAATAAAGTGCAAAGTACAATATAACATGGGACAAGTGCAAATAAAAGCAGCAAGGTGCAATGAACAGCAGTAATGTACCAACAGAGAGACCTGTACAGGGGAATGATGGCAGTGCAGAAGTAGGAAGGTAGGAGCCTGATACAGGCTGAGGTATGTATATTATCATACCCCGGGAGAGAGAGTGAACGGCTCCCCAGAAATGGCTGCCCACAGCCTTTGAAAATGGAAGTTTGTCGGTGCTGCTACAAACTTAAATGTAACTACCCAAACTAAGTTAAAAAAAAATGATTTTTTAAATAGAACCACTAACCGGATGCATATGCACTAGCATGAGAGCGCTGGCACATAAGCAGTGTTTTCCTTTAGCCCTAGTACAGCAGGTCCACCATAAAACTGCTTCAGACAGTCACTGTTGGAGACAGGGTGGGGAGGAAAGGGCAGAGCACTATGATATATTCTGGGCCTGCCCTCGCCTAGCTTCTTTTCTAGCCTCCATTGAGATGGCAATAAAAGAGATTTTTGACCCACAGTTGCAACTCACCGAACATGTATACCTATTTTTGTTATATCCGATGGGGCTGAAAGATGCTACAACTAGATATCTCTTAGGTATCCTCTTATTAATGGTGAAAAAATGCATTACAAAATGGTGGCTTACAGCAGAAATTCCCACTATAGAAGATTGAATCACACTGGTTAACTCTATATACACTCTGGACATATTAACCCATATTTGACAGCTGGAGGATAGAGGGGGGAACAAATGGAAACAGATGGGTTCTATTTGTAATGACCAGGGACCCCACTTTTGCCCCTTGAGAGGTTGCTACTTCCATTACACAGAGAGGATTTAGGGGACTCTTCCTGCTTGACAGTCCAATGTGAAGGACATGTGGGGCCTGCATGCTGCACATTTAGATATTTAATCACGTTAAAATAGAGTTGAAGGACAGATAAAATGTTGAACATTATGTAGTATATAGCATGGCATGAAAGTGTCACACCTGGAGGTAACAAAGGAAGTCTGTCCGGTCCAGACCAAATTGTTGCTGTAACTCCGCAATGGATTCCATTCCTGCAGCTAAGCATAATTGACTTAAGTATACTATATTCTGTCTTTGCCAGTCTGGACATGTGTTATCAATGCGTGCTGGTGCGAACCCCTCCAGATTTGCAAGACGACACATCCAGATCAGCTGGAGTGCTAACCCCATGGCTGCCACAACATCTCGCCACACCTCTTTCACTTTAACAATCAAGAGATTTGTGGAAAGCCCAGCCCTCCCTTTCCACTCACTCTCTCTCTCTCTCTCTCTCTCTCTCCCCCCAAGCATATTTTTAATCATATCTTGGAAGGGTAACAGTTCCCTCACCATTTCTAGCCACTGAGGGCCTAGACCATACGTATGCCAATGGAACAGTATGCAGAGCTAGGCCGCAGCATAATACAAATACAAGCCCAGGAGGCCCAGGCTACCCTTACTCTTGGGAAGCATTAAAGTAGAGAGCCTGATTCAAGGCCACATCGCCCCCACCCACCCCAGATATATCTGGTGATGGCTTTTCGCCATTTCCTCCAATCCTGCTGTGGCACAGATAGGGCAACATTGTGAAAAACATACAAGAACTGGGGCAGGACCACCATTAGATAGGGGCCCATAATTTACCTCATAGAGTCTTTTTTGATCATGCAGGATTCTAATACCCAGGTACTTAATGTCTCTGAGGCCCCAGCAGAACGAGTATTGTTGCCTCAGTTGTGGGCTTGGATTATAATAACATGGGGGAACTTAAGGTTTAGTAGTGTTTAGTCTATAAGATGAGATAGCACTAAAGCAGTCCAATATACGGAAAGAAAAAATTACTCACCTTAGTAATGCTGTTTCTTCTAATGGAGTCTTGCTATATTATGACAGTAGCAGTTTGTCCCACCACTAGAACTGCTCCGGAGGTGAAATGGTTAATACCATTCCAAAATAGAACTTTGAGCACGAGCTCTAAGAAGCAGCTCTATCTGTGTAATTTCAAACCTGAACTGTCAGATCTTTCAAAAAACTCACTAAGGTCTGTGTGGAAGCTGTAACCTACACTAGCCAAATGGCTACCTAAATATTAACAACCATTGCTGGTCCCAACACCCAAGACTCAAGTCAGGGGACCAGAACTACTAACACAATTCTAACAACATGAGAATAAAACAACAGTATAATAAAACACACACACCCCAAACTCCCAAAAGGGGAGAAACGCTAAAAGGGCATAAAATAGTGCCCACACTAAGTTGCCCGCACCCCACCCAAGTAGAAGTTCTGAGAGGGGCAGGCTGGGGGGGAGGTCATAATATAGCAAGACTCCATTAGAAGAAACAACATTACTAAGGTGAGTAATTTTTTCTTCAAACAACATGAAGTCTTGCTATATTATGACAGTAGCAGACTACACAGTAGTACCTCCATGGAGGAGGGGCAGAACCTACTTAGAGAATAGGCTCTGAAGAACAGCTGTGCCAAACCGAGCATCTCTCCTGGCCTGGACATCCAGGGAGTAATACTTGGTAAAAGTGTGTACCGTTTTCCAAGTAGCAGTCTGGCATATATCTAATATAGGGATGTCTCTGGCAGCAGCTAGAGACGCAGCTGTACCCCTGGTAGAATGAGCCCTCAAGCCAGAGGGGGGATCTCTGCCCAGTTTCTGATAACAAAATTGGATACAAGAGACAATCCACCTGGCAATTGATCTCTTAGTGGCAGGTTTGCCTTTCCCAACTTCACCATAGGTAAGGAAAAGTTGGAGGGATTCGAACCTGGACCTTTGGTACGCCTATAGTAACTAAGAGCTCTCTAACATCCAGGCTGTGCAACCTCCTCTCACCAGAAGAGGAGTGATCAGTGAAAAATACTGGAAGGGAGATAGATTGGTTAAGATGGAAATCTGAAACCACCTTAGGTAAAAACTTCCTATTAGTCCTAAGGACTACCTTATCCCTGTGGAAAGAAATAAAGTCAGTTTCCACTGACAAGGCTTGCAACTCACTTATGCATCTAGCAGAAGTGATAGCCACCAGAAAAACAGTTTTCCAAGTTAGATACTTAAGCTCTGCAGAAAACAGAGGTTCAAAAGGGGGTTGCATTAACTGGGCAATACAAACATTAAGGTCCCAGGCAGGGGCCGGTTCCCGAAAGGGTGGATTAGTATGGAGTAATCCCTTAAAAAACTTGGAAAACACAGGGTGAGTGGAAAGAGGGGATGACTTTCCTGCTGACACAAAAGCAGATACAGCTGCCAAATGGACTCTCAGGGTAGCTGGTCTGAGACCCAAGGAATTAAGATGGACCATGTCATCTAATACAATGGGCAAATCAGCAGATTCTGGGGAAATATTTTTCCCAGCACACCAAATGGAAAACCTTTTCCATTTAGAACTATAAGTAGCCCTAGTGGAAGGCTTTCTGGAAGCCTTTAGGATTTCAAGAACACCTTGAGAGAGTGTAAATCAGCAACTTAACCCTCAAGAGCCAGGCCTTGAGGTTGAGGGATTTGAGGTCCGGATACCAAACCTTTCCCTGGGCACAAGTTAACAGGTTGTGAATCCTGGGGAGGCAAAGGGAAGATGGATTGTCAGTGACAGAAGGAGTGGGTACCAGGGCTGCCTGGCCCAATCCAGGGCAATCAGAATCACCCTGCAAGGCTGAGATCTGATTTTGACTAATACTTTGAATAGGAGAGGGAAGGAGGAAAGCATAAAGAAACTTCCCCTCCCAATCCAGGAGAAGGGCATCCAGGGGGACTGTGCCCAACACTGGAGGTCTGCAACAGAACAGAGGAAGTTTGTGATTGTCTGGGGCTGCAAAGATCTATCTGAGGGTGCCCCATCTGGCAAAGACTATCCCAGCACTTGAGGATCCAGGGACCATTCGTGATGGCCCTGGGAAATCCTGCTGAGAGCATCCGCTAGGACATTGTCCTTCCCTGGAAGATGAACTGCTATGAGGGAAGTGTTCAGGAATAGGCCAGAGACCACAACTTCATTGCCTCGTGCACAAGGTCAAGACCGAGTGCCCCCTGTTTGTTGATGTACCACATTGTTGTGGTGTTGTCTGTTCTGACTTGTATCACCTTGTTGTGGACAGATGCAGAAAATGCTTGAAGAGCTAAAAAGACAGCTCTGAGTTCCAGCAAATTGATGTGGAGCAGAGATTCCTGGGGACCACACTCCCTGAGTGGAAAGGTCGCCCATGTGGGCTCCCCAACCCAGAAGGGAAGCATCTGTAGTGGAGTCAAATTGTGAGCAGGGGGAATGAAGGGGACCCCCAATCTTAAATTGCTCTGATCCTGACACCACTGGAGGGCCTGGATCAAGGTTCGAGTCACTGGGACCAACTTGGAAAGGGGGTCTCTTCTCTGAGACCAATAGGTTCTTAAGTGAAACTGAATGTCTCTCATCTGAAATCTTGCTCCCTGCACAACAGCTGTGGATGCAGCCATGTGTCCCAGGAGCTGCAGAAAGTGTCTTGCTGGTCGAGAGACCTGCAGGGTGAAGGAGGAGGCCAGAGTCACTAAATTCGTCACCCTTTCTAAGGGAAGAAAAGCTCTGGCTAGCTTTGTGTCCAACTCTGCCCCTATAAAGGTGAGTACCTGGACTGGTTCCAGAACCAACTTTGGTAGATTTAGCAGAAAGCCCAGGGAGGTGAGAAGCTGCTGGGTAACTTGCAGGTGAGATTTTACCTGTTCTGGGGACTGGCCTACAATGAGCCAATCGTCTAGATAGGGAAAAACAGCAACCCTTTGATTCCTTAAGTGAGCCACTGCCACTGCTAGACACTTTGTGAATACCCTTGGAGCAGAGGTAAGGCCGAAGGGCATTGCTCTGAACTGGTAATGACCTGAGGGTAGTTCAAATCTGAGGTACTTTCGATGGGAGCTTCTGATTAGGACGTGGAAATAGGCATCCTTGAGGTCCAGGGAGGCTAACCAGTCCCCTGGCCTTAGGGAGGGTAAAATCATTGCCAGAGTTACCATTTTGAACTTTGGTTTCAAAAGATGCTTGTTCAGATATCTGAGGTCTAATATGGGCCGCCATTCTCCTGTCTTTTTTGGGGTAAGGAAGTATCTGGAATACAGACCCCACCCTGGTGCAGGGGAGGAACCCTTTCCACTGCTCTGAGAGCCAACAGATTGAGACCTCTGCTTCCAGAGCAAGGGTCTCTGAAGCACTTGTAGAAAAGTCTGGTTCTCAACTTGGGAAACTTTTTTAGGCTGAGAACCAGACCCTGGCTTACTACTTCCAGAACCCACTTGTCTGAGGTTAAAGAAGCCCAGTTCTGACTGAAGTAAGCCAGCCTGCCCCTACCAGTAAAGGAGACCTGCCCTGGGCACCCCATCAGGGTGCCTGCTTAGCAGGAGCTTTAGGCTGAGGGGTGGAGCAGGCCTGCCCACCCCTCGTCTGCCTCTGCCTCTGAAGAAGCCCCTCTGAGCATAGGCAGAGGAGGCCTGAGTCTGGTAAAAGGCCTGTGAATGGCCTCACCCACCCCTGGGGGTATGCCTCTGAGGAGTGGCTTGCAGCTCCTTAGCTTGGGCACTTTTGTGAGTAGTCCCATATTCATCCATCTTTTCATGTAATTCTCTGTCTGCTCCCCAAACAGAGAATTTCCCACCACAGGAAAATCCATAGCCTTAGTCTGGGTATCCTGTGACAGACTAGTACACCTGAGCCAGGCCAATCCACGAAAAGCTACAGATGTGGCCATGACCCTAGAGGAAACATCATTAACATCCACAGCAGCATGAAACTGTACCTTAGAAGCCTCAATGCCATCAGCAGCCACCTGTTCTAGTTCACTAGCAAGCTGGCCATGGGCTTGCTTGGCTAATTCCATAACAGTATCACATCTAGATTTCTGATACCTAGCTACATAAGCCATATAATTTGCTTGCCTGAGTCCCAGAGAGGCTGCCATATACTGTTTTTTCGCCATGGCATCAATCTTCCTGGAATCCTTGTCAGGAGGATGTGGCCAGGGTATTAGCTTATCACAGGCTGCAGCCTGAACTACCCCAACATGACTGCATTGCTGAGAAAGGAATTCTGTATCAGGACCTGACAATGTGTACCTTCTGTCCATCTTTTATCTACAGGAGGCACAGAATTAGGAGCTTTTAAAATTTTATTGTTTGCTTCCTAAAAGACTTATGCAAAGGAATAGACAATCTCCTAGACTCTGGAATATCAATCATTTCTACAAAATCAGGCTCCTCTTGCTCATCCACAGCTTCTTCCAAGGGAAGCTGGAGGGTTTCAGCAACTTTTTTATAAAACATAAAATGAGATGGGGACTCAGATAGCATAGGGGAGATTCTAGAGGTCTGTCTGGGAAATGTCCGTTCAATGGGCACACCCAGACCTTCCCAGCCACATTCATACTGTTCATAATTATCCTCCCTCCTCTGGTTCATAAAATTCCTCAACATCATATTCCTGAACCACTGGAACCGGACGAACCGACCTTTTGCCAGATAGTATGGCGGTTTGGACGGAACCTGAGACAGTGACTGGACAATTTGTATGGCTTTTGCTATCTCTGCAGCAGTTGGAGAAGGGTTTTGGACCCAAACCTGCTGACTTTCTTCTTTCTTTACTGGAATTGGTTCCTCAGAACCAGCTTTTCTTTTGCCCGAGGAAGTCTCACCCTGGTCAGAGGCACTCCCTCCGGTCGCTGCACCGAACCGGCTGGCCATCCGGTCAGCGGACTTTTGGCCTCTCGCCCCTGAGCCTGCCCAATCTCTTTTCCAGGGTGGCTGCAAGGAAATTCTTACATATCTGGCAGTCTGACTGAGGTGGTCAAACCCCAGACAATAGACACATGGTGGTGTGTGGTCAGCCTTGGCAAGACTTCCCCACAGACATCACAGTGTTGAAACTCAGTGGGTCTCGGTTTTTCTTTTGGGTTTCAGACATAATGCCAGCCTAACCAGAAAACTTGCCCTTTAAATGGCAGTGCCAGGCAAGACACCCTTATTGGTTCCTAACCGTGTCACGGTATTGGAAAACCGTAATAAAATCCATTTTTAGAACCGATAAGAACCGGGAACCGCACTCTAAAATGTTAAACTTAAAGTTAATAAGTTTTAAACTCAGCTGATCGGTTCAAACCGAACCGATAAACTTACAAGTTCCACACAGACAAAACCTTTAATTTACTTACGATTACCACAGACAGAGCTTGAACCGAACGGTTTTGCGGTTAAAATAAAACTATTCTCGGTTGAATCGAACCGAGAAAACACTGTTTAAATGGAGAAATGAACCAAGCAGTAGGAGAAATCTCCGGAGCGACTGTTCAGTGAGGCGGAGTAAAGAATCTGACAGTTCAGGTTTGAAATTACACAGATAGAGCTGCTTCTTGGAGCTCGTGCTCAAAGTTCTATTTTGGAATGGTATTAACCATTTCACCTCCGGAGCAGTTCTAGTGGTGGGACAAACTGCTACTGTCATAATATAGCAAGACTTCATGTTGTTTGAAATGTCCGGAATCATGTTTTCAGGGTCTCCTACAAATAGGAGTACATCCTCAGCGTAAAGTGCTGCACAGTGTTCCCTGTCCCCTGCCTGTTCTCCTGAATTGCCTGAACGAGGGGCTCAATGTACAGAGCAAATAACAGTGGGAAAAGTGGGCACCACTGATGGGTGCCGTGGCTCAGGACATAGGAAGAAGTATGGCCATTCACCTTAATAAAGACCTGTGGGGAAGTGTGGAGTCTCTGTAGATGGGCAAAAAACTCCCTTGAGAAACCCAGCTGTGATAACGTGGCTAAGAGATTGGGCCAAGACACCATACTGAATGCTTTTTCAGTGTCTAGGCTAACCAGAATGGATGGTATCTGATAGGTGTGAATGTGATGTAATATATGCAGCGTGCGCCTGATGTTATCTTCTGTTTGCCTAGTACAGACAAAGCCGGTCTGGTCAGGTGCATTAAAGCAGGGAGTAATGGATCCAGACGGTGAGGTAGTACTGCCATGAAGTTTGTAGTCTGTGTTCAAGACCAAAATCAGCCTATACACAGCATAGTCCGTGGGGTTCTTCCCTATTTTAGGAATGACTGAAATCGAGGCATCTTACCCCATTCTCAGTATCTCACCCCCTAGGAACATCTCATTACAGGCTTTTAGCAGTGGAGGCAACAACAGGAGCTCTCCTTGAGTCTTGCACAGTGGTAGCACAACAAAGTAGTGAAGTCTTTTTAGCAAATCAGTTTGGGCGACTGCCTTTACAGCGACTGCTAACAGGAGCGACTGTTTTTTCAGTGATACTCCGAGCCAATGTGCGACTCGGAGTTAGAATCCACTAGATGGGGGGGAGTTTGGAGGGTGCAGGGGGGCACAGTCCCCCTGCAAAACAATAGAACCAGTCCTACCTTAATTGTGTGATTGCTGCTGGCTGTTATCGATATTGATGCCCTGCAAGAGTGCACATGGTAGCTTGGAGGACTACAGATAATACGTCTTAGGAGGTACTAGACGGCACCGCTGGTGCCCCAGATGCTGTAGGTTGTACATGCCGGACATTCGGGTAATGAGGCGGACGGTACAAAGCATCCACTAGTTGGAGTGGGTTGCTCCTGTGAACCTGCCCACCAGGAATATTTAAGCAGTTTGGCATACAATTCTGGCCTGCAATTAAGATATATGTGCTGAAATGTGTGTCGCTGATATTGGCGATCGCTGTAATTTGTGTCGCTATTATTATTTCACTGAAATTGCGTGAGCTGTAATTGAATCGCTGAAATCACACAGAGCCTGCACAGTTAGAAACATAAACATTGACGCCAAATAAGTCCCACCCAGTCTGCCCATTTTCTCTACCTGCTGCAAAAACTTCAGACCCTACTTGATACATAGAAATATAGAATTTGATGGCAGATAAGGACCGCTTGGCCCACCTAGTCTGCCCATTTTCCTACCTGATGGATAAGCTGCAGATCCTAGTTAACCAACAGCCTACTTCCTCCTACCCCCCATTAGGACTGCCTTATGTCTGTCCCATGCATTCTTGAATTCCTAAACTGTTCTTGACTCCACGACCTCCACTCCTCAGGAAGGCTGTTCCATGCATCCACAACCCTCTCCGTGAAAAAATTATTCCTCGCATTACCTCTGAGATGCCCCCCATTTTCAAATTGTGCCCCCCTTGTTCTTGCACATCTCTTTTTCTGAAAGATACTGCCCTCTTGGACTTTGTTGATTCCCTTGAGATACTTGAAAGTTTCTATCATGTCCCCCCCCTTTCCTCAAGGGTATACATATTAAGCTCCTTTAGTCTCTCTTCATATGGCTTCTGCTGCAGACCCTGCACCATTTTAGTTGCCCTCCTCTGGACTGCCTCCATCCTGTCTATGTCCTTGCACAGATGTGGTCTCCAGAACTGAACGTAGTACTCCTGATGGGGTCTCACCAACTGTCTGAACAGAGGCATAACAACTTCCTGTTTTCTACGGGTGATGCCTCTCCCTATACATACCAGTATCCCCCTAGTCATCCTTACTGCCTTCTCACATTGCTTGCTTGCTTACATTTAGGTCATCTGATATGACTACCCCCAGGTCCTTTTCCACTTGTGTTGTTGTTGTTAATACCACCCCCCACTGTGTACTCTTCCCCTGGGTTTTTGCTTCCCAGGTGCATTACTTTGCACTTCTTTGCATTGAATCCTAGCTGCCATACTTCTGACCATTCCTCCAACCTTGCCAAGTCCCTGCTCATCCTTTCCACTCCCCCTTGTGTATCAAACTGTTGCAGATCTTTGTGTCATTTGCAAAGAGGCATATCTTTCCTTCCAGTCCCTCTGCAATGTCACTTATAAAGACATTAAAAAGGACCGGACCCAGTACTGAACCTTGCGGTACCCCGTTAGTAACCTCCGTTTCTTCGGAGTGGACTCTGTTTACTATTACCCTCTGTGTCCCGTTGTTCAGCCAATTTTTTACCCAGGCTACCATCCTGTCCCCCCCTCCCACCTTTCCTCAAGGGTATACATACTAAGCTCCTTTAGTCTCTCTTCGTATGTCTTCTGGTGCAGACCCTGCACCATTTTGGTTGCCCTTCTCTGAACTGCCTCTGCCCTATGTCCTTATGGAGATGTGGCCTCCAGAACTGGACACAGTACTCCAGATGAGGTATCATTAATGATTTGTACAGAGGCATCACCACATCCTTTATTCTGCTGGGTATACCTCTCCCTATGTACCACAGTACTCCACTGGCTCCCCCCACAGCCTTGGCACACTGTTTGGCCACCTTTAGGTAATCTAATATGATTACTCCCAGATCCCTTTCCTGTTTGGTGGCCATCAGTTTCCCCCCAACATGTAAGCCTCCCTTGGGTTCCTGTACCTCAGATGCATGATTTTGTACTTCTTTGCATTGAATCTTAGCAGCCACACTCTTGACCATTCCTCTAGTTTACCAAGGTCCCTCCTAATTCTTTTCAACCCTCCTGGAGTGTCTACCCTGTTGCAGATCTTAGTGTCATCTACAAACAGACATACCTTTCCTTTCAAGCCCTCCGCAATGTCACTTATGACAACACTGAATAGGACTGGCCCCAGAACTGATCCCTGTGGCAACCCGCTGGTCACCCTCCTTCCCTTGGACTGAACTCCATTTACCACCACCCTCTGTGTTCTATCCATCAACCAATTTCTAACCCAGTTTACCACCTTGGGACCCATTCCCAGGCTGCCTAGCTTGTTTACAACTCTCTTATGTGGAACAGTGTTGAAGGCCTTGCTGAAATCCAGGTAGGCCATATCCACTGCTTCCTTGGTCCCCCAGTCACAGAAGTCTATCAGATTTATTTGACATGACCTTACCACTTTTAATCCATGCTGCCTCAGATCTTGTGCTCTGCTAGATTCAAGATGTTTCACAATCCTTTCTTTTAGCAGTGATTCCATTATTTTCCCCACCACCAAGGTCAGGCTATAGTTTCCAGCCTCCTCCTGCTTCCACTTTTCTGTAGAGGGACCACATCTACTCTTCTTCAGTCCTCTGGAACCACTCCCATGTCCAGCAATTCATTGAACAGGGCTGCCAGTGATCCTGCCAGCACCTCCCTAAGCTCCTTTAATATTCTAGGATGTATCCAGTCTGGTCCCATTGCCTTGTCCACTTTTAGTTTTGCGAGTTCCTTTAGAACTCTCTCTTCTGTAAATGGACTGGTGTCTACCTCCCTCCCTATATTGCTCTTGTCACTTAATTGTGGTCCCTCACCTTCCTCTTCTTCTGTGAATACTGAACAAAAATATTTGTTCAGGACTGTTGCCTTTTCCAAGTTCCCTTCCACACACTCCCCTTCATCCCCCTTAAGTCTTACAATCCCACTCCTTATCTTCTTCCTTTGGGATCCATACTACTTCCCGACACTGGACTTCCCAACAACAAACTGCCCACAACCTATATCCTGACCGATCCAAATCCCAACTATTTACCATGCCAACAAATGGTCTGCCCGACAGTCTGGTAAAATGTCACGGTGGCCACAGACTGTGATTATGCCACCATCACAGATATAGACTGAACAGGAAATTTGGCTTACAGAATTACAAATGGTACGGTGGCCACAATCACAGATATAGGATACAGGAAATTAGGCTTACCTGATTACGAAGGATCCATCTTTTGTCCAGATTCAGCGAATTAAAATCCAGTCTTTATTAAACTTTATTAAAAGTAAACAACATAAAATTCAGAATCCCTCTTATTGTAACCATATGCGGAGATTGTGAGTAAACAAAATAAAATGCAGATGCCCTCATATTGTAGCTATATGCGGAGATTATGAGCTATTCCACGAATGTACTCCAAGGCTGTGCACGCTTTTCTGTCCTTAATAATATTGCACATTTTTCTTCCCTCTTGGCATATTTTTTCTTTATGGGAGATTTTGGTAGTCCTCGTGTGATTTTTTTTTTTTTTTGATTATGCATTCTGTGTTTATTTTCTCCTTGTGGAGCTCCTGAATAAATCTGTGCACTCCAACGTAAGAGCCCCCAACAAGCGCACCTAGTCACCTGTGCCATACCTCTATCTTGTTTTGGGTTTGGGGAAACCCCAGTTCCATTTGTTCAAACACAGACCAGAATGCAAGAGGGAAAAGTGGTGGGCTTTGAACTACAGTGTGATTTCTCATCCTTCTTATTCATCCCAACACATAATTCTCCTCAAACCATTCAACAATCGTACCACACAATGGCGGTATCTCCAGCTTTAACTCAGCAAATGCTTCAGGGATTTCCTCAGTAGGCAGAAAAAGCTAATGCAACATGATGTCTCAGTTTGAGACTTAATTCTGCATCCGCCCCATATTCAATAGCCATGTCAACACTTTGAATCTTTCTCCATACTGTCTGTCCCAGATGAAAAAGGCAGCCCTTGCTTTTTGAAGTGGGGAATTCGATTTTGCAAGCATTTACTGCTGCCTGCTCAAAATCAGTTAAAATCACTTTCAGGGCCAAAGTCTTATTCTCATCATCTGCTATATCAAGAAGATCTTGAAAGAGGCACAAGTAACTGTCTTGTGATTTACTGAACATAAGCTCATAGACAAGGGGCACAGTTCTCAAATTATCTGGAGCTCCAACTGGAGCATTTATGGAGTACAACTGCCTAAACACGGATGGCACAGTCTTGAAAGTGCCATCCATGATCCAGAATAAAAAAAAATACTCACCATAGTAATCTTGTTTCTTCGAAGAGATCACTCATTATGATTAAACAAATGCAGTCAGCCTCCTGTGTTGGACTTAGAGATGGAATTATATGCAAATGATGGAACTCTCAATTGGCTCATGCCACTTTCAAACTGCTGCCCTAGCAACTGTTGCACTCTGAGTGCTTCAAATTCTTATGTAGCCTAAGCTGGGTGTAAGACCCATTAACTATGATAACATTCATATATATATAATAATTTGTTGCCCTCTTAGGTCAAAAAAAACCCCAATAAGTAAACAAAAAAAACTTGAGACCACAAGGGAACCAACTGGTTTACAAAAGGTGAGTCTCTAACGTAACCTATATGGAAAAAATATCCTACAACAGGGATGCAGAACAACGTTCATAGTTTTTTTAGTAGGGGAGGCAGGGTGGGTGCTTTAATCATAATGAGTGATCCCTTTGAAGAAACAACATTACTATGGTGAGTAATTTTTTATTCTAACCCCAGGCATCACTCATTATGATTAAACAAATGCAGACTACCAAGCAGTACCTTTGGAGGTTGGGCAGAAAACCTATTTAGGAAACAGGTTCTGCAGCACTGCTGTACCAAACTTGGCATCACTCCTGGAATGCAGGTCCAGGCTGTAACGCTTTGTGAAGGTGTGCACTGTTTTACATGTAGCTGCTTTGCAGATTTCCAAGAGTAGAATATCCCTTGAAGCTGCCCCTGAAGCAGCTGTACCCCTGGTGGAATGTGCTCTCAGGCCCAGGGGAGCCTGTTTACCCACTTTACTATAGCAAAACTGGATACATGCCACTATCCAATGAGCAATTGTCCATTCTGTGGCAGGTTTACCCTTACCTACCTCTCCATAGGTAAGAAAGAGTTGTGTCTGGCCTGGTCTGTAAGACTTAGTTCTATCAATATAGTGGCTAAGTGCCCTTTTGACATCAAGGCAGTGAAGCCTCCTTTCTGAAGAACTGGAGTTCTCTGTGAAAAAGACAGGTAAAGTGATGGACTGATTTAAATGGAAATCAGACACCACTTTGGGAAGAAATTTTCTATTGATCCTGAGGACCACTTTGTCCCTGTGGAATGAGATGTAATCCATATCTGTACACAGGGCTTGTAACTCACTGATTCTTCTGACTGAAGTAATAGCAACCAAAAACACAGTTTTCCAGGTGATATACTTCAAGTCTGCTGTTGCCATCAGATCAAATGGGGTGTCCATGAGCTTGGCAATGCAGATATTCAGATTCCAGGCAGAAACAGGTTCCCTCAAAGGAGAGTACAAAAGGTTAAGGCCTTTAAAATATTTCCTGAAGACTGGATGAGAGGACATGGACCTCTCTTTACCTGCTGACAGGTAAGCTGAAACTGAAGCCAAATGAACCTTGAGTGTGGAAGGCTTCAGAGCTAAGGAATGCAAATGTGTCGGGTAATCCAGAAGAATGGCAAGGTCAGCCCTGGATGGGTCGATACCCTTACCTGCACACCATATGGAAAACCTCTTCCACTTAGCAGAGTAAGTCTTTTTAGTGGAAGGTTTCCTTGAACCCTTAAGTACTGCCAAAACTTGTTCTGGCAGTTTAAGATCCGCACACTCTAAGTCCTCAAGAGCCAGGCCTTGAGCCTTAGTGATTTCAGGTAGCGGTACAGTATCCTGCCCTGGGAGGAAGTCAGCAGGTTGTGCTTCCTGTGGAAATGAATTGGAGGTACCACTGATAGAGCCAACAGAAGCAAATACCAGTGCTGCCTCACCCAACCTGGTGCCACCAGTATCATTGTTGCTGGCTAGCATCTCAATTTCAGCAGGGTCCTGAATATCAGTGGAAAAGGAGGGAAGGCATATAGAAACTTCCCTGTCCAATCCAGTGCCAATGCATCCAGGGGTAGTGTGCACCTGAGAGGAGGCCTGCAGCAATATATTGGCAGCTGGTGATTTTCTGCAAAGGCATAGAGATCTATCTCTGGAGTGCCCCAATGCCTGAAAATCGAGCTGAGAATTTGAGGATTCAGACACCACTCGTAGTGATCCTGACTTATCCTGCTGAGGGAGTCTGCCAGTACATTGTCCTTTCCTGGCAGATATATGGTTTAAAGGGATATTTTCATGGAGTAGGCCAGGGACCACAGCCTCATTGCTTCTTTATTTATTTATTTCGTTTTTGTTGACCGGGTAAGTGCACTAGACAAATCCTGCCTATTTTCAGGCACAACCCGGGGGAGGGGGATACAGATGAATGCCAACTGACCTTGAACCAGATTAAGCTGTCAGTGGTATTTTTTTTTTTTTTTTAGTGAATGAGGGAAATTTGGCCAGGACACCGGGGAAATTCCCATACTCTTTTCGATAAGTACCATGGGATCCTTAACATCCACCTGATCTACCACCAATCCAGGCAGATGGGACCTCGGTTTAACGTCTCATCCAAAAGACGGCACATCAGAAGTGCAGTACCCCTCTCATGTTGCACTACTGTGACTGTACTGGGATATTAACCCAAGTGCCAGATGTGGGAACTGAACCCACAGCCCTCTGATCTCCCAGCCTCAGAGGTGAGTGTGCTACCTACTGAGCTTCTGACACTGACACAGTGCACAGTGGGGCTGACCGGGTTCCTCTCTGTTTGTTTATGTAATACACAGTAGTGGTGTTGTCTGTTCTGACCTGCACCACTTTGTTTTGAAGATGTGGAGCAAATGCCTGCAGGGCTAGGTACACTGCCCTGAGCTCCAAAAGATTTATGTGCAACATGGATTCTTGAGTAGACCATGTGGCACTTGCTGTATAATCTAACATGTGTGCTCCCCAACCCAGAAGGGATGCATCTGTTGTAAGAACTAAGGAAGGTTGTTCCTTTGTGAAAGGAATCCCTACCCGAAGGGTTTGTTTGTCCAGCCACCACTGCAGTGCCTGTAGGAGAGTGTGTGTGACTGGAACCAGTTTGGACAGACGATCTGTTCTCTGTGACCAGTATTTTCTCAGGTGGAACTGAATGTCCCTCATTTGGAATCTGGAACCTAGTACCACTGTGGTGGCACCTGCCATGTGGCCCAAAAGCCTGAGGAAGTCTCTGGCTGGTTTGGATTTTCCTGGTACAAATCAGCTTGCAATTCGTAGAATACTGTTTACCCTGTCCTGTGGCAAGAAAGCTCTGCCCAGACTGGTGTTCAGTTCTGCTCCAATGAACGTGAGTACCTGAACTGGTGTTTGCTGTGACTTCTGCTCATTTATGAGGAAGCCCAGGGATTCCAGAGTAGACTTTGTTAGTGCTAAGGTCTGCTCTGTAAGATGTAGAGATGGACCCACCACTAACCAGTCGTCCAGGTAGGGAAAGACAGATACTCCTTGTTTTCTCAGAAACTCCACTACCACGGCCAAACACTTTGTGAATGCCCTTGGTGCAGAAGTCAGGCCAAAAGTAAGGGCTGCAAACTGATAATGGCCTGAGGCCAGTCTGAACCTCAGAAACTTTCTGTGAGAAGGTCTGATGGGGATGTGAAAATAAGCGTCCTTTAAATCTAGGGAGGCTAGCCAGTCTCCCTTCTGTAAAGTGGGAATGATGAGAGCAAGAGTGACCATTTTGAATTTTGGTTTCAGAATATCCCCATTTGTCTTCTTTGTAAGGAAGTATCTGGAGTAGAAACCTTTGCCCTGCTGGTTATGGGGCACAGGCTCCACTGCCTTGATAGCTAGCAGATGTTTTACTTCTGCATCCAGTAGTATCCTGTCTGCAGATGTGACAGATGCAAATGTTCCTGCTCTCAGCTTGGGAATGGATTTGAAGCTGATTGCTAAACCCTGGCTCACCACCTCCAGGACTCACTTGTCTGTGGTGATGGTATACCAGTCCTGGAGAAAATGAGCCAGTCTGCCATCCACTGGTGGATTTTTGGAAGGGGATGCGACCTGTACCAGCCCATCAGGGATTCTGAGTGGGCTATGCTTGAATCACTGGGGGGGAGAAGCTCTCTTCGTAGCTCTCCTTCCCCTTCCTCGGAAGTACCCTCTAGGCTGTTGTTGCAGCTGAGAGGCCTGAGCTTGGAAAAAAGGTCTGGAGTAGGATCCCCTACCCCTGCCTCCCCTAGTCTGGGACCTATAGGGTGAGGAAGGCCTATCCTTAGAATTGCTTCTGTAGGTGGCCTTATAACCTTCTACCTTCTTCATATAGGCCTCTGTTTTATCTCCAAATAAGGAATTTTTCTCAAAAGGAAAGTCCATCGCCTTGGCCTGGGTGTCCACGGTCAGGTTTGTGGCCCTGAGCCAGGCAAATCTTCTGAGGGAGACAGATAGTGCCATCAACCTGGCTGCAGAGTCATTAGTGTCCACAGCCATGTGGAACTGGTATTTTGTGGCATCTAAAGTGGCCCTTGCTGTATCCTGCAAGTCCACTGCCACCTCACCAGGCACTTTGTCAGCCAGAGTTAACACTGCATTCCAGAGCGCCTTCTGGTATTGCACTGCATAGGTCATATAATTGACCTGTCTAAGGATGAGAGAAGCAGCCATATACCCATTCTTCCCCATTGTATCCATCTTCTGAGAATCCTTATCTGGAGGATGGGTGGCCAAGGGTATTCTGGCTTTGTCGCAAGCAGCAGCCTGCACAACCCCTTCAGGGTCAGGGTGACTGAACAGAAAATCAGCTGTTGTCCTATCAAGCGGATACTTCTTATCAGCTTTTTTATTGACTCCTGGAATAGAATTGGGAGTTTGGAATACTTGCATTGCTGCCTTTTTTAAGGACATATGCATAGGCAGTAATAAACGTTTTGTTGGGGTTAACCCCATCATATCCAAAAATTATGCTTCTTCCACATCCTCCTCTGTCTCCTGCAAAAGAAGGCTGAGTGTTTCTACCATGCTTTTAACAAAAGCATAGTGTGAGGAATAATCCTCTGGGCCCCTGGGGGGGAACCGAACTCCTGTTCTGTAGAAACCTCTGGGTCTATCTGTTCATCCTCAAAATCATCATCCTCCTCCTCAGGAAAGGAAGCCAGTGGCTCCTGAGAGGGTGGAACTGGTACAGGAACTGGGGCAGTCGGTATTGGAACTGGGACTGTAGCTTGCAGTGCTTGCAAGACCTGTAAGGCCATGGCAATGTCCTTAGCCGAGGGCATACTAGTTTTGTCTGCTGGGAGCTCCTTAGCCTTCTCGGCCAGAGGCACAGCGACATGCTTTTCCTTACATTTTTTCTTCAGTGGCACAGGTTCAGTCCCTGACTCCACTGGCCTTTTTGGCTTACCCTGCTCAACTTTATCTGATCCTTTGTCAGGATCCTTAGCTTTACCTCCATCCTTTCTTGTGCCAGAGGTGGAGGAACCAGTTTCAGTAGAAGCAGAGGGCATCTCTTCTAATATTTTTGATATTTTCTTAAGAGTTTTAGGGCAAAATGTTTTACAAATGTCACAATTTGCAAAAATATGGCTAGTACCCAGACAACAATTACACAATGAATGCCTGTCTGCTTTAGCTATTATCTGTCCTCAAGACTCACACAATTTAAAACCATTTGGTCCTGTGCAGTGCTTAATTTGTGCCGGTGCTAGCCGGGGCTTAGCCCCGGCACCTCTTTTCATTCCGGGGCTGAGCCCCGGCACCTCTTCTAAGTTCTCCGACTCACACTGTGACACTGCCCTTTAAATGTGTTTGTCTACTCACTCAATGTATTTTGCTGCCGCGCAGTGCAGATCATCACACTCACAGAGTCACAGCTGGTTACGCCTCCTTGACTTGTGCTCGTCCTCGCTACTTGCCCGGGGGGGGGTGAGTTCAGGCTGCCGGCGGCAGCATGCGCAAGCAACTGCCGTGCCTTCCATCTGCATGTGCACGAGTCCGACTGCTCGTGCATGCTTCATTCAGACATGCATCACCTGTTCAACTGTTCTGTGGTCAGGTGGTGCATCTGTCTCTTGTGTACACAGCATAACATAATGTAGTGGGAGGAGTCAGAGTGACTAGTACAGTTGCCGCCTTGCCGGGTCGTTGGTTGAGTGTTGTTGCAGCAGGGCCAAGCTGTGGCTACATTTAAGTTATTATACACTCCGGCTCCTCACATCTCTGCACAAAAAAATGTTCTTGGGCGAACTGAAGTTACTTGAGATTGGGGAGTAGTTAGGGTTGCTGCTAAGGAAAGGAAAGTCGGGCATCATGGGTGGGCAAGGCTGGGAACGGAACGAGTGGGCCGACCGAGGGTTCGGGAAACTGCAGCCGCAGCGGTGGTGGGAAAGTAGCTGGGCTTCTGGCTGGAGCCTGAGGGAGGAGAGGAGGAGGTTCAAGGAACTTGGAATGGAAGCCAGGCTGAGGCAGCAAAATTTGATTCGGGGTGCTAATGGAGTGGTGAAGAAGGCAGCTTAGTAAGCTGAAGCAATTTAGGAAGAACAATCAGAAGGGCAGGCAGCATTAAGGCAACTTAAGGGATTCAAGGAGAAGTGCACAGTGCAGGGCAGAACAGAAGAAGCTGCCTCTGCTTCAGGCAAAAGACCTGAGACTTACTACCTAATAAACAGAAATAAGTAGTAAACCACAAGAAAAAATATTAAAACCCCTTGGCTGGCTCTTCAAAAAAAAAACAGTAAAGTGAAGAAGCAGACAGACTGCATTAAAGCTGATAGGTTTTGGAGCCTGAGCTGGCTCAAGACAAGCTGAGAGCTAATCATCTTAGTTGTGTATTTGAACTTGGTAAATTCAGCCAGCAGTCTGTCTGGATTTGACTATTATTTTTACTTAAAGGTTTTCCTAGTTCTCCACAAGCTGAAGTAAAAATAACTCCCTTCCTGACTCCTTGGGAAAACATTTTTGTCACCTGGACGGAGTCAGGATATTAGAGACTCGCCACCTTATTAAGCAACAATTTCAAGCAAGCCAGAGACTAGAGGCAGAGCAAAATTTAAGGCAGAGGAGCACGTAGCGGACTCAGCAGCTTGGTTTAATTCTCACAAGTTCCACTCACATATAGCACATTACTAAAGCGTGACAGTAACTGTCTTGTCTCTTTCAACAGGCTGGGGCTTGAATAAAAAAGGCTAATACAGGCAGAGGAGCACGGTAATGACTGCAGCTTGGTTTAATTCTCACAAGTTCCACTTACATATAGCACATTACTGTGCGTGACAGTAAGTGTCTTTGTCTCTTTCAAGGGCTGGGGCTTGAATAAAAAAAGGCTAATACAGGCAGAGGAGCACGGTAGCGGATCAAGTAGCTTGGTTTAATTCTCACAAGTTCCACTTACATATAGCACATTATTGTGCGTGATAGTAACTGTCTTTGTCTCTTTCAAGGGGCTGGGGCTTGAATAAAAAAAGTTAAGGAGATAGGCAGAGGAGCAGGTTAGATCTCTATTCATTTTGGAGACAGGCAGACAGCTGACACATAAACCAAAAAATGTCTCATGGTCAAAAGAAAATATGGTCGTATTTTTTTAAGCCAGGAGGTAGTATGAATGAGGGTGAGCCAGTGACTAAGAGGAAGAAAAAGGAGAGTGATAAAAACTACAGAAATGAATCTGAAGCTGTATCAGGTGCCACTGTTACATGTGTCAGCAGTGCTACAAAAGAAAAGCAAGTTCATGATTTTGAAGGGAATAGTGTTGTCGAAAACAGTTGTGCCAATAGTGACTCTGAATCACAGAGCTCTGGTAGTGAAGATGAATTACCTGAACAAGTTGTGGCTCACAGCAAACATTTACTTCCTGCCGGATGGACGTGTGAACAAAAACATTTTTTTCAGAGCAAATACCGTGGTTAGTCATCAACGGATCAAACTGTTGCAGTGTGTGTCAGCAAGTCAGTAACTTGGGTCCTGAAAAATCTGCTGAATGAAGCTGGCTAAAGAATGGATCGAACCTGTGTTACTTAACACGGTACCAATAAAGCAAAGCAACAGAAATCACTACGGAAAAGATAGGAGAACATGCAAAAACTAAGTCACATGTCGCGCTTTCAGATTCTTGAGCAGTCAAAAAGACACATTGCTGCAATTAGCTGCAAATGCACAGTCTGCCCAAATTGCAACCACGGCCAGAATCTTCAGAACTGCTTATAAAGAAGCGAAGCGTAACCGCCTGGCCATATGGTTTTGAAGTAGAAATAGACTGTCAGCAGTTGAATGGACTAGACATGGGGAGGATTTTGCATTCCAATGTGGCATGTTCTAACATTCAACATCACATTTCGCCTGAGATGAAGAAAAGTTGTTTGCCCAAATCACAGCGATTGCTCTAAAGTGAGTCTTTTGCTTGATGAAGCTACTGCTTTAAACAAGAAGAGCTTTAATTGTGTACATGCGACTGATGTTACCTGGCATGGAGTCTCCTGCTAATTTATTTGTGGACCTTGTGGAGCTGCAGGATCTGACTGCCGGGGAATAGTGAACAGTTTATTGTCTGCGCTGAAAAAATTAACATAAATGAAAACTTTCTTGCCAAGTGCCTGGTAGCAGTTGCTTGCATGGAGCTTCAGTGATGTTTGGATGCAATACAGGTGTCGTGAAGCGGTTGCAAGACATGTTTCCAAATATCATAACATGGCACTGCTCTGCTCATCGCCTAGAGCTTGCAGTCAATGATGTCATGAAAGATGTTGGAGCTACTAATCACTTTAAAAGTTTGTTAGACAAGCTATATTCTCTTTATAGCACATCTGGGAAAAACAGGTTAGAGCTGAAGGAATGCACTGAAGCACTTGACATTCAGCTTTGCAAGATAGGTAGAGTGTTAGACACCCGGTGGGTTGCATCGAGCTTTAGAACAGTAGAGGCTGTTAGGAATGCTTACCCTGCTCTCTATAAGCACTTCACATCTGCGGCTAATGACATTTCTCATGACAGCACAACACGCAAAACCTACTCTGGTCTAAGCAAACGGTTGTCATCTATTCAGTTTGTCAGCAACCTTGGAATTATGTATGATGCCCTACAGGAGTTGTCAGAGTTATCTCTTGAATTGCAACATTGTGATTGTACAATTGTTGATGCACACCGAGCTATCTGCCGCCAAATAGCGGTATTCGACGGAATGGTAGAAAAAACAAGGCAAATTTTAGTCACAGTGTGAGAAAGCCATAGAAGAAAGGATGTTTCAGGGTGTCCTATTGCATGAAGGAAACGTTTGTGACAAGAAGATTCACCCAGGACAATTTTTCCACAGCTTAGCAGACAATTTACAAAAACACATGCTGTCTACAGGAGGCACCACTGGTGACAAGACTGGATATGAGAATCTGATCACCGGAAATGAAAGTGCTATATAAGCAGTACTGGCCCGATGAGCTACCTACACTGTATGGAGAAAGTGAGATTGAATCTCTTTGCAGAAGATTTGCTATTGGTACTACTTGTGAAACCATTCGGGCATACAGGGTGTACAAGGAGTCAGGTGGTAAAGAAATTCAGGAGCAGTATAAGTACCTCTTGACAGCCGTGAGCACTATTGCTATCTCCAGTGCCGAGTGTGAGCGAGGCTTTTCCCAAATGAACCTCATATGCACATCAACACGAGCATCAATGCTTATTGAAACTATTTCATCATTACTATTCCTCAATCTAGTCGGCCCACCATTGAAGAAATTCAATCCCATCCCTTATGTTCGCTCATGGCTTGCCAAAGGGCACAGATCAGCCAGTGACACACAAAGTAAGGAAAGAAAACACGAGGATAGCCAGAGAAATATGGAAATTCTATGGTCTTTTCTCAGTATGTAGAGAACAAACCAAACCAAACTCAGAATTTCTTTCTGTAACCTACAAAACTGGTGTAGCAACATGGATGCTTACTTAATGGTATTTGTAGCTTAATACAGAAACTGTATTTTGGCTAGCAGCAGCTGAAACAGTGCGTTATATACTCTTTCTTTGTGCTATACTTCCACCATGCATTACCACACACACGTAATTATGTAGTATTTTGTGCAAGCATCCATCATAAAGTAATGGTGGCCTAGCTACCACCACCATCCATTACATCATGATGGATACTTGCACAAAATATTATAGTAACTTTTGTTGAGGAACATTGTTACATTAATGTCTCTTACCTGGTCAATCCAAGCTGGGGATTAGCTATTCATCAAAACTGAATCTGTTCCTGAGGAATGCCTGCAAAGGAAAACAAGAAATTTAAACAGGACACAAAGAAACAAGGGTTGGATTTAAACCACATGTAAATCATCAGATTAAAAAAGGTTTTATACTTATCTGATAAGGCAATTAAGACATGTCAAGACCTGTAAAATAAAAGAGAGATAACTAAATAAAATCTTCTAGAAAATTTTTTTAAAAGACAGATGGTGCAATGCTAGACATTTTAATATCCTGTTCTGATGAGGGCCCCAGAAACTCCTGGGTTTTAGATGGTCTGTTTTGAGTATTGTGGCTTTTATTGAAGATAGAACACACTTCTGTTACAGGTTCCTAGTACCTCCATGTTGTTGCTAATAAGGTGAGTGAGAGACTCCAATATCCTGACTCCATCCAGATGATAAAAAAATGTTCCCCTAGGAGTCAAGGGGAGCATCCCCTTGACTTATAGGGGAACATTTTTTTTTTCATCTGGACGGAGTCAGGATATTGGAGGCTCGCTTACTCACCTTATTAAGCAACAACATATACCACATGGCATCTAGCAGGGTACAACTTTGCCCAATGCCTGGTATTGTATGGTATGCACGGTGGCCTGGGGTTCGATAAGTATTAGACCATGTCAATGTCATATTATAAAATGTTCTTACTTCAGCAGCTAACCTCTCATTCTAACAAATTAATTGCAGGAGCATAATTAATGTTATAGGTAGGCCAGAAGCCCTTGGGTTTTGGATGCTCTGTGGTGAGTTTGGGGGCTTTTATTGAAGATAAAGCACACTTCTGTTACAGGTTCCCTAATAGGGAACCTGTAACAGAAATGTGCTTTATCTTCAATCAGGGAACCTGTAACAGAAGTGTGTTTTATCTTCAATTAAAGCCCCAAAGCTCACCACAGTGCTTCTAAAACCCAAGAGCTTCTGGGGCCTTCCGTACCCCACACCCCTGGCCTCTGGATCACAGTACCTTGCCATAGCTTCTACATGCCCATGATCCTTTAGCTATAAAAATCTTTTCATGCTTCAGTTTTAATTGGTTCTTCCATTACTTGTACCATGCTAGATGTTATGTGGTACATTTTGTTGCTTAGTAAGGTCAGCCACAGTCTCCAATACCATAACTCCGTATAAAGGGCAAGATGCTGTGAATTGCCTAAAGCCAAGGCCAGGGGTCTGGAGACCAGTAGGCACCAGCTCTTGGGTTTCAGATGCTCTGTGGTGAGTGTTGTCAGGGTTATATATTGCACATAAAACACATTTCTATTCTTTGTCCCTTAAAAATTCTTCCTTGGATTCAGGGATAGGAACCTGGCACAGAATAGAAATGTGTTTTATCTGCAATATAACCCATCCAAAACTCACCACAGAGCATCTAAAACCAAAGAGTTTCTGGGCTCACCGCCCCCAGATTCCTGGCCTTTGGTTCAATTCACTGCATCTTGCCCTTATACAAGTCCACAGTCCTTACCAGTGGTCAGCCAGACTCTACAATAATTGACTCTACCCCCAAAACAATTCTTACCCAGATTCAGGGTAGGGAACCAGACACAGAAATGTGTTTTATCTGGAATATAAATATAACCCCCAAATTCATTACAGAGCATCTAAAACTAAAGAGCTTCTGGGGCCTACTGCCCTAGACCCCTGGCATTGGAGCAAATTCACAGCATCTTGCCATTGCATTATATTTATACATGCCCAGCCATGATCCTTTATCAGTGCTCGTCAGCCAGGTCTCCAACCTGACTCACCCCAAAAAAAAATTCTTCCCGTGGATTCAGGGGCAGGGAGCCTGATATAGAAATGTGTTTTATCTGCAATATAACCCCCAAAACTCACCACAGAGCATCTAAAAACCTAGAGTTACTGGCCTGCGCCCCAGACCCCCGGCTTTTGGTGTTTGGACTCAGAGCCCTGGCAACTCTTTCTTTACAAATTAAGCACTGGTCCTGTGCATTTTTTAGGCTTAACAATAGGAGCCTCTGACACTGAGCAGGAATCGCAGAAGAAAATATAACAAATTATCGGTTCCTTAGAACCGAATATGACAGCTATAAACATACGCTAACGGTTCCAGGAACTGATCGCTACTCGGTTCCTGACACCGAGAAACTAAGAAATCTATATAAGATTTAAATAAATGTATGCGGTTAGGAACCTACCGTAAAAGATTAACAAATATAAAAGACTGAGGTAAAAACCTCACTAGAAATAGCAGAACCCTCAGTTCCAAGGAACCGCTAAATACAATAAAAAAATTACACAAACTACAAAATAAACTAAAACTAAGGCAGCAATCTGAAATATGAAATAAAAACACTACTTATTGATCAGATAATTAGATCTTGAAGAGGCTGAAGGAGAGCTCTCTGGGACGTCTTTACTAGGCAGGAGGAGTAAAGAATCTGAAGCACTCGGAGTGCAACAGTTGCTAGGGCAGCAGTTTGAAAGTGGCATGAGCCAATTGAGAGTTCCATCATTTGCATATAATTCCATCTCTCTGGGCAGTCCAACACAGGAGGCTGACTGCATTTGTTTAATCATAATAAGTGATTCCTGGGGTTAGAAAGGGGCCATGGACAGTTTCTCCACATTTTTTGCTGTTGTAAATATTATGATCTTGTCTTCACCCACTGACGATTCCTTAGCCAAAAATCGATAACCATTTACATGCTGCAGACTCTCAGGAATAACAATACTGTCTAATGTTCGCGGCTCTGGGGGGCGTTTTGTCTTCTGGCCGTTTTTATGACTTGTTGCAGTGCTTGTTTATTGGGCATGCTCTGCCTTATTTCATCACTTAATTTAGACATTTGAGATTGAATTAGTTGTGCTGGTGTTTCGTTGGGTTACACAGCACAAGATTTTAGGGAGGCAACAGCTACAGCTATCTGAACATTGGTTGCTTTGGGGGTGTGGTTATGCTCACCGACTTTTCTTAAATGATGTTGTCCACCAACTAATTTCGTGGATGCTCTCCCTAAACAACGCTGGCTCTTCCTGCTCCAGCAACACCAGTAGTAAAGGTTGCCACAACTACGCTCCTTAACATATAAGTAGCCACCATACGATATCTTAGTATTCCCTCTCTGTGAAGGGACAACCTCGCAAACAATAACTTCTTCCACTGCAAAAATTCCAAATATTCAGCAACCAAAATGACTGACTCAGAAGCAATGCACATGATGTTTTATTTATAACATTCAGCTTGACGTTAATTACAGTAATTGATTGACAGTGATCAATTAACTATGTTCGTCAAGCTCACTGACAGCTGCGCATCACTTCCTGTTGAAACTGAACATTTCGTTATATAGTTTATTTTTCTGTGGTACCTGGGATGATCCAGCAATGAATATGGCACAAACCTGCAAGTATAAAACTGAAATATAGCATTTATTTGTTTATTTTTCTGCTCAGCGGTGGTGCACTGGTCCCTGGAACCTTTTACAGGCATGATACGGCAAAGAATATGGCACAAACCTGCATGTACAAAACAGTTAACTCTGATTGTCGGGTGGGAGATGTTGTCGGGAGGAAGGCTTCATTTAGATGTTTTTTTTGGGATGCTAAAGTCGGTATGTGTACAGTTGGGAAGTAGATGGTTGGGAAGTCGTACTAGACCCCTTCCTTTCACTAACATGCCTATAAAAAGTCTTGTCGCCATTCTTTACTGGCTGGGCTATTTTGTCTTCCATTTGCACTGATGTTCCACTATATATCCATTTGAGCCTAGAGCTTTTTGGCTTTTGGCTGAGCGAACCACTCACTCCAGCTCTACAAGCTGGATTGGAGCAGTAAAAGCTTCTGCCTTTTCTAGGGGTCAGAGTCAGTAGTGTTAATGGGCCCAAGAAAGCATCTGTCTCCACCGACTTATGTGGGCTGTCTGGAGTAGATAGGGTACAATAGAATGAATGGAAGGCTTCAGCGGCTTGTGAGGTTTCAAGCAAAATCTGACCAGTGAAGAGGTGCTGCAGGCAGGGCAGCAACAGTAGCCCTGGGGCCAGATTCACAAAAAATCTCAAAGTGCAGTGCAAAAGTTTGCGCTGTGCCTTGCGAGTGCACAGGTTCCAAAAGTTGCTATTCATAGTCAAATAGTGCACCATGCTATCTGACTGTGAACAGTGCCAGGACGCGGCAGTGCTAACCCAGGAAAGCCACCGCTAACCCCATTACCACTGCCCTGACATCCAGCCAGGTGAATGGCCCTGCAATGAATAGTGCAGGTGCACTATTTCCTATTCACTAAAACTCCCATGTAAATGAGCCCACTGGGCATGCAAGGCACAAGGTGATCATTTGCATGCCCATTATGAGCCCATTTACAAGGACTGTAGGTGGCTTATGGGGCCCCCTCCCCAGCCCCTGCCTGACACAGCAGCAGTACCTCGTGGTCTAGTGGTCCCTCCCCTGTCCCGATCGCTGACTCTGTAATAATAAACATACCGTTTCCTTGGTGATCTAGTGGTCCCTCCCCTGTCCCGATCACCGATCTCTGTCCTGTTATATAGTTCTTAAAGCAGCAGTGCATGACAGTGGTGAACATTTTGACCTATACTTTTTTTATTCTGTTTTAGATTGCCCCTTATCTTCTGAATTGTATGATACCATTCTTTCCACAATTTGAGTCTGCTTTAGTACTTTTTTCACATCTGAATTACTAAAAAGTGCATTCCTTTTAATATGGCTCAGACCAGGTTTTCATCAGTATTCTCAGCTATTTTTGTACATTAATTGTTCAAAATGATTTCTGTTGTGACTGAAGTAAAGTATTATGCAGCAGGCAGTGTTCCCTGACCTTATGGAACAATAGGTTTTCCAAAACTCCAAAACAGCTGCAAATATTTATGAAAAATGGTCAGAGCCATATTAAAAGGAGCACTGGTGTTATTATTTCAAATGTGAAAAAAGTACTAAAGCAGACTCATAATGGAGAAAGAAGGGTATCATACAAGTCAGGAGATAAGATGCAATCTAAAATGGAGTAAAAAAGTATAGGTCAAACTTTTCACTGCTATCATGCACTGCTGCTTTAAAATTTCCCTGGTAGTCCAGTGGTCTCTGCCTCCTCCCCCATGCTCAGATCTGTGACAGGGTTGGTTGGGCCCTGTCCCATTTGTGAAGTGTACAGCGAGTTCTGTCTTTTCCATTGGACTGCGAAGTCAACTCTTGCCTTTGCCTGCTGTTCTTTCTTTTCCTCTTTTTTGCTGTCTCTGCCTTGCTTATATGTACTTATGAAGTAAATATGTATGAAACTGGGTTCCCTGATTTGTAAACTAGATATAGTTTTTACTGTTGAAATGATCACAGAAACAACTCTTTCAGTTTATTAGCAAAGTGTAACAGAGTGTGACCTTTTGATCTCAGATTGGTGGAATCTGTCAGCAAAAGAGGTTGGTTTGTAGCTGGGTCAAAATGCTCTGGAAACTAGGATCTGACAAGGTTCTGAAGCTCTGGGTCACGATGCTCTGGTGGAAGCTAGAAACTGACAAGGTTCTCAAAGTTCAGGGGACTTGGAGACCAGATGTAACAGAGCTGGTTAATTGTAGATTTCAGTTCTGAACTCAGAAACTGGACTTTATTTTTGGACCGCCTTTGCTGAAAACCAGTCAGTACATTTCCTATTAGAAATATAAAAAAAAAAGATGGCAGAAAGAGACCAAGGGTCGATCTAGTCTGTCCATGCGTTCCTTGCACCTTCTCAGATCCCAGGACCTAATCCCACTTCTGCCTCCTACTGCTCCTGTTGCTTTTGATCATGCTTTAGCGTTGTCCCACCCAGCTTGAATGATGTCACAGACTTTGCTTCCAATACCTCAGCTGGCAGTTTATTCCATGGCTCCATGGCTCTTGCTGTAAAATAGCATTTCCTAAGCTCCCTCTTGAAGTCCCCCCCAACTTCCACTCGTGCCCTCTTTTTGTTTTTATTTTCTTATGACTTATAACAATAAATCACAATTTATGAATTGTACCATTTTCCTGCTCTGATTATGCTTCCTGACCCAAGCCTCAGTTACAGGATTGTCATCCCCGTATAAAACAAAAAAGTTCCCTGGTAGTCCAGTAGTCCCTCCCCCGTGCTCGGATCACCATCTTCATATAAAACAAAAAGTTTCCCTGGTAGTCCAGTGATCCCTCCCCCCTCCACCATGCTCTGATTGCCATCCCTATATAAAACAAACATTCCCTGGTGGTCCAGTGGTCCCTCCCCCGTCCCCTATGCTCGGATTGCCATCCCCATATAAATAAACAAATGTCCCTGGTAGTCCAGTGGTCCCTTTGCCCTCTCCAATCGCAGATCCCTGTCCCATTATACAGTTCTCAAAAGTTGCCTGGTAGTTCAGTGATCCCTCCCCATCTCCGATCGCCGTCCCAAGAAACACTAGGTAACATATCCCTGGTGGTCTAGAGGACCCCCCGGCAGGTAGTGCCCCACCAACCTGCTCCCACCCACCCCAAAACCAAGCCAGCAACTGGCACAGCCCTCCTCTCACCACCACGGCCAGTCACCGACTGAGCTGTCATGGTGCGCATACTGTATACAGTACATGCCCATTGACTGACAGCTCCTGTTCTTCCCTTTCAGGGCATCATCCCGTAATGCAGGCCTATGGGGGTGAAGGTATCAAAATCTGGCAGCATACCTTCTACGTACATGCTGCCCCCATCCTTTACTCTTGAACCATCAGCTTACAATCAAAAAAGCCTGACAATGCTCACTCTCGTATCCTTCTACACCATCCTTCAGCTCCAAACCCAAGTTGCCATAACTGCAGCCAGCCATTGTTTCTACAGAGTCCCCAAGGACAATTGCTAGCTGTTATAAGTAAAAAGTTGGTCTTTTTAATAGGAATTGCTGAGGTTTGGAGCTCTGATAAATTCCTCAAGCTGCCATCTTGAGGATAATGTCACCAGAAGTCACCCCAGTTTCCGTTGTATAAGGACTAGTGGCAGAGTTAGCAGCCTCCTCCCCTCCCACAATGTTTTCAACACACAGACCCATATTTATATCAGTTTGCTTTATTTTTTATAAACAAATTCTCACAGGTGGATCTTTCTAAAGATTAAACAAATTATATTTATTTTATTGTATTGAATTTTGTTGACCGGGTAGGCCCCCTGAGACTAGAAGTCCCTTTTTCAGGGGTGGCTGGGGATACAGATGGTAACCAACTGAAATTGAACCAGATTAAGCTGTTGGTGGTATTTCTAGTGAAATCAACTTGAATACCAAATGTATCTGCTTCGATATGTGGAATATAGTGTAAACCTTTGCTACACAGGGAAAGCTGGCCACTTGTTAAGTTTACCTCAGAGAGGTTTATAGTGTATGGTGGAATGCTGTTATGCATGGAATTCTATGCCTGGAATATAGAGAATACTGGATGGGCAACTATGCAGAAGCAGTGTGTTCTGCCACAGAGGGATTGAATCAGAACCCCTCAGTGGCACAACACGTTGGTTGTGCATAGTTGTCCATCCGCTATCCTATATATTATTACTTTTGTTGTTTCTTCATGGTGCTGCACAGATTTCTGTTTTCTCCTTCTTTTTCAACCCCTACGGATTTTCCTCCTTTTTCTCCCATTTTGTTTTTCCCTTGATTTGTTCCAGCAGCTCCGGTTCTAAAAAAAATCTTTTGACCTAGATCAGTGGCGGGCAACCTGCGGCCTCCCAGTGGTCAACCCCCTCATCCATCCAAAAACACAACAGGAGGCTCTCTGTGGCTGATTGTTTCTGCTCTTACCTCCTTGTTTCTTTCATCCGTGTTTTTTCTTTTTCAGCAGGGGAAGGGCCCAGCCAGCCACCCACCCCCATCCTATACCACCCCACGCTACACTCCTTTTATAGGGTAGCACAGTCATGACATTTCCTGTGGCAAAGCAGGAAGGGGTGCATCAGTGGGGTATCCTCACGGTGACCTCATTTATAGGGGCACTAGTAATTTAACTTGTTATAACAAGTTATACAAAAACAAACAAAACACAAAATCAAACTTTTGCTTTCATTTTCTTCCTTTTAATTACTCTGACCAGGTTATAAACCCAGCAACTTATCTGGAATGGATATCATTAACTGCAGGTACTGCGGAACACTTTTCAGAAGGGCAGTTTTACAGAATTTTGGACACTGTCCTACATGCTGGGCCACTGGAGATCTAAGGGCTCAGCTCCAGGCAGCATGGGCAGAGACTGCAAGCCTCAAATTGCATATTCAAGAGGAAATATATTATAAGACCCATCCGCCATTTCCCCAACATCCAACAGATGCACCTCAACCACAGAGGGTAGTTGGTCTGGGAGGCTGGCAGGTGGTTAGGAGGGGCAAATCAGGTGCCTCATCACTTGGTGCTCTCCAACATATTACCTCCAAAAACCATATAAAACTACAAACAGGTATCTGCCTCTATCTCCGAAATCAAACAAAGGGGCAGAGGACACTGCAGAGCAGGACACTGCAACACAGGAGCTAGCACAACAAAACTCACCCAAAACAGGAACCTAAACAAAAAAAGTAAAAAACTTCTGATCATAGGAGACTCCATAATTCGGGAAGTTGATATCTATCTCCAGCCAGAGATAATGGTCAGATGTCTCCCAGGTACAACAGCGTGGAGAGACACTGACCACATTGCTAAAATTGTTCAGGAAACAGGAAAAAACATTGACGTCCTGGTACACATACGGACTAATGATCTCACCAGCCGGTCAGTTGTGGAGACCAAGGAACACCCGACAAGGCTGGGTGACAAACTATCATCCATTTCATCCAGCATCTCCTTCTCTAAGATCCAGCCAGTCTGGGAGAGGGGGCAGATGGACGGAAGGTCAGAGAAGGGGAGATAGGGGAGCTAAACATGTGGCTCAAGGGCTGGTACCAGGAGAAAGGACACAAATTTGTAGGGAACTAGCAACAGTTTTGAGAGCGAAAGTTCTTTAAATTTGATGGACTGCATCTGACTAAGGAGGGAGTCAGTGCATTGGGGCAGAAGTTTGACATCTTTGCAGAATATTTAAACTAGCAAATGGGGAGAGGGGTTCAACACTCCATATGTCGAATGGGAAGAACACCCCTCTCCCCTCAGTTAGTGGTCAAACAGGAGTTCAGCATATTTGCAGTTCACTTGCATCACCAGGTAAGGAAAAAGGGCCAGCTCCCCATACGATGCACATGGGAAACTCCAGACCTCACCCAACAACTAACACACCGAAATCTGGCCAATGGAAAATCATGTACACAAATGCTCGCAGTCTGGCAAACAAGATCCCAGACCTGCAGGCAATAATGACAGAGGCTAAACTGGACATAGTAACAATTAGCGAGACGTGGTTTACCAGTAACCACACTTGGGAGACTTCAGTACCTGGCTATGTACTGTTCAGCCGAGACCCAGGTGCAAAAAGGGGGGGGTGGAGTGGCCCTGTATGTCAATAAAAATATCAAAGCTACAGAAATTCAGAATACACATAAGGAGCCAGAAGAACTGTGGGTCACCCTGGAAACAGGAAATGGGAGAGCCATACGAACTGAGGCTGTCTACAGGCCCCCAGACCAGGGGGAGGACATAAGACACATTACTGTTAGAAGATATACAAAACATGACCGCTAAAGGGGAGGTTCTGATAATGGGAGACTTCAATATGCCAGATACAGACTGGTCAATACCAGCAGGAACATCTGCCAGAACTAGACACATGGTGGATTCCCTGCAGGGGGAGGGTCTCAAACTACTGGTACAACAACTCACAAGAGACAGGGCTATCCTAGATCTAGTACTGACTAACAGGGAAAGGATCACAGATATTCAGGTAGAAGTTCACCTGGGGGCCAGTGACCATCACATGGTATGGTTCAATTTGGCCACTAGAACTAAATCATCCCATTCCAAGGCATAAATATGGGACTTCAGAGGAGCTGATTTGATAAGATGGCCAACAGAGTTAAGCTAGCCCTAGCAAAAAGAAATAAAGATGAGGGGGTAGAGGCAAAGTGGGCAAGCATTAAGGATGCAATACTTGAAGCAACATCCCATTGTGTTAGACAGAAAGAAAAAATTACTCACCTTAGTAATGTTGTTTCTTCTAATGGAGTCTTGCTATATTATGACAAGTTGAAGTTTGTCCCACCATTAGAACTGCTCCAGAGGTGAAATAGTTAACTCCATTCCATGAATGGAACTTTGAGCACGAGCTCTAAAATAGAAGCTCTATCTGTGGAGATTCAAACCTGAACTGTCAGATCTTTACGAGCAAAAACTCACTAAGGTCTGTGTGGAAGCTGTAACCTACACTAGCCAACTGGCTACCTAAATAATACACCCATTGCTGGTCCCAACACCCAATACTCAAGTCAGGGACCAGAATTACTAATAATTTTAACAAAATGAGAATAAAACAAGAGGATAATAAAACACCACACCCCAAACCCCAAAAGGGGTGAAACGCTTAAAAAAGGGCATAAAATAGTGCCCACACTAGGTTGCCCACACCCTACTCAAGTAGAGGTTCTGAGAGGGGCAGGCTGGGGTGGGAGGACATAATATAGCAAGACTCCATTAGAAGAAACAACATTACTAAGGTGAGTAATTTTTTTCTTCAAACAACATGAAGTCTTGCTATATTATGACAATTGCAGGCTACACAGCAGTACCTCCATGGAGATGGGGCAGAACCTACTTAGGGAATAGGCTCTGAAGAACAGCTGTGCCAAACCGAGCATCTCTCCTAGCCTGGACATCCAGGGAGTAATGCTTGGTGAAAGTGTGTACCGTTTTCCAAGTAGCAGCCTGGCATATCTTCAATATAGGGATGTCTTTGGCAGCAGCTAGAGACGCGGCTGTACCTCTGGTAGAAAGAGCCCTCAAGCCAGAGGGGGGATCTCTGCCCAGTTTCTGATAACAAAATTGGATACAAGAGACAATCCATCTGGCAATTGATCTCTAGTGGCAGTTTTCCCTTTCCCAACCTCACCAAAAGTGAGGAAAAGTTGGAGGGATTCGAACTTGCGACCCTTGGTACGTTCTATATAGTAACTAAGAGCCCTCTTAACATCCAGGCTGTGCAATCTCCTCTCAGCAGAAGAGGAGTGTTCAGAGAAAATTACTGGAAGGGAGATAGATTGGTTAAGATGGAAATCTGAAACCACCTTAGGCAAAAACTTCCTGTTAGTCCTGAGGACTACCTCATCCCTGTGGAAAGAAATAGTCAGTTTCTACTGACAAGGCTTGCAACTCACCTATGCATCTAGCAGAAGTGATAGCCACTAGGAAAACAGTTTTCCCAAGTTAGATACTTCAGCTCTGCAGAAAACAGAGGTTCAAAAGGAGGTTGCATTAACTGGGCAATGCAAACATTAAGGTCCCAGGCAGGGGCCCGATCCCGAAAAAGTGGATTAGTATGGAGTAATCCCTTAAAAAACTTGGAAAACACAGGGTGAGCGGAAAGAGAGGATGACTTTCCTGCTGAAACAAAAGCAGAAACAGCTGCCAAATGAACTCTCAGGGTAGCTGGTCTGAGGCCCAAGGAATTAAGATGGACCATGTAATCTAACACAATGGGCAAATCAGCAGATTCTGGGAAATATGCTTCCCAGCACACCAAATGGAAAACCTTTTCCATTTAGAATTATAAATAGCTCCTAGTGGAAGGCTTCCTAGAAGCCTTTAGGATTTAAAGGACACCCTGAGAGAGTGTAAGTTAGCAAACTCTTAACCCTCAAGAGCCAGGCCTTGAGGTTGAGGGATTGAGGTCCGGATACCAAACTCTCCCCTGGGCACAGGTTAATAGGTTGTGATTCCTGGGGAGGGAAAGGGGAAGATGGACTGTCAGGAACAGAAGGAGTGGGTACCAGGGCTGCCTGGCCCAATCCGGGGCAATCAGAATCACCCTGCAAGGCTGAGATCTGATTTGACTAACACTTTGAATAGGAGAGGGAAGGGGGGAAAAGCATAAAGAAACTTACCTTCCCAATCCAGGAGAAGGGCGTCCAGGGGGACTGAACCCAACACTGGAGGCCTGCAACAGAACAGAGGAAGTTGGTGATTGTCTGGGGCTGCAAAAAGATCTGAGGGGTGCCCCATCTGGCAAAAACTATCCCCAATACTTGAGGATCCAGGGACCATTCGTGATGGCCCTGGGAAATCCTACTGAGAGCATCTGCTAGGACATTGTCCCTTCCTGGAAGGTGAACTGCTATGAGGGAAGTGTTCAGAGAATAGGCCAGAGACCATAACTTCATTGCCTCGGTGCACAAGGCCGAAGACCGAGTGCCCCCCTGCTTGTTGATGTACCACATTGTTGTGGTGTTGTCTGTTCTGACTTGTACCACTTTGTTCTGAACAGATGCAGAAAATGCTTGAAGAGCTAAAAAGACAGCTCTAAGCTCCAGCAAATTGATGTGGAGCAGAGATTCCTGGGGGGACCACACTCCCTGAGTGGAGAGGTCGCCCATGTGGGCTCCCCACCCCAGGAGGGAGGCATCTGTAGTGAGAGTCAAAGTGTGAGCAGGGGGAATGAAGGGGACCCCCAATCCCAAATTGCTCTGATCCTGCCACCACTGGAGGGCCTGGATCAAGGTTCGGTCACTGGGACCAACTTGGAAAGGGGTTCTTCTCTGAGACCAATAGGCTCTCAAGTGAAACTGAATGTCTCTCGTCTGAAATCTTGCTCCCTGCACAACAGCTGTGGATGCAGCCATGTGCCCCAGGAGCTGCAGAAAGTGTCTTGCTGGTCGAGAGACCTGCAGAGTGAAGGAGGAGGAGGCCAGAGCCACTAAATTCCTTACCCTATCTAAGGGAAGAAAAGCTCTGGCTAGGTTTGTGTCCAATTCTGCCCCTATAAAGGTGAGTACCTGGACTGGTTCCAGAACTGACTTTGGTAGATTTAGCAGAAAGCCCAGGGAGGTGAGAAGCTGCTGGGTGACTTGCAGGTGAGATTTTACCTGTTCTGGGGACTGGCCTACAATGAGCCAGTCGTCTAGATAGGGAAAAACAGCAATCCTTTGCCTCCTTAAGTGAGCCACTGCTACTGCCAGACATTTTGTGAATACCCTTGGGGCAGAGGTAAGGCCGAAGGGCATTGCTCTGAACTGGCAGTGACCTGAGGGTAGTTCGAATCTGAGGTACTTTCGATGGGAGCTTCTGATAGGACGTGAAAATAGGCATCCTTGAGGTCCAGGGAAGCTAACCAGTCCCCTGGCCTTAGAGAGGGTAAAATCATTGCCAGAGTTATCATTTTGAACTTTGGTTTCAAAAGATGCTTGTTCAGATATCTGAAGTCTAAGATGGGCCGCCATTCTCCTGTCTCTTTTGGGGTAAGGAAGTATCTGGAATACAGACCCCCGCCTTGGTGCAGGGGAGGAACCTTTCACTGCTCTGAGAGCTAACAGAGTTGAGACCTCTGCTTCTAGAGCAAGGGTCTCTGAAGAACTTGTAGAGAAAACCTGGTTCTCATCTTGGGAAACTTTTGAAGCTGAGAATCAGACCCTGGCTTACTACTTCCAGAACCCACTTGTCTGAGGTTAAAGACGCCCAGTTCTGACTGAAGTAAGCCAACCTGCCCCTACTGGTAAAGGAGAATCAGCCCTGGGCACCCCATCGGTGCCTGCTTAGCAGGTGCTTTAGGCTGAGGGGTGGAGCAGGCCTGCCCACACCCCGCCTGCCTCTGTCTCTGAAGAAGCCCCTCTGAGCATAAGCAGAGGAGGCCTGAGTCTGATAAAAGGCCTGTGAAAAGGCCTCACCCCTACCCCTGGGGTATGCCTCTGGGGAGTGGCTTGGCGCCTCCTTAGCTTGGGCACTTTTGTAAGTAGTCCTATATTCATCCATCTTTTTCATGTAATTCTCTGTCTGCTGCCCAAACAGAGAATTTCCCACCACAGGAAAATCCATAGCCTTAGTCTGGGTATCCTGTGACAGGCTAGTAAACCTGAGCCAGGCCAACCTACGAAAAGCTACAGATGTGGCCATGACTCTAGAGGAAACATCATTAACATCCACAGCAGCATGAAACTGCACCTTAGAAACCTCAATGCCGAACCGGGCTGGCCATCCGGGTCAGCGGACTTTTTGGCCTCTCGTTCCCTGAGCCTGCCCACTCTCTTATCCAGGGTGGCTGCAGGGAATTTTTTACAAATCTGGCAGTCTGAAATGAGGTGGTCAACCCCAGACAATAAACACATGTAGAGTGTGGGTCAGCCTTGGCAAAGGCTTCCCCACAGACACTACAGTGTTGAAACCCAGTGGGCCCGGTTTTTTCTTTTGGGTTTCTCAGACATGATGCCAGCCTAACCAAGAAACTTGCCCTTTTAACGGCAGTGCCAGGCAAGACACCCTTATCGGTTCCCAACCGTGTCACGGGTCATGGAAAAAACCGTAATGAAATCCCTTTTTTTTAGAACCGATAAGAACCAGGAACCGCACTCTAAAAGCTTTAAAATGCTTACTCTTTAAGGTTTTAACCAACCTGATCGGTTCGAACCGAACTGATAAACATTTACAAGTTCCACACAGAATAAAACCTGTCTATTACTTACAATACCACAGACAGAGCTTGAACCGATCGGTTTGCGGTTAAAATAATTATACTCGCGGTTTAATTTAACTGAGAAAATACTGTTTAAACTGAGAAATGAACAAAGCAGTAGGAGAAATCTCCGGAGCGACTGTTCAGTGAGGCGGAGTAAAGAATCTGACAGTTCAGGTTTGAATCTCCACAGACAGAGCTTCTATTTTAGAGCTTGTGCTCAAAGTTCCATTCATGGAATGGAGTTAACTATTTCACCTCCGGAACAGTTCTAATGGTGGGACAAACTGCAATTGTCATAATATAGCAAGACTTCATGTTGTTTGAAAGGAAGTGCAAAAGAAGAAGGAGGAAACCACTTTGGTTCTCAAAAACAGCAGCAGAAAAGGTCAGAGCCAAAAGGCTGGTCTTCAGGAAATATAAGGGATGAAGACAGGGAGGCATACCAAAGTTCCCTAAGGGAAGCAAGGAAGGCAGTAAGGTAGGCAAAGGATCAAACCGAGGAAACTCTAGCACAAACAGTAAAAGAAGGTGACAAGACTTTCTATAGATACATTAGTGAAAGGAAAAATTCCAGAAGGGGTATTGCTAAGACCAAAGGAGATAATGGGGCGTGTGAGGAGGAGGACCATGTAAAAGCATCTATCCTAAATAGATACTTCTGCTCAGTGTTTACTGAAGAGAAGGTAGGGCTGGGCCCACAGCTCAGCACCGTGGACACAAGGGGGAGGGAGGTGTACACTAGTCCCTTCACAAAAGAAAGGGTCATACAAAAGCTAGATAAGCTCAGGGTGGACAAGGCAATGGGATCTGATGGCATACATCCCAGGGTACTAAAGGAGCTAAGAGTGGAACTAGCAGAGCCATTATCAGAACTGTTTAGTGAGTCTCTGAGCACAGGAGAGGTCCCAGAAGACTGGAGAAGGGCTCATGTGATCCTGCTTCACAACAGTGGTAGCACGGAGGAGACAGGGAACTACAGACCAGTCAGTCTTACCTCAGTAGTGGGCAAGATTATGGAGGCACTCCTTAAGGAAAGGACAGTGCAACACCTGGAATCCATAGGAGCACAGGATCCAAGACAGCAAGGGTTTACAAAAGGAAGGTCCTGTCAAACTAATCACATAAATTTCTTTGACTGGGTAACCAGAGTGGTGGACCAAGGGGGAGCAGTTGATGCTGCCTACCTTGACTTCAGCAAAGCTTTCAATATTGTTCCACATAGAAGATTGATTAATAAGCTGGGTAGGCTCGGGGTGGATCAGAAGTTGGTCAACTGGGTGGCAAACTGGTTGACGGGCAGAAAGAAAAAATTACTCACCTTAGTAATGTTGTTTCTTCTAATGGAGTCTTGCTATATTATGACAAGTTGAAGTTTGTCCCACCACTAGAACTGCTCCGGAGGTGAAATAGTTAAATCCATTCCATGAATGGAACTTTGAGCACGAGCTCTAAGATAGAAGCTCTGTCTGCGTAGTTTCAAACCTGAACTGTCAGATCTTTACGAGCAAAAACTCACTAAGGTCTGTGTGGAAGCTGTAACCTACACTAGCCAACTGGCTACCTAAATAATAAAACCCATTGCTGGTCCCAACACCAAAGACTCAAGTCAGGAGACCAGAATTAATAATATAATTTTAACAATATGAGAAATAACACAAGAGAATAATAAACACCACACTCCAAACCCCAAAAAATGGGTGAAACGCCTAAAAAGGGCATAAAATAGTGCCCACACTAGGTTGCCCACACCATACCCAAGTAGAAGTTCTGAGAGGGGCAGGCTGGGGGGGAGGTCATAATATAGCAAGACTCCATTAGAAGAAACAACATTACTAAGGTGAGTAATTTTTCTTCAAACAACATGAAGTCTTCTATATTATGACAAGTTGCAGACTCATAGCAGTACCTCCATGGAGGAGGGACAGAACCTACTTAGGGAATAGGCTCTGAAGCACAGCTGTGCCAAACCGAGCATCTCTCCTAGCCTGGACATCCAGGGAGTAATGCTTGGTGAAAGTGTGTACCGTTTTCCAAGTAGCAGCCTGGCATATCTCCAATATAGGGATGTCTCTGGCAGCAGCTAGAGACGCGGCTGTACCTCTGGTAGAATGAGCCCTCAAGCCAGAGGGGGGATCTCTGCCCAGTTTCTGATAAAATTGGATACAAGAGACAATCCACCTGGCAATTGATCTCTTAGTGGCAGGTTTCCCTTTCCCAACCTCACCATAAGTGAGGAAAAGTTGGAAGGATTCGAACCTGTGACCCTTGGTACGTTCTAAATAGTAACTAAGGGCCCTCTTAACATCCAAACTGTGCAATCTCCTCTCACCAGAAGAGTGTTCAGTGAAGAATACTGGAAGGGAGATAGATTGATTAAGATGGAAATCTGAAACCACCTTAGGCAAAAACTTCCTGTTAGTCCTGAGGACTACCTTATCCCTGTGGAAAGAAATAAAGTCAGTTTCTACTGACAAGGCTTGCAACTCACTTATGGCCTAGCAGAAGTGATAGCCACTAGGAAAACAGTTTTCCAAGTTAGATACTTCAGCTCTGCGAAAACAGAGGTTCAAAAGGAGGTTGCATTAACTGGGCAATGCAACATTAAGGTCCCAGGCAGGGCTGGATCCCGAAAAGGTGGATTAGTATGGAGTAATCCCTTAAAAAACTTGGAAAACACAGGGTGAGCGGAAAGAGAGGATGACTTTCCTGCTGAAACAAAAGCAGAGACAGCTGCCAAATGAACTCTCAGGGTAGCTGGTCTGAGGCCCAAGGAATTAAGATGGACCATGTAATCTAACACAATGGGCAAATCAGCAGATTCTGGGAAATATGCTTCCCAGAACACCAAATGGAAAACACTTTTCCATTTAGAATTATAAATAGCCTAGTGGAAGGCTTCCAGAAGCCTTTAGAATTTCAAGAACACCCTGAGAGAGGTGTAAGTCAGCAATTCTAACTCCTCAAGAGCCAGGCCTTGAGGTTGAGGGATTTGAGGTTCGATACCAAACTCTCCCTGGGCACAGGATAATAGGTTGTGATTCCTGGGGAGACACAGGGGAAGATTGACTGTCAGGGACAGAAGGAGTGGGTACCAGGGCTGCCTGGCCCAATCCGGGGCAATCAGAATCACCCTGCAAGGCTGGGATCTGAGTTTGACTAACACTTTGAATAGGAGAGGGAAGGGGGGAAAAGCATAAAGAAACTTCCCTTCCCAATCCAGAAAGAGGGCGTCCAGGGGGACTGAGCCCAACACTGGAGGCCTGCAGCAGAACAGTGGAAGTTGGTGATTGTCTGGGGCTGCAAAAAGATCTATCTGAGGGGTGCCCCATCTGGCAAAGACTATCCCCAGTACTTGAGGATCCAGGGACCATTCGTGATGGCCCTGAGAAATCCTGCTGAGAGCATCTGCTAGAACATTGTCCTTTCCTGGAAGATGAACTGCTACGAGGGAAGTGTTCAGGGAATAGGCCAGAGACCACAACTTCATTGCCTCAGTGCACAAGGCCGAAGACCGAGTGCCCCCCTGCTTGTTGATGTACCACATTGTTGTGGTGTTGTCTGTTCTGACTTGTACCACTTTGTTCTGAACAGATGCAGAAAACACTTGAAGTGCTAAAAAGACAGCTCTGAGTTCCAGCAAATTGATGTGGAACAGAGATTCCTGGGAGACACACACCCTGAGTGGAGAGGTCGCCATGTGGGCTCCCACCCAGGAGGGAAGCATCTGTAGTGAGAGTCAACGTGTGAGCAGGGGGAATGAAGGGGACCCCCAACCTTAAATTGCTCTGATCCTGCCACCACTGGAGGGCCTGGATCAAGGTTCGAGTCACTGGGACCAACTTGGAAAGGAGGTCTCTTCTCTGAGACCAATAGGTTCTCAAGTGAAACTGAATGTCTCTCATCTGAAATCTTGCTCCCTGCACTACAGCTGTGGATGCAGCCATGCCCCAGGAGCTGCAAAAAGTGTCTTGCTGGTCGAGAGACCCGCAGAGTGAAGGAGGAGGCCAGAGCTACCAAGTTCCTTACCCTTTCTAGGAAGAAAAGCTCTGGCCGGTTTGTGTCCATTCTGCACCTATAAAGGTGAGTACCTGGACTGGTTCCAGAACTGACTTTGGTAGATTTAGCAGGAAGCCCAGGGAGGTGAGAAGCTGCTGGGTGACTTGCAGGTGAGATTTTACCTGTTCTGGGGACTGGCCTACAATGAGCCAGTTGTCTAGATAGGGAAAAACAGCAATCCTTTGCCTCCTTAAGTGAGCCACTGCTACTGCCAGACATTTTGTGGATACCCTTGGGGCAGAGGTCAAGCTGAAGGGCATTGCTCTGAACTGGTAATGACCTGAGGGTAGTTCGAATCTGAGGTACTTTCGGTGGAGCTCTGATTAGGACGTGAAAATAGGCATCCTGAGGTCCAGGGAAGCTAGCCAGTCCCCTGGCCTTAGAGAAGGTAAAATCATTGCCAGAGTTACCATTCTGAACTTTGGTTTCAACAGATGCTTGTTCAGATATCTGAGGTCTAAGATGGGCCACCATTCTCCTGTCTTTTTTGGGGTAAGGAAGTATTTGGAATACAGACCCCTGCCCTGGTGTAGGGGAGGAACCCTTTCTACTGCTCTGAGAGCCAACAGGGTTGAGACCTCTGCTTCTAGAGCAAGGGTCTCTAAAGAACTTGCGTAGAAAAAGCCTGGCTCTCATCTTGGGGAACTTTTTGAAGCTGAGAACCAGACCCTGGCTTACTACTTCCAGAACCCACTTGTCTGAGGTTAAAGACACCCAGTTCTGACTGAAGTAAGCCAACCTGCCCCCTACTGGTAAAGGAGAATCGGCCCTGGGCACCCCATCAGGATGCCTGCTTGGCAGGTGCTTTAGGCTGAGGGGTGGGAGCAGGCCTGCCCACACCCCGTCTGCCTCTGCCTCTGAAGAACCCCCTCTGAGCATAAGCAGAGGAGGCCTGAGTTTGGTAGAAAGGCCTGTGGAAAGGCCTACCCCTACCCCTGGGGGTGTGCCTCTGGGGAGTGGCTTGCCGCTCCTTAGCTTGGGCACTTTTGTAAGTAGTCCTATATTCATCCATCTTTTTCATATAATTCTCTGTCTGCTCCCCAAACAGAGAATTTCCCACCACAGAAAATCCATAGCCTTAGTCTGGGTATCCTGTGAGAGGCTAGTACACCTGAGCCAGGCCAGCCTACTAAAAGCTACAGATGTGGCCATGACTCTAGAGGAGACATCATTAACATCCACAGCAGCATGAAACTGCACCTTGAAGCCTCAATGCCATCGGCAGCCACCTGTTCCAGCTCGCTAGCAAGCTGGCTAGCGACTGTTGGCTAATTCCATACATTATCCCATCTAGATTTCTGATACCTTGCTACATAAGCCATATAATTTGCTTGCCTGAGTCCCAAGGACGCTGCCATGTACTGTTTTTTTGCCATGGCATCAATCTTCCTGGAATCTTTGTCAGGAGGATGTGAGCCAGGGAATATTAGCTTTATCACAAGCTGCAGCCTGAACTACCCCAACATGACTGCAATGCTGAGAAAGGAATTCTGTATCAGGACCTGACAATGTGTACCTTCTGTCCATCTTTTATCTACAGGAGGCACAGAATAAGGAGTTTTAATATTTTTATTGTTTGTTTCCTAAAGACTTATGCAAAGGAATAGACAATCTCCTAGACTCTGAATATCCATCATTTCTACAAAATCAGCTCCTTGCTAATCCACAGCTTCTTCCAAAGGAAGCTGGAGGGTTTCAGCAACTTTTGTAAAACATAAAATGAGAGGGGACTCAGAAAGCATAGGGGGAGATTCTAAAGGTCTGTCTGGGGAAATGTCCGGTTCAATGGGCACACCCAGACCCTCCCAGCCACATTCATACTGTTCATAATCATCCTCCCCCTCCTCTGGTTCATAAAACTCCTCAACATCATATTCTTGAACCGATGGAACCGGACAAACCGACCTTTTACCAGATAGTGGCGGTTCGGACGGGACCGGAGACAGTGACTGGACAATTTGAATAGCTCTTGCTATCTCTGCAGCAGTTGGAGAAGGGATTTTGGACTCCAAACCTGCTGACTTCCTTGTTCTCTTTACTGGAACTGGTTCCTCCGAACCAGCTTTTCTTTTGCCCGAGGAAGTCTCGCCCTGGTCAGAGGGCACTCCCTCCGAGTCGGTTGGCACCGAACCGGGCTGGCCATCCGGGTCAGCGGACTTTTTGTCCATTGTTCCCTGGGCCTGCCAATCTCTTTTCAGGGTGGCTGCAGGAAATTCTTACAAATCTGGCAGTCTGACTGGAGGTGGTCAAACCAGACAATAAACACATGTGGTGTGTGGGTCAGCCTTGGCAAAGACTTCCCACAGACATCACAGTGTTGAAACCCAGTGGGCCCGGTTTTTCTTTTGGGTTTCTCAGACATAATGCCAGCCTAACCAGAAAAACTTGCCCTTTGAACGGCAGTGCCAGGCAAGACACCCTTATCGGTTCCTAACCGTGTCACGGGTATTGGAAAAAACCGTAATAAATCCGTCTTTTTAGAACCCATAAGAACCGGGAACCGCACTCTAAATTGACAAGCTTTAAAATTTTTAAGCTTTTAACCCAGCTAATCGGTTCAAAACCGAACCGATAAACTTACAAGTTCCACACAGAAAATACAATTTTAAATTACTTACGATACCACAGACAGAGCTTGAACCGAACAGTTTTGCGGTTAAAATAAAACTATTCTTGGTTGAATCGAACCGAGAAAACACTGTTTAAACTGAGAAATGAACCGAGCAGTAGGAGAAATCTCTGGAGCGACTGTTCAGTGAGGCGGAGTAAAGAATCTGACAGTTCAGGTTTGAAACTACACAGACAGAGCTTCTATCATAAAGCTCGTGCTCAAAGTTCCATTCATGGAATGGATTTAACTATTTCACCTCCGGAGCAGTTCTAGTGGTGGGACAAACTGCAACTTGTCATAATATAGCAAGACTTCATGTTGTTTGAAACAGAGAGTGGTGGTGAATGGTATACAGTCAGAAGAGATGCAAGTCACAAGTGGGGTACCTCAGGGATCAGTCCTGGGGCCAGTCCTCTTCAATATCTTCATCAGTGACATTGCAGATGGACTGGAGGGTAAGGTTTGTCTGTTTGCAGATGACACCAAGATCTGCAACAGAGTAGATGATCCAGATTGGGTGGGCAGAATGAGAAGAGGTCTGGATAAACTAGCAAAATGGTCGGAAGAGTGGCAACTGGAGTTCAACACAAAGAAGTGGAAGATCATGCACATAGGGAAGAGAAACCCTGAAGCCACCTATAGGCTGGGAACTGGGAGTTGCTGGCAGTCACAAGGGAAGAAAGAGACCTGGGCATCATCATCACCAATGACCTGAAATCATCCAAGCAGACCACTAAAGCATTAGGTGAGGCTAGGGGAATGTAGGGGGTATTAGTAGGAGTATCACAAGTCAGAAGAGGGTGGTAATAATCTCTCTTACAAGGAACTGGTTAGGCCCCATCTGGAGTGCTGTGTGCAGTATTGGAGGCCACACCTTCACAAGAACATTAACCGAACTGAGGCAGTCCAGAGAAGGGCAACCAAAATGGTGCAGGGACTGCATCAGAAAACATATGAGGACAGATTAATGGAGCTCAATATGTGTACCCCAGAGCAAAGGAGGGAGAGAGGTGATATGACTGAAACATTCAAACACCTTAAGAGCATTAACAAGGTGAAAGAGTCTAACGTTCTAAAGTTTTGAATATAAGAAAAATAGCAGGACGAGGACACAGCATGAGATTAGAGGGAAGCCGACTAAGGGGTAATGTGAGGAGGTTCTTTTTCACAGAAAGGGTGGTGGATGCATGGAATGGCATACCTCAGGAAGTGGTGGATGTGAATACAGTGCAGGGCTTCAAACAGGTATGGGATAGGCATAAGGGAGCAATACAGATGAGTATTAATATATAGGCCATTGTCAGAGTAAAGGCCTATGGCACATTCATAAGGTAGAAAAAATGGGCAGACTGGATGGGCCTTGCAGTCCTTATGTGCCGTCAATGTCAATGTTTCTATGTTTCAAAGACAGACAAGGGAGATAGAATGAAGGCTGTGATGGACATGTTATACATAGCTTGTTTTTAATTCAAATATATAAATTTGGCTTGTGACTGTGGTAAATGAGGGCCTTGCAGCCGCACCTGTGGCCCTCTGATTATCTTAGGTTGCCCAACACTGACCTAGATGGACCCTCATTTAGTTCAGATCTGTTTTCTTCTGTGTCACTGTGGTTCTCTGCTTAAATTATCACTTTTTTTGTAGCTCTATCCCTGAACAGGAATGCCCTCTGCTGGCTGATCTTGTTCCTTTTGGCCAGGTTAAGATATTGTCTTCACTGTCCTTTACCAACTTGGACTATTTTCATTCCATAGGTTCTGACTCGTGTCTTTCCCATTTGTTTTTCAGTTGTTCATCAAGATCACTAAAACAGGAGCTCATTTTAAATTTTGTAAGTTCTTTTTGAATATTCTGTATTTCTTCTCCAGCTCTCTGTGTTTGTCTGTGTCCCCTGCTATAATTAATTTGAGGAAGGTTTTAGTACACAATGCAGCTACCTCTTCCCACTGTTGTTTTCATGTGAAGTTCTAAAGCCTGCAAAAAGGAATTTTGTTAACTCTGAGACCCCTTGGAGGCTGATTTCTGGCAAATAAGTCTCCAGCGTATGTTGTAAATAACATTTAACTCTTGAAAGCTCAATCCTTCCAGTGTGAGGAACAGCTGTTTCAGGTTAATGTCATCAGTACTGTTATTTGAAACCATCAGAATTATAAAGTTTACCTCTTTCTCACACCTTTCTAGCTGCAAGTTTCTCAATGTCCTCCAGGCAGGTGTGGTTGCTTTCTATTGGTGATGCTGAACTTTCCAGTGTTAAAATGCAGCGCTCCTGTTATTACTTGAATACAGGGCAGGTTCATCAATATGTCTGGTAGGACATGTACTGTAGGTAACACTCACCTCACAAGATTTCATTGTGTCTTTTGTTCTGTGAACTCCAAATGGCAGTGCGAAAAAATTACTTACCATAGTAATCTTCTTTCTTCCCAGTGATGCTCAGATATTCATAACTTTGTGCAGTCAGCCTGGTGGGTTGGACTGCCCGGAGAGATGGAACACATGCAAATGATGGAATTCTTTGCATGTGAGCATCTTTCAAATACTGCCTCTACCAACTGTAGTGTTCTAACCCCTTTAGATTTGTAAAAAGCCTGGAAGTCAGGCATTATGAAAAAATCCAACAGCTAACTAATTAAATTTTTTTATTTTTTTTTTTTAGGGTTACCCTAATAAAGAGAATTTACCCAAAAAAACTCTTAAGGAGGAACTACATCAAATAAACAATGGTGTTCACCGATCAGCATGAGAAAACTATTAAGAGAGACAGAAAAACTCACTGTTTAAATCTATTTGGTATAAAGAAGTGTACCCAGAAAGGTATGGCTATGTGGCACTAGCATGCAGAGTGCAGAGGCCGAAGGTCTGGAAGGGGAGGATGGGAGAGAGTTATTAATATCTGAGCATCACTGGGAAGAAAGAAGATTATTATGGTAAGTAATTTTTTCTTCTAACCCCAGTAATGATCAGAATATTCATAACTTTGTGCAGACTACCAAGCAGTACCCCTGGAGGTGGGCACAGAACTTATTTTGGAAACAGACTTTGCAGGACTGCTGTGCCAAACCTGGCATCACTTCTGGACAAAACATCCAAGTTGTAATGATTTGTAAAGGTGTGTACTGATTTTCAGGTAGCTGCTTTACAAATATCCAATAATGGAACCTCCCGAGCAGCTGCAAGACTGGCAGCTGTTTCTCTTGTCGAGTGTGCCCTCAGCCCAGCTGGGGACTCTCTACCTGCTCTAGTGTAGCAGAATTGAATACACTGGACAATCCATCGAGAAATTGATCTTTTTGAGGCTGGTTTGCCCATTCTGACATTCCCATATGTACGGAAAAGTTGTTTTTTGTCTTGCCTATGGCCCTTAGTAGCTGTCATGTAATAGCTGAGAGCTCTTTTCACATCCAGACTGTGGAGTCTTCTTTCACCAGAGCTTGTACGGTCTGTGAAAAAGACAGGCAGAGTGATCAATTAGTTCAGATGAAAGTTTGAAACAACCTTGGGAAGGAATTGTCTGTTTGTTCTGAGGACTACCTTATCTCTGTGAAAGGAGATGTAGTCCTGGTCAACACAGAGAGCCTGAAGCTCACTGATTCTTCTTGCTGAGGTAATTGCTACCAGAAAAACTGTTTTCCAAGTAACATTTTAAATGGGCTGTAGCCATGGGCTCAAAAGGAGCCCTCATTAATCTGCCTATACATATATTAAGATCCCAAGTGGGCACTGGTGCCCTGTGAGGAGGATGCAAATGTATCAGGCCTTTAAAAAATCTTTTGAAAATGGGATCTGATGCTATTGACACCTTTGTCCTAGCAGAAAGGTATGCAGATACTGCTGCAAGATGAACCCTTAAAAAACTGGATTGTAGACCTTGTGAATGTGAGTCAGATACTCTAACACCACTGAGACTCCAGCATCATTTGGGGTGAAATTCCTACCACAGCACCAAAAAGAAAATCTCTTCCACTTAGCAAAATATGTTTTCTTAGTGGAGGGCTTTCTATAACCTTTAAAGATAGTTAATACAGCTTCAGAAAGGTTTAAGTCTGCATACTCTAATTTCTCAAGAGCCATGCCTTGAGGTGGAGGGACTTGAGATTTGGGTACAACAATGTTCCCTGATTGGAGGTCAGAAGATTGTGCCTGAGAGGCAAACTTATTGGTTTGCTCACTGACATGGACAGCAGAAGAGAGTACCATGGCTGCCTGGGCCAATCTGCAGCTATCAAGATCAGAGAAGCTGAGAGGGATTTGAGCTTCAGTAGTACTCTGAAAACCAGAGGAAAAGGGGGGAAGGCATAAAGAAACTTGCCTGACCAGTCCAGTACCAGAGCATCCAGAGGGATTGTGCCCTGGGCCGGTGGTCTGCAGCAATACTGAGGCAACTGGTGGTTCTGGTGGGATGTGAACAAGTCTATCTCTGGAATGCCCCACCTTCTGAAAATTACCTGCACCACCTGCTTGTTCAGTGTACATTTGTGATGGGACTGATTGATTCGACTCAGTGTGTCTGCCAAGGTATTGTGCTTTCCTGGCAGATGGATTGCTTGCAGGGACACCTTTAGAGAATACACCAGAGTCCAAATTTTCATGGCTTCTGTGCATAGCAGACCTGATCTGGTGCCTCCCTGCATGTTTATGTAGTACATAGTGGTGGTATTGTCTGTTCTGACCTGTACCACCTTGCCCATCACCAGTGCAGAGAAAACTTTTAGTGACAGCCACACTTCTCTGAGTTCCAGCAAGTTTATATGCTTCTGTCCAGGTACCCTGAGTTGTGTGCTCCCCCAGATGGGCACCCCAGCCCAGAAGGGATGCATCTGTAGTGAGGACTAGTGAAGGATCCTCCTTCTGAAAAGGGACTCCTTGCCTTAGGTTGGATTCCTTTTTCCACCACAAAAGGGCTTGTAACAGTGTCCTTGTCACTGGAATGAGTTTTGAAAAGGGATCTTTTTTCTGACTCCAATGATTCCTGAGATGAAACTAGATGTCTTTCATGTGAAACCTGGAACCCTGCACTGTACCTGTGGATGCAGCCATATGACCTAAAAGCTGCAGGAATTGCCTGGCTGTTTTTTGCCTGTGCAACTTGAAGGGATTTGCTATGGCCTGAAGGCTTTGCACCCTGTCCAGTGGCAAAAAGACCCTGGCCTGTAGAGTACTGATCTCTGCCCCTATGAACTGTAAAGTCTGTGTAGGGGTTAAGACAGATTTTTTCTGGTTTATTATGAAACCTAAGGACTCCAAAAGATCCTGTGTGAGCTTTAGAGAGGTTCTGACTTGTTCTGGTGACTTGCCTACCACCAGCCAGTCGTCCAGGTATGGGAAAACAGTCACTCCCTGTCTTCAAAGAAATGCCACCACAGCTGCTAGGCATTTTGTAAACACCCTTGGTGCTGAGGAAAGGCCGAAGGGCAGGGTTGCAAACTGATAATGACCTGATGGGAGTCTGAATCTGAGATATTTCCTGAAAGATTCTTTTATGGGGATGTGAAAATAGGCATCTTATAAGTCCAGAGATGCCAGCCAGTCCCTTTTTGGATTGTTGGCAGAATCCGAGCCAAAGTTGCCATTTTGAACTTTGGCTTTTTCAGGTGCTTGTTTAAAGCTCTGAGATCCAAAATTGGTCACCACTTCCCATTTTTCTTTTTTAGGAAGTATCTGGAGTAAAAACCTCTTCCTCTCAGGGTTGTAGGAACTGGTTCCACTGCTCTGAGCTGTAGCAGCTTTTGAACCTCTGCCTCTAGCAATGAAGTTTGTGCTAGGGGAGGAGAGATGAAACCCTGGAATTTTTTTGAGGAAGAAATTTGAAGTCCAGAGACAAACCTTTGCCCACTACCTCCAACACCCACTTGTCTGTGGTGATGGTTGACCAAAGGTGGAGGAAATGGGACAGTCTGCCTCCGACAGGTAGGGAGGAGGCGGCCTGCATCTCAGGGATTCTGTTTAGGCTGGGGCTGAGGTTGTGACTGAGACCCTCACCTAGAGCCCCTTCTACCCCTACCCCTAGAGTAGCCCTGTTGGGGGTACTGCTGGTATTGGGGCATGGCTACTGGCTGGAAAAAAGGTCTTGTCATGAAAGAGCAACCTCTGCCCCCCCCTTCCATAGGGCCTGGTGGATGAAGAAGTTCTGTTTCTGGCAGAGTTGCTTCTATAAGTAGCCTTATATTCATCCACCTTCTTCATATAGGCCACTGTGGATTCTCCAAAAAGAGAATTTCCTTCTAATGGAAAATTCAGGGCCTTCGATTGGGTATCCTGAGTGAGGCTGGTAGCCCTAAGCCAAGCAAATCTCCTCTGAGCCACTGTGTTAACCATCCATCTGGCTGCAGTGTCATTCGAATCAGCAGCCATCTGGAACTGGTACTTAGCCGCCTCTAGCCCAAACCTGGCAGTTTCAGCCAGGTCATCTGACAAGGGTGAGGTGGCTTTCATGGACATTGCCAGTACTGACTGCCACAGTGATTTCTGACACTGGGCAGCATCAGCTTAGAAAGTAGCCTGTCTCATGGCCAGTGAGGCTGACAAACAGCCTTTTTTGGCCATACTGTCCAATTTTCTGGAGTCCTTGTCCAGTGGATGCGAGGACAGATGGACTTTAGCTTTATCACAGGCTGCCTGTTGTATTACCCCTTGATGGTCAGGATGGAAGAAGAGGAAGTCAGCTCCCTTCCTATCCAACTGATACTTTTTGTCTATTATCCTGTTGATTGGAGGAAAAGAATTAGGGGTCTGCAGGAGTTTCATAGCATCCTTAAAACATTTATATACTGGGAGGAGGAGGGCCTTTGCAGGTGTTAAACCTATCATACTGAGGTGCTCAATTTCTTCCTCATACTCCATTTGCTCTGTTGTGGCGATATCTAAGGCATCTGCCATTTTTCTTACAAAGGAAAAGTGGGAGAAAAAATCCTCAGACACCCAGGGAGGCGAGCCAAAATCCTTCTCAGGGGACACCTCTGGAGGGATAGGTTCATCCTCCTCATAAGGCTCATCATCCTCTTCAAAAAACAGTTGCTCCGGTGCAGAGGGCAACACAGTACTTGCAACCTGGGGACCCTGTGAGGGGGCAGGAGGCTGAGGGATGATGCTCTGCAGAGCCTGAATAATTTTGAATGCCTGAGCTATCTCTTGAGCTGAAGGCATTGCAGACACCTGCGCAGAAGTCCCTGGGTTAACAGGAGAGGGTTCTGCATGTTTAAGTTTCTTTGTTTTCTTTGAGGGAACCAGAGAGTCAGCTGGTTCTTTTCCTCTTTTTGTCCCTTTTTCGCCCGTATCCGGGGCAGGGGTAGTAGCACCTGTGGGTTCAGCCACAACAGACTGGGGTGTCAGCTGGTCAGACACTGAGGGACCCCTAGGAAACTTTTTATTGAGCCGTTCAAGGTGCTTTTCCACAGTTTTATCTGGAAAAGTTTTACATATCTCACATTCCTGGTCCAGATGTTCAAAACCCAGACAAGCTACACATAAGGTGTGCTTGTCTGCCTTGGCAAACACATCTCCACACTTTAAACAGTTTTTAAACCCGGGCTCCCCGGTTCTCTTCTTAGGTTTCTCTGCCATGGTGAAAAGCAAAGAGGAAAAACACCAACCGCTAAATAATAGATACAGTTGCGGTTATTTAAACAGCTTTTATATATATATATATATATATATTTTTTTTGTGGTCGGTTCCGGAACCGATAAGGAACCGGAGGAACCGAGCAGGGAGATGTTCAGCGGTTCTGTAACCGATAAAAATGGTTACAAATAAAGTTTGTAAGGACCAAAATTTAGCGATAATTATATAGGTTCTTTAGTCAGAGAACCCAAGTTAAACTAAACTAACTCGGATCCCTCATGGTTATGCTGAACCGCGAGGAACCGAGAAAAAACAACTACTTTAATAATAAACTAGATCTAAACTGACAATCAGTAGAGGCAGTAAAAGAAATTAAATATACTTATGGTTTTTGATGATTTTTTATCTTTCTTCACACGAAAGAGGGCGACAGAGACTCCGAGTGACCAGACTTTCAGGCGGAGAGAAAAATCTAAAGGGGTTAGAACAGTATTTGAAAGATGCTCACGTGCAAAGAATTCCATCATTTGCATGTGTTCCATCTCTCCGGGCAGTCCAACCCACCAGGCCGACTGCACAAAGTTATGAATATCCTGAGCATTACTGGGGTTAGAACAGGCAATTAAATAAACACACCAGAGACTACACATGTCAGAATATAGACATGTTACAGCAGTGGGAGTTGCTCCCAATAAAAACTTACAAAACTGTTCTCGACGTGTTCAATGGATTTTTTTCCATACCTTTACACCCCAAAGACCAATTTAAAACAGCATTTACTATAAATTACGGACAGTACTGTTTCACTTGCCTCCCACAGGGATATAAAAATTCCCCAAATATATTCCAGTCTGTCATAACCAATGATTTAGAGGACATTCCCAATATAAGGGGAAATTGCTTAATCAGGAGAGGCACACTAAGCTGAAGCTTGATTCCAAGTGTGATCTGGGAGCACAAGGAAGTTAAGTGACTTGCTCAGGGTCACACAGTATGCAAGCAGGGCTGTAGGATTCAAACCCAGGTCTCCAGGTTTGCAACTCAGAGCCTTAAACCACTGCGCTATACTGCCTCCAAAACAGTTTACATAGACAATATCTATTTTAATCATGATACCCCAGACAAACACTTTGCCACCCTGCAACAGGTAGCAAATAGACTTTATGAAAAGGGCTACATAATTAATTGGGACAAGAGCCAGATAGGCCTACACAAAGTAAATTATCTTGGTAAAGTAATACATCAAAAAATATGCCTCACAGATGATTACTTAGAAAAAGTGAAAAATATTACCGTACCTCAAACCAAAAAACAATTACAGCACATGCTTGGATTTTGTAACTTTGCAAGAAGTCACATCCCAAACTATGCTGCTATGACAAAGTTACTATGTCAGTCACTAACACATTTTAAATGGGACAGCGAAAAAGAGGAACTTCTGCAGAGATTACAGCAGGCAGTGCTGCAACATTACAAACTGACACCAATCAACCTAACCCTGCCCATAGATATCTTTACTGATACCAATCATAATTATTCTGCCACTTTGCAACAACAAAGTAACTTAATCTCTTACTACACAGGGTCATTTTCAAACACAGAACTACACTTTTCAGAACCCATCAAACCATTACTAGCCCATCGTCAAATAATTAAGCGAGCACCACACTTATGGCAGGTACCAAAAATCTCAGTACATATCAAAGATCCAGGCACCATAGCCCTGGTTAAAAATCCAGCACTAGCCCCAAACAAGGCTTGAACCCTGCACCTCGGTGCATTATTAAATACTGAAAAAATAACCTTTTTTAGAGGCAAGGAACACTATGCTCATCACACTGATGACAAAGGCAGCCCCCCAAATTTAAAATACATCTCCTGGGCAGACATACCAAATGACAGCATTATAGCATATTCAGATGGAAGTGGTCAGCATAGACATGGTAAAAGAAAGCCAGGAATAGGTATAATTATAGGCCACAAGACACAACAGGGAGATTACTATATTATTATCCGGGAAGCAATACCAATTCGGGCAAAATCTGCCCAGCATGCTGAGGTTTTGTCATTAAAGGAAGCATTAAAGCACAAGCCAAATTTTATTTTTACTTACAGCAGTTACGTAGTACATACCTACAATTTGCATCCTCAACAGCCTGATGCATTCACTTCAGCCTGGGATGAAATTTTGCAAGCGGGTGACCTCTCAAACCCAAAGCCCGAGATTTCCCATGTTTGAGGGCACGGGTGAGAAGGAATATCTTTCAGGCATTATTCTTGTAATACCACAGTGAACCAGATGGCAAAGCTAGCATGCACCATGCTGCTGCCCCTCACCACCAGTCAAACCATGATGGAGGTCGCCTGACTGAACAGGAGGTTGGCCACCTCTTGGACAGTAAGGCCTTTCAAGAACTGCAGAAATGGGAGTCAGAAGGTATAATTGAGAAAACAAGGAGTAATTATTTGGTAAATGACAATTCCTGCAAGCAGGAACTGATTCATTTAGCCCATACAGGCACCGAGCATGTACACCCGGGCATTAAAGCAACTTAAAGAATTTTAAGACAGAAATTTAATTGGCCTTCCATGATGTCAGATGTAACAATATGTCAAAAGCTGTGTAACCTGCCAACAATTTAATTTTAAGCAGGCTCAGCCAGTTCCCACTCCCAATCTGCAAGTAAGTTCTCAAAAGCCCTGGGAAAGAGTGTATATTGATTTTATGGGGCCACTTCCTCCCAGCGGAAATAAGAAGTATCTTTTAGTAATTATTGATCATTTTACATAGTATTTAGAAGCTTTTCCAGTGCTAGCCACAACGGCTAAGTTTGTTGTGGCTACCCTAACTAGTGAAATCTTCCCTCTTTGGGGAATTCCCACTCATGTCCATTCAGACCAAGGGGCTCACATTTTAAAAATGTCCATGTTTCTGAGAACATAATTGAAAAATATGGCATTAATTGGCATTATGGTATCCCATACCACCCACAGTCACAGGGTCTTGTGGAAAATTTTAATAAACAATTGAAGCAAGCCTTGAGAATTGGACAAAAACAAACTCTGGACTTGAAGCCTGCCTTATGCATTTCAGAAACAGGCCACTTTCAAAACATGGTTTTTCACCTTATCAACTCCTTACTGGAGCTCAAATGCAAACACAGACTGTCCTAGACAAAAAGTGCAACCACCAGTAAACCCCTATAGCATTCTGAGACTGGGTTTGCTAGAAAAAATTAACTACCCCCATGGGGCCCAACTTTACAAAACCAATGCAAATAAAACAAGTGTATAATAATGCTGTACTTTTAGAAGTAAAAAAACAAGCCTAAATGGGTCCATATTTCACAATTAAAGAAATGCTCTGTTTCAGATGGCAGCTAATAATCCTTCTGTCCGAAGGCAGGGACACCAAGCAAATTGTTAACTTGGTCAAAGGACCTGGGTACCTCAAGGGACCTTCGAGCTCAGAAGACTAATCCATGAAGCCCAACATGCCCTGAATACCCCATTACCACAAATCCAACATTTTCAAAGATTGCAACAACTTGCCCAAGAGGCCCAGCGACAACAGCAAGTCGAACATTCCATATGCAATCTGGTATCTCTAATGGTTGCATATTCTCATCTTTTTCTTAGGTACCCACACGTTCTCTGAACTGAGCCAAGGTCTAATGTGCCAGAAATCCAAGAAACTGAAGATCTCAGACCCCGAAGGAAGGAAGGAAGGAAGGAAGAGAAAAAGATTACAGATTTTGAAATCACAATTTCACCTCCTACTGCTTGCATAACCGTTCTGATTCCACTCAGCATTTGTTTTGGCTTTGCCTTTGCTAGACTGTTTAAGTAAATGGTTAAAATGTCTAAAACCTGCTACAGAAAAGGAAAATCCTTAGGTGGAAAGCAACACCTAAATTAACCTCTTGCAAAAAGCAAATTCTTCAGAGAAACCTCCAGGGGGCTCTGTCAAGATTTGTCTTTATACTGATTCTTTACATACTCATATATATTGCATTTCTGATATTTGTATTGCCTTTAGTACAATATGGTACAGCGCAGTGAATCCAAGCCATTTCTAAAAAAGAGTAACACGCCTTACACCATGCCAACTGACCTGGTCAAGGCTTATGCAGCATCTCATAAGAGCAAATCCATAAAGAAGAAGAAACACTCAACATGTAAACTATTGCAAAAAAAGCATCTCTGTCTCACTCTTTTTCGCTATACTGACTTTCCTAATTTATGCTTCTTACCTACTACATAATGTAAATCCTAATGTCTTGCTGACTCAAGACTCTATAGCCAGTCAAAACACCTCACAAACCATCTCACAACCCAAAGTAGCCAAACAGGTCGGTGCCACACCTACACCAAATCATACTGATACCAACACAACATCTATGCCTCACACACATGGACACACAAATCATACCCTTATAGGCACACCCAACTAGCCAAGCCAAGATACTACTGAAACGAAGAAACAGTATCATGAATATGTAGCTGTAGCAGTTGAACCTTGCCTGTATCGGTACAATCTCAGTATGGACATTACAACTTATATGGACTATTTGCCACCACGATACCATTTGCCTCTACTCAAGAGACTGCAAGCATTCTTGAAAAGAGTAAAGGTACATTGCAACTCGTGTTCCAAACAGACTGATAATCAGCTCATTATATTAGTGAATTTAACTGCTTACTGGTGCAATCTTTTTAACAAAAATCGGACCTCTAAATGGTTTCAAGATTATTCCAGGATACACTATCTAGCCTGGACCCACAAAAGTGAGCCTGAAGACCCTCTTCACTACCAGGCGTGTCCCAAAAAATTACTTCCAATACTCTGCAGACCTTCCAATACATCAAACTGGAGGATTTGTCAAAACAAATGGACAATATTACAGACTTATGCACCACTGTCAGTACATTTCAAGGGAATGGTATACCTCCGAACAGTCCAAAATGCCATGCCACAATCTTACGTCAGAGAATGGAGCAAATAAAGATTCCAAAATTCCAAAACTCTATTACTGTGCAAATGTTACCGGGCTCCAAATTATTGACTATAAAGACATCAGTGCAGAACGTGGCAAACTCAAGTACAATGTCCACTGTGCGATGGATTACACTGGGGCACCCACGTTGTCATCACTCCAGGTATATGAATTTGTCCCCCAACTCATGTATGTGCCTTGCAAAGAGACTGTATTTTGTGACCAGCCACCTCCTAGTGAAGCAGCATGCACAATTTGGAATTGCACCATAGGTTGCCCTCCACCCATAATCAACCTGCAAATGCCAGTGACACAATGGTATAATGAATAAAGAGACATTCACACCGGCCCGGTGGCACTGAGGGCTGAGGCGCTGGTCACCACACCTCACACCACGCTGGCGACCGGTGTTTAGGAATGAGCACTGGTCGCCAGGGGTTAGCAGGTGAGGAGAAGGATTGAACATCCGATGGACTGCTCTCCTTCTCTGGGGAGGGGAGCCCATGACAGTTGGCACCTGATTGCCTCCTGGCAGAGACTGGGGGATAAGATGTTCTGCTGTGCTTAGGGGAGGAGCTGGGGCAGATGCCGGGAGGGAGCACGTGCAGATGCGTCCACTACCCTCCACCAGTGTCACTGCATGCCCTTAGCTCTCTGGGGGAAAGTTAAGAAAATGGATAGCGACTGCTCGTGTGGCTCGATGGCCATCCGTGTGTGTTCACTGGGACCAACGCGGCACCTGTCTGGATCCGTGTTCTGTGGGGAGTTGGAGGCTCCCTGATGCCCTCACTGTGGGGGCTAAGCCACAGGAGTTGGGTGTCAGCTGGTTGTGGTAGAGGTGGACAGAGGCTAGATTCCCTGCCTAGAGAATGCGAGGAGAGGGGAGCAGACCAGGTGGCCAGAGGAGGTAAAAATAAATAGCCAAAAGACATTCACAATGTGGGAAAACCAAACATGCCCCCACAACAAAAAACCTTTGAACTCACTGTGAATTTCTTCTCTTGCAAGTACACCAATTACACGGATACCTGTCAAGCTGAAATATGCAAATATGGATCAGGATATAAGATCTTACAATGTGCTCAAGTACAATCACCAAGACTAAAACATCACAGACGATCACTGGCATATGCCTATCAACGCATCACAAACACCAACTGGGAATATCAGCAAGCCCTGGAACACCTGGGGTCAAATATAAAGGATTTACTGTAACTACGTATCTTAATAACATACTAACATACTAAAAGCCAGCAGAATAGGCCTGATGGTCTGTCGTGTCTGCTCGGTAGCCAGCCTCCTAATGGATGCTCACTTTTCTACCAACCATATAACCAACATATAGAATTAATAAACCAACTGAATCTGGCAGAAGATTTAAATGAAGCAGCAAAAATGCACCTGTATCCACTTCAAAGAGGTGACTGCCTAAATGGAGAACAAGCCTGTAAGATAGAATTCTGTTTTGATCCTGTCAAATACCAAATCCAAGTAGCCAAACTCAGCCACACCATCCGCTCATATGCAGGCACACTACATGTTGTTCCACCAATACCCTTAGAGTCTAACCTGTTCTTACTCACACAGCCTATTATTTGTGTTCCACAACCCACAAACACCTCAATACTCAAATGGTGTTGGCCATTTCAGGGTTTTAACACTATATATTACCGATACAACATGCTATCAAACAACACACTATTAGACAGCAGGACCATAGTCAACCTTAACACTCCCATCCTTATTTCGGGTTATGTTTGGAAAGATATCATAGACTTCTGTATCATGTATTATAACTGCACTGCTGAGCAGCTATCAGTCTATCTCCTATTGCAATCTCATACATATACCAGTACACAGTAAAGCCTTAACCAACACACAATGGCTAGGTTAGTGCTTGGTACTATGCAATTTCTCAGATTTACTTTACTCAACCAACAGACAGTATTCAAAGCAGAATTAGATAAACTGGTATATACAATATACACCATGCAAGAAAATGTAAAAATCATAAAGAATGACATAGTTATAATAAAGGGTGATATAAAATCAATGAACAAAGCAATTAACTTAATGCAGAAGGACATAATAACCTTGCAAGAACAAGTGGTAAAACTTGAATTGGAACAGTCAGAAACAGAGTTTTCCAACTGGAGTTGCAAATTCACTTATGCCCTTGAATCAATATTTGGGCGTATAACGGAACCAGGGGCATGGTATTGACTGAATCCAGCAAACTGGATAAAATGGCTATTGGATTGGCTGCTGTCACTATTCAATATAATATTAGTGATTTTGGGGATTACTGTTGTCATTATGATACTGTGCTATTGCAGAAAGTAATCAATGTCTAATTCTTTGCCTGAGGCCTGTGCCCCTACTTTCACAAGTTTTCTCTATTGATTTTCAGATGTCTCAGTATATGAGGCAGAACCATTATTTTAGAACTGCCCTGTCCTGCCTGAGACACCACAGGGAATGGCCCACCTTTAGCTCAAGAAAACAATCAGTCTCAGCTGCAGCCTTGTTTATTCAACCATACATCAGTGGCAGAGCACAGTGTGTACTTTGTGATCAGGTATTTCCAAACCTGTCACAACCGTGAATTGCTGATCACCTTAGAAACCATATGCTGATCCAACATTCAGACCTACGCGAATGTTTAGCACTCGAGCATGATGGACAAAACTGTCAATTAGCAGTTATGTTAACTATTTACTCTATACATGAACCAGAAAATCCATGTTTCTATCCTCCACTGCACTTCTGTAAGGGAGGAGGCAGTTGCTCAGTCTGCCCCCACATCAGCCTCCATTTGGCCTGCTCACCCCACTCCCAACCAATGAGGAAATGAATCAGGAGCGTCAGAAGATAATGGAAAGATAGGCTATCCCAGATATCCCACCAAGGGATCCGCTTCTGGACATCATAAATGAATTTTGAGCAATGTCAGATTAAGTCATTCTTTGCTCAGTGTGTTTTAAAATGCAATAGACTAATAAGCAGGTTTAAGCATTAATACCCTGTAACTTGGGTTTTCAGCCTTCCTTGCCAAGATATAATTACAGTTAGACTTAATACTTAGACATATGTTTTATTAATGATTATTTACAATTAAAGTTTACTTATAGTCATGGGTTGTATTCAATATTTACTAATTGGACTTTGGTTCTGTATTTTAAATAATACTTGCTAACATTATTCAGTGTGGATTTAAACATATTTTATTTTTGCATTTACAGTAAAACACATGCATGAAGAGTTTTTTTCTGATAGGACAATGGACCTGGCCTAATTCCTCAAATATTCTTACTAGTATTTTAAAATCTCTGGTTCTGTTTAATGTATTCTTAGACCTCTTCTTGTAACTGGCTTAACAGCAAAGTCAACTAAAGGTCAACTTCTTCTTATAACAGACTAACAAACTAAAATAGGAATATCTTGTGTCTGGATGTTTACTTTCAGTTTATATTCCTTAAAGCTGAAGCATAACTTCCTCTTGTAACCGATTAAAACAGAAATGTCTTATAACTTAGGGTTTGAATATATATTCTCACATTTATTTGTAAGCCTATATCATATTCGAGGCTTACTGGCCTACCTATTAACTTGTGTGAAAACTTTCTAACTGAATGTGGACTCTTTTTGATAAGTATTAAATGTTTTACATAGATACTTTACAGTAGGAATCATATGTCAAAACATTTTAAACACTCTTCTTATAAGTCGCATGATAAATGTCCTTCTTGTAGAAGACTAAACCGCCAGACAGACAATCAGATGTCTACGTGAGTCATCACATGCCTGGAGTACTACAAAAAACAACTTACTACTCCAGGTTGTGTCACCTATTGGTAAAAATACAATTATTTTTGTATTTGGTTGAAAATCCCCGGTCATACTAGACATTGTAGCATGATGTCAAACTGTTAGTGACAGCCCATATCTTTACTTAACAAGCCCCTTATTAATCAGATGCTTTGAGTTATTGATAGCTTTCTGATACAGAAAGTTATTAAGTGGTGGTCTTCTGACATAAAATTACTTTCTAACACAGAAGACTATTGCTTTAAACTCAACCCATAAACTAGAAACTACAGGAGTGCCAACCCAATTGATTGTTTTGACATACTATAAAAGTCAGCAGACAAATCAGTCCAGGTAAGACCAGGCAGAAGGAGGACGCAGTCATCCTCAGTCCAGGTCCTCAGAGCTTGACATCTGGTAAAAACTGGTGGGGTGAGTTTTGCCTTCTAACCCAGGCAGTTGGAACTGGGGAAAAAATAATGCTTGCATAATATTTTGTTTATTTATGGTTTTATTCTTTTATTGCGACTTATTTCATGCGACAGAAAATTTATATATTTTTTTCTGGTTGCACTGCTGTTCAGAGAATTAATATCTTTGGAGGTGAGGACTGAAATTTAATGCCGGGAAATGTAAGGTACTTCATTTGGGGGTAAAAAACCTGGGCCATGTATACACCCTGGAAGGGGGGGATCACACTGCAAGCCACATTGGGAGAAAGGGATTTAGGGGTGGTGGTAGACGTCAAAATGAATAACTGAATTGTAGAAGAACAGCAGCCAAAGCAAACAGGATACTGGGCTGCATAGCCAGGGGTATTACATCCAGAAGAAGGAAGGTGATCCTCCCTCTGTGTAATGCCTTGGTCAGGCTACAGCTTGAGTACTGTGTACAGTTCTGGAGACCTCATCTGAAGAAGGATATAGTGCTGCTGGAGAGGGTTCAAAGGAGAGTAACCAGGATGATTCAGGGCATGGAGAAGAGGCCTTATGAGGAAAGACTGAAAGAGGTTGGGCTTTACTCACTGGAGGAGAGGAGGGATAGGGGAGACATGATAGAGGTTTTCAAGTATGTAAAAGGAATAACCAGGAGTGGAACCAAGGAGCTGTTTAGGTTAAAGAAGGGGGGGAGACCACCAGGGGCCATAAGTGGAAGCTGGAGGGGGGAAATTACAGTGAGGAGCGTAGGAAGCATTTTTTCACTGAGAGGGTGGTGGAGCTGTGAAATGCGCTGCCTGGGAGGCTGGTGGAAGAGGGTACAGTGGAGGGCTTCAAGAAGGGGTGGGACAGGTACAAGGGGAAACTGAATCAATTGAAGACCCTCTTGGGGGCTGGGGGGGGTGGTAAGGCAAGCAGACATTAGGTTGCTGGCTTTCGAGCAGACAAGACAGACCATTTGGCCTATTCTGCTGGCTTTTAGTATGTTATATTACTGTTAAGATTACTGAGTGATTTTTGAATTTGATATTAAGTAAAAATATTTCTTGAAAACATGAATTCCAGGTGTAGTGGTGATGTTTCTCATCTAAACTTAATACAATTAAGGGCCTTTGACGTAGAACATTCAAGATTAAGGATTAAACCAGAATTTGACTTTTGCTTTATCGGGCATCTGGGTACAATTAAGACCACCATCCAAGGTTACCTTCATATAATTAACTGTGCAGATTTAAATTGTCCAGAATTTATGCATAAATTCCTGCGATGGTGCCACATAGCTACTAATGAGACAATTAATTGCAGAAGTTTGAATTGTCCAAGACATAAGGAGACAGGAGATTTTAAAATACTAGTAAGAATATTTGAGGAATTAGGCCAGGTCCACTGTCCTATCATGACCAGTCATGGTCACAATAGTACTGAGGACTATAATGAGCACACAGTATTTGTTCATCAAGATCAAATAGTTTTGGTCAGTCAAGTAACTGATAAAGTGGTAGTGGCAATAAGACTTATAGATCAGGAAACAGATTTTTCTTTGCCTACGCTATGTGTTGCTACCCTGACCAGACTCTACCCAGAATTGTCTGACCTTATGGAAGGTTTGGAAGGGTTGTCAGTCTCTGAAGGTCAAGGTGAAAGAAAAAATTACTCACCTTAGTAATTGTGTTTCTTCTAATGGAGTCTTGCTGTATTCTGACATACTGCAGTTAGCCCCAGCACTTGAACTGCCCAGAGATGAAAGAGTTAACTCTATGCAGAAGCATAGAACATTGAGCTTGAGCTTGGTTCAAACCACTGTCTGCTGCACTTGAAGTGTAACCGTCAGATTCTTATGAGCTACTACTAACTAGCTACACCCTAAAAGAAGAAATTGTAAAAACCATTAGCCAAAAGGCAACTAAGTTGTTTTGAATCCCTGTAAGACTCAAGTTGAGAAACCCAAAAACAAAACACCAGGTAGTGAACTTAACAATCTTAAGAAAAGTAAAGCCAAAATGGCAGAACTAGTGCACCTCTGGGTGCAGCACTGTACCTGCCAACCCATTTCCCAAAAAAAAACAGGTTCTGAGAGGGGAGGCAGGGAGGGAGGTCAGAATACAGCAAGACTCCATTAGAAGAAACACAATTACTAAGGCGAATATTTTTTTCTTCAAATAACATGAAGTCTTGCTGTATTCTGACATATAGCAGACTACCAAGCAGTACCTCCATGGAGGAGGGAATCAAACCTATTTTGGGAATAGGCTCTGCAGCACTGCTCTACCAAACCTAGCATCACTCCTAGCCTGGATATCCAGAGAGTAGTGCTTGGTGAATGTATGGACTGTTTTCCAGGTGGCTGCTTTGAAAATCTCTAACAAAGGAATATCACTGGCAGCAGCCAGGGAAGCAGCTGTACCCCTAGTCGAATGAGCCTTCAGGCTTGAGGGTGGTATTTTGCCCAGCTTCTCATAGTAGAATTGTATACAAGAGACAATCCACCTGACAATAGTTCTCTTAGTGGCAGGTTTGCCCTTGCCCACTTCCCCATAAGTGAGGAACAACTGAAGATAGTCAAACCTGTGGGTCTTAGTATGCTCAATGTAGTAGCTAAGGGCCCTCTTAACATCTAGACTGTGTAGCAGTGATCAGTGAAGAATACAGGGAGAGACATAGACTGGTTCAAATGAAAATCTGAAACCACTTTAGGTAAGAACCTCCTATTGGTTCTAAGGACCACCTTATCTCTATGGAATGAGATGAAATCAGGCTCCACTGACAGAGCTTGCAACTCACTGATACGTCTGACAGAGGTAATAGCTACCAGAAACACAGTCTTCTAAGTCAAGTACTTAAGTTCTGCTGAAGACAAAGGTTCAAAAGGGGGTTGCATAAGCTGGGCAATACAAACATTAAGGTCCCAGGCAGGGGAAGGGTCCCTAAATGGGGGATTGGTATGAAGCAATCCCTTGAACATTTTACAGAAAACAGGATGAGATGCCAGTGAAGAAGGTTTCCCTATAGACAAAAAAGCAGAAACAGCTGACAAATGTACTTTGAGGGTAGCTGGCCTTAGGCCTAGGCCATTTAGGTAAACCATGCAGTCCAGAGCTGTAAACAATTCCGCAGAGTATGGAGATATATGCTTCTTGGAACACCAAATACTGAATATCTTCCACTTAGAATTATAAGTTTTCCTGGTGGCAGGTTTTCGAGAGGCTTTGATAATGTCCAGAACCCCTTGAGACAGGTGCAAACCTGCATACTCTAACTCTTCAACAGTCATGCCTTGAGATTGAGAGACTGAAGGTTGGGATACCAAATCCTCCCCTGAGAGGAGGTTAACAGATTGTGATTCCTGGGAAGGAACAGGGGAAGATGGATTGCTAGGGACAGCAAGAGGGGATACCAAGGCTACCTGGCCCAATCTGGAGCAATCAGGATCATTTGCAAGACTGTGACCTTATCTTGACCAGGACCTTGAATATTAGAGGAAACGGAGGGAAAGCATACAGAAACTTCCCTTTCCAATCCAGAACCAGAGCATCCGGGGGGACTGAGCCCAAGACTGGGGGTCTGCAACAAAATAGAGGGAGTTGGTGATTGTCTGGGGCTGCAAAGAGATCTATATTTGGAGTACCCCATCTTGAAAAAATCACTTCCAGCACTAGGGGACCCAGGGACCATTCGTGATGACCCTGGGAAATCCTGCTCAATGCATCTGCTAGAACATTGTCCTTTCCTGGGAGGTGAACTACTACCAGAGAGGCCTGAAGGGAGTAAGCCAGGGACCATATGTTCATGGTTTCCGTGCACAAGGCTGTAGACCGAGTGCCTCCCTACTTGTTGATGTACCACATGGTGGTGGTATTGTCTGTCCTGACCTGAACCACCTTGTTCTGTACTGACTGTGAGAAGGCTTGTAGGGCCAGGTAAACTGCCCTGAGCTCCAGAAGACTGATGTGGAGAAGAGACACCTGAGTGGACCACACTCCGTGGGCTTTGAGAGTCCCCAGGTGAGCTCCCTACCCCAGGAGAGAAGCATCTGTGGTTAGAACCATGGTGTGAGACTGAGAGATGAATGGGACCCCTTTCCTGAGATTGTACTGATCCTGCCACCATTGAAGAGCCTGGATCAGAGTCTGAGTCACTGGAATAAGTTTGGTTAGATGATCTTTTTTCTGAGACCAAAAGGCCCTCAGGTGACACTAAATGTCCCTCATCTGAAATCTGGCCCCTTGGACCACTGCAGTGGAAGCTCCCATGTGACCCAGTAACTGAAGGAAGTGTCTTGCTGGTCGAAAAACCAGAGGGCGGAAAGAGGAGGCCAGCTCTAAGATGGCCTTCACCCTTGCCAAAGGAAGACAAGCCTTTCTTTGATAGTGTCTAGTTCCACCCCTATGAAAGTCAATAGTTGCACTGGCTCGAGAACTGACTTGGGAAGATTGAGAAGGAAACTAGAGAAGTGAGCACTTGCTGGGTCACTTTCAGATGTGACTTGACTTGGTCTGGAGACTGGCCCACTATGAGCCAATCATCTAGGTAAGGGAATATAGAGATATAGTTCCTCCTTAGGAAAGCCAATACTACTGCCAGGCATTTTGTGAACACCCTTGGAGCTGATGTTAGGTCAAAGGGCATTGCTTTGAGCTGGTAATGGCCTGAAGGCAGTTCAAACCTGAGGTACTTTCTATGGGAGCACCTGATGGGAATGTGAAAGTAGGCATCCTTTAAGTCCAGGGAGGCTAGCCAGTCCCGTGGCCTTAGAGAGGGAAGAATTATTCCCCGAGTCACCATTTTGAACTTTGGTTTTAATAGATGTTTGTTCAGGTATCTTAAGTCTAGGATGGGCCGCCACTCCCCTGTTTTCTTTGGGGTAAGGAAGTACCTGGAGTATAGACCTTTGCCCCTGTGGATTGTAGGAACTCTCTATATGGTCCTTAAGGCCAGAAGAGATGAAACCTCTGCCTCTAGGGCAATGGTTTCGGAGATGTTTGCAGGTGGAAAAGATCTGGCTCTCAGCTTTGGAAACATTTTGAAGCTGAGAGACAGTCCCTGACTTACTACCTCCAAGACCCATCTGTCTGAGGTAACAGACTTCCAGTTCTGGAAGTAGTAGGCCAGCCTGCCTCCTACAGGAATGGGGGAGTCGACCCGGGCTGACACAGCAGGGTGTCTGCTTGGCAGGGGCCCTGGGCTGAGAGGAGGATGCAGCTCTGCTCATCCCCCTTCTACCTCTCCCTCTAAAGAACCCCCTCTGAGCAGAAGGAGAGGAGGCCTGAGCTTGGAAGAAAGGCCTTTGAAAAGGTCTGCCCCAAGACTGCTGCCTCTGAGGAGTGGTTTGCCTTTCTTTGGCTTGAGCACTCCTATAGGTGGTCCTGTATTCATCCATCTTTTTCCTGTAACTCTCTGTCTGCTCCCCAAACAGAGAAATCCACGGCCTTAGCCTGGGTATCCTGTGATAGGCTAGTACATCTGAGCCAAACCATTCTCCACAGAGCAACAGATGTAGCCAAGACTCTAGATGACACATCATTGTAGTCAACAGTAGCATGAAATTGGATTTTTGATGCCACAATCCCATCAGCAGCCACCTCCTCCAGCTCCTTAGCCAGCTGGGGGGAGGCCTGCTTAGCCAGATCCAAAACAGGCTCCCACCTGGACTTTTGGAACCTGACTGCATAGGCCATGTAGTTAGCCTGTCTGAGTCCCAACGAAGATGCCAAATACTGTTTCTTGGCTATGGCATCTATCTTCCTGAGTCCTTATCCGGGGTGTGGCCAAGGAATGCTAGTCTTATCACAGGCTGCAGCCTGTACTACCCCAACATGGCTGCAATGCTGATACAGAAACTCCGAACTTGAGCCTGACAGCATATACCCCCTGTCCATATGTTTGTCCACTGGAGACAGAGAATTAGGTGTCTTTAAAAGTTTATGTGTCTGTTTCCCAAAAGATTTATGCTAGGGAATAGATAGCCTCTTGGACTCTGGGATGTCCATCATCTCAACAAAATCAGGCTCTTCCTCCTCCTCCACAGCTTCATCCACAGGGAGCTGGAGAGTCTCAGCCGCTTTTTTGTAAAACATAAAGTGGGAAGAAGACTCAGAAAGCCTAGGAGGGGAAACTCCAGAAGGTCTGTCTGGGGAGATGTCCAGTTCAATAGGCTCATCCAGACTTTCCCCACCATCATACTCTCCTTCATCCTCTTCAACTTCTCCCTCCCATTCCGGATCATAATATTCCTCCAGAGAGTAATCTGTATCCGGAGGAACCGACCGAACCGAATGCCTACCGACAGGGCCCAGTTTGGTCGGAACCGGATGGAGCTATTCCACAATACTAATCACCCAGGCAATTTCATCGGCCATCGGATGAAGAGATTCAGGATCCGAACCAGTCGATTTCTCCTTTTTCTTCTTTTTTTAAGGAACTGACCCCTCAGAGTCAATTTTCCTCTTGCCCGAGGAAGTACGGTCCTAGTCAGAGGGCATTCCCTCAGGTTCGGTCGGAACTGAACCGGGTTGGCCATCCGAATCAGCGGACTTCTCGGCCTCCTTATCCCTAAGCTTACCCAATTGTTTATCTAGGGTGGTCTTCGGGAAATTTTTACAAATTTGGCAGTCTGAATCGAGGTGGTCAAACCCCAGACAATATACACAGGTGGTGTGGGGATCAGCCTTAGCAAAGGCCTCCCCACACACACACTACAGTGCTGAAACCCAGTGGGCCCGGTTTTCTTTCTGGGTTTTTCAGACATGGCCACACAAAAAATAAACTTACCCTTTACACGGCTTCAGGCCAGGTAAGACTAACCTATCGGTTCCTCACTGTGTCACAGGTGCTGGAAAAAAAACGAAAATGCGTTTGTTTGTTTTTTTTTAGAACCGATAGGCACCGGAATCACCACAAGTAAACAATCAAGAGAAAAATGATTGGTTCAGCCGAACTGACCGCAATAAACAAAGTTAACAATTTCCTTAAAAGAACTCTCAAAACTCTACAGTCCACTACCTAAACACTTACTGTACCACAGACAGGGATCTGAACCAAGAAAAATGAGAGAAATCTCACAGTTTAAACTGACAATTTACTTTACCAAACCGAAGGCGAGGAGCAAACTCCAGAGCGACTGTTCAGTTAGGCGGAGTAAAGAATCTGACGGTTACACTTCAAGTGCAGCAGACAGTGGTTTGAACCAAGCTCGAGCTCAACGTTCTTTGCTTCTGCATAGAATTAACTATTTCATCTCCGGGGCAGTTCAAGTGCTGGGGCTAACTGCAATATGTCAGAATACAGCAAGACTTCATGTTGTTTGAAGCCTTGTACACGAGACTGGCCCAGAGAGTTGTGCCAGGGGGTCTAAAAATAGCCCTGGCACTTCAGTAAAAAACATTTACTGAACAATGAAATAATAAGCATTTTTTTATTTTAGTTAGTACTGCATTGCAATTAGTTATAACTGTGGAAACAGTGCATCTTTGGATTAGTTACTAGGAACGGTGCAGCAGAATTCTTGCAGTCAGTAAGCAGTAATGGTAAAAAAGGAAAGCCATTACTTGTTGGTGACTCTTCGCTTGTTTTCTTGTTCCAGTATGAACTTCTCTTGTTCAGTCATTTCTTTTGACACGGTTTCCCATAGAGAAAATACAGTTACGTAAGAGCTTACCATAACAGTAGATCTTCGAGAGAGGCTCTTGCAGTAGGTAATTACATATAGGACTGAAGCCGGCAGTCGCCAGGACCCCATGGAAAAATTTCTAGCTAGCAGTCTCTGGCGAAGGACCGCCCCCACGTCAGGTGACCGGTGTCAGGCGACATCATCGGTATAAAGGGGCGGTCCCTCACACCCGCCTTCCTTCCAGTTCTTTCCTGCCAAAGGCCAAAAAGGCGAGACGAGAGAGAAGTGAAGATTTCCCTTCCTGGAAAAGGAGCTGAAAAAACTAAGGGGGATTGAGGGCGGGAAGGTATTATCTACTGCAAGAACCTCTCTTGAAGATCTACTCTTACGGTAAGTTCTTACGTAACTGTACTATCTTACTTCAAGAGGGCTCTTGCAGTAGGTAATTACATATAGGACTGAGTCCCAAGCAGTCTGGAACAAAGAGAAGCACACGGAAGGAGGAAACTACTCATAAGAGATCCTCTGGCTGAAGAGGACTTAAGAAAGAAGTCCTTGCAGAACAGCCAACCCAAAGCTAGCTCTACAGCGAGAGGTAATGTCTAAACTGTAGTGTTTCGTAAAGGTATGGACAGAAGTCCAAGTTGCAGCAGTGCAAATATCAGCCACTGACACATTCTTGAAGCAGACAGCAGAGACCGCGACACCCCTGGTGGATTGACCCCTGACCTGACTTGGCAAGGTCTTGTGATACTTGTCGTAGCAGAAAGTGATACAGTGAGCCAACCATTTGGACAAAGATTGTTTGGAAACAGCGTTGCCCTCTCTTTTGCTGGCAAAAGAAACAAATAGTTGGTCAGTCTTTCTGAGATCCTTCGCCCTGTTGGTGTAGTATCTCAGAATCCGGTGAATGTCCAGGGTATGTAAAAGATACTCCCCATGATTGGAGTGCTGTGTGAAAAAGGCAGGCAGTTCAATGGACTGGTTCAACTTAGATTCCACTACCACCTTAGCGAGAAACTTAGGATTGGTGCGCAGAGCCACAAGTTCCTTATGGAAAATCAGATATGGAATTTTGCACATCAAGGCCTGAAGCTCGGAGATTCTTCGAGCGGAACTAATGGCCACTAGGAAGAGAGCCTTCCACGAAAGGAACTTAAGTTCTGCTGAGGCTGCCGGATCAAAGGGAGGCAGCGTAAGCTTCTTGAGAATGAAATTCAAATCCCAAGGAGGGGCAGGAACCCAAATGGGGGGTCTCAGATGAAGAACTCCTAACAGAAAGGTCTTCGCGACCTCCAGCTGAGTGAAAGTTCTGTCCCCAAAGGGAACATGATAAGCGGCCAGAGCCACCATGTGAACTTTCAAAGAGGAATGACTGAGACCCAGGTCGAAGAGATAATGCATGTAGTCCAGCAGCCACCCAACAGGACAGGAGAAAGGCTCAAAGTCTTTGGACGAAGCCCAAATGGAAAACCGTTTTCATTTCATGGCATGGGTGGAGCGAGTGGATGGCTTCCTGGCCTCCACCAAGATCTCTGCCACTTGAGGAGAAACCCCAAAATGGGCTTGTGCTACATCTGTAGGAGCCAAGCATGCAGCTAAAGGGACTTGAGGCCCGGATGGACCAGGGATCCCCAATCCTGGGTCAACAGTAGTCACGAAAGAGGAAGAGGAATCAGAGGTTCCTCTGAATACTGTTGCAGAAGTGAGAACCAAACTTGCCTGGGCCAGAAGGGAGCGATGAGAATCATATGGGCCCCTTCTGAGCTGAGCTTCTGCAGGATACTTGGAATCAATGGAATTGGGAGAAAAGCATAAACGAATCTGCCCTTCCAGTCGCGAGACAGAGCATCTCTCCAAAGTCGCTCGTGCCCTGGAGCGAGCGAGCAAAAGGTGGGCAGTTTTGCATTTAGTGGGGACGTGAACAGGTCAACCTGAGGGGTTCCCCAACGTAGGAAGATGCCATCTGCTATTTCCTGGTCCAATTCCCACTCATGAGGTTTTGCCGAGGATTGGCTCAAGTGATCTGCCAATTAATTCTCTACCCCTGGGACGTGGACCGCCGTGAGATGAAGGTTGTGTAGGGTCGCCCATTCCCAGACCCGCATCGCTTCCCGACAAAGAGGGTAGGAACGAGTCCCCACGTTTGTTGAGGTACCAGACTACACTCATGTTGTCAGTCTGGACAGCCAGGTGACCGGGAAGCAGAAAGGGGTGTAGCGCTTCAAGAGTGTACAACACTGCTCTGAGCTCGAGCACGTTGATGTGAAGCGTCTGCTCTAGTATGGACCACGAGCCCTGGGATCCCAAATGAGCTCCCCAGCCTTCGCCCAAGGCATCCATTGTCAGTGTTTGGGAGGGGGGAGGAAGGGAACTCCCCGACAAAGGTTCTCCTGAACCAACCACCAGTGCAAATCTCGAAGCATCGGGGTCGAGACCAGCACCTCTTGGTCCAAGTCGACAACCAATTGATCCCACTGAGACCGAAGAGTCCACTGAGAGATTCTCATGTGGAGCCGAGTGAGCGGAACTGTCGGAATTGCAGCCACCATGAGCCCCAGGAGGCGAAGGACTGACCTGGTGGGAATCCGCCTGTGAGAGGACAAGAAGCTTGCCTGAGCCTGGAGTGTGGCCACCCTGTCTGGAGGCAGAAAGGACATACCGGTGGTTGTGTCCAGAATCGCCCCGATGAACTGGAGGCGTTGAGATGGGATCAAATGGGATTTGGCCTGGTTGATGGTAATACCCAAGCTGGTAAAAACCTGCCTGGTAAGGCAAAGGGAATGCAGGAGCTCCTCCCTGGATGGGGCCACCAGAAGCCAATCATCCAGGTACGGGAAAACCTACACTCTCTGAGTACGCAGGTGGGCTGCCACCACAGACAGGCATTTGGTGAATACTCGGGAGGCAGAGGAAAGACCAAGTGGGAGGGCCTTGAACTGGTAGTGGTCCCCCTGGAAAGCAAACCGGAGGTATTTGCAGTGGGAAGGGCGGATAAGGATATGCAGGCACGTGTCCTGCATGTCCAGAGCACACAGCCACAGTCCTGGCCGGAGGAGGGGCAGGAGACTCTGTAGGAGAGCATCCTGAACCTTTTTTACTCCACGAACCAATTTAGAGAGCTGAGGTCCAGAATGGGCCTCACGTCTCCTGTGTTCTTGGGGACCAGGAAGAAATGGGAGTAGAAGCCCATCCCCCGAAGAGGGGGAGAGATGGGTTCTATTGCCTCCTTCAACAGAAGGGAGGAGATTTCTTCCTGAACCCTGAGAAGATGTTCGGGGGAGTAAGATGACCTGGGGGGGTTCTGGGTGGTTTCTGAAGAAACTCTATGGTGTGGCCCTCTGCTATGAGCTGAAGGACTCAAGAGTTGGTAGTGATCCTCTCCCAACCCGGCAGATGAAGGGAGAATCTCCTGCCTACCGGTTCCTCTTCATCGACCAGAGGCTGTGGGAGAGGGAGGGAGTTAGGAGGTGTTGGGCAGCACTGCAGCTGGAGCTTCCACAGCCCGTTTGGGTGGGGGGGGTCTCGCAGCCGGAGGGGCCTGGCGTTTGTTGGCCTGCTTTCCTTGTGGTTTCGCCTTAGGCCGTGCGCAATGGCGAAAGGAATGACACTGAGCTTGAGGAGCTCTGTACATGGAGTCAACCTCCTTGAGAGCAGTGCCCTTTTCTCTCAGTCCAGTAATGATGTCCTTGACATCACCACCAAACAACACCGAACCTCGGAAAGGGGTGTCCTGGATGGTGGATTGTATTTCCGAGGCCAAATCTGACACCCGAAGCCAGGCATGTCACCGCAGACTCACGGTGAATGCCAAACTTCATCCAGAAGCGTCCACCGCATCATAAGTAGCATGCAGCATGTGCCCACTGGCTGAACGTGTGAAGCAGACTAGGTTTGCCACTTCCTGTTTAGTCTGGGACTGAGGAAGGGTGTCCAACTTGGCTTCCACCTCACTAAGGATAGCCTTCTGGTAATCCCCCATGTGAGCCACATAGTTCAAGGCTCTGATACCCAGAGTGGAAGAAGAAAAGACCGTCTTGCCATACTGGTCCGGAAGGCGGGATTCCTTATCGGGCAGGGACGAGCTCAGGTGTTTCGGGTTAGCCGAACGGCCATGGGCGGCGCTGATCACAAATGAATCAGCCTTGTGTGTGATGAAAGAAAGTCGTCCCCGGAGCCTGATACAGCCTTATCTGCCTCCGAGGAAGGGGAAGCAATGGACGGTTGTTTCCAGATAGTGGAGACGAGGTCGACGTGAGGCTCGATCCAGGGTGGAACTAACATGGGAGCGACCTCAGGCAAATCCAAATGGGCAGCTAGCTTCTGCCTCTATGGATCCGGCTCCAGAGATTTCCACTGATCAAGAGTCTCGATTTTTCTTAGCAACTCCGTAAATGAGGGATCCTCTGAAGGGGACTTCAGAGGAGTCCTGGGCCTGGGCTTTTCAGGAGTGCGAGGCTTGTCCAGATCAGAGCTGTCATCAGAGTCCTCCAATGAGTCTGAAGAAGGAGATGAAGACCCCTCCCCACTCGGGGGAGGAACATGGCCCCTAGGGGGCAAGGTGCCACCACCAGCCTTAGACCTCATAGCAGTGTCTCTGGGGTTGGGGGGAGGAGGGGTCTCTCGCTTCCAGCTACGGGGGATCCAGAACCGGGTCCATCATCAGGAGGTGTCTCTCTACCTCCCTGGTGAGCTGAGCCTTGGCCTCAGCCCACTAAGAAGCCAGAGTCTCCCTCAGATCCAGCAGCGCCTAAGGAGGCAGTGGAGGAGGGGGATACGGATACTGAGGGTATCCGTAGGGGGAGTATCCATAGCCCGACGGTGGGAAGCCTGGCATTGGGTACTGAGGCACCGGGTACTGCGGCATCGGATACTGCAGCATTGGGTAATGCAGTGCCAGATACTGCAGAGCCGGATAAGACGGCGTAAGATCCAGCACCAGGGACTCTACCGGAGTAGAAGGTCCTGGAAGAGGCCCTGCAGGCAGGCCAGAGACAGGTGGCCCAGTGGGCGTCAGATCCAGCATCAGGGTGACGTCTGGCAAGGGGACGTCAGCCGGTGATGAGGCCGGCATCTGAGGGTCCGACATCAGGCCATCCGGACCTACAGGAGGGAGGCCTGATGGAGGCACCAGAGAGTCCCCAGCGGCGTCCAGGGGAGGGCCAGAGGGATCCTCCAGGTCCAGCTGGGGAGATGCAGGGGCCTCGTACTGCAGCAGCGGAGGCTTCGGGGAGCCAGCGGCACCAGATAAGGTCAAAGGATCCTGCATAGGCTCCGTTGCCGAGCGACCGCCAGATGGGCTGGTGGCATCTGACCGGCGGGATCCCAGTGGGCGTCGGAGGAGCCGACGTCCGACTGATCAGACCCAGTGCACGAAGAACGCCGTGCAGGGGAGGCGACCTTGACGGGCAGCTTGATGACCGTGTGCTGCCCCGAAGGGTCGAGTGACTTAGCGGTCGGCTCCGGGTGGACGTCGGAGGAGCCAACGCCTGACTTATCAGAGAGGCTCGAACCAGAAGGCCGTGCAGGGGCGGCCTTACTGGGAGCAGATGCCTCCTTTGTCCCAGAGGCTCCCGACTAGCCTGAGCACGTACCAGCTGGGGGGACCAAAGCCGTCTCATACACCACCAAGATGGCTGTCGGGGAACGGTCCCCCGGAGGTGATGTTACCTGAAGGGCAACGACCCCAGCCGAAGTCACCGCAGCCGCGGATTAGGAGTCCCGGTCCCAGTGCTTCTCGTTCCTCTTCTTCTTCTTAAGGCTCTCGGGGGAGGTGGAAGCCTGTCAGAGCTTTTTTAGCTCCTTTTCCATCTTCTTCTTTAGTATGTGAGCCTCCAGGGACTGCTGCCTTCTTCTGCGGGTAGCCGCGTTGAACTTCAGGCAGTGCTGACAGGAATCCAAGGGTAGTCAGGGCCTAGGCAGATGAGACACTGAGAATGGCCGTCCTTGTGCGGGAGTTGGGCACTGCAAGAGCCGCACTTGTTTTTGTGCTCGGATGTGGTAGGGGATGACATACACGGCAGGTAAGAGAAGAAAAAATTACTCACCTTAGTAATGTTGTTTCTTCTAATGGAGTCTTGCTATATTATGACATATGCAGTACAACCCCAGGTTAGAACTGCTCCGGAGGTGAAAGAGTTAACTTTCCATGCAGGGCATGGAATCTTGAGCGCGAGCTCAGTTGAACACTCTGTCTGTTGAAGCTCAAACTTAAACTGTCAGATCTTTACGAGCAAAAAACTCACTAAGGTTCTGTGTGGAAGCCGTAAACCTACACTAGCCACTGCCTACTAACTACAAAACACCTTTTTGTTCTTGATCCCAAAGCAAAGACACAAGTCGGGGGATTCAAGAAAGAAAATTAAGTATAACACCTAAGCACCCAGAAGGGTGAAAATAAAGTGGGCATCAGTGAAGTGCCAACATTGCACTGCCCACCCACTTCCCAAAAATAGAGGTTCTGAGAGGGGCAGGTTGGGGAGGTACATAATATAGCAAGACCCATTAGAAGAAACAACATTACTAAGGTATTTTTTTTTTCAAACAACATGAAGTCTTGCTATATTATGACATATGCAGACTACACAGCAGTACCTCCATAGAGGAGGGACAGAACCTACTTGGGAAATAGGCTCTGAAGCACAGCTGTGTTAAAATCTAGCATCACCCTAGCCTGGATATCCAAGGAGTAATGCTTAGTAAAAGTGTGAACTGTTTTCCAGGTAGCTGCTTGACATATCTCTAGGATAGAATGTCCCCGGCAGCAGCCAGAGACGAGCTGTACCTCTGTAGAGTGAGCCCTCAGGCCTGAGGGAGGAACCTACCCAGTTTTCATAACAGAATGGGATACAAGAGACAATCCACCTGGCAATGGATCTTTAGTGGCAGGTTTCCTTTACCAACCTCACCATAAGTGAGGAACAATTGAGGGATTCGAACCTGTGACCCTTGGGCACGTTCTATATAGTAACTAAGGGCTCTTTTGACATCTAAACTGTGTAATCTCCTCTCACCAGAGGAGGAATGGTCAGTGAAGCACACAGGAAGAGACATGGATTGATTAAGGTGAAAGTCTGAAACCACCTTAGGCAAAAACTTCCTGTTAGTCCTGAGGACCACCTTATCTCTATGAAAGGAGATAAAATCAGGCTCCACTGACAAGGCTTTTGCTCACTTATGCGCCTGGCAGAGGTGATGGCTACCAGAACACAGTTTTCCAAGTCAGTACTTAAGCTCTGCTGAGACAATGGCTCAAAGGGGTTGCATAAGCTCGATGATGCAAATATGAAGATCCCAAGAGGGGCAGGGTCCCTGAACGGAGGGTTGGTGTGAAGCAACCCTTTAAAAACTTGAGAACACAGGGTGAGCTGATAAAGAAGAGGGCTTACCCACTGATAAGAAGACAGACTCAGCTGCCAAGTGCACTTTTAGGGTAGCTGGTCTCAGCCCCAAGGAATTAAATCAAATCAAATAATCCAGGATCGTGCACACCAGCAGATTCTGGGGAAATATGCTTTCCAGCACACCATATGGAAAATCTCTTCCATTTTGAATTATAGGTAGCCCTGGTGGAAGGCTTCCTAGAGGCCTTCAAAATATCCAATACACCTTGAGACAGGTGTAGGTCAGCAAACTCTAACTCTTCAAGAGCCAAGCTTTGAGATTGAGAGATTTGAGGTTCGGATACCAAACTCTCCCCTGGGCACAGGTTAACAGGTTGTGATTCCTGGGAAGACATAGGGGAGAGTGGACTGCTAAGGACATGAGGAGTGGGTACCAGGGCTGCCTGGCCCAATCTGGAGCAATCAGGATCATCTTGCAGGATTGAGATCTGATTCTGACTAGCACTTTGAAAAGAAGGGGAGGGGGAAAGCATAGAGAAACTTCCTTCCCAACTGAGAAGGAAGGCATCCAGAGGACTGAGCCCAACACTGGGGCCTGTAGCAAAAAGGGGAAGTTGGTGATTGTCTGGGGCTGCAAAGAGATCTATTTGCTGGGTGCCCCATTTGGCAAATACTACCTCCAGTACTAGGGGATCCAGTGCCCATTCGTGATGGCCCTAGGAAATCCTGCTGAGAGCATCCGCTAGGACATTGTCCTTGCCTGGGAGGTGAACTGCCATAAGGGAGTCGTTCAGAGAATAAGCCAGAGACCACAACTTCATTGCTTTGGTGCACAAGGCCGTAGACCGAGTGCCCCCTTGCTTGTTGATGTACCACATTGTAGTGGTATTGTCTGTTCTGACCTGAACCATCTTGTTCTGGGCAGATGTGGAAAAAACCTGGAGTGCTAGAAAAACTGCTCTGAGTTCCAGCAAATTGAGTGGAGCAGGATTCCTGAGGGACCACAGCCCTTGGGGAAAGGTCGCCCATGTGAGCTCCCCCACCCCAAGAGGGATGCATCTGTAGTAAGGGTCAAGGAATGAGACTGGGAGTGAAGGGAACCCTTGTCTCAGATTTGTCTGATCCTGCCACCACTGAAGGGCCTGGATCAGGGTTTGAGTCACTGGAATCAATTTGTTAGATCTGTCCTTGAGACCAAAAGGCTCTCAAATGGAACTGAATGTCCTCATCTGAAATCTCACCCCTGCACAACTGCTGTAGAAGCAGCCATGTGCCCCAGGAGCTGTAGAAAATGCCTTGCTGGTCGAGAGACCTGCAGGGTGAAAGAGGAGGCCAAGACACCAGGGTCCTTGCTCTTCCAGAGGAAGGAAGGAAGGCTCTGGCTTCTTGTGTTCAGTTCTGCGCCTATGAAGGTGAGAAGCTGGACAGGCTCAGAACTGACTTTGGAAGATTGAGAAGGAAACCTAGAGATGTAAGCAGTTGCTGGGTTGTAAATGTAATTTGATTCTGCTCTGGAGACTGGCCTACAATGAGCCAGTCGTCCAGATAAGGAAAGATGGCAACCTTTGCCTTCTTAAATGAGCAACTGCTACTGCCAGGCATTTGTGAACACCCTGGAGCCGGGGTGAGGCCGAAGGGCATTGCTCTGAACTGGTAATGGCCTGAGGGGCAGTTCGGCTGAAGTACTTCGGTGGAGCTTCTGATGAGAACATGGAAGTAGGTATCCTTGAGGTCCAGGGAGGCTAGCCAGTCCCCGGCCTTAGAGAGGGTAAAATAATCCTCAGGGTCACCATTTTGAACTTTGGTTTAAAAAGGTGCTTGTTTAGATACCTGAGATCCAGGATGGGCCGCCATTCTCCGTCTTTTTGGGGTAAGGAAGTACCTGAGTACAACCCTTTGCCTGGTGTGTATGGGTGTAACCTTTTCCACAGCTCTGAGAGCCAGGAGGAAGAAACTTCTGCTTCCAGGGCAAGTGCTCTGAAGGGTTTGCAGGTGGAGGAGACCTGGCTCTCATCTTCGAAATTTTTGAAGCTGAGAACCAGTCCCCTGGCTTACTACTTCCAGGACCCACTTATCTGATGTTAAAGACTTCAGTCCTGGACAAAGTAAGCCAGCCTGCCCCTACCAGTAGTGGAGAATCGCCCTGGCTACTCCCATCATCAGGGAGCCTGCTTGCAGGGGGTTTTTGGGTTGAGGGGTAGAAGCCAGGCTTACTAGAACCCCTTCTGCCCTTCCTCTAAAGAACCCCTCTGGGCATAAGTAGAAGAGGAGGCCTGGGCTTAGTAAAACAGCCTATGAAAAGGCCTGCCCTGCCCCTGATATGCTGCCTTGAGGAGTGACTTGCCTTTCTTTGGCCTGCACCCTATAGGTGGTCCTATACTCATCCATTTTCTTCATATAATTCTCTGTCTGCTCCCAAACAGGAGAATTTCCCACAACAGGAAAATCCATAGCCTTAGACTGGGTATCCTGTGACAGGGCAGTACATCTGAGCCAGGCCATTCTGTGAAGAGACACAGATGTAGCCATGACTCTTGATGAAACATCATTAGAGTCTACTGCAACATGAAATTGCACCTGGATGCCTCAATACCTCCGCAGCCACCTGCTCCAGCTCCCGGCAAGCTGGTCAGGGGCCTGTTTTGCTAGGCCAGACAGTATCCCACCTGGATTTCTGGTACTTAGCCGCGTAAGCCATAATTTGCCTGTTCGAGTCCCAAAGATGCTGCCATGTACCGCTTTTTTGCCATGGCATCCATCCTCCTGGAATCCTTTTCAGGAGGGTGAGAGGCTAGAGGAATATTAGCCTTGTCACAGGCTGCAGCCTGCACTACCCCACATGGCTGCACTGCTGGGATAGGAACTCCGTATCAGAGCCTGATAAAGCATACCTTTGTCCATCCTTTATCCACAGGAGGATAGAATGAGGAGTTTCAGAATTTTTACTGTCTGTTTCCTAAAAGATTTTGCAAGGAATAGACAGTCTCCTAGACTCTGAATATCCATCATTTCCACAAAATCAGGCTCTTCTTGATCATCAACAGCTTCCTCAACAGGGAGTTGCAGAGTCTCAGCAACTTTCTTGTAAAACAAAAATGAGAAGGGACTCAGATAGCCTGGGAGGACACTCCTGAGGGTCTGTCTGGAGAGATGTCCGTTCAATGGGCACATCCAGACTTTCAAAATCACACTCACTCTCCTCGTACCTTCCCCCCCGTTCATAAAAATCCTCAAAATCATAATCTTGAACCGTGGAAACCAACTGAACCGGGCGCTTCCTAATGGTGCCGGGTTCAGACGGAGCTGGGGAAAGAGACTGGACAATTTGAATAGCTTGGCTATTTCAGTGGTTGGAGAAAGAACTTTGGCCCAAACTAGCTGGACCTTCTAGTCCTTTTAGTTGGAACCGCTCCTCAGAGCTGGCTCTTCGTTGCCCGAGGAAGTATCGCCTGGTCAGAGGGCATTCCTCAGGTTCGGTTGGAACCGAACCGGCTGGCCATCCGGTCAGCGGACTTTTGGCTCCTTTCCTGAGCCTACCAACTCTTTTTCCACGGTGGCAGCATGAAAATTCTTACAAATCTGGCAGTCTGCATTGAGGTGGTCAAACCCCAGACAATATACACAATGGTGTGTGGGTCAGCCTTAGCAAAGGCTTCCCACAGAGGCCACAGTGCTGAAACCCAGTGGGTCCGGTTTTCTTTTGGGTTTCTAGACATAGTGCCAGCTTCAACCAAACTTGCCGCTAATGGCAATCCACCAAGCAAGACTCTCTTTATTGGTTCCCAAATCACAATGGTCGTGGAAAACCGTATTAAAATCCATTTTTTTAGAACCGATAAGAACCGGAACCGTGACTCTAAAGGACTGGAAGGGTAATTTAAAACCCATCTGATCAGTTCAAACCAAACCGAAAAGACGCGTTTACAAGTTCCACACAGAAGAAAAATAATAAATAAGCCTATCTATTACTTACAATACCACAGACAGAGCTTGAACCGACGACTGCGGTTAAATTTCGGTAAAATAAACCAAGAATTACACTTTAAAACCGACAAACGAACTGAGCAGCAGAAGGAATCTCCGGAGCGACTGTTCAGTGAGGCGGAGTAAAGAATCTGACAGTTTAAGTTTGAGCTTCAACAGACAGAGTGTTCAACCGAGCTCGCGCTCAAGATTCCATGCCCTGCATGGAAAGTTAACTCTTTCACCTCCGGAGCAGTTCTAACCTGGGGTTATACTGCATATGTCATAATATAGCAAGACTTCATGTTGTTTGAATACTGATGAATATTTTAGAAAAAAAATCGAAAAAAACGATGGTATAACTACCGGCTACAATTGACTGATGAGCAGTGGAACTTAACCGTGAGGCGCTGTCAAAAGCAAATGGTGGAAAAGAACTGGAAGGCAGGCGTGAGAGACCACCCCTTTATACCGACGTCGCCTGACGCCGGTCACCTGATGTGGGGGTGGTCCCTCGCCAGAGACTGCTAGCTAGAAATTTTTCCGTGGGGTCCTGGCACCTGCTGGCTTCAGTCCTATATGTAATTACCTACTGCAAAAGCCCTCTCGAAATAAGATCTTTATTTATTTGTTCTCGGATTACAATACCTTTGCGCACAACGCGTTCATTTACAAAGGTTCCACGTCAGTGGGGGAGGGTGAACAAACATACATAGGTGGTGAAGACAAAGATTTGATTTGGTCAATGGCATTAGTACATTATTTGTATACATAACTTGAAGTTTTAGAACAGAAGTTGAAGCAGAGGGAGATAGGTATAGAAGAGAGGTGAGGGGATAAGCAGCCAGTAGGCCTTGTCAGAACGTGAGATGATAAATGTGGAGTGGGGAGTAAGGGTCAAGAAGGTAATGCTTAGGGGAGAGGGAAAGGGGTTGGATGAGGCACGACAGCTGGTGGAGGTATTAGGTGAAGCAATCACAGGAACTGCTAGCCGTAAGTTGCTGACAGAGCATGTGCTTGAAATGGCCAAGTTTTGATATGGTCAAGATTTCTTTGGAAAGAGCACTGAAACCAAGTGGTGCTCTGTAAGTAAATGAGCACTGCCCTTGAAATGTCCTGAACCTAGAAACATGCAGAGATTGGTGGGCAGAGCTTCCGGTGTACTGGGAGCTACAGTAGAGGCTTAGGAGGTTGCTGGTTCCAAAGAATAGGATGCAAAGAAGTGCTTTTTTGGCTAACAAACTTGTTTGGTACTGTATCCTTCCACTTAGTTGACACCATCCAGTTCGAGCATACAAGTCACAAGTATGGGTGTTGCGTGCAGCACCAATAAGAAGCCTACACTCCTTATTAAATGCAATCGATATTCTATGGAGAGTGGAATTTGTAGCAGCACCATAGATAACCAGGCTGTAGTCAACAGTTGGTAAGACAGAGCTGGTGATTGCGATTCTGAGGGCTTCGGGTGTTAAACAGTGTTTATGATGGTGAAGTAAACCGATCTTGATGTTGACAACCTGGGTGACATTGTCAACATGCTATGCATAGGAAAGTGAGCAGTCCAGTGTTACTCCTAGGTATTTGAAATGTTGGATTTGTTTGAGAGGTACTCCCAAACAGTTCTTGATGGTGAGGAGCTGAGACTTGTGTTTACTGGACATCATGACTTTAGTTTTTTTGTAGTTCAGGATAAATTTGTAAGAGTTGAACCAGGCCTCTACTTCATTAAAACTATGCTGCAGTTGACATTCCAATTACAATGGGTCAGGTTTACTGGTAAAGATGACAGCATCATCCACATACAGGAGTATCCATTGGTGGCAGGCCCGAGGGAGGTTGTTAAGGAAGATGCTGGAAAGTAAAGGCCCTGAGATACAGCCCTGCGGCACTCCAGAGCAGACAGACTGCTTGTCTGAGGTAACATTTGCAATTTTCACCTGCTGGGACCGATCGTCCAAGTAACTCTTAAACCAAGGTAAGGTGTCAGAGGAGAGACAAACGGAAGTTAGTTGCTGGAGAAGTAGAGGCTGGTGAACAGTGTCAAAAGGCCTGTCAGTCAAGTCAATGAAAGCCACTCCCACTAAATTACCTTCGTCAAGTGATTGCTGGATGTAGCCAGTGAATTCCAATAAAGCTGTGGTGGTGCTGTGCCCTTTTTGGAACCCATGTCGCTGCGGGCATTGGATAGAGTATTTTTCAAGGTAATCCATCAATTGTTCGGCTACTATGTGTTCCAGGGCCTTAGATAAAGGTAGGAGTATGGATATGGGCCTGTAATTTGCATGTAGGGCTCGATCCCCACTTTTGTGAATGGGGGTAACTAGGGCTGCCTTCCAAATGTGTGGAAATTGTACCAAGTTTAGCGAGAGGTTGAGAATCTTAGTTATGGGCTCAATGAGTTTGTCTAATGCAAGGGCAATGATTTTAAGATCCGGTGAGTCGCCACTATTTCTTGACATCCCTAGCACTTTGCATATGTACTTCTTGGCTACTAGTATTGAGACCTTCTAAAGTAAAAGGGTGGGGAGGCTGTTGATCCCTCTTCAGGACTGTGTGTAGGTGTGGGGGGGGGGTATCATCCACGAAGTCCTGAGGGAGGACACTGCTTAGATCGGTGAAGGCATTGTTGAAAACATTTGCTATGGTAAGGGGGTCCAGTGTAGGGGTACCATCTATGTTTAGCATTGACGGCAAGGTTTTTTGGACATTGCCGGTAACTTCTTTAATGTTGTTCCAGAAGCTCTTACTGTCCCCCCAGGATTTTGCAAGCGCTTCCCGATGGAATTTGGCTTTCTCTAGGTGGCTTACCCTTGTGCATTTGTTTCTGACCTGCTTGTATTCCTGCATATCCGATTGTCTGCCAGTATTTCTTCCTTGGAGCCAGAGGTGGTCCCTGTCTTTCATCCTGTTGATGAGCTCAGGGGTTAATGGTGCCATGAACTTTCATCTTTCTGTAGAGAGCATGGATGTCACAGGCAGTATTGAAGTGCCTAATAAAACGGTGTATGACAAGGTTGACATCAGTGGTGGAGTCAATGAATGACCAGTCCAAGGTTACACAGGTGCTGTTTGAAGAGCTCGAGGTGCCCACATTTGAGTACCCTACTATAAACTGTTTGAGAAGGGGGCCTTTGGAATTCGTTTGTCCAGCTGCAGGTAATGGGGGAGTGATCGCTTAGTGAGTCCGGGTGAACTATTATGTTGGAGATACAATCAGGTCGGTTAGAGAGAATCACGTTGAGAAGAGTACTTGTCCCTATTTTGTAGTTGGTCCAGGTAGGGGAGGGAACAAGTTGGGAGAAGTGAAGTGCAGAGATGGAGTCCTTGAATGGGCCAACATCGGAGGACAGCCAATTGACATTGAGATCTCCAAAAACAATAGTTCCAGAGTGGTGCTTCAGTTTATGGATGTAATCCATGATGCTGTGGAATCCAGTTAAGCGTTCTTTTGGTGGAACATAGACAGAAAAAATTGTCAGGGCCTTATTATGAGCACCAAGTAGAACTTTAATTGCAAGTGCTTGTGCGGACCATCCAAGGTCAGCCATAGGTAAGGCATGTCCCTTTAATGTCTCCTTGAGGTAAATGGCACAGCCTCCACCATGCTTAGATTGCCTGTCTTGCCAGAAAATGGTACAGATGGGTATAGTGACTGCTATGTCAGGTATCTTTGGTGAAAGCCATGTCTCTGCCACTGATAGTATATCAGGGTTGTGCTGGTGGATCCCAACTTTGAGGCTGTCCAGCTTACATAGTAGGCCGCAGATATTGATTGCCACCATTCTGATGGATCCGGGCTTTTGTTGGCCCATGGGTGTAGCATCACTTGCTGGACCTGGATTTGGATGAACATTGCCTGATATCAGCAGTAGCATGAGGACGATTCTGATCAGGTAGCCTTTCAGTAGCCTGTAATTCACTTTGCCCACCTGATTATGGCTGGATCGCCTCCTCAAGCAAGAGCGCATTACTGTTAGGCTGATGGGCAGTGTCTGGATGGGGTAGATGTCATGGCGATAGGGAGGTTGCCAGCCCAAATGATGAATCAGGAGCCAGTGTTGTGACCAGGGACCATTTGTCAACATGAAGTTCCCCGTTTGGCAGCCTGGGTCATAGTGTAAGTTGTGATTGAGAGCAACTTTTGCATAGTGTTGCTGTTTGTTACCATGGAGGTCATCATTGAAAAGAAAGGCCAAGGTAAGTAGTATTAGGATGGCAGGATGTGACTTACACATTTTGGGGATTTTTCTAAACACTTTCTTAGTAGAACACAGAGTGCTCTAGGAAGCAACTTGTGAGGTGGAGGACTATAAAGGACATCACTTCCCTCTAGTGGTTACACTGTATAACCTGCATATCGAAAAATGGCCACTTAGTATACAGTCATGTGATCGCTTCACACTATAAAGGAAATTCACCAGATAGGACAGGTGGGAGGAGGGAGGGAGGGAGGGTGCGTAAATGGAGCCCTTGGGAGGAGGCATCGGATCCAGCCATTGGCCGCGGAGGTCCCAGTTCCAGAGTTTGTTTGCCGATCCGGCTGTTGGCCGCAGAGGTCCCAGTCCCAGAGCTTGTTTGCCATGGGTAGGTGGGTGGCACTCAAGGATCCAGCCGCTACCGCCATGGAGTGACCACCGCACAAGGGCCTCTCACTAGGGAAGCAAACAAAAAAACAGGGGAATTTTAAAGTTGGCCAAATCGGTGGGCAGGGGCAGACAGTGAGGCAGCAGAGGGTAGAGGAAACAAAACAGGGCTAAATCGGTGGGCGGGTTGCAGTCCAAACCAAGCCAATTATAGCAGCAGAGAGAAATTAGCTAGAGTGGGAGGAAGGGATAGCGAGAGGAGACAGAGCAAGATTTAAAACTTTACAGGCAGTGGGATAACACATTAATTCATGTAGCTCTAAAAAATAAAATACAGCTAGCAAATACGGCTAAGGGTAACATTAATTTATGTAGCTGTAAAAATATAATACAGCTAGCAAATATGGCTAAAGAAGTTAATCAGCATTATCTCAACATTTCAACACAGTCAGTAAGAAGGCAATACAGTAGTAAAAACAGGTCCCAAGGCAGATTACAGGTAGATGCGAGGAGCTAAGCTACAGTCCAAGCTAGGGATTTAGGCGCCATCCAGTCAACAAACATTGCTGGGGAGTGGCAGCCAATAAGATAGGAGGTAGGTTCTGGCGCCAGAATTTCAAACTGGTAGCACAGACAGCTAATGTGCCTGTGGATAAATGGAGCCCTTGGGAGGAGGTATCACATCCAGCCAATGGCCATTTATTACAAAAACTAAGATGGGATATAGTTCACATCTCATTAAATGGGTAAAATCATAGTTAGATAACAGGACACAAAGTGTAAGAATCCAGGGAAAAATTTCAACACCAAAAACTGTTATAAGTTGAGTCCCCAAGGTTCGGTCCTGGGTCCCTGTCTATTCAGCGACTTTATTCAGGATTTGCACCTAGGATTGAAGAATATATCAATAAAATTCTCTGACGATACAAAAATAACAGGGGGAAGTAGACACAGTAACATCGAAACATAAAAGTTGATGGCAGATAAAGACCACAAGGCCCATCCAGTCTGCCCTTTTCTTTCTCTACCTTATGAATGTGCGATTGGCCTTTGCTCTGTCAATGGTCTATCTATTCATACTTATCTGTATTGCTCCCTTATGCCTATCCCATGCCTGTTTGAAGCCCTGCACTTTATTCATGTCCACCACTTCCTGAGGTAGGCCATTCCATGCATCCACCACCCTTTCTGTGAAAAAGAACCTCCTCACATTACCCCTTAATCAGCCTCCCTCTAATCCCGTGGTGCGTCCTCTTGTCCTGCTATTTTTCTTATATTTAAACATGTTAAAGCCGGCCCATCAGCGCAGCAGTTGGATTTCCGCTTATGATGCCAGTGACCCGGGTTCAGGAACGAGCTCGAGCCGCTGGAGGGCCGGCCGGGGGGGAAGGCAGCTTGAGCATCCCACGACTGCTCGCTGTCTCCAGGGAAGGGAGAGATCGCGAACCAGTGCTGAAGTGACCACTGGCGCAGGCCGGTGATAGAGCAGCATGTCGGGGTCATTATGGGTGGTGCGTGACAGACGTCGGCTCTCGCCTTGAAATCCGGACATCATGCACCTCAAACAAAGCCAGGAAAAATCACTCGCTGGCCTCTGGATGATGGCTGTCTGTTCCTGAGGGCCTCCAGTGCCTTCCCAGCATCCCCGTGCCCTAGAAGTGTGCACTGGGCTATCCTCTGCGGCCTTCCCTCGGAGGAGAGGGACCCGCCTGGTGAAGGGATACACTGGGATATCCCGGGGGTTGGCTGCAATCTGGGGAATCAGAGGAGGGCCAGGCAAGGACAGAAGAGGTCAGGGAGAACTTGGCAAGAGCCCAAAGGAGTGGAGGACCAGCGAGCACAGGGAGGAAAAATAGATCATACAAAAAATAAAAAAAACATGTTAGACTCTTTCACCTTGTTAATGCCCTTAAGGTGTTTGAATGTTTCAATCATATCACCTCTTTCCCTCCTTTGCTCAAGGGTATACATATTGAGCTCCGTTAATCTGTCCTCATATGTCTTCTGATGCAGTCCTTGCACCATTTTGGTTGCCCTTCTCTGGACTGCCTCAATTTGGTTAATGTCCTTGTGAAGGTGTGGCCTCCAGTACTGCACGCAGTACTCCAGATGGGGCCTAACCAGTGTCTAGTAAAGAGGGATTATTACCTCCCTCTTATGGCATGATACCCCTACTAATACACCCTAACATCCCCCTAGCCTTACCTACTGCTTTAGAGGTCTGCTTGGATGATTTCAGGTCATCGGTGATGATGATGCCCAAGTCTTTCTTCCTTTGTGACTGCCAGCTACTCCCCTCCCAGCCTATAGGTGGCTTCAGGGTTTCTCTTCCCTATGTGCATGATCTTGCACTTCTTTGCATTAAATCCCAGTTGCCACTCTTCTGACCATTTTGCTAGTTTATCCAGATCTCTTCTCATTCTGCCCACCTCATCTGGATCATCTACTCTGTTGCAGATCTTGGTGTCATCTGCAAACAGACAAGCTTTACCCTCTAGACCATCTGCAATGTCACTAATGAAGATATTGAAGAGGACTGGACCCAGGACAGATCCCTGAGGTACCCCACTTGTGACTTGCATCTCTTCTGACTGTATACCATTTACCACCACTCTCTGTTTTCTGCCCGTCAACCAGTTTGCCACCCAGTTGACCAACTTCTGACCCACCCTGAACCTACCCAGCTTATTTATCAATCTTCTATATGGAACAGTGTCGAAAGCTTTGCTGAAGTCAAGGTAGGCAACATCAACTGCTCCCCCTTGGTCCACCACTCTGGTTACCCAGTCAAAGAAATCTATGAGATTAGTTTGACAGGACCTTCCTTTTGTAAACCCATGCTGTCTTGGATCCTGTGCCCCTATGGATTCCAGGTGCTGCACTATCCTTTCCTTAAGGAGTGCTTCCATAATCTTGCCCACTACTAAGGTAAGAGTGACTGGTCTGTAGTTCCCTGCCTCCTCCCTGCTACCACTCTTGTGGAGCGGGATCACATGAGCCCTTCTCCAGTCTTCTGGGACCTCTCCTGTGCTCAGAGACTCACAAAACAGTTCTGCTAATGGCTCTGCTAGTTCCACCCTTGGCTCCTTAAGTACCCTGGGATTGCCTTGTCCACCCTGAGCTTAGTGAGCTCTTGTAGGACCCTTTCTTTTGTGAAGGGACTAGTGCACACCTCCCTCCCCCCCTGTGTCCACGGTGCTGAGCTGTGGGCCCTGTCCTACCTTCTCTTCAGTAAATACTGAGCAAAAGTATCTATTCAGGATAGATGCTTTTACAGTGTCCTCCTTCTCACATGCCCCCTTTTCTCCTTTGAGCTTAGCAATACCCCCTTCGGACTTTCTCCTTTCACTAATGTATCTATAGAAAGTCTTGTCACCTTTTTTTACTGTTCGTGCTAGTGTTTCCTTAGTTTGGGACTTTGCCTGCCTTACTGCCTTCCCTGCTTCCCTTAGGTCAGTTTGGTATGCCTCTCTATCTTCATCCTGCTGTGCTCCCTTATATTTCCTGAAGGCCAGCCTTTTGACTCTGACCTTTTCTGCTACTGTATTTGAGAACCAAAGTGGTTTCCTTCTTCTTTTGCTCTTCCTTTTCTGTCTAACACAGTGGGATGTTGCTTCAAGTATTGCATCCTTAATGCTTGCCCACTTTGCCTGTACCCCCTCACCTGTGTTTCTTTTTGCCAGGGCTAGCTTAACTCTTATATCACTTGAGGCCTGTCGTTTAAGAGGGATCTGCTTTTTCTTTATGACATAATTCAGGACTCATGTCTCTTATGACTTAATTCAGGACACTTATGTCTCTTATGACTCTTATGTCTCTTATGAGCATTTATGAAAGAACTACGGCTACAAGTTAAAAACAGCAAGTATGATATCAGAGGTCACCCATTCCAATTATCCAGAAAATCCTTTACTTATCAAACCAGAAAGTTCTTCTACACATTGAAGACTATTAATCTGTGGAATAAACTCCCATTTAATATTATTATAAGCAGAAACAAATCAGAATTCAAATCACAGTTGGATGCCTACTTATTAACAGGATAAAACCTTAAATATTATGAATATTGAATAGCATGGAAGCATTTATGGGCATTTCGCTCTCTAGAAACATAAAAACATAGACTTTGACAGCAGATAAGGACCGCTTGGCCCACCTAGTCTGCCCATTTCCCTACCCTATAAGCTGCAGATCTTAGTTAACCAACAGCCTACTTCTTCCTACCTCCCACCAGAATTGCCTTATGTCTGTCCTATACATTCTTGAATTCCCCCACTGTTTTTGACTCCACAACCTCCTCAGGAAGGCTGTTCCATGCATCCATCACCATCTCTGTGAAAAAATACTTCCTCACATTGCCCCTGAGCCGTCCTCCCTCTATCTTCAAATTGTGTCCCCTTGTTCTTGCACGTCTCTTTTTCTGAAAGATGTTACCCTCTTGGACTTTGTTGATTGCCTTGAGGTACTTGAAAGTTTCAATCATGTCCCCCCTCTCCCTCCTTTCCTCAAAGGTATACATATTAAGATTCTTTAGTCTCTCTTTGTATGGCTTCTGTTGCAGACCCTGCACCATTTTAGTTGCCCTCCTCTGGACTGCCTCCATCCTGTCCATGTCCTTGTGGAGATGGGGTCTCCAGAACTATACGCAGTACTCCAGATGGGGTCTCACCAACTGTCTGTACAGAGGGATAACAACTTCCTGTTTTCTACTGGTGATGCCTCTCCCTATACATCCCAGTATCCCCCCAGCCATCCTTACTGCCTTCTCACACTGCTTGCTTACTTACATTTAGGTCATCTGATATGACTACCCCCAGGTCCCTTTCCATTTGTGTTGTTGTTAACACCTCCCTCCCAACTGTGTACTCTTCCCCTGGGTTTTTGTTTCTCAGGTGCATTACTTTACACTTCTTTGCATTGAATCTAAGCTACCCTACTTTTGACCATTCCTCCAACCTTGCCAAGTCCCTGCTCATCCTTTCCACTCCCCCCTGTGTATCTACACTGTTGCAGACTTTTGTATCATTTGCAAAGAGGCATACTTTTCCTTCCAGTCCCTCTGCAATGTCACTTATAAAGACATTAAAAAGGACCGGACCCAGTACTGAATCCTGCAGTACCCCATTAGTAACCCCCCTTTCTTCGGAGTGGACTCCATTTACTATTACCCTCTGTGTCGTGTTGTCCAACCAATTTTTTACCCAGGCTACCATCCTGGGAGCCACTCCCAGGCTGGATAATTTGTTTATTAATCTTTTGTGTGGGACTGTGTCAAATGCCTTGCTGAAGTCTAGGTAGGTCATGTCCACAGCCCCTCCCTGGTCTACTACTTTGGTCACCCAGTCAAAGAAATCTATTAGATTCATCTGACATGACCTTACCGCTGTGAATCCATGCTGCCTTGGGTCCTGTGCCCCGCTGGCCTGTAAGTACTCAGCAATTCTTTCTTTCAGAAGTGATTCCATCATTTTCCCTACCACTGAGGTCAAGCTAACAGGTCTGTAGTTTCCTGCCTCTGCTTTGCTCACACTTTTGTGAAGGAGAATCACATCTGCCCTCCTCCAGTCCTTAGGTACCACACCATCTTCCCATGATTTGTTAAAAAGGGTGGTCAGTGGTGTCACTAGTTCTCCCCTTAGTTCTTTTAGAATGCTGGGGTGAATCCCATTAGGCCTCATTGCTTTGTCCACCTTCAGTTTTAGGAGTTCTTTCAGAACCCTTTCTTCTGTGAAAGGACTGGTATTGACCCCCCTATCCAGAGTGCTTCTATTGATTGGATTAGGTACCTCCCCCTCCTCCTCTTTTGTGCATACTGAGCAGAAGTATTCATTTAGTAGCCCTGCTTTTTCACTGTCCCTCTCTGCCCGCCCACCCTTCCTTCCCTTTATTAAACCTCACTATCCCTCCCTTTTTCTTTCATCGCTCCTTAATCTATCTATAAAAGGTTTTATCCCCCGTCTTAACAGACTTGGCTATCTTTTCCTTGGTTTGGGCCTTTGCTATTCTGACTGCCTTCCCTGCTTCCTTCTGCTTTAACTGGTATAGTTCTCTGTCCTGCTCCTTCTGTGTTTCCTTATACTTCCTGAATGCTATCTTTTTCTCCCTAACCTTCCCCGCCACCTTTTTGAGAACCATAGTGTTTTTTTCTTTCATTTTGATTTGTTTATTTACTTCACACGAAGGCTTCTTGCCTTTGTGATGGCAGTTTTGATGTTTCCCCATTGTTCCTCCACCCCTCCTTCTTGCCTGTTTGCTAGTGCTTTTCTGAGGCACTCTCCCATTTTGACAAAGTCAGCCCTCTTAAAGTCCAGTACCCTCACTTTTGTATGTCTTGACTCTGTATCTGTGTTTATCGTGAACCACACTGGTGGTCACTTGTTCCCAGATGGCTACCCACTTCTAGATCTGAGATCCTCTCTCTGTCCCCATTTGAAAGTACCAGGTCTAAGATTGCTCTCTCCTGAGTTGGTTCCAACACTAGCTGTCCGAGGCATTCCCCCTGTAGGGCATCGAGAATAACCCTGCTCTTGGATGTGGCTACAGCAAAAGTGCTCCAGTTAACATCTGGCATATTCAGGTCCACCATCAACAATATCTCCTCTTTTTCTGCCATCCTAAGGATGCCTTCCACCATTTCCTTGTCCCATTTCCTCCCCCTGAGATGGGGTCTGTATACAACCCCCGTGTGGATTGTGGTGCCATTTCCGATCTCCAGGGTGACCCACAGTGCCTCCTCTCCTCCCTTAAACCTATCATCTAGGATCCTGGTTCCCCTCCTGGACAGATACAGACCATCATGCCAGTACAGGACTGTATCCCTCCAGGTGGAACCCTAGTCCCCAGTGAAGCCAAAACTCTGAGCTCTACACCAGATTTTCAACCACTGATTGAATCCCATGGTGCAGAGCACCCTAGCCTCACCCATGCCATAGACAGGTGGCACCTTCGAGAAGGTTACAATGCATGCTACTTATCTAAGGCCTGTCCCCAACTCCCCAAGCTCCTCCTGTACTGCTCTGATCCTTTTCCAAGCCAGGTCATTTGTCCCTAGGTGGACAATGACATCCAGCTCCCTCCCCCGTGTAGCTGCTCCCGTGATCCTGAAGATTCGCTACCTGTACCTCCAAGCCATGGCACCAGGCAGGCACCTTACCTCCCTCTCCTCCCCTCCCCAGTTCTACTCTCCTAACAATGGAATCCCCCACCAGGAGTTGTTTCCTTCCCCTGTAGGGTCCCATGCCACCCTCCTGTGGGTCTCCTTTGTGGAGGTCCCCAGTGGTTGCCTCTATAGAGGAACCACACTCTGCCAGAATGGTGTACAAATTGTGGAGAGGTACAACTGGTGGGATGCACCTCCGTTCCACTACCCTCAGCCTCCCTGAGCCCACTGTGGTCCAACCGCTCCTCTTTCTTGGCAACCTCTGAGGCAGCGGTAGCGGCCCTGGTGATCCCTGGGTGGGACAGGAGGTCACCTGAATCCTGGCCAACTCAGCCTGGAGATGAACAACCTCCTCCTTCAGCCCAGAGAGGTGCCTGCAGATGGGACAATATTGCATCCTCCAGAACATCTCCCGGAAGACTGCCGCTTCACAGTCACTGCACTGCACCACTCCCATCATGTCTTATTTGTGGCCCCTCAACTGTTGTTTTGTATGCTTACTCTTTCCTCTCTCTGTTTATTTTTTTTTTTTCTCCCTACTTTCCTACTGCCTCCGTGCCCTTAAGGCTCTTGCTCTTCCTGTTCTGGGACAGGAAGTTTCTGTATTCCTCAGTAGTCTTCTTCTTACCTGCTTGGAGTCAGACCTCCAGCAGCTAGGGAGGATGGAGAGCTATTCTTTTCCTTCTAGGATGGTGAGTCTTTTGTGCCTCTGTGATCACTCCCTTCCTGTTCCCAAACAGGAAGTTCCTGTTGTCAGTCAAATATTGTGCCTATAAAAGTGTAACTAGCTAAGGGTGGGGAGGGAGGAAGGGCTATATAGTCCCAGTAAAGTTCTAATAGCACCTCCTTCCTCTTGCTTGCTGTTCTCTGCCAAAAGCTATCTAGGGCAGTTTTTAAATCCAAATACCTGGCTTCCTGCTACCTAAGCCATTCCCCCTAATTCACAGTCCCCTTCTTCATCTAACCAACTGGATAGATAACAATTCCCTTCACCCAACTCAAACACACTAACTCTTGTTTTTTTTTCATTTGTTTTTACCCTAAATTGAAGGTCCCAGTAGCAGAGTGTTAGTTCTTAAGTCCCAGTAGAGTAGTAAAGTTCTAATAGCACCTCCTTCCTCTTGCGTGTTGTTCTCTAGCTCCTTTACCACCTTAGTAGTATGAACCTTAGTAGTATTAGACTTACTAAAGAGTTTTCACACAAGCTTTCGAAACCTCTCAGGGACCTTCATCAGGTGCAGGGAACTCTAACCAGCATTTCAGAATATATACAAGAGTTTGTGGGTCCTAGATTGCTTAAAAAAGGGCAGGCTGTAAAGGGATCAATTTAATACAATACAGGTGACTACCAGGAAATAGGCCTTGTGTCATTAATAGTTGAGAGATCAGACATGCAAATGTTGAGCTACTTCAAAGTGATACCATAACAAAAGACCAATGGCTGAAAAAAGTTCCATTAAATATGTAGGATGTGTAATGTTGCCAGTGCAGTAAATTAAGCAGTGTCTGCATATGTGGCTCCTTTAAGCCAATTATGTCCCTACATCAGAGTTTAACAACTGAGAAAGATGTTTTTTTAATTCTAAATGGTAGGGCCCAAAGCTGCAGTGGAAAGTGTTAAAATTCATTCACCTCTCTCCTTGATTGGTGGTATTAACTCCCACTTACTCCCTTTCGTACACCTCTTCCCCCCCAACTCACCTCTCCCTAACTTCATCTCTCTGATTTTTACCTGTTTGTCGTCCTTTAACCCCTCCCTCCACACCCCACACCTATCCCCCTCTGTCCTCCTCCCTTTCCACCTTTTCTGACTTTCTTCTATCTAAACTATCCTCCCCTTTACAAGTTAATTTGACAAAGCCACTTACTGACCACTCTATTACCTGTTTGTGTATCCTTTGAGTTGTGCTTATACCTTACTTCTCCCCCACCCTACACCTATCCCCCTCTCTCCTCCTCTCCCCATTACCCTTTCTGACATTCTTGTCCCCACCCACCCTGGCCCCGACTATTATTAAATAGCCATTGTGGGAGGCTGTAGCTGCAGAGCTGTGGAAAAGCTGAAGGCATGCCCTCTGGGAGAAGAGCCTACAAAGAAGAGGGTCAGGAAGGAGCTGATCACGACTTGGACTGAGAGCTGTGGGTGAGTCTGTTTATGGCATTACTAGCTATGCGGAGTGAGGGGAAGGTTGCTGGCATTGTGTTGTAGGGATGGTGAGGACAAGTGTGTAAGATCTATGATTTGGTAAAGAAGTATATATAGTACTGTGCTGTGCGGTACTGTAGACAGTAGGATCTCAATCTATGATTTGTGAAAGGATGTAGAGTTAGTACTGTAAATGGTTGTTTAGTTAGTACTGTTTTGGCTAATGTAAATTGTTGTATAGTCAGTACTGTTTTGGGCTCAGAGTGTAGTACTGTGTTCTGGTAGATGGTAACGTTTAAGATCTGTGCAGGTAGGGGGAGAGGAATTGTAACTAGGAACTGCACTGGTAACAAATTTATAGATAGTACTGTAGAAGTAGGGACTGGACTGGTTAGGTATTTATAGATAGTACTGTATCTCGATTAGAAATTTATAGATAGTACTGTATTTTGTAGCCAGAGCTGGTATCATGGGTAGGATAGTGGCGTGTAATGGATGTGGGGCGGCGGTATGGATGAACATATTGTGGAGGCTGGAGGGATGACCAATCTGTCACAGGCTAAGAAGAATCGAGGAGAAGGAGGTGCTGTGGCTTGGTAGTGAGTTGGAGAAGATGAGGGCGGGGAAGCTGGGGCAGGGGGACCTCCCTTAGGGAGCAACATGAGGATATCACAGGACAGGAGCAACGGTTCGAGGGAGGGGATGGGGATGAACATGAGAACACCACATGGGTGGAGCATCGGATTGAGTGAGGGGATGGGGAGGGGGTGCAGGGGCAAAATGAATGGCAGGCCAGGCACTGGAGGGAAGGCTCAGGACAGGAGGAAGGAGCCAGCATGCAGCATGGCAGAGGGGGCAGATAATAGTTTTGCAGTGCTGGTGACATTGGGGGTGGAGAAGGGCCTCCAGGAGGGGGCAGAAGGAAAGGGAAAAGAATGCACAAGGGGCAGTAGTCGGTTGGCGGGGTGTGGCAGGGGTGGATGGGAGATGGGCACAGCTGGAGGGACAGTCAAAGGGAGCAGGGATGCAGCAATGCGGAGCAGGGTGGATGGAGAACATGTCAGGGGCATAGCAGAGGTGGCAGTGGAGAATATTGATGGAGGAAAGCAACAGGGACAGATGGGGAAATGGTGTGCAAAAGGGAGAGATGAGTAGGAGAGGAACAGTGACAGGGACAGATGCGGGAATTACGAACAGGAGGAGGAGTCAGGCAGAAGAGGAACAGTAGCAGGGATGGGTGGGGGAATTATGAGCAGGAGGAGGAGTCAGGCAGGAGAGAAACAGCAGCAGGGATGGGTGAGGGAAGTATGTGCTGGAGGAGAAGTCAGGAAGGAGAAAAACGGTGATAGGGACAGTTCAGGAAAGTATGTGCTGGGGAAGGAGGAGGAGTTACACAGGAGAGGAATGAAGGAGGAGAAACAGGCAAAGGAAAATATGGGGGGAATACTAGTACTGGGGGATTCAATACTAAGGGGGATAAGGTGGGGTAGCAAGGGGGAAAGGCATAGTCGTAAATGGGTGGAGGCCAAGCCAGGGATGACAGCTGAAAGAGTGGAACAGTCAGTCCTGAAATATGCTAGAAGGGGAAGGGAGAGAACTCATACAGTTCTACTTCTGGGGACAAATGACCTGGCTGATAGTACAGTAGAGGTAGTCCAGAAGAGGTTTGAGGAGCTGGTAAGTTTATGCAAGGGGAGAGGTAGAATGGTAACTTTTTCTGAGGTGTTACCAGTGCCCAAGGTGAGCACGGATAGAAAACAACGGATCAAGGAATTTAATGACTGGTTGGGCAAATGGTGTCTCACTAAAGGAAATGGGTTAGTGCAAGGGTGGGGCGAGACCTGGGAGGACAGCAGTCTGTATGTTAAGGATAGACTTCACCTAAATGAGGAGGGCAAAAAGGTGCTGAAACAGAAGATTGAGGAGTATATTGAGGTAGCTGGACATTTAGACTAGGAGTGGGAGGTAGCAGGTGGAGGAAGGGCACACAGGGGCCACAAGATGGGAAGCAGAGAAAGCTTACCTCCTCAGAACAAGGGCGATGAACTAGGTAGAAACAATAGAGGAGATGCTGGAAGTGGAGGGCAGAGGGAAGGAAAAGGGATGGAAAGTAGTCACCATAAATGCTAGTAGCCTAGGGGACAAAATGAATGACCTTCAGGCCCTCATGGTGGTGAGGGAGATGGACATGTCAACCATAATGGGAACATGGGCCACCCAATACCATGACTGGGACTTGGCGGTTATAGGATACAGAATATTCCACAGGGATATGGAAAACAGGAGAGGGGGAGGAGTGGCACTATACGTAAAGGAGGGGCTAAAGTGCACTAGGGAGGAGTGGGAGGAGGGAGAAACAGAGTCATTATGGCTAGTAATCCAGGATTCCAAGAATAGGGCTCTCCGGATGGAACTGGTGTACAGGCCACCATCCCAGACAGAAGAGTTGGACAGGGAACTTGCAGAGCAGATTATAAGAGTACGCTGGAAGTGGAGTGTGGTGGTGGTGGTGGGGGACTTCAACCTGCCAGGGGTAGATTGAGGAACTCCAGCCACCAGCAATAAAAGGCAGCAGGTACTGCTAGATGCCTTTCAGGAAAGCTTCCTGACACAGGCGGTCAATGAACCAACCTCAACCTAGTGCTCACAAATGGAGAGATGATGAGGGATATCAAGGTGGACGACTCACTAGTGGGGAGTGACCATAACTCAGAATGGTTCTTTTTTTTTCCAGGAGAGACACACTAAGCTGAAAGCTTGTTTACAGGTGCGACCTGGGAGCACAAGGAAGTTAAGTGACTTGCTCAGGGTCACACAGTATGCAACTGGGATTCAAACCCAGGTCTCTAGGTTTGCAGCTTAGAGCCTTAAACCACTGCACTATACTGCCTCCTCACTGCGCTATACTGCCTCCTCACTGCACTATACTGCCTCCTTCACTGTGCTATACTGCCTCCTGCCTTCAGGTTGATTATGGGCAAAAAGGGGGTGGAATCCAACACAAAGGTACTGGATTTCAGGCGGGTGGATTTTGCAAGGATGGGGGAGGTAGTTAGTGGGTACCTGGCAAGGTTCCAACCTAGTATGAACACAGACCAGAGATGGGAACCCCTTAAGAAGGGGAAACTAGAGGCCACCAATTCCTGTAGCAGGACTTGGAATAAGAAGGCCATGGTGAAAAGACCAAGCTGAATGAGCAGGGGGGTTGTAAAAATGGTCAGAAGAAAAAGGGTAGCCTTTAGGAGATACAAGAAATCGGGGGGGGGATCGGGAAAAGTACCTGCAGGAGGCAAGGAAAGTGACAATGGCAGTTAGAGCAGCAAAAGCCACTAAAGAGCTCAAGCTGACGCAAGGCATTAAGGAGGGGGAGAAAAGCTTCTTCATGTACATCAGGGAGAAAATAAGCTGTAAAGAACAGATAGTAAGAATTAAGAAAGAGGGGGGTTGTGCAGAAAAGGGGGGAGAAAAGGCAGAAGCACTCAATGACTACTTCTGCTCCGTATTTACAAAAAAGAGAGGGGGAGTGCCATCTGGGGGGGGCAGTAAAGGCTGGGGAGGGAGTCACAGACAGGGTGATCACAGAAGATAGAGTGCTGGAGGGCTTGAGAGTGCTGAGGGTGGACAAAGCACTGGTGCCAGATGGCATTCACCACAGGGTACTAAAGGAGATAGCAGAGATCCTGGTGGGGCCCTTGGCAGGCCTATTCAATGCCTCACTGAATTTGGGATGCGTACCCAATGATTGGAGGTTGGCTTATGTGTTCCCCTGCATAAGAGCGGACCCAAGGATGAACCAGAAAACTATAGACCGGCGATCCTCACGTCTATCGTGGGGAAACTAATGGAAACTATCCTGAAGGAGAGGGTGTCCCTGCTGGAGTCCTAGGGGCTGCAAGACAGTAGACAGCATGGCTTCATAGCGGGCAGATCCTGCCAAACCAACCTGGTAAATTACTATGACTGGGTAACTAGGCAGATGGACAAGGGCCACGCAGTGGATGTCCTGTACCTGGACTTCAGCAAGGCATTCGATTTGGTGCCGTATGAGAGACTTGGAATAAAACTTGAAGGCACAGGGACGGGAGCAAAAATGGTAATATGGGTGACAAACTGGCCGCAGGAAAGACAGCAGAGGGTGGTGGTAGAAGGGGAACTCTCATCCCCGAGGGCAGTAATGAGCAGGGTTCCTCAGGGCTCGGTACTGGGACCAGTGCTATTTGGGATATTTATTGCAGACATTTCCATGAGCACTAAGAGTTAGATCAGCCTGTTTGCCGACAACACCAAGATAGGGGTGGTGGTGGATGATATAGAGGGGTGGCAGGGTCTGCAGGAGGATCTGAAAAAGCTGGAGACCTAGTCGGACACTTGGCAGCTGGGGTTCTTTTTTTTTGCATAATCCTTTTATTAATTTTAAAATTACAACAACAAATACAACATAGACAAGACATAAGAACAAACAGACAAATGCATTCCAGAATTAATTATTACTACAATCAAGTATCTGTTAACCATAATTTCTCCCTTTCATTTTATTCCTATTACGGTGATTGCACCTGCACTCCAGACAGTTATCAAGCCGCCTTGGCGGTATGATACAGTTTGGAGAACCTATAAGATTCTCTGTAGCCCTCATTACCCAAGGCCACAACGCAAGGTGGTCTCTTCCTCATTGCTGAGCAATGCCAGGAAAGGGGCCCATTCTCTACAGAAGGCGTCAGCTCTATCTTTGAGTATCAACGTCTTTCTTTCTAATGCCAAATTCTAAATCACCAATTGACGCCATTGTTGGATAGTGGGGGTCACATAACTAATCCAGGTGATCTGGATACAGTGTCTGGCCATTATCATTCGTATCCTAATCCATCGTGGCATTAGTTCACACTCCTCTGCATCTCCCGGGTTCATACCAAACAGGCCTATGACAGGGTCTATCTGAATGGGGTACCCCACCATCTGTGTTACTTCCCCAAATACTTTACGCCAGAAAACCTTTAAAACACTGCAGTCCCAAAAACAGTGTATGTATGTCCCCCTTTCCCTTCCACACCTACCACAGAGAGGGGACACAGAGGGGTGTGCCTTATGTACTGCAAGTGGCAGGTAATAAAACCTGTGCAGGAATTTGTAAAAGGCCTCCTTGAACCTGTTACATATCAAGAGGCCCATGTGTCCCTCCAACAGATGTTGCCAGTTATCTTCCGAAATGTCCCTTCCCAGATCCCTCTCCTACAGCTGCTTCACCTTCTGCGTATAATCTGGGTAGTCCTGCTTCCCCAATTTCACAGCCTTCCTAATGAATCCTTTAGGATCTCTCTGTGCCCCATATACTAGCGTCTCAGTTGGGCCCCAGCCATGAGATTCCATCCCTCCCCTTTCCAATTTCATTAAAAATGCCTGAAGTTGCAGATATCGAAATAGCTGCTGCCCCTGTGATCCCAGCCCTTGAATAGTATCCCCCAATGGGCTCAATGCACCGTTATGGACCAGATTGAACACACACTTCGCCCCCCCCCTTTCCCAGTCCCTAAACCCTCCATCCTCTAATCCTTGAAGAAAAAAGGGGTTCCCCACTATCGGCAACAACGTTTCCCCTTTAACAATCCCCTTAGACTTTTTGAGAAGGCCCCGTGCCTCAAGCACCGCTTTAACTAAGGGGTTACAGCCCCCCTGAGCGACATAAGCTTTTAAACCCTTGCTATGTAAATATGCGGACAAGCGTCCCTGGCACCCCAGTTTTTCAAGTGCAACCCAACTTGCCACTGCAGGATGGCACACCCAGTCTACCCTATATCGTTGCTGAATGGACAGATAATAGTTTGTGAGGTCTGGGAAATTAAGGCCTCCTCTAGCCGTTTCAGCTTTAAGTCTCTGAAGACAAGCTCTCGGCCATTGTCTCCTTCAAATGAATTGAGTAAATAACTTCTCTATCCTAGCTATGTCCCCTCATACAAGGCCCATAGGAATCATCTGCATAGGATAAAGAATCCTAGGAAGGATATTCATTTTCAACATATTAGTATGTCCCAGCCATGATATAGGTAGCTGCATCCACCTTCTCAAATCTGCCTCTATTATTTAAATAAGTGGGGTATAATTTAACGCATACAACGATCCAATTGTCTTCCTCACCTTAATACCCAGGTAGGTGATACCTGTAGCTCTGCCCTGAATTTCCCATTGCTCATCCGCCTCCTCTGACCTAGGAAAACATAACATTTCAGATTTACTTATATTGATTTTATACCCTGAGAAAGTGGCAAAGCTCTCTATCAGCTCTAATACAGGTGGCATAGAACTCTGGGGATCCATGATAAACAGGAGCATATCATTCGCATATAGGGTGACTTTGTGCACAGCATTCCCCTCTCCTTTAATACCCCAAATCTCCTGACACTGCCTCAGTGCTGCAGCTAAGGGTTCCAATGCCAGGGCAAACAATAATGGTGACAGTGGGCACCCCTTCCTAGTACCTCTCTCCAGGTCAGAGGGCTCAGTAGGTGTCCCATTAATCAAGATCTGAGCTCTGGGGGCCTGGTACATAGCTCTGATCCACTGAACATAAGTCACCCAGACCAAACCGGGTCAGCACCTAAAGAGGTACTCCTACTCCACCCTATCAAATGCTTTTTCTGCATCCATAGAGATAACATAGGTTTTCCCTGCCTCTTGTCCTGCCCTTCATATCACATTAAGCAACCTACGCATGTTATGATACGATAATCTCCCCTTTATAAACCCGGTCTGGTCTGGGTGAAACAGCTCGGGCAAATAATCCTCAAGTCTCAGGGCCAGAACCTTGGCCAGGATTTTGAGATCACAATTCAACAGAGAGATCAGTCTGTATGATGCACATTCCAACACATCCTTACCCGGTTTAGGGATTAGATAAATCATAGCCTCATAACAGGTGTCAGGTACCTGTGGGCGTTCCTCTTCCCTCCCCCCTCTGCACTTGGAATACCTCACTCAGCATTCCTGCCATCTGATCTGCTAAAGTCTTACAAAATTCCATGGGGTAATCCATCTGGGCCACTCGCCTTACCTTGTTGTAACTTCCCTATGGCCTTTAAGACTTCTTCCTTCGTAATAGGTTGGTTTAACCAATCTCTCTGGGTCACAGTAATACTAGGTAATGCTGCTTTATCAAGGAATTCCTGTATCTGCTGCCCTCTACCCTTGCACTCTGCCTTATACAAGTGAGTATAAAATTCTTGGAAACAGGTCTTCAGTTTCCCAGCCTCCCTATGCACCACGACCTCCTTATCCTTAATCCCCGTTATTCTAGTGGGGCATTTACCCCCTTTCATAAGTCTCACCATGAGTGGGCCTGGTTTATTAGACCATTCAAACATCCGGTGTTTGCAATAAAGCCAAGACGTTCTGGCTTCCACTCGCACCAAGGCGTTTAGAGCTTCTCTCGTGACATTGGGAGCCGTCCTACTGCCCCCTGTTCTCCCCGGGCCATTTGCCTCTCCAGTTCTTTAAGCTGTTTTTCCAGCCCCTGTCTTTTTTCCCGCTTCTCTTTCTTAACCTTAGCCATATATGCTATTATTGAGCCTCTCAGGAAGGCCTTCCCAGCATCCCAGAATGTCGCTCGAGACACTTCCGTCCCTGCATTGGTTTCTTTATAAAAACGCCATTGATTTGACAGATACTCCCTAAACTCCTTGTTGGGGAGCATATATGATGAGAATTTCCACTGAGGGAGTGTGCCCCTTACCATGTGCATCTTTAATCTTCCCTATTACCATAGCATGGTCTGATATGTGAATAGGGCTGTGCGATATATCTGTCACCCTATCATGCCATTCTCATGGGACCAGGATGTAATCAATTCTCGTCCATGTCCCATGAGGGTTCAAAAAAAACGTGTACTTCCTAGCCCCTGGGTTCACCATCCTCCAACTATCAGCCAATTCCAAATCTAAAATGCCCACCCGCCATTGGTTTAATGCTTCTGACGTTCTCCCTTTACTCTCTGAGTGGTCCAATATTGGGTCTAGCGTACTATTCAGATCACCACCCAGGATCAAGCCTGGGAACTGTTCCTCAGTAAGCAGGTCTAAGAGCACCAGGAAGAACTGTGGTTCATATGTGGCAGGGGCATAAACATTACCAAATGTAATGGACTCACCATACAACTGCCCCACTAAAAAATATATCTGCCCTCCCAGTGATCTTTCTTGACCCTCTTAACCTCAAATGGCAAATTCTTATTTAGGAGGATAGCCACCCCTCGTTTGCGGGAGGAGTATGAGGCAGAAAAACACTTACCCACCCACCCCTGAGCGAGCTTAGCATGCTCAGTGTCCAATAGGTGGGTCTCCTATAATAGTGCTACCTGCGTCCCCACTTTTTAAGTTCTGTTAGGAGCATTGTACGCTTAATCGGATTTGCAACCCCTCGCACGTTCCAGGAGACCACTGTCAGTTCTTGTCTGTTAGCCATGTTTAATTACCTCATGTTCCTGGGCACAAGAATTTGCCACCAAGCCCACCTGTACATTGCAATTCACCCCACTTGTACACCGATCTGGAGACATTAGCAATCATCAAAAAATATGAAATGCATGAAAAGACATATAAGAGAAACAACACTTAAACAACAAGATAATAAGAACATCATAACCCCCCCTTCCCCAACTAGATCATAGTAGACATTATCCCACAATCCCTGCCAACCCCCGGTCTGCTTACCTCCTGCTGAAACGATCCCCAACAAAGTACTTATAGATTTTAACTATACCACCCCCCTCCCCCCCCACATTGACACTAACTGTAATCTCCGCATAAGTGTCTAGTATCCCACCATCGATATAGTTGCCCCACTACTCCAGCCACGGCCGATGCCAACTTTTCTTATAAGCAAACAGTAATACATATAATATTCAAACACCAATTTCAACTTTAACTTTAACTTCTCCCTTCGCAACTCCATCCCCCGCTAGAATCCAATATTCTCAGATATATGATGTAAGCCTTTTTATGTTAAACCCCAAGCTGCCCCAAAGAAGTTGCATGCCCAATTACATTTCAGCATGGAGTAAATCTCACTTTTATGAGTACTCACCCAGAGGCGCTCCTCTGACCCACTTAAGCACCCCCACTAGCTCCCACAACAACAGACCACAGTGTGCCTTCTCTTCAACCAGCCCACGTGCAGCAGACATTGAGGCGCCATGAGGAAGGAGCAGGCCATGCCATAACACGCACGCGCTAGGCCCGTCCCCCCAGGCCAGCCTATATGATGTATCCTCATCTCCTCTCATACTGCACAGAGTTCTCATGCCTATACGACCATTGCAACAAGTTGTCCATATTATCCCAGGGTATTCTCTTGGCTTACGGCTGCAGTCCCTGCCAAGCAGAGCGTAGGAAAACGAGGTGGGATCGAGCAGGGCCTCATTCAAATTGTTTGGCAGCTCCAAGTCTATTACAATGTCTAGTCCAACATAGAGGTAAGCCTCTGTCCAACCTCCAAGGTCGTTCCTCCACAGGCCAAACACAGGATCTGTATAACCACATTTATTCCTCTGTAGACTTCAGCATATCAGAATAGCTCGTAAAGAACAGGGAGACAGTTAAAAATCTAACCTTGCGGTAGTCAAACAGTGCCCACGTCAGCAGGCCAAAAGCTTTCCCGACCCTTTTACTTGGTCAGCTTCTTCTGCAGATCATACATGAAATGCTCCACTTTGCTGAGCTCCCAGAAGGAGTATGTCGCCCCCTACTGGCGGCTCATGAGTATAGCTGGATAGAGCATAACATTTTCAACCTTAAGGTTCCTTAGTTGAGCCATAAGTGGATTAAATATCTTCCTCTTTTGAAGGAGTTGTAGGGAATAGTCCTACGAGATGAACAAACGTACCCCTTCATATTCCAGTGCCCCTTTTCTGCTATAAGCTCTGAGGGTTGCCTCCCGGTCTTGGAAGGCATGAAATCACATGATTATCTGCCATGGGTGTTGATCTCCTGGGGGACGAGGCATCACTGCTCGATGGGCCCTTTCTAATTTTAAGTGTCTGTTTTTTGGCTGCAGTCCCAGGAGTTCCGGGAGAAACTTAGCACAAAAGCCCATTATATCTCCTTTTTCAGTGCCTTCTGGCAGACCCTTAAGGCACAAATTAAGACGCCTATAGTAGTTCTCCTGGTAGTCAAGCACCTCTTTTAAATCCTCCAGCTCCTTTTGTAATCTCACAACTTGTCCTGGAATCTCTACTGTGTCATCTTCCAAACAAGAAATGCGTTCTTCAGCCTCTGCAATTCTATTAGTGTGTGTAGTCTACTGTTCCAAGACTTTCTGCAGCTTGAGATCGATTTTACCCTCCAATTTTAATAATCTGGGCATGGAGCCGCAATCAATTGTCCGGTTTACTTCAGCCTAGTGCTCCAATTCGGCCGCCTGAGTGAAATTATGCCCGCACTTTGCCCACCGTGGGGCTGTCAACTTCTTCTCGCTTTGCCAGCAAGCTGGCTCTTCCCAGAATTACGTACAAGATATTCCTCCATAATACCATCCCAAGTAGATTTATATTAGTTTTGTCTCCGCAAGTCAGTTTTAACAAGCTAATTTTAACTTTAATTCAGCCATTAGCATGGAGCAGCGTGAAGGCACATCTATCCAGCTAGCTGCTCATCAGCACCCTCCGCAGCTGGGGTTCAATGCCAAAAAGTGTAAGGTACTGCATTTTGGGGCAAAGAATCCAGGGAGGGGGTGTGCAGCTGGCAGAGACAGAGGAGGAGAAGGATCTAGGAGTAGTTATAATGGGATCAATGAACAACTCTGCACAATGTAGGAAGGCAGATGCGGTCCAGTGGTGCTGAGGCACTGGACTCCACACCTCATGCCACACCAGCAAACCGGGTTCAGGAACGAGCTTGGGATGCTGGGGGTCGGCCAGGGGGAAGAGGATGGAGCATCCGTAGGACTGCTCTCCTCTCCTGGGAGGGAGGGGGGAACTGTCTCACGCAGACAGTGGCACCCGGTGGAGACTGGGTGCACTGCAGCCACGGAGACCACGCTGGGAAGGGGAACGTTGGGCGGCCATCTTCTGGACATGTGTGGAAGTGCTCATGTAGCAGGTTGGACGGCACTGCATGTCCCATGCTCGGGGGAGGGTACTAAGTGAAAAATTCCCTCCCTTGGGGATAGGCGAAGGCACCTCGGCCCTGGACCACACTCCCAATACCGGTTGCTCTCCTCTCTCTTGGCCCAGAGCGCCCTGGGCATATAGGGTGGCCACTCCCCGGGGGCTCAGATCCGGGGGATGTGTCGGGTGGGGCAGAGGTGATAAGAAGAAGCGTCTCAGGTGGGAGGTAGAGGCCGGTGGCAGAGGATGCTGGAGGGAGTTCCCCAAGGTAAGATGCAAGAAACAGAATTTGAAAAAAAAATGTAGGAAGGCAGCAGCAAGAGCCAACAAAATGCTGGGCTGCATCACAAGGGGAATAACCTTGAGGGGGGGGAAGTAATTCTGCGACTGTATAGATCACTTGTTAGACCTCATCTCGAATACTGCGTGCAGTACTGGTGACCATATCTGAAAAGGGACATTAAATTACTGGAAGGGGTGAAGCGCAGAGCAATTAAGATGATACAGGGACTGGGGGACTTACCATATGAAAGAAGGCTTAGGGAGTTGAACATGTGCTCGCTGGAGGAGAGGAAGGACGGGGGACATGATCAAGACATTCAAATACATGAGAGGGATAAACAAGACTGGTATGGATGGGCTCTTCAGGGTAAGGGTGGAGAGAGATACTAGGGGCCATGACTGGAGATTAGAGGGGAAGGGGTTCAGAAGGGAAATGAGGAGGCACTTTTTTTAGAGAGAGGGTGGTGGCAGGATGGAACTTATTACCAGCAGAGGTGGTAGCCTGAAGAACTGTGGGTGGCTTTAAAAGAGGCTGGGATGGAGCAAGGGGGAGGATAAAGGGAGAGGGGTGAGGAGGAGGGGCAGCTGCAGAATAGGACTGCTAGCTGCAAAATCGAGCAGACTCGATAGACCAAATGGCCTTTTTCTGCTGGCAATTTTTGTATGTTCATATGTTCCTATCCTCCCCCTATTCTTTTCTAACTTTTCTCTTTACTACTCTCCCCTTTTACAAGTTAATTTGACAAAGTCACTTACTGATTGCTATGTTACCTGTTCATGACCTCATTGGGTGTGCCTTACATGGTACCATACTTGTTATGATTTTTAATGTTAAATTTATTCCTCTCATTTTATCAACTGTTTGTACTTTCTTGACCTGGAACCTTTGTAAAAGAACCACTGGTTTAAAGGCATTTGTAATCCGAGGTATCAATAAATAAATAAAGCTCAATTTGGGATCTGGTAATGTGTGAGGAAGCCCAAATATCTGTTCCATCAATGTTTATCTATTCCAAAACGATGCATGAGTTTTGCTTCCCAGAGAAGTCTTGTGTGAATGTTTTGAGGTTTCCTCTCTAAACTGCCATTTTAAGATCCTTCAAAGAATGGCTGTTTTGGGAGAAATGTTCGGCCACTGGTACCTGTTTTCTGAGTGTTTGATAGTGGCTCTATATCCTCTATCCTCTCCTCATGAGAGGAGGAGTTTTGGAATTCACTGACTTCATACTGAAATATGACCAAATTTCCTACAACAACAAACAATACCTACAGAAAACTGGCACAGCTATGGGCACTAGAATGGCACCTCAATATGCCATCATCTTCATGGCTGTATTAGAGGAGAACTTCCTATCACAGCAGAGAACAAAACCATTGATCTGCTACCATTTTATTGATGACATTTTATTGTATGGATGGAGAGTGAGGACAAACTACATGAGTTCTACGGAGCCTTCAATAATTTTCAGCCCTCACTCAATCTGAGAATGGAGTACTCCCAACAAAAAATCTACTTTCTGGACACCACAACTGAACTGCAACAGGGCAAAATAAAAACACCAATATAGAGAAAACCATCAGATCATTTCAACTACCTGCACTAATCTAGTGCACACACAAACCATACAAAAAGAGCAGTTGTCTACAGCCAAGCCCTACAATATCAATGTATATATATATATATATATATATATGGACAAGTCAGACAGGGACAACCATTTGGAAATAAGAGGAGCCTTCACCAGCAAAAACTACCCCCTCATGTAATTAACAAACAGATTGCACAAGCTAGACAAATACCATGAGAACAGCTTCTGGCATATAAAGAGAAAAAAAGAATCAAAATTCACTGTTGGTTGTGACCTACAACCCATCAATCAGGCCACTACAGAGGATCATCAGAGAATTGCAACCAGTCCTTCACAGCGATAACAGACTGTCCACTATATTCAGTGAATCACCCATAATATCATACAGACAGCCACCGAACTTGGGAAGAATACTAGTCAGGAATTACAGACCCACAGTTCAAACAGACACACAAGGAACAAGACCGTGCCACAAGCCCAGATGCAAAACATGCAGCATGACTGATACATGTGACTCTGTCTACTCTCCATTTACTAAACAGAAATACAAAATAAAAGGGTTTTTATCATGCAACACCAAAAATTTGACTTATCTAATAAGATGCCACACATATTCACATGAGTGTTGTGTGGGAGAAATGGGACAAACACTCCGTAAATGCATGAATGGACATAGATCAACTATCAAACACTCAGAAAACCAGACACCAGGCCTTATTGGTCCAATTAAGAGGGCCAGGGTCCTGCAAGATCTAAATACTGTAGGTATAAAGTGACTCTTGCATATTTGCAGGCGACACACTTGACCGAGGGTGAACATCAAAAACTTTGGAGATCCTGGTGGGGGAAGTTTATGCAGCTTCTTGGGGGCACACTCCCACAGAAGGGGAACTGCCATACTTATTCATAGAGATACTCCCCTTCAGGTTTATCACTTGGAGTGTGACCCAGAAGGAAAAAATTACTCATAATAGTAATGTTGTTTCTTCTAATGGAGTCTTGCTGTATTCTGACTATATGCAGTTAGCCCCAGCACTTGAACTTCTCCGGAGAGTAAAGGGTTAACTCTATGCAAAGGCATAGAACGTTGAGCTCGAGCTCAGTTTTCAAACCTCTGTCTGTGGTACTCTGAAGAGTAACCGTCAGATTCTTACGAGCATTAAACTAACTAACTCAAAGGTACAAATTGTTTCTAAAATTTTAGTTCCAAGTGGCAAAACAAGGTTTTCAGGGCCAAAGACTCAAGTCAAGAACCCCAAAAAGAACACAAGCAGGTAGTGAACTAACCCAAAAACTTTAATAATAAAAACTAAAAGAAACCTCCTAATGAGATGGAGGCATGTCCAGTACACCTCTGGGGTGCAGCACTGTGCCTGCCCCACCACATCCCAAAACTACTAGGTTCCAGGAGGGGAGGCAGGGAGGGAGCTCAGAATACAGCAAGACTCCATTAGAAGAAACAACATTACTATGGTGAGTAATTTTTTCTTCAAACAACATGAAGTCTTGCTGTATTCTGACTATATGCAGACAACCAAGCAGTACCCCCCTTGGAGAAAGGAGTAATAGAACCTATTTTGGGAACAAGTTCTGCAGCATAGCCTTGCCAAACCTAGCATCACTTTGTGACTGAATGTTCAGAGAGTAATGCTTGGTAAACGTGTGAACAGATTTCCAGGTGGCTGCTTTACAGGTGTCCACTAAAGGTATATCTCTAGCTGCTGTGACCGAAGCAGCTGTATCTCTGGTAGAATGAGCCCTCAGGCCTGAGGGAAGTTCTTTCCCAAGCTTTGAATAGCAGAACTGGATACAGGAGACAATCCACCTGGCAATTGTTCTCTTGGTAGCACGTTTGCCCTTTCCCACTTCCCCATAAGTGAGAAACAACTGAGAACAGTCATTCCTATGGGCCCTAGTTTGCTCCACATAGTAACTAAGAGCCCTCTTTACATTAAGACTGTGTAATCTGCTCTCCCCAGAGGAAGAATGGTCAGTGAAAAATACAGGCAATGACATAGACTGATTCAAATGAAAGTCTGATACCACCTTGGGAAGAAACTTTTTGTTGGTTCATAGGACCACCTTATCTCTGTGAAATGAAAAGAAATTAGGTTCCACTGATAAAGCCTGTAATTCACTGATTCTCCTGGCAGAAGTAATGGCTACCAGGAATACAGTTTTCCAAGTCATGTATTTCAGCTCAGCTGAGGATAAAGGCTCAAAAGGGGGCTGCATAAGCCGTGTGATACAGATATTCAGGTCCCAAGAAGGAGTAGTGTGCACGTGGGAACAAAAGGACTCTAGTAAGCAGTGAGGATGTGAGAAAGTCAAAATAAAATTTATGCCATTAAGCATGTAAACATAAACGGACTTAGAATGGAAAATAAAAGAAGTACATAAACTATAATGTTTCAGCAGTTAACATCATCGAAGTAACCATACCTAGAATCAGGCTAGGCATCTGGCAGGAACACCTTCCTACCACACACTGGTCAATTCACCTCAAATCCTTCCTTTTTATACAGAATGTGGACCACATGACAGGTTTAAGCTCCTCCCTAACAGAAGATAAATTAGAATATATTGTTTATATGGCTTTAAATGAAAATTCAGAATTAATGTAAACATTCTTTAGTTGTTTAAATTATAATCAGCTGCAGAACAAACATAAAATACCCTTATTTCTTTTATTTTCAATATTTCTGAGTATCCTAGGCTCCTCCCATCAGCATTAATTATAATAAGAGTGTAAGAGGGCCGGCCGGCTCTATAGCAAAGATGGACAGCTGAGGAAAGGGTCTGGGAAACTGCTGAACACATAATTGCTGTGAAGTAAGTTTTATCTTTCAAATTTAAACCCAGCAGTAATATTATCTGCACAAATAATTCAGCAATACAAGCATTTAAACCATTGCTGCAGCAACTACAATGAGATAATGTAAGTTTAGATGTGATAAACTAAGTTATAATTGCCATGTATCTTTACTTGTAACCCTGTCTAAGCAGCTGGTCATAATGGCTGCACTTAAAAAAATAGCAAGATGCTGCCTTGCACTGAAATTCATGAATAGGGCTTACAACTGCAGTCATTTTACTTACAGCCTTCTAAAAATGAACTGAAAGTGTTCTTCTTTCTAGAATTGCTAGCGCTAGCCAGAGGAAGCAAGAACTGCTTGAATCTCTTTATTTTAGCCAAATGTGGCGTTATGTTGCAATTTAACGCGTATACGCACAATCGCATGATCGCACATCCGCACAGTGCGAACGTGCGCACGATCGTGCAGTTTAATGCAAAACAGCTTTTCTTTGACAAAACAGAGTTTCTCTTAATGATATGGGACATAAAATACAAGAGGAAAGGAAATAAGAACTAGTAATAGAAAGACTACACATAGGAGGCCACCCTATGGTAGGGGAAACAAAGAATAAAAGGAATGACAGAGAAAGTACAGATAAAGAGGAAAGGATTACTGTTGCAACATATTTTTGGAATGTATTTTCAGCCCCATTATCAAAAAGAAATCTCAGCATAACAAACCAACACTACTCATAGAAACATAGACTTTGACAGCAGATAAGGACCGCTTGGCCCATCTTGTCTGCCCATTTCCCTACCTACAGGATAGGCCGTAGATCCTAGTTAACTAACAGCCTATTTCTTCCTACCCCCCACAAGAATTGCCTTATGTCTGTCCCGTGCATTCTTGAATTCTCCCACAGTTTTAGATCCCACAACCTCCTCAGGAAGGCTGTTCCATGCATCCACTACCTCTCTGTGAAATAATACTTCCTCACATTGCCCCTGAACCGCCCTCCTTCTATCTTTAAATTGTGTCCCCTTGTTCTTGCAAGTCTCTTTTTTTGAAAGATGCTACCCTCTTGGACTTTGTTGATTCCACTGAGGGAATCCAATGAGGATTTTAAACGATATTCAGGAGCATAGATAACATTAAGGGTGGGGGGGTCACTGACCCTACTACAGTCCTCCCCACTCAAGAGAAAACCATAGGTTTTCCAAAAAAAAAAATATATATTCATTTTTCAGGTTTCCTTACTTTTTACACCAGAAGAACCACAGACAGAATATGTAGATCTCTCTACATGAGAGAGATGGAGCTTCAGCCCACCCACTCCCAAAGCTCCACCTTGGGGTCCCTTACTAATTAACAGTTTAGAAATCTGAGGAAACAAAATATGCCCTCAAATACTACAATCATACAAATACCCCGAGGTCTACTCCTGTCCCTGTCATTATGTCTGCCCCAAATCGGGACATATAATCAGCATTACTATTAGCTGTCCCTGCTCTGTGCATCACAATAAATTTGTATGGTTGTAGTGTTAGGTACCACCACATAACTCTTGGGTTACTGTCTTTCATGTTGTGTATCCAACATAATGGATTGTGGTCAGTCCACACTTCAAACTGATGGCCCCCACAAGTAATACCGTAGTGACTCTATTGCCCACTTCAATGCCAAGCATTCTTTTTCTATTGTTGAATATTTGGTCTCTCTGGCATGAAGTTTTCTGCTAATAAAAAGTACAGGGTGTTCCTCTCCAACCTGAATTTAAGACAACACTGCTCCTATACCCACATTGGAGGCATCTGTCTGTACAATAAATGGTATGTCAAAATTAGGACTTTTTAATACTGGAGATGAACAGTGTGCAGCTTTTATTGCAAGAAAAGACTCTTCACATTCAGGGGTCCAGATAACTTTAGTGGGTTTGTTCTTTTTCATTAATTCAACCAAAGGACTGGCTAGGGTAGCAAACTGGGGTACAAAGCGCCTGTAATACCCCGCTAGTCCTAAAAAAGAACGCACATGTTTTTTGGTGGTAGGGCGGGGACTCTTTGCTACAGCATCTAGCTTACCTATTTCAGGTTTTACCTGACCATCTCCAATCAAGAAACCTAAGTACCTTGCTTCCTTCATAGCAAGGGAGCATTTTGTTGGGTTGACTGTAAGACCAACTTGTGTAATAGTATTCAGTACTTGGGTTAGACGTTTTATATGTTCTGTCCAGGAAGGACTGTAAATGACAACATCGTCTAAACAGGCTGCACTGTAGCCCAAATGTGGTTGTAACAATTTGTCCATTAATCTTTGAAATGTTGCGGGGGCACCATGAAGTCCGAAAGGTAGCATGGTAAACTGAAATGATCCTAGGGGGGTACAAAAGGCTGTTTTCTCTTTGGCTGCTTCCTCTAGTGGGATCTGCCAATAACCTTTTGTCAGATCAAGTGTGCTGACATATTGGGCTTGTCCAAGCTGGTCTATTATGTCATCCACTCGGGGCATGGGATACCCGTCAAACTTGGAGATGGCATTTAGTTTACGGAAGTCCAGACAAATACGCACCCCACCCTCCTTTCTGGGAACTATAACCATTGGGAAACCCCATTCACTATTTGCTTCTTCTATTACTCCCATCTCTTTCATTCTTTCTATCTCCCTTATAACTTCAGTTTTTACTTTCTCAGGGATTCAATAAAGCTTCACCCTAATGGGGGCTGTTTGGAGAATCTGGATTTGATGGGTTATGGCAGTTGTTTTACCAGGTTTATTTGTAAATATATATTGAAACTGGCTTATCACTTGAGCTAGGTCCTGTTTTTGGTCTTCTGTTAACATAGAATTTATCAATAATTCAGTAGGTGCATGATCACCTTCTAGGCGGGTGTATGCTACATCTAACTCATCATCAGTTGTGGTAGGACACACGTACATAGCATTACTGGGATGTTCATTCCATTTTCTTAATAGATTAGCATGGTAGATTTGTAACTTATTTCTTCTGTCTGGTATTTCTACCAGATAGGTAACAGGACCAGTTAGTTTCTGAATAACATAAGGACCTTGCCATTTCATAGTCAGTTTATTGTCGGTCGACGTCAATAAAAGCAACACATGGTCTCCAACATCAAACTGTTTGTTACTAACCCCTGTGTCGTATTGTTCTTTTTGATAAACTTGTTTTGTTAGATTTTGTTCATGGGCTAACTGGGAATACCAAGTTACCCTTTCTCACAATTGAGTAACATATTCAAGGGTAGTTGGAATTTTTCACACAGTGGTATCTTCCCATTGTTCTTTAGCCACATCTAAGAGACCTCTAGGATTTTTACCACAGAGTAACTCAAATGGTGAGAATCCAGTTGATGCCTGAGGGACCTCCCGATAAGCAAAAAGAAGCAATGGTAGATACAAATCCCATTGTTTTCCTTCATCCTCTACAAACTTTTGAATCATTTTCTTTAATGTCTTGTTAAAACGTTCGACCAAGCCATCAGTTTGTGGATGATAAGGTGAGGTGTACACAGCTTCCACCCCCAGGGCCTGGTAGACACGCTTTAACAAAGCAGAGCAAAAATTAGTTTCTCTATCTGTTAGTATATTCTTTGGGATACCTACTCTACCAAATACTTTCAGCAATTCTTCTGCTGTTTTTTCAGCAGTTACAGTGCGTAGAGGAATGGCTTCTGGGTATTTGGTAGCATAATCACATATGATAAGAGCAACTCTATTTCCTTTGAAACTTTTGGGGAGGGGTCCTATGATATCCATTGCTATGCGTTCAAAGGCTGCAGTAACTAACAGTAAAGGTTGCAGGGGGGACTTTATCCTTTTTTTGTCACTGGGGCTACCATTTGACATTCATTTCAACTCCAGCAGTACTCAGCCACTTGCTTATGAATTCCTGGCCAAAAGTATCTGTACAGGAGTCTCTGCACTGTTCTGTCCCTTCCTGCATGACCCCACAAGGAACATCATGGGCCAAAAAATAAGTTGGTCTCTATATTTCTGTGGGACCACTAGTTGATCTATTCATTCTCCTGTTTTTGGATTTACACACACCCTGTATAGCTTTTCTTGTTATATCTTATACACAGGAGGTGCACTTTCTTCCCCTTCTGGAACAACCTGTAAATACAAGGGTGTTAGTGTTTCGTCATTTTTCTGGTCAGTTGCAAATGACCGTATAACATTAGTATTATGTAACGGTTCATCAGTATATGAGTCCCATGTCTTATTCCATGACCATTTCTCCAGTTTCTTTTGCCTCTTGGATTTTCTGGGTTTACCTGGGGGTTCACACACTGTCTCTTCAAAGGGAAAAAGGTCCATGTCTAACTGTTCCTGTTGGACCTGAGCCCAAGTTGATACTACGCAAATGGTGGAAGCATGTGTCAGTAACTTGTTAAACCCAGGGAAATCGTGCCCCAAAATTACAGGTACAGGCAATCGAAGTACCACACCCACTCTCATCTTTAGTTCCAAGCTATGAGCTATGATGGTAGCTTCTTGCAGGGGATACACATGGTTGTCCCCATGTACACAGGTCACTGTTGTTTGTCCAAGATTCATACCCTGGGGAATCCCCCTCATCACTTCAGCGTGTACTAGGGTTTGTTTACTCCCAGAGTCTATTACGGCCGGTACTTCCTTTCCTGCTATGCTGATGGTCACAGTATACTGTCCCCAATTCATTAAGGCCAAATGAGAAGAGTCAAATTTCTTTTTGGGACAAAATCGAGCAATGTGTCCTTTTGTTTGACATTCCCGACAAATTATGTCAGGGTTGTAAGGACGTGGCACACGTTTCTCATTTAAACTATTATTGGTAGTAGTCGGAGTAGTAGTAGAATGTCTTACCATAAGGCTGGTGGTGGACGAAGGCCCATGAACTCCTTTCTGACGTTGGAGACGTGCAGTTATAAAATCCTCTGCTAAGCTGACAGCTTTTTCGGCAGTTTCTGGCCTGTGCTCTCGAACCCAGAGTTGGACCTTGTGTGGTAATATTTTAATAAATTGTTCAAGTACTATTACTTCTATTACTTGATTTATAGTTCGTGTTGTGGGTTGGAGCCATTTCATACAGAGGTCTTGCAGTCCTGGGCTTCCTGGGGGGAATCAGCAGTATGATATCTAAAGGTCCAGAAGCGTTGTCTGTACGTCTCTGCACTGATGTTGTGTGTTTTCAGAGTTGCTTGTTTCACATGGTAATAATTGGTAGCATTCTGGGTCTCCACATGGCTGTATGCTAGCTGTGCCTTGCCAGTGAGGTATGGAGCCAAACATATCACCCATTGGTCTCTGGGCCACCCACAGGCAGTTGCCACCCTTTCAAATGTGGTGATATAGGCTTCAATATCTTCACTGTCCATCAATTTCAATAATTTAATGTCCCTTGGCCCTCCATTAGTTGGGATGGGTCTGACTGTCCCTATTTCTTATATGGCTTTAAGGGTTTCCACCCATCTTGCCTCATACTGAAGTCGGTCTTTTTCTCTCTGTCTCTCAAGATCTATTTGCTTTAAGCACAACCATCAGAGAAGATCCTGCATCTCATTAGGAGGTGTGTCTTCTTCTTCCATCACATTGGTATCTCCTCCTCCCATAGCACCTTTTTCTTCCTCTGTGGAACCGGTGTCCTCAGCCCTGAAGGCACCCTCTGTTTTCATTTGTCTTACAGTCTCCTTCCGTCTAACATCACCCAAGCCAGTAGCCAATGGAAGCTGGAACTTATCGACCAATGTCCGGGTCCAGGCACCTTCAAGCACGGATGCGTCCATCTTCCCCTGCTTCTTAGGTTCATCCATGCTTATTACCGGACAATATCTACTCAGAGGTTGGCTCACCTTCCTTTATCCTACTTCTGACACCAAATGTGCATGTGGGAACAAGAGGAGTCCAGTAAGCAGTCAGGATGTGAGAAGGTCAAAATAAAATGTATTTTATTAAGCAGGTAAACATAAACGGACTTAGAATGGAAAATAAAAGAAGTACATAAACTATAATGTTTCAGCAGTTAACATCATTGAAGAAACCATACCTAGAATCAGGCTAGGCATCTGGCAGAAACACCTTCCTACCACACACTGGTCAATTCACCTCAAATCCTTCCTTTTTATACAGAATGTGGATCACATGACAGGTTTAATCTCCTCCCTAATAGAAGGTAAATTAAAATATATTGTTTATACGGCTTTAAATGAAAATTCAGAATTAATGTAAACATTCTTTAGTTGTTTAAATTATAATCAGCTGCAGAACAAACAAAAAATACCCTTATTTCTTTTATTTTCAATATTTCTGAGTATCCTAGGCTCCTCCCATCAGCATTAATTATAATAAGGGTGTAGAGGGGGCCGGCCGGCTCTATAGCAAAAATGGAGAGCTGAGGGAAGGGTCTGGAAAACTGCTGAACACATAATTGCTGTGAAGTAGGTTTAATTTTTCACATTTAAACCCAACAGTAATATTATCTGCACAAATAATTCAGCAATACAAGCATTTAAACCATTGCCGCAGCAACTACAATGAGATAATGTGAGTTTAGATGTGATAAACTAAGTTATAATTGCCATGTATCTTTACTTGTAACCCTGTCTAAGCAGCTGGACATAATGGCTGCACTTAAAAAATAGCAAGATGCTGCCTTGCACTGAAATTCATGAATAGGGCTTACAACTGCAGTTATTTTACTTACAGCCTTCTAAAAATGAACTGAAAGTGTTCTTCTTTCTAGAATTGCTAGTGCTAGCCAGAGGAAGCAAGAACTGCTTGAATCTCTTTATTTTAGCCAAATGTGGCGTTATGTTGCAATTTTACGCATATACGCACAATCGCATGATCACACAGTCGCACAGTTGCACAGAGCGAATGTACACATGATCATGCAGTTTAATGCAAAACAGCTTTTCTTTGACAAAACTGAGTTTCTTAATGACATGGGACATAAAATACCAGAGGAAGGGAAATAAGAACTAGTAATAGAAAGACTACACATAGGAGGCCACCCTATGGTAGGGGAAACAAAGAATAAAAGGAATGACAGAGAAAGTACAAATAAAGAGGAAAGGATTACTGTTGCAATAGATTTTTGGAATGTATTTTCAGCCCCATTATCAAAAAGAAATCTCAGCATACCAAACCAACACTACTCCAGGATTTTAAACGATATCCAGGAGCATAGATAACATTGGGGGGGTCACTGACCCTACTACAGGTAGGTTCCCTAAAGGGAGGCCTAACATGTACTAAACCCTTGAAAAATTTCTTGAAAACTGGATGGGAAGCTAGGGGAGAGCCCTTACATAGACAGGGTAGAAGGTTCAGAGGAGGGCAACAAAGATGGTGCATGGATTGCATCACAAGTCCTATGAGGACAGGTTGAAGGAACTGAACATGTACTCCCTGGAGGAGAGGAGGGAGACAGGGGGTATGATAGAGACATACAAGTATCTTACAGGGAGGAACAGGGTGCAGGAAGACAAAATTACTCACCTTAGTAATGTTGTTTCTTCTAATGGAGTCTTGCTGTATTCTGACAATAGCAGTGAGTCCCAACCTTCAAACTGCTCCGGAGGTGAAAGAGTTAACTTTCCATGCCAGGCATGGAACGCTGAGCTCGAGCTCGGTTGAGACTCTGTCTGTTGTTCTTCAGACTCAAACTGTCAGATATTTACGAGCTAAACTCACTAAGGTCCTGTGTGGAAGCTGTAAACCTACACTAGCCAACTGGCTACTAAACATAAAACACATTGTTTGGTCCCAAAACAAAGACTCAAGTCAGGAGACCCAAAAATGAAAAACACAACACCCAGTCACCCCAAGAAAAAAAGGGGGTGAAAACAACAAGGTGGGCACCTACTGAGTGCCAACACTGCACTGCCCACCCACCCACATCCCAAAAACAGAGGTTCTGAGAGGGGCAGGCAGAGGGGAGGTCAGAATACAGCAAGATTCCATTAGAAGAAACAACATTACTAAGGTGAGTAAATTTTTCTTCAAACAACATGAAGTCTTGCTGTATTCTGACAATAGCAGACTACAAAGCAGTACCTCCATGGAGGAGGGACAGAACCTACTTAGGGAATAGGCTCTGAAGCACAGCTGTGCCAAACCAAGCATCACTCCTAGCCTGGATATCCAGAGAGTAATGCTTGGTAAAAGTGTGAACTGTTTTCCAGGTAGCTGCTTGACATATCTCTAGAATAGAGACGTCCCTGGCAGCAGCCAGGGAGGCTGTACCTCTGGTAGAGTGAGCCCTCAGGCCTGAGGGTGGAACCTTACCCAGTTTTTCATAACAAAATTGGATACAAGAGACAATCCACCTGGCAATGGATCTTTAGTGGCAGGTTTCCTTTACCAACCTCACCATAAGTGAGGAACAGTTGGAGGGAGTCAAACCCAGACCCTTGGACGCCTATGTAGTAGCTAACGGCTCTTCACATCTAACTGTGCAGCCTCCTCTTGCCAGAGGAGGAATGGTCAGTGAAGTACACAGGAAGAGACATAGATTGATTAAGGTGGAAATCTGAAACCACCTTGGGCAAGAACTTATTAGTCCTGAGGACCACCTTATCTCTATGAAAGGAGATAAAATCAGGCTCCACTGACAAAGCTTGTAATTCACTTATGGCCTGGCAGAAGTGATGGCTACCAGAAACACAGTTTTCCAAGTCAAGTACTTAAGCTCTGCTGAAGACAAAGGCTCAAAAGGGGGTTGCATAAGCTGAGCAATGCAAACATTAAGGTCCCAAGCAGGGGCAGGGTCCCTGAATGGAGGGTTGGTGTGAAGCAATCCCTTGAAAAACTTGGAGAATACAGGGTGAGCTGAAAGAGAAGAGGGCTTACCTGCTGAAATAAAAGCAGAAACAGCTGCCAGGTGCACCTTCAGTGTAGCTGGTCTCAGCCCCAAGCTATTTAAATGGACCATATAATCAAGGACTGTGGGCAGATCAGCAGACTCTGGGGAAATATGCTTCCCAGAGCACCATATGGAAAATCTTTATCATTTGGAATTATAAGTAGCCCTGGTGGAAGGTTTCCTAGAAGCCTTCAGAATATCAATTACACCTTGGGAGAGGTGTAAATCAGCAAACTCTAACTCTTCAAGAGCCAGGCCTTGAGATTGAGAGATTTGAGATTCGGGTACCAAACCCTCCCCTGAGCACAGGTTAACAGATTGTAATTCCTGGGAAGACACAGGGGAAGATGGACTGCTAAGGACAGTAGGAGTGGATACCAGGGCTGTCTGGCCCAGTCTGGAGCAATCAGGATCATCTTCCACGGTTGAGATCTGATTTTGACTAGCACTTTGAACAGGAGAGGGAAGGGGGAAAAAGCATACAGGAGCTTCCCTTCCCAACTGAGAACTATGGCATCCAGGGGGACTGAGCCCAACACTGGGGGCCTGCAACAAAAAAGGGGAAGTTGGTGATTGTCTGGGACTGCAAAAAGATCTATCTGCAGGGTGCCCCATCTGGAAAATATCACCTCCAAAACCAGGGGATCCAGTGACCATGCGTGGTGGCCCTGGGATATCCTGCTGAGAGCATCTGCCAGGACATTGTCCTTGCCTGGGAGGTGAACTGCCATGAGGGAGGTATTCAGGGAGTAAGCCAGAGACCACAACTTCATTGCCTCTGTACACAAGGCCGTAGACCGAGTGCCTCCTTGCTTGTTGAGGTACCACATTGTGGTGGTGTTGTCTGTTCTGACCTGGATAACTATGTTCTGAACAGACTTGGAAAAAGCTTGAAGTGCCAGAAATACTGCTCTGAGTTCCAACAGATTGATGTGAAGCAGAGATTCCTGAGGGGACCACAACCCCTGGGTGGTCAGGTCACCCATGTGAGCCCCCCACCCCAAGAGGGAGTATCTGTAGTAAGGATTAGAGAGTGAGACTGAGTGACAAAGGGAACCCCTTGTCTCAGATTGTTCTGATCTTGCCACCACTATAGGGCCTGGATCAGGGTTCGAGTTCCTGGGATCAATTTGATCAGAGGGTCCTTCCTTTGAGACCAGAAGGCTCTCAAATGGAACCGAATGTCCCTCATCTGAAATCTTGCTCCCTGCACTACTGCTGTGGAAGCAACCATGTGCCCCAGGAGCTGCAGAAAATGCCTTGCTGGTCGAGACACCTGCAGGGTGAATGAGGAGGCCAGAAAGACAAGTGTCCTTGCCCTGTCCAGGGGAAGGAAAGTTCTGGCTTTTTCTGTGTCTAGCTCTGCACCTATGAAGGTGAGGAGCTGGACAGGCTCTAGAACTGACTTTGAAAGATTCAGAAGGAAACCCAAAGAGGTGAGCAGTTGCTGAGTTATCTGTAAGTGTAACTTGACTTGGTCTGGGGACAGGCCTACTATGAGCCAGTCGTCCAGGTAAGGGAAGATGGCAATCCTTTGCCTTCTTAGAGAGGCAACTACCACTGCCAGGCATTTTGTGAATACCCTTGGAGCAGAGGTCAGACCAAAGGGCATTGCTCTGAATTGGTAATGGCCTGAGGGCAGCTCAAACCTGAGGTACTTTCAATGGGAGCTTCTGATGAGAATATGGAAGTAGGCATCCTTGAGGTCTAGGGATGCTAGCCAGTCCCCTGGCCTTAGAGAGGGTAGAATAATTCCCAGAGTCACCATTTTAAATTTTGGTTTTAAAAGGTGCTTGTTTAAGTATCTGAGATCCAGGATGGGACGCCATTCTCCTGTCTTTTTTGGGGTAAGGAAGTACCTGGAGTACAACCCTTTGCCCTGGTGTAGGGGTGGAACCCTTTCCACAGCTCTGAGAGCTAGGAGGGAAGAGACCTCTGCCTCTAGGGCAAGTGTCTCTGAGGGATTTGCAGGTGGAAAGGATCTGGTTCTCATCTTTGGAAACTTTTTGAAGTTGAGAACCAGTCCCTGGCTTTACTACTTCCAGGACCCATTTGTCTGATGTCAGAGACTCCCAGTCCTGGACAAAGTAAGCCAGCCTGCCCCCTACAGGTAGTTGAGAATCGGCCCTGGCAACCCCATCAGGGTGCCTGTTTGGCAGGGGCTTTGGGCTGAGGGGTGGAGGCAGGCTTGCCTGTACCCCATCTGCCTCTCCCTCTAAAGAACCCCCTCTGGGCATAAGCAGAAGAGTAGGCCTGGGCTTGGTAGAAAGGCCTATGGAAAGGCCTGCCCCTGCCCCTGGGATGCTGCCTTTGAGGGAGTGGCCTGCCTCTCCTTGGCCTGTGCACTCCTATAGGTGGTCCTATATTCGTCCATTTTCTTCATGTAATTCTCTGTCTGCTCCCCAAACAAAGAATTACCCACAAGAAAATCCATGGCCTTAGTCTGGGTATCCTGTGACAGGCTAGTACATCTGAGCCAAGCCATTCTTCGAAGTGCCACAGATGTAGCCATGACTCTAGATGACACATCACTGGAGTCCACTGCAGCACGGAATTGCACCTTGGATGCCTCAATACCATCAGCAGCCACCTGCTCCAGCTCCTTGGCAAGCTGGCCAGGGACCTGTTTTGCTAAAGCCATAACAGTGTCCCACCTGGATTTTTTGATACCTAGCAGTATAGGCCATATAATTGGCCTGTCTGAGTCCCAAGGATGCTGCCATATACTGTTTCTTTGCCATGGCATCAATCCTCCTGGAGTCCTTGTCCGGGGGGTGTGAAGCCAAGGAAATATTTGCCTTATCACAGGCTGGAGCCTGCACTACCCCAACATGGCTGCATTGTTGTGTAAGGAACTCCGTATCTGAGCCTGACAATGTATACCTCTTGTCCATTCTTTTATCCACAGGAGGTACAGTGTTAGGAGTCTTTAAAATCTTAAATGTCTGCTTCCCAAAAGATTTGTGTAAGGGAATAGACAGCGTCCTAGACTCTGGGATATCCATCGTTTCTACATAGTCAGGCTCCTCCTGGTCATCCACAGCTTCCTCCATAGGAAGCTGGAGGGTTTCAGCCACTTTTTTATAAAACATAAAATGGGAGGGGGACTCAGAAAGCCTAGGAGGAGACACTTCTGAAGGTCTGTCTGGGGAGATGTCTGGGTCAATAGGCACATCCAGACTTTCAAAACCACATTCACTTTCCTCATACTCCTCTTCCTCCTCCTCCGGTTCATAAAATTCCTCTAAATCATACTCTTGAACCGGTGGAACCGGGCCAACCGAGCGCCTGCCTGATGGTGCCGGTTCGGTCGGAACCGGGGAAAGCGACTGCACAATTTTGATCGCTTTGGCTATTTCTTCAGCGGTTGGAGAGGAAAGGTTTGGCTCCACACCAGCTGATTTTTCTTTTCTAGTTCTCTTAGCCAGAACCAACTCCTCAGAATCGGCTCTCCTTTTGCCCGAAGAAGTCTTGCCCTGGTCAGAGGGCACTCCTTCTGGCTCAGCTTGAACTGAACCGGGCTGGCCATCCGGTTCAGCTGACTTTTTGGCCTCCCTTTCCCTGAGCCTACCAGCTCTCTTTTCCAGGGTAGCTGCAGGGAAATTTTTACAAATCTGGCAGTCTGCACTGAGGTGGTCAAACCCCAGACAATAAACACAGGTGGTGTGGGGGTCAGCCTTAGCAAAGACTTCCCCACACACACACTACAGTGTTGAAACCCAGTGGGCCCGGTTTTTCTTTTGGGTTTCTCAGACATTGTGCCAGTCCTAACCAAACTTACCCTTTTAATGGCAATCCGCCAGGCAAGACCCTCTTATCGGTTCCTGACCGTGTCACGGGTCGTGGAAAAAACCGTAATAAAATCCATTTTTTTTAGAACCGGTAACCACACTCTAAAAGTACAATTCAAGATTTTTTAACACTTGATCAGTTCAAACCGAACCGATGAACCGTTTACAAGTTCCACACAGAATAGAATAAAATACAACCTATCTAGTACTCACAAATACCACAGACAGAGACTGAACCGACAGGTTACGGTTTAAATTCAGTCGGCGGTACTTTAACCGTTAATTGAACCGAGCAGAAGGAGAAATCTCGAGTGACTGTTCAGTGAGGCGGAGTAAAGAATCTGACGGTTTGAGTTTGAAGAACAACAGACAGAGTCTCAACCGAGCTTGAGCTCAGCGTTCCATGTCTGGCATGGAAAGTTAACTCTTTCACCTCCGGAGCAGTTCGAAGGTTGGGACTCACTGCTATTGTCAGAATACAGCAAGACTTCATGTTGTTTGAATACACTATTTTTAAGCAAAAAAGATGTTCCAGGACTAGAGGGCATGGGATGAAGTTGGAGGGAGGACGATTCAGAGGAAACGTGAGGAAGAATTTCTTCACAGAACGGGTGGTGGACAGGTGGAACACCCTGCCAGAGGAAGTGGTGGGGGCTGAAACAATCACGGGATTTAAGAATGCATGGGATAGACATAAAGGAATTCTGGAGGTCAGGGGTAAGGGACAACAGACTTCTTGGAAAACATAAACTGAACCTACAAGCTCAAATGGGCAGACTGGGTGGGCCATAGGCCCTTATCTGCCGACACTGTCTATGTATGTATCTATGTATGTAAAGGAAGGCAGACACAGCTGCCAAATGTACCTTGAGAGTAGTAGGCCAGAGGCCCAAACTATTAAGATATACCAAATAGTCTAGTACAGTAGCAATGTCAGCTAACTCAAGCTGAACATGCTGCTGGGAACACCAAAATCCAAACCTCTTCCATTTGGAGTTGTAGGTCTTTCTGGTAGCAGGTTTTCTACTAACCTTTAAAATGTCCAGGACCGATTGAGAAAGGTGTAGGCTTGCATATTCCAGCTCTTCAAGAGCCAGGCCTTGAGCCTGAGAGTCTGAAGATTGGGGTATAGACTCTTCCTCTATGAGGAGGTAAATAGATTGAACTGCCTGGGAAGACACAGAGGCAGTGTTACTGACAGTGATAAGAGGAGAGGGTACCAAGGCTGCCTGGACCAGTGTGGACCCACTAGAATCACCTTGCAGGGCTGAGATCTGATTTTGATCAGGACTCTGAATATCAGAGGAAAGGGAGGGAATGCATACAGAAACCTGCTTGTCCAATTCAGCAAGACAGCATCCTGAGGGACAGGACCCAAAAGGGGTGGTCTGCAACAAAAGAGAGGGAGTTTATGATTGTCTGGGGCTGCAAAGAGATCTATCTCTGGAGTGCCCCATCTCTTGAAGATGACCTGAAGAACTAGGGAGTTCAGGGTCCATTATTGGTAGCCCTGGGAGATCCTGCTGAGAGCATCTGCTAGAATGTTGTCCTTCCCTGGGAGATGCACAGCAGCCAGGGAAGCCTGAAGGGAATAGGCTAGAGACCATACTTTCATGGCCTCTGTGCACAAGGCCGAGGACCGAGTGCCTCTTTACTTGTTGATGTACCACATGGTTGTGCTATTGTCTGTCTTGATCTGCACCACCTTTCCTTGAATAACAGTGGAGAATGTCTGAAGAGCCAGGAAGACAGCTCTTAATTCGAGAAGATTTATGTGTAGAAGGGACTCCTGGCGTGACCATGTTCCCTGAGCTGTAAGCTGATCTAGGTGAGCCCCCCAACCTAGTAGGGAGGCATCTGTGGTGAGAATTACTGAGGGAGCCTGAATGATAAATGGGACACCTTGTCGTAGGTTTCCCTCCTCCAGCCACCACTGGAGGGCCTGGACTAAAGTTCAAGACACTGGAACCAATTTGGAGAGAGGGTCTCTTTTCTGAGACCAATAAGATCTGAGATGAAACTGAATATCTCTCATCTGAAACCTTGCTCCCTGGACCACAGCTGTGGAGGCTGCCATGTGGCCTAGCAACTGTAGAAAGTGTCTAGCTGGACGAGAAACTAGAGGATGAAAAGAGGAAGCCAGAGAGACCAGGGTCTGGACCCTTGAGAGAGGGAGAAATGCTCTTGCCTGCATAGTGTCTATTTCTGCCCTTCTGCAAGTGAGAAGCTGGGCTGGTTCCAGAACAGACTTTTCCAGGTTCAGAATGAAGCCCAAGGATTCTAGAAGGTTTTGAGTGACCTCTAAGGTTGACTTCACTTGGTCTGAGGACTGGCCCACTAGAAGCCAGTTGTTCAGGTATGGGAACAGAAGGATACCCTGTCTCCTGAGGAATGCCACCACTACTGCAAGACACTTGGTGAACACCCTTGGAGCAGATGTTAGGCCGAAAGGCATAGCTCTGAACTGGTAATTGCCTGAGGGCAACTCGAACCTGAGGTACTTTCAGTGGGAATGTCTGATAGGTATGTGGAAGTAGGCATCTTTGAGATCCAGAGAGGCTAGCCAGACTCCTGGTCTCAGAGAGGGAAGAATTACTCCCAGAGTCACCATCTTGAATTTTGGTTTTGTTAAATGTTTGTTCAGGTGCCTTAAATCTAGGATGGGTTGCCACTCCCCTGTCTTTTTTTGGGGGTAAGGAAGTATCTGGAATACAGTCCTTTTCCCCTGTGACAAAGAGGTACCATCTCTACTGCTCACAGAAGCAGAAGACAGGAGACTTCTGCCTCTAAGGCCCTGTTCTCCAAGTGAGAGGGAGGACTGAAGGACCTTGCTATCAATTTTGGGAACCTTTTGAAACTGAGAGCAAGTCCCTGGCTCGCTACTTCCAGGACCCATTTGTCTGAAGTAATAGACTCCCAGGCTTGGGAGTAGTGAGCCAACCTGCCCCCTATTGGGGTTGGGGAGGTGACCCTGACACCTCAGGGTGTCTGTTTGGCAGGGAGCTTGGACTGTGTGGATGATGGGGTCCTGGTCATCCCACGTCTGCCTCTTCCCTGAAAAAAAACCCTCTGCTTAAAAGAAGAGGAGGAGGCCTGAGCTTGGTAGAAAGGCCTTTGGAAAGGCCTACCCCTGCCAGCCCTAAATTGCTGCCTCTGAGGAGTAGTCTGCTTTTCTTTGGCTGCAGCACTTCTATAGGTGGTCCTGCACTCATCATCTTCTTCACGTAATTCTTTGTTTGCTCCCCAAACAGAGAATTATCAGTGACAGGAAAATCCATGGCCTTAGTCTGGGTATCCTGCGAAAGGTTGGTACATCTAAGCCAAGCAAACTTTCTCATAGAGATAGATGTACCCATTATTCTAGAATGGACATCATTTGAGTCCACAGCAGCATGAAATTGTACTTTGGATGCCTCTATACCATTCACAACCACCTGCTCCAGCTCCTTGGCTAGCTGGGGGGGGCATTCTTAGCCAGCTCCATAACCATATCCCACATAGATTTCTGATATCTGGCTATATAAGCCATGTAGTTAGATTGCCTGAGCCCCAGAGAGGATGCCAAGTACTGTTTCTTGGCCATGGCATCCACTTTACTGGAATCCTTATCTGGGGGGGTGAGATGCCAGGGGAATATTAGCCTTGTCACAGGCTGCAGCTTGCACTACCCCAACATGGTTGCTATGCACTGAAAGGAATTCTGTGCCAGGACCTGATAATGCATGCCTCCTGTCCATTCTTTTGTCCACAGGAGGAATAGAAGTGGGAAATTGCAACAATTTCTGTGTCTGTTTCCCCAAGGATTTATGCAGAGGGATAGACACTCTCATTGACTCTGGAACATCCATCATTTCCACGTAGTCAGGTTCCTCCTGATCCTGATCAGCTTCTTCCATAGGAAGCTGAAGAATCTCAGCCACCTTCTTGTAAAACAAGAAGTGGGAAGGGGACTCAGAAAGCCTGGGAGGAGAAACACTGGAAGGCCTGTCTGGGGAGATGTCATGCTCTACTGGCTCATCCAGGCCTATCAAATATTCAAGTTCATCTTCTTCCTCCCCCCAATTGCCCTCATAGTAAGCCCCTGGGTCAATATCTGAGACAACCATTTCTGACCGAACCGATTGCCTTTGAACTGAAGTCGGTTTGGTCGGAACCGGGCAAAGCGATTGCATTACGGAAATTGCTTTCGTTATCTCCGCAGCGGTTGGACCATGGGAAGTTGGATCCAAACCAGCTGACTTTCTCTTTCGCTTAGCCAGAACTGATTCCGCAGAATCGGCTCTCCGTTTGTCCAAGGAGGTATCGCCCAGGTCAGTGGGCACCTCAGGTTCGGTCGCAACCGAACCGGGCTGGCCATCCGGGTCAGCAGACTTCTCAGCCTACCTCTCCCTCAGCCTACTCAAACGTTTTTCCAGAGTGGCTTTGGGAAAGTTCTTACAGATCTGGCAGTCTTCTTTGAGGTGGTCAAATCCCAGATAATACACACAGACGTGGTGAGGATCAGCCTTAGCAAAGGCCTCCTTACACTCGGTACAGTGCTGAAACCCAGCGTGCCCGGTTTTCCTTTTGGGTTTCTCAGAAATGCCTAAATATCAAAAGTCACCCTTGTCAGAGGTTAAGCCAGACAAGTAACAACTTATCGGTTCCAACCATGTCACGGGTCGGTTAAAAAATCCCTAAAATATCGGATTTTTTAAGGAACCGATAAGCACCGGAAAACCACACCACAAATGGAGAAAAACAACAAATCACAATAAATTTCGGTTCTGAACCGGAACGACTGGCAAAGAACTGAAGATAAAACAATTTCTAACAAAAATCACTAAAATAAACACTACCTACTACTACCACTTACTGTTACTGAGACAGAGGTAAGAATATTGAAAAATACAGGCGTTGCAGTTGAAAAAAATGACCGATTCAAACTTTTACCGAACGAAGCGCAGGAGGGATCTCTGGAGCGACTTCACAGTTAGGTGGAGTAAGAAATCTGATGGTTACACTTCAGAGTACCACAGACAGAGGTTTGAAAACCAAGCTCGAGCTCAACGTTCTATGCCTTTGCAAAGAGTTAACCCTTTACTCTCCGGAGCAGTTCAAGTGTTGGGGCTAACTGCATATAGTCAGAATACAGCAAGACTTCATGTTGTTTGAAGGCAGGTTTGTGAGGCTAAAGGTTAGATACAGAGATTTAAAATGCACGCTCTTAAATATATATGCACCAAATGAGAAAAAGGAGTGTAAATTGTTTCTTAAAAGAGTCATTTTTGATATAATCATGGATGCCGACTTCCTGTGCATTGCTTGGGGGGGATTTCAACATGGTCATGTCGGCCTGGAGGAACAGAAGTGGCCCATACTATCCTGACTAGTGGTAGGCAGGAGAGTTTCTTAATAGATTATTACTGGAGACAGGGCTTATGGAGATGTGGAGGTCGTTGCACCCCAGGGGCAGGGATTATACTTTTTTCCCTCCCCGGCATGAGAGATATTTCCACATAGATATGTTTCTCCTCTCATCTAAGAGTGTGCCCACTGTCTGGGAATGCACTATTTTACCTATGACATGGTCAGACCATTCCCTGGTGTTGATGGCCCTTTCTCTGACCCCTACTGTCCGTAATTCTAACTGGCGGCTATATGTTGGCCGCTTGAATTAAGAAGAGTTCTGGGAGAGGGTGGTCAATGCAGTCAAGGACTATTTGTTGCAAGACTTCCGGTGATGTCACCTAGGCAATGACCACTTAATCACAGAGCTCCTCACCCTAATTAGCCTTTCCCTCATATAACTTACTTTATCTCTTCGAATCCTACTTCACAATTGCATCGGGGGCGGCGGGGGAATGGCTACCTCACCAGAGAAGAGAACTTCAAATTGATTCTTTGGCCCTGCAGCAAGATGCTGATGATAATGATCAAAACAGCTCTGACTCTACGGCATCGGAGCTCTCACAAAGATACATGCGGTCGTTTTCCCGAAAGGCCTCCAGACATAAAGTGAAACAACACCAAATTAAACAACCCACCGTTTTTCCAGCAAACACTATGGACACTAAACTGGACAGGATTCTAGCTGAATTAACTGAAATTAAATTTGATTTTCACACCTTTAAAGCTGAAATTTCTGAGCTTCGATCTGATGTCATGGTCCTGGAGGGGAGAGTTTAGGTGACTGAGGACTCCCACTCAGCGACTACGGCCCAGGTCTCGCAGCTCCAAACTACTCTTAATTAAGTACTGAAAGTATTCCAGCTGATGGTAGAACAGCAGAAAGATACCAAAAACCACCATAGATGCCACAATACTAGAATTTACTCAGTCCTAGAAGGAGCAGAGAGCAAGGACATATATGACTTTGATGACACCCTCCTCCGCACCTCCCTAATGTTAGATGCAGATCTTCAATTAGAGATTGAGAGGGTGCATTGGGCGCCTGGCCCTAAACCTACCTCTCCCACTGCTAAGCCCTGATCCATAATCATGCAGTTCCTGCAGTTTTCTACAAAAGAACTCATTCTGAGGAATGCATGAGCACAGAAAAAAACTTTTTATGGCACAACCCTTATTTACATGGACAACGACTATGCGCCCTATACAATGAGACGCTGCAGAGAATTCATCCCACTGTTTGCCATCTTAAGACAGCACAAACTTCAGTTCTGAACCCCATACCTGCATACCTTAAAGGTGCAGTTCCCCAATGGCCAATATTCATACACCTCTATGGCAGAAGCTGTAGCAGATTTCCAGAAAAGAGGCCTCGAAGTCCCTTCGAAACTGGCTTTGCCCCAGAGATTCTCGATCTGACGCAGAGATGAGGGCTGCTCCCAGACTGTTCTGTCTCCGGATTCGACAATTATGAACTGCCTGAACAATATGTTGAAATGAGCCTCCTCCATGGCTGACCTCTGCCTTATGCTCACATGTAGGACTCTGAGGTGTGGTGAGTACTTGGCCTAATTTGGCCCCTAGTCATTATCCCCCTGGCACCTGGGTGTTGGGAGCAGATCAAGGACACAGCTGTGTAAACCTTTGCTAGGTGGGCTGGTCTGGAGGGTGTCAGGGTGGGGAGGGCTCCTTTCTGGGTGAGGGGGTGGCCTCTCAATGTTCAGGGATGACTCTCTGGTGAGATGATCAAAGTCCACATTGCAGAGCTATATACTCTTAAATTGGCCCTAGACAGGGGGGTGGTGCCTGGATGGGGGGGCACATGTAGAGGCTGGGGCCACAAAAGGAACATGAAAATAGATGCCTGCCAAAGGCTATTTTTCCTAACTTTAGGCCTTATTAGTGCATCACCCGATTGGGGCAATGGATGTGCTCCTGCTAAGCAGGGATTTGCGATGCCAGAGCAGGTGAGGAATGAGATACACAAGGGGCCCAGGGAATATAAGGATGACAGCTAATGGGGGGGTTGAGCAATTTGGGCAAACTGTTGGGCCTGCCCATTTTGTGACTCCCCTTTCTCGAGGTGAGATTCCACTAAATAGGGCACTCACGACTTTGCACTGGGCTATTCTTGGTGGCCGGTGTGCCTGATGGTGTGCCCTCTGTCTGGGTTGGCCAACTGATGGGGTGTTATAGCTACTTGCAGAATATCACTCGGGGCCCGAGATTCAGCAGGCTTTGTTTTGGGGTTGATGTGGCCGACTATTCTCCTCCCCTGGGAGGAGGGCCTTCTCTGCATTCTGGTGCAACTCGGCACGCTGTCTCTCCGGGGGGGCTGCCTGCTGGTCCCTGAATGCATGGGGGGGCAGGCCATTTGTTTAGTGTTGTGCTCTCTTGCTTGCACTTCTGCCTCTTTGCCTGGGGTAGGGGGTGGACCAATGGGGCCAGGGAGATAAACCATGCCCAAGGTGCACAGCTTTACTCCGACAGCATCATAGCTTTACCAACACAGATGGAGGTCTACTCATTTGAGTAGGAATCTGAACTCACTCCTGGACTGAGTAAAGGACTATGGAGACAGGCTGGGAAGGAGGTTTAGATGCTTCTAATTATTTAACATTAATATTTCTCTATTTTTATTTTCCTTTGTTTCATTCTTCCCAAGGAGACTCATTTAAAATTGGGACTGAAAGTTAAAAACGGTACCTAGGATACTTCTAGCTCAGCCAAGATGGCGTACTGCTGTAGCTCTGTTATGACTATCGTTAATAGTTGTTGTTCTCTTCATAGTATTTTTAGATTTCACTATGCAAGGGTGGGGGGGAGAAGAGGTTGGGTCTATGTTCAACAAGGCACACCTTTTTTCTTTTTTGTTTTCCACTAGTTCCCAACCTGACCACAAGGACTTAGGTTAGTATCCCCTTCCACTGGTTTTTCCTTATCCTTTCCCTTTTTCAGGGTCCTTAGCACCCTGAGGGAGCCACCATCACACTTAGTGGTGTTTTTCTCCATAGGTATGCTGGCATGGACACCAACCTTAGGACAGCTATGGTTAGCTTCCTACATCATAGAAGTCACACTTGTACATATGTTCCTTTGGTCAGTTCAGCCCAGTTGGCTGTTTTCATGGTTATTACCATTTTTTCCCCTTTTGCTCTTGTTAAAACAGGAGACAGGTACTGATCCCAGCAATTTGGTATGCTCTGTGTGGGGTTATGGCTGGTATTGTTTTGGCCTGTTCGTAGGTGTCGGGATACCCCCTCCCGAAGTAAATGGGAGAAGTGTTAGCTGGCTGGGTGGGGGGGGGGACACTCCCACCAAATTATATATGATAATGAGTAGGTCATTTAACTTAGTATCGCACAATGTAAATGGGCTGGCCAGGCCGGTAAAGAGGTACAGAATGATTACAGCTCTTAAAAAGCATAGGCCTGATTTGCTGCTACAGCAGAAAAGACACCTATCCTCAGCCGAACACCAAGAGCTTCTAAAGTTTGGGTTTTTCCAGATTATTGAATCAGCATATTGGAGAGGCCGACGCCGTGGAGTGGTTATCTTAGTACCTAGGGGATCAGCCTTTGAGATCACTCAGCAGTTTTCAGACCTTGAGGGTCGCTTGGCCTTAGCAGTGGGTAGCCTGCAGGGCCAGGAGTATATGGTGTGCTGTGTTTATATCCCCCAAGGCACAGGTGCATCATCCATACAACAGTTAATTGATACCATGCTCCCATATAAGAGGAGAGTCTTGATTTTGGGGGGGGGGCCTCAATTGCCCTCTCAACCCTACATCTGCTTCTAGACCCCAACCACTCACTTTGGGATAGAGGCATTTACGTACATTATTAAAGGACATTGGTTCGGCAGACACCTGGAGACATGTTAATCCCACAGTCAGGAAATGTACTTTTTATTCACATGCCCACAAGCTCTATTCACAATTGGCCTATTTTTGCTTAAGTAGTGAACACTTGGAGTTACTTCAGTCACTGGGCATACAAAACATTTGCCTGTCTGATCATGCCCCCATCTCCCTTGACCTTGTGTCTAGATCAGAGCGTAAAAACACATTCTGGAGGCTCAATAACTCATTGCTACAAGATCCTGAATTTAAAGATCTCCTGCAGAACAAAATCTCCCCACAGGTCCTCTGGGACACCTTGAAGATGGTAATCCAGGGTTATATTATTGCTTACGCAGCGCAGAAGAAGTGCTGGGTGGAGGCCAGGCTCCGAGAATTGCAAGAACAATTGTGGTTTTTACAAGAGGCCCACATGCAAGGGAATGATTCCCTCAAGGATCAGATAGCCTCAACCCAACAAGCCATACAAAAATTGCTCACTGTTAAAACGGAACAGGCATTGCTCTGGCTATGCCAGAAATATTTTGAGGAGGAGGAGCACGTGCCTCACACATTCTGGCCTGTCGCCTACATAAACAAATTCAAAGAGTGACCATCTCTAAGATTAAACATCCTCAAACGCGACAGATGTTTAGCAACACCTCCCAGATCTTGCAAGCATTCAAGGTCTACTATGCTAATCAATACACAGTGGACTCCTCTCCCCCCGATCACCATGTCAAGAGTTTTATGTCCCACCTTGATCTCCCACAACTAAGCCAGTCACAGGCTGAACAATTGATGAGCCCTATATCACAACAGGAAGTTCAAGCGACCATAAAAAAACTTTAAGAATGGCAAGAGCCCAGGCCCTGATGGCTTTGGTGCAGAATTTTATAAGGCCACCTGGGACCTGATAAAGGATCCTCTCTCTAGAGCACTGCAGAAAAGTCATGAGACAGCAGAGTGCCCATTCTCTTGGAGACAGGCCCCCTATTTCTGCAATTTTAAAGCCCAACAAACCATCCCACCTCTGTGATTCCTACCAACCCATATCAGTGCTGAATCAAGATTATAAAATCTACACAAGTATCCTAGCTAGACGACCTAATGCCATCCTTAATACACCCGGATCAGTCTGACTTTATTAAAAACAGACAGACAGAAGATAATATAAAAAGAACCCTTTATTTGATTGAACATGCATCCATTTCCCATACCCCCTTGCTGATTCTTAGCCTCAATGCTCAAAAGGCATTTGATCGCGTGTCATGGCTTTCCTCCAACACACTCTGATTTAGTTCGGCTTCCCCATAGATTTCATTAATAACATTTTAGATATTTACTCTAGCCCAGAGGCAGTGATTAAAATTAATGGTTCTTGCTCTTCCCAGTTTCCTGTCTCCCGAGGAACAAGACAAGGCTGTCCCCTATCCCCCTATCTCTTCACATTATACGCAGAACCTATAGCACAATATCTGAGACAACAGGAGGGAATTGGGGATACCACATCTTGGACCACGAACATAAGGTTGCATTATATGCAGATGACCTCCTGGTATATATCACCACACCTGACACCTCACTGGCTACTTTGGAACAATGTATGCAAGAAATAGAGAGATTAATGGGATATAAAATAAATGCGAACAAAATGGAAACACTGTATGTGGGAGGGGTCCCTTCCCCGGAATTGCAGAACCAGTACCAAAATAAATGGCACTGCCCCTGTATTAAATATTTAGGGATTGATAACCCAGTGGCACCAGACTGGATTTTCCCTAATAATTATAATAAACTTTTCTCCCAGATACAGGCGAACCTCAAGTCTTGGATGCCCCTTCCCATGTCATTGCTCAGTAGAGTTCAGTCAGTACAAATGAACCTCCTACCACGCTTATTATACTTGATGCTGACAATCCCCATCCCCTTTTCGAAGTGAGAGGAGAGCAGATGGAACAAGATTATCTCCCCTTACCTGTGGCAGGGAGGTAGACCCAGGGTGTACCTAAACAGACTACAGGCATCCAAGGAGAGGGGAGGTCTGTCCCTACTGTGCTGGTCCGGATATGCTCTGGCTGCCATGCTGATGCATACATCGGTCTGGCTGTTACCGCCAACACAGGAGCCATTCTAGGTGCAGATAGAGCAGGTGAGATCATCTCCCTCATTAGATGCCTCTACATTGTTTCAGTCACCCTCTCCTTTACTCATGGTGAGACAATCACAATATACTGGTAGTTGCTTATGCTACTGGGTTGGATATCTAAAATTGGACAGGAACAGAAGGGGGGCCAAATGGATGGGGATGCCAGCTTATGATGCCACATTTCTACCTGCAAAACTGGATCAAGGATTCAGGAACTGGGGGAGAAGAGGATTACTCCATACTTATCAATTTTACCAACAGGGTGAGTTCAAAACCTTTCAACAACTTCATCTCGAGTTCTCACTTACACAGAAATATTTTTTTAGATCTTTACAAGTCAGACATTTCCCAGAAAATACCCTAGGACTACACATAGCCTCCCTTGTTATACCACCTCTCTTCATCTTGTTGAGTCAGATTCAAGGAGAAACTTCTTCAAACACTTGATCTCACTTTTACAAAGCTGAGATGGCCTCCTCTCGCTCACAGTGGGAGAGAGTACAGGAGGTATGGGAGGCAGATCTGATGACTGAACTCTTGCAGAAAGACTGGTTGTGGGTCTAACATAGACAACACCGTATCACAGGCTCTTATTCGGGGTGAGAATTTGGATGGAAGGTAACAGCAAAATACTTCTGTACGCCGCAGATCACGGCTAAGTTTTCGACCTCCAAGGACTCGTCCTGCTGGAGGGGATGTGGAGCTGAGGTATTCACTCATGCCCATGTCTTTTGGTATTGTCCATCCCTATCTGGGTTTTGGGGAGGTCTCATGAGTCCTAACCGAGATGTTTCCAGAATTCGATGATTTGACCCCCGAGTTGGCCATACTACCACATTTCCCCTCACACTTTAGACACAAACATCACATATACCTGGCATCAATACTCCTGGCAGCGGTGAAAAAGGTCATCACCAGAAACTGGCTAAAATCAGACCCCCCCTTAACAAAGCATTGGGAGGATCTGATTTATGAGATACTGTATATACCATGGACAGTATGACAGCTAAGTTACAGGGGAATCTGGACAAGATTATGAACAGATGGATGATATGGTTCTTACATGTCTCCCCCCAGAGACCAGACCTTATCCCTTAACATCTGGTTGGACCCTCAGAAGTTATAGTAGAAACATAGAAACAAAGAAATTGTCAGCAGATAAGGACCGCTAGGCCCATCCAGTCTGCCCATAGGCCCTATACATTGTTTGTGGCCACTGATCCTATGTAATCAATGGCTTGTCATCATGCCCTCCCCTCTCAGGCTTCTCTTGTGCTTGCCCCAAGCATGCTTAAACCCCTCCACTGTGCTTGCCCCCGCTACCTCCTGGGGCAGACTATTCCATGTGTCGACTACCCTTTCTGTGTAGAAAAACTTCCTCATGTTACCTCTTAATCTACCCCCCTCCAATTTCATATTGTGTCCCCTTGTTCTAGTACTTTTTCTGCATTGGAAAAGCTCCCCCACCTGCACCTTGTTTATGCCCTTAAGGTACTTGAAAGTTTCAATCATGTCCTCCCGCTGTCTCCTCTCCTCCAGTGAGTACATATTGAGGTCCCTTAGTCTCTCCTCATATGTTTTGTGGTGTAAGCCCCACACCATCTTTGTTGCCTGTCTCTGGATAGTCTCCACCTTATCTATGTCCTTGTGCAGGTGTGGTCTCCAGAACAGCATGCAGTACTCCAGGTGAGGCCTTACCAATGTTTTATACAATGGCATCACCACCTCCCACCTCCTGCTAGTGATACCTCTGCCTATGCACCCCAGCATACCACTGGCCCTCCCTGCTGCCTTTGTACACTGCTTTGATACCTTAAGGTCATCAGAGATGATAACCCCTAGGTCCCTTTCCTCCTTGGTGACAGTCAGCTCCTCTCCCCCAACCTGTAGCTCTCCCCAGGGTTCCCTCTACCCAGGTATATTATTTTATACTTCTTTACATTAAACCTCAGTTGCTACATCTCTGACCATCTTTCAAGCTTCTCCAGGTCACTCATTTTCTGTACCCCTTCTGGAGTATCCACCCTGTTGCAGATCTTGGTGTCATCTGCAAACAGGCAGACCTTTCCTTCCAGCCCCTCTGCAATGTCACTAATGAAGACATTGAACAGGACTGGTCCTAGTACTGATCCCTGAGGTACTCCACTGGTCACTCCCCTCTCCCCAGATTGTACCCCATTTACCACCACCCTCTGTCTCCTGTCTAACCAGTTCCTAACCCAGTTCACCACTTTGTCTCCCATGCCCAGACTACTCATCTTGTTAATCAGCCTTCTACGTGGAACAGTGTCAAAGGCTTTGCTGAAATCCAGGTAGGCGACATCTACTGCCCCTCCCTGATTAAGTTCCCTTGTCACTCAATCAAAAAAAACTATTAGATTCGTTTGACATGACCTTCCTGCTGTGAATCCGTGTTGCCTCAGATCCTGCACACCACTGGATTCCAAATGTGTCACTATCCTTTCTTTCAGCAGTGTCTCCATGATCTTTCCCACCACTGAGGTGAGGCTGACTGGCCTGTAGTTCCCCGCCTCCTTCCTACTGCCACTTTTGTGCAGTGAGACTACATGTGCCCTCCTCCAGTCCTCTGGAATGACACCCATGTTGAGTGACTCTGTGACTAGGGCCGCCAGAGGTGCTGCTAGTTCCTTTCGCAGCTCTTTTAATATCCCCGGGTGAATGCCATCTGGCCCCATGGCCTTATCCACCTTCAGCTTTGTGAGTTCTTCCAGAACTCTCTCCATTGTGAATGGACTGGTGTTCACTTCTCACCCCCATTGCCTCTGGACCCCAACTGTGGTCCTTGATCTTCCCCCTCCTTAGTGAATACTGAGCAGAAGTATTTGTTCAGTATTTCTGCCTAGTCCAGATCCCCCTCCTTACACTCTCCCTCCTCCCTATTGAGTCTCACTATCCCCCCAATTTTTCTTCTTTCACTGATGTACCTATAAAATGCCTTATCCCCTTTGTTTATAGACTGTGCTAAACTCTCTTCTGTCTGTGACTTCGCCCTCCTAACAGCCTTCCCTGCTTCCCTTAGACATTCAAGGTACACCTCCCTGTCTTCCTCCCTTTGGCTCCCCTTATATTTCCTGAAACTCAACTTTTTAGCCCTAACTTTGTCCCTCGCCTCTTTGGAGAACCATAGTGGTCTCCTTCTTCTTTTTCCTTTGGTCACTATCCTAACACATTGGTTTGTTATATCCACTATGGCTCCTTTCAGTTTCTTCCATTGTTTTTCCACTCCCTCTACTATCTCTCCCTTCCCCAGGACTGCTTTTATACAGTACATCTATCCATTTCAGTGAAATCTGCCCTCCTGAAATCTAATACTCTTGCCCTTATATGGCTCGATGGAGTCCATGTCTCCATGCTGAACCACACCATGTGGTGGTCACTGGACCCCAGCTGCCCTTCTACCTGTATTTCTTTGAATCTGTACCCATTGGTCCTTACCAGGTCCATAACTTACTTGTCTCTGGTTGGCTCATGCATTAGCTGCCTGAATCCAACCCCTGCAGGGATTCTAGGATGGCTATGCTTCTGGCTGAAACAGCCATCTGGGTGGCCCAATCCACGTCCAGCATACTGATATCCCCCAGTAGCAGGATTTTGCCCTTAGTTGCTATGTCATGTATGTTTTCCACTAGTTCCCTGTCTACTTCCTCCCTCTGTGCTGGAGGTCTGTAGATCACCCCACTGTGTATCGCTGTAGGTTGATTTGGAATGGGATGGGTTGGGCTGGACAGCTGAAGTGCTGTAGGGCAGTTCTTGGTGTAAGGGCGCCTGGATCAGGCCTGGCCAGCACTATTAGTAAACACTGCTCAGGTGGGGCTTCACCCATTTTCCCTCTCTGCTTCCCGCCACCTTGGTCGTTCCACCTTTTTGAATGCACAGCCAGCCGTTACTGTATAGATGTACTTAATTTCTAAGGGGTTCTTTTTTTTTGGCAGAATCTCTTGGATATATATATAGAATGATGATATAGAGGGACATCTGAACACTAATTTCAATTGTACCTGTAGCCTTGCACAGAGATTGTCAATGGTATGTATTTATTATGATAAAACTTGTCCTGCCTCATACCTCACCGGTGTATGTGGCAGGGATATACTGTGCCCCTGCCACCCCAGCATCTACCATCATAGACCACCTGGCCTCTCTTAAAGATATGGCTGCTGCCGGTGAGCTCTACATCCTTGGGGACTTTAATTACAACTGGCTAGATAAAGGCTGCTCAAAACCATGCAGCAAGATTAAAGCCCTTAACCTCTCCCAACAGATTGGGCAACCCACCCGCCTCAACCCAAAATCCCAAAACCACTCCCTCCTGGACTGGGCTCTTACAACACACCCACACAGGATTATAAAAGCTGGCCTCCTAACAGATTCACTGAGCGACCACCACATGATCTACATGATCAGGAAGGTGTACAGACCTACAATTCCCCGCCCACCAAGAACTCGCCGCACGAGAGCATACAGTTCTCTCTGCCTCAACTCACTACTAAATGACCTTGCCTCTACCGACTGGTCATTCATCCAACTGGCACCTACCATTGACCATGCTTTCAACATGCTCAGAAATCAAGTTCTTGCTGTCTGGGACTATCATGCCCCCTTGAGAAGCAAAAGGGTAAGGGAAACCCAGCTCCCCTGGGTCTCTGCCAACATTATTTCCAGATGTCGCGCAAGAGACCAGGCCTGGAAAAAACAAAGGCAAACAGGTACCCTTGAATCCCTACAGCATTACCGTACCCTCCGAAACAACTGTACTAAAGCCATATGGCAGGCTAAAAAGAATTACTTCCGAGCGGCCCTCTCCACTAATCTTAGCCATCCATCCAAATTCTGGAAATCTATTAAAACCTTGCTCACTCCCCCTATCCAGCTGCCCTCCCCTTCCCTAACCATTCAGGGCAGAAATGTATCCGAGCCAAGTGAGGTTGCCACAACTTTTAATAACTTTTTTACCAACTGTGCTAAATCTCTCCTATCAAACCTACAAATTACTTCAACCGCATCAAAACCCCCCGCGCCCACCTCGCACTCCCCCCTTGCCTCAAAGTTCTCCTTCCGCCCAGTCTCCACAACAGAAGTCCTAGCCGCCCTACATTCCCTAGACCCCAATAAAGGTAAATGCCCGTTAGGTCTGGACGCCAGACTCCTATATCGTTTTGCCCCTGCCATTGCGGCACCCCTAGCCAACCTCCTAAACCATTCCTTCTCCTCAGCACAAATTCCAACAGCTTGGAAGGAGGCAGTAGTCATCCCGCTGCCAAAGGGTGGAAACCCATCCGAGCCCGGTAACTACCGCCCTATCTCCCTCCTCCCAACTCTGGCCAAACTACAGGAACACCTAGCCCTCTCTCAACTCACACAATTCCTTGACACCACCTGCTTCTTCACCCCCTACCAGTTAGGTTTTCGCAAATCACACTCCACCATCACTGCGCTACTAAGACTCACAAACAATACTGCCTCAGGCATGGACAAAGGGTTCCTCACCTCGGCCATATTCATTGACTTGGCAAAGGCATTTGATACCGTCTCCCACCCCAAACTCATCACAAAACTGCATGATGCAGGCCTATCCGATCGAGCCACTAGTGGTTCCAAGCCTACCTATCTGACAGGAAACAAGCAGTAAAAATTGGCTCACACGTATCCCCCTCGCTCCCAGTCACCATGGGGGTCCCCCAAGGTTCTGTCCTGGGCCCCCTTCTCTTTTTCATTTTTCTAAATGACCTCCCACTGACATGCTGAAACTCAGCTATACAAATGTACGCTGACGATACTGTTCTATACGCCTCCGGCCCCTCCAGCGAAGTATTAAACTCTGCCCTACAGCAGGATTTCGATGCCATTCAAACCTGGCTTAGTTCAAACCAACTTGTCCAAAATGCTAAGAAAACCGTATCCATAACTTTCGGCACATAGCCCAGACTCTCCCGACTAGCTGCTCCCCCCACTTTCCATACACTGGATGGAACCACCTGGATTCCTGCACCTCCTTTAGGTACCTGGGTGTATGGCTTGATCGCCACTTAGATTTCTCCGTCCACATTGACTCCCTTCAGAAAAAACTACACCCAAAACTAGGCGCACTATACCGCAACAAAGGTTGCCTACCCACCTCGGTCAGGAGGGAGCTAGTGCACAAAATGATTCTCCCAATCTTCGACTACGGAGATGTGGTCTACAGCGCAGCCCCACCATCCACCCTGGCCAACTTGGACCCCCTTTTTCATTCCTTCTGTCGGCTCATCCTTGAATGCCCCCCCACCACCCACCACTGTGACCTGTATAGTGCCCTAGCTCTCCCCTCGCTGCACTCCAGGCACCAGCTTCATTGCGCAAATCTTGCAGCTAAGCACTGGTCAAACTCCCTTCCCACCTATCTCAGCTCTGTCCTGTCAACCCAACCCCTTCCGGCCTACTCCTTGAGAGGCACTGACTCAAAACTTCTACAAATCCCTTTCATGCACACCTCAAAGGGCCAATCAGCTTTCAAATACAGACTGCCCAAACTCTGGAATGACCTCCCGGCAGAAATCAGACAGTCCTCTACCCCAAGGACCTTGAAAACTCTCCTTCAGGCTCACTTCTCTGACATATGTAACTGCAACCTGCAGTCCAGATCTGATACCACGAGGCATCGTAATGTGCCATAAACTGTACAATTGTCCAACAACTGACTATTATTGTATTTCCCTATGTGTCACTGTCTGTTATGCACTACGGTCATAGACCCCAACTATGTTACAGCAACTCATGCACTCTGCACGAAACTATAAATAACTAACAAATGCATAGTCCAGCCTGTAACCTTTCTGGACCTGATGTCTTCACCCTTTATGTACTGATTATATACCTGTTGTATGCACCTTGCCTATGCACCATTTGTATTATATGTATGTATGTAACTACCAGGTCGCATCTGGAAACAAGTGGATTCCCGCTCAGTATGCTTATCTGGTAAATCTCTTATATAAATAAATAAAATTATGTTTCATGTGTACTAGCTCCTTGTGAAAAACACAATACAAATCTAAGTTTTTTTACACAAAAGGACTATTTGCTACATAATCTCAGGAGTGATACCTCACCTTTAGTACGATGGGATGCTTTAAAGGCAGTACTGAAAGGCATGACCACTGCATACAGTTCTGGGACGAAAAGACAAATCAGGAGCACCAGACTTAGATGGAAGCTGACCTAGGAGAGGCAGAATTTGGACATAAACTGACCCTTGATCCTCAGGATAGGCGAGATTGGGAGACTAAGAAACAAGCTCTTGAAAAACTCCTGGCCACTCAGGTGGAGGGACAACTTTGTAGATCGCAGCATAAATACTATGAAGGGGGAAACAGGGTGGGTAGTTTATTGGCTCTGACGTTGTGAAAACAACAAAGTAGTATGGTGGTCTTTCATATTAAGGAGCCGGATGGGGGGACCAGGTAGTGATGGATCCACTGGGCATTTCTTCAGTATTTGTGGGCTACTACACCCAGCTTTATTCTTAGAAGAATCAGGCAGACCTTACTGCCCCATGGAAGAATTTCTCTCCCAATGGGCTTTGCCGGCCCTATAACTGGAGGACAGGACTCAGTTGAAGAGGGGTATAACAACAGCAGAGATACTAGAGAAAATCAAGAAGTTGAAAACAGGTAAGTCCCCTGTCTTGGATGGCCTATCATCTGAATTTTATAACACCTTTCAAGAAGGGCTCTATGTGATAATAGAGACTGCACAAAGGCGATCGCTATTATTCTGACCTGCATTATCGCCGAAAACATTTTCGGCGATATGCAGAAAAAAGCTACCGGGAATTATGCATGGGGATTATGCACCCCCTGCACCCCCCCAAATAAAGATTCTCAACCCAGGGGGGATGTCAGGAGGAGCACATCCCGTTAAAAAATCTAAATCCTGTAGCTGCAGTAGCGCAAAAGGAACACCCCCAGTCCCGAACCCAGGATCTACTCCATCGAGTCAACCACCCTACCCACCACACCACATGATCACATCCCTGTTCCCCATCCCTCACGTCCTGTCGCCCACCCTCCCTCCCTGTTGCCCACCCTAACCTCAGCGGTCGCAATGTTTGCTGTCCCCACAGTTGCCGACGATGATAGCGCCGTCATATGGGTCGCCGTTATGACACTCGCCCATATGCTGTCACTATCATCATGGTATACTTCAAGAAGTACTGTTGCCTCCCTTGTTTGATTGTTTTCAGTCCATTATGGAGGGGGGCCAGATTCCAGGGTCTTGGTGTTTCACCCAAATCTCTATTCTGCCCAAAGAGGGAAAAGATCTAGAATACTGTGGCTCTTATCACCCTATTTCTTTTTTAAAATGTCGATTTAAAAATATTTACGTGGATCCTAGCGGATCTCCTCCAGGGGGTGGTTCACAAAATTGTGCACCATGACCAGAATGGTTTCATTTCTGGGCATTACCTTCAAGATAATATTAGATTACTAAATGTTATTTCATCACAGAAGGGGCAGAGGGCATTTCAATGAACTATCTCCATGGACACAGAAAAAGTATTTGATAGGGTGAATAGGCAATTTTTACTAAAAACCATGGAAAGGATGGAATTTGGCCCCAAATTATTAGCAGTGATTTCTAGTCTTTATTCCTCCCACCAAGCCTAGGTGCACGTTACTGGTGTCAACTCAGTGTTTTTTCCCTTGTCTTAAGAATTCGGCAGGGATGCCCTTTTATCTCCCATTCTGTTTGCCTTATGTTTAGAACTTCTGGAGGTGGTGGTCAGCTGGGATCCCCGGATAGTGGGGGTGGTGGCGGGGGGGCTTGAACACAAAATAGCATTATATGCAGATGATTATATATGTTTCCTTAGTCAGCCCAACACTTTGGTCCCATGCCTTTTGGAGAGGTTTGGGCAGATTTCTGATTATAAAATAACTCTGACAAAATCTAAGACCCTTAGGCTCAGTAGTACCTGCCCAGCTAGTTTCCAAGACACTTTTCCATTTGCAAGGATGAAACATAATCAAATAAGGTACCTGGGAATACAAATCTCAGTAGATGCCTCAAAACTATTTGACAGTAATTACCAAAAAATATGGGGTGCAGTGCAACAAGACCTTGCCAGCTGGGCAATGCTCCCGTTGTCCATAACATGACGCATAGAGTCTGTCAAAATTAATCTATTGATGCCGGCCTGGTGGCGCTGAAGGTTGAGGCACTGGACGCCACACCTCGCTCCACACCGGCGACCCGGGTTCGGTAACGGACTCGGGTCGCTATGGTTTGCCGGGGTTGAAGGATCGAGCACCCAATGGCTTGTTCTCCTTCTCCAGGGGGGATCTGCAGCTTTCTCTGCCACAATACCGCCACCTCCTGGTGAACTGGGGGAAGTTGGTGCGAAGGAGGAAACGCAGCAATGTAGGGGGTTAATGCTGGCAGGGGACTGGGGCGGACGCACATCTCTGCGTGTGCCTGACTCCTTGTTCCCATTGCACGCCAGCATCAGAGGCGGAGGAAAAATCCTTCACCTCTCCTAGGTGACAATCTCCCCAGCAAGCAGGCATGCCACCACTGACACCATCAGGGCAGACCCCGCTGTGCCAAGGCCCTCTCCCTGTGAACATTTCAGAGGACAAGGTAAGGGGGATCCTTTCCTCACCCCGCCCAGGGAGTAATCCGGACTCTTAAGGTTGTAGGGGAGTCGAGTTGAGGTACTCTGGGGGCAGACCTTGAAGTCAGATGGGTCGCGAAGCTTATGGCATTGGGAGTTCCAATTGAGTGGAGGGGTTGAGGGTAGAAAGAGGTGCTGGGGATAAATAGAGATTAAAAAAAAAATTAATCTATTGACAAGATTTCTTTTTTTATTTAGTACATAACCACTGCCAGTTTCAGTTTCCTGTTGGACACCACTGCCACGGGGGATACTTAAATTTGTTTGGGGAGGAACTAGGGCCTGTACAAATCACAAATTCTTGACCCTTCCAAGGGACGGGGAAGGAGGGCTTTCATTTCCTGATTTTCAAAACTATTATTTGGCCAGGCAGATGGCAGCCGTCTGCACCTGGGCAAAACAGAGATGTGCCTTGAGTCAGTAAGATGTGGTGGACTTAGATTGTGGTGGACAGTTTTTTTACACTAGCCTTGTCCTCTACATCAAGAGAATTTTTAAAAACCATAAGGAATCTGTGGGTCAAACATACTCTACAGATAATATGCAAGGTCCACCACAAATTGGAGTCAGGAATCTCATTAGGTCCCCTATCGCTTATTTGTTTTCACCCAGCTATACTACCTCCATGGTTGGACCAGGGATATGCACGCTGGGAATGGAAGGGTTTAACTAGACTCTCTCAACTTTTGGTACTGGGCTCATGCATATCCTTTCAGGCACTGCAGGAGAAATTCCACCTGGAGGCTCAAGATGTTCATAAATACCTTCAGGTTCACCACTTTATTAATAGTGATGACAATAAGGCACAATTAGATAGACCATTATCCCCTTGAGAAGACTTCATCTATTGGGTGGTAATTTTAAAAGAGAAAATAAAATATATTTCAGACATGTATAAAAGATAGGGGTATTCATTAGATACCCCTTTGCATAAATTTAAAGTGGCATGAGAGGGGGAGGCCTCCTGTAACATCTCTGAAAGTGATTGGTTGGCTCGGCTAAGCAAGGAATGGAGGAGAAACTTCATTGCCCACTTTGCAGGAATTTTATTGGAGAATATTGGTTCATTATTTCCGAACACCTACTGTGATGAAACATTTAAATCTTACAAAACTACTGCCAACTGTTGGAGGGCCTGCGGGGGCACTGGCTCCCACTTTCATATTTTCTGGGATTGTCCCAGGTTGGGAGACTTTTGTGCTGCCATACAGCATACTTTCAGCAAATTCTACAACAGGACATCCCTACCACTTTTACTGACTGGGTCCTGGGGTTCTCCACTATAGTTTGCATGCACCTGGACCAACATAAAGTAGCATTGATATTTTTGTCTGTAGCACTGAAATGTATTACAACACATTGGATTCAACCAGAGCCTCCTCATTTGGGAGAATGGCTTAAAGAGCCACTGATGCCTCGAGAAGAATTTTAAAAAACATAATATTTGGACACAAAGGAGCCTATATTGCTCATTAATTCAGTATTTCTTAACACCTTTATTTACTGTTGAGGTCATATGGAGGAAAACCGGATAGTTGCTCCTTGAGGGTTCATCAGCTCTTAATGCTTATTCCCAACTTGATGTCATAATACTGTTTTTGACATCACAGTTATTCCCATGGCAACAGACTGTAAAGTCACCTCTCCATGGGGGTGTCTAACTCCAGGTCTTTACTCACCATCTTGTCTCCATTTCTTGCACATGCACAGTACTGTCGGGAGAGCTGACAGAGATCACAATAGCATGCGCATGCACAGTACTGCCTCGCCTGTCCCGCTGCATACTAATGCAATTTCTTTTGTCTTCTGCAACCCTTATAGGCCCTTCTGAAGCCTATCTTTTTTCCCCCTACCCAGCCCAAGCAATCCTTACCCATGTCCAGCCCTATGCTGTTTGTTTCTCCCCCCCTTTTTCTGAACCTAAGATAGTACCTAGTGCCTCTTATGCTACGATTCTTGATCATGATGTTGTATATATATTGTAACGTAGTATACTCACTATGTATTTGAACTGTACCTATCATAAACACCTGTATCTCAGTTGTGTGTTATATATACTGTGATTTTAATCTGTACTTGACGTGGAGCCTTTGTAAAGCCATCTCTGACTCAAAGGATTGTAATTCCGAACTACCAAATAAATAAAAAATAAATAAATAGCATTATCATTTCAGGTAGGGAATAAGCTGTAGAGGCAGATGAACTCTAAGAGATAAAGCTCTTGTTTTTGTGGAAATTTCTTCAGTAATAAATAATGGATAGGACAACTCTATAGAAAATATATGAAATATAAGCTGAACTGTATCTAAATATTGTGTTTTCCAACGTTTTCCAAAAGGCATCAGCTGCTCTTTAAACGATTGAGACAGGTATATGAAATGGAAACAATTACAGCCAGGCTCCAGCTTAGGGAGGGCAGACATTTAGACAGATGGTGCCACTGGCTTCAATGGGAAGAAAGTAACTAAAACAGAGCGGGTTCTGTTACTCCGGGAACATCTGAAGGCAGACCCTACTGATTTGACCCTCGGATTTTGGGGGGTATTCCTGACCCTTCCCAATTTTATGGTTTTAGGGCTGGTAAACCCACAATCTTGCAGGCTCCTCCTTTTTACTTTCCTTATCCTGGACTGATAATGTAAGCCCCCCCAATCGGGCTTACCTTATGTGGGCTCCAGCCCCATCACTGCCCTGCAGGCATCCTCCTTAGTGGCCCGGGTGAGATTAGAGCCCTGGTGCCTCAGGGTTCCTCACAGCCACCACTGCTGTAATTTTCGGTACCTCGAACCATGGTCCAAAAGGGGTAGAGGTCCAATTGGTGTTCTGGCACCTCTGGGCAGTTTTGGGGGTCAGTGCTCTGTTCATGAAGCAGGGAAATGGGTTGAGCCAAATGTAAATAAACAAAATGGCGGTGCACGGCCTATGTGCATGCGCGACCACGAAGTGCCGAAAATTTAAAAGAGCCATGACTCTGTTGGTAAAAGTGCCAAAAAAAGGGTGCACACGGTGGATGGGGTATGTGTTTCAGGAGCCACTAAGAGGTAGAGGGGGCACCCAGAGATAAAATAAAGGTGTCCTGGCTCCAGCTGGGCAAGCAGAGCCAGGACAAGTTACTACTAGCCCTTGAGTGGGCTTAAATAAATTATGGGGCTGAGCGTTTGGGGCAAAATATAAATAACAAACATGGCACCCTCCATGGGACTGAGAACCAAGGGGGCTGCTGGGATAAGGTGATAGGGCACCAGATTTGCCCGAGACTGCAGCAGTCAGTCACAGCAGGGGAATGTAAAAAGGATAAAAGGGACTGTTTTGCCTTCCAATGGGGGATTCTGCCTGAGCCTGGAGAGAGACTGGAGTGCAGGAGAGATGGCTGTGGGCTCCTTGCCCAAAGGCCTGGACACTGACTCAATGGCCTGCTCATCCCCAGGTATAACAGAAAGGCAGAGTGCCTGACAAGCCATCTGCAGCAGAGAGAGAGAAAAGTTGGAGCGAGCTACAAGGGAAAGAGACTGTAACAACTTTAGAGAGAGAGAGAGAGAGACTTTCGCAGAGCGCTGCGAGCACTGAAGCCACAGTGTGGGAGCAGAGCCCGCAAGCATGTGGTCTGGATTGAAAAGTACTGCAGTGTTGCATCAGAGACTGAGCCACCATGTTTCCCCCAGTGGGGCAAGCATGGAAATTGTGTTTGCTGCAAGCTGAGATACTGAGTGGGCTAGGGGTAGAGACTGTGCCAGAGCCCAGCCACTGCTATGAGTAGAGATGCTAAGGGAGAGCTGCAACAGAACTGAGCCAAACCCAGCTGCTAATTGTGCTTAAAGGTGTGTGCGATGGAGGGGTCTAGGGGACAACTCCTGCCCTGTCCCTAGACTGAAGAGTAAGAAGAACACCAGTGGAGGAAGATGGTGAGAGGCTTGCCTTGTGAACACTGTCCACAAAGGCCTCAAAGGCGAAGCTGGCAAGGCCAGGCAGGTGAAGAGCAGCATCCTTCATCAATTTAAGTGGCTTCTGCTCGCTGCGGTGCACCATCAACCTGATACCTCCACGGTACAGTCAAAGTCAGTTTGCTGAACCCCCTTTGAACTGTTGAACTGTAAGCACCCTTTCGCTGCAGCTTTGGGGAGCCTTTATTATCTAGCTAGGTTAAAAATAGGGGGTTAGGTCCTGGGTGGACTCTGCCAGAAAACTGTTCCCAGACATGAAATGTCATTGTACCTACTTTCTAAAGTTGTTTGGGCCACAATGAGAAATCCCCAGCTATGTCTGCACTGCAGTATGGTACCCACCAAAGGGACTTTAGAGACATTGTGTGCAGCTGCCAGTGGGAAGGTGGGTGCACCCACAGGTGGGAGGTGGGGATGGTGTAGAGGAAATTGTTTCAGCCAGTTGTTAATGTTACTGTGTTATTTACCTCCACTGTGCAGACTGAATGTAGTTTATAATATTGTTTGTGTGGTACATCCTGGATGCCCCAAGGGGCATGCATGCATCATTGTGCCCTTTACAGAGCCTTGAAATGGACTGAGTTAACAGAGCATCAAAATCTTCATATGATCCACTTGATCTACAAGTGTTACCTCAAAAAGTGCCTATTTATCAGATTTGGTAAAAGAACAAAATTTGATAAAAGGCTTACACACCGCAGGAGCTATTGAATTCACTGTACCAGCTATGAAAACTGTAAAGGGTAATGCTAATTTCCTCTGTATGGGCCCCAAATTATGGAACAACTTACCAGACCATTTGAGACCCCAAAGGGGAACTATATCCTGGAGCGCCATAAAACATGGATTGTAAATACTGCTGAGCTGCTAAAAATTTGTTGTGAATAACTTGTATGATGTAACTTATTGTGCTATTATTGTATTACCTTTGTATTATGTGTATGTTTGTAATTAGCATCTTGAAATGTGAATCTGTTTCTTTTTTGCACATGGGACCCCATTATAAATGAGCCTTGGCTCAACTGGGCTATCCTTTTCTGGAAATACAGAACCAACTATTCTACTACTACTACTACTACTACTACTACTACTACTACTACTACTACTACTACTACTACTACTACCACCTCCCTTTTCTCCCTTTCCCCAAAAATAAATACTCTTAATTATTAATGTTATATTCTGGTCCTGTGAGTCATTGCCAGATGGGGAATTGTTATTGTGTGGGAGGGTTTTGGGGGCAGCTACTGTGTATTTCCTGGGGGGTGGTATCCTGTAATCTGCTCACAGGTATTCCCTGCTATCACCTCAGGTGCAGGCACCGTGACATTTCTTCTCTTCACTCCTGAACCCAGGCCGGGCCCCTCAGAGGTACATTCAGGAGAGACCCGAGGGCCCTGGAAACAGCCAAGGCGGGTCATGGGGCTGTTACAAGAGTTTTGATTATTTTCTTACATAGAAAGACTATGGTACACAGTAAATGACCTTCAGACATAGTATGCACAAGATTACTAGTTTTATTAAGTTTATTTTTATTATTCACTTTTCAGTTCCTTTGTATTTTAATTATAAATCTAACAGAACAGTATTTTTGCAATCTTGGTAGACTATTTCTCATTCTGGCATAGCATTTGTTATAGATATACGCCTGAGATCCTACAAGGTGTAATACACTTGGCATGAAATATTTATTTTTGTTGTTGATTTCCTTTAAATAGAACACCTAAGACTAACTACCACAAAAATAAACAATCTGCTTTCCTCAACAAGCCAAAATCCTTATGGGATGGAATAAATTATATACTTGGCAACACTAAAAAACCTCTGCCTCATTCCATCCTTATGGATGAGTCCCTAATTGAGGGAGATGTGAACATAGAAAATACCTTCAATAAAACATTTAGTGACCTCTCACCCTACATTCCCACACCCACCACCCACCCTACTAAGGTCTATAGCACCCCTACTCATGTTTCACACCCTAAATTCCATCTCAGGAGATTGTCTTGGATGGATACATACAAATACCTAGCCCATACAAAAATATAGACTCGAATGGGGGCCTGACAACATTGATATGAAACTCCTCAAATCTGCCCTTCAGCTCGTCTTCAGCCTATCACTCTCCACTGGGCAAGTGCCCAAAATCTGGAAAGTAGCTCATGTTACCCATGTCCACGGGGGGGGGGTGCCCAAAATCTCACTACTAACTACCATCCCATCTCAATTCTGTTCCCTCTCTCTAAAACACTGGAAAAAACATAAATGATCAGCTTACTCAATACCTGAACCAATATAACTTTCTATGCTGTAAACAACATGGGCTCTGTAAGAATCATAGTACTTTAACTGCCCTGCTGGAACTTACCGACCATCTTCACTAAGCTCTGGACAGAGGGGAGCTTGCTGGATCCATGTTCATTGACCTCACCAAGGCATTTGACCTTGTCAATCATACCTTGCTCTGCCAGAAGTTAACTAAACTAGGCCTCTCTGCTGAGGCCACTAAATGGCTAGAAAACTACCTGGCAGGCAGGACGTAAGCAGTAAAATGCAGAATGTCCCTCTCAGACTATAGGTCAATTACAGTGGGTGTCCTCCAAGGATCAATCCTTGGTCTTCTCTGTTCAGTCTCTTCATCGATGAACTTCCCAAAGCTTGCAACTCAACTAAATTCCTCCTATACGCTAATGATGCTGTTATCACTGCGACCCACAGTAACCTAACCACTATCCAGCTCAATCTCAAAATCAACTTTTCAGCTATCCATGACTGGTTCACAGCCAATCTCCTTGTCCTAAATAAAAAAAAACCTAAATCCATGCTCTTCTACAACTGACGTAAACCCCGTACCTCCCCAACCCTAGACATTACCTCAGTTTCCGGTGCCTCATTTGAGCAAGTGGCCTCCTTTAGGTACCTGGGTTTTTATCCTAGACACTGGCCTAACCTACTTGGCACATGTTGACATGCTAACCAAGGCAGTCAGTTATAAATTCGGCCTGCTCTACAGGCACAGGAATTACTTGTTAGAGGCTGCATCATTAGTCTCCTAGACTATGGCCTTGTAATCTATGGAGCTGCCTGTGACAGAGTTCTTACGAGGGTCAGATGCCTACTTAATAAGGCCTGCCGCTATGTCCTCAATCTAAATTTGGAATCCCATAAGTGCATTTTGTATAATAACCTAGGTTGGCTGAACCTTGACTCCCGAATACAATACAGTACACTAGTCACTGGCAAAAAAGCCCTGCTTGGGTTGCTGCCCCCCTGTGGCCCAGGCCATGCTGAGCCCAGTGGATGCCAGGTATCAAACTAGAGGTGTACATCATAACTCACTGGTGCTTCCACGTTGAAAAACCTCCCTGGGGCAGACCTGTTTCTCCTTCAGCTTTCCAAAATTATGGAACTCCCTTACCCCATCCCTAAAAGTCACAGACTCCCTAGCTAACTTCAAATCCCAACTCCTAGCCTCTCTCACTCCCCCAATCCATGTGTCTGCTACTGCCAAAATGCCTCTTCCTCCCCCCTTCCCCAGTGCCCCACTCTCCTCAATAAGATCTCTGTCCCTACCCATCGTTATGCACATTTCTGTTATCTCTCACCTCTTCATCTTTGCTTTATCTGATACTCACAGTTCAATATAACTCACGCAATGTAATTGTTTTACTCCATTTATACCATATACCCTACTGTATCTTTTTTATAAATATGATATACCTCTGTAACTGTATATTTACTGCAAATATGATGTACACCCTGTTCACTGTTTCTCTGCCCTGAATGACCATAAACCCTTTGAAAAAAAGGCCAGCCTAAAGGGTCTTGTGAGTAACAAATGAATAAATAAAAAATAAATAAATAAATGGAGATGTAGTGCCTATTTTTCTGGTTGTATATATGCCTAGAGCGAAGACTGTATTATGATGTGTTCTCACTTCTCTGAATAAAGCTGAGTTTGTGTTCTCTCTTCTTTGAATAAAGCTGAGTTTTGCAAAAAAAAAAAAAGAAAAGAAACCAAGACACCAGTGACCAAGCATTTCTCCCCAAACAGCCATTCTTTGAAGGATCTTAAAGTGGCAGTTTAGAGAGAAAACCTCAACGACATTCACACACAACATCTTTGGGAAACAAAACTCATGAGGCTTTTTGGAAGAGAGAAATATCGGCTGAACAAAAATGTGGGCTTCCCCACACATTACCAGATCCCAAACTGGGTTTTGACAGTTTCCACTGCAGCTCTGGGCCCTACCATTTAGAATTTTTTTTAAATCTTTCTCAGTTGTTAAACTCTGTTGTAGGGACATAATTGGCTTAAAGGAGTCACATATGCAGACACTGCTTAATTTACTGAACTGGCAACATTACATATCCTCCATACTTAATGGAACATTTTTCAGCCATAGATCTTTTGTTATGGTATCACTGTGATGTAGCTCAACATTTGCATGTCTGATCTGTCAAAATGCAGTGCAGTGAAGCAGCTCCTGGTGGGGGACTCAATTATTAGGGGGATAGAACTGGGGGGAGCAGGGAAAACTGAAGTAAGGTGCCTACCTGGTGCCATGGCTTGGAGGGACAGGAAGCGCATCCTCAGGATCACAAGAACAGCTGCACGGGAGTCTGAGCTGGATGTCATTGTCCACCTAGGGACAAATGACTTGGCTCATCATGAGATCAGAGCAGTGCAGAAGGACTTTGCAGAATTGGGGAGGGGCCTAAGACAAGTAGCATACACAGTATCCTTCTCAGAGGTGCTACCTGTCAATGGCATGAGTGAGGCAAGGGTACTTTGCACCATGCAGTTTAATGAATCGTTGAAAAAAATGGTGTGGAGCACAGGGGTTTGGCTTCATTGGGGACTGGGGTTCCACATGGAGGGACACCAGCCTATACTGGCAGGATGGTCTGCATCTGTCCAGGAAGGGAACAAGTCTTTTGAGCAATCGGTTTAAATGCTTCATTGGCAAGCTTTTAAACTAGTCAAGGGGGAGGCACTGATAAGCAGCAGGAAAATCCCAGCCTCTCCCTACAAAACAGGGTACTAAATGAGAAAAAGACCGAGGTAGAAAGGTCAGTGGGGGATGCTGCAACAGAAGGTAAAGCCATCAAAAAATGGAGAGCAATGAGTACCAATGCCCGTAGTCTGAGTAACAAGCTTCCTGAATTAGTGGCCTTGATGGAGGAGGAACATCTGGATATTGTGGCAGTCACAGAAACATGGTACACACAAAACCATGACTGGGACGTAAATATACCAGGATACACTATCTACAGGAGGGACAGGGAGGGTAAAAGAGGAGGAGTAGCTCTTTACATAAGGGAATGAATCAAAGCAACAGAACAAAAGGGTAAACAGGGAGGAGAAGAAGCACTGTGGGTAAATTTGAAGACCGGCAATGGCACCACAATCCGCACAGGGGTTGCATACAGACCCCCTTCTCAGGTGGAGGAAATGGACAAGGAAATAATAGAAAGTATACTTAGAATGGCAGAAAAAGGGGAGTTATTGCTGATGGGTGATCTGAATATGCCAGATGTTAACTGGAGTGCAGTTGCAGCAGCCACTTCAAGAGTGGGGTTATTCTAGATGCCCTACAGGGGGCATGCCTTAGACAACTAGTATTGGAGCCCACTCAGAGGGAGCAATCTTAGACCTGGTTCTCTCAAATGGAGATGAAGAGAGGATCACAGATGTAGAAGTGGTAGCCATCTGGGAACTAGCGACTATCGAACAGTATGGTTCACAATAACACACAGTAATAGTCAAGTATACAAAGGCAAAAGTACTGAACTTTAGGGAGGCTGACTTGCCAAAATGGGTGAGTGCCTAAGGAATGCACTAGCAAATTGGCAGGAAGAGGGTGGAAGAACAATGGGAATAATAAAACTGCCATCACAGAGGTAATAAGCCTTTGTGTGAAGCAAATAAAAAACAAAACGATGTAAGAAACCACTATGGTTCTCAAAGGAAGTGCAGTGAAGGTTCAAGAGAAAAGAAAGCATTCAGGAAGTACAAGGAATCACAGAAGGAGCAGGGCAGAGAACTGTATCAGTTAAAGCAAAAGGAAGCTGGGAAGGCAGTCAGAACAGCAAAAGGCCCAAACCGAGGAAAAGATAGCCAACTCAGTTAAGAAGGGGATAAAACCTTTATAGGTACATCAGGAGTGAAGGAAGACCAAGGAGGGATAGTGAGGCTTAATAAAGGGGAAGGAGGGTGGGCAGAGGGTGACTGTGAAAAGGCAGAGATACTAAACAAATATTTTTGCTCAGTATTTACAAAAGAAGAGGGGGAGGTACCTAAAACAAACAGCAGAAACACTCTGGATACAGAAGTTGATACCAGCCCATTTACAGAAGAAAGGGTTCTGAAAGAACTCTTAAAACTGAAGGTGGACAAAGCAATGGGGCCTGATGGGATTCATCCCAGAATTCTAAAAGAACTAAGGGTAGAACTAGTGACACCACTGACTACCCTCTTTAACAAATCACGGGAGGATGGGGTCACACCCGAGACTGGAGGAGGGCAGATGTGATTCCCTTCACAAAAGTGGGAGCAAGGCAGAAGCACAAACTACAGACCTGTTAGTTTAACCTCAGTGGTAGGGAAAATGATGGAATCACTTCTGAAGGAAAGAATTGTCGAGTATCTAGAGGCCAGAGGGCACAGGACCCAAGGCAGCATGGATTCACAGTGGAAGGTCATGCCAGACAAATCTGATAGATTTCTTTGACTGGGTGACCAAAGTAGTAGATCAGGGAGGGCTGTGGACATGGCCTACCTAGACTTTAGCAAGGCATCTGACACAGTCCCACACAAAGATTAATATACAAGTTAGCCAGCCTGGGAGTGGGTCCCAAGATGACAGCCTGAGTAAAGAATTGGCTGGAGAATAGGACACAAGAGTAACAGTAAATGAAGTCCACTCTGAAGAAAGGGGGTTACTAGTGGGCACCGTGAGGGTTCAGTATTAGACGTCTCTTCAATGTCTTTATAAGTGACATTGCAGAGGGACTGGAAGGAAAGTATGTCTCTTTGCAGATGACACAAAGATCTGCAACAGAGTTGATGCACAAGGTGGGGTGGAAAGGATGAGAAGGGACTTGGCAAGGTTAGAGGAATGGTCAAATGTATGGCAGCTTAGATTCAATGCTAAGAAGTGCAAGGTAATGCACCTGGGAAACAAAAACCCAGGGGAAGAGTACACAATGGGGGGTGAGATACTAACAACAACAAAAATGGAAAGGGACCTGGGGGTAGTCATATCAGATGACCTAAAGGTGGACAAGCAATGAGAGAGGGCAGCAAGGAGGGCTGGGAGGATACTGGGATGCATAGGAGAGGCATCACCAGTAGAAAACAGGAGAGTTATTATCCTCTGTACAGACAGCTGGTGAGACCCCATCGAGTACTTGCATGCAGTTCTGGAACCCAATCTCCAAAGGACATAGATAGGATGGAAGCTGTCCAGAGGAGGGCAACTAAAATGGTGCAGGGTCTGCACCGGAAGACATGAAGAGAGACTTAAGGAGCTTAATATGTATAGCTCGAGGAAAGGAGGGAGAGGGGGACATGATAGAAACTTTCAAGTACCTCAAGGGAATCAACAAAGTCCAAGAGGGTAGCATCTTTCAAAAAAAGTGGTGTGCAAGAACAAGGGGGCACAATTTGAAGATGGGGGGGCAGCTCAGAGGTAATTTAAGGAAGTATTTTTCACAGAGAGGGCTTCAAACAGACATGGGATAGGCATAAGGGAGCAATACAAATGACTATGAATAGATAGGTCACTGACAGAGCAAAGGTCGATGGCACATTTATAAGGTAGAAAAAGAAATGGGCAGACTGGATGGGCCTTGCGGTCCTTATCTGCCGTAAACTTCTATGTTTGTGGATGCATGGAATGGCCTTCCAGAGGAGGTTGTGGAGTCAAAAACAGTGGTGGAATTCAAGCATGCATGGGACAGTCATAAGGCAATTCTAGGGGGTGGGGGTAGGAAGAAGTAGACTGCTGGTTAACTAGGATCTGCAGCTTATTCATTAGGTAGGGAAATGGGCAGACTGGGTGGGCCAAGCGGTCCTTATCTGCCATCAAATTCTATGTTTCTATGTTTCTATGTTTCAACTATTAATGACACAAGGCCTATTTCCTGGTAGCCACCTGTATTGTATTACATTGCTTCCTTCACACCCTGCCCATTGTTAAGCAATCTGGACTGGGGCCCACAAACTCGTCTATATATTCTGAAATGCTGGTTAGTTTTCCTGCACCTGATGAAGGGACCTGAGAGAGTTTTGAAAGCTTGTCTGAAAACTCTTCAGCTTGTCTGAAAACTCTTCAGTTGGGCTAATAAAAAGATATTACCACAAAAAGTGTACTGGATTTTCCCGAGACTAATATAGCACTACTGATCTACATCACCGATGGAGACACTAGTCAAAAAGGACCTAGTAGACTATCCAGATGAAATGGACTCCATTATAGCAAACAGCAAGGGTTCCTGGCAGAGAGCTCTTGTCAGACCAACCTGATAATAGTCTTTGACTGGGTAACTGGGGCAGTGGACAAGGGACATGCAGTGGATTTCTGTACACTGTCTTCAGCAATGCATTCAACTCAGTGCCACACAAAAGGTTGCTGAACAAGCTAGAGAATCTAGATACAGCAAAGGACATAGTTAGATGGGTGTGAAATTGGTTGGAGGGGAGACAGCAGAGGGTAGTGGTAAACAATTAAATCCAAGGAGGGAGAGGTGATGGGTGCTGCAGGAATCAGAGCTGGGTCCAGTCCTTTTCGAAATGTTCATCAGTGATGTGGGTGAAGGAATTTAGGGCAAGATGTGTCTCTTCACAGATGGCACTAAGCTGTGTGTTAGGGGAGACAGCGAGGAGGAGGTTAGGGAGTTGTAGAGGGACTGCAAAGGTTGAAGAGCTGGTCCAAGATGGGGTTTTTTCCCAATTGTTTAACCAGGTGAGACACACTAAGCTGAAAGCTTGCTTACAGGTGCAACCTGGGAGCACAGGAAAGTTAAGTGACTTGCTCAGGGTCAAACAGTATGCAAGTGGGGGCTGTGGGATTCAAACCCAGGCCTCCAGATTTGCAGCACAGAGCCTTAAACCACTGCACTATACTGCCTCCCTATAGCGGTGTGGCAGCTGAAATTCAGTGCCATAAAGTGCAAGGTTATGCACATAGGAACAAGAACCCTAGGACAGAGTATTGGATGGGAGGAGTTAAGTTGGGCACTGCATCTGAGGAAAAGGACCTAGGACTCATCATAAGTAAGTTCCAGACCGACGGCTGGCTGTTGGTCACAAAGCATGCTAAATTTTATTTTATTCTTTTTATTTTTTGTAATTTCTATCTATCTTGCCGCTGTCCTTTCCAGCTCCGCATCATCAGGAGGCGCCAATGGAGTCCACCCTTGCTACCCGCCTTACCTGCACTGACTCATTCCCCCATCCTGCCATGGTTTACCCCCTCGAGTGGGGACGAGGTGGGGCTGGAATACCCCAAACAATTTGCTTGTCTCATCGTGCTTGAGGCAGTCAGGCAGGCGGGAGCACATTGGGGCCATACTTGGTGCTCCGTCTCCCCAGAGCTGGAGGGTGTTTTTCCTCCTTTCTACAGACATCACTACCCCTGATGTCCAAGGTGCCCCAGCGCAAATGTCGTGACAACCTCCTCTCTATGTCTGCTCGTTGAGCTTGCCGAGACTTCTGCCTGGGCCAGTCAAGTCGCCGAGTCGCCCCCTCCTCCCTAGAGAAGACGCGCTACCCCGGGACGCCAAGCCTTCTCCCCAGCTGGCCCTCCAGTTCCTGGGCTTGTTCCCAAACCTGGGTTGCTGGTGTCACAAGTGGAAATCCAACTGCTGCACTGATGGGCCAGCCTTTATTTTATTCTTTATTAAAATTGTCAATATCAGTACAAGCCAGAAATATATTTATTTATTAAGATCTTGGATTAACACCTATGAGCAGGAGCTCTTTTACACAGGTTCCACATCACAGGAAGATACACAAAGCAAGGGATGTACAATAAATTATGGAAAACAAGAGTGTATAAAAAGAGTAACTATACCGGCATTGTACAATGTATGTCAGGCCGTAGACATACAAAGTGGAAGAGAAGCAAAGCATAGATATGATCAGTAAATTAGCCAAGAGGCCTTGTCAAGTGGTAGACAGGAGATAGGAGGGAGAGAAGTGAGGGAAAAGCAGAGCAAGGCAGCCAGAGGTCTTGTCGGAAGGTTGCAGAGAGAGTGGCAAGGGGTGAGGTGTAGCAGGCAGGGTGGAGGGGAGCATGGGGTGTACAAGTAGGGTGGTATGGGAGTGAGGTATGGTAGGAAGATGGACAAGGGAGGAGGGTGGATGGGGCTGAAACAGATAGGGGAGGGGAATGTTGGGTGTATGTTGGGAGGGGGAGGGAGGAGCTGAGTAAGGGGACTAGAGCAATAAGTGCTAATGAAGCAGAGCAGAAGAAGATAAGTGCAAGACCTGAGGAGTTGGTGATGATTAGAGGCGAACTCCTCTGAGGGGCATAGCTCAGGTCCCAAGGAATCCGTAAGTACATTCAGCACTTCTGAACATTCTCTAAACAAGAATGATACAAAAATCCAGTATCACACAACTGAGAATTCCACAAGAGCAAATATCCCACAGAGGAATCAGCTCTCACCTAGAAATACAAACTCCAAAACAATAGTTAAGGGAGGAAAGCCCACCTTGAATGAGCTGGAGAAACGGTTGGGAAAATTCCCCACAGAACAAATATGATTGTTAAAGTGATATATTTATTACATTACATATTTCACTAGAATATCTACCTCGGGCGCCCCATAAATCAAATCTGGTGGGGTCACCAGGAAAAGGAAATTATGTAACACTCTGTATAACCTAAACCTATGTAATAGAAAACTCTTAAAACCAAAACAGAATTACAATTCACTTGAACAATAAGGGTAAAGGCATGCAGTAAGAGGAGAATAAATATAATTAGGATATTTAGAGTCCTATTCAAAGGATAAACAGTTACAGCTACAGTATATCCCCTCTATACTGAAACACACCAACAAATTTAACTAGCCAGCATTACTTGGAACCAAGATCTATATTAAGAAGAAACCACTTGTCATAGATAAGCCCCTTAGCATCATATACCACAGTCCAAAGAAGTAACAGTGCTGAAAACACAGTCATTTAGTTCATTCAGGGGACACTAGACTGTTCACCATTGGAGGCCAGGTCTCCCCAAGGTGGAAGACTGTCCAAGAATCTGACTGCATCAGCCTCTGTAAAGAGATAGGGCTTACCCTTATATGTAAAACCGAGATGAGCTAGAAAAACAAATTGGCTGAAATGCCATAGTCTCCTAAGCGCTGATGTAGTTGAAGTAACTTCTTTCTCCTCATTTGTGTATGCGCAGCCACATCAGGAAAGATTGATATTTTCAGACCCTGATATTGTAAGCCACACTTGTCCCTAGCAGCATCCAGGACAAGCAAACGCTCCTCCGCAGAATCTACTGTGACTAGCACGGTCGAGGACTGCACCACACCCTCCACGGATCCCCGATAGTTGGGCAAACGAAATACACATTTGATACGGGCAGAGTCCTCCAAGAGTCCCAAGGAATCTGTAAGTTCAGCACTTCTGATTTTAAATCCTGAGCAGGGATAGTAAAAGGAAGCCCCACAATCTGGAGACTAGCTGCACACAATTGATTCTCGAGGGTTTCAACTTTATTGGAAGGGAATCTAGAGTCCTGAGCCTGGGCCATGGCACAACGCTCCTGCCGAGTAGCAATCTTTTCGACGGCCTTGGAGCTCTCTTCTCTTCCTTCTTCTAGCTTTGTAACCCTCAGATCCATAGCCGACAAAGAAGCATTTGTCTGGTTCACCTTTTCTTCAATCTTTTGGAGGATAGTGAAAATCCTGTCTATAGTCGGATCCTTCTGTGATGCAGGCTGCACTGTTGCCGACAGGCCTGATTTGGGGAACATATACTCCTCCACAGATTTAGAGTGGGGAGTTGCATTTTTGTCTGCTTTTTTCAGTCCCATAGTTGCCAAAAGTCTTAGCTAGGCACACCAATATAATTTTTACCAATAAGTTGACAAAAGTGGTAAATTAAAAGATACCAAACAGTGCCCAAGCACGAAGCAGATCTGAAACACATCTGTTCAGGATGCTGGTTAGCTCCGCCCCCCCAAGCATACTAAATTTAAAACATAATAATTTAGCCAGTGTAATAAGGCCTATAGTAAAGCAACCAGGATGTTATGGTGCATTGGGAGAGGTTCTGACAGCAGGAGGAAAGATGTATTACTACCTCTATGTAGGTCACTTGTGCCCAATGCTGAAGTCCTCACATAAGGAAAGATGACAACAGGCTGGAGATGGTGCACCATAGGGTAACCAAAATGATTCAGGACCAGCAGGGCAGACCCTACAAGGATCGGATTAGGGCCCTGAACATATACTCACTGGAGACCAGAAGAGGGAAGGGTGAAATGATAGAGACCTTCAAGTTCCTGAAAGGAATGAACAAGGTAAACTATGAGGAACTATTCAACAAGAATAGTGCTCTAGAACATGGGGCCATGACATGAATCTGGTGGGGAGATTCAGGACGGACATGAAGAAGTTATATTTTACACAGAGAGTGGCTGGAACAGTCTGCCGGCTGAGGTGGTGGGTGCCAACACAACTGATGCTTTCAAGCAAGGCTTGGGACACAGTTAAGGGCTTAGTCTTCACTAAGGGGGAAGAAGTAGGGCAGAGAACATGGGGGTGGGTAGTGTGGAGAAAAACCCTGTGTAGACAACAGGTCTCAGGGCACAAAAGTAAAGTAGTAAAGTAAACTTTATTTTTTAAGTGCCTTTCAAATACCAAGGCACTGTACATTAAAATCACACCATACAATCAGATAAATATACATTAACGTTATTAAAAACCTTCAGAAAAAGCTTTAAAAAACAAATAAGTCTTGAGCTCAGATTTAAAACTCGAGACCGTCAGGCATTCTCTTATCCAACGAGGTAGAGAATTCCACAGGGAAGGGGCAGCATAAGAAAACGCACGTACCCCAGATGTTTTTAACTGAATCCTGGGAATACCTAGCAATCCCTCGTCGGCGGATCGGAGTGAGCAGGAAGGGCAGTAGGGAATAAGGAGATCTTGCACATACTGGGGTCCCTGTTCATGTAGGGTTTTATAGGTCAGTAACCTGACCTTAAAGATGATCCGCCACTGAACCGGCAGCACAGGCATAATATGACTAGTTCTGAATGTACCCGTCAGCAGCCTGGCCACCACGTTCTGCACTAGCTGCAAGCAACGGATATCAACCCCCGGAAGCCCTAGGTAAACGGCATTGCAGTAATCAAGGCGGGTGGTTACGAGGGCATGGACCAATGTAGGAAGGTCAGCCAGAGGAACCAGGTGTTTCACCCAGGCGATATTCCTAAAATGATAAAAGGAGGATTTGACAATGGCAGACTCCTGCGATTTCAGGGTCAAACCATCATCAAAAATAACGCCCAGGTAACGCACCCGGTCTGAGGTCAAGAGCTGGACACCATCAGGCCATAAGCCTGATGGAAGCCCAGCCCTAAGACCCACCTCAAGGTGACCCAGGTCCACAACCAACACCTCGGTCTTATCCGGATTTAACCTCAGCCAGCTAGTGCTTATCCAATCTCTAATTTCAGCTAGACAGCTGTTAAGCATGGAGATCACATCATCCCATCCGGGAATAAAGGACAGACACAGTTGGGTACAAAAGGGTATTATGAGCATACTGGATGGACCGATAGTCATTTCTGCCATCACTGTCTATGTTTCTATTCTTCCCTTGTACAGGTAACTGGTAAGATCACACCTTGAGTACAGTGTCTGCCCAGCTTTGGGGTCAACATTTGAGAAAGGAAAGGGATAGTCTGGAAGCAGTGCAGAAAAGGGCCATTAAGATGATTCAGGGGCAGCAGGGTAAAGCATATGAGAAACAACTCAAAGATGTCAATATGTATACTTTAGAGGACAGAAGAGGGGGGGACAAGATAGAAACATTTAAGTTTTTCAGTGGGATAAATAGGATGGATATCAAGGAACCGTTCACCAATAATGAAAGCACTAAAACTAGGGGACATGAGTGAAAACTTGGGGGGGGGTAAGAAAGATGCCAGTAAGTTCTTCATTATTGAGAGGGCAGTAGAGCAGTGGAACAGGCTGCCCAGGCAGGTTGTGGAAGCAGAGACAATTAACGAGTTCAAGGCCAGGTGGGGCAGATACAGAGGGATAATAAGGGTAGAGTGTAACACAAAGGGACGAGCAAGTCCAGTAGGGGGTCAGGCCTGCAGGACTTTTCAGACAGCCATTACAAAGCAGACTTGATGGACAATGAGTCTTTTTCTGTTGTCACTTTCTATGTATTTATTTCAGAAGTTTAACCAGGCAAGAAAAAATTAACTTCATACTTACCGTAATTTCCCTTTCTGTTAGCTCCAGTATTGTCAATGGGTAATCATAACAACTGGGTATAGTGCACCCCTGCCAGGGGAAATGGCACAGCCCAAGCGTTAGAATGTTGGGCATATGAGGATTCCATGCAAATGCAATTCCCTAGTTACTACTTACTACGCAGTGCCATTATAGCTACACATGTTCATGTATCCTAAACCACTATTACACATTCGCCACTACATTAAATAAAATACTGTCTTACCTTCCTAGCAGGCATTCGAGGAAGGAATTGTTCTCCATGGGCTCCAGGTCTGGATCATTCTGTCCTTTTGCAGGGACGACTTTCAAAACATAATAGGTCTCATACAGTCACAGATCTGTGAAGTGAAGCTAACACAAAATGTGGTAGGTTCTCTGGTTTATTTTTACCGAGTGCAGCAAATTACCTGCAACAGGAAAAAACCCTTAAGAAGGGTTAACAAAACTTGTTAACTTGTGGTCACAGACTAATTGAGGAAAACCTTATGTTTTAATTATATCAGAGTACAGCGCAGCAGAACAGAGGGAGAGAGATCCAAGTAGGGAATTTTAACGAACTGAACCTCTCTTCCAGCATATCGGATAAGATTCTCCCACAGAAGCAGGCTCCTGGGTGGGCCCCATTGACAATGCTGAAGCTAACAGAAAAGGAAATTACGGTAAGTATGAAGTTCATTGCTTTTGTCTGTAGTGCTCCACATTGTCAATGGGTAATCATAACAACTGGGTTCTAAGAAGCAGTACCCAGAGGAAAAAAATGGGAGGGGGGACAATATTATCCCATATACCTGAAAATGTTTTTATTTATTTATTTAAAAGTTGATAACTGGGAAAGGCACCAATGAGCCGAGGCTCGTTTCCAGGTGCGACCCAGGGAAAAGGGTAACCCAGGGAGGAAAAAACCCACAGGCCACGGTTACAAAACCCAGACAACAGTAACAATAAACACATTAAATTTACAAGAGTGGGTCGCGAATACAAGGACCGAAAACAGTGGTGATACAGCAAAAGTAATAAGGCAGATGTGGGTAGAGATTACAAAAACCCATTGTAGAAAGGTAAGACAGCCTGATACAGGCAAACATCTAAACGCATTGGTGGAATCTCAGTTAGGTTACTGGCATAGGTGGGAAGCTATGGAGACACAGAGTAAGGAAGGAGTCAGGATGATTAAACGCAGGAGACAGGAAAAAATTGGTGCATAACTGGGAGACCACTATGAAGGTGGTAAGCGTGGGACTACGGGGAGTAGGCAGCTAAAGGGGAGACAGAATCAAGATTTAAGTAGGGAAGGGTTGGGAGCACTGAGAGCACAGTGGGTGGGGTAGGAGTCTGAGGACCCTTTTGAGAGAGAAGGGGGCAGAGGATAATCTGAGGTCAGGGGGGAGTTTTTCCAGAGAGAAGGGAAATTAAAGGAGAAAGCAGATTGACCAGAAGTGGAGTGGGGGCGAAGGATAGAAAAGATGCGAAGACCTCTGTGGCGAGGAGAGTGGTCTGAGGTGGCAGCTTGGAAGAGGCGGGAGGAGAGGTAGGTGGGAAGGGTTCCAAACCAGTACTTAGCAACAAGGGATGCACAATGAACCATTCTCCTGTGAGACAGAGGAGCAAGGGAAAGGGTGGAATATATGAGGCAGTGGTGAGTAAGTGGAGGTGAGGCGGTAGCGAAATGACAGAAGGAGTTTAGCAGGGTGTCAAGTCTGGAGAGGGAAGAATGAGAGGCAGAGCCATACACCAAGTCAGCATAATCAAATATGGGTAGGATCATTTTGAAGACCAGTTCATGGCGGGTGGGAAGTGGGAGGCTGTCTTAATAACAATAGAGAACACCCAGTTTGGGGCGTAACTTAGTGCAGATGACGTCGATGTGAGTGAAGAAATCCAAGTGACTGTCCAACCATACCCCCAGGTATCTAAAGGCCGGAACATTCTCAAGGGGAGAACAGTCCAGAGTAGTGAAGGCGGGAGAGGACTGGAGGGTGGCCAGCTTTTGACTCGTTCTGAAAGTCATGGCCACTGTTTTTTTTTTACATTAAGTTTTAGTTGGTTATCCTTGAACCAGGACTGAATTATGATAAAGTCTTCCTGGAGGGGAGCCTGCATGCTGATGACAGAGGACCCAGAGATGAAAATAATAGGATTGTCAGCGTACATATGCATCTCAGAAGATTTGCAGACTGATTGGAAATTATTTATAAATAGGGAAAAAAGGAGGGGGTGAAGGAAAATATCAGAAAATACTTGCGAACTGCTGCCTGTAACACTCTGGGCCGGATATTCAAAAGGGTTGCGCAATGCGCAATAGGGTTGCGCCAGCGCAAGTCAGAAAATGCGCCATTCTGTGATACTCAGCAGGAGGCAGTTGTGCCACTGAAAACATGCTGAGCAACAGTGCAATGATAATGAAAGCATGTGCAACCGAAGGGGGTGGAACCATGCATAAAGTGTGCAGTGCGATGTTCAAAGACTTGCGCAATGCGCAACAGTGGAGCAGGCGGAAGTTGCGCCATAGTGGAAATGAGCCAAAATAAAAAGGAGCAAGGAAGAGGCGCAAGAACGCTACAGGGAAGCCACATGAGGCAGGGAGAGAGACAGAGAAATAGGGAGAAAGAGGGCAGGCCAGAGAAACCAAAACACAGAATAGGGGCAAGGGAAGGAGTGTGGGGCCACAGAGTGCAGAGGCCAGTAGGTGTACCCGGTGCAGGGGAGGTAGCAGTCAGGACAGCGGGGGGAACAAAGCAACAACAGCTGGGGGGGGACACAAGCCAGGGACATGGACAGTGCCACCTTCCACATGGAAACCGTAATGAGGGGGATGAGAAGGCATGCTGCAGGGGGACGTGGCCGTGGAAGGGTCCGTCGGCGGTATGCCCCCAACAGGCAGTACCGAGCCCGCACCAGTTTTGAGCTGTACACAGATGTCAAGATTGTGGGCCGGTACCGCCTGAACAGGGCAATACTGAGGAGGCTTTGTGAGCTGTGCAGTGATGTGATGCAGGCACCCACACGATGGAGTCATGTTCTGTCAGTGGAGACAAAGGTAACAGCCTGCATGTGCTTGCTCACCACGGGTACCTTCCAGAGACCAACAGGGGACACCACAGGCATAACACAGTCGGCCATGTTACGCATCCTCACCCAATTCCTCAGAGCACTGCTGCCACATGCTGCGGAGTACATCCATTTTCCCAGCACTGCGGCGGAGTGCACAGCAAACATACAGGAGTTCCACAGGGTGCTTACGTATGCCTGGCATGCTAGGGGCGATAGACTGCACCCATGTGGCCATTCGCATGCCACCTGGCCCCGATGGGGCCGCCTACATGAATCGGAAGGGATATGCCAGTGTCAACTGCCAGGTGGTGTGTGACGCCAGTGGGCGCATCAATGTCTGTGCCACGCAGCCTGGGGGAGCACATGATTCCTTCATCTGGTACCAGTCAGCACTGTGCCATCGATTCGAGAGTGGGAACATCCCCACAGGTCATCTAGTGGGTGAGTATGTATGTAGAACTGACAAATCGTGGGCAAGGGGGGTTAAGCCAGAGGTGCCATGGGTGTGGCCCACAGGGTTTGGGGCAGTCTGAGCCTGAACAAGACACTAACCTCCACTATCTCCACACAGGTGACAGTGGATACCCACTCCGTCCCTGGCTGCTCACACCCTACCGGCGGCCCATGACCCCATCGCAGCAACGCTTCAATGAGGCACATGCCACCACACGCAACATCATTAAGCGGGTGTTTGGGATGCTGAAGGCACGTTTCCGTTACCTAGACACCTCTGGCGGTGCCCTACGGTATAGCCCCTCAAAAGCCTGTGGGATATTCCTGGCCTGTTGTATCCTGCACAACATGGCCAAAGACTGTAGGATAGCCGTACAGGTCGAAGAGAGAGACAGCGATGGGGACGACGGTGACACCAGTGACGATGGGGATGGGCAACCCCCCCTTGGCCGACGGGACCCCCGACTGATCCGGCTGGCCCAGCTGCACCGGGACACCATCACAGAGGAGCACTTCAGCCAACACAGGTAAGTTATGGGGCCATGTGCAACCACCAGTGGCTAGGGCACAACCCACGTACACACATTGAAACACACCAGGGTGCATGCTGGCAAGGGATGTGGCAGGGCACAGAAGCACACACATACAACCAGGAGGGTGAACAGTAACACGCCACATGGACGGACACACACACACGCACACACAATAGGCACAAAGTGCACAGGGGTCAGGTGCAAAACAGAGCCGGAACACAAACACTAGCAACACACATGTCCACAGGCCATCACGTCCACGGACTGTCTATGTGCGTGTGTCAGATGCTGGGCACCATCGCACTTTGGTGTACAGTGCAATGCAAGCATCATCATGCACACGTACCTGTGGACAGCAGTTGGGAGGGTGTGCAGGTGGACCATGTGTCTGCATGTAGGGCTGGGCACCCACTGGTGCACTGCCCACCAAAACACACAATGCACACAGGGCAGCACCAGACAGTGCCCCCACTGGGAGACAGGTCAGTCTTGCGGCACAGTGCCACGTCCGCCTCGGATGCGTGGGCGGCCCCCACCGAGACCCAGCAGCACTGGCAGGCTGACCACAGGCCTCATGGGGTGGCACCGATGGTCCACTAGGGGTTCCACTGCGCGAACGCAACCATGCCCACACAGGGGTCTGCAGCACACCGAACATACCTGCACCAGGAGTGCTCGGGATGCCCACAGCTGAACCCAGTGTCGACAGGGTGGGTGTCGCACGACACCGGGAACGGGGAGTGGATAGTGAACTGCGTGGTGTGAGCGACACATGGGCACCCTGACTGTGTGCCCATTGTGGCCATGACAGCGACCAACGCCTGTGTTTGCCTGTCAATGGCAGCGGTCACATCCTCCCACAACTGGACAATCTGTGACAGGATCCTATCGGTGTCCCTGCTGTGTCACTCCTTGACCCGCTCCAGAGCCACACACAGTGCCTCCACAGACGTTGCAAGCCGCATCTGCTGCTGTACTAATGCCTGCAGTAGGCGGGTGTGCTTGTCAAAGAGGTCGTCTGCCACCTCGGCATCCAGTCCCTCAGGGTATGGAAGGGCCTGATGTTCAGCACCCCTTGAGGGTGGGCGCTGCTCACCAGGACCAGGTATGGGCAAGTCCACAGGCAGTGCACAGATGCCACCACTGAACCCTGAACCCCCAGTCCCGGTGGGCGACTGCTGCTGCTGCCCCTCCACCTGCTGTGCCCAAGGGATTGGTTGTTCCGTCACTGTGGCCGCAACAGTGCCACTGACCTGACCAGCCACCGGTGCTGCCCCACTGGTGCTGACAGACACAGCCTGGGACTGTGCTGACATGCTGGCACACACGTCAGAACCAGCCAGGTCCATGGGCGTAAGCTGGCCTGCTGTGTGTCCATTCCATGACACACACATGTCACTGCCCATAACGGTCGTTGCATCATCAATGATGCAGGTCTGTGCCACAGCCACAGCCACAGCATGCTGGCATCCTTGGACACCAGACCGCTGAGACACAGGAAGGGCCTCCCCCACACCTGTCTCAACGACATCAGTGTTGACAGCCAGGCGGACCCACTGTTGCAATGCTCACCGGCTACCTGCAGAGGTGGATGGTCCCTCCTCCAACTCCAGATGACTGTCCGCAGTGGACAGGCCCTCCATCGCCGACCCCTGCAGACACGCAGGATCTGTAACAGAAAGTAAGGACACGTTAGTGCATACCATGACGTACCATGCAGTGATGGGCTACCACCTGTCTGGAAGCCACCTCCTGGAACGCCCTCAATGGCACTGCACTGCACTGCATGCTTGCAGCGAGCCTGTCCTCTGCCGGAGTCAGCTGCACCACCTCCGGCTGGCCCCCGCCTGTTGCAGCACGTGCCACCCTGATGTCAGCCACCTTCTCCTTCACCCTCCTCCTGTAGGTACCCATCTTCTTCTTACACTCCTGCACAGAGCGCTGGTGGCTGCCGTGCAGGTTGACGGCATGTGCCACCCCCTCCCATGCAGCAGCATGGGCCTGAGGGGTGCCCCGCCGTCCACTGAGCAGTGGCTCCTGATCGATGTAGGCCTCGAAGAGTGCCTCCGTCTCGGCCTTGGTGAAATTGGGCCTCCTCTTCCGCCCACCATCGTTGTCCTCCTCACCCAGTCCTCACTCGGTCATTATTCAGCCTGTATGGATGACAGTGGTTACCTGTGACAGTGCAGTACAAAGCAAGTCCCTGATACCACAGTCCAGAACACCACACAGCATGCAACTCACCAATAAACTGCAGTAACCGAATATGGCCACTGCAGAACAGTGTCACATTTTTATAGCGCAATCCATGCAAATTAGGTGTGGAGCAACTTTAATAAGATGCAAATCGCGCTGCTGCGCCATTGCATGGCTGATCGGATGATTTGCATATGACGGCTGAATATCGCGCCTTTGCGCTTTGCGCAATTGTGTTGAACATGCTGAGCCAATGGCGCAGTTCTATGGCCTGCATAGTACACCGCACTGCGCATGCCTGGTAGCTTACGCAGGCATCTGCCATGCTGATGATGTGCTGTGCGCGGTAGGCAATTCAGGGCATGGCCACCATTGTGCCAGTGGTGCTATGGCGAGGGTCACTACATGGCGCTGTGGCACAACTGCGCAATAGTTCGCTGTGGCGATGGCACACAGGCAACCAATCATGTTAGACGCATAGATGTCCGATGGCGCTGTGCGTGGCCTTGCGCCAGAGACCCATGACCCTGTGCCCTACCTTTGCCCCCTTGGTGCTATACGTCTGGCATGGCTGCACCTCTATCGCGCTTTTCGGTGACAGCGTGATAGGGAATGGCGGCGCTGTACCGACAGCGCAACAGGGAATGGTGGTGCTGTACCGCGCAGCACTTTGCCACGCTGCAGAGCGCCATATTGCCTACTATAGCGTTAGAGATGGCACGCAGGAGAGCCCCTCAGTGGAGTGCCCTTGAGCTGGCCAACCTTGTGGCCATTGTGGAGCCACACTATGGCCCACTGTTTGGTGAGGAGCCACTGGACAGGGCCAGGACCCAGGTCTGGCAAGAGGTGGCCACTAACCTGGAGGCGGCCACTGGCTGCAGGAGAACGGCCGAACAGTGCAGGCACCGGTATGGGGACCTTAGACGGAGGAGGCGGAGCTACTTGCACGTCTGCGGTCGCGGTGCGAGGGGGCGTGGTGCCTCATCCAGGTGAATGATACGCCACACACTTGTATGGTCCATATGGGTAACACTGTCTTATGTGTCCAGCACATAGGGAGGGATAGTCTAGGGTTGGCTGTGGTGGTGTTTACAGGGTATGGGGTGGGTGGGTCTGGCTGGGTGGGTGGGCACACACATTGGGGCAGGGGGAATATGCTTTGGGTTTGTACTGATGTGTTTCTCTCCTTTTGTCTCCCACAGGCATGGCCGAGCGAAGGAGGATGGTGGAGCGGCAGCAGAGGGCGGAGGACGCTGCACAGGGGCATGTCGGGGACCAACCCCAACACCATCAACATCCTGATGAGGGTGAGTGCCATGACACCATGATTGCTATTGCATGCTGTGTGACAGGGTGGGAAGCAGGGCATGGCCACCATCCATGGACACCACTGCCATGCACGCGACATGTGACAGTCAGCACTGTCCAGTGGCACTGCATGTCTGGGAGTGCATCAATGGTGGTCCATGCGTCCACTGGGCACATGGCTGTGGCACTGCCTGCCCACCGCAGCCATGCGTTACTGCTCTGACCTTGGTTGTGCTGTGCTGGACATGGGCGGTGGGTTGTGCAGTGGTACACATGGCTGTTGCTGCCTGGTTGGGCATGTCTTGTGGACACGGTCACTGTGGGTGGGCGGACACCATCACAGGAGTGGCACATGGCTGTATGCCATGCATAATGGTGGCTGCAGGGGATGGACAGTCACACCCATTGACTCTGATCCCTTGTCCTAGGTGTGCGGATACTCCTACGTATACAGCAGGCCATCCAGGAGCTTCTGAGGGTGGTGCAAGAGTCCCTCTCCATCTTAAGGGATCTACAGCAGCATGGGGTGAGGAGGAGGAGGCAGCCCAGGCAACAGCCCCAGGCAGAGGAGGACCAGGCTGGACACTGACAGCTGCATGGGCAGCCTGCGCGTCTACCCCCCTTTGTTCAACCCTCACACCCCACCTACCCTCTCCCATATGTTCACCCCTGCCCCTTACCCACCCCCACCTTGTTCCTGTCCCTCCACCTCATGTTTGTACATAGTTGTATATAGTTGATTTTGATATGTTTTTGAATACAGATATTTTGATATGAATACTGTGGTGGTCTCTGATTTGCAGCTGGCTATAGGTGCTCAGTCGCAGTGGTGTGCATGGCATCTGGGGTGGTTCAGTCATGGGTATGTGCATGTGTGCATGGGGAAGTGTCTCTGGTGTGGGAGTGGCTATCAGTCGGTATCTGTGGTGTGTGTGTGTTGTTCCCCTGTGCATTGCATTACTGTGTGAAGTGGTCCATGGTGCATGTTCTGTGTCCATTGTGCCCCTGTCAACCCGTCCTTGGCCTGTGCAGCTGACACCCTTGCATGTCTGTGGCCTGCGAGGTCTGCTGCCTTATCAGTGGTGGCTGTCCCTGCAGGTCATCCACTGTGACCGTTACAATGCTGGGTTGCCTCCTGTCAATGGTGTGGTGCATATTTGCCTCGGGTGACACTGTGGCCTCCGCAGTTGCTGTCCCACCTCCATGCTGTGGCTTGTGTGTGTTGCGGGGGCTGTGCACCACTGTCTGTGACTTGTGCTCCAGGCATATGTTGGTGGCGTACAGGGCCACAGTTCATGCACAGGGTGGGTGTCACCCCTGTGCCATGGAGGACTGCAAGCTGTGTGTGCTCAGTTTTCATGGGCCCACACTGGGGGCTTGGTTGCCACACTACTGCGTCCCTGTGTTAGTGTCCCCGTGGGTATGGGTATGTGTTTGCCCCTGCACTGTGTTCCATCTGGTGTGCTGCATGCTTCCACGCACCACTGTGGGTGTCTGTGCTGGCTGCTGTGGCTCGTGGTGGGTCAGGCTGTGACACTTGTCTACTGTGCAGGGTGCTGTATCAATGGTAGTGGTGTCAGGGGCACACCCTTTCCCATGTGGGGTACCTCTTGTGCCGACACATGTTCGTTCTCTCAGATGTGCTTCAGGGGGATTGTGCGTGTTGGCACTGTGTCTGCCGTTGTTGCACTGCCATGTGCTGCCACCCACTGCTGGGTGCTCATGGTGGGTCTGGCTTGCATGGTTCTGTGGTACTCGAGGTTGCAGTGTGACAGTGGGGGTGGTGGTATGCATGGGGATTCCTGCAGTGGTGGTCACTGCTCATGGGGGGTGTCTTGGGGTCACGGTGCAGGGTGTGCTGTGCAGGGGGCTGCTGTGCCATGGGGTGGTCCGCCCTCCTTGTGTGGCAGTCTCAGCTTGCTGGTGGGTGTGATGGGGCACCATGGCCCAGCTGTGCTTTGTTTGCTTGTCCCTATGGGCCGGTGGATATTCCAGCCCTCCCCCAGTTGTGCTGTGCTTGGGGTGTGGGGGTGCATTGTCAGTTCTGCAGTGTGTTCCTGTGCCCATCTATGGCATGGGTGGTGGGCCCCTACCTACCGCCCTGGTTGTGCAGTTACATTGCTCTGCTGCTGGAGGGCTCCCTGCTTGCACTATGGCACCTCTGGGCTGCTCAGCTGGGCAGCCTTTGTTGCGCCATAGCGCATCGTATCTGCTCAGCTTCCCTTTCCTAGTTGTGCTACGGCGCAAGTTGTGCGATATTCAGACGTTGGCTGTTGGCGCAATTTGGCTTGCTCGTTTTTTGAATATTGCATCTATTGTGCATGGACGCAATGGACTTGTGCTTGCTCCTGCTATTGTGCACTTTTTGGGCGCAGTTTGAATATCCAGCCCTCTGTGTCCAAAGGTATGTTAGCAGAAAAACTCTGACAAGCAATTTGTAATGCTTATGAAAGCAAGGAGAGAAAGCCATGTAGCTAGCTTGCATAGCTCTAAAAATGAGGTGTCACCTCTCTCCACCGAGAAAGTTGCCCGCCGGGTCGAGTAAGCTTTGAAGAGAGCCAGAGGCTTATCTTTTTTTTTTTTTTTTATTTTACGACATAGGCCTTAGCAACGCAGGTCTGCACCCATCTAGCTGGGGTAGCCTAGAGGCTTTTTTTTTTTTTTTATTTGAGTTTATTGAAAATCAAGAAGCAGTGTACAGCCATATCATTTTATCCTGAAATAACAGTAAACATTGCACCCAGTAATCACCGTACATACATACATTTTTGTACATTAAAGCATTTAATGGATTGTGATATAACAAAGTAAACTATTTATCTATCACTATGTTAATACTCCTTCTGGTGGATCAGAAAAAATTAATTGAGTCTCATACCTAACAATAAAATAAATTAAAGGTAAGGGTATTTCTGTTCTCCCATATGTCCTTATTCGAGACCCAGTTCTGGGCATTCCCTTTCAAGTTAAAGCCTCCTCTCCCTTCATGTCCTCCTGCCCACCCTGACGTAATGTTTGGGGGATGAGTGTGTTCAGACACCTCTCCCCAGGTCCTGGGCTACCAACATGGACCACCTTGTCCATCTCCTGGTGAATACTGTGAGTCTATTATTTATCTTGTGAGTTATTTCCTCCATTTCCTTAATTTCCTGAACAGTGGAGAGCCATTGTTTCCTGTCTGGCGGGTCAGGAGAGAGCCATTTTCTGGTGATTGATTTATGGGCAGCTACCAGGAGGATGTTCCACAAGTAGAGTGCATCCACCCCCCTTCACCTCCTCTGGGGGGCAGGCCCAACACCATGTTCTTCATTGTGAGGTGATGGGGTCCCGGGAAAATTCTGGAAACATCCCACACCACCTGTTCCCAGAACCTCGCAGTCCCAGAATATGTGGGTGTGGTGGGCATGCTGGGTTCCACAACCCCTCCAGAAGCTCCCCTGGGCTCTCCCCACCACTTGCCCTGAATTTCGGGGGTATAAAAGTACTTCACCCTAATCTTCCATGCAAACTCTTGCCAACCAGGAGAGAGGGTGGTTTTGTTGGCGGAGTTAAAGATCATTTCCCACTCTCTGTCTGTTATATTTAAGCCACTCTCCCATCTGGTTTTCATTGTAGGGGTACTTGTGACTTGGAGTTGTCTGATTGTTTTATATAGGGCCGAGATTTGGCTCCTTTCAAGTCTCCCCAACATGACAGAGTATATTACCTGCAGTAGACACTCTATGTTGGGTTCTGAGCCTGAGGCACTCTGGGTGGCCAGGAGGTGAGCTCTCAGTTGCAGATAATGGAAATGATCCCTGTTTCTGAGGTTAAATGTCTGCTTAAGGGTTTGGAAGTCTAAAACTATATCATCAGCGATCAGCTGTCCCAGCCTCTGTAAGCCCAGTCTGGCCCAAAGCCGGTAGGTGTGAGCCAGCTTCGCTGGGGTGAACTGTGCAGACCATGCGAACCACTGAAGTGGCCAAACGGCCCCCCTTGATGCCCAGTTTGGACCAGAGCCTGTGTGTCATGTTTAGGGTGTTCCCTACCACCTGCGGAAGATCGGCTTCCCCTGACAGGGTGGCATCCGCAATTCTAGATCCCAAAGGGGGGCCTTCCATCATGTGGATCTCTATATCCTTCCAGTGGGCATCGTATGTAGTGGTGCTCCACAGTAGAGTGCACCTTAAGTATGCAACCAGGCCATATATCTCTAAGTTAGGGATCGCCCCTCCCTTCCCGTGTCTTATCAGCTTGTAGAGTGCTCATTTTTATTCTTGGTTTCCCTGGTGACTGTATAAACTTGGATGTAGCCTTCTGCCAGATTTGGAATTGTTTCTGGGGGATGTGTACTGGAAGGGATTGAAAGAGATATAAGAATCTTGGGAGGATATTCATAGTCGTTGTTTGGATCTTGGAGTGCATGGGGAGTTTTAAAATTTCCCATTTATCTATATCTTGCTGGAGTTGGGACTGCAGGGGTCCATAGTTTGCCGCAAAGAGCCCCCCCCCCCAGGTTTTTTGTAATCTGTATTCCTAATTATTTTATTTTCTGTTTGTTCCAGTTTAAAGGGAGGAGTTCAGTTATCTGAGGTGTGTGTTTATAGAAGGATCAAAGACTATCTGTTTTATCCTTATTTAGGGAATAACCCGAGTGGGAACCATATTCCTGCAGGGCCCTCCAAATTTCTGGGATGGATGGGTTGGGATTAGTGATGTAATGGAGGATGTCATCTGCATATTGGTTGGGATTAGTGATGTAATGGAGGATGTCATCTGCATATAACGGAATGTTATGCTCGTTGTCTCCTATCTTAACCCCCATAATGTTCGGATTCTCTCAGATGGCACAGGCCAGGGGCTCTGTGTATAGGGTGAATAAGAGGGGTGAGAGGGGGCAGCCCTGTCTCATACGCCTACCCAAGGGGAATCTATCTGTTATGCTCCCATTAACTCTGATATAAACCTGAGGGATTCGGTATAGTGCTATTAGTGCTTCTATCATAGACCGAGGAAATCCAAATCTGTCTAGCACCGTGAACAAGAAGGGCCACAAGACTTTATCAAACCCCTTTTTGGCATCGAGACTCGGCAGGCAAAAAGGAATCTTTCTAAGGCCGATTCTGTCCACGATGTCTATGGTGTGCCTTACATTGTCAGGGGCCTGATGGCCTGCAATGAAGCCGTTTGATCTTTATTGATCAGCTGGGGGAGGAGGGGGGAGAAGCCTCCCAGCCAAGACCGTGGTAAAGATCTTATAGTCCACATTTAGCAGTGAGATAGGGTGATATGCACTGCACTCTGCTTGGTCCTTCCCCTCCTTGGGTACAACTGTGATGGTAGCATAGTCCCAGGAGGGCGGCGTCCCTCCCACCCATATCTCATTGATGGCATTCAGTAGGTGAGGGGCTAGTTCCTTTCTAAGGGATTTGTAGAGCTCTCTGCTAAACCCATCTGGGCCCGGACACTTCCCAGTTTTTAGATGTCTGATGGCTGCCTCCACCTCAGATAGGTGGATGGGGTAGCCAGAGCCTTCTGTTGGTGTGGAGTTAATGTGGGGATCTTTAAGGCTTTCAGATAGTTATTTTTGTCCTGTGGGAGGGTTTCAGTCTGGGCTCGATAAAGTTGTTTGTAATAAGTGACAAAGACATCTCTGATCTGGGGTGGTTGATTTTGGTGATAGTGGCTCTAGCCTGCCTTTGCTTAAGTCTGAGGGCTAGTATTTGAGAGGCCCTAGGGCCCCACTCTTAGTATGTTTGTTTAAGGTAGGAGAGTGATTTTTCTACTTCTAATTGGTGAATTCTTCGTAACCGATCTGTAGTTGTTTTGAGTTCCTTGTCCCTTTGCTTAGTCCATTTTTGTTGTTGTTGTATCTGGAGGTTCTTTAATTGATTATTAAGCTGGACTAGGAGGGCCTTTCTCTCTTTTTGTCTGTGGGAGCCTATGGAGATGAGTTTCCCCCTCAGCATGGTTTTGAGGGTGTCCTATAAGATTTGGGGAGCCACCCCTGGTTGGGAGCTGTATTCTATTGTTTGGTCAATAACTTCTTTGAGTTTAGCTGTAACCTCTTTGTTTCGTAGGAGGGAAGTGTTTAGGCACTACTGAGTTTTCTTTTGGGGAACTCCTAAGTCTATCTCAACAAACGGAGGCTGATGGTCCGAATGGACAGCAGTCCCCACCCAGGAATGGCCTACTTTGGATAAATCCCCCGCCTGTGTCAAAAACATGTCAATTCTAGAGAATGTTTTGTGCCTGGGTGAGTAACATGTATAGTTTCTTGCCCAGGGGTACTTTTCCCTCCATATATCTAAAAGGCCTGTCACTGAGAGAAGTCTGTTGAAAAGCTTTGCTGTTCTGGACCTTGGGGAGGGAAACTGTGAGGTGGTGTCCAACTGCCTGTTGGGTAGAAGGTTCCAGTCCCCTCCTATAAGCAGAATTCCCCTAGCTTTTCCATAACCAACTTGATGAGTTCGGAATAAAAAGCAAAGGGGGATACAGGGGGAGCATACACATTAACTAGGGTTACCTGTGTGTCCTGCACCTTTCCCTTTACAATGACAAACCTCACCCCTGGGTCTGCAATGATCTCTTCTTCCTCAATGGCAAGTTGGCCGACAAGAGGACCGCCACTCCTCTCTTTCTCCCCCCTTCTAGGGAGGCATGGTAGACTTTGGGGAAGAATTTGGTTTTAAGCTTCTCCACTTCCTGGGGGGCGAGGTGTGTCTCTTGCAAAAATACTATGGGGCAGTTTTGCTCTCTCAGGAACTTTAGGACCCTTTTTCTCTTTATGGGACTATTGAATCCATTGACATTGTATGATAATACCTTGGTACTTAAAGTAGACATTCTACTGTTTTCTGCTAGAAAAAAGGGTACAATATGAAAAAAAAAGATAAAAGTGTATTATATATAAGCTGATCCTGGGGCTAGTATAGGTCAGAGCTTTTCTACATGTGTCTGGTCTGTACTCTGGTTCAATCTATTGTAACTTTTAAATCAACCAAAAATGAGATAAAGAAAAAACATTGAATATTTGAACTCGGTCAGTTACAACTTTTAGAACTATTTACACTAAATGAGAAACAGCCTGAAGTTGTTATAAACTCGTGGTGTTGTGAGACTGTACTTCCAAGGTTAGGCCTCTGTAAGGTGCCTGGGTGGCACCTACCTTAGGCACTTATTGCCCCGTCGTTCTGCTGGGCTTGTATTCTTCCTTGAGGGTAGTTTATGATACCCTGAGGGTGTGCCCACGTCAGTAGTTGTTATGAAAATCTAAAGTTGGTCAGATGCCTGTCCCATTTGGGCCGGGCCAGCCTCCAGTCACACAATAAGTAAGTGAGGAGCATAGTCAACCTGTTAGGTCTGGAGAGTCCCTTACCTCTGTAGAGAGGAACACAAGGACCTATTTACCGGGTGAGTAAGGAGTTGCCTCCAAGATCGCTGTTCTGCTCTGGCATGTTTATCCAGGGTGAGCTGCTCCAGGATATCATGGAATCCCAAACCCATGTTCCTAATTGGGTGGGGGTTCGACCTTACTGCCCCTGGGTGCCTAGCAGCGACCGTGGACTAAGGGCCCCTGGGTGTAGCAGCTAGCCCTGTAGGGCTTGATGTTTCAGAGGTTCTACAATTCCTCCTGTACGTCAGTACATAATCAAGCCAGCTTTGGAAGTCTTGCAGTGCTTTAATCTGTTACAAGCCCCCTCCTCCCTCCATAAACACAGACATAGTCTTCCCCAGAGGGCGGCAAGCCAAAACAATTATTCTTACTCGCAGGATGCATCTCCTATGCAGTTCTAAGTTGCCCATGCACCTTCCCTGTGTCCGGAACCAAGGCGGATGACTGCGTCAGTCCCTAGACCCCCCTGCCACTCCCCTGCCTTGAACCGTTTCAAATGTGTGCTGTCCCAGATCGCGTTCGCACATAACCCAACTGTATACCAGATTTGAGGAAGCATGCTCAAACCCTGATGAAACCTGGGCTTGAACACGCTTCCAGAAATCCGATTTAAAAGTAAAATGATTTAGGTACAGCGCGAACATGCCAGCTCTTATCCTTTCATGCTTTTCATGCGAGCGTGCAAAGCATCATGGTAAGCAGCTTTTCTATCCTGCTGAATCGGGTTCACAGTGCACACTGATCTGTGCCGTAGTGTGAACACCATAAAACGCATTGCCTGAAACAGATCACAGGAAGGGGGTTGCAATATGAATGCTACAGCACGGTAGGCGCTAATCCACTTTTAAAAACGTTTTGCTAAACCGTGCTGTAATGTGAACAGGGCCTCACAGAGAGACACCACAAAAGTACTAAAATGTACCAAAGTCACACATTAACTGTAAAACAGTAAGAAACACAAAACCTGAAATTTAGGGAGGGGGTGAAAAACAGGAATCAACGCTAGAGCCAAGGGACCCCCCCAGAGACACTCCCAAAAATAAAGTTGTACCTACCTGTGGCACCCCGACTCATTATTACATTTTTTTTTAAATCAGAGACCGTTAAAACACCCTATTAAGGCAGTAAAAAAGGATCCCAATTTACACAGGGAAAATGAGAATGCAGGTTATTCAATTTGAAAGCCACAGCTTAACAGGTACGATTTTAACTTAAGGGTGCCCCCTGAAAATAGGGAGCCCCAACCTGCTATGCAGAATTGCAGCCCCAAAGAAATCTTGAAGACTTGAAATCTTGAGAAGATAAAAGTAGCTCTGTCCCCTACAAATGGCACAGTTAAACTGGGGAATTGCAGTTGCATGGAATCCTTATACGCCCAACATTCTAAAGGTTGGACTGTGCCATTTCCCCTGGTAGAGGTGCACTATACCCAGTTGTTATGATTACCCACTGACAATGTGGAGCACTACAGAAAGACATACTGAGCTGATAATAGCTTTAATGTATCTATGTAATATAATGTAAGTATGTAGCTATAGAAACATAGAATTAGATGGCAGATAGAGGAGTTGTTTGCAGGAGATCTGGGGCTGCATCAGTGGCGGGAGCGAGTAAGACCACATCAGTGGTCACAGGAGACCCGGGGCCAGTTGGAGCTGCATCAGCCCGGTGAGGGGTGCTGGGAGGGCTGCCGCTGCTCAGGGAGCAGGAGTGGTGGGGCCAGTCAGTGGCAGGCACTGATTTTCAACTGTGCGACTGGGCTTTATAAGGCCATTGCTCAGTCGTGAGGGGGAAGAGCTGCTGAGGAGTTGTTTGTTGGAGATCCGGGGCTGTATCGGTAGCAGGAGCGAGCAGGACCACATCAGTGTTCACAGGAGACCCAGAGGCAGTTGGAAGCTGCATCAGTGGTAAGGGAGTGCTCGGTGAGCCGCCGCCGCTCAGGAGCAAGGAGTGGTGGGGCCAATCATCACGAAGCGTGTGATTTTCAGCTGTGCGACTGGGCTATAAAGGCCATTAGCCCAGTCACGAAGGGGAAGAGCTGCTGAGGAGTTGTTTATCCCACACCACCCACCCCGGCCCTGACCTCTATTAAATAGTCAGTGGGGGTGGAGCCTTGGAGGGGGGAAGGCTGTGAGTGAGAAGCCTGGACTGCTGTGGGTGTCCTGAACTGCTGCTGCTGCTGCTGCTGACTGGATCTGGGTGGAGCAAGCTGAGTGGGTGAGGACTGAGGATATTAAAGGATAAGATGACTGTATGCTGAGCACTATACAGCTGAGACATAGGATGTATGTGACCTGATTCTGGGCTGTACTGTTTACTGCTGCTGAACTTTGGGGGGTAGGCAGAATTGTATGCTGGGTCTGCTTGGACACAACTGAATACATGCTAGTTACATATATGGCTGTGGGACTCGATAGATGTGAACTGTTAAAACTGCTGATTATATAGTGCTGTTCTTAGTGCTGATTTATATGTGAACTGTGATAACTGCTGATTTACATAGTGCTGTGGGGGTTTGACAGTTGTAAACTGTGATATCAGCTGATTGTATAGCTGATTACGTGAGGTGGGCAAGAATTATTGGACTGCAAGTGGTTGGGCCTGCTCACACCAAAATGAGGGTGGATTCTGGGCTGGCCAGAGCAGGCATCTTCGGCACGGTGATTGAATGTACGGGGTGTGGGGTAGCGATAATCCTAAATTGGGCATGGAAGAACGGAGGTGCCCAGTGTGTTCCCAGCTGGCAGGACTTAGGGGGAGGTAGGGGATCAGGAGAGAACTGGAAGCCATGAGGGGAGGGAGGGGAAGGAGGGAAACGGTCCCATGGAGGGTGGAGGGGCCAGTACAGCATACCTCAGGGTACAGGTAGGCACGGGCCCTATGGTGACTCTGGAGGGGTAGGGCATAATATGAGCAATGGATGGTAAGCACCCCATGGGAGAGGGGCCAGTCAGGGGGAGTTAAGGAGGGGAGGCAGGACACAACATGCAGGCATCACTCTTAGTAATAAATATACCATGCTTTACCCAGGAGAAGACGAGGAGGAGGAAGTTGGGGAGCAGGAGGTCAGAGAGCATTTGGTTAGATTGCCGGGGGAGAGGAGGGTAGTGACACTGGAGGGAGAAGGCAGGCAGGAGAGGGACCAGTGTCGGAGGTGGAGGGGAAGGGGAAGAGGGGGGAAGGAGGCTGAACAGGCACTCAGGCTGGGGAGTCAGCCAAGGGAAAGGGGTGGTAGAGGGCACCTAAGGGGGCCAGTGTCAGGGAGAGGGATATCTGCTGAGGGTGGGAAGGGGGACGAGGAGGGAGGGAGGGGAGGGAAAATCATGCCAGAAGGAAGGGGAGACAAGGTCTGGGGGTGGAGGCAGGGAGAAATGCAGTTGAAGGGGCAGAGGAGGGGATATGTAGACTCCAGCCCAAAAGGAGTCCGGGGATCGAGAGGGGCCAGCTCTGCGGCCAGGAGGTGGGGGGAGAGTAAACTGGGAACTGCATACAGAAGGAAGAGCATGGCAGGTCATGCACAGACTAGTGAACCCCGGACAAATGGGGGTGGGAGGAGTAAGCTGGGGGCCGAGGATAGAAGGAAGAGCCTAGAAGGGGTCAAAAGAGCCAGTAAGGGGGGGTGAAGTTGATCCTGCTTGGGGACTTCATGACCAGGGGCATCCAGTGAGAGGGAGTAGGGGAAGGTATAAGCAGCCCAGTCAGGGCTAAATGTATTCCAGGACTATCCAGTCACAAGGCCAAATTCAGCTATATTCCTTAGTGTTGGAATGCGGGGATCCCTTGATTTCCTAGTACACCTGGACACAAATGATTTGGAAGGGAACAGCGATCTGGAAATCCAGGCGAGGTTCCGGGAGCTAGCCAGGGTCTCCTATTTCATGAAGAGCTCAATTTCTTTCTCGGGAATCCTGCCGGTGCCTAGGGCATCCGGAGAGGCCAAGCATAAACTAAGAGGTGTGAAGCAGTGGCTCAGGGATTGGTGCAGGGAAGAAGGGTTTGGACTGGTGGGGGATGGAGGGGGGACACATGGGATGATAAGGGGTTATATGTTAGGGATAGGTTACATCTTAACCTAGGGTGGAAGGAGATCTTGAAGCTGAAACTCCCTGAATTCATTACATCTTAACCTAGAGGGGAAGGAGATCTTAAAGCTGAAACTCCCTGAATTCATTAACGAGAAGTGGGGTTTAAACTTGTAAAGGGGGAGTGGCTAGTGAAGGACTGGAGACAGAAGGACTGACCGAGGTCCCTGGTCTATGGTGGAACTCCGATGGACACAATGCAAGAGCTGTGCAGGGGAGGTCAAATAGAGAGTGCGCAGGGCCAAGTCAGTTGTGCAGGGGAGGGGGGTGGGGTGGAGGACAGTCCTGGTCAATGCCAGGAGTATGGGCAACAAAATGCCCGAGCTACAGCCGATGCTGGCAGAAGGATCAACGGATGTGGCAGTGATTAAGGAAACATTGGCCACCCAAAAAAATGACTGGGACCTAAATTTGGAGGGCTACAAAATATTCAGGAGGGATAGAGAAGTGGGTAGAGGAGAGGGTGTAGCACTGATAGTCAAGGATGGAATATTGGTGAGAGGAGTGGAGGAGGCAGAGGGGAAGTGGAAGCTATTTGGGTAACCCTACAGTCGGGGGGAGGAAAAAGATTAAAAGTAGGGGTGGTTTACAGACCACCCTCAATGGATGAGGAACTGGAGGGAAAAGTGGTTGAAAACATCAAAGGGCACTGTGACCGAGGAAAGGGTAGGGTAGTGGTCATGGGGGACCTAAATATGCTAGGGGCAGACTGGGACACCATGACATCAGCGGTGGCCAGGGAGCAGAGGCTGATGGATGTGTTTCAAGATGTCTTTCTGGTCTAACAGGTGGGGGAACCTACTGGGGGGAAGGATACTGGACATTGTCCTTTCAGACAGTGACCAGATAAGGGGTCTGGAGGTGTGTAGCCCGCTGGCAGGAGGAGACCATGCCATGCTTTGGTTTATGCTGTGCCTGGGGGGGAAGACAACCGCTCAAACACAGTGGTAATCGATTTCAGGGGGGCAGACTTCGTGGGCATGGGCAGGATACTGAGGGGGAGCTTGAGCCAGATCAGGCCAGACATGGATGTGGATAGCTTGTGGGAGGCCATTAAAAAAGGGGTACAGGAGGCTACTAGCTTGTGTGCAAGGGTAAGGCGTAAAAATGGCATGGCCAGAAAGCCGTGCTGGTGGACCAGGGAGGTGCAAGAGGTGGTAAGGGATAAGAAAGCTGCCTACGCACGTTTTAAGTGACCCAGGAGGGAAAAGGGGAGAGGGGAGTACCAGTTGTCAGCTAGAAGGGTCACAAGGGTGGTGAGGGGAAGGGAGCAAAGGCGAGAATGGAGCACAAGCTGGCTAAGGATATTCGTGGGGGGAAAGGGTTTTTATAGATATATAGGGGAAAAGAGGAAGGGGAAAGCACAGATCTCCAGGATTAGGACTGGGGAAGGATGGGTTCAGGAGGCAGGGGAGCAGGCAGAGGTACTGAACAAGTACTTTGCCTTGGTTTTTACGGGGGGAGACATGGACTTCACTCAGCCAGAAAGTGTGGGGGGGCAGCTGAGAGGATAGGGCAGAGGGAGACGAGAGGACCAAAAGAGGCTGGGGTACCAGGTGGGCCAGGCCCAGAAGAGGAGGGGGACCTTATTGAGGGGAAGGCTAGGGAGGGTGAAATCACAGAGAGCAGCATAAAGGAGGCCCTATGGGCACTGAAAACTGACAAGGCACCTGGACTGGATGGGCTGCATCCAAGGGTACTGAAGGAACTGGCGGATGAACTAGTGGCTCCATTAGCTGCACTGTTCAATACCTCTCTCCAGACAGGAAGGGTGCCCCAAGATTGGAGGGTGGCTCACGTGGTGCCTATCCACAAGGGGGGGTCTAGGGAGGAGATGGGAAATTACAGGCCTGTCAGCTTAATGTCAGTGGTGGGCAAACTAATGGAGGGCATCATCAAAGGGATGCTCAGGAGGCAGCTGGAGAGGCTGGGGCACATGGATGACAAACAGTATGGTTTCGTCCTGGGGAGATCGTGCCAGACCAACCTCATAGATTTTTACGACTGGGTGACTGGGACCCTGGACAGACAGAGACCAGTGGACGTCTTATATCTAGATTTTAGTAAGGCGTTCGACTCGGTACCCCACTTTGGGTTATTAACAAAATTGGGGAGAATGGGGGTGGGAAGACAGTTGCTTAGATGGGTGGAAAACTGGCTTACAGATAGAACACAGAGGGTGGTGGTTAGAGGGATTGTCTCCTCCCCTAGGAAGGTCTTCAGTGGGGTGCCCCAGGGTTCGGTACTGGGGCTACTCCTGTTTCACCCTATGTCTCCGATATAGGAACAGGAGTTAGGAGTAGGATGAGCCTCTTCGCAGATGACTCTAAACTGGGAGCATTGGCCAACGGGGAGGAAGCAAGGGTGGCAGTCCAGAGGGATCTGGATACCCTGGAGGGTTGGTCAAGGAGGTGGGGGCTGAGGTTTAATCCGGAGAAGTGTAGGGTGTTGCATCTGGGGGTCAGAAACCCAGGGCATGTTTACACCTTGGGAGGGGTCACACTGCAAGCCACTTTGAGTGAAAGAGACCTCAGGGTGCTGGTTGACACGAAAATGAACAACAGTGAGAACTGCAGAAGAACAACGGCAAAGGCAAACAAGACACTGGGCTGCCTAGCCCGGGGAATAACGTCCAGGAGGAGTGAGATGATCCTACCTCTGTACAATGCCTTGGTTAGGCCACATCTTGAGTATTGTGTGCAGTTCTGGAGGCCGCACCTTAAGAAAGACATAGTACTGTTGGGGAGGGTCCAGAGGAGGGCAACCAGGATGATCCAGAGCATGGGGGATAGGACCTATGAGGATAGGCTGAACGCCCTTGGGCTGTATTCACTGGAGGAGAGGAGAGGAGAGATGTGGGGACATAATTGAGGTTTTCAAATATGTGAAAGGAATTAACAGGGGTAGAGCCAAAGAAATGTTCAGGCTAAAGCAAAGGGGCACAACCAGAGGGCACGAATGGAAGCTGGAGGGAGGAACCTATAGGGGAGAACGTAGAAGGCACTACTTCACAGAGAGGGTGGTGGAGCCATGAAATGCATTGCCCAGGAGTCTTGTCAAGCAAGGCACTGTGGAGGGCTTCAAGAGGGGGTGGGACAGATGCATGGGTGTACTGAAACCAAGGTTGACCCTCTCGTGGTCCGGGGAGGGAGCTAGCGTCCAACAGGGGCTGGCTACTGAGCACACAGGAAAGACCGTCGGACCTATTCTGCTGGCTTTTAGTATGTTAGTATGTTAGATAAGGACTGCTTGGCCCACTTAGTCTGCCTATTTTCCCTACCTACTGTAACAGAGTAGAGTCTGCTTGATCTCCAGCGTAGCCCTCCCTTCCATGACCACTAAGGTTCCCTAATGTCTATCCCATGCCGTCTTGAATCCTGCTACAGTTTTTGGCCCCACCACCTCCACTGGAAGGCTGTTCCAGGCATCCACCACTCTTTCTGTGAAGAAGTACTTCCTTACGTTTCCCGTGTCTACCCCCTCCAACTTCATAGCATATCCCCTTGTTCTTGAGTAATTTTTTTTCTGAAAAATAATTCCCTGTTGCACCTTATTTATACCAGTGAGGTATTTGAAAGTCTCTATCATATTTCCTCTTTCCCTCCTTTCCTCCAGAGTATACATATTGAAGTTCTTTAGTCTCTCCTCATAGGGTCTCTGGTGCAGACCATGCACCATTTTAGTTGCCCTCCTCTGGGCCACCTCTACTCTGTCTATGTCCTTCCGGAGATGTGGTCTCCAGAACTGGACACAGTACTCTAGGTGAGGTCTCACCAATGATTTATACAGCAGTATCACTACCTCCCTCTTTCTGCTGGTGATACCCCTCCCTATGCACTCTAGCATCCCAGTGGTTCTCCATATAGCCTTGTCACACTGTTTGGCCATCTTTAGGTCATCAGATATGATTACCCCGTCTCTTTTCTGTGTGGCGGTCGTCAGTACCACTCCCCCCATCTTGTACTCCGCCCCCGGTTTTTTATGCCCTAAAGTGCATGATTTTGCACTTCTTCACATTGAAACTTAGTTGCCACATTCTTGACCACTCCATAAGCGTTTTTAGAGCCCTATTCATTTTTTCCACTCCCTCTGGAGTGTCTACCCTATTGCAGATTTTAACGGCATCTGCAAAAAGGTACACCTTCCCTTCTATCCCCTCTGCAATGTCACTAATAAAGACATTAAAGAGGACCAGTCCCAGTACTGATCCTTGTGGCATCCTGCTGGTCACCCTACCTTCCTCAGAGTGAATTCTGTTTATCACCACCCTCTTACGCCTTTCCCCCAAACAATTCCTTATTCAGTTTACCACTTTTGGACCCACTTCCAGGCTGCCCACTTTGTTTACTAGTCTCCTATGTGGAAAGGTGTCGAAGGCCTTACTGAAATCTCGGTAGGTCATGTAACGTGATAACCATCTACTAGTTATGTGCATATGGTTTTGATATACTGTATATATATGTTTTAGACTTCTGCTTAGGAAACAGGCCAAGCAGCAAAGCATCATGGAACATGGGATTTAAAAGAAAAGAAAAAAATGGTCTGCCTCCTCACTATTCGAGTGAATAAACTAATTAAAAGCTTCCTTTTGACACCTACCTCTCAAAGCCTGTGTTAGCTGCTGTAACAGGTTGTAAACCAGCCCCTGCTTTGAACCTAGGAAACTGGTCATAAAAGACTGCATTTTACGACATCAGGAGGTAAGCCAATTCTGACAGATACCTGTGGAAATCCTCACAGCTAAGAGAGGTGCTTTTCAGGATGTTCTTCTGAAGAGCAAAGGGGTAATTATGTCCTGTTATAATTCATGCAATGCTGCTCACTAATTAGGAAGAATATATATATACATATTTTTTTTTTATTGGAATGTTTAGCAGTGTGCAGGGCATGTGACTAATTCAGTATGCAGGAATGAGAGTGACCTCACAGCCAGCATCACCACAGAGCTGTGACCTCACAAGCTGGGTGGGACCCTTTTCCTCCCTGATATTGTCAGGTTGCTGAGGGAACACTGCATACTTGTGTTTGGACTTTCAAGAGACACTTGTGTTCTGGACTCTTAAGAAGCACTTGTATCAAAATTAGGTAATTCAGTACCACTATTTACCAACTGAAACTGGGGTAGAATTAGTTACTCAGTATAAGGTGGTTTGTTCAAAATTGTCCATTTATTTTTATGACTGTACCATAAATGTTATATGTAGCTATACCAAGTCAAAATTTATATTGTAATTTTAAGAAGAAATGTATCTCTTGTTAGAAAGAGGCCATCATAAGGATTACAAATCATTTTAAATTTTTAAAATCGGAGTTACGGTTGCTAAAATATCAGAGTTTTAATATTGTAAAAAAGTGCTAATTTTCGGATCAGCAGCCTATTAAAATGCATAAGGAAAAAGATACCCAGAAAAGTCTAAAACTGAAGTCAATTTTTTTGGTTTTCTTCATAAAGTATGCATAACTACTTATTAAAGATTCGTAATGATTTGAAACTTGGAATATTTATGTATTTTAGTACCATGAATTCATTGGTTGCATTAATTTTACTGTCAAAATTAATTTTGATAGATAAAATTAACTCTTAAATAGCTAAGTTGGTGTCTAAACCATTTAGATTAATGTTTTACACATTATTTTTGATGTTTATAGAGAAATTGATGCAGCCAAATTAACAGCATATGTTACTAAATGAATATATTTAATATTATTTTTGTTGTATGACTTCAGTTTGTATTTTTTAATTTGAGGTGGCCTTTTTTAAATTCAGTATGGCCGCCACATTGTGATAACCAATAATATAACTTAAGAGATATCAAGTTATATCATACGAAAACTAAATTCAAGTTCGACTACCTAATGTAAAAATCATTGAATACTCGCAATAGTAATTTTTGGGACTGATGGTGGCCATTTTGAATTCCAAGATGGCTGCTATACCCTGCTGCTAAATTAATGTTTAGACCCAAGTGTATATCATCTGAAATCTCAAGTGAAAAATAGTCAATGTTAATAACTGGATTGCAACAACTAATAATTTCGAACTGGTGGCGGCCATTTTTAATTCCAAGATGGCGACCATGCTATACCAGGGATAAAAAATATTGAACTATAAAGTGACATATATCATTTGAAAGCTAAAATTAAGCTCTATTCAATTCAGTTATTTAAAACACATAACAGATGGTTAAAAAATTAGCCCTTCCTCCAAAATAAAAAAAAAAACTGAGCTAAAAACCTCTACTTCCTGAAACAGGTAGTGTGGATAAAAATTGGCATACAGTGAAATTAATTAACTATTACAGTAGGTACAGTCAGCTTATGTCTGAAGTTTTTTTGGCAGTGTGTGATAAACTAGTATTATAAATAATAATGTAATGACTATGGCAAGCAATGGTATATCTGTATGTATGGCTTGAGTAGCCCTCTCCCTGGCAGATGATTTGACATTACCATTATTAGGTACTGCACAGGCAGCTTGGCATCTGATTCTGAATTCTGATCCATATAATCAGCATAAATTTTATCTCAGGGAGCTGCCAAGTTGCTCAGTCAGTGTGTCAGAGTAATGTGGCACAACAAATTAATGGAATCTTGCTGCCTAGTCAGAGAGATCATTTCATCCTGCAAGATGAGACAGAGCTGGTCCAGTCATTAACCGTTTTATTGAACATCATCAGGAACATATTATTTGGTAAACAAAAAAACTTCATAAAAACTAATGGCTGACTGTTTTTTAACTGTAATACCTGTTTTATGCACACTAGCTCTTTCATTTGCCCACTTGATCTGGTGAGTGAAATATTTTAATTACTACTAGTGTAGGGTAGTGTATTTATAATTATTTAAATACATTAGCCTGATGCCAACTTTAAAGTAGTCTTTTGTCCTTTCATGTTTTGGTGGCATGTGTTTTATTTGCAATTGTTCATTTAGTTCTCTGCTGCCAAATGGTAATTTTTAAAAATAAGCCTGTAATTTAAGGAAATATTTTTTTCCTCATCAGAGATTAATGAATTCAATTATTTATTACTTAAGATTTTTTTAAACTGCTCAGTCAGAAAGAAGTACATAAATTTGTCTGTGCGCAGATTATGTCAGTAGTAGTACCATCATTCCTGTCTGGGAAAAAACCGGAAAACTCAGATTAAAGTACTGTATAAATAATACAATCATGGATGGTGTGTGAGATTGAAAATCCTGTGCTCATGGTCAAACAATCATGTCACATGACCGCGTCACGTGTGCAAATCCTGCGTAACCCACCGTTGAGGAATGGCATTTGATTGAAATTTAGATTAAAATATTTTACATTTATTGATTTAATTATGTTATTAATATGGGTCAATTGTCAGTCAATGTAGCAGTAAAGAATGCACTCTGGGATGTGACTATTACTTACTGGGTGAGTTACCCACTTCTCGTCAAGCAACTCGACTGCCCCTTGTGCTGTGACACACCACATCATTTGACATTAGGCTTGGTTAAAATAAAATTGCAAAAAAAAAGAAACACACCCTGTTCACCGTATTTTATTCATGCTTAATTGTTTAAAAAATAATTGCAGAATAACAAGGGGTGAAAAACAAGTAGTTTTCACAAGCAGACATCACAATATAATTTTATAACATCCTTAACCAGCTTAATAATCTGTAATGGAGGTTGCTATATAGTCGTCTACTCCTCTGTCTTGTCTGTCACCCAACCCATCCTCTGCCCAACCTGAGTGTCATACTAGATTATAGATATAATTTTATTAATCCCTTGGAAATAACCAGATTCTCTGTTCTTTCTTCAATTCCATTAAACAACTTTGACGACAGATAAGGACCACTTGGCCCACCACTGTCTGCCCATTTTTCTACCTACTGGATAATCTGCAGCATAGATTATGGGCACCACCTCTGAGAACCACGTGTAATTTTATTATAAATGTGCCATACACTGACATATCCCACAATGTTGTGGTGTTTCTTTTGCCTCATCCGACCATAGGGGGCTTCATTCTCTTGTGATGAGAGATCTGGTGTGATGAAGAACACATTCTTAGTAGCACAGTTCATGGCCAGTACCTTCCCACTTGAGCTTCTGCAACATTCTCTCACCATTCCAACCCAGTCAGAAATAGAGGCAGATGCTTTTCTGGTCGGTGGATGCAGGTAGGTAGACCAGCTTTCTTGATTTGTTGCTGTGTCCAGATACTCCTCAGTACACATCCTCTGTCTGCTTTGATGAACTTCCACTTGTTGGGTCTGATGACTGTTTTTAATACGCAGAGTCAACACCGAAGCCTTCCCTCAGTCTTGATCTTGGCTTTGATCAATCCCTTGCTTCGTATTCTTCTTTCTCAATAACACCATCACTATTTCATTATTTTGTTTTTTAGGCAGTCAGCGTTTGTCATGTTACTTACTGCAGACATCACACTGACTGCACATACTGTTGTATTGAAGAAATGGTAGTAAGACTGCTTTTCTGGCAGATACAGCCACAGGCTGGTGGGAGGTATTGTTGCTGGGTCCTGATGTTAATCACAGTTGTTCTCTACTCATTTTGTAAGATTCCACTGCCAAAGTAAATATTTTTGTTTAATACAAACCGAGCTATACAGATCCCACACCGTCGTCTTTCCTTAGCATCACCATGATGGTTTCGGCCATTCACCCTATGCCGCTGCACATCTTGGCCCAGATATTCAAACTGCGCCAGTCTGAGGCGCAAGCCCCTGCGCTGCTCAAAATAGTTGCGCAGAGGGTGGAGCCGGTGATATTCAAAGCGAGTTGCGCTGTTGAGCAACCTTTGAATATCGCCTCGAAATACAGCACTTACAAGATGATGTAGTGGAACTGCGCGCACTGCAAGTTGCCAGAGTTGAGCATTCAACTGGCGTGTGGCGCAGTACCATTGCGCGCAAATCTCCGATATTCAAAAGGTGACATGCAAATGGGGCCATAATTTATGCAAGGCGCAGGGGGGCCATTTGCATCTCTTTATGGCCCCATTTGCATGCCTTTCCATGTAGATGCGCCGATCCGAGGACTTGCTCCTGGCCACCCTGCCAGGCAGCAGCCCGTCGGGGACCGGCACACACTGCAGCCGATCGCGGGCATCACAGTTACATGCCCCCCACCTCCACAGCCCGATCGCGGGCAGAACACATACATGTCGCCCCCACACCTCCCACAGCCCGATCGCGGGCAGAACACATACATGTCGCCCCACACCTCCCACAGCCCGATCGCGGGCAGAACCTGTATAGACCCCCAGTGCCCGATCGCGGGCAGAACCTGTATAAACCCCCAGTGCCCGATCGCGGGCAGAACCTGTATAAACCCCCAGTGCCCGATCGCGGGCAGAACCTGTATAAACCCCCAGTGCCCGATGCGGGCAGAATGTCTCCCTCCCCCAACCCGAATAACTCCCTGGTGGTCAGTGGACGAAAAGCCCGATCGCGGGCAGAATGTCACAAGCAGAACCCCCAAACATCTCACAGGTGTCAGTGTCCCCCCACCCACCCACGAAGCCCTCCACCCGCTCCCCGCGGCCCGGCGGCGACAGCATCCACCGCCTGCCGCCCGCCGCCCGCCGACTGACTGTCGGTAGGGCTGCGCCCGTGGTGCAGAGCTACAGCCGATGGGCATGCGGCCCACACCGTACATGACAGTCCAGATTTAGCAGAATGATCGTTCACAAATCTGGACTGTCATGCTCTGATATCGTTCTGCGCCCATGTACGGTAGGCTGCACGCCCATTGGCTGTAGCCTGCACCACTGGGCGGCAGCCCACCGGACAGTCAGTCGGCGGGCGGCGGGCGGCAGGCGGTGGATGCTGTCGCCCGCCGCCGCGGGGAGCGGGTGGAGGGGCTTCGTGGTGGTGGGGGACACTAGACACCAGGGAGATGTTTGGGGGTTCTGCTATGACATTCTGCCCGCGATCGGGCTTTACGTGTCCACTGGACCACCAGGGAGTTATTCGGGTTAGGGGAGGGTTACATTCTGCCCGCGATCGGGCACTGGGGAGGTTTATCAGGTTCTGCCCGCGATCGGGCACTGGGGAGGTTTAGACAGGTTCTGCCCGCGACCGGGCTGTGGGATGTGTGTGGGGGGACATGTACGTGTACTGCCCGCGATCGGGCTGGTGGGGGCACAGGAGCGAGTTGGGGCCAGCCAGGGTGGCAGCTGCTGTGTTGCGCCTCTGCAATGTAGCAGCTCACCTGTGGTGGCCTCGCTTTAAGCTTTTTGGCTCAAGCTGTGCGGGAAGCAGTTGTTGCGCATGTACAACTCTGCTAACCCGACTGAATATCGGGTTGCGCAGGTTATGCATGGATCCTCCCCCTCCTGTTGAGCATGCATTCATTTGCATTGCTCTCTTGCGCAACCTGGTGCCAGTGGCGTAACTGCCTCCTGCTGAATATCGCAGAATGGCACATTTTGGACTTGCGCATGGCGCAACCCTGTTGCGCATGGCGCAACCCTTTTGAATATCTGGGCCCTTGTCTGTAATATTGGTCTTTGGTGTGTCCTGACTCTTCCTCTATTGCCATCTTCAAGATTTGACACTACATGTTGGTGTCACTGACTAAACTTAAGGTTTTCTTGTAAAAAGGCAAATTAACAAATTGGACTCAGAGCAAACACTGCATATTTATCCCATTCCCAACCACAGTTGTGGTCACTGATGTGCAATCCAGCTTGCATAAACAATGGTGTTATTATTCTTTCTGTCTATTTGTGGTACTGGTAGCCTGCAGCAAATGTTTAGAAGAAGTAGTTGTTTGTATTAAGAACAACACGGTGATGAACAGAAAATGAAACACGGTCTATACTCCAATGGTAATGTCATGTGTGATATTCTCTATGGACTTGCTAGCTAGCTGTCATGAAGACGGTAGGCGAAGTGGGTGACTGCAGGTACTATACCATTTTGACTGTTACCTCCCTGTGTCCCCCTGTCTACTCCATCTTAGTTTGACACATGAAACTCTTCTGATTTTGCTTATCATTTTGGGGAGCACTTCCTGCTCTCGAATGCAATAATAGCTGGTTGGATCAAGTCTGATGAACTATTGCTGTCCACTCTTGAGAGTTCTGCATGCAGTTTCTCCAGTGAAGGTACCAGATTTGTCACCCTAGCTGGACTTTCAGGCTGGCATTGGCTTGTGGCGCCACATTTTGTCATGACGTAGAGTGTAGTGTTAAAAATTTAAATATGATTATTGTCTTGTACGAGTAGCCATTTTTAGTGGAATTCTCTCTTTTTTTTTATGATCCTGTTGCAGTATCGGTCCAGTGCCTACAGTTCTGCTGCTGTCTTTGTTAGACCTTTTCATGCAGCCCATCTTTCTAGTTCTTCATTAAAATGCCTTATTTTTTATTTCTCAGCCATATCAATAATAAATGTGGCATTACCATGTCTGCACTGAGTCAGAATGATTATTTATTGATCTTTGTATGCCTTGAGTTTCTCTGAAATGTCATTGCCTGGCTTGACTTACCCAGGTAACAGATCTTCACAGGCAATAAATAATTGTTGTGTGATAATAATAAATACCTACTGTCCCTCTTTCGAGTGGTCTGTTGGTTAACTGTGATCCGCAGCTTATCAGTTAGGTCAGAAAACGGGCAGTCTCATGGGCCAAGTGGTACTTATTAAATGGTCATAGCAAAATAGGAGAACTGATTGGCTAGAAAATCTGTGCTATATGTACATTACACATTGAAAAAAAAAAGACAGGAAAAAAAATCAAGACAAATGCCCCTAAATACTCAATCAAACCCACAATTGTCCAAGCAATAGTAAGGTGCAAAAGAAAGGTGTGGGTTATTCAGGGTATAACTATAGTATATGTTATTATATATACAATGGCAGGAAAGAATGCTAGCCTCCTGCTCAGTCTGTGACTGGACCTGAGATGTTTATCCCAGTACAACATCATGTGTCTAGTCTCAGCACTGTGAACCTCCTGATTGATTGCACTGCATTTGATTTATTTGTTTAGCTTTCCCTTTAATTTATATTAAGAAACAAAAATATTATTACTAATATGTTCTCCAGTGTGAGTGTGTGTATGTGTATGTGCGTGTGTGTGTGTGTGTGTGTGTGTGTTCTGGATGTCAAAGATGCCCCCTTTTCTTTTAACCCCCCCTTCCTTAAGCCTGTTTTCAGGAGCTAGCAACCCTTCTTGTTTTTTTTTTTTTAAGTCTGTTGCGCAACAGCATTAATTCTCTCGTTTAGTGTCATAAGCATGGGTATAGACTGGCCACCTACATGTCACGCTTATGCTTTGTAGCTTTATTTCATAGAATTTTTTTTTATTTATTTATTCGCTTCGCTATCTCCTGAAAACAGAGTCCCCCCCCCCCTTCGCGTTATGTGAGTCTCAGGATGGATAATTCTGTAAGTCGTTTTGAATGCTAATGCTCCCGTTTAGAGAGAGAGATTTTATTTGTTAAACTTTATCTCTGTTGGTAGTTTTCTCCCTCCCTCGAACTTGCGCACGTTCGAGGAGGGATTTCTGAGACGGAAATTTAAATTCAGTTAAAATGAAATTCCTTCTGGTGAGCTTACCTCTCGGAGATGCGAGAGGTTAAACATTTCACCCCTCAGCACTAGGACCAAGAAGCCTATTCTCTTCTAGCTTTGTACGCTTTGTTGATAAGTTGCTTTTTGGTCCGTAGTGCTGTTGTGTGGACTTTCATTTTGCGGTGAAAAATAAAACCGCGTTTGCTGTTCGCCTACTGCGGTAGTCAGTATGACGTTTTCAGCGAGTATTGCAACCCGCATTTTTTCCTATACAATAAAAGAATTTCATTAGAGAAGTTAGGCACAGTTCATGTTGGAGATAGGAATATTTAGAAACGTTTTCATTCTGGTAAACGAATAAGTGTTAGTCGAATAATTTAAATGTTAGGGGGATGAAATGTTACAGAGTACAAAAACTTCAGATAAACAGAGTTAAACTACTACATCTAGCTAAGTCCTTTGGTTATGTTTAAAATATATTTTTATTTTTTTTCTTACTTGAACTATTTCATTTCTCCTCTCCCTCCTTCCTGCTTCTTCTTTTTGCTTCCTTCTGTCTAAGAGCCGGCCGGCCCTTTTGTGTTAATATTTATAATGTATTCTAGGTGGGAGGAGTTTATACTGTGAAACTAGTTTTTTCTGTTATAAAAATAGTGTTTAGGGTGATGGGTATGATTTCATAAAACACCTGAATAGATTTGTTGTATGTTAAAATAAATGTAAACTAGTTTAAATAAAAAGTATATTCTCTGTTAAAAAGATAGGGGCTTCAGGTCACATGATCATTCCTCCCTATAAAATAGGCTCAAATGTTAATGGAAGTCAGTCTTGTGATGGTCTTCTAGACAGTGACACTGCTCTAGCTGCCTTCTAGAGCTCTATCTATGGGGATTCTTGGACTTTGTTTTCATTTTAGTTTATTTTATTCGTTTGAATTTTGCTGTAATGTGAGCCTGTATTGGATTACTTTAAATAAATACTTGGACATCTGAGTTCCACTCCAACACTTCTGGAGTTGTGTTTTGCCTTCTATCCCAACACTTCCACACTGGACTTATGTCAAGCATCTGTTATTTGGACGCACTCTGCTTGCGGCATTGTGCTAAACCAACTTAGCTGTGACGTTATCCCAGCACAACACACCCTTGAGGGCATGATTCCTGCTTAATTATGCTAAACCTAGTAGTGATGTGTAAATGAGGCGCTAAGTAAATCAACAGGACAAGAATTATGTAAATAACCCAACTCACACCCTGTGGAGCCGTATTGTGATTACTGCAATGGAAGCTAAATTATAGATTTTAAATGTATTAAATAATGTTTCTTTAAGAAATGCCATTCCTTAGTGAAGTCATGGGTTACGCAGGATTTAATCAGTCACGTGACATGCTTCGACCACTAGTGACTGTGTGTACACTGGATTTTCACACACCCGTCCATAGTAATTAATATAAAATTGTCTATTCGATAGCACTCCAGACAAATCAGTGTGCTCCTTTCTTCTGGTTAAAAAGTCAGTTTTAGTCAGTGAAAACTAACCATCAAAAAAGGGTAGACAATTCAATTAGTATTCACTTTTTTTGACTAACAAAGGCCCCCACAAAAGATTTGCATAAATGAAATATGCAATGGAGAACTCGTGCATAAACGATTTATCTGCACTTGAGTAGTTTGACCTTGGATTTTTGGACATCTCACTAGTGGCTTGCACCACTCGTGAGGTTACCCGAGGGCAAACTGCTGTTGTGCAGATAAATCATTTATTACACATGCTTCCATTGCATATCCCTTATACGTTATATATATATATATATATATATATATACACAGATCATACACACACATGCGCAGTAGCAATACAATTGTATACACGCACTCACCCTTGACATGCTATAATATTTCTATCTACTTCCACCCACTTCATTATTTTTACTTCCCCACTGCTCCTTTCTATATTTTCTGTATATTAATTTTTTTTAAATACATCCACCCTTGTCATATAAATATGAATTATACAGCATTAACCTCTTCAGTCTTTTTAAGTACCCCCTCTCCAGTTTATTGGTAGTAATGTCATTTATGTGCTATGCCCAGTTGTATTTCACTCACCAGAACATTTTAGCTCAGTATTTTTTTTTTTTGTTTGCAGCTTTGGTATTTTACAGATAGATAGAACACTAGGACCAAACAGCAGAATGCATACTGTGGCATAGCTAGTATTTATTTAGGCTGCATTTTTTTTTATTATTTAACAATTGAGTGCAAAAAGCAGTCACAGTTGGTGCCATGGCTGTACTAAGAGCATCTCTTCATTCACAGCATATGTGATTAAGAAAACATGATACTTACCCTCATTTCCCTTTCTGTCTGTGCTGGGATGTGGCACTCATCAAGCCCTTATCTGGCCCAATTGATTACAGACTACAGGATTGCTTTATAATTTGTGTGGACAGTAATGGAACTTGTTGTTTTCCTCATATTGCCTGTACTCGAATTTGTAATCTTTTTCTTCTGGGACCCAACTTGTATGAGAACCGTGATCCCAATCTGATGTATTTTTTTTCATCCGGGACTCGACCTGTGAACCAAGATCCAACATTGTCAGTATTGCTTGTAGATCGGGTGAATTTGGTGGAATGGGAAGCCTTGTGCTAATCCGTGCTGGGAATGCAACACTCTGCAAAGCTTTATCTAGCACCGCTGATTGCTGACTACAGGATTGTTTTCTTTGCATGCACTGTATAGCACTCATTTCCCTCGTATTGGCTTAGTTGAAGTTGAGACTTTGTCTTCAGGGTCCCGACTTGTATGAGAACCGTGATCCCACTCTGCTGTTTCCGTCATCCTCGTGGTGTCATGATTTGAGAAGGTGTATTTTTTTTCGTCCATGACCCGACCTGTGTGTGAACCAAGATACAACGATGTCGGTATTGCTTGTACATCGGCTGAATTGGTGGAATGGGAATCCTTGTGCTGATCCATGCTGGGATGCAACACTCGGCTAACCTCTATCTAGCACTGCTGATCGCTGACTACAGGATTGTTTTCTTTGCGTGCACTGTATAGCACTCATTTCCTTCATATTGGCTTAGTTGAAGTTGAGACTTTGTCTTCAGGGTCCTGACTTGTATGAGAACCATGATCCCACTCTGCTGTTTCTGTCGTCCTCGTGGTGTCATGATTTGAGAAGGTGTATTTTTTTTTGTCCATGACCCGACCTGTGTGTGAACCAAGATCCAATGATGTCGGTATTGCTTGTACATTGGCTGAATTGGTGGAATGGTAAGCCTTGTGCTGATCCGTGCTGGGATGCAACACTCGGCTAACCTCTATCTAGCACCGCTGATCACTAACTACAGGATTGTTTTCTTTGCGTGCACTGTAATACATAGCACTCATTTCCTCGTATTGGCTTAGTTGAAGTTGAGACTTTGTCTTCAGGGACCCGACTTGTATGAGACCCGTGATCCCACTCTGCTGTTTCCGTCATCCTTGTGCTGTCATGATTTGAGAAGGTGCATTTTTTCCATCCATGACCCAACCTGTGTGTGAACTAAGATCCAACGATGTTGGTATTGCTTGTACATCGGCTGAATTGTTGGAATGGGAAGCCTTGTGCTGATCCGTGCTGGGATGCAACACTCATAGAAACATAGAAACATAGAAGTTGACGGCAGATAAGGACCTCAAGGCCCATCCAGTCTGCCCATTTCTTTTTCTACCTTATAAATGTGCCATCGGCCTTTGCTCTGTCAGTGACCTATCTATTCATAGTCATTTGTATTGCTCCCTTATGCCTATCCCATGCCTGTTTGAAGCCCTGCACTGTATTCATAGCCACCACTTCTTGTGGTAAGCCATTCCATGCATCTACCACCCTTTCTGTGAAAAAGAATTTCTCACATTCCCCTTAATCGGCCTCCCTCTAATCTCTCATGCTGTGTCCTCTTGTCCTGCTATTTTTCTTATATTTAAACATGTTAGACTCTTTCACCTTGTTTATGCCCTTAAGGTGTTTAAATGTCTCGATCATATCACCCTCTCCCTCCTTTGCTCAAGGGTATACATATTGAGCTCCATTAATCTGTCCTCATATGTCTTCTGATGCAGTCCCTGCACCATTTTTGGTTGCCCTTCTCTGGACTGCCTCAATTTGGTTAATGTCCTTGTGAAGGTGTGGCTTCCAATACTGCACGCAGTACTCCAGATGGGGCCTAACCAATGTCTTGTACAGAGGGGATTATTTACCTCCCTCTACGACTTCAGATACCCTACTAATACACCCTAACACCCCCTAGCCTTACCTACTGCTTTAGGAGGTCTGCTTGATGATTTTAGGTCATCAGTGATGATGATGCCCAAGTCTCTTTCTTCCTTTGTGACTGCTAGCAACTCCCTCCCAGCCTATAAGTGGCTTCAGGGTTTCTCTTCCCTATGTGCATGATTTTGCACTTCTTTGCATTAAATCCCAGTTGCCACTCTTCTGACCATTCTGCTAGTTTATCCAGATCTCTTCTCATTCTGCCCACCCCATCTGGATCATCTACTCTGTTGCAGATCTTGGTGTCATCTGCAAACAGACAAGCCTTACCCTCTAGTCCATCTGCGAGGTCACTAATGAAGATGTTGAATAGGACTGGCCCCAGGACTGATCCCTGAGGTACCCCACTTGTGACTTGCATCTCTTCTGACTGTATACCATTTACCACCACTCTCTGTTTTCTGCCAGTCAACCAGTTGCCACCCAGTTGACCAACTTCTGACCCACCCCGAGCCTACCTAGCTTATTTATCAATCTTCTATGTGGAACAGTGTCAAAAGCTTTGCTGAAGTCAAGGTAGGCGACATCAACTGCTCCCCCTTGGTCCACCACTCTGGTTACCCAGTCAAAGAAATCTATGAGATTAGTTTGACAGGACCTTCCTTTTGTAAACCCATGCTGTCTTGGATCCTGTGCCCCTATGGATTCCAGGTGTTGCACTATCTTCCTTACAGAGTGCCTCATAATCTTGCCCACTACTGAGGTAAGACTGACCGTCTGTAGTTCCCCGCCTCCTCCTGCTACCACTCTTGTGGAGTGGGATCACATGAGCCCTTCTCCAGTCTTCTGGGACCTCTCCTGTGCTCAGAGACTCACTAAACAATTCTGCTAATGGCTCTGCTAGTTCCTCCTTTAGCTCCTTAAGTACCCTGGGATGTATGCCATCAGGTCCCATTGCCTTATCCACCCTGAGCTTAGCAAGCTCTTGTAGGACCCTTTCTTTTGTGAAGGGAGTAGTGCTCACCTCCCTCCCCCCTGTGTCCATGATGCTGAGCTGTGGGCCCTGCCCTACCTTCTCTTCAGTAAATACTGAGCAAAGTATCTATTTAGGATAGATGCCTTTACAGGGTCCTCCTCCTCATGCTCCCTTTTCTCCATTAAGCTTGTAATACCCCTCTGGACTTTCTCCTTTCACTAATGTATCTATAGAAAGTCTTGTCACCTTCTTTACTGTTCGTGCTAGTGTTTCCTCAGTTTGGGACTTTGCCTGCCTTACTGCCTTACCTGCTTCCCTTAGGCAGTTTGGTATGCCTCCTATCTTCATCCCGCTGTGTTCCTTATATTTTCTGAAGGCCAGCCTTTTGGCTCTGACCTTTCTGCTACTGTATTTGAGAACCAAAGTGGTTTCCTTCTTCTTTTGCACTTCCTTTCTGTCTAACACAATGGGATGTTGCTTCAATATTGTATCCTTATGCTTGCCCACTTTGCCTGTACCTCCTCACCTGTGTTTCTTTTTGCCAGGGCTAGCTTAACTCTGTTGGCCATCTTATCAAAGTCAGCTCCTCTGAAGTCCCATATTTTTGCTTTGGAATGGATGATTTAGATGTAGTAGCCAAATTGAACCATACCATGATGGTCACTGGCCCCAGGTGACCTTCTACCTGGAGATCTGTGATCCCTTCTTTGTTAGTCAGTACTAGATCTAGGATAGCCCTGTCTCTTGTGGGTTGCTGTACCAGTTGTTTGAGGCCCTCCTGCAGGAATCCACTATGAGTCTAGTTCTGGCAGATGTTCCTGCTGTATTGACCAATCTGTATCTGGCATGTTGAAGTCTCCCATTATCAGAACCTCCCTTTAGCTGTCATGTTTTGTATATCTTCTAACAGTAATGTGTCTATGTCCTCCCTCTGGTCTGGGGGCCTGTAGACAACCCCAGTTCTTATGGCTGTCCCATTTCCTGTTTCCAGGGTGACCCACAGTTCTTCTGGCTCCTTATGTGTATTCTGAATTCTGTAGTTTTGATATTTTCATTAACATACAGGGCCAATTCTCCCCCCTTTTTGCACCCTCGGTCTCTTCTGAACAATACATAGCCAGGTACTGAAGTCTCCTAAGTGTGGTTACTGGTAAACCACGCCTCACTAATTGCTACTATGTCCAGTTTAGCTCTGACATAATTGCCTGCAGGTCTGGGATCTTATTTCCCAGGCTGTGAGCATTGTGTACATGATTTTCCATTGGCCAGATTTTGGTGTGTTAGTTGTTGGGTGAAGTTTGGCATTACCCTGTGCATCGTATGGGGAGACAAACCTTTTTCTTACCTGGTGATGCAAATGAATGGCAAACACGCTGAATTCCTGTTTGACCACTAGCTGAGGGGAGGGTGTTCCTCCCATTTGACTATGGGATGCTGCACCCTCTCCCATTTGCTAGTTTAAATATTCTGCAAAGACGTCCAAACTTGCCCTAATGCACTGACTTCTTTAGTCAGATGCAGTCCATCAAATTTGAAGAACTTTCGCTCCCAGAACTGTTGCCAGTTCCCTACAAATCTGTGTCCTTTTTCCTGGCACCAGTCCTTGAGCCACGTGTTTAGCTCCCCTATCTCCCCTTCTCTGACCTTCCGTCCATCTGCTCCCTTCTCCCAGACTGGCAGGATCTCAGAGAAGGAGATGCCGGACGAAATAGATGATAGTTTGTCACCCAGCCTAGTCAGGTGTTCCTTGGTCTCCACAACTGACCGGCTGGCGAGATCATTAGTCCCTATGTGTACTAGGACATCAATGTTTTCTCCTGCTTTGTGAACAATTTTAGCAATGCGGTCAGTGTCTCTCCATGCTGATGTACCTGGGAGACATCTGACCATCACCCCTGGCTGGAGATGGGTATCAACTCCCCGAATCATGGAGTCTCCTATGATCAGAAGTTTTTTGGATTTCCTTTGTGCTTGTTTAGTTTTGGTTCCTGATTTGGGTGAGTATTGTTGTGCTAGCTCCTGTGCCACAGTGTCCTGCTCTGCAGTGTCTTCTGCCTCGGCTAACCTCTATCTAGTACCGCTGATCGCTGACTACAGGATCGTTTTCTTTGCATGCACTGTATAACACTCGTTTCCCTCATATTGGCTTAGTTGAAGTTGAGACTTTGTCTTCAGGGACCCGACTTGTATGAGAACCGTGATCCCACTCTGCTGTTTCCGTCATCCTCGTGGTGTCATGATTTGAGAAGGTGTATTTTTTTTCATCCATGACCTGACCTGTGTGGGAACCAAGATCCAATGATGTCGGTATTGCTTGTACATCTTCAGGGACCTGACTTGTATGAGGACTCGTTTCCCTCATATTGGCTTACAGAAAGCAAGAAACTCTTTGAAACAACTAGTACCAAACAACACGGGTACTCCATAATTCTGGTAAATGGTTTTATTTATACCTCCGACCATACTTCCCTTATGAAATCCAAATACATTTGTTCAATGCAAGCTGAATCCGGCAAATTAAAAAGTCTTCATCCACTAGTTGGTAACAGTCCTGCGAAGATAAATACTCATTTTATTTCTGCTATATCTGGAACTGTTGGACGCTTGTATTGACCATCTAGTGATGTTGGATGGAAGAATTCTACGGTGGCAACAGTAGTAGCTATCGATGTTATGCTTCCAGGGTACCACCCATTTTCGTAGGCCACTACAATCCAGTCATTCACAGTAACATTTTTCCCACTTGGTACTAGGTTAGATGATTCCGCCACTTCCAAATCTGAGAAATCACTGGGTTCTTCATTGTCACTTTCATCTGATGTTTCATTATTTACGATGTTCTGCTTTCCAGTCAGTGCTGTCTTTTCCTTTTTCTTCTTTGGTTGATCTTCGACATCAATTGAAGTTCCTTCACCACTCTCCCTCTGCTTGTTTTAATTCCTTTTGGAGCTTTCTTTCTTTCTTTCTTCTCTTCTCCTCTTCCTTTCTTGTTTGGCTTTTAGGTTATGTTCCAGTGCACTTCTTGTTTTCCTTTCAAATTCTCTGTGACTCCTCCTGAGTTGCCTTCCATTTCTGCGTGCTCTGATGAAGATGCTTTGCTTTTCAGCAAAGGTTTTACTTTCAATCCAAGTCTGTAGATCCTCACGGTTTGATTTGAGTATTTTATTTATTTATTCATATATCGGATTTACAAACCTTTGAGTCAGAGACTCATTTACAAAGGCACCTCGTCGCAGGGTGTAGCAGTATGGATGTGTAGAATGAAGAGTAGCATGCCTCCTCCGTTGCTGACTGGCATCCAGTGATCCAAAGTCCCATTCACAGGTCAGATTTGTAAGTGTCGCTCCAGCCACAGCTTTCAATGCATCTTCTTCCACATCATAGCTAAACTTTCCAGTAAGGAAGTCTTCCAGTTGCCTGTCACAGCATAATTTCATTCCTCTGAGGATGGCTGCTGTACACTTAGTAAAAAGTTGTCATCACTTGAGAGAATAGCGAGCGGATCTTCTAGCCAGGTCTCAATCTGTGCATACATTTTTTTAATGTAATGATGCAGTTTCAGGTAGTTGCATGTTCCGCTGATCATTGCTTCCCAGTACGGCCCAGTTATTTTGAAGTAGATGGCTGCCAGACTGTGCACCATGGCTACCACTTTGTTGTCTTGCAAGTCCAGAAGTACCGATTTTATCTTTGAATTATCTGTGTCCAAATGATCAATGAACTTGATGATATCCATTCTGTGATGTAGAATCTATGCCGCTGTTTCAAACAGGCAGTTGAATCTGTTGTCTCTGTAGTTCCCGACTGTCGACTTTATATTGCTGTTCATGGTACAGTAACTCAGCCACTTTTCTCTTACTCCATTTTTTTCATCTGGTACTGGACCAAGAATTTCTAATGCCATTCTCACAGTCCTTACTGCTGCAACTTCCCTGCAATATTTTATTACTTTATCCCGTCCAAGTAAAATGTTGTTGTCTTCCATTTCTTTTTGAAGAACACTTAGGTTTTCCACTGCATATTTATGGAATCCTAGTAAGACATGGACCATGCAGTGGAATGAATGTAGAACTCGGTGTTGCGATTCATCTCCACATTCCTGTAGCATTTTGTGTCTCCAGATTTGTAGCTGCTGGTTTGACAGTTTTTCATTAGCAGCTCTATCCATCATGATGTATGTTAATTTTCTTATGATGGTATTGATCATGATCTCTCCGCAGTCTGATAACTCTCTTAGTTCTACTTTAGAAGTTTCCATGATGGTTTCCGCAGTTTCACTAGTGATGCATCGGAATCCAAGAGGTAAACTCTTCCGTGTCCAAAGTGATGGTATTGCCTAGTATTTTCTGTTTTTTCCTGGAGGTGCCATCTTTATGAAGTCCCCAGTGATCCGCTTTCTCCAGTTTTTCAGCATACATTGACTTCACGAGAAACTGTCCTTCATCTGTGATATTAACTACAGTTTGTCGATGTGGAAGGTCCCTTTCTGCAAACTCATATTTGAAGATGTGTTTTCCAACCGACGCAATTACCTTATTGACTTCATCCATAGCCACTTCAAGCGATACCAGCTCCAAAACACAAATTCTGACATCCACTGTAAATACTCCTTCAACAATAGTGTCTATCCTGGTTGGGGTGTCAGAATGTATCCAATCAATCTGTTCTTTTAAATTATCAATTTGTTCACGAAGGGTGGCATTTTCATCTATGATTTCTTCAACCTCATTTTCCTTGAAGGGATTCTTAGTAGTCTTCTTCATTGTAGTTTTCCAGTAGCTCTTCATCTTTCTAGCCTTCCGCAGCTTTCGTTGTAGAACACATACAGATTCTTGTAACTGTTGATTATCCTTTTCTAGTTCCTTGATCTTTTGTGTCAGTTCAGCTATCTTTTGATTCTTTCTCTGCTGTCTCTCATGGACATTTCTTGGACGGTACTTTGTTTTCTGTGACTGCAATTTCTCTCTGTACTTTCTCGTCATTGTCTTCAGTTTCTTCAAGTAAGTAACTTGTTTATTTATTTGATGCTGTCGCACATTTTCATTTTTTTGTGCAGCTGTCAAACATACGTGTCTGAGTGTTGAGCTGCTACTGCTAGCTTGGTCTTTGTTCCTGTGGTTTTCACTATTTTGAATGCCAGTTGTGTGTACTTCCTCGGTATCTTCATTCTCTTCTGTGTGCAAGTCACAATCAAAATAGAAATCCGCCTCATCCAAAGAATTCCTTTCTTTATCCTTCCGAAGTCAGTGTAGTTCTTCTCTCTTATTGTGCAGAGCCTCTGTGTTTTTCAATACATCCTCATCAGCGATGACACTGTTATCCGTAGCTTGTTTAATCCACGGAACCCAAATATCTGTGCCAAGTGGCTTGTTGACTCTCTTCTTGTTCAGCACATACCGATATATATCCAGAATCAAACCATTCTTTGGGTTCACAATTACAGGTAAGGTGTTATGTATCAAGTCTTCTTCATGTATGCCAGCTGATTCTGCATATACTCCCAATCCTAGTGGTTTGGAGCGTGTCTTCTGTTTCTTGGCAGGCATGATGTTATATTGTGATTTGATTGGCTGGTCACAGCGAGACTTCCAAAGCAACAGGTAGAATTTCTATGGAATGCAGATGGACAATATTTAGTGTAACTTAACTGTACATTGCAGTAAACAAATCCTATGAATGTACACCTTGCAAGAATAAATTACTGGTATCTGTCATTTGCATAGTGCAATAGAAACAAAAGAGCATGCACTGCTACGTAAGGGATATAATATCAATCCTTAAATATTACTAATAATATACACATATGGTTGGATGAGGATGAAAGACATGATCAAGATAATGTGGCAATGATTACAAAGAATCCACACCAGATTACATGTGCATGGACAGATAGAGTGACGACATGCAGTGAAATAAATGGATGCAGATAGAAAACAAGAGAATGCCGCAGTGAGAGACAGAGAATCGTCACCAGAAGGACATTAGGAAGACTGTCAAGTCTATAGACAGCGGCGTAATTTCACGATCGATTAACTGTGTGTAACAGTATTAACTGTATGTAGGAGAAAAGATCGGACGTGGTCCTGCACACACCGGGCCTTAACTCATGACACAAATCGAAATCATGGCCACAATATTTCTGTATCTTTTTGATGGATCTTCATCCTGTCGGATGGAGCAAAATCGATATCGATATAGCTACCCATATGACAATTACAATACATACAGTGCATTTGTTTATATTTCATCATACATACAAGAAAATTGTTTTACTCACCATAGCCTCCATAATTTCCATTAGCTCCATCATCGGAAGCAATGAATTACATTCACTGCATGATGAATATACTTAACTTACCAATACCAATCTTCATTCCATGTATACTGTATTAATACTGTACCCCCATGCTGTACGATGCTCTTCTCATCCACCTTCATTCAATTCCTCTGCAATCCTGTTGGTTTACAAAGCTACATTTGTAATTATGAGCATAACAATTAAATGAGGGCACAAAGACTGTACTGCTATGTTTGGCATACCTCATAGGAAAGGAGCTATAGCCATCTTCAGGTCCCTGATGAAAATGTCACATCCCCGATCAGTCAGGTGGACTCCATCATGCCGATACAGTTCCGGGTAGCAAGTCCTGATGCTGTTGTGCTTGACCATGCCACCGGGCAATCTTCTCATAAATGTAGACATCTCCACGTTGATCTTCATCCTTGTCTTGTCCATCGCCTTCCAGTTTTCAACCCCACGCCATTGCACTCGCTGGATAATGTATGACCAGATGATGGTTGTTCTCTTCTTGCGGTGTTTGAGTTCGTTGATGTCTGCCTTCATCTTGCGCATAAGTGAGACTGATGTATCCACTCCCAAGTCATTGCCTCCTAAGTGGATAACGATGATGTCTGGATCAGCCTCTTCCGCACTCCTCACGCAACAATGATACCAGCTGACTCAACGCATGCCTCTGCATCCGATCCAACGCACACATGCAGGGCAGCTGTCAAAGGTCAGGACTGGTCCACTGTATCGTGCCTGCTCCCGATGCTCAGCCCAATGTATGAAGGAGTGTCCGCATATCCAAATGGTCTTCATAGTGGACTGCATAGCTATGTAACGAAACAAACATATATTATAGCAACCAGAGCAAGACAACGGGGCAACGATAAGAAAGGAGAATCCACATCACATGGACATGTGCCAGTCCAAGTACTGACAGACAAGAACATATTGATGCAGTGACCTGAATGGAAGCAAAGAAACATGCGGCTATGATGAGAGAAAGACGGAACTCACACCGGAAGGAAGTGAGAACTAGTGGACTGTAGTAACTGGTGATATGCTGCAGCATGAATGGATGTGGACGAAACAACTACGGAAATTTTTAAAAAAGCCTTAAACCTGATTTACCCTTAAAGTATAAGTGCTGTAAACCATGACAGGACATTTATTTATGCATTGTCTAAGTCAAGAGCATAGTATATTGATATAGGCTGCATCAGTGAGCCAAGGCTTATTTCTTCTGGGGAAGAATACCATGATCATGCACCAACTCTTTAATGAAAATTACCTAGCAATTCAGAGAGAAACTTTACTTTGCTAGTGTGTCTACCTTTTAAGCCAGGTTGTACAGTAATGCATACAGTATCATGTCATGGATTTCAGATTGCAGCAGTGCACGCCCTTAATGACAACCCACCCTAATGTCTGTTATTTAAATGGATGCATTCCTGTACAGCGGCAGACAAATTAAGTCCCCCTGTAGAGAAGACCATGCAGTGATTCCTGCAGATGGAGTGCATACGTGTCCACACTCGCTCTTTCAGGAGTGTGCCCCATCTCCGCCCTACATCTACAGTGTTGATGTAGTGTAACCTAGCCTCTGATAGGGGCTGGCCAAGTGCAGACTGGTATCCCCCCTCCACAGAGAGAAGTCCCTGGGATGACTGATCCTTCCCCAGCCCTGTCAACCACCAGCAGCCCATGATCATTCCTGAGCACAGGTTGTCGGTATGGCACACGATAATCCAGCACTTAAGTCCTCAACACCACCAGGACAGCCCATTTAAAACTACTTTTAATGGACTTTCAAACTATGTCAAATTTACGAACATACAAAATTTGCCAGCAGATAAAGGCCTAGAGGTCTATCAAGTCTGCTCGAATGTGCAGCTAGCACCCCTTATTCTGCAGCTGCCCCTCCCTTCCACCCTTCCCCTTCATTAACCCTGCCCCTTGTCCTGTCCCATCCCCTTTTGAAGCAGTCCACTGTTCTACTGCATACCACTTCTGCAGGTAACGCATTCCACCCAGCCACCACCATCTCTGTAAAAATGTGTCTCCTCATCTCCCTCCTGAACCTTCCTCCCTCCAGTCTCATATCATGGCCCCTGGTGGCCCTCTCCTTACTTTGAACAGCCCTCTGTACCCATCTTGTTTATTCCTTTCATGTATTTAAAGGTTTCAATCATGTCACCCTGTCCCTCCTCTCCTCCAGTGAGTACATGTTCAACTCCTTCAACCTCCTCTCGTATGATAAGTCCCCCAGCCCCTTGATCATCTTTGTCGCCCTGCACTGCACCCCCTCCAGTAACTTAATGTCCCTCTTCAGATACGGGCACCAGTACTGCACGCAGTACTCCAGCTGTGGCCTAACTAATGACCTATACAGTGGCAGAATTACCTCCTCCCTCCTCAAGGAGATACCCCTTGCAATACAACCCAGCATTTTGTTGGCCTTTGCAGCTGCCTTCCTACATTGTGCAGAGTTGTTCATTGACCCTGTAATGAGCACACCGGATCCTTCTCCTCCTCTGTCTGGGCTAGCTGCACTCCCCCCAGCTGGTAACTCCTCCTTGGGTTCTTCATCCCAAAATGCAGCACCTTGCACTTTTTGGCATCAAACCCCAGTTGCCAGGTGTCTGACCAGGTTTCAAGCTTTGCCAGATCATCCTGCAACCCCTGCCATCCCCCTAGGTCATCCACCACCACGCCTACCTTGGTATCATCAGCAAACAGACTGATCTTGCTCTTGATGTCCCATGATATGTCTGCAATGAATATCCCAAACAACACTGGTCCCAACACCGAGCCCTGTGGAACACCGCTAGTCACTGCCCTTGGGTATGAGAGCTCCCCACCCACCACCACCACCTGTCTGCCACTATACACAAAATGTATCGTTTTTACATTCATTCTGAACAGTATCCTCGATAATCATGCCTTGCTAGATGAGTCACTTACGGTTAAATCCAGAACAGCTGAGTTAAGTTGCAAAAATATACGAACAGATAAGAAATTACCCTCGGTGGGTAGAAACCAGGTAAATCTTACCTCAGTTGAAATGGTAATGGACAGTGTTTGGTTATTTGTTCACACAGCTGCTCAGTCAATCGATGTCCCTGCAATAGAAAAAAATATTTTTTTGTATAATGATGACATGATAGCAATGGCAAAAAATATTAAATTAAAAACAAATCACCAATCACAACTGTACATACAAGTTACAACTACCATTTTTTTTTTTTTACTCCCTACACTAGGCTTTTTTTTTTTTCTGACTCCGGAACGGTCCCTGAGAGGAAAGGAGCCAGGGAGGATCAGCTTGGATTCGGGTAGTGCGGCACTGGGTTAACATTAGAAGGTGTATGCTAAGCTGGACCATGCAGAGTGCGCAGACCAGCATTGGGGGAGGAGGGGTGATGGTGTGTGTGTGTGTGTGTGTGTGTGTGTGTGTGAAATAAGAAAAGGACAGTCTGACAGGCTTTTATGAAGCAGTGACTGCACTCCAAACTTGCATTTTTGTTCCACAGGCTATCTGGATTTGTTCTCCATGGAGGCTGCCCTCCCCTCCCTTGTCCCGCAAGGGGCTGGTATTAATCCAGGGAGAAAATAAATTTGAAATAGAAAGTTACTCACAATTAACTGTAGCTGCAGTCCGCAGTATCTATGTCCGATGTTCAAATGGATGTAGTACAATGATGAATGATTATGCAGGAATAGGTAAAACAGTATCAGTATTAAGTTATTTTCAATAGAAAATACCTATAAAAGAAAGTGTAAGTTTGTTAGTAAAATGAAATACAAATGCATTAATAAAAATATTACTAGAGAGGAGCAATCAAATGATGTCCATGCATGACACTCACCTTTACTAATGATTCCCCCCCCGTTGTATTTTCAGACTCCTGGTGAACAGCTGGAACTGTAAAATATTTGAAGTTAGACCTCCTTCCCCGGATAATCAGCTGCTGAGGCTGGCTGATTGAGGTACCACTGTCCATGATACTACTACTACTAGACGCATGGAAGGGAATATTTTCGAAGGAAAAGATGGGCAGCAGGGACATTCACTGATTCAGTGAACTGGTACAGTAGAAGGAAATGTAGGACAGTTTGCTTGGAAGAACACATTCTTCCAGTGGAAGTGGTGGGAGTGAAAGCAGTGTGATAGGCTTGAAGTATGCATGCGATAGGCTCGAAAGAATCTTACTTCTTAGATGGGAAGCAGGAGAACAAGCAGAGTTAACATTACATTGCACCGCCATATACTATTTACTAATCTTTTTTTCCACCCTAGGGTCTGCTGTACAAATAAAGTTTTGTTGTTCCCTTGAAATCATGTGTCATTATTTTGTTTCCAGTGAAAGTGTAAGCTACTTTGATTGAAAATGTAGACTGTGTATTGAAATGCTAGGGTGAACGTGGGTGGAGGGGGGGTGTGGCAAAAAAATAAGGTAACTACTTCACCTTTATTGAGACATCAAATAGCTAGTAACAGCAGAGGAGTGGGAAGGGGATAGCAACACCACACGGTCACATTAACGCAATCGATCAGTTAGTCACCGGCCGGGGTAGACGCACACTGCTAATTGGGTGCCCTGACATCAAAAGTCATGCACACAAGTTGTAAGAAAATAATACACACCTGTGGAAAAAATAGATTGTTTCTTACCAATGTTTGTCTGCCTGTCTCTGCCCATCTGCACACCATTATAGTATGGAACAATTTTTTTTCTATTATCATCTGCCAGGCCCATTTCACCACCAACCATCAGCAACAAATGCAAGCATGATCACCATGGCACAGCACAGGCAAAGTGGCACACATTTATTTAGAAAACACTGTTCCAATCTGAGACACTAGACAGCATGCATACCCGACCCACCCACTTCCAACCATCGCCTAGACCACAGCAGTTTTTTTTTCAGAATGCCGACCAGTCTGCCTGGCCCGTCCCATCACCGACCACCAGCGAAACACCCAGTAGTAGCATGGCACAGACCAGGTGGACTGGCATCCATGTATGAAAACATTGTTTTCTTCAAGGATGCCAGGCCACCTGGTCCATGCCATGCTACTTGGGTCTGTCGCTGATGGTCTGTGCTGGAACAGGCCAAGCAAGACTACTGGTGATAGGCATGCTGTAAAAACAATATTCTGGCCTTAGACAGTGGTTGGAAGAGGACCGGGGTGTGCATGCTGTCATAGAACAGTCTTTTTCTACATGAATGCCATTCTGCCAGGGCTGTGCCATAATAATCATGCTTGGGTCTGTCGCTGATGGTCAGTCTGATGGGATGGGACTGGCATAGGCATACAACTTACTGGAAAAAAGTGTTCTGTGCTTGTACTAGGCAGTGGTTGGGAGAGGGGCAGATGTGCACGCAGACTCATATTAAGATTCTTTCCTACGTGGATGCCAGTCCCCTTGATCCATGCCACGCTGCTTGCGTCTGTGTGTCACTGATAGTCGCTGGTGGAACGGGCCTGACGATGGGTGAGCATGCAGAAAAAAATTGTTGTACACCATGGTGATGGTGTGTGCAGAGGAGCACACAAGTACTAAGTAAGTAGAGACCAACGTTTCTCTGCCTCTCTGCCCCTCTGCGCACCATCACCATGGTGTATACCAATATTTCACTACATCATCCCTACCCTGTCTGACAGGCCCACTACACCACCGACCATCAGCGACAGACCAAAAGCAGTGGAACAGAGTAGACGGACTGGCATCCATTAACAATGTACTGAGCCAGCACATGCACACCCACCCCTCTTCCAACTGCCTAGTAAGACCAGAACAATTTTTTTCCAGCATGCCGACCAGTCTGCCAGTCCCGTCCCACCACCGACAGACCAAAGTGTATCATGGCATGGACCAGGTGGACTGGCATCAGTGTAGAAAAACATTGTTCTGTACCAGGATGCCAGTCCACCTGGTCCATGCCACACTGCTTTGGTCTGTCGCTGATGGTCTGTGCTGGAACGGGTCTGGCGACGGGTAGGCATGTAGAAAAAAATTGTTCTAGTCCATGGTGATGGTGTGCAGAGAGGGAAACAGGAAGAGACCAGTGTTTCTTTGCCTGTCTGCCCTGCTGCACACCAGCATCATCACCATGGTATAAGAACTATATTTTTCTACATCACCATGATGCAGCCTACCCCATCTCTCAGGCCCATTACACAACCGACCATCAGCGACAGACAAAAGCAGTAGCATGGAGCAGAGCGGGCGGACTGGCATCCTCCATGCAGAAGAAAGTGTTCTGAGCCAGCACACACCAACTCCCACATACTAGTACCAAACACACACACACACACACACACACAAAAAAGACAGAGAGAGAATAGTGTTTCAAACTTGTGATTTATTTAACTTAACAGCAGGAACATCAGCATCCCTCTCCAGCCAAAGTCAGGACAAGAAGGACCAGGTGATATTCCAAGGTGCTGCACTCCCATGGCTCAACACCATTGAAAGTGGCACTGGGAGTGGCCTCACTGTGCACTGTGCCAGCGCAAGTACCAGGACAGGAGCAGGGGAGTGCGGGCATAAAGAAAATGAACAACATTCCCTGGTGGTCCAGTGGACCTGTTCCTCGGCCTGATCGCAGGCTTATAAAAAATAATCCATGGCGGTCCATCGGTACACCCCTCCCCACCCCGCCCCCAGTCAGTCGTGGGCGACAGTTCCCCACCATGAAGCCGCCCCGGCACCCCGCCTACTGACAGCATACAGTACAGCTGTACACCTATTGGTCCACCATACCATACTAGTAGTACTACACAGTCCCGAAATGTGAATGAATCAGTCAGTGAGCGGACGGGCGGCTTGCAGGTGAGAAGCTGCCGGTGAGTGGGGTGGCAGGTCTGAGTTGACAGTGGGAAGGGTGTACCGTGACCACCAGGGATTCTTCTTTTTTATTTAAGCCCGTGATCTGGCCAGGGAATGGTATTCTTTTTCATGTTCCTACCCTGCATGGTAGTACTGCTCTGCCCCAACCTAATCTATGACTTAGTTACGTTTCTCTGCCTGTCTGCCCCTCTGCACACCATCATCACCATGGTCTAGAACACTTTTTTCCTACATCACACATGCCTACCTGTCTGCCATTCCCGTTCCACCACCGACCATCAGCGACAGACCAAAGCAGTGTGGCACAGAGCAGGCGGACTGGCATCCATGTAGAAAAAATGTTCTGAGCCAGCACATGCACACCCTGACCCACCCCTCTTCCAACCACTGCCTAGTAAGGCCAGAACAGTTTTTTTCAGCATGCTGACCAGTCTGCCAGGCCTGTCTCACCACCGACCACCAGCGACAGACCCAAGTGTAGCATGGCACGGACCAGGTGGACTGGCATCCGTGTGGAAAAACATTGTTCTGTACCAGGATGCTAGTCCACCTGGTCCGTGCCACGCTGCTTGGGTCTGTTGCTGATGGTCAGTGGTGGAATGGGCATGGCAGACGGGTAGGCATGTATGTAGAAAAAAATATTTCTAGACCGTGGTGATGGTGTGCAGAGGGGCGTCCATGTAGGATAACAGGATTGCTTTTTCTGCCTGAGTGCCTGCCCCTCTACACAGACCATCACCATCTGGTATAAATAATTTTTTTCTACATCATGCCTACCAGTACCAGTCTGCCAGGCACACACCACCTCTGACCGTCAATGACAGACCAAGCAGTGTGGCACGACCAGGCAGACTGGCTCCTATACAAAAAAAAACTGTTCTGTACCAGCATGCACACCCACCCCTTCCAGTTCCAACCACCGCCTTAGTAGTATAAGGCCAGAACAGTTTTTTTCGCATGCCGCCAGTTCTGACAGGCCCGTCCCACCACCGACCAGCAGAGACAGACCAGTAGCATGGCACAGACCAGGTGGACTGGCATCCATGTAGAAAATACTGTTTTCTGCCAGGATGCCAGTCCACCCGGTCCATCCATGCCATGCTACTTGGGTCTGTTGCTGATGGTCGGTGCTGGGATGGGCAAGGTAGACTGGTGGTACAGGCATGCTGTAAAAAACAATGTTCTGGCCTTAGGCGGCGGCTGGAAGAGGGCCGGGTGTGCATGTTAGCATAGAACAGTCTTTTCCTACGTGGATGCCAGTCTGCCAGGGCTGTGCCATGATCATGCTTGGGTCTGTCGCTGATGGTCAGTGGTGGGACGGGAGTGGCAGACTGGTAGGCATAATTAATACAGGAAAAAAGTGTTCTGTGCTTATATTAGGCAGTGGTTGTAGGACGGACAGATGTGCATGCAGACTCACACATTTTTTCTACATGGATGCCAATCTACTTGATCCGTGCCACGTTGCTTGAGTCTGTCGCTGATGGTTGGTGGTGGAATGGGCCTGCCGACGGGTAGGCATGTAGAAAAAAAGTATTCTAGACCATGGTGGTGATGGTGTGCAGAGGGCCACCGGCCAGACAGGTAGAGACCACTGTTTCTCTGCCTGTCTGCCCCTCTGCACACCGTCATCACCAGGGTCTAGAACACTTTCTTTCTACATCACACATGCCTACCTGTCTGCCATTCCCGTTCCACCACCGACCATCAGCAACAGACCAAAGCAGCGTGGCACAGAGCAGGCGGACTGGCATCCATGTAGAAAAAATGTTCTGAGCCAGCACATGCACACCCAGACCCACCCCTCTTCCAACCACCGCCTAGTAAGGCCAGAATAGTTTTTTTTCAGCATGCCGACCAGTCTGCCAGGCCCGTCTCACCACTGACAGACCCAAGTGTAGCATGGCATAGACCAGGTGGACTGGCATCCATGTGGAAAAACATTGTTCTGTACCAGGATGCCAGTCCACCTGGTCCGAGCCACGCTGCTTGGGTCTGTTGCTGATGGTCAGTGGTGGAACAGGCATGGCAGACGGTAGGCATGTAATATGTAGACCAGTCTGCCAGGTCTGTTCTTAATTGACCGACCACCAGCGACAGACCTAAGTGTGGTATGGCACAGGTGGTACGAACAAGGCTGACTACAGACTAGCACACCATCAGTGAAGTCCACAACAATTTTTTCCTATAGGTCTACCGCTCTGCCAGACCTATCCCACCACTGACAGACACAAGCAGCAGCATATCACGAACCTGACAGACTGGCATACTTAGTCAAAAAACTGTTTGGTGCCACCAAACCATGCACACCCACCCCTCTTTCGAGCACCGCCTAAGGCCACAATTTTTTACAGCATGCTGCCTTGCAGAAATGAATGCCAGGTCCCTCCATCCACAGACAATAGTTTTACAGCAACAGACCAAAGCATCATGGCATATGAGATTCTCAATTATGAGGCAGTCTGGCATCCTGCACAAAAACAACATGCACACGCATCGCTGCTGACCACACAGACATGATTTATTCACTGGAGAAGCCACCACAACAGTAACAACAAAACTAAGTTAGTTAAGTAACATAACACATTTTATTATTAAGGCAAACAACTGCAAGAGGTGTGTTAAAATGGTGGGACGACTAGACCTTTTTGATGCCATAATGTACTTTTTTAGCCAATGCAAACCATAAAGTAACAGCAACACCAGTGTGTAGTGCCTATTGCACAGATTAGAATTTTTGACTGAGATAATTAACCCCCTCCACCCAACGTGGTAGGAAATGAATTGCTTCTTTAGACAGTTTATCTTCAAATCAGACACAGACAAAAAACTGAGGAGAACAAGCAACAACACTGGACTTTGTTTTTGGGTTTCTGAATCCTGCTTATGCAGCAGTTGTGATTGATTTGAACTGTCGACGACTCAGAGAGTCAGAGTGACTCAGTCAGACTGGAGTAATTACGCTAGAGAGAACGGCGAGTGGCAGTGGGTGGGGGACTTAAAAAACGAGACAGTTGGACAATCATTCATCGATTCAAACAAGGCACGATCGTCTTTTTTTTTCGAGGGTACAGCAGAGCTGTCAGTATTCGTTACTGTGTAAGTAACCGAGTTGGACTCAGTTCGAGGTAGCGAGAGTGCAGGTGAGGGTAGTCGCACAGATTTCAGCTTTGGCACGATGGAGTAATAGTGTTGAGCCATAGGGTGGAGGGGTGCAGTTCAAATTACTAGACTACTAGTCTTAGTCTTAGTTTCCTTACTTTTGGAATCACAGGACCAATACATACAAATTTGAACTGCACCCCCCACTGTGGCTCAACACCATCATTCCATTATTAGTCTGAAAGCTGAAATCTGTGACTCCTCTCACCTGTGCTGTCTAACTACCTCGATAACTTCAGAAACGCGGTCGCAGGAGCGTCGGGGTACTGGCAGCGGGCGGGGTACTGGCAGTGGGGAAGAGGGGTCAAAGAATAATTAACAAAAACTACAAGGGCAGACCGCAGAAACCTGTGGCATTTGCATTCATTTTGTCAAGCCTCAATCAAGGACAGAGGAACTGCTAAGGTAGAGGAGAAATCGGGGAATAAAGACTATTGGGGGAGTCGAAATTACAAATGGCAGGGTTAGAGAGTAGACAGAGTACACTGAGGCAGCACTACTGAAGGCAAAGCAGGGCACAAACAAACAGAGAGGGGAATGGGACTGAGGAGGGCATTTCTTTCAATTTTAAAACACTAGCTGCTTCATAAGGACTGATGCTGGATCAGAGGAAACCGAGAAATCGGGAGTCATTCTCACTGCAGGATGTCTTTTGAAATTCAGAGGAAAAGCTCTACTTAAAACAAACATAGCTGCAATCTTCAAGTTCTATCTGGAAATATAACTTATAAGTGGAGATTTTCCTTCGCATTTCAAAGGACGTCGTGTGAAGACACGTGCGCAGACAACGAGGAACTCGATCAACATTTAAATCCACTCATCACCACTTTCTCACCTACCAGTCAGCTTTCATTTACTTATTTTAAGTAAACTATTACCAATTTTTAACAAAAAAACCTGCTAAATATGTCATACACAGCTACAACTATTATGCAGTGCTGTTTCAAACTTACCTCAGCACTTCTGGCAAGTAAAATGGCACGCAACGGTTTCAGACCTTATATACCCCAGCAAAGTGGTGCAAAATTGTCAGAAGGTGATGCGCCGTGTTGTGGACACTCCCAGCTTTCCAATGATACCAAATATGTGTTGGTTCATTGGTTTAATGACACACTGAAACCGCTAAAACAAGCGCGGTAGGGGGAAAAAAAAGACGCACTGTAAGTGCTGGCACCAGAGGCTGCTCACAGAAAACTACGGGTGGCAACTGCACAAAAATACTGTGGTACTTTTTTAGCCTTATTTTCTTTTAAAGAAAACTTAAAATAAACACAATACAACAGAAATGAGGTGGAAATATGTTTATTTAAAGAAAAACTGCAACAGGCATTTAATAGGGCATATATTATAGGTTTATTTCAATGAAAGAGACATACAGATATTGCCATTCTAATGAAACACATAGATAGATCACTAGGACCAAACAGCAGAATGCATACAGTGGCATAGCTATTATATGTTCTGTGTTTTGTATTTTATTTACTATTTTTAATTTTAGTAAACTCTATTTTCCCTGAAATCCTGCCTGAACCATTTTCTCATTTTGAGTGTGAATGCTGGGACAGTGTTGATAATTCTGACATAACAGTTAAAGTGCTTATAGTGTGTCACTATATGCAACAAGGTAAGGAAATACCTAGGCTTCAACTGAGTCAGAAGGGGCTTATGAACCAGGTTGTGTGCCTGCTGGGTTAAGTATTGCACTGATTTCCCTGAAGAGAGTGGGATATTTGGACCTGTTACATGGGCATGCTAGTGAAAAAGGGTTCATATTTGACCCCAGGACTTGAGACTGGTAGTTGCTCGGACCCAAAACAGACAGGAGGGTTTCCCTGTTTGTCTCCTGTTCACATATTGCACTTTGAGGTTGGGCACTGTGGGAGCAGAGGGCCTGACCCCCAGCGTGCGTTTGTGACAGACCTGGTTGGCAGTGGTGGGATCTAAAAGATTTGGTTTGCAGTGCTGCAATCAAAAAGATTTGTTTGCACACTGTGAAATTATTTGGTGACATGAGCATTAACAGTCCAGTGTGTCGGATTGATAAACTGTAACAGTTCACACACAAAACAAGGCAGTGATTTAAAAAAATATATATATATACATATATATATATCATTGTGGTTACAGTCTAAGTTCCATACCTGTTTTAATTTTTTTTTTGGGTGCAAGCTAGTGTAGCCGTAGATTAGGGAAGTAGATGACTTCCACCTACAGCGAGTACACTGAGGAATGCCTAAAGCAGTTGTGCCAGGAGAGAGGAGTCTGTTGCAAGGGGCGAAACAAACAGCACCTTGTGGGGGCTCTAGTGGTAGCCGATGCACGAGTGACTGCCCAAGACCTTGAGTCACAGTCGGTGACAGGAAGGGATCAGACCTTGGGCATGGAGGGGTCAGGGTCCACCGCAGTGTTCAGTCCCAGGAAGGAGGACAGCAGGATCAGTGTGAACTGAGAGCCACAGCCGCAGGGGAAGATCACCACCATGCTGGAGACAGAAGGGATCAGGCTGCAACTAGCGCTGAGGAGAATGGAGCTGGAATTTGAACAAAGGAAGCTGGAGATGGAGAGAGAGAGGAGAGGTAATGACGGAGAGAGGCAGAGGAAAATGAAAACCAGCGCCAGAGAGAGGCAGAGGAAAAAGAGCGACAACTTCAGAGACAGACCGAGCGAGAGGAGAAAGAGTGTCAGAGGAAATTTGAAATGGAGAAGCTACAACTCCAAAGATCAGCGCCAGAGCAGGTAAGTGGCAAGGGTGAACCTGGACCTCCAGGACTGGGTTACAAATCAAATTCTAAATTAATAGCTGAATTTGAAGAGGAGGAAGATATGGATGCATTTTTAAATTCATCTGAAAAGGTATGCTTTCAGCCAAAAATTCCCAGAGTGTCCAGGAGCTTCCAGCTATCCCCGCTGCTTACCGAGAAAGCTTGTGATGCATTGGGTCAAATGGACAATCAGGACAGTAATGATTATGGCAAACTTAAAGCTGCATGTTAAAAAAGTATGACTTGACAACTAATGCGTACAGACTTAAGTTCCGTAAGCTCAGGAGAAGCCCTGACATGAGCTACAAGGAACTAGCCACAAAACAATGTCAATTTTTGAAACATTGGTGGGAAGGAGTAAAAGCAGACTGTAGAGAAAATTGAGGATGTTGTACTTTTAGAGCAGTTCTTTTGGGCTTGCCCAGCAGAGCTGAAAACCTGGCTAGAGGACTGAGATCCAAAAACAGTGCATGAGGCTGCCAAGCTCTCGGACTGCTATGCCAGGAGCAGGCCTGCTCTGACAGGGAGTGGGGTGGGCATGACAACGCAGAAAGGGAAAAGGGAACCTTCAGGGCAGCTGAAACCCTCACTCTCTCCCCAGAACATGGGCAGCCCCAAGGTTGCAAAGAAAGGATTTGCCTGATGAAAGAAATGATTGTTGGTTTTGCAAACAACCTAGGTATATTGCAAGACAGTGTCCTAAAAAGGCACAGAGTGCACAAAGTGGTGCTGGGAAAGAGGTGTTTTTTTGTGAATCCCTGAAAGCATGCCAGTAAACATAAGGGAGCACATACATCCAGTTACTGTGAATGGGGTGCAAACTCATGGGTTAAGGGACATGGGGGCGTCACTTACTTTGGCAAAAAGGGATTTGGTTGAGCCCGAACAGCTTATACCCAATCATTTTGTTACAGTACGGGGATTCACTGGGGAGGAGAAAACTCTGCCACTTGCTAGTGTTCTCCTGGACTGGGATGAGACAGGAGAGACTGTGCAAAAAGTTGCAGTAGCAGAAAACCTGCAGTTACCCACAGTCAGGTGGCAAAGGCAGATTGTAGTTCCCTGGACCCCATAAACGCCCCTGTGGAAAACACTGGGAGGCTGATTCCCCTAGCATGTGTCTCCTGATATGGAGAATAGTGAAAGGGGGGTAGAAATTTTCCAGGTAGGTAGGTAGGTAAAACGTTTTATTCATATAATCATATGAACTAGAATATACTCAGCTGAGCCGAAGCTCATTTACAATGAGGTCCTGTGCAAACAATTTCACATTGTGAACAGACTTTACGTTGAAAACAAACACACATAAAATTTCACATTATATACACATTTTTCAAAAAGAAAACATACATATGAAACAAAATACAATTTAAAATAATAAATGTACTGTACTAACTACAACAATCCCTGACATTAACAACCTGCTGTCGAAACCATACCCTAATTTTTTGCTAGGATAACTTCCCCTTACAAGACTTAATGTCAGCTGGTATTTTATTCCATGCCATAGGGCCTCTAAAAAAGACAGAGTGTCTGCCAATCTCAAAATGATACCTAAGTACAACAAACTCTGGGGCATATGAGGCTCTCAAGGAGCTTAATTTAGATCACTGTGGGATCACTGCATCAATATATGGAGGCATGATTCCCAGCCAGCATCTACACATAAAAGCAAGCAACTGCTCCTGCCTATATTCAGATGGCCTCAGACTTTGAAGGCGATTGAATAGAAAACACTTATGTGTAAACCTATCAGTTTCTAGAATAAATCTGGCTAATCTACCGTAACATACATTAATCCTATCCAGATCAATTTTCTTAGCACTGGCATAAATAAAATCCCCAAAATGTAAAGAGGGCAGAACCATCGAACGTACTACTTTCTCCCTAATTTCAGTGCTCATACAATGTTTAACACGATACAAAGCACCCAATTTTCTTCACACACTGGTTACCACACTACTTATGTGAACTGCCCAATTTAAAAGACTCATTGAGCCACATTCCTAAATATTTATATGTTTAGGTTTGAAGGATTGGGGCTCCTTCCAGAGTAAAGATTTTTAATATCAAATCTTCATGAGCTAAAGAAAAACAAGAAAATAAAATTGTCTGTGTTTTTTTAGAATTCAAAACCAAATCACTCTCCCTCAGAAAACTCTGTGGTTCATCAAATGCTTTCTGGAGCTTTATTAGAACTCCATTTACTAAACAATCCAATGTATAAATAATTGTGTCATTGGCATACAAATGATAACAAATACATGAGTCTGAAAAACGTAAACCATTTACATAAATGTTAAACAAAATAGGGCCTAAAATTGAACCTTGGGGGACCCCCGATCCAACTACCACATCACCCGAAGTCCAATCACCCAATGTAAGTGATTGGGTTCTTTCTGTCAGATAGGAATGCAGCCATTGCAGACTAGATCCCACAAACCCCATAGAGGCCACTCTGGATAGGAGGACCCCATGGTTCAGTGAATTGAAAGCTTTTGATAAATCGACAAAAATTGCACCAGCCGGGGTCCTCCCATCCAGAGCAGCCTGTATGTCCCCAGTAACCTTAGCCAAGGCTGTCATGATTCTAAAGGATTTCCTAAACCCTGACTGCATACCATTTAAAAGACCCTCTGTTTCCAAATATCCAGAAATCTGGACAGCAACAATCATTTCAAAAATCTTTGAGACCTGAGGCAACAAAGAAATCGAACGACAGTTGCCAAAATCAGTTTTAACCCCCCCACCCTTAAAAATTGGAACTACTTTTGATTGTTTCCATGCTTTAGGAAACACCCCTGACTTAACAGAAAAATTAAACAAATATGCCATAGCAGTTAACAAAACAGCTACAGAAGGTTACTCTGAGGAGGGAGGGGTAGCCAACTGTCAGTGAGCTAGGGACCCTAGTTTAGGAACTGAAGGGGACCTGTCCAATGCCTTGGGAGTGTGTAAAGATTTTGCAGCTGCTCAGAAAAATTACCCTAGTTTAGAGAGGCTAAGGGCTGGGGTAGACTCAGAAGGTACACAAGGAGGTGGCGGGAGATATAGAGTGTATTGGGAGAATGGACTGCTGTATACGCAGGACGTAAGGACACAGGGAGAGGTGATGGGCAGGCAGCTTGTCGTTCCCTAGGGTTCCTCGGTGGAGCGGTTGTTTCAAGATTGCTCATGATATCCCATGTCTGTCACATTTGGGAATCATGTGCACTACGCAGCATTGGCTCAGAATTTCTATTGGCCCAACTTCACCCAGCAGGTGAAGGAATATTGTGGGTCTTGTCACTGTGGCAAGAAATAGGGAAGGTGGGTAGTAAAACTGAAGCCGCCCTAATTCCCTTGCCCATAGAGGAGGAGGAGCCATTCCAGAGGGTAGGAATGAATATTGTGAGGCCTCTGAATACTCCCAGCTCCTCTGAGAAGAGGTTTATCCTAACAGTGGTGGATTATGCCACCCAGCACCCAGAGGCAGTCGCTCTATCCTCACTGAGAACAGACAAAATGGCAGATGCCTTGCTAGGGATTTTCTCTCATGTTGGGTTCCCGCAGGAGGTTATTACTGATCGAAGTGGTTCCTTCATGTCGGACCTGATGAAGTGTTTGTGGGAGAAGTGTGGGGTGGTGCAGAGACGCATGACACCTTATCACCTGCAAGCCAATGGGCTTGTGGAAAGGTTTAATGGTACCCTTAAATCGATACTCCAAGCATTTGCTGAACAGCATGGGAGGGACTGGGAGAGATACCTTCCCCATCTGCTGTTTGCATATAGGGAGGTGCCCCAAGAGTCGACAGGGTCTCCATCTTCGAACTCTTGTATGGATGCAGGGTGCGTGGGCCCCTAGACTTGATCCGGGAGGACTGGGAAGGCAAGCATGCCACCCAGGGAACTCCCATAGTGAATAATGTCCTTAAGTTTAGGGAAAAACTGAAGGAGCTTATGGGAACTGCCCAGAGCAACCTGGCAGCCGCCCAGCAGAAGCAAAAGGTATGGAACAACCGCAGAGCCAGGGCTTGCTCGTACACTGTGGGTCAGGAGGTCATGATCTTAACTCCAGTCCAGAAAGATAAGCTGCAGGCTGAGTGGGCAGGACCGTACAAAGTAGTCAGACAGGTGAATGACATAAATTAAATTGTAGAACTGCCTGACAGGAGACATACCCAAAGGACGTACCACATCAACATGATGAAGCCATATGCAAATAGGGCTGACATGGTGTTTGCAGTATGTAGTCCTGGGGAGGGGACGGACAAGGAAGACCGCCTTCTGGACTTGCTGGAAGAAAGCAAGCGAGAGTCCTCTGTGGGGGAAATCAAAAATGTCACCCCAGTTGACCCCAGACCAGATCCAGGAAATAAGGGAGGTTTTAGCAGACTTTGTCCCATTATTTAATGCCAAGCCTGGACTAACCCCCTTAGTGACACACTATGTAGATACGGGGATGCAAGCACCCATACGGCAGACAGCATATAGGATGTTGTAGAGGCTGTCCAAAAGGACATTAGAAGCAAAGCAGAGGAAATGCTGGATTTAGGGATAATCCAGAAATCCCACAGCCCCTGGGCCTCACCTATAGTCCTCATTCCCAAGCCAGATGGCTCTACTCATTTTTGTGTGGACTATCGTGGACTCAGTGCAGTCACAATGTCAGACACCCACCCAATGCCATGGACGGATGAACTACTGGACAAATTGGAAGGGGTGACATACCTTACCACTACTGACCTGACAAAAGGGTATTGGCAGGTAGAGTTAACTGCCAGAGCTAGGGAGAGGTCAGCCTTCATCACTCCGATAGGGTTATTTGAGTTTAAGGTAATGCCTTTCAGAAAGAAGAGCGCCCCTACTACCTTCCAAAGGTTAGTGAACCAGGTATTACATGGTACTGAAGAGTATGCCATGGTATACCTGGATGATATTGCCATCTTCAGTGCCAGCTGGAAGGGACACCTGTCCCACTTTAAGGAAGTGTTGTGCAGGATACAGAGGGCCGGGCTCACTATAAAAACTGAAAAGTGCCAGGTGGCCATGGCTGAGGTGGCATACCTAGGGCATGTAGTAGGGTGGGGACAGCTCCGTCCTAATCAGAATTCACTCAGAAACAAGGAACAAAAGGAAGCCAAGGCCCATGTGCAGCTCCTTAGGACATGGTATAATATTTTAAACTATCCTCTGTTGCTATAAATTTATCTAGGTTGTTTTGTGAAAATTTTTTTGTCTTTACTAATAATGATTTCTTCTGGTAGTCTATTCCAGAGGTTAGCAGATCTTATTGTATAGAAATATTTTCTTTTGTTCATTTTATGTTTGTTCACTTTGACTTGTAATGGGTGACCCCTTACGTTAAATGTTGCATCTGTGTATTCAATAGCTAATTCATTCATTCATGAGTGCTGGATCATTCATAATATCATAAAAAAATAGCATATCTCCCCTTTTTCTCCTTATCTCCAAACTATGTAAATCCAACTCTCTTAAGTGCTTGTCATAGGTCTTCATTTCATTGCCTTTGATTAATTTTGTGTACCTTCACTGCACTTTTTCTATTCTATTTATTTCTGTTTTATTGTATGGGTTCCATAGACAAGTGCCACAATCCATTTGTGGCTTAACGTAGGAGAGGTACAGTGGCATAAGTACCTCCCTAGATCTGCTTCTAATATTTATTTTTATTGATAAAATTGCACGGTTAGATTTTGCAATTACGTCTGTGCAATGTTGTTTGAATTGGAGTTTATCATCTATTCTAATTCCTAAATCTTTTTCCATACTTTTGGTCTGAATTATATTGTTTAGTAAAAGGTAATTATGTGTTAGGTTATGTCTTCCCAAATGGAGGACACAGCATTTATCAATATTTAGTTTCATGTCCCACTTTGCTGTCCATTCTGCAATGGTGTCAATGTCATTTTGGATAGTGTTTCTTTCCTCAGTGGTATCATATTTTCCACATATTTTAATATCATCTGCATACTTAATAATACTGTTAGTTACATTTTCCTTCAGATCAGCAATGAAAGTCTTGAAGATTAATGGTTCCAATACGGACCCTTGCAGAACCCCATTAGTGATACTGGCCTGAGTTGAGGAGTAGCCCCTCATGGTTACTATCTGTTTCCTATCCTTTAAGCAATTCATAATCCATCTTATTATATACTGGTTTAGCCCATATTTATTTAATTTCTCTACAATTGCCCAATGTGAGACAAGGTCAAAAGCCTTACTGAAATCAAACAAAATAATGTCAACTGTTTTACCCAAATCCAGTAGTTTGTTTACCTTATTGTAGAAGCATACCATGTTTGTGGTACATGATCTACCCTTCCTGAACCCACGCTGGTTACTATCAAACATTTGTAAAGTATTTAGGTGAGCAATTATACTATTTTTTTATTATGGAGTCTAAAATTTTACATGGGATGCAGGTCAGGCTTATTGGTCTATAATTTGAGGTTATGTTTTTACTGCCTTTTTTGCATATTGGGATGATTTTTGATTTTTCCCATTCCTCTGGAATGACACCGAGATTCACTGATTTTTCGTATAATATTTTCAATGGTTCCCAAATATGATTTTTCATTTATTTTAACATTGGTGGGTTGATGTTATCCGGCCAGGAGAACTATGAAATTTTGATATTTATATTTCATGCATTATTTCTTCTTTAGTGACTGCATATGAACCCACCCCATGTCAAAAGTGTTATCTGTAGTCTTGGTACTATCTCTGTTTTAAATGGAGCTAAAATAAGAATTAAAGGCATCGGCAGTATCCACAGGATCTTTTGCCTGTGTATCAGTATCTTGTATTACTGTTAGATCTGATTTCAATTTCTTTAATGAGTTGATGTAACTGTAAAATTGTTTACTATTTCCTTTTCTAGCTGAAACTGCTAGTTTGTATTCATAGGATTTCTTCGCATTGTTTATTTTTTGCTTACATTTTCTTTGTAAATATTTGAATCTAGTCCAATTACTGTCTGTCTTCTGTCTTTTGAAATGGCCATACATTTTATTTTTTTCTTTTATTAATTTATGCATCCTTTTTGTAAACCATTTAGGTAGTCTTCCTTTATTTCGGTACTGTTTCACACGTTTAAAGTATTTATTCATCATTGTTAGATGATATTTTTTATGTATTCCCAGCTTTCATTTACTGATTCATGTGCCAAAATGTTACACCAGTCAATCTCTTCAAGATCTTTATTTATTTGTTCTGTATCAGCTGATTTATAGATACAGAATTCGGTACATCCTTTAATACTAGAAATCTGATTATTTGATGGTGAAGATTACTGAGGCGTGGTCACTATTTCCTATGGGGACTTGAATGTCACATTTAACCACATCCACATCGTCATCTATCAGGACCAAATCCAAAAGATTATCTGATTGGGTGTGGGAGCATACATGTTGGGTTAAATTATTCTCCAGGCAGAATTCAAGAAAATCCCTACTGTGTTTGGACTTTTTCTTGTTAGTAACCCAATCAATGTCTGGGTAGTTGAAGTCTCCTGCCAGAATTAGATTATCCATCTCCATTGCTTTACCTATTTCTGTCATTATATCATTATTTATCTCAAGTGTGGAATCTGAGGGCCTATAACATAAACCAATTATGTATTCTTCGGTAGCCTTATTTCCTACTTTAATCCATAGTGTTTCAGTGTTTTCACTGTATGATTTTATTAGTTCTGTGACATCAAGGTATGTTATATTCTTGGAAATGTAAGTAGCAATGCCACCACCCCTTCCACCTTGTCTATTTTTCCTAATCATACGATACCCATTTATTTCATGACCCCAGTCATTTTTATCATCAAACCATGTTTCAGTCACAAGGGCTATGTTTATGTGGGAAGAAATAATAGTACTTTGAAATTTACTGAATTTGTTTTTTAAGCTCCTGGTATTGCATAAGAGAACATTAATATTGTTTTTGATAGTTTTATTACTACTTTTAATTCCTTTCCTAGAAACTATTTGTGCCCCACCCCCCCTCAGTTTCCATTTAAATGCATAGTTTCCATTTTAGTTTTAATCAGTTCTCCTAATAGCTGGGCACCAGACTTATTTAGATGTAGTCCATCAGGGCTATACAAATATCTTTTTCCATCAACAGCCTCCCATGAATCAATAAAATCAATGGTTTGCTCATTACAAAAGTTTTGTAATCTCACGTTAAAGAGCAGGTTTCTAGTAGGTGCCTGCCCCAGCCCATTTGATCCCTTACCGGATCAGTAGTTCACTGCCCAAGTTTGGCATACAAATTCCATCAATAGAAGAAGAAGTTACATCCCTCACAATTTTGTAAATGTGTATATTGTCCAAAAGGACCAATTTCCCAGTCAAGAAAAACACATCCCCGCCCACGCAGCACTGTTTTGTGATGTCACAAGATGAAGGCTGCGTGAGTGCGCCCCATTCACTTCTATGGGGCTGGTATTTTCAAACATATTTATATCCTTTAGTGCTGGGATTTTAGTATATCAAAGAGATCAATCGACTAATAGGGTCCTTATTAGTTGATCGATTGCTTTGATATACTAAAATCCCATCACTAAAGGGTATAAATATGTTTGAAAATACTAGCCCTATAGAACTGAGTAGGGCGTGCTCACACAGCCTTCATTTTGTTACATCACAAAACAGGGCTGTGTGGGCTGATGTGGGGGCGTGTTTTTCGGACCGGGAAGTTGGTCTTTTTTAGGCCACTATATGCATTTACAAACTTATGAGGGATGTAACATCTTCTATAGATGGAATTTTTATGCCAAACTTGAGCAGCAAGCTACTGATCCAGTAAGGGATTGAACATGCTGGGGGAGACTAGCAGCGCCGGAAGTAGGAACCTGCTCTTTAAGTCTCTCAATAGTCCTATTTTTTTCCTTGGCTGCCTTTGGAGCAGATAATATTCCAGATATAGTTACCTCTGCTCCCATCTGCTTAATCTTATGGGCTGTATCTATTATATCTAAACAGATATCTTTTTCGTGATGTACCCCAGCGTCATTTATACCAGCATGAATAGCCACAATTTTTTTTTGTTAGTATCAGACTTCATGGCCTTTGGTAATTGGTTTTGTATATCCATTATCCTGGCACCCGAGTAGCACAGAACCATTTTATTTTCCTTATCTCCCTGACAGATAGTGGAATCAGGCAAAGATTGAGGCAATCGAGGTGTGGCTCAGACCTGAAACACAGAAGCAGGTTCAGAGTTTGCTAGGGACCGCAGGGTACTATAGAAAATTTGTATCAAACTACAGTGCCCTGGCAGCTCCCCCATCTGGCCTGCTAAAGAAAAGAATGCCTAAAAAGGTAAACTGGGACCCAGCCTGTGAACAAGCCTTTACACGGCTAAAGGAGGCACTGTGCGGTACTCCTGTATTAGCCAGTCCAGACTACAGTAAACTATTTGTAGTCCAGACAGATGCCTCAGATGTGGGTACTGGGGCAGTACTTAGCCAGACTTCTAACCAAGAGAATGATCACCCAATAGTGTACCTCAGTAAGAAATTACTTCCCAGGAAGCAGGCTTATTCTACAGTGGAGAACGAATGCCTTGCAATGGTGTGGGCACTAAAGAAATTAGGGCCATACCCATACAGGTGGCACTTTGAGGTACAAACAGATCATAACCCCCTGGTTTGGCTGGCACAAATGGGTAAAACAAATGGTAGGCTTTTAAGATGGAGCCTTGCTTGCAGGGTTATGATATGACTGTCACTCACAGCGCAGGGGCAGCAAATGCAAATGCAGATGGGGTATCCTGACAGAGCAGTGAACTGAATTTGGGAAACTCATCCCATGCCTAGGGATAGATTCCCTCAAGTTCAGTCTAGGAAGGAGGAGTGTAATGTGATAACTGTCTACTAGTTATGTACATATAGTTTTGATATAAATATATGTTTTAGACTTCTGCTTAGGAAACAGGCCAAGCAGCAAAGCATCATGGAACATGGGATTTACCAAAAGAAGGAAAAAATAGTCTGCCCTCTCACTAACCCAGTGGATAAACTAATTAAAAGCTTCCTTTTGACACCTATCTCTCAAAGCCTGTGTTAGCTGCTGTAACAGGTTGTAAACCAGCCACTGCTTTGCACCTAGGAAACTGGTTATAAAAGACTGCATTTTCACGACATCAGGAGGTAAGCCAGTTCTGACAGGTACCTGTGGAAATCCTCACAGCTAAGAGAGGTGCTTTTCAGGATGTTCTTCTGAAGATCAAAGGGGTAATTCTGTCCTGTCATAATTCATGCTCTGCTGCACAATAATTAGGAAATATATATATATATATACACATATATACATATATATATATTTATGCAATGGGAGTGAGTATAAAAAGCGGCAAATAAAAGCAGTATTTTTTGCAGCACAGACCTACAGTGAGAATATCGCATTTATTCTCACTGCAGCCCATTTATTCTCACTACACTAATACCCAGACAAGTACTGCACATAAGCAGAACCCCCTAGAAACTCTCCCACTGGCAGATGACAGCCTGCACAAGCCCTCTTTTAACCAATCACATACGACACACAGGTGTCTTCACTTTCCCTATCATTACAAAACCAGCACGAGACATTCCCTCACGAACAACCATCAAAATTCTAAAACGTCCCACTCAAGCTCTAACTGTCGTGAACACCACATCTACCGGTCGAATAAAACAACGTCAAAAGCTGCTCCTCTGAAGAAAAAAACAAAAAAACACAAAATGGCTTCAGGAAATATAAGTTTTGAGGTAGAGTGTGACAACCTCATAGAAGTCTTCATACAAGACGACCCTCTGCTTGAAGAACACACAATAGAAATAACCGAAAAGACGCATGAAACCACCGACAGCACTACTTTAACGACGCATGACCTCACAACTATAGAAACAGAAGCGTACATAAATGCCAGCAAAAATAAAAATACAACAAAAAAAAATGGCAGCAGATGTCTCTCTAATACAGCGGTATCTATCAGACCACTACTCTGAAGAACGGACCATTGACAGCATCCCACCTGGTGAACTAAACACTATCTTAGCTAAATACTTCATAGAAGCCACAAAAAAAAGATAAAACACCGTACGAGCCATTGACACTACGCTCCCACTTCCAAAGCATAGAAAGACACCTCCGAGCAAAATCTTACCCAGCCTCACTATCAACAGACCTCATATTTGAGAAAACCAGGCAAGTCCTATCTGCGAAGCAAAAAAAAACTTAAAACAGCTCAGCAAAGGATGCAGAGAACTTGCTGCTGATGAGCTAACTGATGAATTAATTGACACTCTGTATGAAAATCAGCACCTAGGTCCTAAAATCCCCAATCTCTACTCAACACTATGTGGTTAATCTACAACACATTTTTTGGTCTGTGAGGAAATACTGAAGTAAGGGACTTAAAATGGGGAGATACACCATTAAAAAAAGATTCAAACAACACCGATAACCTGGAATATAGCCGAGAATGACGCACAAAAACAAGAACTGGCCAAAACCCAAAGGATATCCGTAGAATAAAACCTAGAGCATACAGAAACCCACTGAATGAGGCAAAATGCCCAGTGTCAAACTACAAACTATACCAAGGGCAACGACCAGCAGTCTGCCTACAAGAAGAAACCCCATTCCTCCAATCTATAAATACCAATCAACAACTGTACAAAACGTCATCTTGGTTCAAAAATCAACCACTCGGCATTAACAGAATTAGAACAATAGTAAAAAAAATGTTAGCAAGCAGCAACATTTTAACAGAAAAATGCCTTACAAACCATTCAGCATGAAAGCACTTGGTCCAAAAGTTAAATGATGCTGGAGTCCCCCCAACAGAAATAATGCAAGTACCTGGCCACAAAAGCACTGTAAGCATAAAGGACTACTGTAAACTAAACGATGACCAGCAAAAAAAAATTTCTTCCATACTTCATAATCAAGAACAACCAGGAACCTCTTATCAACCCACACCATACCTGACTACCACCAGCAACATCTGTGCATCAACCAACTACAGAAGCAGGCCCCAAAACAGCCTAGAAACATACTTTACAAATCCAGTCTTCAATGCCACAAACATCACCATACAAATTAAGCAAGGTAAGTAAGAATCTACAACCCACCCACCTCAATAAAAATTACCTATTAAAACCATTTCCATAACACTAATAATCCTTATTTATGCAACATATGTAGCCAAATAAACCATGGGATAAATTCATTTATTCTCACTGCCATGGGATAAACGGTGGTTCTAATATTTATTCCACACCTTGCTGTCATTCAACCACCATTTATCCCACACTCTGCCATCAATCACCACCCTCTCCTGCCTGCCCTACTTCCACTTACTTTCATTTTCTTTCTAACCCCCCCAACAACCAAAAAAAACAGAATTCTTTTCATGCCCCACATCCTCCGCTTTCCGAAATACAGCTCCTCCATCACTCTCCTCAATATTTGTCTCCCCCCCACCGCACACCGCAAAACCAAGCCTCCAAAGCGCACCTCCACTACCGGCTTCGTCTTCCAAGGTAGTCGACATCCAAACTCTGTCACCCGGCCATGGAGATTGTACGTTCCCCTTCCCATATGCCACGCTCCTGCCGCTATCTCCAACACAACCGCTCCCTCTCGAACACTCGACCTGCTCCACTCACTAACTGTGCCACAACTCCAAAAACACACCCACAACAAAGCAGCCAATCACAAGCATTTTCCCACGAAACGTCAACCAATAGAAACCGCCACACAGTTTCATTCACAAACCTCACAACCAATCACATCCCACACACAGCCAAACCACACGTACAGTAAAATGCCGCTTAAGGCAAAAACCTAATCACAAATAGTCCCATATAAAAATAAAAAAATAAATAAACTTTTAAAACTATAAAACAAAGTACAATGTTGCATAAATCGCACATGTGCTGGCCATTTGTGGGATACCTGATTTATTTAAACCCGCAGTCTGTGACCTCGGTACCTCACTCGTGGCTCCGCCACTCATGAGGTCAACCGAGGTCATAAACTGCCCGTTTAAATAAATCAGGTATCCCATGAATGGCCAGCACATATCCCCTATATCCACCCACAGGTTGCAAAGGTTGCAAAAAAAAGAATCTATGTTATTGAAGACTCCAGTAGCAACAGTGACTAAACTACAAAGGTAACCCCAACCCAAACCCAGCCATTAAGAGTCCATTATCAATACCCAACCCGCCCCCAACTCCCTCACCACCCCAAAATATTACAGTGCTCCAAAACCACTAACCTGGTTCACAAAGTAATATATTTTCTGTCTTCTTCCACAGGTAAAGACACTGAAATCTGAAATACATCCTGAAAACCTGAAAAAAAGACACGGAATGTACTCAAGAAGCAATGTGAACTTCGATCCTACATATCCACACAGCAGAACCCAAACCTGAAAACAGGTACTGTGAACTACCAATCATATATGGTGGATATTTTTCAAAAAATAAAAAATACACCAAAGAAATGAACTGTTAAAGTACCCAACAGACAATGTGGATTTTCTTAAACATAGCAAAACTCAACCAAAGAAACTGTACACTACCCATTAGACAATGTGAATATTTCAACAAAGCAAAAAAAAAAAAAAAAACAGAAAAAAAGAAAACGAACCCTGGACTACCCATCAGACAATGTGGATGCTATCCCAAGCAAAGGAACTGTGAACTACCCATTACGCAATATGGACTTCATTTACATATAAAGACTATTAAAGACTGTATAAAGACTATTAATGCAAAACAACTTTCTAACAATTTACAGAAATTAAACAGTACTACTTGAATACATTACACCATTTGTGTTTGCCATTTAAAACGTTTCTGTACTAAAATTCTGCCACAGAAAAAGTTTATTTCTGTACTAAAAAAAGTTAAAGTTGCACATCTTAAAGAATATTTCTAAAAGCTGTTAACTAACAAAGATTCTGACCCTTACCCTACCCTAACTAACACCACTACCAAGCCTCAATAGAACAAAATTTGCTCTTACCTTTCGTTGCACTCATCCTGTATCAATGTTTCAGATCAATTAAAGAAATAAATGTTTCTTGATGCAAACTGCTGTTGTCCTTCACTTTACTCCACCTGAAGAAAAAAAAATAACCCAAACAAGCCTCAATAAAACCCAGCATATAGCTACAACGCGACTGATCTTCGCCCCATGACACCAAGCACACCACGTCCGTCCGTCGCCGACTCTAACAATTTAGTACATCCACCAATAGTCGACACCGCTAATCCTCTCAAATCACGCCGAACACCGCACTCTCCCATAGCACAACCTTCAACAATCACCCACTGCTGTCCCAACATCCATGCAGGCCCAAAATTCCATGGTGTCATCCGAATTCAGAGTAACTGTGCGCAGCCACACTCCTCGAGACCGCAAGACCACAACTAACAAAACTGTGCAATCTCCGAATATATACCCCGCCCAATCAACAAACACACTAATCAGACACACGCACACTGTAACAGTCACGCCTCCCGACCAATCCCAATCCACCTAAGTTTGACCAATCACAGCACACATCCCATGTGGGACCCGTCACTTCCATCCAATCACAGCATTTTTCTCATGATTAAATGCCCAATCACGAACAAGCTACCCAGAAAATCCTTTGTGCCCAACACTTAAAACTGAGAAAATAAAACTACAACTCTAAATAATGTTAAAATCACACCACAAGCCACAAACTGCACACCATTGCATAAATTAAATATGCCATAAGTCCAGCTGAGATATCTATAATATTTCTTCTCATGCCATGTGAAGTATGACATCACTCGTGGCTACGTCACTCATGATGTCATACTTCACATGGTACTCAAACAAATATCATAGATATTTCAGCCGGACTCATGGCATATCCCATATATACAGTGTATATATATATATATATATATATGTGTATATACATACATGTAATTTTTTTGTGAATTAGAATGTTTAGCAGTGTGCAGTGGCATGAGACTAATTCAGTATGCAGGAATGAGAGTGACCTCACAGCCAGCATCACCACAGAGCTGTGACCTCACAAGATGGGTGGGCCCCTTTCTCCCCGATATTGTCAAGTTGCTAAGGGAACACTGTATACTTGTGTTTGGACTTTCAAAAGACACTTGTGTTCTGGACTCTTAAGAAGCACTTCTACCAAAATTAGGTAATTTCAGTACCACTGTTTATCAACTGAAACTATGGTAGGATTAGTTTCTCAGTATAAGGCGGTTTGTTCAAAATTGTCCAGTTATTTTTATGAATGTACCATTAATGTTATATGTTCTGTGTTTTGTATTTTATTTACTGTTTTTAATTTTAGTAAACTCTGTTTTCCTTGAAATCCTACATGAGCCATTTTCTCATTTTGTGTATCAATGCTGGGACAGTGTTGATAATTCTGACCTAACTGTTAAAGTGCTTCTAGTGTGTCATCATATGCAGTAAGGTAAGGAAATACCTAGGTCTCAGTTGAGTCAGAAGATGGCTTGTGAAACAGGTTGTGTGCCCTCTGGGTTAAGTATTGCACTGCTTTCCCTGAACAGAGTGTGATATTTGGACCTGTTACCTGGGCATGCTAGCGAAAAAGGGTTCATATTTGACCCCAGGACTCAAGACTGGTAGTTGCTCAGACCCAAAACAGACAGGAGGGTGTCCCTGTTTGTCTTCTGTTCACATATTGCACTTCGAGGCTGGGCACTGTGGGAGCAGAGGGCCTGACTCCTGGAATGCATTTGTGACAGGCCACATCCACTGCTCCACGCTGATCTACTTCCCTGGTCACCCAGTCAAAGAATTCTATCATATTTGTTTGACATAAGCCCCCCCACCCCGCGAATCCATGCTGCCTTTGATCCTGTAAGCTGCTGGTTTCAAGATATTCCATGGTCCTTTCCTTCAGTAGTGATTCCATTGATTTCCCCACCACTGAAATCAAGCTGGCTGGCCTATAATTGCCAGCCTCCACCCTGCTATCACTTTTGTGAAGTGGGACTACATCTGCTCTCCTCTAGTCCTCCAGGACCACTCCCGTCTCCAGTGTGTGGTTGAACAGGACTGTCAGAGGTGTAGCCAGCACCTCCCTGAGCTCCTTCAATATCTTTGGATGTATCCCATCTGGCCCCATTGCCTTGTTCACTTTCAGAGTTTGTGAGTTCCTTCAGGACTCTCTCCTCTGTGAATGGACTAGTGTCCACCTCCCTTTCTTTGATGCTCTTATCACTTATCTGTGGTCCCTCTCCCTTCCTCCATGAACACCGAACAAAAATATTTGTTCAGGATATCTGTTTTTTCCTGGTCCCCCTCCACACACTCCTCCTCATCTCACCTTACCTCCTTAGCCTTACAATCCCTCCCCTAGTTTTTCTTCTTTCACTTACATACCTGAAAAATGTCTTATTCCCCTTTTTTACTGCCTGGGCTATTTTCTCCTCCATTGCACCTTTGCACTCCTAACTGCTTTCTCTGCTTCCATCTGCTTCTCGTGATACACCTCCGTATCCTACTCCCTCTGTGTATCCTTATACTTCCTGAATATTAACTTTTTCCCTTACCTTCACAGCCACCTTTTTTGAGAATAGAGGTCTCTTTTCCCTCCTGCATTTTCTTACTTGCCTGACACAGAGGTTCGCTGCCTTCCCTATGGCCTCTTCTAATTTCGTCCACTGTACCTGCACTCCACTTCTGTCCTCCTCCTCCCCCAGCCAGGGCATCCCGGAGGCATTCCCCCATCTTTGTAATGTTGGACCTCCTGAAGTCCAGGATCCTCACCTTTGTGGGGTTCGGTTCTGGCACCGTACTTATACTGAACCACACCATATGGTGATCACTGGTCCCCAGGTTGTCACCTACTGTGACGTCTACAACATTGCCCCATTGGTGAGCACGAGGTCCAATACTGCTCCCTCATGAATGGGCTCTCTTACCAGTTGCCTGAGGAATGCCCGCTGCAGGGAGTCCAAGATGTCCCTGCTCCTAGTTGAAGCTGTAGCTGGGATGCTCCAATCCACATCCGACAGACTGAAGTTGCCCACCAACAGCGCCACCCCCCCCGGTTGCCATCTTTTGGATAGCATCCACCAGTATCCTCAAATGCAAGTAGTAAGTGATCCTTTGGTGACTATGACTACCAAAACTTTTGACTCTTTAGTGTCCTTACAGGCTGATGTGCTAGTACAGCCTACGAAAAAAAGAACTAGAGAGGAAGAAACAGACCCCAACTCTGATAATGAATGATATTCAGTACAAGCAGCCAAATCGTCACACAGGCACAGAAAGGCTGATGCCTTTTCTATTACTACCCAGAATAGATTTGACCCACTAGATCATGATGTACCTCTATCTAGTACCAATTCCCCACTAATAATTCAAGGATTTCCTCCATCCCAGACTTGTGAGGTAACCGAGCATCACTTGAGACCACCAGATAATATTGATCTGATTAATATCCAATCAGAATATAACTCCAATGTCATTGCAAATGATATGGAAATGATGAATACAGATTCCAATGATCAGCCAGGGATTAAAAAAGAAATATACATACTAGGAGACTCAATAGTTAAAAATTTGGATAGATTAATATGTAACCCTGATAAAGAGAATCAAACAGTATCCTCCTTTAGTGGGGCTAAAATCTCAGATAGTACCCATATGCTTGAGCCTATATTACAGAACTCTGAATCCCCCCGACTTGTTATAGTCCATGCGGGGACAAATAATCTAAGATCTGATCCTATAAATAAAATCAAACATGAATACGTATGCCTAGTTAACAAATTATCAGAGATGGACTGTAAAATCGTGATCTCTGAAATGTTACCAATCCCAAGAGCACCAGATTATATTAATGCTAAAATCAAACATGTAAACAAGTGGCTAAGGAAATGGAGTACCAGACAACAAATTACACGTATAACAAATTGGGAAGATTTTGAACACCATAACAAACTTTTCTGCTGGGATGGGCTACATCCAAGTAAACGAGGAAGTATCCTCCTTGGACAAAAAATGTTAACAGAAATAAACTCATTTTTAAACTAAGATCTGGGGGGATTGACATCAGCAGCAGCAATGTCAATAGAAAGGGATCCTTCTAACAACTGTTACTACCAGGATCATAAAAATGTAAATGTAAAACATCTAAATCAGCTCTATCTATATTACTGGTTAATGCTTGTAGTTTAAGTAACAAGATGGGAGAACTGTGTACAACTCTTATTGACCATTGAGTAGATATATGTGGTGTTACCGAAACATAGCACACCAGCCAAGCTTGGGGTATGGATATTCCTGGTCACGTCTGTATAAAGAAGCACAACAAAAGGGGCGGTGGTGTGGCCCTTTGCTGCTCAAATCATTTATATGCTAATCAGATATTTTGTAAGAATCATGAGAACAATGACAATGAACTTATCTGGGCCATATTAAGTACTAAATATCATCCACAAACTATTGGTTTAGGATACAGGTCTCCTAACCTAGACAAATAACAAAATAATAACTTCCTTTCAGAACTTGAAGATATGGAGATGAATGGTCACTATGTACTTATGGGAGATTTTAATTTACTTGGAATAAACTGGGACTCTATGGAAGGTAAAAATCACCTTGATAATACATTTATTGGTATAATAGCTGAAAACGATTTAATGCAGAATGTAAAATTAGCTACAAGAGGTTTGAACATACTAGATTTAATCTTTACAAACTTCAAAGATGATATTGATCCCCCTAAACTCCTCCCACCACTTGGAGACAGTGACCACCATATGGTCCTGACTAATTTAAAAATTACACCCAATATTGTCCATGTGGGAAAATCAAAATGTAAAGATTATTACAGAGCTAATTACTATGAAATAAAGAAATCCCTGCAAAGCTGGAATTGGCAAAAGGAATTGGTGGGTCTTGGCCTGGCTCAAACTTGGGCCGTTCTTAAATCCAACATTAATTATTATATACAACTCTGGGTTCCAGATCGTACAAAATATGTAAACAACAAAATAACTCCTCCTTGGTGGAATAAAGCTATAAATAAGTGCATTAATAAAAAAGAAGACTATGTTACAAATATAAGCACAACCAGACCAACCAAGCTAAAGAAAGGTACAAGAAAATGTCTCAAAAAAGTAAACTTCTAATTCATAATGCTAAAAAAACCATGGAGGTGAAACTTGCAACACAGGTTTCGGGCAATAAAAAGCATTTTTTTAATTATATTGGCAGTTTAAGAGGGAAGAAAGCTGACGTCGGATCACTTCTTGTGAATGATGAGGTGATAGTTGAAGAAACAGTGACTGCACAAAAACTTAATGAATACTTTCTTAGTGTATACCAAACCAAAGACATAATTCATCATGTTGAGATATCAAGTGATGATATGCCATTGAAAATTAGTGCATCAGACATTATTAAATAGCTCTAAAAGAAATGGTGCACCGGGACCAGACGGTATAGCACCAGTCTTTTAAAGAATGTGGCACCTGAATTATCAGGTCCTCTGGCACTGATATTTAATGAATCATTATCAGAAGGCAAAATTCCAGACGACTGGAAGATGGCTGTCATAACCCAATATACAAGGGTGGAAATAAATACAATGTCCAGAATTACAGACCAATCAGTCTGACTTCTGTACTAGGAAAATTACTTGAAAAACTAAATCAGAAATTCATAACTGAACACCAAGAGCTCAATGGATATTTAGATAGTAATCAACATGGTTTTATCAAAGGCAGATCTTGACAAACCAACCAAATGCAATTTTTTGAATATGTCAGTGCAACTCTGGACAAGGGCTTACCAGTAGACATAGTGGGCTGGATATTCAAACTGCGCCATTCTGTGGCGCAAGCCCTTACGCTGCTCAAAAAAGTTACGCAGGGGTGTGGCCGGGGCGATATTCAATGGAGTTGAGCTGTTGAGCAACTCCCGAATATCGCCCCGGCCACAGCCACTGTGCATGGCGCAGTGGAACTTGCGCTACCGCAAGTGGTCAGAGTGGAGCGTTCAGATGCGGTGGCGCAAGTTCCATTGCGCCATGTGCAAATTTCCGATATTCAAAAGGTGACATGCAAATGGGGCCATAAGTTATGCAAGGCACAGGGGGGGCCATTTGCATCTACTGACGGCCCCATTTGCATGCCATTAGCATGCAGGTGCGCCGATCCCCGACAACTTGCGCCTGGCGCCCTGCCAGGCAGCAGCCGTTGGGGACCGACGCCCCCTGCAGCCTGATCGCGGGCATGAAGTAAATCTCCCCCCCCGACTGGCCCGATCGCGGGCATAACAGTAATGAACCCCCCCAACTGGCTCGATCGCGGGCATAACAGTAATGAACCCCCGACTGGCCCGATCACAGGCATAAGATCAAACCCCCAAAGACCAATATCCCTGGTGGTCAGTGGACATGAAGCCGATCGGCGGGCATAAGGTCAACCCCAAAGTCAATTTCCCTGGTGATCTAGTGGCCCTCCACCACCCACAGAGCCCCACCACCGCCCCCGTCAGCGGCGGGCAGCACCACCGCCTGCCACCCTGCCGCCCGCCGACTGACAGCTCGATGGGCTGCGCCCATTGGTTCAGAGCAAGAGCCAATGGGCGCAGTACTATAGAAAGGTAGTCCAGCTATGTGAATGAATGAATTTCATTCACAAATCTGACTGCCTTGACTGATATGAGCTGCACACCCATTGGCTCTTGCTCTGAACCAATGGGCATGCAGCCTTATCGAGCTGTCAGTCGGCGGGCGGCAGGTTGGCAGGTGGTGGTGCTGCCGCCGCTGGCTGACGGGGAAGCGGGTGGTGGGGCCCGTGGTGGGTAGGTGGGGCCACTAGATCACCAGGAAATTGGACTTTGGGGTTGACCTTATGCCCGCGATCGGGCTTCACGTCCACTGGACCACCAGGATATTGGTCTTGGGGTTTGATCTAATGCCCGTGATCGGGCCAGCCTGGGGGTTCATTACTGTTATGCCCGCGATCGGGCCAGTCGGGGGTTCATTACTGTTATGCTCACGATCGGGCCAGTCGGGGTTTAATACTGTTATGCCCACGATCGGGCCAGTCGGGGGTGAGATTTGCCCGCGATCGGCTGGCGGGGCACTAGGAACAGTGGAGAGCACCCACAGGTGGCAGCTGCTGTGTTGTGCCTCTGCAATGCGCAGCTCACCTGTGGGTGGCCCTCGACTTGATCCTTTTTTTTTTGTCTCAAAGTTGTGCAGGCGCAGGTAGGGGGTTGTGCCTGCACAACTCTGCACAGCCGGCTGAATATCGGGCTGTGCAGTTTATGCATGGTTCCTCCCCCTCCGGTTGAGCATGCCTTCATTAGCATTGTGCTGTTGCTCAGCATGACTTGGGGGGGGCGCAACTGCCTCCTGCTGAACATCACAGAATGGCGCATTTTGGACTTACGCAGGTGCAACCCTATTGCGCATGGCGCAACCCTTTTGAATATCCAGCCCAATGTATTTAGATTATGCAAAAACCTTTGATACCATGTCTCATAAAGTATTGATTGATCATAATTAAGCTTCAAATACACCCCCGAATTATCAACTGGATAATATTGTGGTTGGAAAACAGGACTCAATGTGTTTCAATAAGAGGTTTACAATGCACCAGCGGTACAGTTACAAGTGGAGTTCCACAGGGCTCTGTCCTGGGTCCAACACTGTTTAATATCATTGTAGCATCTCCATCTATGTTGTCTCCAGACTATGGATGGATTACTAAATATGCTGACAACTGTAAACTGGGAGGAATTATAAACAATAAGCAATTGGCAGATCAGCTACAGTCAGCATTACATTCTTTAGTATCCTGGACAATTAGGAATGGGATGCAATTTAATATACCCAAATGCATGGTTATGCATTTGGGGAAAAGTAACCACCAGCACCAATGCAATATCAATAATCAAGTTTTAAGTAAACTGAATGTGACAAAGACCTTGGTATACTAGTGTCGAACAAACTTGAATTTAAAGGAAAACAGCATAAAACAGTGGGGGCAATCATCAGGGCTGCAAAAACGACCGTTTAAAACAACCCATATGGTTTAAGAAAAATTCAGCTAACCATTCTCCAGATTGTTAGCTTTTTAATTTTGCTCCTTGAGGTGCCATGTCAAAAGTGCCACCGCACCGGAAGACGGAGTGTGCCCCTGGCATCCTGTCCTGTGACAGAAGGCTCGTAGAAATGATGAGTGAGGCGTATCTACCTGGGAGAAAAAGAAACATTGTGGCATGTAGAGGTATGTTAACTAAACCTCTACATCCACTTTCTGGTGAAAACGTAGCCGTGTAATATGCTTTAAATCATTATGAAAGTTGCAGCTCCAAGTTCGGTCATGCGCAGTAGCACCAATTTCCAATATGTTCATTAATGACATTGGAGAAGGAATCCAGGGCAGGTTGTGTCTCTTCGAAGATGACACCAAATTATGTGGAAGGGTGGATAGTGATGAGGGAATAAGGGAAGTGCAGAGAGACCTACAAAAGCAAGAGGGGTGGTCAAAGATTTGGCAGTTAAAATCCAATGCTAGAAAGTGCAAGGTAATGCACCTAGGGAAAAAGAACCCCAAGACAGAGTACTGGATGAGAGTAGAGAGACTGAGGAACGGGATCTGGGAGTTATCATTAGCAACTTATCTAAGCAATCGAGTCAGTGCAACAAAACATAGAAACATAGACTTTGACGGCAGATAAGGACCACTTGGCCCACCTAGTCTGCCCATTTCCCTACCTAGAGGATAAGATGCAGATCCTATTTAACCAACAGCCTATTTCTTCCTACCCCTCACAAAAATTGCCTTATGTCTGTCCCACGCATTCTTGAATTCTGCCACAGTTTTAGACCCCACAACCTCCTCAGGAAGGCTGTTCCACGCGTCACCACCCTCTCTGTGAAAAAATACTTCCTCACATTGCCCCTGAGCCGTTCCCCCTCTATCTTCCAATTCTGTCCCCTTGTTCTTGCACATCTCTTTTTCTGAAAGATGCTACCCTCTTGGACTTTGTTGATTCCACTGAGGTACTTAAACATTTCTATCATGTCCCCACCTCCCTCCTTTCCTCAAGGGTATACATATTAAGCTCCTTTAGCCTCTCCTCATATGGCTTCTCTTGCAGACCCTGCACCATTTTAGTTGCCCTCCTCTGAACTGCCTCCATCCTGTCTATATCCTTGCAGAGATGGGGTCTCCAGAACTGGACGCAGTACTCCAGATGGGGTCTCACCAACTGTCTGTACAGGGGATAACAACTTCCTGTTTTCTGCTGGTGATGCCTCTCCCTATACATCCCAGTATCCCCCCAGCCCTCCCTACCGCCTTCTCACTTTGCTTGCCAACCTTAAGGTCATCTGATATGATTACCCCAGGTCCCTTTCCATTTTTGTTGTTGTTACTACCTCCCCATTGTGTAATCTTCCCCTGGGTTTTTGTTTCCCAGGTGCATTACTTTGCACTTCTTTGCATTGAATCCAAGATGTCATACTTCTGACCATTCCTCCAACCTTGCCAAGTCCCTTCTCATCCTTTCCATGCCTCCTTGTGTATCAAGCCTGTTGCAGATCTCTGTGTCATCTGCAAAGAGGCATACTTTTCCTTCCAGTCCCTCTGCAATGTCACTTATAAAGACATTAAAAAGGACTGGACCCAGTACTGAACCCTGAGATACCCCACTAGTAACCCCTCCTTCTTCAGCGTGGACTCCATTTACAATTACCTTATGTGTCCTATTGTTCAGCCAATGTTTTACCCAGGCTACCACCCTGGGACCCACTCCAAGGCTGGTTAATTTGACTACTAATCTTTTGTGTGGGACTGTGTCAAATGCCTTGCTAAAGTCTAGGTAGGCCATGTCCACAGCCCCTCCCTGGCCTACTACTTTGGTCACCCAGTCAAAGAAATCAATTAGATTCGGCTGACATGACCTTCCTGCTGTGAACCCATGCTACCTTGGGTACTGTGCCCCACTGGCCTCTAGGTACTCAACAATTCTTTCCTTCAGAAGTGATTCCATCACTTTCCCTACCACAGAGGTCAAACTGACAGGTCTGTAGTTTCCTGCCTCTGTCTTGCTCCCACTTTTGTGAAGGGGACTCACATCAGCCTTCTTCCAGTCCTCAGGTACCACACCATCCTCCCATGATTTGTTATAAAGGGTAGTCAGTGGTGTCACCAGTTCTCTGCTTAATTCTTTTAGAATTCTGGGGTGAATTCCATCTGGCCCCATTGCTTTGTCCACCTTCAGTTTTAGGAGTTCTTTCAGAACTGTTTCTTCTGCAAAAGGACTGGGAACGACCCCCCCTCTCCAGAGTGCTTCTGTTAATTGGATTAGGCACCACCCCCACTTCCTCTTTTGTGAATACGGAACAGAAATATTAATTCAGTATCCCTGCTTTTTCACTGTCACTCTCTGCCCACCCACCATCCATTCTATTCAGCCTCACTATCACTCCCTTTGTCTTTCCTACGCTCCTGATATACCTATAAAGGTTTAATCCCCCTTCTTAACCGAGTTGGCTATCTTTTCTTCAGTTTGTGCCTTTGCTATTCTGACTACCCTCCCTGCTTCCTTCTGCCTTAACTGGTACAGTTCTCTGTCCTGCTCCTTCTGTGTTTCCTTATACTTCCTAAATGCTATCTTTTTCTCCCTAAGCTTTACCGCCACTTCTTTTGAGAACCATAGTGGCTTTTTCTTTTGTTTTGATTTATTTATTTGTTTCACACAAAGGCTTGTAGCCTCTGTGATGGCAGTTTGGATATTTCCCCATTGTTGCTCCACCCCTCCTTCTAGCCTGTTTGCTAGTGCTTTTCTAAGGCACTCTTCCGTCTTGCCAAAGTCAGCCCTCCTGAAGTCCAGAACCCTCACTTTTGTATGGTTTGACTCTGTAGCTGAGTTTGTCATGAACCACACTGTTTGGTGGTCACTTGTTCCCAAATGGCTACCCACTTCTAGATCTGAGATCCTCTCACTGTCCCCATTTGAGAGTACGAGGTCTAAGATTGCACCCTCACGAGTAGGTTCTAAAACTAGCTGTCTGAAGCATGCCCCTGAAGGGCATCAAGAATGGCCCTGCTTTTGGATGTGGCTGCAGCAAAGGTGCTCCAGTTAACATTTGGCATATTAAGGGCCCCATCAACAGTATCTCCCCTTTCTCTGCCATCCTAAGTATGCCTTCTATCATATCCTTGTCCATTCCCTCCCCCTGACATGGGGGCCTGTATACAACCCCTGTGCAGATTGTGGTGCCATTTCCAGTCTCTAAGGTGACCCACAGTGCCTCCTCTCCTCCCTGTTTACTCTTTTGTTCAGTTGCTTTTATCCCTTCCCTTACATAGAGAGCTACTCCCCCTTCTGCCCTCCATCTCTCCTGTAGGTTGTGTACCCTGGTATGTTAACATCCCAGTCATGGTTCTCTGTGTACCATGTTTCTGTGACTGCTACAATATCCAGATATCCCTCTTCCATCAAGGCCACCAGTTCAGGGAGCTTGTTTCCCAGACTACCAGCGTTGGTACTCATTACCCTCCATTTCTTGATGGCCTTACCCCTTTTTGCCCCATCCCTGTCCTTACTGCGTTGTCACTTTCTCCATTTACCCCTGTGCTTCTACCTATTGACATCTCTATGTTGGTGTCTACCTCACTTAGTACCCTGATTTTTTTTGGGGGGGGGCTAGGATTTCCCTGCTCCTTTCCAGTGCCTCCCCCCTTTGGCTAGTTCAAATGCTTGCCAATGAAGTATTTAAACCTATCACCTAGGATCCTGGTTCCCCTCCTGGACAGATGCAGACCATCACGCCAGTATAGGCCTGCATCCGTCCTGGTGGACCCCCAGTCCCCAATGAAGCCAAATCCCTGAGCTCTGCCCAATTTTTCAACCACAGATTGAATCCCATGGTGTGGAGCACCCTAGCCTCATCCATGCCATAGACAGGCAGCACCTCCGAGAAGGTTACCGTGTGTGCTGTTTGTCTAAGACCCTTCCCCATCTCCACAAATGCTTCTTGCACTGCTCTAATCCCTTTCTTAGCCAGGTCATTTGTCCCTAGGTGGACAATGACATCCAGCTCCCTCCCCTGTGCAGCTGCTCCTGTGATCCTGAGGATTCGCTCCCTGTCCCTCCAAGCCATGGTGCCAGGCAGGCACCTTACCTCCCTCTCCCCTTCCTCCCCCAATACTACCTTCCTAACAATGGAGTCCCCCACCAGGAGTTGTTTCCTTCCCCTGTGGGGTCCCATGCCACCCTCCTGTGGGTCTCCTTTGTGGAGGTTCCCAGCATCCTCCTTGGTCTCCACTGTGGGTGCCTCCATAGAGGAACCACGCACTTTTCCAGAACGGCATAGAAATTGTGGAGCGGTACAACTGAAGGGATGCACCTCTGTTCCACCACCCTCACCCTCCCTGAGCCCACTGTGATCCAACCGCTCCTCTTTCTTGGCAACTTCTGAGGCAACGGCAGTGACCCTGGTGGTTCCTTGGGTGGGACAGGAGGTCCCACAAATCCTGGCCAACTCAGCCTGGAGATGAGCAACCTCCTCCCTCAGCCCAGAGAGGCGCCTGCAGATGGGACAACACTGCATCCTCCAGAACGTCTCCCGGAAGACTGCTGCTCCACAGCCAGTGCACTGCACCACTCGCATCATGTCTTTTTTCTGGACCCCTAACTGTTGTTTGGAATACTTACTCTTTCCTCTGTTTGTTTTCCCTTTTTCCCCCCCTACTTACTTACTTACTGCATCTGTGCCCTTTTAGCTCCTGATCTTCCTGTTCTAAGACAAGAAGTTCCTATATTTCTCAGTAGTCTCCTTACTTGCTCACAGTCAGACCTCCAGCAGCTAGGGGGGGACGGAGAGCTACTCTTGCCTTTCTAGGATGGTGAGTCTTTGGTGGCTCTGTGATCATTCACTTCCTGCTCCCAAACAGGAAGTTCCTGTTGTCAGTTAAATCCTGTGCCTATAAAAGTAGAACTGGTTTAAGGTGGAGGGAAGGGAAGGAGGGCAATATAGTCCCAGTAGAGAAGTTTTAGTTATACCAGTAGCTCCTTCCTCCTGGTGCTCTGTCTGTTATATAGGAAGGCATATAAGAAGGCTAACAGGATGCTGGGATGTATCGGGAGGGGTATTGATAGCAGAAGAAACGAGGTAATACTTCCCCATTACATATCCCTGGCAAGGCCTCACCTAGAGTACTGTGCCCAGTTCTGGAGTCCTCACCTCAGAAAGGATAGGGATATGTTAGAGACAGTGTTTTGCAGAGTAACAAAAATTATTCAGAGCCAGATCCTATGAGGAGCACCTCAAGGCACTAAATATATACTCACTGGAGACCAGAAGGGAGAGGGGAGATATGATAGAGACCTTCAGGTTCCTTAAAGGAATTAACAGAGTGAACTGCGGAGAACTATTTAGCCTGAATACCAATTTGCGGTCACATGGACACGAATGGAAATTAATAGGAGGTAGGGCCAGGAGAGATGTGAGGAAGTACTACTATATGGGAAGGGTGGTGGAACCCTGGGACAGTCTGTCGGCTGAAGTGGTGGGTGCAAAAACTGTCAGGGGATTCAAGCAGGGTTGGGACATAATGAAGAGAATAGTGGTTACCAGGGGTGACAGGACCAAGGAAGAGAATACAGGATGGGGAGGGTTAATACCCTGGGAGTTCCAGGGATTTTATGGAACTTGGGCAGACTGGATGGACCTCTGACCTTTTTCTGCCACCACTGTCTATGTTTATATGTCCTTGGTTATGAGGGATGCCCTTCATTTTACCCCTCAAAATTGTGCTGTCCTCATGAAACAGGTGCTGCCCACACAGAGAATGTGTTGTAAATTCAGACTTTAAAAGCAGAAATGCATAATATTCTAAGATGCTAAATGAAAAATAAAGACTGTACACGTAAACACAGAGGTTTCCAGTGTGTTACGTTTGTACCTCCATGTTTGAGGCTGTATTTTTCATTAGAGGGTCAGTGTTCCTCATTTTGCATGTTGGTGCCCTCATTTCAGTGATAAAAGGTCGAGAGGTATGCGTTGTTTGGGAATGGGCAAAAAAACTTTATCCATTTTTGAAGGCTTTTGGCACTAGTCATCTACTACAGTGCCAAAAATGTCTCAGATATAAACCACTCTCTTGCCTCTGACTTCCTAAGCATACAATCCTGGCTGACAGAGAACAACCTTGTTCTCAATGTCAGTAAAACACACTCTATGCTCTTTGGCTCTGCTGCCAAACTTAAAGCAAATTGTAACACCCTTATAATCTTGTGTGCAGATGGCTCCCCACTGGTCAGCACTAGCTCCTTCAAATACTTGGACATTCTTCTGGATAAATCCCTGGATTTTGATCTGCACATTACCGCCTCCTGGAAATCTGTCAACGCTAAAACTGGAGGGGCCTACCGTACTAGCTATTCCCGCACCCCATCTGCCAGACTTGCCATTGAACAAGTCCTTTTGCTCACGGCCATGGCCTATGGCACGGTCACCTACCTAGGTGCCACAAAGTCCTTCCTCCGCAAATGGAATACCACATATAACAACATTTGTCACTACGCCTCTGCATCACCACGGTATAAACACCATTGCCAGCTCTATGCTGACCTAAATTGACCCTCTCCCACTGCCCATCACCTTCAGTCCTACGGCTCTCTAATTGACAGGATAGCCAGATCAGGTCTCTCACAATCCCTTGCCTCCATGCTTCACTCCCAATCCCCCTCTTATGGGCTCGGATCTACAGACCTAGCCCCATTCTATATCCCTAGATGTAAAACATCTATGGGTGCAAGTGCTTTCTCTCCACAGCCCCAAAGTATTGGAACTCCATACCTCAAGCTATCCGCCAAGCTCCCACCCATGCTGGTTTCAAGAAATCGCACTGTGATCATCTATGTGCTTCAAACCCCTGCACTTGCTTCTACCCACCTTAGATCATTCGTTCACTACCACTCGGCATCTACTCCTCTCCTAGCCTCTTCCTCACCTCTCTCTAATGACACTCCCCCTTATGTGCTCTATCACCCATCTCCTCTTTCTCCTCTACTTCTACCACATTCCTCCTCTCCCTCTCTGTCTCTGCTCTATCAAAGTTTAATTAATTATCACTAAAAGGCACTTATTGCATACTGTATATAGCATGTCCATTCATCCACTTTTGTATTTTGTATTCATTTGTGTTGCACATGTCTATACTTTCTATGACCTCGTCTAAATTCGGTATTGTTTGTATCCTGACTTTGCGGAAAACTGTATTTCTCCCAACCCCTAAGTTGATTGTATTTGACCCTTTCCCACTGTGTTACTTATTTCATGTGCTGCGTCACATGGTGTGCTTATGTATTTCAACTTGTATTCTCACGGTTCCTGCCTGAAAACAGGCATTCCTATGTAAAGCTACCAACAGTCCCTATTTTCCCAGGACTGTCCCTGTTTTAGGCAGCATGTCCCAGTGTCCCAACTTTTGCAAAATGTCACTTTTGTCCTAGTTTTTGCTTACTTGTCCCAGTTTTGTCCCTTTTTTTTTTGCTGACTGCTAAGCCATGAGTGAGTTATTTCAGCACCACTGTGGTGCTACTCATGCTGGACAGCAGTTTGCAACTTCAACCCCTGCGCCTAGGTTGCACCTCAAGCATGTCAGCGGGAGCATGGTAAAGTATGTTCCTTCCTGTTAGATTAGACTGGGTAGTAGTACAAACAAGTGCATGTGAACGTCTACCTGTCAGCAGCTGAATGGGACTCCAGACAGAAAAGAGACCAGCAGCAATGAACTAAGGTACCTGGACCTGATCAGCTGTAGAGAAGTGTGTGAAAACAATCTGGTGTGGTGGTGGGAGTCACTGAAGTGAAGTCTGCTCAGCAAATGAGGTGAGTGTTAACGGGTTGGATGGGACTGTCAGGAGGGGCAATACATGCTGCTTGAACGTCTGATCACAATTTAACGCAGGTTTGCTTCTAATGAACTTTCTGTACATCATGATTTGGAACTTGCTGCAGCAGAATGATGGATTGTTTTAATCTGGATGTTTGCTACTGGTGTTACTGTGCGGCAGCATGGCCAGAGCAAGCAGCAAAATGTAATTGTGTGCAGCACTGTCTGCGGCAGTGCCCGTGGGAGTGATACAGTTGGGGGGGGGGTCATGGTCAGGATGGACCATCCCAGTTTTAGGCCTCAGGAAGTTGGTAGCTTTATGCCTAGTGCACCCACCTGGTTAACAAAAGCAAATAAACTAGCGACTGATTTAAGAGTACGACTGTTAATTTTAAAGAAATACTGTCTACCTCTACTAATTTAAATTATTATTATATTTATTAACTGTAATTGCATTTTGTATTGTACTATTTTTGTGTGAAGTGCCTTGGGCCATACCTCTCAACTGTACCACATTAGGAGGAACCTTCCTCATTTTACTTCACAAAAGCTCCCTGTTCCACATTGTGAGGGCTTGTTCCACATTCAATATTAACATTTTAAAGCAAAAATCTATAGTAAATTATTTAAAAAAATATTATTCAATTAATAACAGCCTTTCTGATCATAAATACATACATTTTAACAGTGTTCTGAGTCTCCTATCTAAAGATTTCAGTAAGTGTTCCACATTTTGAGAGGCATTGTTCCACATTTGCGCGACAAAAGGTTGAGAGGTATGCCTTGGACACCTGGGATACGGCATTCTACAGCTAAAACAGCATTTTTTCCAGCCAAGCTCTCTTGAGTTTGGCCTGTAACATATGGATTTTCTGGTCACTATGGTCGCGGTCGCTTCCGGTCTTTAGGGTTTTCACTTCCGGAATTGCCTTGCAATGCCCGATGACATCAGCGGGCGGGTTAGCCGGTTTGGACTCCTGCTCAGCAGTAACGAAGAAGGGCTGGTGGTGAGGTGTCCATTCAAACGGTAACGTGTTCTCCGTTTCCAACTCGAGTCCCGGCACTAGGGAACCACGCGCTCGCCGCCTGACCGTCGCCATGGCCACCAAAGGGAAAGCGCCGGAGAGCGAGAGGAACTGCGTGCTGTGTTGCCAGGAGCTGGAGCTGCTCGCCCTGGGCAAGTGTGATCACCCGGTTTGTTACCGCTGCTCTACCAAGATGCGAGTGTTGTGTGACCAGCGCTACTGCGCCGTTTGTCGGGAGGAGCTCGACAAGGTAAGCTGGCCGGGGGTAGGCGAGGCTGGGGATGCGGAGCAGCAGTGCAGGCCGTCGAGGGCTGGGAGACTGCCCGAGTTGGCGGCTGCTGCTGCATCGGGGGAAACTCTGCAGGGCCTTTGCCTCTTTCGGTACAGAGCGGCTACCCCGTTACACCAGAACTGGACTGACGGCACTGACAGATTGAGCGGTCTCCCTGATGGTACAGAGGAGGTCGGGGACCGGATCTTTATGACGTCAAGTTAAAATTATCTATTCCCGAGTTCAAAATACACTCCATGCTTCCCTCGACTGTCTTCTCTGCTGAATTCTGAAATAGTTGGAAGTCTGTGACTTCCGTTTGCTTGAACCACCGTGTTATTGATACAGATATAGAGTGGCCCAAGTATTTAATTTTATACACAGTTCAACTCGGCCTGTCCTGCAGAATGGAGTAACTGAGATTGTCGCTGACTGTGTGTGTAAGTCTGAAAGGGCCAGTGGCACTGATCTTTTTTTTTTCTTTTTTTCTAAGTCCGTTTTCATCTTAAGTGTTATTGGGCTTACCCTGTTATCAAAATTCAAATAAAAAAATAGATTTGTTTAAGAGCTAGTAGAACCAAGAACAGCAGCCAGTAAATGTTCCAAATTTTAAGAAGCAGTCAGTTATAACGTTATGTTTCTGAAATATTTTTCTGTTTGCTCATTAGAAAGTTTTCTATGCAACAGTATTATGCTGGATGTGTGGAATACCACTCCATCTGGCAGTTGACATTATCTAGTTCTATTCCCCCCACTACATCATCAGCATTATGACCTCACTGATTGTGAAATCACAGGTGATTGACTTGACAGCTACTGAGCGACTCTTCTTGAGTAGTGGTAGGTCGCAATGCTGATGATATAGTAGGGGGAATACAACTGGATATGTCGGCTGCTTGGCAGAGTGCTGTTCCACAGATCCCACCTACTAACATCAAGTAAAGAAATTTTCCAATTACCCAAAGGGAAAAGAAAACGCACCTCAGCTATAAAAAGTATTGCCTGACTGCTTGTAAAACGTATTAATTTTGAGGCAGTACACTAGCTCTTCAATGTACATATCCTTGAGAGTTTTAAATCCCCTGATTCACCACTGATAATACACTCCATAATAATGGAGATTATGGAAGGGAGGAGGTAGTGATTATGGGGGACTTCATTCTATCAGTATGAGGCTATGGAAGGTTTGGAGGTCAGCAAGGGGGCAGGAAACTAGCTGACACTCCTCGTCAAATGAGGGTAGGGAATAGAAAAGGGAATGGTGGAATTGGTGGGTGAAAGATTTGGAGGGCCATGTGTGCGAACGCCCGAAATCTGGGCAACAAGGTTGTGAACCTAGGCGCCACCATAGCAGGGGATGACCTAGATCTAGTTGCCATCACTGAGACCTGGTGCAGTGAAAACTAGGATTGGGGGTGGCAGTACCATGATTTAATCTGTTTAGGAGGGACAGGGTCAGAAGAAAGGGGGAAGGGGGGTGTACAGTAGCGCTCTATGTAATGGACAACATAAAGGCTATTGAAATACAAGGGGAACTGGGGGGGGAGCGGAGGTACTGTGGGCCACTCTGGAGAAGAGGAGTGGGGCTTTTATCCATACAGGGGTGATATACAGACCTCCATCGCAGATGGAAGAAGTGGATGTGGAAATGCTTTAAGCAGTGCAGAGGCTGGCTTGTAAAGGAGAGTTGTTAATAATGGGAGACTTCAACCTACCAGATATGGATTGCAGACTCCCAGCTTTGGCAACCTGAGGAGCAGGGGCATCCTGGACTCCTCGCAGGGGGCGTTCCTCAGACAAGCGGTAATAGAGCCCACCCGGGGGGAGCATTGCTGGACTGGGTACTGACGAACGGGGACAGTGTTGCTGACGTTGCAGTGGCGGACAACCTGGGGGCTAGTGACCATCTTACGATGTGGTTTTGTATAAACACTGGGTTTGAACCGAACCGCAGTAGGGCGATTCTCATAGATTTCAGGGGAACCGAATTCAAGACAATGGGAGAATGCTTCAGGGATGCTGTGACAGGGCTAGGGATACTGGAAGGAATCGAAGACCAGTGGGCACAAATAAAATAAGTTATTGAAAGAGCTGTCAATCTTTGTGTTGGACAGGTTGGTTTGTAGCAGATTCCTTAGGAAAGTTAATATTTTTCAGGTGGAGGATACTTGTAACTGAAAGGTGAAATAAGGAACTTAGAATTATCAGAAAAGTCCGTCTTTCAGTCAACAGAGGGAGGTGGACCTTGCTTTACTTTTGTTACAATTGTTAAGATTTTCAGTGCAGAAAGAGTTTAAACTCACAGGGAGTGAATACTGTTTACTGTGTATGTCCTTGTGCACAACTGACGTGTTTTGGGGCTGACTGCTTTCAGACTTAGAGCACAAGTCACCAGGCTGTTTTGGGGCTGGGGAGGTTTACCTGTGTCTGACTTGGAAGTTTGGATTTTTCTCTGTTTGATTAGCAGGGTATTTTCTCTGTCAAATTGTCGTGTAGGGCATCTTGCCGACAGGAAGGCACTCATCGCAGCGGTAGGTCAGAGCTTTTAGCTGATTGTTTTGGGAGGGCACAGTTTAGGGAGGAGGAGAAGAAGCACTGTGGGTCAATTTGGAGACCGGCAATGGCACCACAATCCGCACAGGGGTTGTATACAGACCCCCCTCTCAGGGGAAGGAAATGATAGAAAGTATACTTAGAATGGCAGGAAAGGGGGAACTATTGCTGATGGGTGATCTGAATGTGCCAGATGGTAACTGGAGTGCAGTTGCAGCAGCCACTTCTAAGAGTGAGGTTATTCTAGATGCCTTACAGGGTGCATGCCTTAGACAACTAGTATTGGAACCCACTCGAGAGGGAGCAATCTTAGACCTGGTTCTCTCAAATGGAGATGGAGAGAGGATCACAGATGTAGAAGTGGTTAGCCATCTGGGAACTAGCGACCATCGAACAGTATGGTTCACAATATACAGCAATAGAGTCAAGCCATACAAAGGCAAAAGTACTGGACTTCAGGAGGGCTGACTTTGCCAAAATGGGTGAGTGCCTAAGGAATACACTAGCAAATTGGCAGGAAGGAAGGGTGGAAGAACAATGGGGAATAATAAAAACTACCATCACAGAGGTAACAAGCCTTTGTGTGAAGCAAATAAACAAAACAAAATGATGTAAGAAACCACTATGGTTCTCAAAGGAGGTGGCAGTGAAGGTTCAAGAGAAAAAGAAAGCATTCAGAAAGTACAAGGAATCACAGAAGGAGCAGGACAGAGAATTGTATCAGTTAAAGCAAAAGGAAGCTGGGAAGGCAGTCAGAACAGCAAAGGCCCGAACCGAAAAAAGATGGCCAACTCAGTTAAGGGAGATAAAACCTTTTTTAGGTACATCAGGGAGCGAAGGAAGACCAGGGGAGGGATAGTGATGCTTAATAAAGGGAAGGGGGGTTAGGCAGAGGGAGACGGTGAAAAGGCAGAGATACCAAACAAATATTTTTGCTCAGTATTTACAAATGAAGAGGGGGAGGTACCTAAAACAAACAGTAGAAACACTCTGGATACAGAAGTTGATACCAGCCCATTTACAGAAAAAAGGGTTCTGAAAAAACTCTTAAAACTGAAGGTGGACAAAGCAATGGGGCCTTATGGGATTCATCCCAGAATTCTAAAAGAACTAAGGATAGAACTGGTGACACCACTGAGTACCCTCTTTAACAAATCATGGGAGGATGGGGTGGTGCCTGAGGACTGGAGGAGGGCAGATGTGATTCCCCTTCACAAAAGTGGGAGCAGGGCAGAAGCAGGAACTACAGACCTGTTAGTTTAACCTCAGTGATAGGGAAAATGATGGAATCACTTCTGAAGGAAAGAATAGTCGAGTACCTAGAGGCCAGAAGGGCACAGGACCCAAGGCAGCATGGATTCACAGGGAAGGACATGCCAAGCAGATCTAATAGATTTCTTTGACTGGGTGACCAGAGTAGTAGATCAGGAGGGCTGTGGACATGGCCTACCTAGACTTTAAGCAGGCATTTGACACAGTCCCACACAAAGATTAATATACAAGTTAGCCAGCCTGCGAGTGGGTCCCAAGATGATAGCCTGGGTAAGGAATTGGCTGTAGAATAGGACACAGAGGTAATAGTAAATCGAGGTCCACTCTCTGAAAGGGGGGTTACTAGTGGGGTACCGCAGGGTTCAGTATTAGGACCGGTCCTCTTCAATGTCTTTATAAGCGACATTGCAGAGGGACTGGAAGGAAAAGTATGTCTCTTTGCAGATGAGACAAAGATCTGCAACAGAGTTGATGCACAAGGTGGGGTGGAAAGGATGAGAAGGGACTTGGCAAGGTTAGAGGAACGGTCAAATGTATGACAGCTTAGATTAAGTGCTAAGAAGTGCAAGGTAATGCACCTGGGAAACAAAAACCCAGGGGAAGAGTACACAATGGGGGGTGAGATACTAACAACAGTAATAATGGAATGGGACCTGGGGGTAGTCATATCAGATAACTTAAAGGTGGGCAAACAATGTGAGAGGGCAGTAAGGAGGGCTGGGGGGATACTGGGATGCATAGGGAGAGGCATCACCAGCAGAAAACAGGAAGTTGTTATCCCTATGTACAGACAGCTGGTGAGACCCCATCTGGAGTACTGCGTGCAGTTCTGGAGACCAAATCTCTGCAAGGACATAGACAGGATGGAAGCTGTCCAGAGGAGGGCAACTAAAATGGTGCAGGGTCTGCACCGGAAGACTCATGAAGAGAGACTAAAAAGAAGCTTAATATGTATAGCCTCAAGGAAAGGGGGGCATGATAGAAACTTTCAAGAGCCTCAAGGGAATCAACAAAGTCCAAGAGGGTAGCATCTTTCAAAAAAAAGAGGTGTGCAAGAACAAGGGCACAGTTTGAAGATGGGGTGGAGGCTCCAGAGGTAATGTAAGTATTTTTCACAAGAGAGGTTGTGGATGCATGGAGTGGCCTTCCGGAGGAGGTTGAGGAGTCAAAAACAGTGGTTGAATTCAAGCATGCATGGGACAGTTGTAAGGCAATTCTAGGGGTTGGGGGTAGAAAGAAGTAGGCTGCTGGTTAACTAGGATCTGCAGCTTATCCATTAGGTAGGGAAATGGGCAGACTGGGTGGGCCAAGCGGTCCTTATCTGCCGTCAAATTCTATGTTTCTATGTCTGCAAGGGCAAGAGGAAAAGGAGAGACCACTCCAGTTCTCTAGGGAGCGTGTGAAAAAACTAGCATTTAGAAGTTACAAACACATAGGAGGAGGATAGAATAGAGTATTGTTGTACCTCTCCACACTTCAAATGCCATTCTGGCAGAGTGTGGTTCTCCATATGCCATTCTGGCAGAGTGTGGTTCCTCTATGGAGGCACCCGCAGTGGAGACCAAGGGGGATGCCGAAACCTCCAGAAAGGAGACCCACAGGAGGGTGGCATGGGAACCCACAGGAGAAAGAAACCACCCCTGGTGGGGGACTCCATTGTTAGGAGGGTAGAACTGGGGGAGGGAGGTAAGGTGCCTACCTAACTCCATGGCTTGGAGGGACAGAGAGTGAGTCCTCAGGATCGTAGGAGCATTTGCACGGGGGAGGGAGCTGGATGTCATTGTCCACCTAGGGGGAAAAATGACCTGGCTGGGAAAGGGATCAGAGCAGTGCAGGAGGAGTTTGTGGAGTTGGGGAGGGGCCTTAGACAAGTAGCACACACTGTAGTCTTCTCGGAGGTGCTGCCTGTCTATGGTATGGGTGAGGCTAGGATGCTCCGCACCGTGGGATTCAATCAGTGGTTGAAAAAGTGGTGCATAGCTCAGGGTTTTGGCTTTACTGGGGACTGGGGGTCCACCTGGAGGGATGCAGGCCTGTACTGGTGCGATGGTCTGCATCTGTCCAGGATGGGAACCAGGATCCTAGGTGATAGGTTTAAATGCTTCATTGGCAGGCATTTAAACTTGTCGGGGGGGGGCACTGAAAAGGAGCAGGGAAATCCTAGCGCCCCCCCACAAAAAAAAAATCAGGGTAGTTGAGGTAAACACCAATATAGAGAAGTTGATGGGGAGAAGGGCAGGGGTAAATGGAGAAAAGACAAGGTCAGTATGGACAGGTGTGGGGCAAAAAGGGGTAAGGCCATAAAAAAATGGAGGGTAATGAGTACCAATGCCTGTAGTGTAGGTAACAAGCTCCCTGAACTGGTGGCCTTGATGGAAGAGGGATGCCTGGATATCGTGGCAGTCACAGAAACATGGTACACAGAGAACCATGACTGGGATGTCAACATACCGGGGTACACAGTCTAGAGAAGGGACTGGGAGAGTAGAAGAGGAGAAAGAGTAGCTCTCTACTTAAGGGAATGGATCAAAGCAACGGAACTAAAGGGTAAAAGGGGAGGAGAGGAGGCACTGTGGGTCACCCCGGAGACTGGAAATGGCACCACAATCCACACGAGTTGTATACAGAACCCCGCCTCGGGAGAGAATGGACAAGGAAATGATTGAAGGCATCCTTAGGATGGTAGAGAAAGAGGATGTATTGCTGATGGAGGACCTGAATATGCCAGATGTTAATTGGAGCACCTTTGCTGCAGCCACATCCAAGAGCAAGGCCATTCTCGATGCCCTACCGGGGGGGGGGGGCATTCCTCAGACAGTTAGTGCTGGAACCCACCCGGGAGGGAGCAGTCTTAGACTTGGTACTCTCAAATGGAGATGGAGAGAGGATCTCAGATCTAGAAGTGGGTAGCCATCTGGGCACAGGTGACCACCTAACAGTGTGGTTCATAATAAACTCAGCTGTAGAGTCAAGCCATACAAAAGTGAAGGTACTGGACTTCAGGAGGGCTGATTTTGTCAAAATGGGAGAGTGCCTCAAAAAAGCACTAGCAAACGGGCAGGAAGGAGGGGTGGCGCAACAATGGGGAAACATCAAAACTGCCATCACAGAGGCAACAAGCCTTTGTGTGAAGCAAATAAATCAAAACAAAAGAAAAAAAAAAACACTATGGTTCTCAAAAGAGGTGGCGGGAAAGGTTAGGGAGAAAAGATAGCATTCAGGATGTATAAGGAAACACAGAAGGAGCAGGACAGAGAACTGTACCAGTTAAAGCAGAAGGAAGCGGGCAAGGCAGTCAGAATAGCAAAGGCTCAAACCAAGGAACAGATAGCCAACCCGGGTAAGAAGGGGAATAAAACATTTTATAGGTACATTAGGGAGCGAAGAAAGACAAAGGAAGGGATACTGAGGCTGAACAGAGGAGAGTGGGTGGGAAGAGAGGGACAGTGGAAAAAATAGGGATACTGAACGAATGCTTCTGCTCAGTATTCACAAAGGAAGAGGGGGTACCTAATCCAGTCAATAGAAGCACTCTCGATTGGGAAGGGGGGTTGATATCAGTCCTTTCACAGAAGAAAGGGTTCTGAAAGAACTCTTTAAAACTGAAGGTGGAAAAAGCAATGGGGCCTGATGGGATTCACCCCAGAATTCTAAAAGAACTAAGGGGAGAACTAGTAACACCACTGACTACCCTTTTTAACAAATCATGGGAGGATGGTGTGGTACCTGCGGACTGGAGGAGGGGGGATGTGATTCCCCGTCACAAAAGTGGGAACTAGACAGAGGCAGGAAACTACAGACCTGTCAGTTTGACCTCTGTGGTAGGGAAAGTGATGGAATCACTTCTGAAGGAAAGAATTGTTGAGTACCTAGAGGCCAGTGGGGCACAGGACCCAAGGCAGCATGGGTTCACAGCAGGAAGGTCATGTCAGACGAATCTAATTGATTTCTTTGACTGTGTGACCAAAGTAGTAGACCAGGGAGGGGCTGTAGACATGGCCTATCTAGACTTCAGCAAGGCATTTGACACAGTTCTGCACAAAAGATTAATAAATTAGCCAGCCTGGGAGTGGGTCCCAGGGTGGTAGCCTGGGTAAAACATTGGCTAGACAACAGAACGCAGAGGGTAATTGTAAATGGAGTCTGCAGTGAAGAAAGGGGGTTTACCAGTGGGGTACCGCAGGGTTCAGTACTGGGTCGGGTCCTTTTTAATGTTTTTATAAGTGACACTGCAGAGGAACTGGAAAGAAGAGTATGTCTCTTTGTAGACACAAAGATCTGCAACAGGGTTGATAACACATGGTGGAGTGGAAAGGATGAGAAGGGACTTGGCAAGGTTGAAGGAATGGTCAAATATATGGCAGTTTAGAGTCAACGCAAAGAAGTACAAAGTAATGCACCTGGGAAGCAGAAACCCAGGGGAAGAGTACACAATGGGGGGAGAGATATTGACAGCCACAAAAATGGAAACAGTGCTGGGGTAGTTGTATCAGGTGACCTAAAGGGGGGCAAGCAATGTGAGAAGGCAGTACGGCGGGCTGGGGGATACTGGGATGAATAGGGAGAGGCATCACCAGTAGAAAACAGGAAGTTATCTTTCTGTACAGACAGTTGGTGAGCCCCCATCTGGAGTACTTTGTGCTGTTCTGGAGACCCCATCTCTGCAAAGACATAGGGTGGTGGCTGTCCAGAGGAGGACAACCAAAATGGTGCAGGCTGTGCACCAGAAGACATATGAAGAGAGAGTAAAGGAGCTTAATACGTATACCCTCGAGGAAAGGAGGAAGGGGGAGGACATGATAAAAATGTTGAAGTACCTCAAGGGGAATCAACAAAGTCCAAGAGGGTAGCATCTTTCAGAAAAAGAGATGTGCAAGAACAAGGGGCACAATTTGAAGATGGGGGGGATGGCTCAGAGGTAATGTAAGGAAGTATTTTTTTCACGGAGAGGGTTGTGAATGCATGGAACAACCTTCCTGAGGAGGTCGTGGAGTCCAAAACAGTGGGGGAATTCAAGAATGCATGGGACAGCCATAAGGCAATTCTAGTGGGGGGTAGGAGGAAGTAGGCTGTTGGTTAACTAGGATCTGTAGCTTATCCATTAGGTAGGGAAATGGGCAGACTAGGTGGGCCAAGTGGTTCGTATCTGCCATCAAATTCTGTGTATGAGACAGGGAGGCAGGGAAGGCAGTTAGGTGAGTATAGTCACAAACAGAGAAGAATATTGCCAATCAATAAAAAAACAAAAAAGGGAGGGGGGAGATAAAACCTTCTTTAGGTATATTAGTGAGAAGAGGAAGACCAATGGGGGGATAACAGAGATAAAAAGGCAAGGGGGGGTCTGTGAGGAAGGAGACTAAGGGAAGGCAGAAATATTGAATGAATACTTTTGTTCAGTATTTACAATAGAAGGGGATAGGTGACGAGTCAGAGATAAAGGACGGGCAGTTTTGATAGGGAAGTGGACATAAGTCTTTTTTCAGAGGAGGTTCTCAGGGTACTGGCAAAATCAAAAGTGGACAAGGCTATGGCCCTGGATGGGGTTTACCCTAGGATACTGAAGGAGCTCTGAGAGCTTCTGGCTGCACCCTTTGCAACTTTGTTCAACTTATCGTTGGAAACGGGGGTGGTTCCGAGGGACTGGAGAAGAGCAGATGTGTTCCCACTTCAGTGGTAATAGGGAGAAGGTAGGAAATTACCTATCAGCTTGACTCCGGTAGTGAGCAAGGTTATGGAAACACTACTGAAGGAAAGGCTAGTGGAATACATCGAAACTGGTGGATTGCAGGATCAAAGGCAAGCAACATGGTTTCACAGGGGGAAGGTTCTGCCAGACAAACCTGATCGAGGAAATATAAGGGAATGCAGCAGGACGAAGATAGGGAGCCATACCAAACTTCCCTAAGGGAAGCGGGGAAGGCAGTAAGGCAGGCAGAAGCCCAAACCGAGGAAACACTAGCATGAACAGTAAAAGAAGACAAGACTTTCTATAGATACATTAGTGAAAAAAGAAAGTCTAGAAGGGGTATTGCTAAGATCAAAGGGGATAAGGGGGAGTGTGTGGAGGAGAACCAAGGAAAATCATCTATCCAAAATAGATAGTTCTGCTCAGTATTTACTGAAGAGAAGGTAGGGCAGGGCCCACAGCTCAGCATCATGGACACAGGGGGGAGGGAGGTGTGCACAAGTCCCTTCACAAAAGAAAGGGTCCTACAAAAGCTCACTAAGCTCAGGGTGGACAAGGCAATGGGACCTGATGGCATACATCCCAGGGTACTAAAGGTGGAACTGGCAGCTATTATCAGAACTGTTTAGTGAGACTCTGGGCACAGGAGAAGTCCCAGAAGACTTGAGAAGGGCTCATGTGATCCCGCTTCACAAGAGTGACGTCGGAGAGGAGGCAGGGAACTACAGACCCGGCAGTCTTACCTCAGTAGTGGACAAGATTATGGAGGCACTCCTTAAGCAAAGGAAGGTGCAACACCTGAAATCCATAGGAGCACAAGATCCAAGACAGCATGGGTTTACAACAGGATGGTCCTGTCAAACTAATCTCATAGATTTCTTTGATTGGTTAACTAGAGTGGTGGACCAAGGGGGTGCAGTTGATGTTGTCTACCTTGACTTCAGCAAAGCTTTAAATACTGTTCCACATAGAAGATTAATAGGCTTGGGGTGTTACAGAGGTTGGTCAACTGGTTGGCAGCCAGAAAACAGAGTGGTGGTAACTGTATACAGTCAGAAGAGATGCAGGTCACAAGTGGGGTACCTCAGGGATCAGTCCTCTTCATATCTCCATCAGTGACATTGCAAATGGGCTGGAGGGTAAGGTTGTCTGTTTGCAGATGACACCAAGATCTGCAGCAGAGTGGATGATCCAGATGGGGTGGGCAGAATGAGAAGAGATCTGGATAAACGGGCAAAATGGTCAGAAGAGTGGCAGCGTGGGTTTTACGCAAGGAAGTGCAAGATCATGCACATAGGGAATAGAAACCTTGAAGCCACCTATAGGTTTGCAGGGGAGTTGCTGGCAATCACAAGGGAAGAAAGAGACTTGAGGGGCATTATCACAGATGACCTGAAATCATCCAAGCAGACCACTAAAGCAATAGGTAAGGCTAGAGGGATGTTGGGGTGTATTAGTAGGGATATCACAAGCCTTAAGAGGGAGGTAATAATCCCTCTTTACAAGACACTGGTTAGGCCCCATCTGGAGTACTGCATGCAGTATTGGAAGCCATACCTGCACAGTGACATTAACAAAATGGAGGCAGTCCAGAGAAAGGCAACCAAAATGGTGCAGGGACTGCATCAGAAAACATATGAGGACCAATTACCGGAGCTCAGTATGTATACCCTAGAGCAAAGGAGGGAGAGAGGTGATAAGATCGAAACATTCAAACATTTTAAGGGCATGAACAAGGCGAGAGTCTTAACATGTTTCAATATAAGAAAAATATCAGGACAAGAGGACACAGCATGAGATTAGAGGGAGGCCAATTATGGGGTAATGTGAGGAAGTTCTTTTTCACAGAAAGGGTGTTGAATGCACGGAAAGGCCAACCGTAGGAAGTGGTGGATATGAATACAGTGCAGGGCTCCAACAGGCCTGGGATAGGCATAAGGGAGCAACACAGATGAGTATGACTAGATAGGTCATTGACAGAGTAAAGGCCTATGGCACATTCATAAGGTAGAAAAAATGGGCAGACTGGACGGGCCTTGCGGTCCTTATCTGCCGTCAACTTCTATGTTTCTATGAGTTCTTCAGCTGGGTGACCAGAGATTAGGGAGGAGTGGTAGATGTGGCCTACCTGGCTTTCAGGAAGGCATTACACCATTCCACATAGAAGACTGGTGAACAAGCAAGCCTGTCTTGGGGCGGGACAGAAAGTAGTAAACTTGGTAAGAAATTCATTGAGCAGCGGGAGTCGGAGAGTGGTAGTAAATGGAGTCCACTCGGGAAGGCAGGGTGACCAGCAGGTATCTCAGGGGTCAGTACTATGCTGGGTCCTCTTAAGCATCTTTATTACTGACATTGCAGAAGTGCTAGAAGAAAGTCTGCCTATTGGCGGACGAGACAAAATCTGCAGCAGAGTGGACACACATGGGAAGAGTGTGTGTGGGGGGGGAGAAATGAGGAATGATTTATGGTAGTTAGAAGAATGGTCAAGAATGGATGGGGGATAAAAGGATAAAACCAACATTAAATGGAGGGGAATGAGTACCAATGCCCGTAGTCTGAGGAAACAAGCTTCCTGAGCTAATAGCCCTGATGGAAGGTGAAAAATTTGATGTTGTGGCAGTCACGGAAACATGTTACACGGAGAACCATGACTGGGATGTCAGCATACCGGGGTACACAGTCTACAGAAGGGACAGGGAGGGTAAAAGAGTAGGTGGAGTAGCTCTATACATAAGGGAAGGGATCAAAGCTACAGAACTAAAAAGTAAAAGGGGAAGACAAGAGGCACTCTGGGTCACCTTGGAGACAGGGAGTGGCATCACAATCCACACGGGTTGTATACAGACCCCCGTCTCAAGGGGAGGAAACGGACAAGAAAATGATGGAGGACATTCTCAAAATGGCTGAAAAGGGGAGATACTGTTGATGGGGGACCTGAATATGCCAGATGTTAACTGGATGACATGTACTGCAGCCATATCCAAGAGCAGGGTCATTCCGATGCCTGCAGGCAAACCTTAGACAGCTAGTGTTGGAACCCACTCTGGAGGGAGCAATACTAGACCTGGTACTCTCAAATGAGAGAGGATCACAAATTTAGAGTCAGTAGACATCTGAGGAACAAGTGACCACTGCACAGTGTGCTTCACAATAAGCACAACCATGGAGACAAGCCATACAAAAACAAGCATACTGGACTTTAGAAGGGCCGACTTTGGCAAAATGGGTGAATACCTGAGGAATGCACTAGCAAATGGCCAAAAAGGAGGGGTGGAAGAACAATTGAGAAAAATCAAAACTGCTATCATACAGGCAACAAGCCTTTGTGTGAAACAAAGAAAACAGCGGAGTAAAAAACCACTATGGTTCTCAAAAGAGGTGGCAGGGAAGGTTAAGGAGAAAAAGGCTGCATTCAAAAAGTATAAGGAATCACAGAAGGAGCACGACAGGGAACTGTATCAATTAAAGCAGAAAGAAGTGGGAAAGACGGTCAGAATAGCAAAGGCCCAAACCGAGGAAAAATGGCCAACTCAGTTAGAAGGGATAAAACCTTCTATAGGTACATTAGGAGAATAGAAAGGTTAAGGGAGAAATAGTGAAGATTAATAAAGGAGAGGGGAGGTGGGCAGAGGGAGACAGTGAAAAGGCAGAGATACTGAATGAATACTTTTGCTCAGTATTCACAAAAGAAGATGAGGAGGAGTTACCTAAACCAGAAAATAGAACACTCTGGGTAGGGGGGTTGACACCAGTCCATTTACAAAAGAGAGTCCTGAAAGAACTCCTAAAACTCAAGGTGGACAAAGCAATGGGGCCTGACGGGATTCACCCCAGAATCCTAAAAGAACTAAGGGAGAACCTAGTGACACCACTGACCACACTTTTTAACAAATCATGGGAGGATGGGGTGGTATCTGAGGACTGGAGGAGGGCAGATGTGATTCCTCTCCACAAAAGTGGGAGCAAGGCAGAAGCAGGAAACTACAGACCTGTAAGTTTGACCTCAGTGGTAGGGAAAATGATGGAATCACTTCTGAAGGAAAGAATTGTTGAGTACCTAGAGGCCATCGGGGCAGAGGACCCAAAGCAGCATGGATTTACAGCAGGAAGGTCATGTCAGACAGAATCTAATTGATTTCTTTGACTGGGTGACCAAAGTAATAGACCAGGGAGGGGCTGTGGATATGGCCTACCTAGACTTTAGCAAGGCATTTGACACAGTCCCGCACAAAAGACTAATAATCAAGTTAGCCAGCTTGGGAGTGGGTTCCAGGCTGGTAGCCTGGGTAGCAAACTGGCTGCACAACACGACACAGAAGGTAATAGTGAATGGAACACATTGCGAAGAAAGGGGGTTACTAGTGGAGTACCTCAGGGCTCAGTAGTGGGTCCAGTCCTCTTTCACATCTTTATAGGTGACATTGCAGAGGGTCTGGAGGGAAAGGTATGCCTCTTTGCAGATGACACAAAGATCTGTAACAGAGTTGATACACAAGGGAGGGTAGAAAGGATGAGAAGGGACTTGGCAAAGTTGGAGGAATGGTCAGACATATGGCAACTTGGATTCAGTGCAAAGTAATGCACCTGGGAAACAAAAACCCAAGAGAAGAGTACACAATAGCAGGGAAGGTACTAACAGCAACAAAAATGGAAAGGGACTTGGGGGTAGTCATATCAGGTGACCTAAAGGTGGGTAAGCAATGTGAGAAGTCAGTAAGGAGAGCCAGGGGGATACTGGGATGCATAGGACGGGGCATCACAAATAGAAAAGGGGAAGTGGTTATCCCTCTGTACAGACAGTTGGTCAGACCCGATCTGGAATACTGTGCAGTTTTGGAGACCCCATCTATGCTGGGACATAGACAGGATGGAAGCAGTCCAGAGGAGGGCAACTAAAATGGTGCAGGGTCTGCATCAGAAACCATATGAAAAGAGACTGAGAGAGCTTAATATGTATGCCCTTGATGAAAGGAGGGACGGGGGACATGATAGAAACTTTTAAGTACCTCCAGGCAATCAACAAAGTCCAGGAGGGTAGCATCTTTCAGAAAAAGAGATGTGTAAGAACAAGGGGTCATCATTTAAAGATAGAGGGGGGACGGCTCAGGGGTAATGTGAGGAATTTTTTTTTTTTTCACGGAGAGAGTGGTGGATGCATGGAACAGCCTTCCTGGGGAGGTTGTTGGGTCTAAAACAGTGGGGGAATTCAAACATGCATGGGACAGACATAAGGCAGTTGTAGTGGGGGTTGCAGGAAGTAGGCTGTTGATTAACTAGAATCTACAGCTTATCCAGTAGGAAGGGAAATAGGCAGACTGGGTGGGCCAAGTGGTCCTTATCTGCCGTCAAAGTCTATGTTTCTATGTAAGTGTTTGGTAGCTGTTTTTCAATCCTGAAAAGTGCAAAATCATGCACTTGGGCCACAGAAACCCAGGGGCTATGTACCAGTTAGCAGGTCAAGTACTGGCAACCACTAAGCAGGAAGGGGACCTGGTGGAATCATTTTTGATGACCTGAAGGTAACCAGACAGGTCAAAAAGGCAGTGAAAAAGACCAGTTGAATACTGGGTTGCATAGGGAGGGGTATCATGAGTAGGAAGAGGGAGTTAATGTTACTCCTGTACACATCACTAGTAACACCACATTTTGAGAACTGTGTCCAGTTCTGGAGGCCCCACCTCCAGAAGGACTTAAGGTGGGATCAATACAGAGGCGGGCAACCAAAGTAGTGCAAGGTATGCATCAAAAGCCCTACAAGGCATGGCTCAGAGAACTGAATATGTACTTTCTGGAGGAAAGAAGGGACGGGGGATATGATAAAAACATTCAAGTATGTAGCAGGTATTAATAAGGTACAGGAAGGCAACATTTTCCCCAGAAAGACAGACTTGCGGACAAGGGGGTCACACACTGTGAGGCTCAGAGGGGATGTGTGGAAATACTTCACGGAGAGGGTGGTGGAAGCCTGGAACATCCTCCTGGTGGAGGTGGTGGGTACCGAAACAGTCGCGGGATTCAAGCATGCATATGACAGATTCAGGTGGACCTTGGTAGAAAGACGAGGGGTGGGAATGGCTGGGGATTGTGTAGGGTGACTGACGTCATGCCGTTGGCTCGTGTCAGCACCTCGTGGTAAAGTTCAGCACTCGTCAGCCTGTCGTCGGTAGTTCTACCGTCGTTTTTTTCTCGATTTAATTCAATAAATAGTTACTTTTTTGGGTGGTGTATGTTGTCCCCTACACCCTCCGAGCACAGAATAAGTGCGACTCGTCTTGGCGTCAATTCCGCCCTGGGGCGGCTGTTCCTAGTGTCTCTTCTGTCTGAATGGATACCATCGGGTAGAGAAGTGCCAGCATTGCCTGAAATTCAGTGCTGCCACCCGCAGACAGAGGCAGCAGTGCCTGGAGGCCTACATCCTTTAAAAAAAAAAAGACCTCCATGGAGAAGGAGTTGAAAAAGCTCCGTCAGGCTTCTACTTCCCCCGAAGGCCATCGTAAGAAGAAGGACAAGGAGAAGCATCGGGACCGGGCTTCCTCGTCCACTGCGACTTCGGCTGGAGTTGCTGTGTTACAGGTAACGTCCCCCCACCCCCCCGGGGGACCGCTCTGCAACAGCCGTCTTGGAGGCTTCCAAGATGGCGTCATCTCTCCATCTGGCTGGCTCAGGCCCTTGAGCGCCTCCAGGCTATTGGGCCCCACTCTCGGTAAAGCCACTGCCGTGCGGCCTACTGGTGCGAGTGGCTCAGGTAAGCCTGACGCCAGCCCGGAATCGGCCGCTAAGTCACTTGACCCTTCGGGGCAATGCATGGCCCCTGTTCCGCCTGACCAGATCGCCCCTCCTTCGTGGCCTGCCTCGGGCGAAGGGTCTGCTAAGTCGGACGTCTGCTCCTCCGTCCGCCCGGACTCCGCCAATAAGTCGGACGTTGGGCTACCTGACGACTGCGTGGCGGCTGAGCCGACGTGGACCCTATTCCGTCTGCTCCCGGCTCCCCGCGGCCTTCACTGCCCTCTGAGGACTCTGGGTCTCCTCATCCTGACCCCGGGGATTTTTCCCCTCCTTCCTCGGGCGATGCCGAGGATCTTTCTGCACTCCCGTCAGGTCTCTCTCCCACTGGGCCGGATGACCTGATGACAGTTCCCCGGACGCCGGTCCTGCCTACACCAGGCGACATCCCCCTCCCGGATGCTGCTCCCACGCCAGGCCTGCCGCCTGCTGGGCCTCCAGTTTCAGGCCTGCCTGCTGGGCTGTCTGCCCTGGCAGACGACCCCCACCGGTTCTGTCATATCTGATGCAGTCATACCCGGGTCCGCAGTATCTGATGCCTCAGTACCGGACGCCGGCCTATCCGGTGCGGCAGGACACGGTGCCTCATTACCCGATGCCGGGTTACTCGCCGTCCGGTTATAGATGCGCGCCTTACGAGTACAGTCAGTATCTGTATCCTCCTCCGCTCCCACAGCCGCCGGTGGATTTGAAGGAGACTGGCTTCCTGGTGGGCTGAAGCCAAGACTCTGCTCACCAGGGAGGCGGAGAGTCATCTTCCGACTCCGGTCCCGGTTCTGGACCCCCTCCATCAGAGAAGACTCCCTCCCCTACTCCAGATACCAGAGGTGAGCCCTCTGGTTCCAAAGTGGGGGTTGGATACACTTCCCCGAGGGCTTCCCAAGGGGTCCGTTCCTCCCCAGCGTCAGGAGGTGGAGTTTTCCTCCTCTTCATCCGCCTCGGAGCCTTCGGATGACTCCGATGGGTGCTTCGACTTGGACGACGAGCCGCGCTCTCCGGATGAGCCCAGGCTGAGGACTCCTCCGGAGGATCCTTCCTTCACGGAGTTGCTGCGCAAATCCAGGGTATCCATCAGTGGCACTCTTTGGAGCCGGATCCACAGCGGCAGAAGCTAGCTGCCCATTTGGATCTGTCCGAGGTCGCTCCTACCTTGGTTCCACCCTGGATCGCGTCTCACGCAGACCTTGTTTCCACTATCTGGAAGCAACCCTCTGCCATAGCCCCCCTTCTGAGGAAGGCGGACAGGCTGTATCAGGCTCCTGAGGGTGTTGAGTTTCTTACCTCTCACCCCAAGACTGACTCGGTTGTGATGAGTGCTGCCCACGGCTGGACAGCCAATTCTAAGCACTTGAGCTCGTCACCACCCGATAAGGAATCCCGCCTTCTGGACCAGTATGGGAAGAAGGTCTTCGTTTCTTTCACTCTGGGTATTAGGGCCTTGAACTACGTTGCCCATATGGGGGATTACCAGAAGGCTATCCTTAGTGAGGTGGAAGCTAAACTGGACTCCCTTCCTGAATTACAGATCAAACAGGAAGTGGCAGACCTGGTCCGATCTGCTCATTCGGCCATTAGGCACATGCTTTGTGCTTCATACGATGCAGTGGACGCTGCTGGTAGGAGCTCGGTGTTCGCTGTAGGTTTGCGGCGGCACGCCTGGCTCAGTGTCGGGTTTGGTCCCTGAAGTGCAGTCTGCAATCCAGGATGCTCCCTTCAGGGGTTCGGTGCTGTTCGGTGGTGTCAAGGATATCATCACCAGACTGCGTGAGAAGGGCACTGCTCTCAAGGAGGTTGACGACTTGTACAGAGCCCCTCAACTGCAGCGTCGTCCCTTTTGCAAGTGGGCACGGGCCGAGGCGAAACCTCAAGGGAAGCGGGCCAATAAATGCTGGGCCCCTCAGGCTGCGAAGCCCCTCCCGCCCAAACGAGCAGCGGGAGCTCCAGCTGCAGCGCTGCCTCACACCACCCAACTCCTTTCCTCTCCCACAGCCTCTGGCTCTTCCAGAGGAGCTGGTAGAGGGAAGGTTCTCCCTGCATCTACCAGGTTGGGAGAGGATCACGTCAGACGTTTGGGTGCTCCAGCTGATAGCGGACGGACACTCAATAGAGTTTCTTCAGAAACCTCCCAGAAAACCCCTTCCAAGGTTGTCTTATTCCCCGGAACACCACCTTCTGGTTCGGGAGGAAGTCTCTGCTCTTCTCCGGAAGGCAGCGATAGAGCCCGTCCTCCTGAGATGAAGGGGCACGGGTTACTATTCTCATTTCTTCCTGGTTCTGAAGAAGTCAGGCGAAGTGAGGCCAATTCTGGACCTCAGTTCCCTGAACCTGTTCGTGCAGTACAAGAGATTCCGAATGCTTTCTCTGCAGAGCCTTCTGCCCTTCCTTTGGCCGGGACAGTGGCTGTGCACCCTGGACATGCAGGATGCCTACCTGCATATCCCTATCTGCCCGTCCCACCACAAATACCTCCGATTTTTCTTTTCAGGGGGACCACTACCAGTTCAGGGTCCTCCCATTTGGTCTCTCCTCAGCACCCCCCCCACCCCGAGTATTTACCAAATGCCTTTCTGTGGTGGCAGCCCACCTGCGTGCGTACCCAGGGGGTTCAGGTTTTCCCTTAGCTGGTCGACTGGCTCCTGGTGGCCCCGTCCAGGGATGATCTCCTGTGCTCCCTTTCCCTTACCCTGCAGGTTTTCACCAGCTTGGGTATTACCATCAACCAGGCCAAGTCCCATTTGATCCCATCTCAGACTCCAGTTTATTGGGTCGTTCCTGGATACGACTTCTGGTATGGCCATCCTTCAGGCTCAGGCCAGCCTTTTGTCCAGCCGCAGCGGGTCATTGCCAGGTCAGTCCTTTGCCTCCTCGGGCTCATGGCAGCTGCCATCCCGACAGTGCCTCGTGCTCAGCTCCACATGAGAATCTCTCAGTGGACACTTCGGTCTCAGTGGGATCAATTGGTGGACGACTTGGATTGCGAGATCCTGGTCTCCTCTCCCATGGTTCGGGACTTGCAGTAGTGAATGGTTCAGGAGAACCTTTGCCGGGGAATTCCTTGCCATCTTTCTCCCCCCTCCCAAATCCTAACAGACGCCTCGGGCGAGGGTTGGGGAGCCCACCTGGGATCTCAACGGACCCAGGGCTTGTGGTCCAGGCTCGAGCAGACTCTTCACATCAGTGTGTTCGAGCAGACTCTTCACATCAATGTGCTCGAGCTGAGGGCCGTCCTGTATGTCTTACAAGCTCTGCATCTGCATCTGTATCTGCTTCTCGGTCATCTGGCTGTTCAGACTGACAACATGTGCATATTGTGGTACATCAACAAACAGGGTGGAACCCATTCCTACCCTCTTTGCAGGGAAGCGATGAGGGTTTGGGATTGGGCAGTACTTCACAACCTTCACCTTACGATGGTTCATGTTCTGAGGGTCAAGAACACTTTGGCAGACCACCTCAGCCGGTTGCCCGCCCAAGTGCATGAAAGGGAACTGGATCGGGGTAGTAGAGGACGTTTTCCTACGCTGGGAACACCTCAGGTAGACCTGTTTGCCTCTCCTCTCAATGCAAAACTTCCTGTCTTCTGCTCGCTCGCTTGCTCCAGGGTGCAGAGTTTTTGGGAAAGATGCTCTGTCTCTAAACTGGAAGGGCAGATTTGTCTATTCCCGATCCCGTTGATTCTGAGAATCTTACAAACTCTGCTCAGAAGGAGCACACATGATTCTCATCCTCCGTTCTGGCCTAGGCAAATTTGGTTCTCTCTTCTGCAACAGTACTCAGAGGCAGCTCCTCTTCCTCTGTCGCAACTCTTGTTGACCCAGGATCAGGGGACCCTGGTCCATCCAGGACTCGGATCCCCTCAGCTGCATGCGTGGCTCCTGCAGACGTAATCCAAACCTGGTTTGGGGTTTCGTTTCAGGTCGCGGAGATTCTAGTAGAGGCCAGAAAGCCCTCCACTCATTCCACTTACACTGGAAAAGGTTATCTATTTGGGCCTCTTCCAGAGTTTTCGAGCCATTCTTCTACTCTGTTGGGAGGCTCCTGGATTACATGCATCACCTCTTCGACCTGGGTCTCAGTCACTCCTCCTTGAAGGTTCACATGGTGGCTATTTCTGCTTGCCATGTTCCCTTTGGGGACAGGTCTTTTGCGCAGCTGGAAGTTGCTAGGACTTTCCTTAGAGGGGTGCTCCACTTGAGACCCCCCATTCATGCACCTGCCCCTCCTTGGGACTTGAATTTCATTCTCGAAGCTTACCCTGGCAGCATCCGCAGACCTCAAGTTCCTTTCCTGGAAGGCTCTCTTCTTGGTTGCCATTACCTCTGCTCGATGAATTTCCGAGCTTCAGGCCTTAATGTGCAAAATCAGTTACTTGATGTTCCACAAGAACATGTGGCTCTGCTACCAACCCTAAGTTTCTCCCTAAGGTGGTAGCGGAATCTACGCTGAATCAGTCCATGGACCTACCTGTGTTCATTTACGCAACATTCCAATCAAGGGGAGTACCTCTTATATACTCTGGATGTTCACCGGATTCTGAGATACTACACCAACAGGACAAAGGATCTCAGAAAGACTGATCAACTGTTTCTTTTTGCTCTCAAAAGAGAGGGCAATGCTGTCTCCAAGCAATGCCTTTTGAAATGGTTGGCTCATTGTATCACTTTCTGTTATGACGAGTATCACAAGACCTTGCCAGGTCAGGTCAGAGGTCACTCCACTAGGGGTGTAGCTGCCTCTGCTGCTTGTTTCAAGAATGTGTCGGCGGCTGACATTTGTGCAGCCGCAACTTGGACTTCTGTCCATACATTCACGAAACATTACAGTTTAGACATTGCCTTTCGCCGTAGAGCTGGCTTCGGGTTGGCTGTTCTGCAAGGTCTCCTTTCCTAAAACCTTCACAGCCAGAGGATCTGTGTATGAGTAATTTCCTCCTCCCATGAGCTTCTCTTTGTTGCAGACTGCTTGGGACTCAGTCCTATATGTAATTACCTACTGCAAGAGCCCTCTCGAAGTAAGCTAGTACAGTTATGTAAGAACTTACCGTAACAGTAGATCTTCGAGAGAGGCTCTTGCAGTAGGTAATACCTTCCCGCCCTCCATCCCCCCCTTAGTTTTTTCAGCTTCTTTTCCAAGGGTGGAAATATCTGCTTCTGTCTCGTCTCGCCTTTTGGCCTTTGGTGGAAAAGAACTAGAAGGTGGGTGTGGGGGGTCGCCCCTTTATACTGACGTCGCATGATGTCAGTCACCTGATGTGGGGGCGGTCCCACTCCAGAGACTGCTAGCTAGAAATTCTTCCGTGGGGTCCTGACGCCTGCCGGCTTCAGTCCTATGCGTAATTACCTACTGCAAGAGCCTCTCTTGAAGATTTGCTGGTATAAGTTCTTACGTAACTGTACTTTTGACAACACGAGGGCATGACTGGAAGCTGACAGGAGGAAGGTTCAGAAGGGATGTGAGGAAATATTATTTTACGGAGAGCGTGATTGATCCATAGAACTGCCTGTTGGCTGAGGTGGTGGGAACCAAGACCAAGGGGTCTTCAAATGGGCTTGGGACAGAGCAAAAGGAATAGTGCTCATTTGTAGAGACGAAACCTGGAAAAAGAATAGAAGATTGATGGGGAGGGTTAGAACTCTGTATCGACACAAGGTCATGGGGTTGTATAGGGCCCCATGTGCAGACTTGATGGACCTTCAGCCTTTTTCTGCTGGTGTTGTCTGTTACTATGTGGTTGGTGTATGTGATAATGATGTATGGTGTTGTAAAGGTGGTATGGATTGGAATGCTTGGGGCATGTGGTCAGTGTGTGTTTATATGGTGCATGGGGTTTTAAGGGGGTAGGGAGTGCTGGGGTATTGGGGGTGTGTGTGATGGGGTGCATGGAGGTATGGGGTCGGAGATGGGTGGTAATGAGTACATGGGGTTATGTGGTTGGTGTGTGTGGTATAGTGCATGGGTTCATAAAGCAGTTATAGAGTGCATAGGGTGTGTGTGTGTGTGTGTGTGTGTGTGTGTGTGTGTGTGTGTGTGTAGAGCTTGGGTGTATGTGGTCATTGGGTGGGATACAGTGCATGGGGGTATGGGGTCGGAGAGGTGGTACAGAGTGCATGTGGGTATCTGGTTGGTGTGTGTGTGTGTGTGTGGTGTGGTGCGTGGGTGTATGGGATTGTAAAGATGGTATGGAGTGCGTAGGTGTATGTGATTGGTTCGGATGATACAGTGCTTGTGTGTGATATCTGTGTGTATGATACAGTAAATGGAGGTATGGGGTCGGAGAAGTGGTACAGAGTGTGAAGGTGTGGGATAAAACAGATTATACAATAGCAAGTAAAATGCCTTACTCTCATTGGTCAGCTGGCACCATCACTCTGTTGTAAAATTCAGCATCACCAACAGGAAGAAGTGCCAGCTGTACTAAGGCTCAAGCCTCCTAAAAAGAAAATCATCCGATCCCCGTTGTAATTTTGAAATGCCTCCATCTCGTCTCACTACCTTACCGGCAATACTGAATCGCCACAAAGTGACATGAAATCGGGAGTTAAAAAACACACTGCAGTGTTCAACAGCTTGTAAATAGTTCAAAGCCCAATCCTCCTCCTCCATTAAGGACTTACCTAAAGTAAATCCTTAGCTTTCCCCTCTCATAACTGTCACTGCTGCTCCACACTTGACCGTCTCGTAGCCAGCTGCTTCTCTTTCACTCAATGGCTCCACAATTAAATCCTGCGGATGTTAGCGCTTCAAGCCCTCTGTTCTCTTAAAATAAAATAAAAAAAACTGCCTGCCACGCCGTGGTTCCTCACGCCAGTGTCAGCCTCCCGTTAGTGGCGTTACAACGCCAGCGGATTCCGTATTTCTAAGTGTCCCCATCTTCTTACCACTTCTAACTTCCGCGACATAAAAAAAAAAAACAGTACATCAACCGGTGTGGCTGCTCATGCTGTCAGGCAACCACCCAGTCTCGCACACAGTTTTCAAGCTGGAGTGACGACGAGTGTAGAAGCTTACCATAAAAACAGTTTGACAGAGGCGAGAGTTTTCAACACATTATTAAATTAAAACAAAGAAACATGCCTCAGTGTGTCTGTGTGTTACTACTTCAAGTGACTGATGCCTTCCACCATTTTCTACCTTACAACAGGAACTATTTGTCTAAGGAGGAAGGATATCAAGCTAAAAATCAATAAAAAACCCACTATTTTTTTAAAATCAAAACTCTTAAATATTTTTTCTTAAACTTTTACTTAGTGCCAATTGTATAATAGGTTTACTCACTCGGCCTTTGGCCTCGTGACCGAACCACGCCAGGCGTGGGTAAAACCAGCATCACCAACACCCTGTCGTGGTTTATTGCTTAAACATACCAGAAGTCAGGTGCATAAAAATGCAAACGTGTTATTTTATTCAAATTAGAAAAATAAACGTACAGAAAACAAAAGGTTGTTTAATACCTAGTATCCAGCAAAGTTTCTAATTTCGAAAATTCCCGAGGCTTAGCTTCAGTCTTTGCGAATCGAACAGTGTGGAAGCCAGGGGTTGAAAGCCCACTAGCTAACTGCTTGTAGATTTTATATCGGGCTAGTAAGAGTTTTCTGTAACTAGCCCTGCAGGCTTGTACTGGAGAAGGTAACATTTCAGTGAGTACCCCAGCTGGGCCACTGGAAAAGTCTGTTGGGCTAGTGGATTTTTCCAGTCAGTGGCACTGCTGGCTAGTGGCTGCAAAACTTAATTTTGGCCCCTGGTGGAAACAAGCACACACTTCTGAGGTCCTCCTCACTTGGTGGTCAGTATTCAACTGATCCCCCTATCTACCTTTGTTACTTTTAAGTGGTGGGTTTGTATACCGTCAGTTGATGACATCACCATCAGGTGATCACCCCTTTTTGTTAAAACCAGTATAAACCTGTTATTCTCAGAAGTTCCCCATCAAGCAGTAAAGACATACATGTTCATACACGTTGTATTTTCTAGCTTAGACTCAACTCCTCTTTTTTTGGTTAAGGGGGTTTTATGTTTCCATTTTGTTTCATCTCAAAACATAGTTTTAATAAGATAGTCCATGAGGGTTCCACTGGGTTTGCAAGGGGATTGAGGGCACACTCCTCTTCTCCTGCCAACCCTTGGAACTCATCTTGTCTTTTTCTTTCCATTAAATCGTTAAATGTGACACCCTAAAATAGACAAGCATACAGCAGATGTATTTCATTTTCATTCCCATCGCCAGCGGTCATCCCACAGAAGCAAGCCCGAAAGGAATTTGGGGGGCGGACACACATAGGCATCCACCCCAGACAGGGCTCATCCTGTCTCACTGAGTGCATGGGAATATGTGTTCTGTGTGCGATACGGTGTATAGGGGTATGGGGTCGGAGAGGTGGTACAGAGTGCATGGGGGTATGTGGTCTGTATGTGATACAATACATGGTGGTATGGGTTCACAAATGTGGTATGTGCATGGGGGTGTGTGGTCAGAGAGGTGTGTCAGTGTTGTATATTTGCTGTCATGCTACTAAGATTTTTCGTTAGCTAGCCATGCTGGTTGGTAGTTGAGATTTCAGCATTTCAATAAGTACATCAGCTGGTGCAGAGGAAAACTCTGTGGGGGTAGTTTACCTTCCCAGTCAGTAGCCCTTCTGGTTAGCGGTTGAAATTAAGTTTTGCTGCCACTAGCCCACAGGGCTAGTGACTGGGGAAATTCAGTAGCCCCACAGACCTTTTCACTGGCCTAGCTGGTGTACTTATTGAAATGTTATCTTCTCCAGTACAAGCTCACGGGGCTAGTTAAAGGGAACTCTTACTAGCTCAGTACAAAATCTGATAGCATTTGGTTAGTGGTCTGGTGCCAGTTTTGACCCCTGGTTAGCGGCTGCAACCCCTGGTATGTGCTTGGTGTGTGTGATAGAGTGGATGGTTGTATGTTGTCGGAGGGTGTGATACAGTGCAAGGGGGCATGTGCTCAGTGTATTCTTGTACTCTGCATGGGTATATGGTGTTGAAAAGGTGGGATGCTGTTCATGGAAGTATGTGGTTGTAGACGTGGCATACTGTTCATGTGGGTATTATGTTGGTGTATGGGTACAGTGCATGGGTGTATGGTGTTGGAGGCAAGAATTCAGTGTTGGGCACCCATTCACAGCTAGCTTGTGCTGCTACAGCAAGCCCCTGATTCCATCATACCTACAGAGCTAAGCACAATATATCCCATGTAATCGGAAGTCAGAGGCTGGTTGGACATGTTCTAGTTAACCCCCCTTTTTGGGTAATGTATTTTATTGGGTGTTGTGTTTTTTTTTTTTTTTTTTTTACTTTCACCCTTCCAACCTCATCGCAGGCAACACCGTATGGTGTTGGCTCGGAACAGCAGATCTTACTCCGAGAGGGCTCTTGCAGTAGGTAATTACATATAGGACTGACGCCATCGGGTGTCAGGACCCCACGGAAACATTTCTAGCTAGCAGTCTCTGGTGGGGGTCCGCCCCCACGTCAGGTGACCGACATCTTGCCATTAGCTCGTGTCAGCGCCTCGTGGTAAAGTTCAACGCTCGTCAGCTCTTCCGTCGGTAGTTTTTACTGTCATTTTTTCTATTTATTCAACCAAATTGTCAGGTTTTCGTTGGTGTGTGTCATCCCCTACACCCTCCCGAGCACAAAAATAAGTGCGACTCGTGCGGTACCCATCTCCCGCACAAGGACGGCCATTCCCAGTGCCTCTTCTGTCTGGGCCCAGACCATTAGGCGGAGAAGTGTCAGCACTGCCTTAAATTCAACGCCGCCACCTGCAGACGGAGGCAGCAGTCCCTGGAGGCCCACATCCTCAAGAAGAAAATGTCCTCCATGGAGAAGGAGTTGAAAAAGCTCTGGCAGGCGTCCACTTCCCCGGAAGGCCATTGTAAGGAGGAGAAGAAGAAGCACCAGGACCGGGGCTCCTCATCCACTGCGACTTCGGTTGGAGTTGCCGTGCTCCAGGTAACGTCCCGTCGGGGGACCGCTCTACAACTGCCGTCTTGGAGGCTTCCAAGGTGGGGTCGGCCCACCTGTCTGGCTCGCACTCTGGCCCCTTGGGCGCCTCTGAGCCATTGGAGTCCTCCGCTCCCGGTAAGGCCATCACTGCGCGGCCTACTGGTTCGAGCGGCTCTGATAAGCCAGGCGTCAGCTCCTCCTGATGCCTGCCACCGGAGACTGTCGATAAGTCGCTTGACCCTTGGTGACGCCGCCGCTCCCATCCGATCAGGCGCCCCCTTCCGCAACCTGCCTTGGGCGATGCGTCCACTAAGTCGGACGTCTGCTTTTCCGACGTTTGTCTGGACTCCGCTGCTAAGTCGGGCTTCGGCTTGCCAGACACCCGCGTGGCGGCTGAGCCGACACCGGACCCTATTACGTCTGCCGTTCCTGGCTCCCCGCAGCCTTCACTGCCCCCCAGGGACCTTGCGTCTCCTCAGCCTGACCCCGGGGATTTTTCCCCTCCTTCTCTGGGCGATGCCGAGGATCTTTCTGCATCCCCGTCAAGTCTCCCTCCCGCTGGGCCGGGCGACATCCCTCTCCCAGATGCCGCTCCAACGCCGGGCCCTCCAGGCCCGCCCGTTGGGCCTCCGGCTGGGCCGTCTGCTCCGTCAGACCCCCCGGTTTCCGGGTATCCAACCCTGTCGTATCCGTTGCTGTCTTACCCGGGTCCGCAGTTTGACGCCCCAGTACCCGACGCCGGCCTATCCGACGCCACAGTACACAGTGCCTCACTACCTGACGTCGGGTTACCCGCCGTTGGGTTACGGTTACGTGCCTTACGGGTACACACAGTATCCCCCTTCTCCTTCTCCTCCACTGCCCCCTCAGCTGCCTGTGGATTTGAAGGAGACTCTGGCCTCCTGGTGGGCTGAGGCCAAGGCTAGGCTCACCAGAGAGGTGGAGAGTCGTCTCCTGATGACTGTTCCGGTTCCTGTACGTCCGAGACGACAGACTCTTTCCCACCTCCGGATACCAGGGGCGAGCCTTCTGGTTCCAGGGTGGGGCAGAACACGCCTCCCCGAGGGCTTCCCAAGGGGTCTGTTTCTCCCCCACGCCCGGTAGAGGGGGGAGTCGTCGTCTTCTTCCTCCTCGGCATCTTGGGCTCGACGAGGCACGCTCTCTGGCTAAGCCCAGGCCTAGGACTCCTCCGAAGTCTCCTCCGGAGGATCCTGCCTTCACAGAGTTGCGCAGAATCCAGGAGGTTCATAAATGGCATTCCTTGGACCTGGATCCACAGCGTTAAAAACTTGCTGAGCACCTGGATCTGCCAGAGACCGCTCCGACCTTGGTGCCACCCTGGATTGAGCCTCATGCCGATCTTGTTTCCACTATTTGGAAGCAGCCGTGTGCTTTAGCCCCTCTTCCTCGGAAGTTGAACAGGCTATATCAGGCTCCTGAGGGTGTTGACTTTCTTGATTCTCACCCTTGAGCTGACTCGGTCGTGATTTAGCGCCGCTCATGGCCGGTCAGCTAACCCAAAGCATTTGAGCTTGTCTCCTCCTCACAGTCCAGTCTTCTGGACCAGTATGGTGAGAAGATCTTTGCTTCTTCCACTCTGGGTATTGGGGCCCTGAACTATGTTGGTCACATGGGGGATTACCAGAAGGCGATTCTTAGTGAGGTGGAATCCAAACTGGACTCCCTTCCTGACTCTCAGGTTAAACAGGAAGTGGCTGACCTCGTCCGCTCTGCACGTTCGGCCAATCGGCACATGCTTCGTGCCACGTACAATGCAGTGGACACTGCTGGTAGGAGCTCGGCTTTCGCCGTAGGTTTATGGTGTCGTGCCTGTCTCAGTGTGTCAGGGTTGGTCCTGGAAGTGCAGTCCGCTATTCAGGAAGTGCCCTTCCGGGGTTCGGTGCTGTTCGGTGGTGATGTCAAGGACATTATCACCGATCTGCAGCAGAAAGGGACTGCACTGAAGTCTGTGGACTCCATGTACAATCCCCCTCAAACACAGTGTCGTTCCTTTCGCAGGTGGAATCTGCAAAAAACAAAACCCCAGGGAAAGCGTGCCAATAAATGCCAGGCCCCTCCGGCTGCCAAGCACCCACCGCACAAAAAAGCAGTGGGGACTTCAGCCGCGGCGCTGCCCCACACTACCTAACTCCTTTCCTCTCCCACAGCCTCTGGGGTCTCCAGAGGAACCGGTAGGAGGGAGGTTTTCCCTTCACCTCCCGGGTTGGGAGAGGATAACTTCAGATTCCTGGGTGCTCCAGCCGATTGCAGAAGGACACTCAATAGAGTTTCTTCAGAAACCCCCTCAAACCCCCAAAGGTCGTTGTACTCTCAGGAGCATCTTCTTCTGGTTCAGGGAGAAATTTCAGCACTTCTGCTGAAGGAGTCGATAGAGCCTGTTCTCCTTCCTGTTCAGGGAACAGGTTACTAGTCACACTTCTTTCTGGTCCCGAAGAAATCAGGGGATGTAAGGCCGATTCTCGACCTCAGTTCCCTGAACTTGTTCATGGAGTACAAGAGGTTCAGGATGCTCTCCCTTCAGGGCCTCCTGACCCTTCTTCGGCCGGGACAGTGACTGTGCGCTCTGGATATGCAGGATGCTTACCTGCACATCCCTATCCACCCTTCGCACCGCAAATACCTGTGTTTTGCATTCCAGGGGGACCACTACCAGTTCAAGGCCCTCCCATTTGGTCTTTCTTCGGCACCGCAAGTGTTCATCAAATGCCTTTCAGTGGTAGCGGCTTAACTGCATACCCAGGGGGTGCAGGGGTTCCCGTATGTGGACGATTGGCTCCTGGCGGCCCCGTCCAGGGAGGAACTCCTGTGCTTCCTTTCCCTTACCCAGGGGGTTTTTACCCGCCTGCGTATTACCATCAACCACTGCAAGTCCCACTTGATCCCGTCCCAGAGGCTCCAATTCATCGGGGCGATCCTGAACATGACCTCTGGCAGGGCCTTTCTGCCACCGGGCAGGGTAGCCACACTCCAGGCACAGGTCAGCCTGTTGTCCGGCCGCAGGCGGACCAGCGCCAGGTCGGTCCTTCGCCTCCTTGGGCTCATGGCGGCTGCGATCCAGACAGTCCCTCATGCTCGGCTCCACATGAGGACTTCTCAGTGGATGCTCCGATCTCGGTGGGATCAGTTGGTGGACGACCTAGATCAGCTTGTTCTGGTCTCCACTCCTATGGCTCGGGACTTAGAGTGGTGGATGGTTCAGGAGAACCTTTGCTGGGGAATTCCCTTCTGTCTTTCTCCCCCCTCCCAGACACTGACTATGGATGCCTCGGGCGAGGGTTGGGGAGCCCATCTAGGGCCTCGCAGGACCCAGGGCTCCTGGTCCAGGCTCGAGAAATCTCTTCACATCAGTGTGCTTGAGCTTAGGGCAGTGCTGTACACTCTTCGGGCCCTGCATCTGCTTCCCGGTCACTTGGCTGTACAGACGGACAATATGTGTGTAGTCTGGTACATCAACAAGCAGGGAGGAACTCGTTCCTACCCTCTTTGTAGGGATGCGATGTGAGTTTGGGATTGGGCAGTGCAGCACAACCTTCGCCTCACGGCAGTTCACGTCCTGAGGGTCGAGAGCACCTTGGCAGATAGACTCAGTCGGTTGTCTGCTCAGGCTCACGAGTGGGAACTGGATCAGGGGGTCGCAGATGATATCTTCCTACATTGGGGAACACCTCAGGTAGACCTGTTTGCTTCCCCTCAAAACGCAAAACTTCCCGACTTCTGCTCACTCGTTCCAGGGTGCGGCATTTTTTGGAGAGACTCTCTGTCTCTCGATTTGGAAGAGCAGATAGTCTATGCTCCCCCCCGATCCCACTGATTCTGAGGGTCTTACAGAAACTCGGTTCAGAAGGAGCTTGATTGATTCTGATCACTCCTTTCTGGCCCAGGCAAGTTTGGGTGTCTCTTCTGCAACAGTTCTCAGAGGAACCTCCTCTTCCTCTGTCACAACTTTTGCTGACCCAGGATCAGGGGACCCTGGTCCATCCAAGCCTCAAGTCCCTTCAGTTGCACGCGTGGCTCCTGCAGACGTAGTTCAGGCCCGGTCGGGGGCCCCGAGTTGCCTGAAAATCCTGGTGGAGGCCAGGAAACCCTCCACCAGATCGAGCTTATGCTATGAAAAGAATGGTTCACTATTTGGGGCGCCTCCAAAGATTTCGAGCCTTTCTCGTGCTCTGTTGGGCGGCTTCTGGATTACCTGTGACACCTCTTTGATCTGGGTCTCAGTCATTCATCCTTAAAGGTGCACATGGCGGCCATTTCGGCCTCCCATGTCCCTTTTGCAGACGGGACATTTGCTCAGCTGGAGATCTCCAAGACCTTTCTTAGAGGGGTCTTCCACTTGCGACCCACTATCCGGGTTCCTACTCCTCCTTGAGATCTGAATTTTATTCTGGAGAAGCTTACTCTGCCCCCTTTTGAGCCGGCAGTGTCAGCAGACCTAAAGTTCCTCTCTTGAAAGACTCTCTTCCTAGTAGCCATTACTTCTGCTCAAAGGATTTCTGAGCTCCAGGACCTGATGTGTAAAATCCCATATCTGATTTTTCACAAGGAACGTGTGGCTCTGTGTACCAACCCTAAGTTTCTCCCTAAGGTGGTAGCGGAATCTACGCTGAATCAATTGATAGTTGCCTGCCTTCTTTACGCAGCACTCTAAATCATGGAGAGTACCTGCTACGTACTTTGGATGTCCACAGAGTTCTGAGATACTACACCAACAGGACGAAGGATCTCAGAAAGACTGATCAACTGTTTGTCTCTTTTGCTCCTAAAGAGAAGGCAATGCTGTTTCCAAGCAATGCCTATCTAAATGGTTGGCTCACTGTATCACTTTCTGTTATGACAAGTACAACAAGACCCTGCCAGGTCAGAGGCCACTCCACTAGAAGGGTTGCTACCATTGCGGCTTGTTTCAAGAATGTGTCCGGCTGACATCTGTGCAGCCGCCACCTGGACTTCTGTCCATACCTTTACAATGTGTTACAGTTTGGACATTGCCTCTCGCTGTAGAGCAGGCTTCGGGTTGGCTGTTCTGCAAGGTCTCTTTTCCTAAGACCTTCACAGCCAGCGGGTCTACTCCTGAGTAGTTTTCCTCCTCCTGTTTGCTTCTCCTTGTTCCAGACTGCTTGGGATTCAGTCCTATATGTAATTACCTACTGCAGGAGCCCTCTCGAAGTAAGATATTACAGTTGCCTAAGAACTTACTGTAACAGTAGATCTTCGAGAGAGGCTCTTGCAGTAGGTACTAACCTTCCCACCCTCCATCCCCCTAAACTTTTTCAGCTCCTTTTCCAGGATGGAATTATCCGCTTTTCTCTCATCTTGCCTTTTGCAGGAAAGAACTGGAAGGCGGGCATGGGGGACTGCCCCTTTATACTGACGTCACATGAAGTCAGTCACCTGACGTGGGGGCGGTCCCCCACCTGAGACAGCTAGCTAGAAATTGTTCCATGGGGTCCTGACACCTGCTGATGTCAGTCCTATATGTAATTGCCTACTGCAAGAGCCTCTCTTGAAGATCTACTGATAAGGTAAGTTCTTGCGTAACTGTACTTTCTCTACAAGTGGCACAACTGCCTCTGCAGGTCTGCACACCTTCTCCTCCCTTGATGCATGGTGCCACATACCAGCACTTTGTTACCCCAATGACCCCCACAAGAAGCATGACGAGCTTCACACAGGCACTGTACAGCGAGTTTGTGAACCACACTGTGATGCCATATGACATCTGCAGATGTCTTCTGCCAGGTGTGTTCTGCTGATAGTAACATGTGACACCCATTGTTGCCTTGACATTATGAAACGTATGTACCCCATTTTATGTCGCACGTTGTGAGGGTAACCTGCTATCGGTTGAGGGACCATGGTTTATATGTGTCTGACAGGTGACAGACCCCCATATAGTTTGTCTTATTGACTGTGCCTGTTCCCACTGTAATGTTTCCTTATGTACATTGTAGTGTTTCTCACTTTATATGGTAACACCACTGGTGATAACCAAGTGACAACAGTGCCTAGTTTGTGATGCCACAGTATTATGTGCTCAAGTTGGCACATGTCTCTACTTTGATACTAACAAGTTGTTATACATTATTCTGTGACTTATATTCATGTAATGTCAGGAGTTATGACACGAGCCACACAAATTAATGTTTTATAGCGCAATGTGCCATTGTTACTGTGATATGTTGTAATGGGTCACGGAAACAGTAACCCAATCGTGACAAATGACAACAAAGAGGGTGCTACAGGAGTAAGGTTCTTTATTGATGTTCACTGATTTTTAAATTGTAGAATAGTATAGAGTATTGAATATCTTGTTCACATGACAGTGTCTTTGTCCTGACATCCACTGGTTTCTGCCCACTGGCTTGGGAGGGTTAAGAGGGTGGTTTTGCTGCTAGACACTCAGAGTATCGCCTCACATTCTGTTTCCTTTACCTTGAACACTGCCATCCATGACCTACTGCTGCCAACCTGTGTGGTGGTAAACAAGAGGTGTTAGCAGTTTATCTCAGATGTTCAAAACACAGCCTGTAGGTGCAGAAAGAACTACTGATGCCATGATACAGTACTGATGTTTTTGTTTCCTTTTTGGTGTACTATTGCACTGTTTACGTTGCCTTTACAGTGTTCCGTGTGTATTGAGATACGGTACTGCATGGAGTTTTGATGTAGGAGAATGTATGTTTTTTTTGGGTTGTTGGGGTACCGCAGTAATACACAATGTCTGCTGTGTGAACATGCTGTTGCCTAACTTTGTTTTTCATGTGATACTGCCACCAGAAGCCATGACAGTGTTGAAATAAATAGTCATGTAACGCCATACTGTGTTGCTCTTTTGACTTGGGCAGTATGCATGCATGCTCACATTGCTATATGGGGGGCATTGTGGGGCTTATGATAACGTGAGGCAATGGTGGGGTGACAATGGGTGTGCTACATGGCTGCATTGCATATGCTGGAATCACACAGCATGCGTCCAGAGGGTAGCAGATGTACACAGATTGACATGTACTAGTGGTGCACCACATACCTGACTGTGGCATGCAGCAGGGGTGCAGTTCTAAGCACACAATGCATCACAACACGCCTGCATGCTGCACGTCAGAGCGCAGCCCTCTTCTGTCTTCTGTTCCTCACCCTCAGCTGCATAACACCATATTATCGCCCAAACAGCCAGAGGGCACACATTGCTGTCGGACAACATGCCGATTGTGTACAATGACATTCGCGTAGGATTATTGGAGGGTGTCTCTCGTCGCAGCTGTTATTACCAAGTGCACCACGGTATGTGCTCTACTATTAAGGGGTTGTGACCACGCACTGTACACACATCAATGTGCATAGGCTGTAACGTTTTCAAACAGTTATCCCAGCTGTTCACTGGCAGTGCGGACACACTGTAACGTTTACAGTCTGTAACATTTTGTAAATGTTACAGCTTTTTCGAGTGTAGTGTGGACAGGGCCTATACTCCTCTTCCTTACACCAGTCCCTTAACCATACATTAAACTTCCTAATCCTATCCTTCCTCCCTGTGCTGGTGAAGGGGAACGGTAGAACCTTTGAGAAAGGTTATGGAGCTGGCTACCAATTTAAAACATTCCCCCAGCTCCCTAAACCTTCTCTGAACCTCATTTACCTCCTTCCTTGCTAGATTGATTTGTCCCAGGGTGTATTATTATTGTTCCCCCCATTCCTTCCTGCCTCTTGCATGAGCTTAAACCCCGCCCTGCCTGCCTCTGTTTCCGGGAACATATAACCACCACCCTCCATTTGTTGGGGTTCCATCGTATGGTCCAGTGTATGCCCTTTATTACTGAGCCCCAAAGAATCAACACTTTTTTTCTTCTCCTCGTAGTTCAAGTCCTTCAAACAACATGAAGTCTTGCTGTATTCTTACATTATGCAGCTAGCTCCAGCACTTGAACTGCTCCGGAGAGGAAAGAGTTAACTCTATGCCAGAGCATAGAACGTTGAGCTCGAGCTCGGTTCAAACCTCTGTGTGCTGCACTTTCAGGTGTAACCGTTTGATTCTTTACTCCGCCTAACTGAACAGTCGCTCCGGAGATCTCTCCATCGCTTTCAGTTCGGTAACAGTAAAACGTCGGTTTTGTACCGCATTTTCTATATTTTACTTTGGTTCAGATCCCTGTCCGCGGTACAGTAAGTGCTTAGGTAGTGTACTGAATGTTGTTCTGTGTGTGGAAATTGTGTGTGTGTAAAAAAAAAAAAAAAAAAAAGGTTTCAATCGGTTTATAGGAACCGATTGTGTGATTTAATTTACAGTTTAGTGTGAGGTATCGGTTCTTTAAAAAAAAAAAAAGTTTCAGATGTTTTTTTCCAACACCTGTAACACGGTTAGGAACCGATAAGGGGGTCTTGCCTGGCTTTTGCCGAATAAAGGGCAAGTGTTAGGATGGCTAAGTCTGAGAAACCCCAAAGAAAAAACGGGCCCACTGGGTTTCAACACTGTAGTGAGTGTGGGGAGGCCTTTGCTAAGGCTGATTCCCACACCACCTGTGTTTACTGTCTTGGGTTTGACCACCTCGATCCAGACTGCCAGATATGTAGAACTTTTTCTTAAGTCCACCCTAGAGAAGAGATTGGGCAGGCTTAAGGAAAAGGAGGCCGAGAAGTCCGCTGACCCAGATGGCCAATCCGGTTCAGTTCCAGTCGAACCTAAGGGAGTGCCCTCTGACCAGGGCGATACTCTCTTGGGCAAAAGGAGAGCCAATCCTGAGGGGTTGGTTCTGGCTAAGAAACAGAGAAAGGAGAAATTGGCCGGTTCAGATCCAGAACTGCATTGTCCAGCCGCCGAAGAAATTGCCTGGGCGATTAGTATTGTTGAATCGCTCCGTCTGGTTCCAACCAATCCGGCACCTCTCGGTAGGCGCTCGTTTTGGTCGGTTTCTCCTGTTCCGGATTATTGTCCAGAAAACTATTATGAACCGGATCTGAAGGGGAATGAAGACTACGATGACGGTGGTATAGAACGTCTGGATGAGCCGATAAGTAGATAGAGCCACTACCTCAGAGGTTGCCAAGAAAGAGGAGAGTCTGGACCAGGGTGGGCTCAGGGAGGGAGAGGGTGGTGGAACAGAGTTGCATCCCTCCAGCTGTACCTGTCCACGATTCATTCGCTGTTCTGGTGGATAGTGGCTCCTCTATGGAGGCACCTGTAGTGGAGACCAAGGAGGATGCTGGGAACCTCCACAAAGGAGACCCACAGGAGGGTGGCATGGGACCCCACAGGGGAAGGAAACAACTCCTGGTGGGGGACTCAATCATTTGGGGGGTAGAAATGGGGGAGGAAGGGGAGACGGAGGTAAAGTGCCTTCCTGGCGCCACGGCTTGGAGGGACAGGAAGCGAATCCTCAGGATCGTGGGAGGAGCTGCACGAGGGAGGGAGGGAGCTGGATGTCATTGTCCACCTAGGGACAAATGACCTGGCTAGGAATTGATCAGAGCAGTGCAAGAGGAATTTGTAGAGTTGGGGAGGGGCCTTAGACAAGTAGCACATACGGTAACCTTCTCGGAGGTGCTGCCTGTCTATGGCAAGGGTGATGCTAGGGCACTCCTCACCAGGGAATTCAGTGAGTGGTTGAAAAACTGGTGTGGAGCTCAGGGTTTTGGCTTCTTTGGGGACTAGGGAGCCACCTGGAGGGATGCAGACCTATACTGGGTGCAGTGGTCTGCATCTGTCCAGGGAGAACCAGGATCCTAGGGTGAGAGGTTTAATGCTTCATTGGCAAGCATTTAAACTAGCTAACAGGGGAGGCACTGAAGGAGCAGGAAATCCCAGCCTCCCCACAAAACATGGTAATTAGTGAGGTAAACACCAAGGTAGAGAAGTTATTAGGGAGCAGGACAGAGGTAAATGTAAAAAAAGGCAAAGGCAGTAAGGACAGGAATAGGGCTAAAAGGGGTAAGGCTATCAAAAAGTGGAGGGTGATGAGTACCAATGCCCGTAGTCTGTGTAACAAGCTCCCTGAACTAGTGGCCTTGATGGAAGAGGGTTGCCTGGATGTTGTGGCAGTCACAGAAACATGGTACACAGAGAACCATGACTGGGATGTCAACATACCAGGATACAAAATCTACAGGAGGGACAAGGAGGGTAAAAGAGGAGGAGGGGTAGCTCTCTGTAAAGGAAGGAATCAAAGCAACAGAACTAAAGAGTAAACAGGGAGCAGATGAGGCACTCTAGGTCACCCTGGAGACAGGAAATGGCACCACAATCTGCACGGGGATTGTATACAGACCCCCATCTCAGGGGGAGGTAATGGACAAGGAAATGATAGAAGGCTTCCTTAGAATGGCAGAAAAAGGGGAGATATTGTTGATGTGGGACCCTTTATTTTCCCCTGCTGATCTATCCTCTATAAATGGCCTAAGCTTCCTACACTTCAATGCCTGCAGCCTCTTAAAAAAATTCTCCGTAATACAGGCCTGGGTGGCACATACCCTGCCTGACTTTCTGGTCATCTCTGAATCTTGGCTCAGATCTTCGACCAAAGACAGTGTTGTAAACCTTACCAACTATCAGCTCTTCAGAGCAGATCGCCCTTCCAGGGGTGGTGGGTGGCCATATACATTAAGGACACCATCTCTGCTACCTGCCTCATCAACACATCCGAACCAAAGGAATTTGAATGTTTGTCAATCAAAATATCCCTTCCTAACTTGTCCTCATTTAAATTGATTGGCTGCTATAGGCCCCCCCTCAGCAGGCCTCAAATTACTATCTCACTTGGGGTCAATAACCAATCTAGGCCCTGAAGATACCATCATCCTTGGTGATTTGAATTTAAACTGGCTATCTAATGCATCTACACCATTGGTAACCTTTTGTGACACCTATGGCTTTACACAGCTAATTAAAGACCCACCCAGGGTTAACCTAAAAAATTCTAGCAACAGCTCACTCCTGGATATTATGTTGGTAAACAAGCCTCACATATATACGCATGCAGGAGTACTACCGAATGATGTAAGTGACCATTGTCCCATAGCTGGCATAAGATCTTCACTCAAACCACCCAACCCTGCTGAATTTGTCCTCAAAAGGTCAAAAAAAGTTGTTCAACATACCAGGATACCTCCATGACCTGAGCAACACAATATATTGGCAAGATTTCTACCTTACAACCTCAGTGGGAAACAGCTCTCCAGATCTTAAAGGACATTATCACTAATGCTCTCAATATTCATGCACCATTCACCAATATCAGAACTAAAGCAAGGTCCTGCCCCTGGTTCACCACTGATCTTTAAAACAGCCTTGCTAGCCAGAGACAAACTGTGGAAAAGGCAAGAAAACTAAGGATTCCAGAGACTGGCTAAATTTCAGAAAAGCAAGAAATTCATGTACAACACAAATAAGATCTGCCAAAGCTGCCTATTATAGAGCTGAATTGGATGCCTCCTATAATAACCCAACCAGGCTCTGGGAAACTATAAAGGGTATCTTGGCCAAACTCTACTCCTGCCTTAACCTGCAACTGCTACTAAATAACACAGAAATTACGGACAAACAAGAAATCCTAAATACCTTCAAAGACCACTTCACCACAGCTGGACTAGCATTTGACTCTTCACCTGCAAATCTCCTGAGATCTTCCTTGAACCTTCAATCCACCGTGGGTCAAAAGGCTACATCAACCTTCTCCTTCAACCCAATATCCTTGAAAAGAAGTGAAGATCTCCTCTCTAATTTAGATACTTCCAAAAAGTGCAGGTACAGACTCCTGGACCCCTACTTCTCAAGATTGCATCTCAAGTCTTATCTGCCCCCTCACTCATCTCTTCAATCTTCCTCACCACTGGATCCATTCCTCCACTTGGAAAACAGCTCAAGTAGTTCCTTTACTCAAATCTGGTGATCCCATGGACCTCAGTAATTACAGGCCCATTTCCATCCTATCAGTTCTATCCAAGATGCTCGAAAAGTTAGTAAACTCACAATTAAGGGACTACCTGGATAACAATAACCTCCTAAATACAGCACAATCAGGATTTAGATCAAGGCATAGCACCATTTCGGCCCTAGCCAAAGTAACCAACAACTGGCAGATTGCTATGGATAAGAAGAACAGTACCTGTGCTGTGTTCCTGGATTTGAGCAAAGCATTTGACACAGTGGATCATGAATCATTAATCACCTCCCTTGGCTCACTAGGGTTGGATTCCCCTTCACTCAATTGGTTCAAGTGCTATCTATCAGATAGGTCACAACTGGTAAAAAATGGAAACTACCTATCCACCTTAAAACCACTGTTAAGAGGTATACCGCAAGGCTCTATTCTTGGCCCCATCCTCTTTGCCATCTATATTAATAATATTGATGCCAACCTCACTCAATCCAACATCCATCTGTTTGCTGATGATACTGTATTATATGTTAGCAATCCTTCATTATCTAAAGCCTGTGAACTGCTACAATCTGAATTTTCCATCCTAAAGCACAACCTACTAGATAAAAAACTACTTCTAAATGCCAAAAAAACAAAAGCTATGTTCTTTACCTCAAAGAGTTGCTCTGCCACTACCCCACCATCCACCACCCTACAACTAACCACCTACTTGGGAGAGAAGCTGAATTCGTTTGATAACTTCAAATACCTTGGAGTCTGGATTGATAATAGCTTGACTATTCTGTCCATATTGAGGAGCTACAAAGAAACTGAGACAAAGGCTTGGCTTATTTTTTAGAATAAAGCACTACCTCAACAGAGACTCCAAAAAAAGATTAATCCAGGCTTCATTCCTATCCCTCATTGACTATGCTGACTTTCTGTACGGACATTGTTCACTCCCCCTCTTAAATAAACTGGACACCCTATACCACAGGTCCATCAGATTCATTACTGACCTTCCCTTCAGCACCCATCATTGCTCCCTTTATAAGGCAGTTAACTGGATATCATTACAACACAGAAGAAATAGGAATGCTGCAATTTGATATTCAAAGCCTTATCAGGCAAGCTACCTACCTATATCTCAGACTGTTTTACTCAAATTACTTCTAGGCCATACAACCTAAGGATCAGCAAAATTATCATTAAGGTCCCCAATGTCTGCACCCAGTTTGGGAGGCTGCTATCAGCTACTCACTAGCAATTGTTTGGAATTCACTCCAAAAAACCATGAAGCTAAATAACCTCCTACCCTTAATATCCTTCAAAAGATTATTCACCACCCTATTCCCAGAACTCTGCAACTGCTTCCACAAGGCCTAAACTGCCCCTACCTATCCCCCTCTTTCTTTTTCAGTGTTCCTATATGCTGATAAAACTCCTGCTTCCAGTCCCAAGATTCACCCTCAAAATGCCTGCTAGGTCCTATAATCTACATATTACTCCTGATGTGTCCATTGCCTTCTGTCTCACAGATTAATAGTTTTAATGTGCTGTGTACATATGTATATTGTTATATATTAGCACTTATGTCATTGTATTACTGTTTATGTTACCACTGTCATTGTATTACTGTTTATGCTACCCTGTCAATGTATTAACACTTGCACTTCTTGACCACTCAGGTCCATCTTGTAAGTGAGCTATGCTCAATGATGTTCGCGTGATTAAATAAAGATTTTGATTGATTGATTGAATATGCTAGATGTTAACTGGAGCACCTTTGCTGCAGGTACATCCAAGAGCAGGGTCATTCTTGATGCCCTAAAGGGGGCATGCCTCAGACAGCTAGTATTGGAACCCACTAGGGAGGGAGCAGTCTTAGACCTGGTACTCTCAAATGGGGACGGAGAAAGAATCTCAGATTTAGAGGTGGGTAGCCATCTGGGAACAAGCGACCACCAAACAGTGTGGTTCACGATAAACACAGCCATACAGTCAAGCCATACAAAAGCAAGAGTATTGGACGTTAGGAGGGCTGACTTTGGGAAAATGAGAGCGTGCCTTAGAAAAGCACTAGCAAACAGGCAAGAAGGAGGGGTGGAGGAACAATGGGGAGTAATCAAAACAGCCATCACAGAGGCAACAAGCCTTTGTGTAAAGCAAATCAATAAAACACAACGAAGGAAAAAACGCTGGTTCTCAAAAGAGATGGCAGGGAAGGTTAGGAGAAAAGGATAGCATTCAGGAAATATAAGGAAACATAGAAGGAGCAGGACAGAGAACTTATCAGTTAAAGCAGAAAAGAGGCTGGGAAGGCAGTCAGAATAGCAAAGGCCCAAACTGGAGGAAAAGGATAGCCAATTCTGTTAAGAAGGGGGATAAGACCTTTTATAGGTACATTAGGGAGCGAAGAAAGACCAAAGGAGGGATACTGAGGCTTAATAAAGGGGAGGGAATGTGGGTAGAGGGGGACAGTGAAAAAGCAGGGATACTGAACGAATATTTCTGCTCAGTCTTCACAAAGGAGGATGAGGGGGAGGTACCTAAACCAAACAAGAGAAACACTCGGAAGATAGGGGTCGATACCAGTCCATTTACAGAAGAAAGGGTTCTGAAAGAACTAATAAAATTGAAGGTGGACAGAGCAATGGGGCCTGATGGGATTCACCCAAGAATTCTAAAAGAACTAAGGGTAGAACTAGTGACACCACTGACTACTCTCTTTAACAAATCATGGGAGGATGGGTTGGTACCTGAGGACTGGAGGAGGGCAGATGTGATTCCTCTTCTGAAAAGTGGGAGCAGGACGGAGGCAGGAAACTACAGACTAGTTAGTTTGACCTCAGTGGTAGGGGAAATGATGGAATCACTTCTGAAGGAAAGAATTGTTGAGTACCTAGAGGCCAGTAAGCTACAGGACCCAAGGCAGCCTGGATTCACGATGGGAAGGTCAGGTCAGACAATCTAATTGATTTCTTTGACTGGGTGACCAAAGTAGTAGACCAGGGAGGGCCTGTGGACACGCTCACCTAGATTTTAGCAAGGCATTTGATACAGTTCCACACAAGATTAATACACAAGTTAGCCAGCCTTGGAGGTGGGCCCCAAGGTGGTAGCCTGGATAAAAAATTGGCTAGACAACAGGACGCAAGGGTGTAGGAAATGGAGTACACAGTAAGAAAGGAGGGGTACTGCAGGGTTCAAAACTGACCGGGTCCTTTTCATGTCTTTATAAGTGACATTGCAGAGGAACTGAAGGAAAAGTACGCCCTTTGCAGACGACACAAAGATCTGCAACAGGGTTGATACACAAGATGGAGTGGAAAGGATGAGAAGGGACTTGGCAAGGTTGGAGGAATGGTCAAATGTATGGCAGCTCAGATTCAGTGCAAAGAAGTGCAAGGTAATGCACATGGGAAACAAAAACCCAGGGGAAGAGTACACAATGGGGGGTGAGATACTGACAACAGTAACAATGGAAAGGGACCAGGGGGTAATTATCAGATGACCTAAAGGTGGGCAAGCAATGTGAGAAGGCAGTAAGGAAGGCTGGGAGGATACTGGGATGCATAGGAAGAGGCATCAATAGTAGAAAACAGGAAGTTGTTATCCCTCTGTACAGACAGTTTGGTGAGACCCCATCTTGAGTACTGTGTGCAGTTCTGGAGACCCCATCTCCGCAAAGACATAGACAGAGTGGAGGCTGTCCAGAGGAGGGCAACCAAAATGGTGCAGGGTCGGCACCAGAAGACATATGAAGAAAGACTAAAGGAACTTAATATGTATACCCTTGAGGAAAGAAGGGAGAGAGGGGACATGATAGAAACGTTCAAGTACCTCAAGGGAATCAACAAAGTCTAAGAGGGTAGCATCTTTCAGAAAAAGAGATGTGCAAGAACAAGGGGGCACAATTTGAAGATGGGGGGGCAGCTCAGAGGTAATGTAAGGAAGTATTTTTTCACGGAGAGGGTTGTGCATGCATGGAACAGCCTTCCTGAGGAGGTCGTGGAGTCAAGAACAGTGGGGGAATTCAAGAATGCATGGGACAGACATAAGGCAGTCCTAGTGGGGGGTAGGAGGAAGTAAGCTGTTGGTTAACTAGGATCTGCAGCTTATCTGTTAGGTAGGAAAATGGACAGACTAGGTGGGCCAAGCGGTCCTTATCTGCTGTCAAATTATATGTTTCTATGTTAGAACCAGACATCTACTCAGACAGGCCTTCTAGTGCTTCTCCTCCTAGGCTTTCTGAGTCCCCATCCCACTTTGTGTTTTACAAAAAAGTGGCAGAAACCCTCCAGCTCCAGGGTTTTAAATAAGTATTTTCAATTGATTAGCACTTTTGTGCAGAAAAGTGCTACTCAATGTAGCAAATGTGTAGCAAAGGTATTGAATTGATTAGCAAAATGAAAAATGTGTTCTATTTATATGAGACTAAATATATTGTTTTTTTCTTACCCAACAAGCATATTTATGACTTCATTTGGTGTGTGGTGCAGTGTTTAAAAACAAAAGTTGTCACGAGTGCACTCCAACTTTGTTTATTGAAAAGTTCCAGTAAACAAGGCTGGGGTACACTTCTGAGAACCTTAAAAAAAAAAAAAATTACACACAGGAAGGCATACAGCTACTTATTGAGAAAAAAGCAATGTGTATATTCAGTCTCTTTGATGCCTGACTTGAAAGAAGATTGACACAGATATTTACCTTAAGTGCAGCATTTTAGTTCATTTTCTCCGCTATCTATACCTAGTGCACTATTTGCTATGTTCAGATGTTTTAGCTTTCCCGAACTTGTTCACATTTACGTTATGCTTTGTGCTAATGGTCGAAATTATCTGTGGCTGTTCAAAGGTGTGTAGAGTATTGGGATGCTTGGCGTCAGGATTGTTTCCTCTGCTTTGTCATAAAATCAAAAACAAACAAGCATTTGTCAATGCCAAATGTTTGCTTGCTGGCATTGGCAGTGATAGCGTAGAAGTTACAGAGCTGCGTAATAGGAATGGCAGTGAAGTATTGAACTGAAGCCAACCCCACCACCACCCTGCAGAGAGTGACAGACATTGGGACGTCAGGCATAACGGCCACGCCATTTCACCACACCCCACCCTGCAGACACTGACAAGTGTCACGGTATGCCTGGGGTCTTTGGCCCTTATGCGCACCCCATTCCATCAAGAGATACGGTGAGATGGGTGCGGTATAGGAGAATGGGGTGAACTTTGGGGCCGAAGAGTCCAAGGCATACCTCGATGCCTCTCACTGGCTGCAGGGTGTGGAATGGTATGAGCATTACAGGCAAGAATCCCAAGTCACACCCCTGATGCCTGTCATTCTCTACAGGGTTGGGCGTTATGGCTGGAAACCGTAATACCTCAGGCATTCATTGGTATTTTCACTCCAAATTTTCAACATGGTTTTTTTGTGACCCCACCTCATGAACAGTGGCAATATCAGTTTGTTAGCCGAAAGCTGCTTATGCACAGCGACTACGGCATTTAGCACCACAGGTGCAAAAACATTCCGAACAGGATGTAAAAAATGACAGCTGTACTGTTCATGGGGAGGTGTAAATAATGGCAATGCTGCAAATCTGCAGTAAAAATATTAAAAAAAAAAACTGGTGAAGTCACGAGCATGCATAGAAACTGTGCAACGCACACCCGTAATGTAATTAGTTTGGGGATTTTTTACAGCAGGTTGTCAACACAGGCATTTTGGGACCTCCGATCATGAACAGTGTCACTGTGATTTTCTTATCTGTCCCGAACAATGATTTCCCACAGCCACTATGCATCTCTGGGCTGAAAGTGTGAAAACACATTTCGCCATGTTGTGAAAAAATGACAGCTGTACTGTTCATAAGGAAGTGTGGAAAATGCCACCGTGAAAATCTGGACTGGAAATATTACAAAGTCATGAACTTACTGAGGGTGCGGGAAACTGAGCAATGCTCACTGAACACAGTCATTTTATGGACTTTTGTTACCAAATTTTCAGCATAGCCATTTTAAGACCTCTGCTCATGAACAATGTAACTGTGATTTTCTTAATCTGTTCCAAACATCTCTTTCGGCCACCGACTGCACCATTGTGTGCCATATGCTAAAACACATTGTGGGCGACGGTGAAAAATGGCAGCTGTACTGTTCATAAGGAAGTGTAATAAATAGGCAGTGTTGAAAATCTGGAGTGAAAATATTGAAAATTCACAAACTTACGGCGTGCGTAGGAACTGCATAGCCGCCGCATTTCGTGAAAGTCATTTAGGAATTTTCACCAAATTTTGCCAACATAGCCATTATAAGACCTCTCTGCTCATGAACAGTGTCACTGTGATTTTCTTAATGTGTCCCATACACTGATTTCGCACACCGACTGCGCCATTGTGCGCTACATGGTCGGAAACATGCTTTGGGCAAGATGTGAAAATTGACAGCTGTACTGCTCATAAGAAGGTGTGGTAAAATGGCAATCTTGAAAATCTGGATGGAAAATATTCAAAATTTGCGAACTTCTGGCGTGCTGTGGAACTGCGCATAGCGCCGCTCGTAAAACAGTTTTGGAATTTTTCCACCAAATTTTCAAAATAGGCTTCTTGAGAGCCCACCTTATGAACACTGGCAGTGTCGTTTCGTTATTCGGTCCCGAAAGGTGATTTCACGCAGTGACTGCGAAATCACCCTTCGGGCCCGAATAACGCCATGACAGTGACAGCATTCATGAGAAGGGGTCCCAAAAACCCCATGTTGAAAATTTGGTGCAAAAATTCCAAAAAATGCCTGAGATATGCAGCAAAGTTGAAAAAACCCTATCTATCCCATTATACAGCTTACTGGCATTTCCTCAGTTGATTTGGCTTTGAAGAGTGCAGACGTATTTCCGTCCACGAAGATTATCGTGCGAGGTCAGGGTAAGTATGGGGTGAGGGAGAGGCAGGGTGCACAGTGGGTGGGTGCGGGTTGTGGGAGGGGGCTGGGAGAAGCGCCGAGGACAGTTTTTTTTTTTTATTTTTTGCAGGTTTTTAATGATGCCGCGGGGACGCTTGCCACGCTGGGGTGGTCCCAGCGTGGCACAAGAAACGAACGTTAGTTGGTAGGACGTGAGCCGGCGGGATTGGGCACCTGGCCGCGCCATAGCATCTGTTGCCATGCTGGGGTGGGCTCCCAGCGTGGCACCCTGTGCTCTGGGGGGGGGGGAGGACAGTGGAGCCGATGGGGTATTGGGCACCCCCGTTGGCTATACGATGAGTTGCCACGCTGGGGTAGGCACCCAGCGTGGCATGTTTGTTTATTGTAAATTCTAGGAATTAATACCTTTGAGCCAAGGCTCTTTTACAAAGGTTCCGCGTTAAATTAGGTTACAAACAATAGAGGATACAAGGAGTTGCGCATTTAGGTAACATTGTGGAAATAGACAGTGACAAAAAAAATTAGCTAATCTAATGACATTTATGAACAGCAGATAAAATCACTTAAGCACTTTCAAGGCATGTGGAAGGCTTTTGTGGGGGGGAGCGCAGCACAGCCAACGGGGGATTGGGCACCTCTGGGTATACAATGTGTGCTGGGGTGCAAGTACGCAGTAAGCGTGTGTGTGTGTGTGTGTGTGTGTGTGTGTGTGTGTGGTGGCGCATGAGCAGAAGCGATATCTTATCGCTGCTCACTGAAGCGTAGCTCCCCCTTTCAACTGTACTCCACTGCATTTTGGAGCTGTCATAGACAGCTCGAGCAGGCATTGGAGAACTGCGGCCGTGCCTGCAAACACACTGCCTAAATTGGAAGAGGGCTGCCACACCTCCGAAAACTCGGATGATGGCACTATGTTTCTTGCACATGCGTGCAAGCAAACATAAAAAGGCGGCATATAGCAAGCAGGACACTCTGAAGTGCAAACCATATCCAGAAAATAAATATGGCTTCACAGTCCAACCAGCAGAGTTTCAAAATTAAAAATGGTATAAATGTGTATGCATGCATACATACATACAGTATTTTAACCCGAATAAAATCCTTGTTGAAATTAGCTATGTTTTTACTTTATTTGTTTCAAAATCCCCAAAACACACACCTTTCTAGCATCTTGCCACCCCCATGCACCACACTTGTGGGGGTTTTCAATCCAGTTTGCAGCTTGCTTTGTATATTTCAGTTATTTTATTTTATTGATCCGAAGCCTTGCTAATGCATATGGTCTACAGTGCTGTTCATTTCTAAGCCAAATGTGGTGGGACATTTTTTTTTTTTCTTCGGGGGGGGGAAAAACACTTGTAAAATACTCAGAATTTGCTGGAACTGTAAGATGCCTGGAATTTTATAGTGAAAGACAGGAGGGTCAAATTTTGTTATGCCCAATTTCAGTGTGCTGCAAACAACGCTGCAGCTGCACAAGCCAGGGCTAAGTGTCCTTCAGACAGGATGGGCAATATTTTACTGGTCTGAAAATTTGAGAGATTAGAGCAGTGATAGTGCTGGAGGTTTTAAAACATGGGTCAAATTAGACTCACTGGTGTAAAAAATGTGGGTCAAAATGAGAAACAGCTGGGTCAAAAAGTACAAATTTTACCAGTGCAGAAGCTAAAACTTGTTCAGTAAAATTACTTTCCTATTGTTCACTTTTGCATCTTTCCTCTATTGTTACAGACCAGGTGCACCACTGTAGACCCACTGTCATGTGGAAAGTGGGTCCTTTCTGGGCAGGCTGCAACTTTTTCCCTTTCTAGTGCTGTCCCTGGATTAGATTGTTAGTGTTATAGCTCAGTTTAAGCTCTGCAGCTTCTAAGTTGGAGTTGGTGTCAACAGCCCACGGCCTACCAGCCAGCCGTGCCATAAAGAATAAAAAGAACGAGAATCGGCACTTATGTGCCACTGCCCACTGCCTGGCATTCTTGCAACTTCTCAGACTCTGTCCCGGCAGACTCCGGGCCAGCCCAGCCTTTGCTGTTGCTGACTTGTCCTGAACAAGACCAAGCACAGCTACATTTTGGTCAGAAATCAATAACCCTGCTTACTTTATTTGCAGCACTAGCAGGCAGGACAGGCCTCCTCTCCTCCTGATGCTCTGTATGACTTCAAGTTTGGCCAAGGTTCAACGTGTCTGCACTACACAGAGCCCGACAGCAAGCATACTGCAGCTGTCACGATGTCACAGTCACACGGATGCAGCCGCTCGCTCGCTGCTCTGTTTGCTGCTCCACACTGTGAGTCCATGGTAACGCAGACTTCCCGCTTTCCCCAATGTGACATGCACACTGTGTGGCTAAATGCCAGCCGCTGGGAGATGTTGGAAACAGAGTGTTTTTTTTTTACTTAGCCTGCAGCCTACGAAATAACAAGGCATCCTGACCCGTATTGATTCAATTGCAGGACACTGGACCAATTAGGCAGCATGACATGCAGGAAACACTTTTGTTGAAATCGGAAGCACACCGAATAACGTTGGGGAGCCTAGAAATGGATCGTATTTTTCTGCTATGTACCCAACAGTTTGAGTCGTGCGACCTCATGATTTGCATTGCAAAATGCGATACCAGCTCCCTCTGGTTGAAGCTATTGAGGAAGCAGGAGGAGCCTGACTTTTTGGAAATGATGGATATCCCAGAGTCAAAAAGATTCTGTTCCCCTCCATAAATCCCTGGGGGAAACGGACACAAAAACTTCTTAAAACACCAAATTCTTTACTTCCTGTGGACAGATGAATGGACAAGAGGAACGTGCTGTTAGGCTTAGGTACGGAGTTCTTTTACCAGTAATGCAGCCATGTTGGGGTTGTACAGGCTACAGCCTGTGATAATGCTAACGTACCATTGGCTTCACATCCCCCAGATAAAGACTCTAGGAAGTTGGATACCATGGCTAAAAAACAGCACTTGGTATCGTCCTAGGGGCTCGGGCAGGCTAACTACATGGTCTACACAGCCAGATACCAGAAGTCCAGATGGGATATTGTTCCGGAACTGGCTAAACTGGCTTCCCCCCAGCTAGCCAAGGAGCTGGAGGAGGTGGCTGCTGATGGGATAGAGGCATCTAAGATCCAATTTCATGCTGCTGTAGACTGTATTATAATGATGTACCATCACAAGTCATGGCCACATCTGTCTCTTCGGAGACTGGCTCGGCTCAGATGTACTAGCCTTTCACAGGACACCCAGGCTAAGGTCATGGATTTCCCTGTGGTGGATAATTCTGTTTGGGGAGCAGACAGAGAATTATATGAAAAAAAAAAAGTGGATGAGTACAGGACCACCTATAGGAGTGCACAGGACAAGGAAAGGCAGGCAACTCCTCAAAAGCAGCAGTCTAGAGGCAGGTGCAGGATTTTCACATGCCTTTCTACCACGCACAGGCCTCTTCTCTTTTTCCTCAGAGGGGTTTCTTCAGAGGGAGAGCGAGAAGGGGGTTGAGCAGGGCTGCATCCTCCTCCTCCCAGTCCAAGGCTCCTGCCAAGCAGACACTCTGATGTGTCAGCCTGGGTCGACTCCCCTTTTCCAGTAGGAAGCAGGCTGGCTTACTACTTCCAGGCATGGAAGTCTGTTACCTCAGACAAGTGGGTCCTGGAGGTAGTAAGCCAGGGACTGGCTCTCAAATTCAAAAAATTTCCAAAGCAGAGAGTCAGGTCTTTTCCACCTGCAAACAGCTCTGAAACCATTGCCCTAGAGGCAGAGGTTTCCTCTCTGCTGACTCTCAGAGCCATAGAGAGAGTTCCTACTATACACAGGGGCAGAGGTCTGTACTCCAGGTACTTCCTTACCTCAAAAAAGACGGGAGTGGCGGCCCATCCTAGACCTAAGATACTTAAACAGGCACCTAGTCAAACCAAAACTCAGAATGGTGACTCTGGGAGTAATTCTTCCCTCTCTGAGGCTAGAAGATTGGTTAGCCTCCCTGGACCTCAAGGATGCCTGCTTTCACATTCCCATCAGGTGCTTCCACAGAAAGTACCTCGGGTTCGAATTGCCTTCAGGCCATTATCAGTTCAGAGCAATGCCCTTTGGACTAACATCAGCACTAATGGTGTTCACAAAATGCCTAGCAGTAGTAGTGGCCTTTCTAAGGAGACAAAACATGTCCATATTTCCACACCTGGACGACTGGCTCATCGTGGGGTGGTCTTCAGACCAAGTCAGGTCAAACCTACAAGTCACCCAACAGTTGCTCACTTCTCTGGGTTTCCTCCTCAGTCTTCCAGAGTCAGTTCTTGAACCAGTGCAGCTCCTGACTTTTATAGGGGTAGAGTTGGACACTGTCTAAGCAAAGGCTTTTCTTCCTTTGGCAAGGGTAAAGGCCCTTACAGATCTGGCTTCTTCTTTTCACCTTCTGGTGTCTCGCCCAGCAAGACATTTTCTTTAACTCCTGGGCCACATGGCAGCTTCCACTGCAGTGGGTCAAGGGGCCAGATTTCACATGAGGGACATCCAGTTCCACTTGAGGTCTTTTTGGCCTCAGAAAAAAGATCCTCTAACCAAACTGACTCCAGGGACTCAGACTTTGATCCAGGCTCTCCAATGGTGGTTGGATCAGGACAACCTCAGACAAGGAGTCCCATTCATCACACAGACTCATTCTGTGGTACTGACCACAGATGCCTCTCTCCTGGGGTGGGGAGCTCGCTTGGGAGCCCTCACAGCACAAGGAGTGTGGTCCCCTCTGGAGTCTGTACTTCATATCAATCTTCTGGAGCTCAGGGCAGGGTACCTGGCTCTACAAGCTTTCTCGGACTCTGTACAGAACAAGGTGGTTCAGGTCAGGACAGAACACCACCGCCATGTAGTGCATCAACAAGCAGGGAGGCACTCTGTCTACGGCCTTGTGCACGGAAGCCATGAAATTATGGTCCCTGGCTTATTCCCTACAGACGTCTCTGGTAGCAGTCCACCTTCCAGGGAAGGACAATGTGCTAGCAGATGCCCTGAGCAGGATATCGCAGGGCCATTACGAATGGTCCTTGGATCCCTTGGTGTTGAATGTAATTTTCTCAAGATGGGGCACTCTAGAGATAGATCTCTTTGCAGCCCCAGACAATCAACTCCCTCCTCACTGGCATCTCATCCTGTTTTCTGTAAATTCTTTAAAGGATTGCTCCATACCAATCCTCCTTTTTAAGGATCCTACTCCTGCTTGGGATCTTAATATTTGCATTGTTCAGCTTATGCAACCCCCTTTTGAACATTTGGCCTCAGCAGAACTTAAGTACTTGACTTGGAAAGCTGTTTTCCTCGTAGCTATTACCTCTGCCAGGCCTATCAGTGAAATACCAGCTCTGTCAGTGGAGCCTGATTTTTATCTCATTCCATAGAGATAAGGTGGTCTCTAGAACTAACAGGAAGTTCTTACCCAAAGTGGTTTCAGATTTTCATCTGAACCAGTCCATCTCTTCCTGTCTTCTTCACTGATCATTCTTCAGGGGAGAGAAGGTTACACAGCTTGTATGTTAAGAGGGCACTTAGCTACTACATTGAGGGCAGCTGCAGAATAAGGGGTGCTAGCTGCACATTCGAGCAGACTTGATAGACCTCTAGGCCTTTATCTGCTGGCAAATTTTGTATGTTAGTACTAAGGCACTTTGACTGCCCTCAGTTGTTTCTCACTTATGGTGAAGTGGGAAAGGGTAAACCTGCTACTAAGAGAACTATTGCCAGGTGAATTGTCTCTTGTACACAATTCGCTATGAAAATGGTGAAATACCCCCCTCAGGCCTGAGGGTTCATTCGACTAGATGTACAGCTGCTTCTCTGGCTGCTACCAGAGATATACCATTATTAGAAATATGCAAAGCAGCCACCTGGAAAACAGTCCATACATTCACCGAGCATTACTCTCTGGATATCTAGGCTAGGAGTGATGCTAGGTTTGGTACAGCAGTATTGCAGAGCCTATTCCCAAAATAAGTTCGTCCCTCCTCCATGGGGGTACTGCTTGGTAGTCTGCATAATGTCAGAATACAGCAAGACTTCATGTTTGAAGAAAAAACTACTCACCTTAGTAATTGTGTTTCTTCTGATGGAGTCTTGCTGTGTTCTGACCTCCCCCCGACTCCCCTCTCAGAACCTGGTTGTTGGGAAGTGGGCTGGCAGATACAGTGTTGCACATCAGGGGTGCACTTAGTACTCTCCCCTATATAGAGAGGGGGAGTGGGTTATGTTGTATCGTTGTTTGTGTGTTTTTTTTTTTTTATAGTTATGTTTGTTCACTACCTAATTTGTTTTGGAGTTCTCGACTTGAGTCTTTGGGGGATCCAAAACATTTGGTTGCCTTTTTGGCTAGTAGTTTTACAATTTCCACCTATCAGGTGTAGTTAGTTAGGATTAGCTCGTAAGAATCTGATGGTTACTCTTGAAAGTGCAGCAGACAGAGGTTTGAACCGAGCTCGAGCTCAACATTCTGTGCTCTGGCATAGAGCTAACTCTTTCCTTTCCGGAGCAGTTCAAGTGCTGGGGCTAACTGCATAATGTCAAAATACAGCAAGACTCCATTAGAAGAAACACAGTTACTAAGGTGAGTAATTTTTTTCTTTCTCCCTACTTATTCCCAGTGTTCTGTCCCCTTCATTGACAGACATACCTTTTATTTGACCGTTGTTTCCCTCAAACCCATCCTCCCTTAGGCCTCCTACCACCCCTGCCATAGGGCTATCCTGTCTCCCATCCTCATCGCCACTGGTCTCCATACCCTGACCACTTTGGCCCCCAGACTGGTTCCACCTTTTATTCCCCATCCTTCCCTACCCTCCTCCATCTGCTGTGCTCTTGCTGTACCCCGTCTTTTTGCTTGAGCTCGGAGATCCGTCTGCTCCCTTTATTCCTCTACTTTTGTAACTGCTAATGATAAGAACCTGTTCGATCCTCTACCCCCATTACAGCACTTTCCTATGAGCTGTCCCCGGTTCTTTCCTTATTTAGTGCCTGTGACATTCTCTGTGTACCCTTCACTACCTGCCAGCCATTTCTCCCGTGTCTGTTAGGCCTGCCCTCCCTTCCCCTTGACTTTTCCCCATCTTCCATCCTGCTACAATTTCTCTCAGCCTGCCTAGTGACTCCTCTCCCCCTTACCCACTGATCCTTACCCCTTCTTACCCCAGGAGTCCTTTAGTATCAGTAACTTTTTTTGCACTTAGCTGGCTAGTTGCAACTGCCCCAGAGGTGTGCCTTTAAGAGATATTTAAATGAGCGTAGGGCCAAGCCGCTCAAAAGACAGGAGGGGGTGAGAGCTGTTGAATGTTTCAGAATTTTTCCTCTGCTGGACTGAGCAATATTGCCTCTGAGGTGTCTCCCAACTTTCTTTGACAGCCTCCTAGTGCTTATCTGGGTAAAGTGTTCCTCATAAATTATTTCCTTTAGTGTGTTGAGTGAAAGTTTTACTTTTTCATTAGCACTGCACAAACTTTTTTATTTTTACCGCGACTATTTAGTTTAAAGCCTGTCTCTATCGCGGGTGCTTATTTTCGACGGTTTCCTTCATTTTGGGGGCAAATTTTTGTGGGAACCATTGAATTAGGGACAGTTGCCTTATTTTTTTACCTCTGACCTTGCAGGGTTTACCTCGAGACACCTGTAGTAGATTTCAAATTTAAACAGTGCTTGGAGGTTTTCTCCCTCTAGATTGGCAATTACGAGGAAACTTTTTATTGTTATATTACTGGACCTTGGTATCATCTGTGTCAGGACTGTCCATAAGGGTCCAGCAGCCTCCTGTGCGCAGTTGAGTATTACTGGGTTTCTATTAAGATTGACACTGGTATAGATCCCAGTTTTACAACCCCCCAAAAAAGGCATTAGTAATAGACAGTTTATTAACTGGGGCAGGACTGGCCGGTGGCATTTTCACAGCAACCTGCACTCAGTTTGTAGGTCCAGAACTGGTTTGCTTTGCTTAAACTGGTGAACGTAGCAGTCAAACCTTTGATTATTATGGCTGAGGATAAATCAAAGGCTTCCGACGAGAGGCCATTCAAAAGTACTAATACCAAAAGCATAGGTGCTGAGGAACCACCTAGATCCTAGCCAAAACATAAAGCTTGCAAAGATGAAGTTCCTCACAAATTGAAAAATAATAAGAGTGACAAAATGGAAGCTTGGTCAAGCCTCTGATGAAGTGGCTAAAAAGAAACTCAGACAAGACAGACATGCTCCCGTTGCTCCTGGGAAAACCAGTAGCGAGACAGCAGGCAGCTTAAAGCAAACGGAAAAAACAAAACGCTTACAAACTGCGCAGGTTCTTCCGTAAGTGCAAGATATGGAAAAAGCATGGCAACTGTTTCAGACCCTTCAAAAGATGGGTCCTCGATTTACTGGGGCTGGCAAGCACTTTTCTGTAGACTGTGAGGGTGATGCAGAGGATGATCAATTTTATGATGCCCCTGACATGGATTTTGAGGGCCTTGAGCCCCAGGAGTCCCCAGACCCTCACCTTGAGGATCCCCCGGGTGACTACGAGGATCCTTCCTTTATGATTACATTTATACAAAATATGCCGGATACCCCGGACCTCCCTACGCAGGAGCCCAACCAGGATGTCGAAGACTAAGATTATAGGGAGGTGAAGGGTCTTTCATCCTCAAAGACCCTAGTCGTTCCTATCTATATTGCATTTAGAAAAAATACCATGAAGGTGCTTCAGCACCCCACTTCAGTATCAGGGGTTGATAAGCGGCTTGAGAGAAAATATAAATTGTCTAAAAATGGTACAGAGTTCCTGTCTGCACACCCTAGCCACGAAAGTATAGTGCAGCAGGCAGCTTGTGAGAGAGCTGGAGTCTCCTTGTCGCCCTCTCCCCTTGATAAGGATTCCAAGAAAATTGACTTTATAGCAAAGAAAATGTATGCCATAGCTTCCCTGCTTCTCATGCTTTCTTCTTGCATGGCACTCACAGGCAAATATCAGAAAGCCCTTTGGAAATCTATCCGGGCTATCGCCTGCAGTGGATCAGGATCTGTGGTGCAGGAGCTGGTGGATACGTCAAAAACTGCCCTGAAGCTACTATGTACCAATTCCACTTGGCAGATGACAGTGAATGCAGCCTCTAGGGTGATTGCCCATGCCATCTCTCTGAGATGCGTCGCCTGGCTTAGAACAACCAGTCTGACCACAGACACTCAGAACAAGGCCATGGATTTTCCCTGTGATCAAAATATGATGTTTGATTACAGAACCACTGACTACATGAAAGAAGTCTGAGTACAAGGCCTTCTGGCAGAGCCACTCCAACCATAAACCCACCACCCCTCTAAGATACTATTCCAGGGGCGGTAGGGGCAGAAGTTTTGTTCCCAGGCCTTGACAATCCCTATCCCCAATCTGACTTTATCCAGTACAGGGGGTCTTTCAGAGGCAGGAGCAGAAGGGGCCAAAGAAGAGCCACCTCTACCTAGTCATCTGCCTCTGCCCAAGTCCTGATGTAAATGTCCAGGTCACCTCCCCGTTTCCGGTTGGAGGCAGACTCTCACTATCTTCAGCACTGGTCCCTCATGTCGGACAAGTGGGTGCTGGAGATAGTGGAGAAGGGTCTGTCGTTATACTTCAAGCAGCTGCCAGACCTTAAGCTTACCAAGATGTCAAGGCCTCTGTCCCCAATACAGATACCGCTGTTGGAAATGGAGGTACAGAACCTTCTGGCTTTATGAGCAGTGGAGAGGGTCCCCACCCACGATACTCCAGGTATTTTCTGACACAAAAGAAAACTGGAGAGTGGCGACCTATCTTAGATCTAGATATTTAAACATCTGAAAAAACCCAAATTCAAAATGGTCACTCTGTCACTGGTCATACAGTCCTTACAGCAGGGAGACTGGCTAGCCTCCCTCGACTTAAAGGACGCCTACTTCCACATACCCATAGGAGCTCTCACAGGAAGTTTCTCGGGTTCAGACTTCCTTCGGGTCACTATCTGTTCACCACAGTACCCTTTGGTCTCTCCTCGGCCCCAAGAGTCTTTACCAGGTGTCTCACAGTGGTAGCAGCACATCTCAGGAGACTGGGTGTCACTCTCTACCCCTGTCTGGATGACTGGCTCATAGTAGCAAAGTCTCCTTGCTAGGTCAAGGACTCTTTCCCTTCACAGAACGCACTCTGGAGTCTCTGGGTTTCCTGGTAAATCTAAAGAAATCTCACCTGGAACCCACCCAGCTGCTCACCTTCATAGGGGCCCAGCTGGACACTCAGAAGGGATATGCTTTCCTCCCACAGGAAAGGATTCAGAGTTTCTGTTCAGTGGCAGATTTTCTCCCAGGGACAGCCAATACCAGACAGACATTTCCTCAAACTTCTGGGACATGTGGCCTCTATGACTGCAGTAGTCCCAGGGGTCAGGTACAGGATGAGACTCCTGCAAGCCTACCTCAGAGCTCACTGGTCTCAATCAATCAAAATTTTTATTTATCCAGGTGAACATTATTGAGCAGAGCTCTTTTACAAGATGGACCTGGTTAGAACAGGGTCGGGTAACATCCATCGTAAAAACATATAAATACACGTAAATAAGTATATAAACATAAACGCAGTGGTGCAGTAATGGAGTCAAATGATGATAAAAGGAAGACAAAGCAAGCCATAACAGAGGAGGATTCAAATACAAGGGGGCAGGTCCGCCATTGAACCATGCAACTGTATATAAACCATGTTTTCTGTATAGAAGTACCAATTAGTTCATTTACCGGGGGCAGTCACTAGTACTAGCCATGAAAATGGCTTGGTGAACCACCAACTAATGGCAGATGGGGTACCAGGAGGGGTATGTAATATGTAAGCGAAGGATAAACACTGCGAGAAGTGAAGTCCCAAGGATAGGTTGGTAGAACAGATGCGTCGGTGGGGGCCTATGTAGAGAGGGAAAGGGGAGTTGGGACTTTTATAGTATGATTGCGTGTAGATTGTGGATGAGTGCTGTATAGAATTGTGAAAAGAAGGCTGGAGAAAGCGGGAAGATAGACAGCTATCAAAGGGAGGACAGAGGCATCAAGGTGTTACATGAAAGCATGATGACAGACCAGGGCCAAGGAGGAGACAAGCACTAGAAGTAATTTGTTCATGGTTAAATGGTACAGGTTAGCATGATGACAGTTCATGGTCATGGGAAGCAATTGCACTGATCATTTCTGAGACGTGAATATAAGAGCTTGAAAGATGAGATGCCGATGGGTGACCTCAGTTTCAGTTTTTTTTTTTTGCAATTTATTCCACAAGGAGGACAGTGTAAAGCTTATAGTAGCCCTGCCAAAGCAAGAGTTAACTTTGGTAACCATCAGTAGGAGAGATTTGCAACTTCTCAGGGCGTAATTGCTTATTGGTTTTATAGGAAGACAGTCTGTAATGTATTGGGGCAGTTTTTTGGAGATGGCTCTCTGGGTCCATAAGGCTGCATTTTTATCACTCCTGAATTGAAGAGAACTCCACCCTACTGATTGATATAGGGAGCAGTGGTGAGTGGAATAAGGCAGGCCTGTGATGAACCTCAAAGCTCTATGATATAATGTGTCAAGTTTGGTGAGGTAGGAAATGGGACAGTGACTGTAGAGGATGTCAGCATAATCTATCAAGGATAGAAAGGTTGATTGTACCAGCTGTAGTTTGGCATCTCTAGTTAAGAAGTGGGCTATCGTAAAGAACAGATCAAGTCTCTGTTGGAATTTTTTGAGTAATTCTTCAGCGTGCTCTATAAAGGAGAGCCTATGGTCCAGCCATACTCCCAGGTATTTGAATTTAGGGACAGATTCCAACTTCTCGCCAATAATTGTAGTAATCTGTGGCACAGGATCTGATAGGGCTGAATTTACCATTTGGGCAGAGGGAGAAAAGAGCATTGCTTTTGTTTTCTTGGCGTTGAGTAATAGTTTTTTTGTTTAGGAGTTAATGTTGCAGCAGGTTGAACTCAGATTGAAGGTCTTTACATGCAGATTGTAATGATGGGCGGCTTACGTTAAGAACTGTCATCTGCAAACAGATGAATGTTGGCCTTAGTTGTGCTTTTCATCAATATTGTTGATGTATATTGCAGATAAGATCGGTCCTAAGATAGAACCCTGGGGAACACCTCTTAGGAGAGGTTTGAGAGTTGAGAGATCTCCTTCCGCTTTCACCTGCTGGAAACGATCAGAGAGGTAGTTGTTGAACCACTGTAAAGATAATGAGTCCACACCTAGTGAGGTCAGGGAAGAGAGTAGCAGAGAATGGTCGGCGTCGAAGGCCTTGCTCAGATCCAAGAATACGGTGCAGGTGTAATTCCTGTTGTCTAGCTCTTTGCCAGTCATTAGTCACTTTGGCAAGTGCTGTGATGGTGCTATGTTTAGCTCTAAACCCTGCTTGGACTGGATTAAGCAGGTTATTAGTTTCTAGGTACTGCCTCCGCTGGTTACTTAATGACTTTTTCCAGTAATTTTGGCAAGACCGGGAGAATTGAAATTGGTCTGTAATTATTTAGATCACAGGGATTTCCGGACTTGGAACAGGGGTATGATGTGCGCTGTTTTCCATATTGAAGGAATGGATCCTTGAGTTAATGATAGGTAAAATAAATGGGTTATGGGCACGGCTAACACATGGATGGCCACCTTCAAAAAAAATATGGGTCGAGGGTATCCGCACCAGCACTTTTTTTTTTACATCCGGTTTTAGCAATAGGTCTTCAGCTTCTTTCAGAGTAGTAGGACGCAAGAAGACTGAACCGGTGACGCTAGGATCTGCACCTTGATTATCCACCTGAGAGCGTATCAGATTTGCAGGGGAATTGTCGAAGGCTAAGCCTGCAGTTGCAAAGTGATTATTAAAGGCATCCAGGACTTCCAGTCTGTGTCTAATGGTGTTATTGTTTAAGGAAATTTCATCAGGCAGTGAGCCACCCGACGTGTGACCAGACAAGTCCTTGACGGTTTTCCAAAAGTTTGTAGGATTTTTGGAGGCAGAGAGAAATTCAGAAAGATAGTATGCAGCTTTTGTATCTCTAACCATTCTAGTACATGAGTTTCGTGCCCTTTTGAACTTGCACCAGTCCACAGCAGACTGGGTTTTGCGTCCTTTTTTCCATAGGTTATCTCTTTCAGTCAGTGCAGATTTTAATAATGGTGTGATCCATCTACATGCATTTTTTGCTATTTGCACCTTAACTATAGGGGCATATTTATTTAGGGCGTCTAGGATAATTTTGCTGAATATGTCTAATGCTGATTGTGTGTTCTTTGCCAAATAGAACTCTTGCCAATACAAGGAGCGTTTCAGTTCGTTTATGTAGGCAGTGAGATCAAAGTTCCGTCTAGATCTCTTGGCAGCAAACGTCGGCGAAGTAGTAGGTTTGTTGCTTGATCTTACGGAAGCAATAAATGAGTGATCACTGATATCACTGAAGAAGGTGCCGGCAAAGGAGAAGAGATGCGGTTTATTCACTAGGATAACATCTAGCAGGGAGCTGTTATCTACGTTCTTTTATTTACTCGTGTTGGTTCGACAGTGAGTTGCGATAATCCATGGGTGTCACAGAAAGCTGCGAGAGGAGCAGTGGTTTTAGATGACCAGTCTAAATTAAGATCCCTAAGAATAATTATTTATGAGGTTTATTGTTTGATGATATTACTTAGATGAGGTAACAATTGTAGATCGGCAGAAGGAGGTCTGTAGCACCCTGTGATACATAATGTTGAAGTGTGCGAGATGGTGACTTGAAGAGACAGACATTCATAAGCATTTGCAACAGATAAAGCACTCAGACAGGATGCCGTATACCTATCTTTGACATAGATGGCAACCCCTCCACCCCTGGAGTGTCTGTCTGCTCTAAATAGTAAATAGTTAAGGATATTGACTTCCCTGTCGGAGGTGGCCAGTCTAAGCCAGGTTTCTGAAACCACTAGGATGTCTGGTCGAGTATGGAGGACCCAGGCCTGGATCATGGAGAACTTTAACAGACTGCATACATTAATGTGGAGGAAACTCCTACCTTTCAGTGTGGTAGGGTCGGAGGGCGATGTGATTGCAGCTGGTGGCCCCAGACTGAGCGCCACATTTCCTGAGCACAGGAGAAGGAGGAGTAAAAGTTTTCTTAGAGTGGCAAATAGTAAGCTTCGTACTGGTAACCCCTTTACGTCGTTGTGGGCCATCGTCCCGGGGGCCAACATTTTTTGCCCTTCCCACTAAGGGTGGCAGAGATGAGTACTCTTGACTGCTATCTGTAGAGGTGATGCCTCTATGATGTTGGCGGAAGTCATAAGCTGAGGTGGTAATTCATTTCGTGTACCAGCGTTAAAGGTAATATGAAAATAGTGTTGAAGAATTGGGGAGTTGAAAAGGCATATATCCACGTTGGAACTGGAACGAGTTACAGAGCAGATCAGATTAATATCCACAGTAATAAAGGCTTGAGGTGGCATATATTGGACATGTGATATGAGATAGAAGGACCAGAACAGGATCCATGATTTGACACACATGGAGGAATAAGGTTTGGGGGGTGGAGCTAGAGAGGAGTGAGCTAGAAAGCCGGGCTGGGGTTTATGTGTATTTAATCAGGACCGGGCGAAAAAATTGGCAGCTAGGGCTCCCTTCCTGGAGGTAATCAGTCCCTGAGAGCAAGTCTGTACCTGCGTTTCTGTGAGGGGCTGGCGGCTTCAGACCTGGACTGCGGGTGGCAGTCTTGCAGGTCGGGTTCATCGGAGAACCATGGCTGTGGCTCTGACTACCTGGAAGGAGAAGGCAGAGGAGAATTAAATAAGAAAGTCAGAGGGGTGGGGCTGCTCGTGGAGCTGAAAAGAAATGCAGAGTGTCTTAAATGGGGGCTGCAGACCAAGATGTTAAGCAAGGTGCCTCCAAGTTTGAGTGAGCAATAACAGGGCCCTTTAAAACACAATACTAACGTAAAAAGGTGAAGGGGGGGGGGGTTTCAAAGGCCTGAGCTGAGATCGCTACTGGTCTTATGAGGCATTTACATTAAATCAGAAAACTTCAGCTATAAAATACAAACAAGACAGTTTTAACAGAAAATATAATCTAGCACAATATAATCAAACATTAACAGTGCAGAGCTATATGGAGCCAGTGTGAGTGCTCCTGGGACTGACTGCAGCCAGTGGGCCACAGCAGTAAAAGACTCTGGATTTAAACCCAGAGACAACTGTCCTCATGTAAAGAAAGCAAAAATTGGCAGCTAAGGCTCCCTTCCTGGAGGTAATCAGTCCCTGAGGGCAAGTCCGTACTTGCGTTTCTGTGAGGGGCTGGTGGCTTCAGACCTGGACTGCGGGTGGCAGTCTGGCAGGTTGGGTTCATCAGAGGGAACCACAGCTATGACTCTTGGACTACCTGTCTCAAAGAAGCAACAAATTTTCAAAGTTGATACCGGTGTCTGAGCAGTTCCTCTTAAACTTGCTGTGGTGGAAGAACCTGCAAATTTGCAGGCAGGGGTTCCCTTTCAAGCTCCTCTTCTCACAAAGGTGATCATCACAGATGTCTCCCTTTTGGGCTGGGGAGCTCATTTAGACAGTGCCTCAGTGAGCGACAGCTGGACTCCTGAAGAGTCACAGTTGCACATATATCTTTTGGAACTCGAAGCTGTCTTATCAGCTCTCAAAGCTTTTGCTCCCAGCTTAGAAGGGCAGGCGGTTCAAATTCGAACGGACAACACCACTGCAATGTTCTACATAAACAAGGAGGGTGGTACCAGATCAGGAATACTGTTTGGAAGCTCTGAAAGCTCTGATCTCTAGCATTCTCCCTGGGAGTCAGCCTCTCTGCTATTCACCTCCCTGGCAAACTCAGTACTCTGGTGGATGCTCTAAGCCGCATCAGTCAAGGTCAGAGCGAATGGACACTGAACAAGCAAGTACTAGCCATGGTGTTCAGGCGGTGGGGCACACCAGACATGGATCTGTTTGCCTCTCCTCTCAATTTTCAGTTTCCTTAGTACTGTTGCAGGCCCCCAGTTCCGGGAACACTTCCTTTGGATGCCCTTATCCTGGACTGGTCAGGGGGGTTCCTTTACGGTTTTCCTCCCTTCCCTCTGATATTCAGGGTTTTGCTGAAACTCTGACTGTAGCATGCATCGATGGTCCTAGTGGCTCTGGACTGGCCCCAGGCAAGCCTGGTATCCTCTCCTCTCCTTCTCTGTGTCCTGCAGCAGGTCCCTTCGCCTGCCTCAGATTCGCTCCCTGCTGACCCTTCCTCAGATGGGAGAGCAGTACCCAGACTTACACTCTCTTCACCTCAAGGCCTGGTTCTTGAGGAGTTAGTTTCCATCCTCACAGTACTCTGAACAGGTCCTTAAGATACTGAGGATGGCTAAAAAACCCGAACACTAAGACGACGTGTGCAGCCAAATGGAAAAGGTTTTCCCTCTGTAAGAGCGAAAAGGTCAAACCCCTATCAGCTTCGGATCCTCAGCTGCTAGACTACCTGGTACACCTACAGGTGTCAGGCTTGAAACCATCTTTACTTAAGCTACACCTGGCGGCAAATTCAGCCTACCTTTTGGTGGGGGAAAAAAGAAATCTCTTTTTAGGGACATGGATATGTTGTTCTATCCAAACTTACTGGCAGGTTCCTTGCCGCTTTAAATCTTGCCGGAAGGTCTTCAAGCTGGCTCCTCCCACCCACCCGGGTGGTAAAACTCTTGGCTCCACCCCATGACGCCAGATCTTCCTTACCGCATGGAAGCTCTGGTTCCCTCCATAGCGCTCTGCGTTTTAGGCCTGGATCTTAACTCGTCGGTTAAACCGAAACTCGTACTTAAATTTTCTAGATTTCTGTCTTTTTCTTCCTTCATGGCTGCGATGGACAAATCGACTCCTGGATTTTGGTGGTGCCCTTGTGGGCAGAAGATGTTTCGGACCGATCCTCGCTCCATATACGTTTACTGCCTTGGGCTTGATCACGATCCGCAGGCCTGTGAATTGTGCAAGTCCTTCTCAGTCAACGTTCTCGAAGACCATGCTGCCAGACTTCAACTTGGGTGCCCCGAGAGACTTATTCCTCCGGTAAAGTCGAAGGAGGCTCGTTGGACGGTATCCGCGGCAGTGGGCTCGGCTTACCAGCTTGAGCAAATGATCGCCCTCGAGGAGGAGGCGGCCCAGGCCGCATCTTCTTCTTCCTCAGTTGCGGCATTTATCCTGCTCCTTCCTTGGGCTCCTCCTACTCTGCTTCATTTAAGAAGCTTTGTCAGTCCCTCTGTACTAAGGGAGAGAGGCCATCGAGACACTCCTCTCGGTCCAAGAAAAAGGACTCAAAGGGTAAGTCCCACCGTCTATGTTCGTGGGAGTGGGAGAGGTCCCCTTCCCCGAATAGTCGACACTCGACTTCGCTGGCTTCACGGTGTCCCCGTCAGGTCAGTCGACCAAGGCACCCGTCGATGCAGTCAAGATTTTTCTCGACCCATCGGATGGGCTGTCGACTGGAGAAGCAGACAACCCTTCTTCACTGGTTCCCCCAGAGGAAACCGAGGACTTGCCTGTGCCTGCTGTGCTGGAGTCCCCGGTTAAGGTTCCTGAGCCAGGGAAGGAACGGGTTTCCCCTGCTCCCTCCCAGACTCACCCTCGGAAACACCGAGGGTCTCTGTCTTGGACCTCCTCTTGGTCCAGCTGATCCCGCTGACATCAGTGGTATCGGCATCGAGGGAAGCGGTGGCACCGCTCATCCTCGTCCTCCTCGGAGGATAGGCTCCGGCGCAAGTTGCGTCCGTGCTACGAGGATCTGATGTGGCAGCAGCTTCTTTTGACAGGGAGCAAGCCAACTCCGTTGCCTTCCCCGGCCATTAAGTGGCTGTCACCTGGACGGCCGAAACAACCCCTCGTGGTCATCGAGGAGCCGAAGCCGGCGCCGGTTGTTCGGCCAGAACCAGCTGCACCACCCATTGCAGTGGAACCCCCCGCCTCTAAAACCAAAAACTGGGGCTCTGACCAAGGATTCTCGGTTGGGTCATGGGTTGCCCCATCGGTTGTTGGTCACCCTCACTCCCGATCGTCCTCGGCAGGTGTTTGCGGACTCCTTTGAGTCTGACGATGACTCTTCCCTGTTCTCCAGGCCTCTCGACCTGGAGTCCTCTGGGGGACAGTCGGTGGACGAGAGCCTATCCTCATTCATGGGTTTGCTTCGGCTCATCTCAGAATCTACTGGGATGAAGCTCGAACCCGCATCAAAGCGGGCCAAGTATCCCCTCACGGAGTTACTGGACCGAGGGGATTCTCCTGTGGAGGCCTTTCCTGTGGCCGAAGCCATCATTGGTCCGGCCCTGGAGCTATGGCAGCAGCCGGCTTCTTGTCCAGCTCCCTTGGCCAGGATGGCCAGGAAGTATGTCGTTCCCACTGGCTCACTCTCCGGATTCTCGGAGCACCTCTCTGCAGAGGGGTTGGTGACCCATGTTTTCCGGCGCTCTGGAAACGCTCGGGATGTGGACAAGCCACCCGATAGAGTCCAAGAAACTGGACTACTCCGGGCATAAAGTTTATACTGCGTCCTCCTTAGGCCTTCGTCGGGCCAGTTCGGCCATACTGATGGCATACTTTTCCCACGCCCTTTTGGGCTCCCTGGATGAGGTGATTCCTCATCTCCCGGCTGACCTCCGGACTACAGTCAAGTAGGTGCGGGATCAGGGAAGGGCGGTGGCAAAGCAACAGCTCCAAACTGCTCTTAACATTGGAGACTCTTGTGCCCGGTCAGTAACGGACGCAGTGGCTATGCGCCGCAGAGCTTGGCTGTGGATCACCACCTTCACGGCGGATACCCAGCACAAGCTGGCAGACGTTCCCTTCCTGGGTACCGACTTGTTCGGTCCCATGGTGGAGGGTCACTTGCAGAGGATCGAGAAGTCCAGTGCCACCTTGGACTCTGTCACGTCTGCCCAGAAGGACAAAGGCCGCCAGCAGTAGTGTAAGCCCTTTCGGCCTTCTGCCTCTGCGGCATGTCCAGCCCAGCAACACCAGCACCAGGGCCAGCAGGCTCGCACTTGGCACCCCAAAGCCAAGCCTACAGCTTCCTCCAGCAGGAAGCCGGGAGGAAAAGGCCCAGGAGGCCCCTCGGCCGGTCCTTCCTCCAAGCCTGCCCATTGACGGGTTGAGGGGTGTCGCCCCCAGCCTCATCACTCCCCCCCGGGTTCCGGCTCTGCCACATCCTTTCTGCCTGGTCCACTATCACCGCGGACCGCTGGGTGTTGAAAGTGGTAGGGAAAGGTCTGCCTCTGGAATTCGAGCAGGCCCCACCCTATCGAGCCGTCTCCCCACGGGGGCTATGGGGTCCGCAGCCTCTCTGTTGGCTCGTCGAGCCGACATTGCTCTACTCCTCCAAAAGGAGGTGATCAGGGAAGTAGCGGATTCTCTACCAGACCCAGGGTTTGTGTCCAGGTATTTTCTGGTCCTGAAATGGACGGGGGGTTGGCGCCCCAGTCTAGACCTACATGACCTGAACAAGTTCCTAAGGTCCTGAACCTTCAGGATGGTCAATCTGGCACAGATCATTCCATCCTTGGAACGAGGTGTGTGGTTCTGTTCTCTGGACCTCCAGGACGCGTTCTTTCACGTCCCAATCCGCCCATCCCACCAGCGATTCCTTCACTTAAGAGCGGAGGGTTCCCTTTACGAGTTCCGGGCCGTGCCCTTCGGCCTCTCTCCAGCTCCCAGGGTCTTCACCAAATGCATGGCAGTGGTGACCGCATTCCTGCGGCGCCGAAGTGTCCAGGTGTACCCTTACCTGGACGACTGGCTGATTGCAGCCCCCTCCATGCTGGAAGTGGAGCGGTCCAGGGATCTGGCCCTCCAGGACTGCTCTCAGATTGGCCTCCTCATCAACGAGGCCAAATTGGAACTTGTGCCAACGCAGGTGATCCAATTCATCGGGGCAGAGCTCGACTCTCTTCGAGCCAGAGCATGGCTCCCGGAGGACAGGGTCGAGGTTCTTTCCTCCTTTACCCAATCATTTCTGGTTGGGCAATTGCGCCATGCCCGGGACTTCCTGTGCCTCCTGGGCCTAATGGCACAGCCTGCACCAGCATGGTCCGTTAGGCCCGCTGGCACATGCGTCCCCTTCAGTGGGGGCTGGCCCACCGATGGTCACAGCGCTCCGGTCGTCTGGACTAGCCAGTGGCGATGACCCAGGAGTTGTGGAACGCTCTCCAGTGGTGGATCGTTCCAGCTCATCTGCAGGAGGACATCCCGTTTGTCCGCCCCGAGCCGACGATCATTCTAACGACCGATGCCTCTCTGATGGGTTGGGGTGCCCATCTGGGGGAGCACAGAGCGCATGGCCTCTGGTCCCCTCATGAGTCTCGATGCCACATCAACCTGCTTGAGCTTCGAGTGGTCTGACTAGCCCTCACCGCCTGCGCTCCATTTGTACGGGATCAAGTGGTCCAGGTCCAGACGGACAATACCACGACCATGTACTACCTATACCGCCAGGTTAGGACGCACTCTGTGCCCCTGTGCAAGGAAGCTCTCCGCACTTGGTTCCTCGTGAACAGACTGAAGGCAGATCTCCTAGCCATCCATGTGGCAGAAGCCTCCAGCACTCTGGCCGATGCCCTAAGCTGGATAGCTGCTGCATCTCACGAGTGGTATCTCCTGCCGGAGGTAGTACACGATCTGTTCTCCCACTGAGGCACACCTCAGGTGGACCTCTTTGCCTCCAGGGAGAATGTGAAGCTGAGGCTGTTTCATGCCGGCCCCCCTCGGCAGGGCTCGCTGCAGGGGGATGCCTTCTCGAGGCCGTGGACCCCGGGCCTCTTCTACGCATTTCCCTTGATCCACAAGGTGCTTCTCAAGGCGCTGAGGGAGAAGGCGCAGGTGATTCTGGTAGCCCCAGACTGGCTCCGCCAGTTCTGGTATCCAGATCTCCTCCTCAGCCTCGGCTCCAGGCTCCCGAGGCGGCTTCCAGCCCACCCGGACCTGATCTCAGTCAACCAGGGGAAGTTACTCCACCCGGACCTTCAATCCCTGCACCTGACAGGCTGGTTCCTGAGCGGCTAGAGTTCCAGGCCTTGGGTCTTTCCGACGAGGTCCTCAACGTTGTTGTGGCATCCCATAAGGAGTCGACCAGAAAATGCTATGCCTTCAAATGGAAGAGATTCTCCATTTGGTGTCAGGATAAGGGGTTGGACCCTTCCTCCTGCTCCTTGGCCAGCATTCTGGACTACCTATGGTCCCTTTCTCAGCAAGGGCTTCGGTCAGTGACCCTTAAGGTGCACCTGGTAGCTATCTCTGCTTACCGGGCGCGGGCCGGCAAGCAGTCGGTGGCACAGGAGAAGGTGGTCGGGCGCTTTTTCAAAGGCCTTGATCACATATCCCCTCCGGTGCGAAAATCTCCACTTCCTTGGGATCTACTGCTGATATTGGCCAAGCTCATGGGCAAGCCATTCGAACCGATGTACAGGTGCGATATCTCCCACCTGTCGTGGAAGACCGCCTTCTTGGTGGCTGTGACGTCAGGCAGAAGGATGGGAGACCTCTAGGCGCTTTCCATAGAGTCTCCTTATCTGGTCTTCCACAGGGACAAGGTTGTCCTGCGCCCCTACCCGAAAATCCTTCCGAAGGTGTTGTCGAAGTTTCACCTTAACCAGGTGTTGACTCTGCTGGTGTTCTACCCCAATCACACCTCGGAGGATGAATATAGGCTCCATACTTTGGACCCTATAAGAGCGCTCTCTTATTGTAAGGAGTGGACGGTTGAAGTTCGGGGAGAGATTCACCAGCTGTTTGTCTCTTACGCTGAAGCCGCACCTGGCAGACCTGCAGCCAAGCGGACGATAGGCAGGTGGGTCACCTCCTGCAGAGATCTCTGCTATGGGTTGGCGGGCATGGAGCCTCCCAGAGGGATAAGAGCTCATTCTACCCGCCATACCGCTGCTTCGGTGGCTGCTTCCAGGGACTTCCTTATCCAGGAAATCTGCAGGGCTGCTACCTGAAGTCAGCACACACCTTCATTACCCACTACCACATCGACCTTGAGTCACGCCGGGATGCTGGTTTTGGGACCTCGGTTCTCAGTCCTTATTTCCCCAAGTAGGGGTGCGCCTTGCCTCCCTCCTCCTGGAGAACTGCTAGGAGTCAGCCAGTAAGTGTGGATAGGAGCAACATATCCATGTCCTAGAAATACAGGTTGCTACCTGTAACAGGGTTCTGGACGGTATGTATTGTTCATCCACACAATCCACCCGATCTCCCCGGCTGCAATGCACAACCTGGCTTCCAGCAGACTAGATCTGGCGTCATGGGGCAGAGCCGAGAGTTTTACCACTTGGGTGGGTGGGAGGAGCCAGCTTGAAGACCTTCCGGCAAGATTTAAAGCGGCAAGGAACCTGCCAGTAAGTGTGGATGAACGACATATACCATTCCTAGAACTCCTGTTATAGCTGAGTAACCTGTATTTTTTTCCCCACATTTTAAAACAGTTTTTCAAAGTCCTCTTGCACTTCCAGCCTCCAACCAGGGAGCCTCTTCCTCCTTGGAGCCTGAACCTTTGCATTGATGGGCTCATGAATCCACCTTTCGAGCCTATATCCACGGCCCACATCAAGTTTGTAACTTGGAAGACCGTCTTCCTGGTAGCCATTACGTCTGCCAGGAGGATTTCGGAGCTACAGGCCCTGTGCACTGAGCCGAATTACATCATCCCTCACAACGATGAAGTTGAGCTCAGGACAAATAGGAAATTTCTGCCAAAGGTGGTTTCAGAGTTTTCCTTGAACCAGTCCATTACTCTGCCTGTCTTCTTTACTGAGCCATCCACTCCTGGTGAGCAAAAGCTCCACAGCTTGGATGTCAAAAGAGCAATCTTTCACTACCTAGAGCATACCAGATAGTCCAGAGGCTCTTCCACTCAGTTGTTCCTCACCTATGGGGATGTAGGCAGAGGAAGACCAGCTACTAAGAGAACCGTTTCTCGTTGGTTGGTCTCTTGTATTAGATTCTGCTATGAGAAAGCTGTTCAAGAACCTCCAGTGGGGCTCGGGGCCCATTCCACGAGGGGTACTGCAGCCTCGCTTGCAGCAGCAAGGTACATTCCCCTACTGGATATCTGCAAAGCAGCTATCTGGAAATCTGTGCACACCTTTGTGAAACACTACAGTTTGGATTTGCAGGGCAGTTCTGCAGAGCCTTTTTGCTAAGTAGGTTCCCTGTCTGCCTCCCACTTGGTGCTGCTGGGTAGTCTGTAAAAAAGTTACTGATGCTAAAGGACTCCTGGGATAAGAAGAAAAAATTACTCACCGCAGTAATCTTCTTTCTTCCAAGGGGTCCTTTAGCATCAGCAAGCTCCCACCCTTCCTCCCCGGTTCACCTGTTGGAGAAGGGCTCTTATGTCACATTTTACCAAATTTGGAGTTTCTTATCGATGAGTTTTTAGCTCGTGTTGCTATTGTTTCCTCTTTTGTGGACATTTTGCATGTTTTTTGAATCCTGTTGATTCTTTTTCGGGGCATTTACCGTGGTTTTTCCTTGAAAAAATTATGAAGCCCTCGCCAGCTCTCACCCCCTCCTGTCTTCTGATTGGCTTGGCCCTAAGCTCATTTAAATATCTCTTGAAGGCACGCCTCCGGGGCAGTTGCACCTAGCCTGCTGAATGCAAAAAAAAAGTTAGTGATGCCAAAGGACCCCTTGGAAGAAAGATTACTGTGGTGAATAATTTTTTTCTTTCCTGCACCTCTCTCCCTAGCTCCCCTCACCAATTAAACCTGCATTCCAAACAATTAAAGCTGCGTACCTCCCAGTTAAAGCTGCATACCTTTACACCGAAACCTGAATACCGTGGGGAAAAAAACACCCATAGACTGACATTATGACCACCAAAGTAAACAATTTCATGACCTGTCAAATCAATAAACATGTCAGTGAACACATCAGCCAAACCAGTTAAATGTCTGTGCTAATTGGCACACCTAATAATCCTCCTGACAAAAACAAAGCCTTATCTAATAAGCTGCCTGACAAAAAACACAACCTTCAGGTACAAAAAAATGCACCATCCTCACGGATTCTTATAAAACAAACAATAGGTAAGTGTGGTGCCTAGGGATATAATGCAATCATCTCGGGGTCCTTATGAGGTCATAGTGACACTCGCCTTTCAGGCTCGTGGCTTGTTGTCCTCGTTAGTATCTCTGAGTGGAATTGTATCCCTATACACCACACTTACCGGTTATTTAAAATATTAAATATATATGGTACAACTGGAAGCATTCACCAAGAGTCAGGACAGTGAAAACTAATGATCTTACTTAGCTAGCGTTCTCTGGTGAGGGACCACCACCACATCAGGTGACCGGCGTCCGGAGACATCAGTATAAAGGGGTGGTCCCTCACTCCCGCCTTCCAGTTCTTTCCCGCCGTTGGCTCATGCCAGCGCCCCGCGGTAAAGTTCATCGCTCGTCAGCCTCTATCTTTGGTAGTTTTGACCGAGTATTTTTCGATCTGTTGTCAGGTATTCATCGGTGTATGTCATCCCCTACACCCTCTGAGCACAAGAACAAGTGCGAGTAGCGCGGTGCCCAACTCCCGCACAAGGATCGCCATTCCCAGTGCCTCTTTTGCCTAGGCCCTAACCATCTGGTGGAGAAGTGCCAGCACTGCCTCAAATTCAGCGCGGCCACCTGAAGACGGCGGCAGCAGTCCTGGAAGCCCATATTTTAAAGAAGAAAGTAAGCTCTATGGAAAAGAAGTTAAAAAAGCTCTGGCAGACGTCCACTTCCCCCCCCAAAGGCCATCGAAAGAAAAAAGACAAGGAGAAGCACCGGGACAAGGTTTCCTCATCCACCGCGTCTGCTTTGGGAGTCACCGTGATTCAGTAAATCCCCTCCCGAGGACTGCTCCACATGACTGCCGCCTTGAGGCTTCTAAGGCGGCAGCCCTCTGGCTGGCGCTCGGGCTCCTGGGCACCTCAGCCTTTTGGAGGCCTTCGCTCCTGGTAAAGCACGCCCTGATGCGGCTTTCTAGTGTGGCGGCTCCGGTGGCCAGACGTCGCTCCTCCGCCCGCAGGGAAAGTTGATAGTGCTTCCCGGCCTCTCGGGTGGCGCATGGCCCCTGTTCCGCCCGACCAGGCCGCCCTCCTTGGCGGCCTGCCTCGGCGACTGGTCGCTAAGTGGGACACCGACTCCTCCAGTGCCCACCGGATCTCACTGGTAAGTCGGACGTTGGTTCGCCCAACGTCCGCACAGTGAACGAGCAGATGCCGGACCCCCCCCCCCGGCGTCCGTTCCCGGCTCCCCATAGCCTTCACTGCCCTCCGGGGACCCTGGGTTTCCTCAGCCTGACCCCAGAATTTTCTCCTCCATCTCAGGCGTGCGAGGTTCCTGCTCGCCCCCGTCAGACTGTCCGCCTGCTGGGCCGACCGATCAGAGGTTGGCTCCTGGATGCCGACCTCGGCCTGGTCTTGCCAACACCGGGCGACATCCCGCTCCTGCATGCGCTCCCTCGCTGGCCCATTGTCCAGGGGCTTTCTGCTCCAGACCCTTCCGTGGGGCCTCTGGCCGGGCTGTCTGCTCCGGTAGCCCCCCCCCCCCGGTTCCCGGGTATCTGACCCCGTCATATCTGCCGTCTTACCCGGATCCACAGTATCGGACGCCACAGTACCCGGTGCCTCAATACCCGATGCTGGGCTTCCCGCCGTCGGGTTACGGATACGCGCCTTACGGGTATAATCCATACCCGTATCTCCTTCCCTCCTCACCTCCACCGCCCCCTCAGCCGCCGGTGGACTTGCAGGAGACTCTGGCCTCCTGGTGGGCTGAGGCCAAGGCTCAGTTCACCAGAGAGGTGGAGAGTAGTCTTCCGACGACGGTGCCTGTTCCGGTTCCCATACGTCCACGATGACAAACTCCCTCACCACCTCTGGACACCAGGGCTAAACCCTCTGGTTCCAGGGAGGGGCAGGACACGCTTCCCAAGGGTTCCGTTCCTCCCCCACATCAGGAGAGGGAGTCTTCTTTATCAACGTCCTCTTCTTCCTCGGAAACCTCCGACGGTTGTTCTGAGCTGGCGACGAGCCACGCTGTCTGTCTAAGCCCAGGCCAAGGACTCCTTTGAAGTCTCCTCCGGAAGATCTTTCTTTGACGGAGTTTCTATGCAAAATCCAGGAGGTTCATAAGTGGCATTCCTTGGGGCCGGATCCCCAGCGTAAGAAACTCGCTGAGCATCTGGATCTGCCCGTGACAGCTCCCACCTTGGTGCCACCCTGGATTGAGCCTCATGCCGATCTTGTTTCCACTATTTGGAAACAGCCGTCTGCTTTAGCCCCAGTTCTTCGGCAGTCAAACAGGCTATATCAGGCTCCCGAGGGTGTTTGAATTTTTAGACTCTCACCCTCGAGCTGATTCGGTCGTGATTAGCACCACTAACGGTTTGTCAGCTAACCCGAGGCATTTTGAGCTAGTCTCCACCTGACAAAGAATCCTGTCTTCTGCACCAGTATGGTAAGAAGATCTTCGCTTCTTCCACTCTGGGTATTAGGGCCCTGAATTATGTCAGTCACATGGGGGATTACCAGGAAGCAGTTCTTAGTGAGGTGGAATCAAAATTGGACTCCCTTCTGGACTCTCAACTCAAATAGGAAGTGGCTGACCTCGTCCGCTCTGCACGTTCGGCTAGTCGGCACATGCTTCGTGTGACTTACAATGCAGTGGACACTGCTGGTAGGAGCTCAGCTTTTGCCGTAGGCTTACGGTATCATGCCTGTCTCCGTGTGTCAGGGTTGGTCCCAGAAGTGCAGTCCGCTGTTCAGGAAGCGCCCTTCCGGGATTCGGTGCTGTTTGGTGGTGATGTCAAGGACATCATCACCGATTTGCAAGAGAAGGGGACGGCACTGAAGTCTGTGGACTCCATGTATCATCCCCATCAAGCACTAGCGCCGTCCTTTGCAGACGGTGTAGAAGGGAAACCCCAGGAAAGTGGGACGCTACGCGGGGCCCCTCCAGCTGCCCCGCCCCCACCGCCCAGAAAAGCAGCAGGTGCTTCAGCTGTGATGCTGCCCCACACCACCTGACTCCTTCCCTCTCCCACAGTCTCTGGGCCTTCCGGAGGAACTGGTAGGAGGGAGGTTTTCCCTCCACCTCCTGGGCTGGGAGAAGATAACTGCAGATTCCTGGGTGCTCCAGCTGATCGCAGAAGGACACTTAATAGAGTTTCTACAGAAACCACCTTGTCACCCTCCCCCAAGGTCGTCATACTGTTGGGAACACCTTCTCCTGGTCCAGGAAGAAATTTCAGCACTTTTGCTGAAAAAGATGATAGAGCCTGTCCCCCTTTCCCTACAGGGAACGGGTTACTATTCCCACTTTTTCCTGGTTCCGAAGAAGACAGGAGATGTAAGGCCGATTCTAGATCTCAGTTCCCTGAACATATTCGTGGAATACAAGAGGTTCAGGATGCTCTCCCTGCAGGGCCTCCTGCTCCTCCTTCGGTCGGGACAGTGGCTGTGCACTCTGGATATCCAGGATGCTTACCTGCACATCCCTATCTGCCCTTCTCACCGCAGATATCTCCATTTTGCTTTCCGGGGGGACCACTACCAGTTCAAGGCCCTCCCATTTGGTCTTTCCTCGGCACCCCGGGTGTTCACCAAATGCCTTGCGGTAGTAGCAGCCTACCTACATGCCAGGGGTTCAGGTTCCATCCCATGCACCTGGATGATGGGCTCCTCGCGGCCTCGTCCAGGGAGGAACTGCTGCGCTTCTTCTCCCTTACCCAGCAGGTCTTTGCCTGCCTGGGTATTACCATCAACCATACCAAGTCCCACTTGATCCTATCCCAGAGGCTCCAGGTTATTGAGATGATCCTGGACACGACCTTGGGCAGGGCCTTCCTGCCACCAGACAGGGTGGCCACACTCCAGGCTCAGGTCAGCCTGTTGTCCGGCCGCAAGCAGGTCAGTGCGAGGTCAGTTCTTCATCTCCTCGGGCTTATGGCGACTGCAGTCCCAACAGTCCCTCACGCTCGGCTGCATATGAGGGTCTCTCAGTGGACGCTTCGGTCTCAATGGGATCAATTGGTGGACGGCCTGGACCAGCTTGTCCTAGTCTACTCCCCCATGTTTTGGGACTTGCAGTGGTGGATGGTTCGAGAGAACCTTTGTCGGGGAGTTCCCTTCTGCCTTTCTGCCCCCTCCCAGACTCTGACCACAGACGCCTCGGACGAAGGTTGGGGAGCTCATCTTGGACCTCACAGGACCCAGGGCTCCTAGTTCAAGCTTGAAAAAATGCTTCACATCAATGTGCTTGAGCTTCGGGCAGTGCTTTATGCTCTTCAGGCTCTGCATCTCCTTTCTGGCCACTTAGCTGTACAGATGGACAATATGTGTGTGGTATGGTACATCAACAAATGGGAAGGGATTCATTCCTACCCTCTTTGCAGGGAAGCGATGCGAGTTTGGGATTGGGCAGTACAGCCAGCCTCCACCTCACGGCAGTTCACATTCCGGGGGTCGAAAACACCTTAGCAGACAAACTCAGTCGCTCGTCTGCTCAAGCTCACGAGTGGGAACTGGATCAGGGGATCTTAGACGATCTCTTCCTACATTGGAGAATGCCACAGGTGGACCTGTTCGCCTCGCCTCTAAACGCAAAGCTTCCTGGCTTCTGCTCGCTCGCTCCAGAGCGCGGCATTTTCTGGAGAGACGCTCTGTCTCTAGATTGGAAGGACAGATTTGTTTATGCCTTCCCCCTGATCCCTTTGATTCCAAGAGTCTTACAGAAACTCTGCTCAGAAGGAGCACAAGTGATTCTGATCACTTCTTTCTGGCCCAGGCAAGTTTGGTTCTCTCTTCTGCAACAATACTCAGAGGAACCTCCTCCTCTGTCGCGACTTTTACTGACCCAGGATCAGGGGACCCTGGTCCATCCAGGTCTCTAGTCCCTCCAACTGCACGCATGGCTTCTGTAGACATAGCTCAAGCCCGATTTGAGGTTTCACCCCGAGTGGCTGAGATACTGGTGGAGGCTAGAAAACCCTCCATTAGGTCTGCCTATGCCATGAAGTGGAAACTGTTTACAATCTGGGCCACTTCAAAAGATTTCGAGCCTTTCTCCTGGTCTGTTGGGCAGCTGCTGGAGTACCTGCGCCACCTTTTTGACCTAGGTCTTAGTCACTCGTCCCTGAAGGTACACATGGCGGCAATTTCGGCCTACCATGTCCCTTTTGCAGACAGAACGTTTGCTCAGCTGGAAGTCTCTAAGACTTTCTCAGAGGGGTTCTCCACTTAAGACCCCCTATCCGAGTTCCTGCCCCTCCTTGGGACTTGAATTTCATTCTCGAGAAGCTTACTCTGCCTCCTTTCGAACCGGCAGCCTCAACAGACATGAAGTTCCTTTCATGGAAGACTCTCTTCCTAGTGGCCATTACTTGTGCTTGGAGGATTTCCGAGCTCCAGGCCCTGAAGTATAAAATCCTGTACTTGATTTTTCACAAGGAACGTGTGGCTGTGCGCCCCAATCCTAAGTTTCTCCCCAAGGTGGTAGTGGAATCTACATTGAACCAGTCCATAGAGTTACCCGCTTTCTTTACACAATACTCCAATCAAGGGGAGTATCTTTTACACACTATGGACATTCACCGAATTCTGAGTTACTACACTAACAGAACAAAAGATCTCAGAAAGACTGATAATAATAATAATAAATTTTATTTATTTAGCGCCTTTCAAAAACCAAGGCGCTAATCAACTCTTTGTCTCTTTTGCCCACAAAAGAGAAGGCAATGCTGTTTCTAAGCAATGCCTGTCCAAATGGTTAGCTCATTGCATCACCTTCTGTTATGACAAGTACAACAAGACCCTTCCCGGTCAAGTGAGAGGCCACTCCACCAGAGGAGTTGCTGCCTCGTCGGCTTGTTTCAAGAATGTGTCAGCGGCAGACATTTGTGCTGCCGCCACTTGGACTTCTGTCCATACCTTTACAAAGCATTACAGTTTGGATATTGCCTCTCGCCGTAGAGCAGGCTTTGGGCTTGCTGTCCTGCAAGGCCTCCTTTCTTAAGGCCTTCACAGCTAGAGGATCTACTGTGAGTAGCTTTCCTCCTCCCGTTTGCTTCTTCTTGTTCCAGACTGCTTGGGACTTAGTCCTATATGTAATTACCTACACTTGAGAACCCTCTCAGTAAGCTAGTACAGTTACATAAAGAACTTACCGTAACAGTAGATCTTGAGAGAGGCTCTGCAGTAAACCCTTCCGCCCTCCATCCCCTTAGCTTTTTCAGTTCCTTTTCAGTGAGGAAATATCCGCTTTCTCTCGTCTGGCCTTTGTGAGGAAAGAACTGGAAAGCGGTGAGAGACCGCCCCTTTATACCGACTTCTCCTGACGCCGGTCACCTGACGTGGGGGCGTCCCTCGCCAGAGACTGCTAGCTAGAAATTTTTCCGTGGGGTCTTGATGCCTGCCAGCTTCAGTCCTATATGTAATTACCTACTGCAAGAGCCTCTCTCGAAGATCTACTGTTATGGTGAGTTCTTACGTAACTGTACTTTTTTTCCTTTTGCTGTTTGGGTGGTGGGGAGTTAACCCTAACACAATATTTCCCTACTTTTGTTGCTTTAATCTGAACCCTAACTGGTGCATTAATGCAGTCTTTTTTTTTTTTTTTGCAAAGATCTGTATTTACCTCATATATGCACAACTGGAAGCAAAGAAACTGCATGTGTAGAGGGCTCCTCTCCATGTATTTTTTTATTAATCAGCAATACACCTTTGAGTGCAAGAGCTCCTTTACAAAAAGGTTCCTCATCATACATTTAGTTTACAGAACAAAAAAATGGTTCAAACTATACAAATTCTGGAGTCTGTGTACATGGAGTGGCACCAATGGAGCCTTGTCACTTAGGGTTACTGGGGAAGTCTACCAGGTACAAATCCAATTTGAACAGATTCTACAATACATAAAGCAGCACCAACAGAGCCTTGCCACTTAGGTTTGCAGGAGGTCACTATTTCACCGTTTGTGTGTGTGTGTGTGTGTGTGTGTGTGTGTGTGTGTGTGTGTGTGTATGTGTGTGTATATATATATATATATATATATATATATATATATACACATATATATATATCTCTATTTATCTATCATATATATACACACACACACACAACATGCACGCCTGCAACAGCATCCCCTACTTCACGTGAACAAAGTGCTAGTGCTGTGGCAGCCACTAGGCTTGTACACAGAAGTTACAAGCCAGGCATACAAATGTTAATTTTTTATAATAACTGGGGAGCATTTTTTCTCTAAGGAAATCCAGTTTGTAATTTGCCGTTATGAAGGAGTGTTTATAACGGCAAACACACGCTAGGTTTCCATCACTCCACTCATGCGCCAGCTGTCTGTCTTCCCATTCTCCCTCCCACTGAGAGATTCGCCACCACTCGCTCTACTCTCAGCAGTAAGGACATTTTTAAAAAACCAAACTCTGGTTTGTTATATTTGAAACTTAGTCCTGTTTGTTATTTAAAACTCATTACTTGAATTAAAAAAAAAATTAGAAAGGAAGGGAAGGTTTACACAGCCCTGGACTGCGGTGACAACAGACCAGACTGCGGCTGAACAGCGAAGTATTTTTTTTTTTTTTATATAATTGCTGTGGTGAAACATTACTCCCCAGCAATTATATAAAATAAAATATTGGGTGTTACACACACCCCCTCTGTGTTGGAAGCTTAAATAAACCCTTCAAGCTTCGCTCTTGGGGTTTATGTAGCATCCAACACCAAGTACCACCTTTTTCAGGCAGTTCATCACTGTGTATTGTCTGCACTGCAGATAGTCACTTGCTCTTTAAACACTGTATAGTTGCAGCTGTAAGGCAGAAATGCTACATGAATACTTCTGTTGTCCTCCTACAACAACCCAGCACATCCACAACATCGAACCCAGTTCTTTGCACAAAGAAATGACTGTGGCAATATATTTTACGAAAAGTGGGACTAAAATACTTTCACAAACATTATGACTTCTGTTATAGTTTTTTCAGTCTTTAAAAATAAGTTACTATTCTCTCAACAAAATCACAATTGAATTTTAGTCAGTAATGCAGTGAAGTACTTAACATGCCTCATGGGGTATACAGTCAACCTATCACATGTGACAGCAACAGAACGTTGATTATGACATCCGTGTCACGCAACACCTCTCACATCATCACCAGATGGTGGCAGTTCATCTGTTCTTGGTAGCAGTGCAGACAATTCAGCATTTACGTACAGAACTGGATTTCCCTAACAGTGATGATAAAGGTGTAAGGTATAACATTTATTTATATGGCGCCCAATCCCGGAGGATCTGGGTGCCTTACACAACAGTCTGGGTAATTGGGAATAATAAAACAAACTACAGAGCATAAATACATTAAAATATGGTATGTAGTGCAGTTACAATGAATACAGTCTTTTTTTGTATATTTTTATTTAAACTTTTGCAAGAACCAACTTACAAAAAGAACACATGCAGGTATCCCCACCATACAGAATATATAATGACAGTTGGGATTTCAAACAGTCAGACATACATGGAGATACCCAGAGTGTCACATCATAGGGGGAAGTACCCACAAGAAATATTCCAAATTTAACAAATTTTAACGAAAGCATGCAGCCAAAGGAGAAGCTTGGAGGAAGACCAAACTAACAGGCCGAACAAGACCTGTTAGTCGGTGAGCAGCAACCCACATCACCCTCTACAGGACTTTACCCCCAAAAGATTCCCAGAAACTCCATATTTGTAACATAAAGGAACAGTGGTATACAAACTATCATAGAAGCTATATTAATTGCCCAGGCCACCGCACAAGTGAGGGACCCCAATAAGCCCCAAGTTAATGTAGCACATGATACCGTAGTCCACATGTCCGCATATAGATAAGAGGGGACAAAGCGGGATTACCAGTAAGTGAGTGACTCCATAGGGCCAGTCCATACTGTGCATAAACAAAACGCAGCTCCATAAAACGAGAGGCTGCCTGTGTATACTGCCAACAATCACCAATTCCATAGAGTCCCACTGCTCTCCAAAACATGACCAACAGCCATAAAAGATTAACGACTGCAATCATAGTGGACCCCATAAGGTACCTTACATGGTATTCAGATATCTCACTGATCAGTTACTCACCCTCTGCCTCTTTGGTTATGTCAGCTGGGCACATCTGTTGCTTCATGAGTGTTAGGACATTCTCCGCCTCGTGGGGTTCATTAAAAATGTAGACTTTGCCCTTTCACTCTAATCGGAGCCTGGAGGGGAAAAGAAGTTGATGAGAGATTTTCAATTGCCGCAGCCGGCTCCGCACCCCACCAGAAGCCCAGTGGTGTTGTCTGGTTCCATAGACAAGATCAGGATAGATTTGCAGAGCCACATCCCCATACTGGATATGGCGACATCTCCAAGCTGCCGACAGCACCCGGTCTCAATCGCCTACACCTATGCACACCAGAATGAAGGTCTGGGGAACATCAGATTGTACTCTGGCTCTTCTGGGAGTAAGTCTGTATGCCCTTTCCAGGGAATACTGTCCATCATCACCTCCAAAACCCAGGAGGCCTGGAAGGATTGTGTGATCAAAGCCTGGGGTCCTCCCCCTCGGCCGACTCTGGTAACCCCAAGACACCGTTCCTCTCCCAGGCTTGGTTTTCAAGGAGTTCCAGGTGCTGCCTTATCCAAGAATTCTCCTTAATCAGCTTGGTGGCTACATCTATCGTGTTTTTTTGTTTAAATTTAATGTCCATCTTGGCCACTGACTGACTAGTGGTATCCATCCGTGTCTCCAGCGCCGCAACCCGAGGAGTTGGAGTCAAATTTACAGTCCAGTTCTTGGACCGTCCGCACAAGCTGTAGCAGAGTGGCATTGACCGTGGCCAGAGATGCCTCCTCTGGCCCCACACCACTAGAGGCCCCAGGCGCTGTGTTCTGGGAGGGCCCAGCATCGCATCGTCCTCATGGCTGGAAAAAAATCACTTGAAGGTGCCGCAGCTACTATGCGCTTCCCCACAGCAGCTGCTATTAATATTCAGTGAGATAGCAGAATTAGGCGATGAGGGGGCAGAAAAACTATATAAAATAGTAAAATAGCTCAACAATGTACAGAGCTCCCACAGATTGCTTCCTCCCATGTGGCTGCTCAGCAGCCCCCCCCCCCCAAATAAATACAGTCTTAAAAATGTAAAACAACTCTGTTTAGTCAGGGAAAGACAGCTTGAAAAGATGAGTCTTAAGGCACCTCTTAAATGTCTCCTCTGTCTGGGCCTCCCTAATAGAGATGGGAAGCGACTACCAGAGGGCCGGGCCAGCGACCAGCGATCACAGGTACATCATAACATATGACATCACATTGATTTTTAGATACCAGTTTGATGATGTTCCATATGTTGTTTTATCCACCAGGCAGGCACCGCACACACACATGAACAATAAATTCACAACTTTTTTTTTCTTAAATAAAATTACATTTTAAATTGAATTTATAATTGAATTAGGCGTAAGTCAGCAGCATCTTTATTGTACAGTTGTATTTGGATGTGGACTGTATCATCCATAGAAGATGACAAGTTAGTCTGAATAAGTGCTTGCTGCTATGTCACCAGACCTACATTACCTGCTCCCACCAAAGCCATGCGTGCTGTGACACACATCCACACATCAAACACACACCGGCAGTAGACACTTTTCTTAAACCAAAGTTGCCTCGGAGTCAGGGCTGCCTCTGAGTTAAGTCTGTTTCTGAAGCAGACATTGTAGATTGGTCTAGTGCACTTACCTGGTTACCAAAAGCAAATAAATAGATAGGGCTGCCTCCCAGGAAGGCCTTTAAAAGGGACAGGAAATTTTTGCTAATTGGCAGCTGTTTATAAAGTTTTTATTCTCAGAAACAATATGCATTCTCCTAAAGTATCCATATTTCAGGATTAAGACTGGGGAGGGATGGGCTCAGGAGGCGGGGGATCAGGCAGAGGTGCTAAATGAGTACTTTGCCTCGATATTTATGGAGGGAGACTGGATCCGTTCAGCCTGAAGGGAGGGTAGAGGAGACAGCTGAGCGGAGAAGTCGGATGGAGTCTAGAGGACTGGAAGATGCTGGGGTACTGGGTGGGCCAAACCTAGAAATGATGGGTGCTTGATTGATTGAGAGGGTGGATTGGGAGAGAGAAATCAGAAGACAGGGTGAGGGAGGCCCTTCGGGTGCTAAAAACTGATAAGGCACTGGGACCGGATGGACTGCATATGAGGGTTATGAAGGAACTGGCAGACGAACTAGCAGCTCCACTAGCTGCACTCTTCAGCATCTCTCTGCAGACAAGATGGGTGCCTCAAGACTGGAGGGCGCCTCATGTGGTGCCTATCCACAAAGTGGTGTCTAGGGAGGAGATGGGAAATTAGAGGCCTGTCAGCCTAATTTCTGTGGTAGGCAGACTAATGGAGGGCGTTGTCAAGGAGACGCTCAGGAGGCAGCTGCAAAGATTGGGGCACCTGGATGACTAACAGTATGGTTTTGTCCTGGAGAGATCGTGTCAGACCAACCTTATAGATTTTTATGACTGGGTGATGGGGACCCTGGACCGACAGACTGGTGGACGTCCTGTACCTGGATTTCAGTAAGGCGTTTGATTCGGTACCCCACATTGGGTTGTTAACAAAGCTGGGGGGGATGGAGGTGGGAGGACAATTGCTTAGATGGGTAGAAAATTGGCTAACGGGGCGAACACAGAGGGTAGTGGTTGGTGGGATAGTCTCCTCCCCATGGAAGGTCTTCAGTGGGGTTCCCCAAGGTTCGGTACAGGGGCCACTTTCAAACTTTATTGGATTTCAAATTGAGATTAAATTATCTCTTTTGCAATTGAATCCACAGTTAACATAACATCACATAAACAGACATACATACATAATTTCAGTTTGAATATAATATTAATTTTAGTTATACACAAACCCAAATATCAATAATTTATCCATAACAGTTACAGTGTTTGCTATATGAAGTTATTAAAAAAGATTTAAAACGATTAAATGGTAACTCTCCTGTTCAATGCCTGTCTCTGATTTGGGGAGGGAGGTTAGGAGTAGGATGAGCCTCTTTGTGGATGACTCGAAACTGGGAGCACTGGCAGACAGGGATGAAGTGAGAGAGTCCAGAGGGACCTGGATACCCTGGAGGGGTGGTCAAGGAGGTGGGGACTGAGGTTTAATCCAGGGAAGTGTAGGGCGCTACATCTGGGGGTCAGAAACCCAGGTCATGTGTACACCCGGGGGGGGGGGGGTCTCACTGCAAGCCACAACAAGTGAAAGGGACCTGGGGTGGTGGTAAACACCAAAATGAATAACACTGAAAACTGCAGAAGATCTGCGGCAAAAGCAAACAAGATCCTGGGCTGCATTGCCAGGGGAGTTGCATCCAGGAGGAGGGAGGTAATCCTCAGTCTGTATAATGCCTTGGTTAGGCTGCATCTCGAGTACTGCATGCAGTTCTGGAGACCTCACCTCAAGAAGGACCTAGCGCTGCTGGAGAGCCTCCAGAGGAGGGCAAACAGGATGATTCAGGGCATAAGAGAAAGGACCTGTGAGGAAAGGCTGGAAGAACTTGGACTGTAATCACTGGAGGAGAGGAGGGACGGGGGACATAATGGGGTCTTCAGTTATGTGAAAAGGATAAACTGGCAGAGCCAAAGAAATGTTCAGGCTAAAGAAAGGGGGCACAACCAGGGGGCATGAGTGGAAGCTGGAGTGGGGAAATTACAGGGGAGAACATAGAAGACATTACTTCACTGAGAGGGTGGTGGGGCCATGGAATGCACTGCCAGGGAGTCTGGTGGAGGAGGGCACAGTGGAAGGCTTCAAAAGGGGGTGGGACAGGTGCATGGGTAAACTGAGGCCAAAGATGACCCTCTCTGGGGCTAGGGCGGGTGGGAGAATGAGCGCCCAATAGGGGATGGCTACCGAACAGACACGAAAGACTGTCCGGCTTATTCTGCTAGCTTTTAGTACGTTAGTATATTTAACTGTACCTAAATAAAAAGTGATGGGTAAAACTGTAGTTCGCATTGTTGTGTTTTTATGGGCAGCAATATGTTACAGTTCACTTCATGGAATCACTTATGTGGGGTTTTTACTATGTCATGATTTGTGTACAGAATGCTAATTATGAGCTGCTGACCTATCAGAATCCTGTTAAGAGTTCTGTGCACAAACCATGACATAGTTAGAACTCCAAATTATTGGTTCCATGAAGAGAACTGTAGAAGAACGCTGCGAGAACAACAAGAGAATGCAAAATACAGCTTTTTATATCTCTTTATTCAGGTACAGTTAAATATGGATAATTTAGGTGAATGCATGTAATTTCTGAGAATAAGAACTTTTTTAAACAGCTGCCAGTTAGAAATGACTTCTTGTCCTCTTCAACCTCTAGAACTAAAGAGCTGAGCTGCATTGCTGTGCCAGCTTCGTGGTGTAATGTGTCTACAACCTGATAAACAAGAGGTTGAGAGTTCGAATCCACATATGGTCCTTTTAGTTCTCTTCTGTCAGAATTTCACTTGAGTGGTGACCATGGCGGCGTGGTTTTAGAATAGTAAATATAGAAGAGAAGGCACTTAGTGCAAGAAAAAGTAAGTGCAAAAAACTGTTTTGCATTGCAGCGAGGTCTGCTTCATAGGCAACTTTGGTTTAAGAAAAGTGTCAGACACGCAGATGCTATGCCACCGACCATACCCTAAGTCGACACACGCATGCATACTTTCAGACCCTCACACACACTTTACAGCAGCCACAAACAAACACGCACAATATAAAATCCACCATCCCTTTCACACACATACCCATGCATGCTATGACAAACACGATTATTGCATGGGAGAGCTGGTGAACAAGACAGACAACTATAATAATATTGTTAAGCAAGTGCCACTGTAGGTGACCTAATGTGGCTTTGGTCATTATGGGTGACCACTTGATATCTCTGCCGCAACAGTGGGTAAACAGATGGCATAAGTGAGTAGATGGGGACTTTAATGGTAAAAATAATAGCTTTTTTATAAGATTACACTGTCTCTGCATGTCATCGTGCACAGTGTATCTGATCGGTCTGCTTTTGCGTGACCCTCAGCAAGGTTGAGGCTAAATAGCTGGAGAATGTCAGAGTGCTCGGGGTCAGCCGGGGGGGGGCTGCCCCTGGAATGGAGATGTGGCACCATGACCTGTATCGTCAGCAAGTGCAGTGATAACACAACTGATTTAGTCAGCAGGACAATTAAGCGGGGAACAAAAACAATATAGATTCATGAGAAGAAGTCAATTATAGACACGAGTTTTGGAGCATTGAAATTAATGGTCCAGTACAGATTGCTGTAATGCAGTAACATCCTCTCAAACAAGACTCCTTTACAACAATTATTTCTAAGGCAAACAGGGTAATTATGTCCATTAAAAGAAATATTAAAAGTAGAGCACCAGAAGTCTTGCTCCCCCTGTATCTATCATATGTTAGACCACTATTGGATTTTTGTAGTCCGGTGTGGTCCTCATACGAAAAAATAGAAATAGATTAGAAAATGTCCGACGCTATACAAAATTAATATCAACTATAAAAGATAGTTATTCACAAAGATTGTGTAAGCTAGGGCTACATAGTTTGGAAACAAGGAGGCAAAGAGGGGATTTATTACTTTATTACGACATTATGAATGAGCCGTTATTAATGACTCAAATGAGCATTGAATAAAAAAGTGATTTTCTCAGTGTAAGAGGGCATCCTCTTCGGGTAAAATTAAACAGATTCAAAACGTCTAAAGGAAAAATTTCTTTACCCTGTGAACTGCAAATTTGTGGAATAGACTACCATTTGAAGTAATATTAAGTTCAAATAAAGAGCAATTTAAAAACAGTTTGGATAAGTACATCTCTGAAGGGGGTAATATGCAGTATTTTACTGTCTCATAATGGAGCTACTTTTGGGCCCTGGCCTTTTTTGCTCCTATTAAGTAAGTGAAGACGCCATCTTTTAAATTACTGTTGTCATTCTTCTGCTTATTGAAAAAGGAATGCTCTTTAGGCAAGAAACAACAACACAGTATTACATCAGCAGCAGATTCTAGCATGCACAACCACAGTTGCATCCTGCTTATCTGAAAGCAACACAGAGATGGTGAGGGAGCAATAACAAATGAGTCCATTTAGTGCTTTCAAGGCAGGATCAGCAGGTATACTGCTGGTAACTGGCACCTCCCTCAGTAGATACTGGGGATCTGCAATCTTGAGTGGACTAGTTAGACCGTAAAGCCTTCTTCTGCTGGCTATTGTGTTCGTACGTATATGCAGGGCTGTTCAAATCAAAACTTTACGGGCTTGCCCAGACATGACTGTAGCTGAATTTGCACTTGCCCCTCATTCCTTATGGTGAAATCCACTCTTTCTCTCTCCTAAGCTGGTCTCCGGGCTTCCTTGCTCCTGGGCTGTACCTCCTGATGCTGATAGGTAGGCAGGAATCAGACGTCTGCAGCAGGGGACATCCAGCCCTCCATTTTCTGTCTTCCTCAGTTTACTTCCTGCCTTCAGGCTAGCAGGTGCTCTGCAAGCAGAGCTCTGTCACCATGTGGCAGAGCTGAAGACGGCAGACTGTAAGTCAGTTAATTTCTTTTTTTTCGGATTTCTGAGGAATCGCAGTTGTTTTTCAGCGCTCCTGTGAGGGTTCCGGCCTCAGCCTTGCATGCTGCACAGACTGGCCCCACTTCAGTGTGGTGTTTTTCCCCACGATTTTGGGCTCACCCTGGTAATCCAGTTAGGGGGATGGAGACGTCACTGGAGCGCTTAGTGGGGATTTCTCTCCCCTCCGACGACAGCCCCATTTATTTCCTGTCGATGGCCACGTTTATTTCATGTTGACGGGTGGCATCCTGAGTGCTTCAGCCACCCATTGACGAGGGGCCTGCAGTACTTCCCTAGCAGCTTGGTGACACGTTGAGAGTTCTCGTCGACGACTGCTGCAGAGCACAAGGAACACTATCAGGGAGTGTGTCTAATGGCCTCAACCACCCTTCGGTGGGACTGCAGAGCTGCTGCGGGGCACAAGGAGCGCTAATACCCAGTCTCTTCGATGACTGGCATTCTGACAGCCTCAGCCACTCGTCAACGGTGGGACTGCAGCACTGGATTGGTGGCTCGTGGACGCTCAGGAAATTCTGGTTGAGCACCACGGTAGTCTGGGACTCAAGGAGCATCCACACAAAGCTTTTGATTAATGCTGTGCTGCCCCCCTCAAGCAAGAAGTATTGCACCGCAGGATTCCAGTCTTTAAAAATATATATATTCTGATCTCAGAAAGCTCAATTGCCTTTAAAGGGCCAGCTATGCCTTAACAATACAAACTTCAGTATTATGTCCTGCAAGGGATAGCACAGTTCATCGTAGCTTCAGCACACAGAATTGGGAAACCTCTGGGGGTGGGGTCAAAGAGGAGTAGGCCCCTTTTTGCAAAGCTGTGGCAGCCCCCCACTAATCTCGAGGGGACCACACTTCTGATCTATTTAGCCAGGTTGCTTGCCTAATATGTTCCAAGGCAGCTCACCTCGATTGGCAGAAAATGAGAGGGGGACCACGCTTCTGATCTCTTTAGCCAAGTCGCTTGCCTAATATGTCACAAGGCAGCATCTGTGAACGTCGAGGCAACCCCTTCCTCAACTCAGAATGATGGCCACAGGCAGATAAGCCTGAGCAAGCGGCAACCTCCAGGTGTGGCAGCAGCAGCCGCTGGGAGACCCAACAGTCCGCAGCCCCTATCTGGTCTCCAGGCTTCTTTGACAGATAGGGCCATTGCGCTGCCTCCTACTTGCTTCACGGGTAACCTTCGGGGGCACCAGATGGAGGACCTCACAGGAATGCAAGGAGGAGGTCCTCAGCCTCGTCCTCATCATGCAGGGGAGCAGTTGTCATTGCATTACGCTGATACCCAGTAGACTCGCTGTCCAGAGTCTTGGATCTGGAGGGCCTAGTTTTTTTTCTGTAAAAAAGGTTATAGTCAAGATTCACCTCGGATCTGCCCCAGAGGCTCCCACCCAAATGATACAGGTTGTTCACCGGGCAGCTGCCACCAGACTGACCTCAGCCTTCCTTATTCCTCCAGCCATAGTGAACTTCTAAAGGAGGAATACCAAGGTCCAGGACGCACCTAGCCAGTGACCCAGTAGCTCTCCAAGTTTTCTAACAGTTTGTCAAGAAACAATCGGAAAAGTGGTCAGACTGCCCCAGAATCGATCCTCCAATTTTAAATGTAACCAAGAAGTCTATCATCCCTGCGAAAGGAGGGGCTTCTCTCAGGGACCCAGGGCATAGGAAAGCAGATGCCTCTCTCAGCATCAGCAACATCGCAAGGCGGAATCCGCTAATCCTCCCTGCCTAAGCTGCTCTGAGCGGGGCCCAGTTTTAGCCTTGTCATTTCCTATGGACCCAGTGAGGAACAGGCCTATCTTTCATCAACTACAGTTCTTGGGTCTGGCTTCGGCTTATGCAGTAGATGTATAAGAGAAGGCGGTCAGGTGTGCAGGTTGCACCAGGTTTCTTCGAACCCCGGCTCTCTGCAACTTCTGGCTTCGGGCCTGGCAGGCAGTCTCCTCTGGAAGAGCCAGCTGGTTATCGTACTCAGTGAAGGTAATCTCCTGTTTGGCTAAGCCATGAAGGAGGCAGTGAGGGATTCAAGGGAGATGACCAAGGTGCACATGCCTTTACAAGAGGGATTCCGGGGAGATGTCCAAGGTGCACATGCCATTTCAAGAGCCGGGGTCCAATCTTCAGGCCCTAGATGCCTTTCTCCTTTACCAAGTTTACCTTAAGGGTTAAAACACTAACGTCTTGGAGGGGAAACAAGGACATGCTACCCAGGCACATCCTCCTGTAGGGGGCAGATTTTAATAAACTCTCCATGAATGGGCCCAAACTGAGTCGGACAGAAGGGTCACAGACATTACCAGCATGGGTTACCTATCCCAAGCCCCCCCCCCCTTTGCTGGCAAAGACAGACAACGCTACAGACCATTACAGTTTTTCAGCAAACTGGCTACTTCTCCCACGAAGGTCATTCAGAGGTTTTTCTCCTCATTCTTCATTCTGCCGAAATGAACAGGGGGACTTGGACCAGTCCTAGATCTCAAATTCTTGAATAGTTTGTATGTAGCAGACCCTTCAAGGTGGAAGCCGTGTCATCAGTCATCAGGGAGTCGCAAAAGGGGGATTTTGTCTGGCACCTATATATCTGCAAGATGCCTATTTGTATATTCCCACTCAGTAATGGCACACGCTGTATCCCAGGTTCAGAGGGGGAGAGCAGTATTTCAGATTAAGACCCTGCCATTGTGGTCTTCCTCAGACCAGCGAACAGTATTTAAGGTGCTAGTAGTGGTCATGACCCAGTTAAAGGCCCTACAGCTCAACCAAGCATTGCAGGCGGTGGCAGAGGTAGTCGGGTGCCTGACAGCACATGTTTTTATCATCGACTAGAGAAAGAGTTCCCTAATTCCAAACCAGACCGTGATCCTCCTGGGGGCACACATCAGGACACAAGGTTTCTCCCCCTGAAAACTAAATTTTGGGATCTGCAAAAACTCGAGGAGTTTCACAAGCTCCTCAGCTGCCTGCTTATTTTTACACACAGCTCATTGAGACAGATTAAACCCTCCCTCCAGTGACGGTCCCAGAGGTCGGAGGTCATAAAGGACCGCAAGTTGGGCCATCCACACTAAGCCTGAAACACAACAGATACAAGCCTCAGGAGCTGGGGAGGGCTCATCTGCATCAGCTGTTGGCACTGGGCAGGGGATCGCTGTTAGACACAAGGTACAGCATAAAAGTTCCTGAGATGTGGGTACAGCATAAATGTTCCTGAGATGTGAACAGTAGGCCATGCCTAGAGGCACTCTGAACAGCAATTCCTTAATCGGGATAGCCAGATTCCAACTGACAGTCTGTCAACACTGACATACACCAACCATCAGGGCGACACTAGAAGCTCAGAGGTGAAAGGAATCCCTTCTCTTTCAGTGGGTTGAACACCACTGAGCGATGTGTATTCCAGGACTGGAAAATGCAGCAGCAGGATGACTCGGTCGCAAGGTGGGTCGACCAAGGGAATAGCAGCTGTAGGGCAGTGCCTCCCACACCCAGGGAGATCAGTCAGGCAATACTCAAACAGATCTTTTCGCCTGCTGGCAGAACTCCAAGGCAGAGCAATTCTGTTCCCTGGTCAAAGATGAACCAGAGGTGGCTCAGGACACATTTTCCCCCTAAGCTGGGATCTGTTTAGTCTCCTGCATGCCTTTCCTTCAATACCACCTCTATCAAGATTCCTCCACTGTCTCTATCAAGAGTCCTCCACAGAGTGGCTTTGGACAGGGTAGTCATGATTCTAGTCTGTCCCTTATGGCTTTTTCACACTTAGTTGTTTATCATTCATTGGTCAAGGTGACCACCTCTAACATTCAGGTTCAGCCCAGACATTCTCCTTCAAGGTCCGGTTCTGCATCCCATGTCAACAACTTGTCTCTCTAGGCCTGGAGATGGAGTGGAAAAACTTTCAAGGAGCTATGCTACACAGCTGCGGTTATTGACATGATGGGGAACTCGTGTCTCTCTTCTTCCTCCAAAGTGCATTCTAGAATCTGGAGGAAATTTTGGTTCTGGCTTTATTCCAGACACACAGTGTCCAAATGTAATCGCCTGTACTATTGCAGTTCCCTTATGATAGATGGACAAAAGACTGCAACCAGCCACCTTACAAATTGGAGATATTCCCTTGTCAGTCTTCACCATTCATTACTGCTGGGTGTAAGCCGGAGGCGCGCACCTGACCTGAGTCCCAGAGGTTGGCGCCGATGGCGCCGCCCGAAGTGGCGCATTGCGTGGCCGTGCGGCCGTTAGCACTGCAGACTCCTATCCATTCTGTTTCTCCGCGCCAGTGAGGCGGCACCTGCTGCCGGGTCGCTGAATTGTTTCTGCGTCATAGGCCGCATAGTGTTTTTCAACGCCGCTCCTTCATCCTGGTTCGTTCCTGACGTCGTCGACTGGTAAGATCGTTCCTTTATTTGATATTTCGATGACGCCGGGAGCTTTGCTGTTTGTTGTATTAATTTAGCATCATATCGGGTTCGGGGCAGAACGCAAGACTAAGGAGGGCCGTGTCCCTGTGGCTGGCAGTTTTCCGTTACGGACTGTCATGATGTTTGTCTTCGGTGCCTGGGACCCTACCATGATATGGATCATTGTGACGCCTGTTTCTCCACTGATCGCCGCGTGTTAGAAATCCACACGTTTAAAGTCTGAAGAGCTCCGCCGACTTTCGGGGGCCGGGGTCGCCCAAGGGCCTCCCAGGCCAGATCTCGTGACCCTTCCTCCGGGTCCCCTCCTGGGTCTGTATGGCCCAGTGAGGAGGGAACCTCCTCCACTTCTAGTCTTGCCGAGGAGGAGGAGGAGGAGGAGGTTTCTTCAGCGCTGGTGGGACGGGGTGATTCCTCCCGGGGTCACTCCATTGGCGCCGTCCTGGCAGTCACCTCCATGGAGCTGCAGGCTCCCTCAGTGTTGCGGCCCCGGGTGGCGGGGCCTGGCGCTGGTGGACCCTCAATCTCACCCGACCTTGCTATGGAGCCTGGTGCCATCTGCAGTGTTGCCGTGGGTCTCGGCGCTGTTCGCGGCACCGGCGACTCGGGTGGCACCACTCGCGGTGCTGCTTTGGGCTATGGCGCCGTTCGCTGTGCTGGCGAGTTGGGCGGCACCGTTCGCGGTGCAGCCCTGGTTTCTGGTGCTGACAGAGGTGCGGCTGACTCCTCTGGCACTGTTGGCGTTGCGGCCTTCGATGCCAGGCCTGGTGCCATTTTGACGGAGGTTCCTTTGGTTGCTCAGATGGAGTCTGCTGTGGTTGACTGCAGCGTTAGGCAATCCGACATTCCTCTCCCCGAGTCCCTGGAGCTGGTTAGCTCGGATGATTCCATGGTTCGGGGTGGCCTGGAGTCTTCGGTGGATCCTTCAGGAGGCCCGGAGAGGATGCCCTCTTCCCGGAGGTCCCAGGCAACTGCCATCACTGGTGCTGCTGGGGTCCTTCAGGGGAGGGTGGAGGATCCTGTCACAGTGAGTTCCCTTTGGGGGCTCTCTCAGCAGGGGCCTCCCACACTGGTATCGAGGAAGAGGGCTGCTTTGGAGTCTAAGGGATTGAGAGATCGGGGTGAAGAGCAGCAGCAAGCCCCCACCGCCCTGCGGGGCACGGGGAGGAGTCGCAGCGCTGACCCCTGCCTTTCTCTCAAGGTCTCTAGAGCACCTTCTAGTGGTGGTTCTGAGGGTTGCCCTTCTGTACTCATGCAATCCCAGGCATGTCACAGGGGAGATCCCCCTTCAGGGCTGTTTATGGAGTTGCCTCCTCTTCTTGTCTCTTCGCAACCCGGTATGATCTTAGGGTCCCCAAGTCTGGTGGCGTTGCTACCTGGATCTCAGAGCCCTGGCAGAGGCCAGGCACATGCTATTAAGTGCCATTCGCCCATCCCTCTGTAACCACCTCCCTCTTTCCCAATCCATGCGGGCCCCACGGGACTGTTAACTTGGGAGACGTTCAGAACTACTGCGGCGACCTTCCCATCTTACATCAGGGCCATGGATGAACAGGTTTTCCGCCTGTCCCCTCCACCACCGGAGTCCTCTGAGCATTTGAGCTCCACTTCTTCCTCGACTTCCTCATCTGAGGAAGAGGAATTTTCCATCCACCTTTCTTCTGACGCTGATTTCACTGAATATCAGTGGTTTCTTTCGAGGTTGGTTTCGGAGCTTTGCATCCCCTACATTCATAGGGACAATACCGAGCGGCAGATGCATGCATTCCTTAGCGAATTCAGCGCTTGCCACCTAGTGGTTCCTTCCTGGCCGATCCCTTTCCAGGAAGCGTCTGTCTGCACCTGGCAGTCTCCAGCCACTCCTTCTCCAGCCCCGGCAGACTGCAGGAGATGGTATAGTGCCCCCCATGAGTCTCTAGGTTCTCTGCCTCACCCACCTTCAGGCTTGACGTCCCTGGACACTTCTTCTGGGCCTCAGCACCTGGCACACGACAGACCCCCGGATCCGGACTCTGCTGAATTCAACCAGTGGGGACGAAGGGTTTTCTCTTCAAGTTGAGTGTTGATGTGTATCAGTTCTCATCAGGCACACAACGCTGCTTACAACAGACATCTATGGTCAATGCTATCACAGGCCCTAGCATCTTTGCCTGATTCAGAGCATTCTAGACAAGCCATTGTCCTGTCTGCATAAGGTCTGGAGTTTGCAAGACATCAAGCGAGGGCGTCCTACGACGCCAACGAGGTAGCATCCAGACTACCAGGGACAGCGATCTGCATCAGGCGGATGGCATGGCTTCGTCTCTCCAGACTATCACCCATTGCCCGGCGTAGGGTGACTAGCTGTGCCTTCTGGGGGACCTGTCTGTTCTTCCGCAGGGCGAGGAGGCTTCTTCAGGGGCAACCTCCTTCCCCCAGCCAACAGGGGACACCTCCTCGTCCTCATCAACCTTAGACTGTTCCAGTCTGTTGGGTAGGGTCTCCCCTTCCTACTTTCTGCCAGTAGGAGGCTGAGGGTCTTGTTCCCTCAGGGTCTATTCAGGCCCCCTCTGGAGGAAGGGGGGGCTTGGTACTCACCCAGCAGTAATGAATGGTGAAGATTGACAAGGGAAGATATGAAAATTATGTGCCTATCGTAATTCTTGATCGTCCCTTGTATCTTCACCATTCATTACTGATTCCAGCCCACCATCCCCTCACTGCCTCCTTCTTCGGTGTCTCCCCTCCCTGTTCATTCCTCCCCCTTTTTCCTTGGCCTTTAAGCCAAAAAAAAAAAAATAAAAAAACTGTCCTGGTTTTTCTTCCATTCTTCTGAACGGATCCCTTCCCTCTGGGAAAAGGAGGAACGAGCGGAATTTCTGTCCTGAGGGAACTGTTTCTGATTGCCCTTAGGGGTGACCTCTTGGCTCATTCTTAGCCATGTTGTTCAATTCACAGTTGGAGACCATCCCTTAAATGGCTCAGTCCCCTTTTTCCAGGTCCTCTCTGGCAGGTCTTAATCTCCTGTTGTGTCAGCTTCTGCTGGTTTGGCGCTGTCCTGGCACTACAATTACCTTGAGTTAGTGTTCTTTTCCTTGCCTCCAGGGAGTCCGATTGAGTTCTCACTCTCTCTGTTACGTAAAGGGGTACCCTCTGTAGGGCTCGGCCCCCCCCACACACACACACACACTCTTCTGTGTTGGCACTAAACAAGGTGCTAGTGGGCTTCTTTTCCCTTCCTAGTTGGGCGCTCTCCTTTCAGAACAGAATTTCTGACTTGGCAGTCTGTGAGCTCTCGGCTAGAGTTTAAAGAGTTAGGGATGACAGGAGGTGTAGGGAATCTGCCTTTTGTGTCCAAGCTGTTCAAGCGGTTCGGTTGAACCTTCTCTCCAATTTCATCAAGTGGGATCCTTGCTCCCTTGTTTTTGGTTCCATGCTTATAAGCCTTAAACCAATCTCTCAATGGGCAGAGTTCTCCCTTCCCCACATCCCTCTTTCTCTTCCCTTTTTCCTTCTTCTTTCTCTCTATCTGTTTCTCCCTTGGAACCGACCCAGAAGTGAGGCCCTTTGGTCCCTTAGGGTAGGCATTTCTTCTTTTTTCTGTCCTGTACTGGCTTATTCCTTTTTCAGTTTATATCCTTTCCTTTTTTCTATCCCTTGGCTCTCTTGCCTCGCTCTCTCTCTCTCTTTCTTATTCTTATTTCACTTCTCCGGCTAACAGAACTAGGATGGAGGAGGTCTGCGGCACCTGGCCGCCTTGTGCATCTAGTCGTCACGCGAGGGCGACTCCTCGGGGGCAGGACTCCCGTGGTGGGTGCGTGCCTCCGGCTTACACCCAGCAGTAATGAATGGTGAAGATACAAGACAAGATCAAGAATTATGGTAGGTACGTAATTTTCATTTTTCTGCACTGGGGGCACTTTTAACGGACTCCAGGGAATTGTTGGGCTCTCATCCCCATGTCTGGTGGTTCTAAAGGCAGCAACATTAAAATGTATTCTTTTCCACCAAAGCTACCACCTTGGAGTATTAATATGGTTCTCAAGGTCGTGTCCAGGGTCCCTTTTAGAGCCTCTCAAGGCGTCCGTCAGGCATCTTAAAATAAAGGTCGCCCTTTTTTCCCCAAAGCTATTACTTCAGCCAGAAGTATCAGCAAACTAAAAGCATTGCTTACCCAAGAGCTGTACAGTCGTTAATCAGGCTAGAACAGTCCCAATTTTGGTTTGCCAAAAGTTATATCTCCCCTCCATTACAATCAAGGGTTCATGCTTCCTTCCTTCTGCCCACTCTCTAAAAGCAATAAGGAAGGAAAATTTCATACACTACACGTGGGAAGAGGGAGCAAAATGTACAGCGAGAGAGGAAGCTATTTGCAAAACTTTGTTTATGCCAGCCACGGGCAAAAATTTTGGGTAGCAAGAATTTGTTAGGCTCTAGAGCCAGACGGATTCTATCCATCACCTCCACGGCTTATGACCAGGCTGGAGTAACTTGCCTGGCCCAGTGAGAGCTCATGGCCCCTTCGTGGGTGTAATTCAGAGAAGCATCAACAGCACTCTTATGCTGAGCGGCCATTTGATCATCCATTCACATTTAAAAAAAAAAAAAAAAAAAGTTTTTTCACTGGAGGTGGTCATCGGTGGAGACATTCCTTGGCCACAGAGTGCTTCTAGCGGTGGGGAACCCTTCAGGGCTGTCGACATTCTTCCCACCCGGGACATCTGGGGACATACTGCTTTTGTGTATCCGAGGAGTAAGGAAGCCCAGAGACCAGCTAAGGAGAGAGAAATCGAAATTTAAATACCTGTAAATTTTCTTTCTCCGACAGCTGGTCTCCAGGCTTCAGATTCCCTCCCAGAATGTATATAGTTGGCTGGCCTCACGGCCATTTAAGCCTTAAAATTCTTTTTTTTTTTTTTCTTTCCCCAAGTTCTTGTAGTATTGCCACACTGGACTGCTTTAGGAAGCGTTGAGGAAGACAGGAAGTGGAGGGCTGGATGTCCCCTGCTGCAGAGGTCTGATTACTGCCTTACTAATCGGCATCAGGAGGTACAGCCCAGGAGTAGGGAAGCCCAGAGACCAGCCGTCGGAGAAAGAAAATTTACAGGTATTTAAATTTTTTTTTTTTTTTGTACTTGTCCTTCAAGGAAACTTACATTTCCAAGACAGGGGGACAACAGGATTTGTGCACCCCTGCACATAATGTAACTCCTGCTTTTCAACTGTTCCTGGTTTTGCCTCAGAAATTTCCTCTCTCCCCTCCTAAGTTTAGTAATTGTCACCAGTCCTAAAGTGTCAGCCGTTAATGTTAGTATAGTTCTCCTTCAGAAACTGAGCATTAAGTATTGAGGTTCCACATCTGATATTAAATTTTTTCTGATGTGCCCGTAATTTCATTTTTAAGCATGGTCTGTTTTTTTTTTTTTTGTAGTAGAAGTATGAGAAGAACACAGATTTATTTATTTATTTATTTAGTTTTTATTAACTAGGTAGGTGCACTATGTTATCACCCGTGTACTATGGGGTTTATTTTGTGCACACTGCAGTCAGCCAATTTTCAATTTAAAAAGTTTCCTTGTGCTTCATATGGAGGGGGTTGTGGGATGACAGATGGACCATACCCAGAACTTCAGACACAACACACAATCTCTGTGTGATGTTTGTTTAAAACATAGGGGATAACCTTAAGCAATGGCATATCCCCTTGTTCAATACATCAGTTTGCAGCAACATACTATGCATGTCCCCCTTCTGCACTTGGTCAGTGCCTGCTTAACCCACTGATCTATTTCTTTAGTGAAAATTATTTAATCCCTGTGTTATGTGTTTGGGTGATGGAGAGCTAAGAAAAAGAAATCCCCCAAAACAAGCTAAAGACAAAGGACCTCAGTGCAAAAGCACTGAAACAAGGGTTACCCCAAAGGGCACTGGCAATAAAGCCAAGTTTTCAAGAAATGCAACATCGCACATACTCCCATAATGTAAAGCATAATGGGATGTATATGCTAATCACCATGACTTTAGCCTAGTTCGGCTTAAAGCAGAAATGCATGGTGCCAAAGGGCCTCTCAAACAATCTGTAATTTACATGCATTTAAATAACACAGTGGGGGTTTTTCTAATATCTCTACCCTGGTAACTTAATTTTTATAATACAGTCCACTAGTAACGTTTTACCTGTATCAGAAACACCTAGTGCCGTGGTATTTTCAACATTTACAGGTTTCATACACATAAGGCATATACATCAAGGTATTTTATGATATAGTGGTATTGCATACTAAATCCAACGAGGAACACAGCCTGTTGTACATCAGCTCGGAGGTCATCAGCCACAATAACCTCCCTGTACGAGGACCTGAGAGGGGAGAATGAAAATTAAAGAGGACACTAGCATAGTCAAGAAAGGGGGGGTGGGGTGGCCATAGGTGGCCAGCCTTAGGGACTAGAAATTGTAAAGGATAGAGTAGGCTAAGAAATAGAAGAACTGTTGCAACAGATTTAAGAAAGGTCAGTCCTCAAGAGTGGCAGGATCTCCCTGTCACATATCCCCCACCTTTAGAGGGAAGCAGTTATTTCAGACTGCTGACCACCTTCCTGTCCCAGGAAGGGATGGAGCTTCCACCCATCTATCTTCAGAAGCTCCGTCTCAGGGTCCCTATTAACAATAAACGTTCCATCCTAAATATAGTGAGTATCATCATTCTTTACCCTGAGGCATTAACACATTTCTCAGTAGAAGCTTCCCTGCACTATCTCCTTTTAGGGAAAGTCCGTCGTATTTCATTGACATCAATTCCTGCATCATGTCTAGACATGAAATCAGCATTTACATGTTTTGTCCCTGCCTTGTGGGACACAGTAAATTGATAGGGCTGAAGAGCTAAGTACCACCGCATTATACAGGGATATTTTTTTCTCATTTGGTGCAACCAGCAAAAGGGGTTATGATCAGTTACAACCTTAAATTCAGCCCCCCATAAGTAATATTTCAGAGACTCAATAGCCCACTTCAGAGCTAAGCATTCTTGCTCTATGGTAGCATATCTTCACTCCCTCTCATTTAGCTTCCTGCTGATATACATGATCGGCTGTTGTTCCCTATTGATTTTCTGAGATAAGACTGCCTCTATAACATTCTGTGATGTATCGGGTTTGAACCTCAAACACTTGGTTGAAGTCAGGGCTTTTCAATACAAGAGCTGTACATAGAATGGCCTTGATATTCCTAAAAGCCTCATCACAAAAAGGGGTCCACTGAACCTTATTCGGGCACCTCTCTTTAGAGAGATCAGTCAAAGAACTGGCAATTGCTGAGAAATTAGGAATAAATCTCCGGTAATAACTGGCCAGGCCTAGGAAAGATCTTGCGTGCTTTTTTTGTGGTAGGTATTGGGCTGTTTGCTACTGTTGTAACCTTCTCTACCTCTGGCTTCACTTGTCCATTGCCTAAAATGAACTTTAGGTATCTTGCCTCGGTCTTTGCTAGGGCACACTTAGCAGGGTTAATGGTCACTCCTGCCTCCTTTATTGCTTGTAATACCTGGGAAGTGTCTGACATGGGTTTCCCAGTCAGGACTGAATATGACCACGTTGCCCAAATAAGCCGCACAGTAGTCAGTGTGTTGTCTAAGTATGTGATCCATAAAATGCTGAAAAGTGCCTGGGGCCTCATGTAGTCCGAATGGCATTGTGACAAACTGGTATAAACCGATTAAGGGTGCTAAGCTGCAGTACTTGGGCACTTTGTGCAGGGCAAGACTGACGTTTATTCAAACGTCTGTAAATTCAGTTCGCTTTGTTTGGGCTGCATAGCAACAAGCAGCCTCTGTGACCCGTGTAACCACTTCTGGGTCACCTCCTAGCATAAGACTCTGCCCTGCAACAAGCAGGGCGTGCGTCGTCGCACGCATCAGCGTGTGTCAGCTGTGTCCGCTGGGCCTGGGGCCCTTCCATTACGTTGTTAGAGATATATATATATATATATATATATATATATATATACACACTATAATACATCTCCTAGAACTATGGATAAAGTTATTACTTACTACAGCTGCCCTGGCTGCGGTATGTATTCTACTGCTGTTTTCAGAGACTTAGTCTGTGACAGTTGCTCTATTATTAATATCTTGAGGGCTGAAATAATTGTACTACAAAATCGTTTGCAAACTAAGGCGGATATCAATGATTTGGAGGAATATATTGATTCTGTGGCGGATAGTTTAGTTAATGATTCATTACAACAAAGCATGATAAAAGCTAAACAGGATGAACATGAATGGTGTCTTGTTCAAAAGGTTAAAGGGGAAAAAAGGCAGACGCAACATTGGGGGTAGCTACAATACCCAGACCGAAAATAAATTTAACATTTTAACGACAGACTCTTGCCTACTTACATCTGGTGCTGTGGCTACTTGTGAGATATTACCAACAGTGGATTTTTCCCCTATCATAGTTACACCAAGCACTAATACTTCCCCTAAGCCATTACACACCCCTGAGACACCCCATCCATTACCATCGGGGATGCACCAGACTATACTGTATTCCCCTCTGTGAAACCTGTGAACCTCCCCCAAATACAAAATATAGCTACAGATCAGACTACAAAAAGTACAAATGTTCCTAGGGATGTTTTAGTGATTGGTGATTCAGATATTCGATACACTGATCATATTTTATGTAAAAATCGAAATCTATATACTACTGTTAGTGCTCTTCCTGGAGCAGGTATTAACAACATAAAGGATATGTTCCCAGGGCTACAAGAACATACCAGTTCCCCTCTCACCCTGATTCATGCAGGATTAAATGATCTTGGTAAAAGATCCTTATTACAAATTCAGAGGGATTTTGAAGAAATTGGGGATTCTATAAAAAGGCAAGGGGGAAAGTTGATTATCTCAGGACTCCTTCCAATACCTAGGGCAAGTATTGATGAACAAAGGGATATTATGACTTTAAATGGCTGGTTTAAACGATGGTGTACAAGGGAAGGGTTCTACTTTTTAGAGAATTGGACTGGTTTTCTGAACAAAAATCTTTTTGCAAGGGATGGTGTACACTTAAATAGACAGGGCAAACGTATCTTCACTACTAGACTACGAAACCAGATTGATCATTGTTTAAACTATTACATGGGGGGGAAAATACTCCGCACCATGATACTAACTGTAATAGTAAAATTTCCTTAACCCCCTCCTGAATGGAATTGCTTAGTTATTAATGCACAAAGTCTTGGGAGTAAGTTCGATGAACTTATTTTACTATTGGAACAACTAAATATTCATATGTGTGCTGTCACAGAAACATGGTGGTGTGAAAATGACACATGGGACAAAAATATTCCAGGTTATACTTTGTTTCACAAAGACAGAAGTAATACTAAGGGTGGAGGGGTGGCACTGTATTTGTCAAGTCTCATTAATGTTGAGAAAATTGAACTTACACAGTGGCCCAGTATTGAGGCTGTATGGGTCAAGATATTTCCCATATTGGCACCTTGTATTAATATGGGAGTAGTTTACAGATCCCCAGCAATCATACAAGATGATGTTATTCAGCTGTTAGAGTTTGTGGAGAAGACATCGTCCACAAAAAACACCTTACTGGTGGGTGATTTTAATCTCCCTGGTATAAATTGGAAGAATATGTATACTCAGTCCTCCGTTGAAAAAAAAATTTGCAGCTATTTTTATTGGCAAATATGGAACAAATAGTTAATACCAGTACCAGGGGTAATAACATTCTGGATTTAGTATTACATAATATGGGAAATCAAATCTCTAATTGCTCAGTGCTTCATCCCTTGGGCTCCAGTGACCATTCTATTGTGCATTTTACCCTTAGTGGGAATTTAGGACAAGACCAAGGTAATACAATACTCTATAATTTTAAAACAGCTGACTTCTCGGGTATGACATCAGAATGTGCATCTTGGGACTTTCAATATTCCTTTTTTAGATCATTCACTTCCTGAAATTTGGCAAATTTTGATCAGCCAGTTAACTTTACTAACAAATATATTCCTATTATCAAAAAAATGGATTAAACTAACATGAAAAGGCCTTGGATAAATGAATCTGTTAAAAAACATATCAAATATAAAAATAGGGCCTATAAAAGAGCTAAGTCTTGTGGAACCAAGCAAAGTTGGGATATCTTTAAATTCCAGTTAAAGGTGACTAAATATAGTATTAAAAAAGCTAAAGGGACTTTGAGGTACGACTAGCTAGAAATGTGGGGGATAATTACAAATCCTTTTATAAATATATTAATAATAAAAGGGGCAATACTCCCACTATTGGCCCACTAAAAAATATCTCTGGTGATTTAGTAGTGGATAAGACATGTATGGCTATTATGTGCAACAAACAATTTTCATCAGTATTTAATACTAAAACTGAGTCCATAAAGAAACATAATGATCATATCATGAGTGGGTATTTTACAATAGATGCCAGTACCGTACTTAAACTACTTCAAAATTTGGACCCCTACAAGTCCGCAGGGCCAGATGGTCTACATCCCCGCATCCTTAAAGAACTAGCAATTCCCTCATCGGGTCCTGTTACTGCTTTATTTAACAAATCCATTCAGGATGGCCAGGCTGTCGATGCCTGGAGACAGGCAACTGTGGTTCCGATCTTTAAAAAAGGCTCTAGGCAGGAAGTGTCAAACTATAGACCCATCAGCTTGACATCCATTTTGGATAAAATATTAGAAGGAATTATAAAAGAACATCTATGTACCATGACAGAACCTGATCCTACTCAGCATGGTTTTGTTAAGGCCAGATCATGCCAGACAAACCTGTTGAATTTCTACAATGGAGTGAGTATGGCATTGGACAGGGGCGAGGTTGTGAACGTAATTTTTCTGGATTTTTCCAAAGCCTTTGATAAGGTCCCTCATGGCCAGATTATCGAGGATATGATGAACCTTGGTATAGGTGGGAATATATCAATATGGGTGGAATCATGGCTCAAGGGACGCACTCAGCGAGTGTGCATTAAGGCCTTTTTTTCAGATTGGGATGAAGTGACTAGCGGTGTGCCACAAGGTTCGGTTCTGGGTCCGTGTCTGTTCAATTTATACATAGCATCACTAAAAACTAGGACAGATGTTTGGTTAACAAAGTTTGCAGATGACACATGTATAGGTTATCCCATTATTAATACTGGTGATAGTAATACTCTCCAGTATGCCCTAAATGAGCTACATGAGTGGGCTACCTTAAAAAAAATGCCCTTTAATATAGACAAATGTGTTGTAATGCATCTTGGAAGGAAAAACATACAATCCAAATACCCTCTTGGCGGAAAAACCCTTAAATCTGTTAGTGATGAGCGTGATCTGGGTATTAGAATCTCTAGTGATCTCAGCCCTAAACTCCATTGCCAGGCTGTTATTAAAAAGGCAGCTGGAGTGTTGCATTGTATAAATAAACATATTAGCAGCAGAAGTTGTGTTGTCTTGCTCCCATTGTATTCATCATTGGTGAGGCCCCATCTGGAGTACTGTGCCCAGTTTTGGGCACCTGGGGACAAAGGCACTATTAAATCAATGGAAAAAATTCAACAGAGAGCAACCAAAAAAGATTCTAGAAGTTAGTAGTCTAGAATACCATGCTAGACTAGACAAACTAGGATTGTTTACTTTGGAGTATCGTAGAATGAGGGGTGATTTATGTCTGGTATTTAAGGCAATGCATGACAACAATTTGTGTGAGTTATTAGGATTAGAAGTAAGCAGGGCCCCTGATGTTCTGCGGCAGAATTTTCTGATTTCTGCAGCAGGGCTCCTTGACTTCTGCGGCAGCATTTTCTGATTTCTGCGGCATGATTTATTCATTTCTCTGGCAGAATGCAGTCCTGTCATTGGCTACATATGATGTGATGTCATCGATGACATCATATGCTGAGCATAGAGGAGTGGCCTCAGGATAAATGAGGTGGGAAAGAAAGCCTGACACTGGAAAAACAGTATGTTTATATGAAAATTCACCAAAAACAATGAATTCTGCAGCACTATATATATTCTGCGGCATGATGCAAATTCTACGGTAAATTCTGCAACCACAGAACTCCAGGGGCCTTGGAAGTAAGGGACAAAATTTATTTAACCAGGGCACACCCACTGCAATTAAAAATAGAACAGTGTAAATCAAAAAAAAAGAAGTAATTGGTTCACTATAAGAGTTTGCAAAATTTGGAATAATTTACCTGTGGAAATAGTGTCATGTAATAATATTGATACTTTTAAAAAACACTTGGACACCTATTTGAAACAAAACTGTATAGTAGGATATAATTAATTCTGGCGAGCATTATGGACTACGGTCTTCTAGCTCTGTATAACCTATGATACCTATCCAGAAGCAAATGATTTGATACCTTTTAATGGACCAACATAGATGTAACAACAAGAACAAAGTGCTCTAGCTTTCGGACCAACCAGTCCTTCTTCAGAAGCTCATGGCAGTTGTTTAGAAAATACAATACTTATAACAGCTAGATAATGCAGAGAAAAACAGAAAAAAAATCCCCATTGGTTTAAAATACTCATTAAAAAAAAAAAAAAAACAGAAGATGATGTCAGAGAAGTTTAACAGTACCATACTGCCTTCAGCCAGAAAGAACCTTGGGTTAGACGTGCTTGGTGGAACACACATCCTACTGCATATAAATTTAATTGACATAAGATAACACTGCTGAAGCAGATAATACCTATGAAATGCGGTTTTATCTTGTGAATCAGGTGACGAGGATTTTTCCAGTATCCCTTAGTAAGGTCAAGGGTGGAGATATACTGTGCATTGCCTAGCCTGTCAATTATGTCATCTGTTCAGGGCACTGGATAGCCATTGAACAGTGACACGTTAAGCTTCCTAAAATCTAGGCATAGATGTATCCCACCCTCATGTCCACTATGATTATGGTTGAAGACCATGCACTCTTTGAGGGCACAGTTATGCCTAACTGCTCCATTTTTTTGACTTCCTAAATCACCTCATCCCTTATCTTCATGGGCAATCTGTAGGACTTTCGGTGTATTGGCTTGTCTTGCGTGGCAGTTATGGTGTGCACAATTCCTTTTGCTATCCCCGGAATGTTTGTAAACATGGGCTCAAATTTTTGCAGTACCCCCTGCAAATCTTTCTGTTGCTGAGGCTCCAGTCTCCCCCAGCTGTTCTGACTGCTCTAACCTTTTATAGGCAACCTCCAGCTCTGACTCCCTAACTTCAGGATGGATGTAAAGGGAGGCGAGGGCTTGTCACACCATTTCCTAAGGAGGTTCACATGGTAAATTTTCAGGGGGGGCGGGGCAGGGGCTCTTTCCTGGCATACTAAGCTCATAATTCACCGCTCCTGTTTGCCTCAAAATGGTGAAGGGGCCCCGCCATTTCATGAGTAGTTTGTTTTTTGTGGAGGGTAGGAGTAACAGCACTTTGTCCCCTGACTGAAATGTTTTAGTTGTCAAACCCTGGTCATATCTTTCTTCCTGCAAGTCTTGCTTGTGTTCTAAGCTCTGGTGTGCCAAGTTGATATACCTCACAAGGCGTTTGTGTAACTGAGTCATGTACTCTGCGACATTAAGATGTCCAACCACCTTCCCTTCTTCCCAGTGTTCTTGAACCACATCCAGTGGCCCCTCGGGTTCCTCCCATACAGTAACGAGAAAGGAGAGAAACCAGTGGATGCTTGAGGAATCTCTGTAAGCAAAGAGCAAATAGGGGAGGCACCTATCCCAGTCTCTACCCTCTTTTACATACTTCCTCAACATTCTCTTTAATGTCTGATTAAACCTCTCTATGAGGCAGTCAGTCTGTGGGTGGTATTTATAAGCATTTAAAGAACACAATGGGGGTTTCTGATATCTCTACCCTGGTAACTTAATTTTTATAATACTGTTCCCTAATAATGTTTTATCTTTATCAAAAACACCTAGTGCCATGGTATTTTCAACATTTACAGGTTTCATACTCATAAGGCATATACATCAAGGTATTTTATGACGTAGTGCTATTGCATACTAAATCCAGCAACGAGGAGCACAGCCTTTTGTTTTACATCAGCTTGGAGGTCACAACAATAACCTCCCTGTACGAGGACCTGAGAGAGAAAAGGCAAATTAAGGAGGACACTATAGCATAGTCAAGAAAGGGAAGGGGTGCCCATAGGTGACCAACCTTATGGACTAGAAATTGTAAACGATAGAATAGGCTAAGAAATAGAAGAACTGTTGCAATAGATTTAAGAAAAGGTCAGTCCTCAACAGTGGCAGGATCTCCCTGTCACACTCCACATGACTTGTGTAACTCCAAGTCATAGCCAGTACTAGATGCTGGCAGTAACACTACCCCCCATGTCACGCCTGTAGAATGTCTTATACCTCCATGACGTCTGTCCCTAGGAGTTAATTCATTAAAAAGTAATGTCTCTTCTTGTTCACGTGCCAGCACTCTCATCACTGAAGCCTGTCTCTCCGGGGTGAGTGGGGGGGATTAAAACAAGGGTGGGGCAGGTACATGGGACTGATAAGATCGGGGTTACAACAGGGGAGGGTAACAAAGGGGATGGATGAGCAGTAGGGCCATCAGAGAGAGCGAGAGAGACACACACACACACACACACACACACACACACACACACACACACACTCACTCACACTCTAGACAGGTGGGAGGGGCAGTAGGGCCATCACACACACATTAGACAGGGTTAGGCAGGTGGGATGGCCAGTAGGGCTATCACACACACACATTTAGACAGGTGGGAGGGGCAGGTGGACCTTTTTCTGTTCTGTTTCTCTCCCCTGTTCAAACTGTCTGTCACAGATAGCTCCATGAACCCTGCTCCTTGTCCATCTCCTGCACCGTTCTCTTTCAGTCTCAGCTGGTATAGATCTTGGGCTACAAAAAACGTGACCAGTACCTTAAAAAAAAAAAAAAAGTCACGAGTGTTAGATTTTTTTTCTCTTTAAAATGGACCCTTGGTGTAGCTGTCCACATAAACCTCTTGAGCCTCACACATGAGGCTTATGTGTAGCCCATGCCGAGGGTCTGTGTAAAAGCAAAATAAAAACATGCACCAGTCCCTGTATACTATACTATATTTATTCAGTTGGGTACAATCTGCATAGCAGCACTATTTCAGTGAGGGGTTGAAATTTCTCATATATTGATAACGATATTGTATTTTGTGGGATTTATTTGTTTGAAATTTGTGTAACTGGGATAAGGATGCTGCGCTGGAGCGTGATTCAGGGTGTGACCTAGATGAAGGCAAGGGTCATGATTTGGCGTGAACAGTTAAATAGATTGACAACAGCTTATGTACAGGAATGATAAATATAAGGTACAAATAACTAAAAAAACAAAGCAAAAATATTGCAAATACATGCATAAGAGTGGAACACCAGTAATATGGTGACAACACCAGGTACAATCAAAAAGACAAGTTGGCCTTGTGCTAAATATCATCAAACAAGCGAACTGGGGAGATATTAAAAAATACTTTTAGCCGGCCCGGTAGCACAGAGGGCTGAGGTGCTGGATGCCTTGCTTCACGCCACGCTGGCGACCCAGGTTCGGAAACGAGCCAGGATTGTCGGGGAGCTGGCCGGGGGTGGGAGGGAGCAGGATTGAGCAGCCATAACGGCAGCACTCCTTTCCGGGAGAATTTCTGTCGCGCCCCGTAGTTCTGCCCTCGGGTGACGGTCCGGGCAGAGTAGGTGGGCAGGGGTGGGAAGTAGCAGGAGGTGCCTTGGAACCGTGGCATGCGTGCCTCCACATGTGTGCCGACTGAGGCATTGGGGCAGCAGGGGAGGAAATGGGGCATAAAATGTTTAAAAAAAAAAAAAAAAAAAACTTTTATGCCATACAGCAACAAGATTAAAATTTGATACAGTGGACATTTTTAGAAAAGCTTGATGTTTTGTAACCCATGCTTTGTGCTTTATATGGAGAGAGTATATACATACAAACATATGAAGAAGCCAGCAAAACTAGGCCTTCAAACAACATGAAGTCTTGCTGTATTCTGAAAATTGCAGTGATTCCCAACCTTTGAACTGCCCTGGAGAACAAAGAGTTAACTTTCTATGTAGAGCATAGAATGCAGAGCTTGAGCTTGGTTGAAGTCTCTGTCTGGAGTGTTTTGAACTTAAACCGTCAGATTCTTTACTTCACCTCACTGAACAGTCGCTCTGGAGATTTCTCCTTTAGCTCGGTTTGGAAGTCGATTAAAGTTTTCAGTTTTTGTCGGTTTTTAAACCGAAAAAAGTATCTGCATAGTCGGTTCAGTCTCTGTCTGTGGTGCCGTGAGTACTAGATAGGAATTGTTCTGTTTTTCTGTGTGGAACTTGTAAAAGTGCGGTCGGTTCGGCTGAACCGGCCATTTGATTGTGAAATTTGTTTGTTTACTTAGTGTGTGGTTACAGGTTCTTATCGGTTCTAAAAAAAAAAAAAGTGTTTTAACCGTTTTTCAATATCAAGTGACACAGTTAGGAACCGATAAAGAGTCTTGCCTGGTGGTTGCGAAAAAGGGTAAGTTGGTTAGGTTGGCCACGTCTGAGAGACCCAAGAAAAAACACGGGCCCACTGGGTTTCAACACTGCAGTGAGTGTGGGGAGGTCTTTGCTAAGGCCAATCCCCACACCACCTGTGTTTGTCTGGGGTTTGACCACCTCGATTCAGACTGCCAAATATGTAAAAACTTTCCCAAATCTACTCTTGAGAAGATTAGGTAGACTGAGGGAAAAGGAGGCCGAGAAGTCCACTAACCCAGATGGCCAGCCTGGTTCTGTTTCAACGGAACCAGAAAGAGTGCCCTCTGACCAGGGCAATACTACTTTGGACAAACGGAGAGCCGATTCCGAGGGATCAGTTCCGACAAAATGAAAGAGCAAAGGTAAATCGACCAGTTCGGATCCAGAGGTTCATGTTCCGACCGCCGAAGAGATAGCCAGGGTGATTCAGATTGTGGAATCGCTACGTCCGGTTCTGACCGATCCGGCTCTTTCTGGCAGGGGTTCGGTTGGTTCCCCCAGTTCAAGAGTATACCCTTGAAAATTTTTATTAACCAGAATTTGAAGAGGAAGGGGAATTTGAGGAGGATTATGTAAGTGAAGGTCTGGATGTGCCTGTGGAACCGGACATCTCCCCAGACAGACCTTCAGGTGTTCCCCCTCCTAGGCTTTCTGAGTCCCCTTCTCACTTTGTTTTACAGAAAGGTGGCTGAAACCCTCCAGCTTCCTATGGAGGAGGCTGTGGAAGATCAAGAGGAGCCTGATTATGTAGTGATTATGGATATCCCAGAGTCCAGGAGACTGTCTGTTCCCCTCCATAAATCTTTTGGGAAACACACTAAAAATCTTAGTCTCCTAACACTATACCTCCTGTGGATAGAAAAATGGACAAGAGGTATACACTTTCAGGCTCAGACACAGAGTTCTTATATCAACAATGCAGCCATGTTTGGGTAGTGCAGGCTGCTGCCTGTGACAAGGCAAACATTCCCTTGCCTTCACTCCACCCTGACAAGGACTCCAGGAAGATTGATGCCATGGCAAAGAAGCAGTACATGGCATCTTCTTTGGGACTCAGGCAGGCAAATTACATGGCCTGTATAGCCAGCTACCAGAAGTCCAGGTGGGACACTGCACTGGCACTGGCTAAATAGGCCTCCCCCAGCTAACCAAGGAGCTGCAGGTGGTGGCTGCAGATGGGATTGAGGTATCTAAGGTTCAGTTTCATGCTGCTGTGGACTCTAATGATGCGTCATCAAGAGTCATGGCTACATCTGTGGCTCTTTGGATGACGGCTTGGCTCAGATGTACTAGCCTCTCGCAGGACACCCAGGCTAAGGCCATGGATTTCCCTGTGGTGGGTAATTCTCTGTTTGGGGAGCAGACAGAGAATTACATGAAGAAAATGGATGAGTACAGGACCACTTACAGGAGTGCTGAGGCCAAGGAAAGGCAGGCAACTCCTCAAAGGCAGCAGTCTAGGGGCAGGCCTTTTCAAAGGCCTTTTTACCAAGCACAGGCCTCTTCTTCCTTTTCTCAGAGGGGGTTCTTCAGAGGGAGAGGCAGAAGGGGGATGAGCAGGGCTGCATCCACTCCTCAGCCTAAAGCCCCTGCCAAGCAGACACCCTGATGGGCCTGCCCGGGTTGACTCTCCTTTTCCAGTCGGGGGCAGGCTGGCTTACTTTGTCCAGAACTGGATGTCTCTTACATCGGACAAGTGGGTCCTGGAAAGTAGTAAGCCAGGGACTGGTTCTCTGCTTCAAAAAATTTCCAAAGATGAGCCAGATCTTTTCCACCTGCAAATCTCTGTGAAACCCTTGCCCTAGAGGCAGAGGTTTCTTCTCTCCTAGCTTTAAGAGCTATAGAGAGAGTACCTACCCTACACTGGGGCAAAGGACTGTACTCCAGGTACTTCCTGACCCCCCCAAAAAACAGTGGAGTGGCGACCCATCCTAGACCTAAGATATCTAAACAAACATCTTTTAAAACCATAGTTCAAGATGGTAACATTGGGAATAATCCTTTCCTCTCTAAGGCTAGGGGACTTGCTAGCCTCCTTGGACCTCAAAGATGCCTACTTTCACATTCCCATCAGGTGCTCCCACAGAAAGTACCTCAGGTTCGAGTTGCCTTCAGGCCATTATCAGTTCAGAGCAGTGCTCTTTGGCCTAACCTCAGCCCCAAGGGTTTTCACAAAGTGCCTGGCAGTAGTAGTTGCCTTTCTAAGAAGGCAAAAGATTTCGATTTTTTCCATATCTAGACGATTGGCTAATAGTGGGTCAGTCTCCAGACCAAGTCAAGTTTCATCTGCAAGTGACCCAGCAAGTGCTCACTCCTCTAGAATTTCTTCTCAACCTTCCCAAGTCGGTTCTCAAACCAGTCCAGCTTCTTTCCTTTATAGGGGCAGAACTGGACACACTCAGAGCAAGAGTCTTTCTTCCTTTAGAAAGGGCAAGGGTTCTTATGGAACTAGCTTCTTCCTTCAGCCTTCGGGTATCTCGACCAACAAGGCATTTCCTCCAACTCTTGGGCCACATGGCAGCTTCAGCAGCAGTGGTCCAAGGGGCAAGATTCCAGATGAGGGATTTCTAACCCCAGTAATGCTCAGACCATTCATAACTTTGTGCAGTCAGCCTGGTGGGTTGGACTGCCCGGAGAGATGGAACACATGCAAATGATGGAATTCTTTGCACGTGAGCATCTTTCAAATACTGTCTCTACCAACTGTAGTGTTCTAAGCCCTTCAGATTTTTCTTTCCACCTGATAGTCTGGTCGCTCGGAGTCTGTCGCCCTCTTTCGCGTGACGAAGAAAGAAAAAAATCAAAAACCATAAGTAGTTTTAGTTTCTTTTACTGCTTCTATTAATTGTTAGTTTACATTTAGTTTATTATTGTTTAAATTGTTGTTTTCTCGGTTCCTCGCGGTTCGGAATAACCGTGAGGGATCCGATTTTAGTTTTAACTTTATTTCGGTTCCCTAACTAAAGAACCTGTTCATTATCACTAAATTTTGGTCCTAAAAAACTTTACTTGTAACCTCTTTTTATCGGTTACAGAACTGCTGAACCGGTTCATATTTCATCTCCTCTCTGTTCCATCGGTTCCCTATCGGTTCTGGAACCGACCGCAAAAAAAGGAAAAACTTTTTCAGCTGTTTAAATAACCACATTAGCATTCAGCATTTAGCAGTTGAGGTTTTTCATTTTATCTTTCACCATGACTGAGAAACCTAAGAAGAGAACCGGGGAGCCTGGTTTTACAAACTGTTTAAAGTGTGGAGATGTGTTTTGCCAAGACAGACAAGCACACCTTATGTGTAGCTTGTCTGGGTTTTGAACATTTGGACCAGGAATGTGAGATATGTAAAACATTCCCAGAAAAAACTGTTGAAAAGCGCCTTGAAAGGCTTAATAAAAGTTTCCTAGGGGTCCCTCAGGCTCTGACCAGCTGACACCCCAGTCTGTTGTGGTTGAAGTAACAAGTGCCACTACCCCTGCCCCTGATACGGGTGAGAAAGGGGCAAAAAGAGGGAAAGAACCGGCTGACTCTCCGGTTCCCTTAAAGAAATTAAAGAAGCTCAAGCATGCAGAACCCTCTCCTGCTAAACCAGGAACTTCTGCGCAGCAGCCTGTACTGCCTTCAGCTCAGGACATAGCCCAGGCATTTAAAGTTATTCAAGCTCTGCAGAGCATCATTCCTCAGCCTCCTGCCCCTTCCCAGGGCCCCCAGGTTGCTGCTACTGTGTTGCCTCCTGCTCCGGAGCAACATTATTTCGAAGAGGATGATGAGCCTTATGAGGAGGACGAACCTATTCCCCCAGAGGTTTCCCCTGAGCAGGAATTTGGCTCGACTCCCAGAGTGTCTTGAGGATTTTTCCTCCCATTTTTCTTTCGTAAGGAAAATGGCAGATGCTTTGGATATTGCCACAACAGAACAAGTGGAAGATGAGGAGGAGATTGAGTACCTCAGTATGATGGGTTTAACACCCACAAAGGCCCTCCTCCTCCCAGTATATAAATTCTTTAAGAAGGATGCTATGAAGCTCCTGCAGACCCCAAATTCTATTCCTCCAATTGACAAGCGAATAGATAAAAAATACCAGCTGGACAGGGAGGGAGCTGACTTCCTCTTCTCCCACCCTGATCATCTGTGTGCTCACACCCACCAGACAAAGACTCCAGAAAATTGGACAGTATAGCCAAAAAGGGCTATTTGTCAGCCTCTTTGGCCATGAGACAGGCTACTTTACAAGCGTATGCTGCCCAGTATCAGAAATCCCTGTGGCAGTCGGTACTGGCAATGTCCATGAAAGCCACCTCACCCTTGTCAGATGACCTGGCAGAAACTGCCAGGTTTGGGCTAGAGGCGGCCAAGTACCAGTTCCAAATGGCTGCTGATCTAAATGACACTGCAGCCAGATGGATGGCTAATACAGTGGCTCAGAGGAGGTTTGCTTGGCTTAGGGCCACAAACCTCACTCAGGATACCCAGTCAAAGGCCCTGGATTTCCCATTAGAAGGAAATGCGCTTTTTGGGGAGTCCACAGTGGCCTATATGAAAAAGGTGGATGAATATAAGGCTACTTGTAGTTGGGCTCATACTGGAGACCTAGTTTTAACTAAAACTGTGTTATTTTTAAATTGTGTGTTCAATCTACCTTTTATTGTGTGTACTGCATTCTTAAATATCAAGGAGCCCTGCCTCTTGTTGTACAGGAAGCAGGAAGAGAGTGCCTGTAGTTTCCAGACTCGACTGAGAAACTACAAAGGCATTAAAACAAACTAGTTTCTCAGTGAAAGAATTTTAAAAATCACTTCAGGGGCATCTTTAACTATGCAGTGGCTTTTGGGGGACTTTTTAGTGCTTGTTGAGAACGATACATTGTGAGCGCTTGGTCAGCTCGCTCTGTCACTTCCGGTATCTCTCCAGTTAAAACTCGGCCCTGCGGCGAGCAGGTAGCGTGGAGACGCGCGCGTCTGCGCGTGTCGGCTGTGTCCGCTGGGAACACTGGGCACAGGGCCTTGAAACTGTGTTTACACCTTATAATGGCTGACGCATCAAAGGTGTTTATAAAATGCCTTAAATGTGGTATGTACACTGATAATGATGTATGTTTAGCTTATACATGTAATTGTGTAACAATAGAAGAGATGAGGTCTCATATAGACAGATTGGAACAACTGTTACATACTCAATTAGAGATCAGTAATCTTGAAGATTTTATTGATTCTATGGCAGATACCTTGGTTGCTGACTTACCCAGTTCTACCATTCCTATTAATGGTAGTTTAAACACGGAAGAAGAATGGTGTCAAGTTCCTAAAAAAACTGGCAAAAAGGGTAGACACAATATTGGGGGAATTTCAAATATAACTAATATCCCACTCACTAATAAATTTAGTGTTTTGGAAAATGTATCTAGCAGTGATACTCCCCCAATAGATACTACATCTAGTATTAGCAAAACGGTATCTTTGAACACAAATGAATCAAATCCCATAGATATCATGAGGGACGTCCTGGTTATAGGTGATTCAGTGTTGCGCTATACAGATAGGACCATATGCAAAAATCAAAACATGCATACCACTGTCAGCGCCCTGCCAGGAGCAGGAATAGGTGATATTAGAAATTTATTAACAGGACTACATGAACACACAAAAAATCCACTTACCCTACTACATGTGGGAATAAATGATTTGGGCAAGCGTCCTATCTTTGAAATACAGAGAGATTTGAAGTGGTAGGAAACTCAATAAAAATCAAAGCGGAGATTTAATCATTTGGGATTATTACCTGTCCCTCGAGCAAACCCTAATAAAGACAAAAGCATAATATTTTTAAATGGATGGTTTAAGCGTTGGTAATCATAGGGAAGGTTTATGTTTCTGAAAAATTGGGATGGTTTCACAAACCAGGGTTATTCGCAAGGGATAAGCTTACATCTGAATAAAGTATGATAGCGGATCTTTGCAGATGAGATTAAGGAAACATATAGATATTAGTTTAAACTAACAATTGGGGGAGGGGACCATCTTCTCAACTCAAGTCTAAAAGTAGTATGGTAGGTCCAGAGTACACCCTGACTAGAATTGCCCTTATCAATGCAAGAAGCTAAATAATAAGATTGACAAACTTATACTTATCTTGGTGCAATTAAATATTCATATAGCCACAATCACCGAGACATGGTGGCAGAACAGACACTTGGGAAAAAGATATTACTAGCTTACACCTTATTACACAAGGACAGAACCTGTGCTAAGGATGGGCGTGGTAGCCTTTTACATTTCTAACAACATTACAACTGGAAATATTGTAATGAGTGGTTGGCCTGATATAGAAGCCTTATGGATTAAAGTCCTCCCTAAAACTGGCGACATATTCATCTTGGTGTTGTATATAGGTCACGTCTACTTCATAGGGACAATGTCCAATTACTTGAATTTATAAATGAGTTTTCACCCTCAGCAAATGCTATCTTGATAGAGTTTTAACACCAGGTAGTAACTGGAACACATTTAACACTAATACTACTACTGAAATAATTATTTGGAAACCTTTTGGAGCACAATATGAACAATTAGTTAAGGATAGCACTCGGGTACAAATATATTAGATTAGTCTTAACTCAACTCTGTGCTGAGCTTAACAAATGTTGGTTATTCCACCACTTGGGTCTAGTGACCCACAACGGTATACTTTAATTATAAAGTGAACACAAAATTGATCCTAGTATTATTTCAGTATATAATTTTAATAAGGCTAATTTTGGAGATTTTCATGAAATGTCCAATGGGACTGGAAATAGAATTTAACCACAAATCACTTATAGAAATATGGCAGTCTTTAAATACTAAACTGACCATTACTTCAAAAAAATATATCCCCCTAATTAGGAAAATGGACAATAATAAACCTAAAACACCGTGGATGAGTAAAACAGTTAGGAAACGCATTAAAAAGAAAAATAGGGCATTTATTAAAGCTAAATTAAGTAATTCTCAAAAGAACAGCAATAAGTAATGCTTAAAAATATCTAAAAAAAAGTATTAGAAAAGCAAAGAGTGATCATGAATATAGGCTAGCTACAGATCTAAAAACAAGTATAAAAGCCTTTATTTATATAATAAATAGTAAAAGGGAGTGGCGCGCCTGTTATTTGGCCCATTAGAAAATCAAAATGGAGAATTACAAACTGATAAAACAGATATAGCTGTAATTTGTAATAACTATTTTTCTTCAGTCTTTAATAACAAACTACCCCACTAAGAATCACAGTATTCATCCATTATCACACAATATAAGATTGAGGATAAGGAAATGGAGAAATAGTTTTGGGACTCAACCTAATAAATCGGCTGGACCTGATGGAATTCACCCCCGTATTTTGAAAGAACTGGCATTCCCCCATCTGGTCCATTGGCTGCTCTATTTACAAAATCTCTTATAGAAGGTGAGGTCTTGGAAGAATGGAGACAGGCTACTGTCATTCCCATTTATAAAAACAAAGGATCTAAACATAATGTTGCAAATTATAGACCCATTAGTTTAACCTCTGTCCTGAGTAAAATCATGGAGGATATAATAAAAAATTATATAGAGACTATTATACAACCAGACCCGACACAGCATGGATTTGTTAAATCCCGTTCCTGTATGACTAACCTGCTTGAATTTTACGGTGGAGTTTGGCTTTGGATGGGGGTGAAGCTGTGGATGTGATTCTACTGGACTTTTCAAAGGCCTTTGACAAGGTGCCGCATGGTATTGATACCATAATAAAAATGGGACTCGACAGGAACATAACTAGATGGATAGAGTCTTGGCTGTTTGAGAGGACTCAGAGTTTGTATAAAAGGATTATTACTCAGAATACAGAACCAGTGACTAGGTAGGGTCCCACAGGGTTCTGTACTGGGACCCTGTCTTTTTAATCTCTATATCTCCTCACTAACATCTCCATCTAATGTCTAGTTAACTAAATTTGCTGATGATACTCATAGGCCTACAAAATTAATAAACCTGAGGATGTATGTACTTTGCAATGTGCATTAAATGAACTTGAAAATTGGGCATTAACAAAAAACTTGTGTTCAATATTGAGAAATCGTTGTAATGCACTTTGGGAAAGAGAACCGATAGCCAATTATTATATGGGTAACAAAAGCTCTTAAAGCGCTGTTGAAGATGAGCGAGACCTGGGAATTAGGGTCAAAAAATGATTTAAATTTGCACATTGCCAACAAATTATTAGTAAAAGCAGGGGTATTCTCCACTGTATTAAAAAGCATATCATAAATACAAGTAGCAGGTTTCTACTCCCATTGTATTCCTCATTGGTTAGGCCTCATGTTGAGTGCTGTGCCCAGTTTGGTCCCCTGGTGACAGGGATTCCTCATAATGCCATGAGAGCGTTTTTCAGAGAAGACATAAAAGAATCAAGCGAGTTCAGGGACTAGATTATGAAAATAGACTTACAAAACTTGGACTCTGTAGTCTTGAATATCACAGACTGAGAGGGACTTGTGTCTGGTGTATAGAGCCCTACACGATATTACCTTATAGGATTCTTTGGGACTGGTTTTTGAGATGTAGTTTATGAAACTAGCTCACCCACTACAATTATTGGTAGAGCGATGCAGAACTAAACAGAGAAGTTCTTGGTTCTCTGTCAGAGTGTCTAAAATTTGGAATGCGCTACCACTCTCTATGGTGACTAGTGAAACTATGAACTTATTTAAAATCCAATTGGATAATTTTCTAAGAGACAAATCAATCAAGGGTTATGACTAATTATATTGGCGAGCAATATGGACTACGGTCTTCTCGGCTCTGACCTACCTATGATACCTATGATACTTATAGAAGTAACTCTGCTACAGACAGAGCTTCTTCATCCACCAGGCCCTATGGAAGGGGGGCTAGGGATCGTTCCTTTTTATCAAGACCCTTTTTCCAGCCAGTAGCCATGCTCCAATACCAGCAGTACCCCCCACAGGGCTACTCAAGGGGTAGGGGTAGAAGGAGCTCTGGGCAAGGGCTCAGCCACAACCTCAACCCAGCCTAAACAGAACCCCTGAGATGCCACGCCTCCTCCTACCTGTTGGAGGCAGACTGTCCCATTCCTCCCCCTCCTGGTCAACCATCACCACAGACAAGTGGGTGTTGGAGGTGAGTGGGCAAAGGTCTGTCTCTGCAGTTCAATTTCTTTCTGAGAAAAAAAACCCGGGTTCCACCTTCCCACCCCTAGAACAAATCTCGTTGCTAGAGGCAGAGGTTCAGAAGCTGCTTCAGCTCAAAGCAGTGGAACTAGTCCCTGCAACCCTGAGAGGAAGAGGTTTTTACTCCAGTTACTTCCTAACAACAAAGAAAAATGGGGAGTGGTGGCCAATTTTGGATTTCGGAGCTTTAAACAAGCACCTGAAAAAGTCAAAGTTCAGAATGGTCACTTTGGCTCGGATTCTGCCAACAATCCAAAAAGGGGACTGGCTGGCATCTCTGGACTTACAGGATGCTTATTTCCACATCCCCATAAAAGAATCTTACAGGAAATATCTCGGATTCAGACTCCCATTAGGTCATTATCGGTTTGCAATCCTACCCATTGGCCTTTCCTCGGCACTAAGGGTGTTTACAAAATGCCTAGCAGCTGTGGTGGCATTTCTTGAAGACAGAAGTGACTGTCTTCCCATACCTGGGCCGACTGGCTGGTGGTGGGCAAATCACCAAGAACAGGTCGCAACCTCTCTAAGAGCTACTTTGGGATCTTTGGGTCCTTGGGTTTCATAATAAACCAGGAAAAATCTGTCTTCACCCGCACAGACTTTACAGTTCATAGGGGCCAGAGATCAGCACCCTACAGGCCAGGGCCTTTTTACCACTAGACAGGGTGCAAAGTCTTCAGACCATAGCAAACTCTTTCAGGTTGCACGGTCAAAAAACAGCCAGGCAGTTCCTGCAGGTCTTGGGTCATATGGCTGCATCCACAGGCACAGTGCAGGGTTCCAGGTTTCACATGAGAGACATCCAGTTTCACCTCAGGACTCATTGGAGTTAGAAAAAAGATCCCTTTCAAACTCATTCCAGTGACAAGGCCTCTGTACTAAGCCCTCTTGTGGTGGAAAAGGATCCAACCTAAGGCAGGGGTCCCTTCAGAAGGAGTATTCTTCACTGGTCCTCACAACAGATGCATCCTTCTGGGCTGGGATGCCCATCTAGGGAGCACACAACTCTGGGTACCTGGTCAGGGGCAGAGTCCCTCCAGCACAAATTTGCTGGAACTCAGAGCAGTCGACTAGCACTAAAATTTCTCTACACTGGTAATGGGCGAGTGGTACAAGTCAGAGCAGACAATACCACCACTATGTATTACATGAAACAAGCAGGTGGCACCAGATCAGGTCCCCTATGCATAGAAGCCATGAGGAATTTGGGCTCAGCATATTCTCTAAAGGTGTCCCTGCAAGCCATCCATCTGCCAGGAAAGGACAATATCTTGGCAGACACACTGAGTCGAATCAATCAGTCCCATCACGAATGGACACTGAACAAGCAGGTGGGGCGTTCCAGAGATGGACTTGTTCGCATCCCACCAGAACCACCAGTTGCCTCAGTATTGTTGCAGGCCACCAGCCCAAGGCACAGTCCCTCTGTACGCCCTGGTACTGGATTGGTCGGGCAAGTTTCTCTATGCCTTCCCCCCCTTTTCCTCTAGTTTTCAGGGTACTGCTGAAGCTCAGATCCCTCTCAGCTTCTCTGATATTGATAGCTCCAGATTGGCCCAGGCAGCCATGGTACTCTCTTCTGCTCTCGCATGGCGGTGAGCAGGCCAATAAGCTTGCCTCTCAGGCACAATCGTCTAACCTCCAATCAGGGAACATTGATATTCCCCAAATCTCAATCTCTCCACCAAGGCATGGCTCTTGAGGAGTTAGAGATGCAGGCTTGAACCTTTCTGAAGCTGCCGTATTAAACATCTTGAAAGGTTAGAGGAAGCTTCCACAAAGAAAACTTATTCGCCAAGTGGAAAAGATTCTCTTTCTGGTGCTCTGGTAGAAACTTCATCAAATGATGCAGGGGTCTCAGTGGTGTTGGATTATCTGACTCATTTACATTCACAAGGTCTGCAACCCAGTTCTTTAAGAGTTCACCTTGCAGCAGTATCTGCATACCTGTCTGCTAGGACAAAGGTGTCTGTAGCATCAGATCCCATTTTCAAAAGATTTTCAAAGGCCTGATGCATTTGCCCCTCCCCACAGGGCTCCAGTGCCCGCTTAGGATCTTAATGTATGTATAGCCAGATTGATCGGGCTCCTTTTTTAGGCCCATGCTGCTGTACATTTAAAAGTATAGTTACCAGGAAAACAGTTTTCCTGATAGCAATTACCTCAGCAAGAAGAATCAGTGAGCTTCAGGCTCTCTGTGTTGAGCAGGACTAAATTTCCTTCCACAGGGATAAAGTAGTCCTCAGAACAAACAGACAGTTCCTTCCCAAAGTGGTTTCAGATTTCCATTTGAACCAATCACTCACTCTGCCTGTCTTCGTCACAGACCATACAAGCTCTGGTGAAAGAAGGCTTCACAGTCTGGATGTGAAAAGAGCTATCAGCTACTACATGACAGCTACTAAAGGCCATAGGCAAGACAAGAAACAACTTTTCCTTATGTATGGGGATGTTGGAATGGGCAAACCAGCCTCAAAAGATCCATTTCTGGTGGATTGTCCAGTGTATTCAATTCTGCCACACTAAAGCAGTGAGAATTCCCAGCTGGGCTGAGGGCTCATTCAACAAGAGGAACAGCTGCCACTATTGCAGCTGCTGGGAGAGATGCCATTGTTGGACATTTGTAAAGCAGCTACTTGGAAATCAGTACACACCTTTACAAAGCATTATAGTTTAGATATTTTGTCGAGAAGTGACACCAGAAGTTTGGCACAGCAGTCCTGCAAAGTCTATTTCCAAAATAGAGTTCTGTGCCTACCACTGGGGTACTGCTTGATAGTCTGCACAAAGTTGGATCTCTGAGCATTACTGGGTTTGAAGAAAACATTGCCACATAGTAATCTTCTTTCTTCCCAGTGATGCTCAGACATTCTAACTCCTCAGAACTTCAGCCTCTGCATTCTGCATGCTAGTGCCACCAAAGCCCATACCCTTCTGGGAACATTGCCTCTATGCTAGACAGATTTTAACAGAGTTTTCTGTCTCTCTTAATAGTTTTTTTCTCACTGTATGGTGAACACCATTATATATAGATATAGTCCCTCCCTTGGAGGTTTTTTTGAAGTAAGTTGTTTTATTAGGCTAATCCTAAAAAATGTTTTATTAATTAGTTGTCGGATTTTTCCATGTTGCCTGACTTCCAGGCTTCTTACAAATCTGAAGGGCTTAGAACACTACACTTGGTAGGGGCAGTATTTGAAAGATGCTCACGTGCAAAGAATTCCATCATTTGCATGTGTTCCATCTCCCCGGGCAGTCCAACCCACCAGGCTGACTGTACAAAGTTATGAATGTCTGAGCATCACTGGGAAGAAAGAAGATTACTATGGTAAGTAATGTTTTCATTCAGTTCCACCTGAGAGCTTTCTGGTCTCAGAGAAAGGACTCCCTTACCAAACTAATCCCAGTGTCTCTGAGCCAGTCCAAGCCCTCAGTAGTGCAGGATCAGGACAATTAAGGCAAGGTACTCTTTTGTTGCTCAGCCTTGTTCAGTGGTCCTTACCACGGATGCTTCTCTCTCCTGGGCTGAGGGCCCACCTGGGGTTCCTTACGCCCAGGGGCTGTGGTCCCAAGAATCCCTTCTCCCATCGGTCTTCTAGAGCTCAGGCAGTTTTCTGGCTCTAAAAGCGTTCTCACAGTCAGTACAGAACAAGGTGGTTCAAGTCAGAACAGACAACACCACCATTGGGTAGATCAACAAGCAGGGAGGCACTCCGCCCATGGCCTCGTGCACAGAAGCCATGAAGTTGTGGTCCCTGGCTTATTCCCTGCAAACCTCTCTTGTAGCAGCTCCCCTTCCAGGCAAGGACAGTGTGCTAACAGATGCACTGAGCAGGATTTATCAGGGCCATCATGAATGGTCCCTGCACCCTCAGGTGTTGGAAGTGATTTTTTTCAAGGTGGGGCACTCCAGAGATAGATCTCTTTGCAGCCCCAGACAATCACCAACTCCCTGTCTTTTGTTGCAGACCTCCAGTCCTCTGCTCTCTCCCCTTGGACGCCCTGATCCTGAATTGGGAGGGGAAGTTTCTGTATGCCTTTCCCCCCTTCCCACTCCTGTTCAAAGTTTTGGTAAAAATAAGGTCTCAACCATGCAAGGTGATTCTGTTTGCTCCAGATTGGGCCAGGCAGCCTAAGTACCCCCTAGTTGCTGTCCCTAGCAGTCCATCTTCCCCTGTTTCTTCCCAGGAATTACAACCTGTTAACATCCTCTCAGGGAAGGATTTGGTACCCCAATCTTCAGTCTCTCAATCTCAAAGCGTGGCTCTTGAAGAGTTAGAGTTTGCAGATCTGCATCTTTCCCAAGGGATTCTGGATATCCTCAAGGCTTCTCTGAAGCCCTCCACCAGAGAGACTTACAACTCCAAACGGAGAAGAGTCAGCATTTGGTGTTCTAAGAAGCATATTTCACCAGACACTGCTAAATTACCTATGGTTCTGGATTATATGGTCCATCTTAATGGCCTGTGCCTCAGACCAGCTACTCTCAAGGTACACTTGTCAGCTGTTTCTGCGGTTTTTTTTGTCTGTGGGGAAGCCTTCATCACTATCTTCCCACCCTGTGTTCTGAACATTTTTTAAAGGATTGCTTCACACCAGTCCTGCTTTTAGAGACCCTGCTCCTGCCTTTGATTTGAATGTTTGCATTGCTCAACTTATGCAACCCCCTTTGAGCCTATGTCTTCAGAGCTTGAGTACTTTACTTGGAAAACTGTGTCCCTGGTAGCCATTACCTCTGCCAGGCGTATCGGTGAATTGCAAGCCCTGTTAGTGGAACCTGATTTTATCTCATTTCACAGGGATAAAGTGGTCCTTAGAACCAATAGAAGGTTCTTGCCCAAAGTGGTTTCAGACTTCCATTTAAACCAGTCTGTGTCTCTTCCTGTTTTCTTCACTGATCATTTCTTCCTCAGGAGAGAGGAGGCTACACAGTTTAGATGTCAAAAGAGCCCTTCAAACAACATGAAGTCTTGCTGTATTCTGACATATGCAGTGATTACCAACCTTTGAACTGCCCTGGAGAACGAAGAGTTAACTTTCCATGCAGGGCATGGAACGCTGAGCTCGAGCTCGGTTGAAGCCTCTGTCTGCTGTTGTTTAAACTCCAACCATCGGATTCTTTACTCCATCTCACTGAACAGTCGCTCCGGAGATTTCTCATTCGCTCGGTTCAAAAAAGTCGGTTAAAGTGTCGTTTTTATCGCTCAGTTTCGACCGAATTTCTGCTACTGAACTTGTCTAAGTCTCTGTCTGTGGTACCATGAGTACTAGATAGGTTTTTGTATTAGTTTCATGTGGAACTTGTAAACTTTGGATCGGTTTGGTTTGAACCGATCAGGTTTGTCATTAAAAAACTTCCGTCTTTATTAGAGTGTGGTAACTGTCCAGACGGTTCTAAAAAAAAAAAAAAAAAAACTGATTTCATTACGTTTTTTCCAAGACCCCATCAATACTGTCAGGAACCGATAGGGTGTCTTGCCTGCGGATTGCAGAAAAAAGGTTAAGTTGTGGTTAGGATTGGCATGTCTGAGCAAGACAAAAAAGCGGGCCACTGGGTTTCAACACTGTAGTGTGTGTGGGAAGCCTTTGCTAAGGCTGATCCCACACTCCTGTGTTGTGTCTGAGGTTTGACCACCTCCAATTCAGACTGCCAAATTTGTAAAAGTTCCCAAAGCATCCCTGGATAAGAGAGTAGGTAGACTGAGGGAAAGGGAGGCCAAGAAGTCCGCAGTCCCCGGATGGCCAGCCCGGCTCGGTTCCGACCGAACCAGAAGGAGTGCCCTCTGACCAGGGCAAAACTTCTTCGGGCAAAAGGAGAACCGATTCTGAGGGGTCGGTTCCGGTTAAAAGAAAGCAAAGGGAAAAATCATCCTGTTCGGATCCACAAGTTCTTTCTCCGACCGCTGATGAAATAGCCAAAGCGATAAGGATAGTTCAATCGCTAACTTTGGTTCCGGCCGAACCGGCACCATCTGTCAGGGGCTCGGTTCGGTAGGTTCCCCCGGTTCTGGATTATACTTTTAGAAGAATTTTATGAACCGGAGGAGGAGGAGGATGAAGATGAAGATGATGGTGGTGGTGGTGGTGATTATGAAAGTCTGGATGTGCCTATTGACCCGGACATCTCCCCAGGCAGACCTTCAGGTGTTTCTCCTCCTAGGCTTTCTGAGTCCCCTTCCCACTTTATCTTTTACAAGAAAGTGGCTGAAACCCTCCAGCTTCCTATGGAAGAAGCAGTAGAGGATCAGGAGGAGCCTGGTTTTGTTGAGATGATGGATATCCCAGAGTCCAGGAGATTGTCTATTCCCCTCCATAAATCTTTTGGGAAACAGACATTTAAAATTCTAAAAACTCCTAATTCCATACCTCCTGTGGACAGAAGAATGGACAAGAGGTATACTCTTTTAGGCTCGGATACAGAGTTCCTTTCCCAGCAATGCAGCCGTGTTGGGGTAGTGCAGGCTGCTGCCTGTGATAAGGCAAATATTCCCTTGGCTTCACACACCTCAGATAAGGACTCCAGGAGGATTGATGCCATGGCAAAGAAACAATATATGGCAGCATCCTTGGGACTCAGGCAGGCTAACTATATGGCCTACACAGCTAGATACCAGAAGTCCAGGTAGGACACTGTGCTGGCTCTAGCTAAACAGGCCCCTGACCAGCTTGCCAAGGAGCTGGGCGGGTGGCTGCAGATGGGATTGAGTCATCCAGGGCAATTTCATGCTGCTGTGGACTCCAGTGATGTTCATCTAGAGTCATGGCTACATCTGTGGCCCTTGGAGGATGGCTTGGCTCAGATGTACTAGCCTATCACAGGATACCCAGACTAAGGCCATGGATTTTCCTGTCATTGGTAATTCTCTGTTTGGGAGCAGACAGAGAACTACATGAAGAAGATGGACAAGTACAGGACCACCTACAGGAGTGCTCAGGCCAAAGAAAGGCAAGCCACTCCTCAGAGGCAGCATTCCAGGGGCAGGGGCAGGCCTTTTCATAGGCCTTTCTACCAATCCCAGGCCTCCTCTTCTTCTTATGCTCAGAGGGGGTTCTTTAGAAGGAGAGGCAGACAGGGTATGAGCAGGCCTGCTTCCACCCCTCAGCCTAAAGCCCCTGCCAAGCAGACACCCTGATGGGTCTGCCCGGGCCGATTCTCCAATGCCTGTAGGGGGCAGGCTGGCTTACTTTGTCCAGGACTGGAAGTCTTTAACATCAGACAAGTGGGTCCTAGAAGTAGTAAGCCAGGGACTGGTTCTCAGCTTCAAAAAATTCCCCAAGATGAGAATCAGATCCTTTCCACCTGCAAATCCATCAGAGACCCTTGCCCTAGAGGCAGAGGTTTCTTCCCTCTTGGCTCTCAGAGCCATAGAAAGGTTCCCTACCCTCACAGGGCAAGGATTGTGCTCAGGTACTTCTAACCCCCAAAAGACAGGAGAATGGCGGCCATCCTGGACCTGAGATATCTAAACAAGCACCGTTTAAAGCCAAAATTCAAAATGGTGACTCTGGGAATAATTCTACCCTCTCTAAGGCCAGGGGACTGGCTAGCCTCCCTGGACCTCAAAGATGCCTATTTTCACATTCCCATCAGGTGCTCCCACAGAAAGTACCTCAGGTTCGAGTTGCCCTCAGGCCACTATCAATTCAGAGCAATGCCCTTTGGCCTAACATCAGCCCCAAGGGTGTTTATAAAGTGCCCGGCAGTAGTGGTTGCTTTCCTAAGGAGAAAAAAGATCTCCATCTTTCCATACTTGGACGACTGGGTCATAGTGGGTCAGTCTGCAGACCAAGTCAAGTCACATCTTCAAATAACTCAGCAACTGCTCACTTCCTTAGGATTCCTCCTAAACTTTCCAAAGTCAGTTCTTGAGCCAGTACAGCTCCTCACCTTTATAGGGGCAGAGCTGGATACAATAAGAGCAAAGGCCTTCCTTCCCCTGGACAGGGCAAGGATCCTTATAGAACTGGCCTCTTCTTTCACCCTTCAGGTGTCTCGACCAGCAAGGCACTTCTTGCAGCTCCTGGGCCACATGGCAGCCTCTACAGCAGTGGTCCAGGGGGCAAGATTCCAGATGAGGGTCATTCAGTTCCACTTAAGAGCCTTCTGGTCCCAAAGAAAGGATTCCCTTACTAAACTAGTCCCAGTGACTCAAACCCTGATCCAGGCTTTGCAATGGTGGCAGGATCAGGACAATTTAAGACAGGGAGTTCCTTTTGTCACTCAGTCTCATTCACTAATCCTCACCACAGACGCCTCCCTCTTGGGCTGGGGAGCTTGGGCTGGGGGATCTTACCACCCAAGGGCTGTGGTCACCTCAAGAATCTGTGCTTCACATCAGTCTCTTGGAACTCAGAGCAATGTTTCTGGCACTGCAAGCTTTTTCGAAATCTGTACAGAACAAGGTGGTCCAGATCAGAACAGACAATACCACCACAGTGTGGTACATCAAGAAGCAAGGAGGCACTCTGTCTACGGCCTTGTGCACGGAAGCAATGAAGTTGTGGTCTCTGGCCTATTCCCTGCAAACCTCTCTGATAGCAGTTCACCTCCCAGGGAAGGACAGTGTCCTAGCAGATGCTCTCAGCAGGATATCTCAGGGCCACCACGAATGGTCCTTAGATCCCTTAATTTTGAAAGGGATTTTCTCAAGATTGGGCACTCCACAGATAGATCTTTTTGCAGCCCCAGACAATCACCAACTTCCTCTTTTGTTGCAGACCCCCAGTCTTGGGCTCAGTCCCCCTGGATGCTCTGGTTCTAAATTGGAAAGGGAAGTTCCTGTATGCTTTCTCCCCTTCCCGCTCCTGTTCATGGTGCTAGTCAAGATCAGGTCTCAACCATGCAAAGTGATTCTGATCACTCCAGACTGGGTCAGACAGCCCTGGTAGCCACTGTTGCTGTCCTTAGCAGTACACCTTCCCCTGTCTCTTCCCAGGAATTACAACCTGTTGACATCCTCTCAGGGAAGGATTTGGTATCCAAATCTCAAATCTCTCAATCTCAAGGCCTGGCTCTTGAAGAGTTAGAGTTTGCTGATCTGCACCTCTGTCAGGGTGTTCTGGATATTCTTAAGGCTTCTCGAAAGCCTTCCACCAGAGAGACTTATAACTCCAAATGTAAAAGATTCACTATTTGGTGCTCTGATAAGCATATTTCTCCAGAACCTGCTGGGTTGCCTACAGTCCTGGACTATATGGATCATCTCAGTGGCTTGGGACTTAGACCAGCTACACTTAAAGTACATCTGGCAGCTGTTTCTGCCTTTTTGTCAGTAGGCAAGCCCTCTCCTCTATCAGCCCATCCTGTATTTTGTAAATTCTTCAAGGGATTGCTGCACACCAATCCTCCCTTTAGGGACCTTGCTCCTGCTTGGGACCTTAATGTTTGCATTGCTCAGCTTATGCAATCCCCCTTTGAGCCTTTGTACTCTGCAGAGCTTAAGTACTTGACTTGGAAAACTGTGTTTTTTTGGTAGCCATTACCTCTGCCAGGCGCATCAGTGAATTGCAAGCCCTGTCAGTGGAGCCTGATTTCATCTCTTTCAATAGAGATAAAGTGGTCCTAAGAACTAACAGGAAGTTTTTGCCTAAGGTGGTTTCAGATTTCCACTTTAATCAGTCTGTCTCTCTCCCTGTTTTCTTCACTGACCATTCCTCCTCTGGGGAGGAGGTTGCACAAGCCTGGACGTAAAAGGGCTCTTAGCTACTACATAGAGCCCAAAGGGTCACAGGTTTGAGTCCCTCAGTTGTTCCTCACTTATGGAGAGGTTGGTAAGGGCAAACTTGCCACTAAAAGATCTATTGCCAGGTGGATTGTCTCTTGCATACAATTCTGCTCTGAGAAATTGGGTAAAACCCACCCTCGGGCCTGAGGGCTGACTCTACTAGAGGTACTGCTGCTTCCCTGGCTGCTGCCAGGGATATTCCTATCTTAGAAATCTGTCAAGCAGCCACCTGGAAAACAGTCCATGCATTCACCAAGCATTACTCTCTGGATATCCAGGCTAGGAGTGATGCTCGGTTTGGCACAGCAGTACTTTAGAGCCTTTTCCCAAAGTAGGTTCTGTCCCTCCTCCTTGGAGGTACTGCTTGTAGTCTGCATATGTCAGAATACAGCAAGACTTCATGTTGTTTTGAAGAAAAATTACTCACCTTAGTAATGTTGCTTCTTCTAATGGAGTCTTGCTGTATTCTGTTCTCCCACGCCTCCCTCTCCAGAACCTGGTTTTTGGGATGTGGGTGGGCAGGAGCAGTGTTGGCACTTAGAGGTGCCCCTTTCTCACCTCACCCTCCTTTATTTTGGGTGTGTGTTGTGTTTTGTTTTTTGGGTTTCCTGACTTGAGTCTTTGCTTTGAAACCAAAATAACCTTTTTTTAACAAATTTAGTTGCCAGTTGGCTAGTGTGAGTTTTACAGTTTTCACACAGAACGCCTAGTGATTGTAGCTCGTAAAGATCTGACGGTTGGAGTTTAAACAACAGCAGACAGAGGCTTCAACCGAGCTCAGCGTTCCATGTCCAGCATGGAAAGTTAACTCTTCGTTCTCCAGGGCAGTTCAAAGGTTGGTGATCACTGCATATGTCAGAATACAGCAAGAGTCCATTAGAAGAAACAACATTACTAAGGTGAGTAATATTTTCTTAGTTACTACAGAGAGCATACCAAAGGTCACAGGTTTGACTCCCTCCAGTTGTTCCTCACTTATGGAGAAGTGGGAAAGGGCAAACCTGCCACCAAAAGATCTATTACCAGGTGGGACTGTGTCTTGTATACAGTTCTGCTATGAAAAACTCCACCCTCAGGCCTGAGGGCTCATTCTACAAGAGGTACAGCTGCTTCCCTGGCTGCTGCCACGGATATCCCTCTCTTAGAAATTTGTCAAGCAGCCACCTGGAAAACAGTCCATACCTTTACCAAGCATTACTCTCTGGATATCCAGGCTAGGAGTTATGCTTGGTTTGGCACAGCAGTACTTCAGAGCCTATTCCCAAAGTATGTTCTGTCCTTCCTCCTTGGAGGTACTGCTTGGTAGTCTGCAATTGTCAGAATACAGCAAGACTTCATGTTATTTGAAGAAAAAAAATTACTCACCTTAGTAATTATATTTCTTCTAATGGAGTCTTGATGTATTCTGAACTACCTTCCTGCCTTCCCTCTCAGAACCTGTTTTTGGGATGTGGGTGGGCAGGTGCAGTGTTGCTTTTTGCTTGCATCATCCTTTTTGTTTGGGTGCTTATTTATTGTTATTTTTAGTACATTGAGTTTTGTTTTTGGGTTTCCTGACCTGAGTTTTCCTTGGGAATCCAAAACTTTTTTCAGCCAGTTGGCTAGTAAGAATTTTTACAATTTCCACATAGAATTTTTAGTTTAGTTGGGTTCGTAAGAATCTGACTGTTTAAGTTCAAAACACTCCAGACAGAGACTTCAACCGAGCTCGAGCTCAGCATTCTGTACCCTGCATAGAAAGTTAACTCTTTGTTCTCCGAGGCAGTTCAAAGGTTGGGAATCACTGCAATTGTCAGAATACAGCAAGACTCCATTAGAAAAAATATAATTACTAAGGCAAGTCATTTTTTCTTTTGGTCTACCTAGTCTCGTTGTGCAGGGTTCTCAGCTTAGGCTGGTGTCCCTGCTCTCCCCCCACCTTTCCTTCCCCCTCTTCCATGACCTTTATCTCCCCCGCCCCCATGTCCCAACCTCTCTTGAAGCTGCCCACTGTCCTCAGTGATATCACCTCTTCTGGCAGCGTGTTCTATTTGCTCACCATCCTTTCTGTGAAGAATTGTCTTCTAACCTCGCTCTTGCACAACCCTCTCCAAGTTTAGACTGTGCCCTCTCATGGTTTTGCTGCAGCTTAGCCTGAAGAGACCCTCGGTGTGTGCCTTATTGATCACTTTCAAGTACGTGAAGGTCTCAATCATGTCTCCCTTCCCCCTCCTGTCCTCAGGGAGTACATGTTTAGGGCCCTCAGTCTATAATCATATGATTTACCCTGCTGCCCTGCAGTCATCTTCATAGCCCTCCTCTGGACTTTCTCCATCAGGTTGCTGTCCTTTTTAAGGTGAGCGTTCGAGAACTGCACCACATACTGCAGATGCAGTCTCACCAGTGACCTCTACAAGGGCAGCACCACCTCCTGTTGCCTACTGCTGATCCCTTGGTCATTGCAACACAACATCCTGTTAGCCCTTGCCACTGCCTTCTTGCACTGTGTATAATGCTTCAGGTCACTAGTTATAATCACTCCCAGATCCTTCTCCTCCTTCTGGGGGAGATACCCGGACCCCTCCCAGGTAATACTCTGTCCTGGGGTTTTTGGTTCCAGTGTGCATAACCTTACATGTCTTGGCATTAAAGCTCAGATACCAGATCCCGGACCACTTTTCAAGTTTTCTTAGGTCCTCTTTAAGGTCCTGTATTCCCCACCCCCCTGGCAGAACTTGGGTCGTCTGCGAACAGACACATTTTGCCTTTGATACCATCCCCAATATCATTAATAATGTTGAACAGCACCAGCCCTAGCACCGAGCCCTGCGGGACACCAGTTGTGACCACCCTGGTGCTAGATAACTCTTCCCTCACCATCACCTTTTGGGTCCTGTTCCCTAGCCAGTTTTCCACCCATTTAACCATCTGCTGTCTGACTCCTAGGTCTGCTAGCTTTCTGATCAACCCCCTGTGGAGTACAGAGTCAAAAGCCTTACTGAAATCTGGGTAGAGGATGTCCACTGCTTTGGTTACCTAGTCAAAAAAGTCAATCGGATCCTCTCCGTTCCTTCTCCCCCTCCCCTCAGAACCGTTTCCCTACCCCCAATCCCATTCACTCTACTATCTCACCCTACCTCTCAACCCCCTTTCCCTATGCCACCTCCTTCTCTCCTTTCCTCCCCACCTACTCTGATAACTCTTTCCCTACTATTACACCCCTCCCACCCGATCCACCTGACCCACCTTCTTGGCCTATGACCTCACCACTGTTTCTGTATTCTTCAAGCTTGCTTTCTCCCTCTCCCCGCTCTCGTAACAAGATTGTTGTTCAACTAGTCAGTGCTGGCACCCACATCTGCTTTATCAATTATCACTGCAGCGGTGTATGGTATACGAGTTCCCACACTGCTGGATATCTGTTCATTTGTATGGGTTAAATCCATGTACCCAGTCTACTGTACATAGTGGTTTTTTTTTTTTTTTTTACATAGTTTTACGCATTTATCTGCTGTATATATTTGCATCATGATGTTTTTCAACTCTGTGCATTTTCGTGGGTACTCCCCTTTCCCTTACCCCAAGGCACATCTGGAAATGAGCTTTGTTTAGCTCAGTATGCCTTTTCTTGTGAAACTTTTTAAATAAAGATTTGTTTGACAAGACCTCCCTCCCATAAATCCATGCTGCCTTGCATCCTGGAGATCATGTTCCTCTAGATGCTCTATCAAGCATTCCCTCAGTATGATCTGTCACAAACCCACTCAGCAGGTCAGGCCCTCTGCTCCCACAGTGCCAACCTCCGAGCGCAGTCTTGTGAATAGGAACAGAACAGGGTAAGCCTCCTGTCTGTTTTGTGGGTTCGAATCAACCTTTGGTCTCAAGTTCTGGAGGGATTCAAACTGTGAACCTCTTGCTAGCGTACCCAATGTGCAGGCTCAGATAATTCTGCTCTTCTGGGAAATGCCAGATATATTTCACCTACGGGCACCTAACCAGGTGTACAAAATGAACCCTTGGCACTCTGTGAAAGACCTCAGATAAACTCTTCACCTTTTTCCCAGTTTGGTATTACCAGTAAGCTGTGCACAGTGTCAACTTTAACCATATATGCTTCACTTGTCAGAGAAAGAATTTCGGAGGCACACCAAGCAGTCTCTTTAAAATAGAGGCTTACTTTAAAATAGATAAAAATATATAAAATGTAAACATAGAAGAATATAACACAAAACCATACAGTCACTTAAAAAACAAACAAAAAAAAAAACAAGGTTATAAATACAAACAAAATCTCCTACCACAGTACGTTTAGACTTGTCTTTCTAATGTATACCTTCTAAGGATGCCTGATGTTGCTTTTTTTTTTCCCTGAGTCCAAACATGTATATCACTTAGTAGAAAACAGAATACTGTTTAAAACTGGCATCGCCAGCTTCTCTGCATGAGGTCACCTAGCTCCTCCATGTCAGAATATAAAAATTATACAAAACAGGATGTCTTATCATTCAGAAGGTAAATTAACTAAGGTGACATCAGCAAAAACTCATTTCCCCATGTGACTTCCCAATCAAGTCTGTGATTTTTCAGTATCTTCTTTCATCCATGAGCAGTTTCCTGCTTCACAGACATCAAAGGAACATTTATGACTTGGCACCTAAGTGACATAACCTGTATTCTTCCTCTAAACGTCATAAAAGTTTGATTTTCATCCTAGCAGCTCCAATTAAGCCAGATAAACAGGATATCCTTAATTTGTGTCTCTTCTAGCCTATAATTATCTCCTGGCTTTTATGTTAACAGCTTGTAGTTGAAACCTGGGGGGGGGGAGGGCATCCTACAGGCTGTCTCAGCATGTCTCATGAGAGACACTCAAAAACACATTTTTATATTACAAAAATCATAGAGTAATCGGAACCAGCTGGCCAAGCGTCACATGGTCTTCTCAAGTTTGCGCACCATCGATGTGAGACTAACTGGTCTGTAGTTCCCGGGGTCGTCTGGGGCAGCTCTTGTGGAGGGACACCACATGTGCCATTCTCCGGTCCTGCGGCACCATGCCAGACTCCAGTGAACTGAACAGGTCCACCAGTGGCTCTGTAAGCTCTCCCGCCAGTCTCATCACCCTAAAGTCCACTCCATGCGGGCCTGGTGATTTATCTGTCCTCAGTGCTAGCAACCCTTTCTTCACTTGTTCTGTTGCCCCATCTGTCATCCTCCCCCACTTCTGGTCCCTTCCCACCCATTGGCATAGATAGTCTGTCTTCTTGATGAAGACAGAACAGAAATATTCGTTCATTAGCTCCACCTTCTGTTTTCTTCCTCCTCACCTGTCTCCTTGTCTTAGTCTAACTGTCCCATATTTCTTGTTTCTCCTTGCTTATGTAGCAGAAGAGAGCCTTCTCCCCTTCTTAATACACTCTAACTGCAGATCTTACTTCGAGAGGGCTCTTGCAGTAGGTAATTACATGATATAGGACTGACGTTGGCAGGCGGCAGGACCCCATGGAAAAATTTCTAGCTAGCAGTCCCTGGCGAGGGACAGCCCCCACGTCAGGTGACCGCATTAGAGGCGTCGGTATAAAGGCGGTCCCTGGCCCGGCCTTTCCAGTTCTTTCCTGCTGTTAGCTCGTGCAGCACCTCGAGGAAAAGTTTGTTGCTTCAGCTTCCTTCGCTTCAATGCTTTTTGCAATTATTCTGATTTTTATTTATTTATTTATTTATTTATTTATTTATACTACCGGTCAAAAGTTTTAGAACACCCCCATTTTTCCAGTTTTTATTGAAATTTAAGCAATTCAAGTCCAGTGAATAACCTGAAATGGTACAAAGATAAGCGGTAAACTGCTAGAGGTTAAAAAAAAAAAAAAAAGTTTAGGTTAGCAAAAACTGCTGTAGAGAAATTGCAAAGAAAGCCAAGGTGTCAGTGAGTACAGTTTCCTTCACCATCAAAAGGCACTTGGAAACTGGAGGAAACTCTGACAGGAAGAGGTCTGGCAGACCCAAAGCCACAACAGAATCAGAAGACACGTTTCTGAGAGTCAACAACTTGCGTGATGAGGCTCACAGGACAACAGCACAGGTGACTGGCACCCTGAACCAAAGGGCTACCACAGCATTTTGCAGCACCATGCAATACCCTCTGGTCTGCCTAGTTGGTCAGGGTTCATCCTACAGCAAGATAATGACCCAAAACATACCTCCAGGCTATGTCAGAACTACCTTTGAAGAAAAGAACAAGACGTAGGGCTTCAAATCATGGAATGGCCAGCACAGTCTCCAGACTTAAACCCCATCGAGCTGGTTTGGGATGAACTGGACAGAAGGGTGAAAGCAAAGCAACCTACAAGTGCAACACATCTGTGGGAACTTCTGCAACAGTGTTGGGAAGAACTTCCCGAACAATATTTGATGTCCATTGTAGGAAGAATGCCACGAGTGTGTTCGGCGGTTACAGTATATCTGCAAAAGGTGGCTACTTTGATGAGTCAAAAATTTAGATTAAATTTTGTTAAACGAAATTATTCTATGATTTCTTTTTTATCTCCAATTGTTTATTTGTTCTATGCTTTAATTTCAGAGTACATTGAGACATTAACCTGCGTAAATTTAAATAAAAACTGGAAAAATGGGGGTGTTCTAAAACTTTTGACTGGTAGTTTTTTTTTTTTGGGGACGTCAGGTCATCGTCGATAACTATGCGTCCCTACACCTTCGAGCACAAAATAAGTGCGACTTGCTGGCCTAACTCCTGCACAAGGATGGCCATTCCTGTGCCTGTTCTGTCTAGGCCCGATCACCCGGTCGAGAAGTGCCAGCACTGCCTCAGCTTCAACGTGGCTACCCGGAAAAGGCGGTAGCAATCCTTGGAAGCCCACATCTTGAAGAAAAAGATGAGTTTGATGGAGAAGGAGCTCAAAAAACTGAGGCAGGCGTCTACTTCCCCCGAAGGCCATCGGAAGAAAAAAGATAAGGACCGGGACAAAGACTCCTTCACTGCGTCTCCCTCGGGAGTTGCCGGGACTCGGGTAATGTCCCCTCCGGTTGACCGCTCCTCGACGGCCGCTTTGGAGGTTTCTGAGGGGGCATCTGCCCGCCCGTCTGGCTTGCGCTCTGGCCTTTCGGGCGCCTCCAGGCAATTGGAGGCCTCCGCCCCTGGTTTGGCCATAGCTTCGCAACCTACTGGCGCGGGTGACTCCGGTAAGCCAGACATCGGCTGCTCTGGCGTCCATGCGGAGAAAGCGTGGCGGCACACGACCGGGCGGTAGCACACTCCTGTCCTGGCTGGACCAGGCCGATCCTTCTCCTCGGTTCACCACCGGTGAAGGCTCCCATAAGTCGGACGCCGGAGCTCGCTGTAAAACTGCACGCTGGTTTGTCTGATGTCCGTCAGCAAAAGAACGGCGGCGGACCTGCCCGTCCGTCGTTCCTGGTTCTCTGCAGCCCTGCTGCCATCCGGAGACCCGAGTCCCCCAGCCTGACCCCAGGGATTTTTCCCCTCTATCCCCAGGCGACGCTGGGGTTCTTCCTCCGTCGGACCGTCCTCCTATAGGTGCGCCGGATCGGACGTCGGCTCCCCGGACGCCGGCACCTCTGACGCCGGCCCTGACGCAGGTTTTACTGACTCCGGCTGACATCCCGCTTCCGGATGTCACCCCACTGCCGGGCCCTCCGCCCTCCAGGCCTTCCAACTTGGACCCACCCTTGAGGCAGCTGGCTGGACCGTCTGCTCTGGCAGCTCCTCCGGCTCCCGGATATCCTCCGTCCTATCCGCTGCGTATCCGGGACCACAGTATCCGGCGCCGCAGTACCTGACACCGGTCTTTCCGACGCTGCAGTGCCTGACGCCACAATACCCGACACCGGGGTACCTGCTGCTGGGTTTTGGATACTCTTCATATGGGTACAACCCATATCCTTATCCCCTCTCCTCCTCCACTGCCCCCACAGCTGCCAGTGGATTTGCAGGAGACTCTGGCCTCCTGGTGGGCTGAGGCCAAGGCTCAGCTCACCAGGAAGGTAGAGAGCCACCTACCGATGACGGTGAGCGTCTCAGGTTCCACGTGCGTCTCGACGCTGCTCCCTCACCTCCGGACTCCAGGGCTCTCCATCGGGGTCAGAGAGGGGCAGGATCAGCTTCCTCAGGTGCTTCCCAAGGTGTCCGTTCCTCCCCCGGGTCGGGAAAAGGAGTCTTTTTCCTCTTCACCCTCGGACTCTTCGTATTCCTCAGACGGTTGCTCCGAAAGGGACGACGAGCCATGCTCTCCATCGAAGCCCAGGCCAAGGACTCCTCCAAAGTCTCCTCCGGAAGATCCTTCTTTTACGGAGTTGCTAAGGAAAATCCAGGAGGTTCATCAGTGGCACTATTTGGAACCAGACCATCAGCGTTTGAAACACGCCGAGCATCTGGATCTGCCCGTGACAGCTCCTACTTTGGTGCCACCCTGGATCGAGCCTCACGCCGACCTTGTCAACACCATCTGGAAACAGCCGTCTGCTCTAGCCCCACTTCCGTGGAAGTCGAACAGGCTATACCAGGCTTTCGAGGGTGTTGATTTTTTAGATTCTCACCCTCATGCCGACTCAGTCATGATTAGCGCTGCTCGCGGCCGGTCGGCTAACTCAAAACATCTTAGCTCGTCGCCACCTGACAAAGAATCCCGCCTACTGGACCGGTATGGAAAGAAGATCTTAGCTTCCTCCACGCTGGGGATTAAGGCCCTGAACTATGTTGGCCATATGGGGGACTACCAGAAGGCCATTCTTACTCAGGTGGAAGCCAAACTGGACTCCCTGCCGGACTCCCAAGTCAAGCAGGAGTTGGCTGATCTTGTCCGTTCTGCACGTTCGGCCAGTCGACACATGCTTCGTGCGACCTACGATGCAGTGGACACTGCTGGACGGAGCTCAGCTTTCGCCGTGGGCCTATGTCATCATGCTTGGCTCCGTGTGTCAGGGTTGGTCCCAGAAGTGCAATCTGCTGTCCAGGAAGTGCCCTTCCGGTGGCGATGTCAAGGACATCATCACCGATTTGCAGGAGAAGGGGATGGCACTGAAGTCCGTGGACTCCATGTACCGCCCCCACCAGCTGCAGCGCCGTCCCTTTCGCAGACTGAATCGGCCCAAGGTGAAACCCCAGGGAAGGCGGGCCACAAAACGTCGGGCCCCCACAGCTGCTAAGCCCCCCCCACCCAAAAAAGCATCGGGTGCTTCAGCTGCGGCGCTGCCCCACACCACCTGACTCCTCCCCTCTCCCACAGCCTCCGGACTCCCCGGAGGAACTGGTAGGAGGAAGGGAGGTTTCACCTCCACCTTCCGGGATGGGATGGGATAACATATTCTTGGGTGCTCCAGCTGATCGCAGAAGGACACTCGATAGTTTCAACAGAAACCACCTTGCCACCCCCCCCCCCCCCAAAAGTCGTCATATTCATGGGAACATCTTCTCTTGGTCCGGGAGGAGATTTCAGCTCTACTACTGAAACAAGCAATAGAACCCGTCCCCCTTTCATCTCCAAGGGACGGGTTACTATTCCTATTTCTTCCTGGTCCCAAAGAAGACAGGAGATCTCAGACCTATTCTGGATCTCAGTTCCCTGAATCTTTGTGGAATACAAAAGGTACAGAATACTCTCGTTGCAGAGCCTTCTGCCCCTTCTCCGGTTAGGTCAATGGCTATGTGCTCTGGATATACAGGATGCTTATCTGCACATTTCCATTCACCTGTCTCATCGCAAATATCTTCGTTTTGCGTTCCAGGGGGACCACTACCAATTCAAGGCACTTCCGTTTGGCCTGTTCTCGGCGCCCCGAGTGTTTACCAGATGCCTGGCAGTGGTGGTGGCCTACCTGCGTACCAGGTGGGTGCAGGTTTTCCCGTACCTGGACGATTGGCTCTTGGCGGCCTCGTCCAAGGAGGAACTAATGCGCTGCCTCACCCAGCAGGTTTTTGCCTGCCTGGGTATTACCATCAACCATTCCAAGTCTCACTTGATCCCATCCAGAGGGGTAGAAGACTTGGTTTGCTGGCCAAGGCACCTAGTTTCACCTGAGCTCTTTCCTTCCAAGACTGCTTGAAAGGCAGAGTAGAGAAACTTACCAGAGCAAGGGAGAAGGATTAAGACTTAGTTTGGCTAAGCAGATTTACTGTGTGGTGGTGTTTTTATTTTTTACTCACAGGGATTGCTACTGTTTGTTGCTAACATTTCATTGCTTTATTTTTCTCTGATTCAAATTGTTGTTGCTGGTATACCTTCTTCTGCATTATTACAAGGTGTGCCTACAGGTGTGTGCTAACAGATTACTGCTGTAATCTTCTGATTCAAATTGTCTTTTGCAAGTATATCTTCTGTTACTGCTTTATTTTCTCTGGAGCAAAGTGTTTCTTACAGGTATATCTTCTCTGAAATTATTACAGGTGGTGCTTTACAGGTTTTACAGTTTTATCTAACATTAGGATAAGCTTTCAGGGTTACTGCATTTGTTGTTGACTGATTGTTTCTGCTCTTACCTCCTTGTTCTTTCGTCCGTGGTTCTTCTTTTTAGGCAGGGGAAGGGCCAGCCACCCACCCATCCCCAACCACCCACGCTACACTCCTTTTATAGGGTACCACAGTTGTGACATTTCCTGTGGCAGAGCAGGAAGGGCGGATCAGTGGGGCCTCCACAAGGTGATCTCATTTACAGGGGCACTAGTAATTTAACTTGTTATAACAAGTTAAACAAAGCACAATTAAACCATTACTTGCATTTTTTCCTTTTTTTCCTTCTAATTACTCTGACTAGGTTACAAACCCAGCAACTTATTTGGAATGGATTTCATTAACTGCAGGTACTGTGGAACAGTTTTCAGAAGGACAGTCTCACAGGATTTAGGACACTGTCCCTACATGTTGGCCTTTGGAGATCTTAGGTCTCAGCTCCGGGCAGCATGGGCAGAGATTGCACGCCTCAAATTTCATATTGAAGAGGAAATACATTATAAGAACCACCGCCATTTCCCCAGCATCCAACAGAAAAACCTCGACTCGAGAGGGTGAGTTGGTCCAGGAGGTTGGCAGGTGGTTAGGAGGAGCAAATCAGGTGCCCCATCACTCTCTGCTCTCCAACACATTACCTCCAAAACCATATAAACACTACAAACAGGTATCTGCCTCTATCTCTGAAATCAAATAAAGGGCAGAAGACACTGCAGAGCAGGACACTTCTTGCACAGGAGCTAGCACAACAATACTCACCCAAATCGGAACCAAACTAAACAAGCACAAAAGGAAATCCAAAAACTTCTGATCATAGGAGACTCCATGATTCGGGAGTTGATACCCATCTCCAGCCAGGGGTGATGGTCAGATGTCTCCAGGTACATCAGCATGGAGAGACACTGACCGCATTGCTAAAATTGTTCACAAAGCAGGAGAAAACATTGATGTCCTAGTACACATAGGGACTACGATCTCGCCAGCCGGGTCAGTTGTGGAGACCAAGGAACACCTGACTAAGCTGGGTGACAAACTATCATCTATTTCGTCCGGCATCTCCTTCTCTGAGATCCTGCCAGTCTGGGAGAAGGGAGCAGATGGACGGAAGGTCAGAGAAGGGAGATAGGGGAGCTAACACTGGTCTCAAGGACTGGTGCCAGGAAAAAGGACACAGATTTGTAGGAACTGGCAACAGTTCTGGGAGCGAAAGTCTTTAAATTTGATGGACTGCATCTGACTAAAGAGTCAGTGCATTGGGGCAGAAGTTTGGCGTCTTTGCAGAATATTTAAACTAGCAAAGGGAGAGGGTGCAGCACCCCATCGTCGAATGGGAAGAACACTCCCCTCAGCTAGTGGTCAAACAGGAATTCAGCGTGTTTGCCGTTCATTTGCATCACCAGGTAAGAAAAAGGTTTGTCTCCCTACGATGCACAGGGTAATGCCAAACTTCACCAACAACTAACACACCAAAATCTGGCCAATGGAAAATCATGTACAAATGCTCACAGCCTGGGAAATAAGATCCCAGACCTGCAGGCAATAATGTCAGAGGCTAAACTGGACATAGTAGCAATTAGTGAGACGTGGTTTACCAGTAACCACACTTGGGAGACTTCAGTACCTGGCTATGTATTGTTCAGAAGAGACCGAGGTGCAAAAGGGGAGGTGGCCCTGTATGTTAATGAAAATATCAAAGCTACAGAAATTCAGAATACATAAGGAGCCAGAAGAACTGTGGGTCACCCTGAAACAGGAAATGGGACAGCCATAAGAACTGGGGTTGTCTACAGGCCCCAGACCAGAGGAGGACATAGACACATTACTGTTAGAAGATATACAAAACATGACAGCTAAAGGGAAGTTCTGATAATGGGAGACTTCAACATGCGAATACAGATTGGTCAATACCAGCAGGAACATCTGCCAGAACTAGACTCATAGTGGATTCCCTGCAGGAGGGCCTCAAACAACTGGTACAGCAACCCACAAGAGACAGGGCTATCCTAGATCTAGTACTGACTAACAAGAAGGGATCACAGATCTCCAGGTAGAAGGTCACCTGGGGGCCAGTGACCATCACATGGTATGGTTCAGTTTGGCTACTACATCTAAATCATCCCATTCCAAGGCAAAAATATGGGACTTCAGAGGAGCTGACTTTGATAAGATGGCCAACAGAGTTAAGCTAGCCCTGGCAAAAAGAAACACAGGTGAGGAGGTACAGGCAAAGTGGGCAAGCATTAAGGATACAATACTTGAAGCAACATCCCATTGTGTTAGACAGAAAAGGAAGTGCAAAAGAAGAAGGAAACCACTTTGGTTCTCAAATACAGTAGCAGAAAGGTCAGAGCCAAAAGGCTGGCCTTCAGGAAATATAAGGGAACACAGCGGGATGAAGAGGAGGCATACCAAACTGCCTAAGGGAAGCAGGGAAGGCAGTAAGGCAGGCAAAGTCCCAAACTGAGGAAACAGTAGCTCGAACAGTAAAAGAAGGTGACAAGACTTTCTGTAGATAATTAGTGAAAGGAGAAAGTCCAGAGGGGGTATTGCTAAGCTTAATGGAGAAAAGGGAGCATGTGAGGAGGAGGACCCTGTAAAGGCATCTCTCCTAAATAGATACTTTTGCTCAGTATTTACTGAAGAGAAGGTAGGGCAGGGCCCACAGCTCAGCATCATGGACACAGGGGAGGGAGGTGAGCACTACTCCCTTCACAAAAGGGTCCTACAAGAGCTTGCTAAGCTCAGGGTGGATAAGGCAATGGGACCTGATGGCATACATCCCAGGGTACTTAAGGAGCTAAAGGAGGAACTAGCAGAGCCATTAGCAGAATTGTTTAGTGAGTCTCTGAGCACAGGAGAGGTCCCAGAAGACTGGAGAAGGGCTCATGTGATCCCGCTCCACAAGAGTGGTAGCAGGGAGGGGCGGGGAACTACAGACCAGTCAGTCTTACCTCAGTAGTGGGCAAGATTATGGAGGCACTCCTTAAGGAAAGGATAGTGCAACACCTGGAATCCATAGGGGCACAGGATCCAAGACAGCATGGGTTTACAAAAGGAAGGTCCTGTCAAACTAATCTCATAGATTTCTTTGACTGGGTAACCAGAGTGGTGGACCAAGGGGAGCAGTTGTTGTCGCCTACCTTGACTTCAGCAAAGCTTTTGACACTGTTCCACATAGAAGATTGATAAATAAGCTAGGTAGGCTCGGGTGGGTCAGAGTTGGTCAACTGGGTGGCAAACTGGTTGACTGGCAGAAAACGAGAGTGGTGGTAAATGGTATACAGTCAGAAGAGATGCAAGTCACAAGTGGGGTACCTCAGGGATCAGTCCTGGGGCCAGTCCTATTGAACATCTTCATTAGTGACCTCAGAGATGGACTAGAGGGTAATGCTTGTCTGTTTGCAGATGACACCAAGATCTGCAACAGAGTAGATGATCCAGATGGGGTGGGCAGAATGAGAAGAGATCTGGATAAACTAGCAAAATGGTCAGAAGAGTGGCAACTGGGATTTAATGCAAAAGTGCAAAATCATGCAATAGGAAGAAAACCCTGAAGCCACTTATAGGCTGGGAGGGTTGCTAGCAGTCACAAAGGAAGAAAGAGACTTGGGCATCATCATCACTGATGACCTAAAATCATCAAGCAGACCTCTAAAGCAGTAGGTAAGGCTAGGGGGTGTTAGGGTGTATTAGTAGGGGTATCACAAGTCGTAAGAGGAGTAATAATCCCTCTGTACAAGACAATTGGTTAAGCCCCATCTGGAGTACTGCGTGCAGTATTGGAGCCACACCTTCACAAGGACATTAACCAAATTGAGGCAGTCCAGAGAAGGGCAACCATAATGGTGCAGGGACTGCATCAGAAGACATATGAGGACAGATTAACGGAGCTCAATATGTATACCCTTGAGCAAAGGAGGGAGAGGGGTGATATGATCGAGACATTTAAACACCTTAAGGGCATAAACAAGGTGAAAGAGTCTAACATGTTTAAATATAAGAAAAATAGCAGGACAAGAGGACACAGCATGAGATTAGAGGGAGGCCGATTAAGGGGGAATGTGAGGAAATTCTTTTTCACAGAAAGGGTGGTAGATGCATGGAATGGCTTGCCACAAGAAGTGGTGGCTATGAATACAGTGCAGGGCTTCAAACAGGCATGGGATAGGCATAAGGGAGCAATACAAATGACTATGAATAGATAGGTCACTGACAGAGCAAAGGCCGATGGCACATTTATAAGGTAGAAAAAGAAATGGGCAGACTGGATGGGCCTTGCAGTCCTTATCTGCCGTCAACTTCTCTGTTTCTATGTTTCTATCCAAGAGATTACAGTTCATGGGGAGTGATTCTAGACACGACCATTGGCAGGGCCTTCCTGCCACCGGACCAGGCGTCCATCCTCCAGACTCAAATAAGGCTGTTGTCCAGCTACAGGCAGGTCAGTGCAAGGTCGGTCCTTCGCCTTCTCGGACTCATGGCGGCTGGTATCCCGACAGTTCCTCGTGCGCGACTCCACATGAGGTATCTCAGTGGACTCTCCGCTCCCAATGGGATCAGTTAGTGGACGACTTAGATCACCCAGTTCTAGTCTCCTCACTGATGCTTCGAGACTTACAATGGTGGATGGTTTGAGTGAACCTGTTTCGGGGAGTTCCTTTCTTTCGTCCCCCCCCCCCCAGACTCTTAACTACAGACGCCTTGGGTGAAGGTTGGGGAGCCCATCTTGGTCCCCATCGGACCCAGGGCTCTTGGTCCAAGCTTGAACAGACACTCCACATCAGTGTGCTCAAGCTCCGGGCAGTGTTATACGCTCTCCAAGCCCTTCACCCATACATCCTTCCTGGCCACCTAGCTGTCCAGACGGACAACATGTGTGTGGTTTGGTACATCAACAAACAAGGGGAGACTTGGTCCTACCCTCTTTGCAGGGAAGCAGTGAGGGTTTGGGATTGGGCAACACAACACGTCCTTCACCCAATGGCAATTCATGTTCTAGGGACATGGATATGTTGTTCATCCACACTGTCTGGCAGGTTCCTTGCCGCTTTAAATCTTGCCGGAAGGTCTTCAAGCTGGCTCCTCCCACCCACCCGGGTGGTAAAACTCTCGGCTCCGCCCCATGACGCCAGATCTTCCTTACTGCTTGGAAGCTCAGGTTCCCTCCTTAACGCTCTGCGTGATAGACTGGATCCTAATTCTTTGGTTCGTCCGAAACTCGTTTAAAAAATTTTCAAGACTTTGGTCTTCCTTTTCCCTTGCGACTGCGATGGACAAATCGACTCCCGGTTTTCGGCAGTGCCCTTGTGGGCAGAAGATGTCCAGGATGGATCCGCACTCCACGTGCGTCTACTGCCTCGGCCTAGAACACGACCCTCAGGCCTGCGAGTCATGCTGTTCGTTCTCGGCCAACGTCTTGGAGGACCGCGCTGCCCAGTTGAAGATTGGGTGCCCGGAGAAGCGCTATCCGCCGGTAAAGTTGAAAGAGGCCCGTTGGGCGGTTACTGCGGCGGCTGGCTCGGCTGAGCAGCTCGAGCAGATGATCGCCCTCGAGGAGGAGGTGGCCCAGGCCGCATCTTCCTCCTCCTCGGTCGTGGCATTTATCCCGCTCTCTTTGGGTACCTCGTATTCTGCTTCGTTCAAGGAACTTTGCCAATCCCTTTCCACGAAGGGAGAGGGGCCATCGGGACATTCCTCTTGGTCCAAAAAGAAGGATTCTACGGGTAAGTCCCATCGTCGGTGTTCGTGGGAGCGGGAGAGGTCCCCTTCCTCGGACAGCCGACTGACTACTTCGGTCGAGGTTGCGGCTAAGGCTGCTGGCTTCACGGCGTCCCCGTCAGGTCAGCTGGCCGAGACACCCGTCGACGCGGTCTAGATTTTTCTTGACCCGTCGGACGGGTTGTCAACTGGTGAAGCCGACAACCCTTTTTCGCCGGTTCCCCTGGTGGAGACCGAAGATCTGCCTGTGCCCCCGGCGCAGCAGTCCCTGGTTAAGGTAGCCGAGGGAAGAGCGGGTGTCCCTGCTCCTTCCCGGGCCCGTCCTCGGAAACACCGAGGGTCTCGGACTTTTTCTCGGTCCAGCCGATCCCGCCGACATCGGCGGTCTCTGTCTCGGCACTGAGATATACGGCGACGCCGCTCGTCCTAGTCTTCCTCCTCGGAAGAGGAGAGGCTTCAGCGCAAATTGCGTCGACGCTACGAGGACCTGATGTGGCAGCAGTTACTTTTGTCTGGGAGCAAGTCGACACCGACGCCTTCCCCGGCCATCAAGTGGCTGTCACCCGAGTGGCCGAAACAACCTCTCGCTGCAGTCGAGATGCCCAAACCTGGGACGGTTGTTCGGACGAAACCTGCTGCCCCACTGATTGTGGTGGAACCTCCACAACCGAAATCGGGGGCGCCGACCAAGGACTCTCGGTCGGGTCAAGGCCTGCCCCACAGGTTGTCAGTCACCCTCACTCCTGACCGTCCTCGGCAGGTGGAGGGTGGCTCAGGCCCTAGGCAGCTCTTCACGGACTCCTCCGAGTCTGACGACTCCTCCCTGTTCTCCAGACCGGTTGACCTGGAGTCCTCCGGGGGCCAGTCACTGGACGAAAGCCCATCGTCCTTTATGGGTCTGCTTCGGTTCATCTCTGAGTCCACCGGGATGCAGCTCGAGCCCGTATCCAAATGGGCCAAGTATCCCCTGACGGAGATACTGGACCGAGGGGATTCACCCACGGAGGCCTTTCCGGTGGCTGAGGCCATTGTTGGCCCAGCCTTTGGGCTTTGGCAGCGGCCTGCTTCCTGTCCTGCGCCCTCTGCCAGGATGGCCAGGAAGTATGTGGTCCCTACCGGCTCTTTGCCCGGGTTTTCGGAACACCCCTCTGCTGAGGGGTTGGTCACTGACAGTGTTTTCCGGCGTTCCGGGAACGCTAGGGATGTGGACAAGCCCCCCCCGATAAGGAGTCCAAAAGCTGGACTCGCGGGCGCAAGGTGTCGCTGCATCCTCCCTTGGCCTCGCCAGGCCAGCTAGCTGTGCTGATGGCACACTTCTCCCACGCCTCCCACGCCCTCATGGGCTCCTGGATGAGGTGATCCTCATCTCGGCTGACCTGCAGACCACGGTCTGGCAGGTTCGGGACCAGGGTAGGGCGGTGGCGAAGCAGCAGCTCCAAATAGCTCTGGACATAGGAGACTCCTGTGCCAGATCGGTTGCGGCCGCGGTGGCCATGCGCCGAAGAGCATGGCTGAGGATTTCCACCTTCACGGCGGATACCCAGCACAAATTGGCGGACGTCCCCTTCTTGGGGACCGACCTCTTCGGCCCTGGAGTGGAAAGTTGCCTCCAGCGGATCGAGAAGTCCAGTGCCACTCTGGACTCTGTCACCTCCGCCCAGAAGGACAAAGGCCGCCGACAGTAGCAGCACAAGCCCTTTCGTCCTTCTGTGCCTGCGGCACGTCCGGCCCAACAGCACCAGCACTGGGCCAGCAGGCTTGTGCTTGGCATCCCAAACCCAAGCCCACGGCTTCCTCTAGTAGGAAGCAGGGAGGTAAAGGCCCAGGAGGTCCCTCGGGCAGTCCCTCCTCCAAGCCTGCCCAGTGACGGGTTGAGGGGTGTCGTCCCCAGCCTCGTCACTCCCCCCTGGGTTCCCCCCAATGGGGGACGGCTCCGCCGCTTCCTTTCCGCCTGGTCTGCTATCACCACGGACCGCTGGGTGTTGGAGGTGGTAGGAAAGGGCCTGCCTCTGGAGTTCAAGCAGGCTCCACCCTTTCGAGCAGTCGCCCCTCGGGGGGCCACGGGGTCCGCAGCCTCGCTGTCTGCCTGCCGAGCTGATATTGCCCTGCTCCTCGAAAAAGAGGTGGTCAGGAAGGTGGCGGATCCTCCTCCAGACCCGGGGTTTGTGTCCAGGTATTTCCTGGTCCCAAAACGGACGGGGGGCTGGCGCCCCATTCTTGACCTGCACGATGTGAACAGGTTCCTAAGGTCTCGGACCTTCAGGATGGTCACTCTGGCTCAGGTAATCCCATCCTTGGAACGAGGTGTGTGGTTCTGTTCCCTGGACCTCCAAAACGCGTTTTTTCACGTCCCAATCTGCCCATCCCATCAGAGATTCCTCCACTTCAGAGCGGAGGGATCCCTTTACGAGTTCCAGGCCATGCCCTTCGGCCTCTCCCTAGCTCCCAGGGTCTTTACCAAATGCATGGCAGTGGTGACAGCATTCCTGCGGTGCCGAAGGGTCCGGGTGTACCCCTACCTGGACGACTGGCTGATTGCAGCCCCATCCAGAGCGGAGGTGGAGCGGTCCAGAGATCTGGCCCTCCAGGTTTGTTCTCAGATTGGCCTCCTCATCAGCGAGGCCAAATCGGAACTCGTGCCAAAGCAGGTGATACATTTCATCGGAGCAGAGCTCGACTCTTCGAGCCAGAGCACGGACAGGGCCGAGGCTCTTTTCTCCTTTGCCCAATCATTTCAGGTTGGGCAATCGCGCCCTGCCCGGGACTTCCTGCACCTCCTGGGCCTCATGGCGGCCTGCACCAGCGTGGTCCATTGTGCCCGCTGGTACATGCGTCCCCTTCAGTGGGGACTGGCCAGCCAGTGGTCACAGCACTTCGGTCTGCCGGATCAGCTAGTGACAGTGACCCAGGGGATGTGGAATGCTCTCCAGTAGTGGACCGTTCCGGCACATCTGCAGGAGGGCATCCCATTAGCCCGCCCCCAGCCGACGGTCTCTCTATCGACTGATGCCTCTCTGATGGGTTGGGGTGCCCATCTGGGGGAGCACAGAGCGCACGGCCTCTGTTCCCCTTGGGAGTCCTGATGCCACATCAACCTGCTGGAGCTTTGAGCGGTTCGTCTAGATCTCACCGCCTCGCTCCGTTTCTCTGAGGTCAAGTGGTTCAGGTCCAGACGGACAATACCCGACCATGTACTACCTAAACTGCCAGGGTGGGCGCTCCATGCCTTTGTGCAGGAAGCTCTCCGCATTTGGTCTTTCGTCTGCAGCCTGGGAGGGATCTTCGCCATTCACGTGGCAGGAGCCTCCAGCACCCTGGCCGATGCCCTAAGCCGGATAGGGGCTGCGTCTCTCGAGTGGTCTCTCCTGTCGGAGGTAGTACAAGATCTCTTCTCCCTCTGGGGCACGCCTCAGGTGGACCTGTTTGCCTCCAGGGAGAATGCAAAGCTGAGGCTGTTTCATGCCCGCACCCCTCAGCAGAGCTCGCTGCAGGGGGAAGCCTTCTCGAGGCCGTGGACCCTGTGCCTCTTCTACGCCTTTCCCCCATTTCCCTTGATCCACAAGGTGCTTCTCAAGGCGAGGAGGGACAAGGTGCAGGTGATTCTGGTAGCCCCAGACTGGCCCCGCCAGTTCTGGTATCCAGATCTCATCAGTCTCAGCTCCAGGCTCCTGAGGTGGCTTCCAGCCCGCCCGGACCTGATCTCAGTCAATCAGGGGAAGGTATTCCATCCGGACCTTCAATCCCTGCACCTGACGGCCTGGTTCCTGAGCGGCTAGAGTTCCAGGCCTTGGGTCTTTCTGACGATGTCCTCAACGTCATTGAGGCGTCCCGTAAGGAGTCGACCAGAAAATGCTACGCCTTCAAATGGAAGAGATTCTCCATTTGGTGTCAGGGCAAGGGCCTGGACCCTTCCTCCTGTTCCTTGGCAAGCATTCTGGACTATCTGTGGTCCCTTTCTCAGCAAGGGCCTCGGTCGACAACCGTTAAGGTGCACCTGGCAGCCATCTCTGCTTACCGGGCGCGGGCCGGAAAGCAGTCGGTGGCGCAGGAGAAGGTGGTCGAGCTTTTCAAAGGCCTTGACCGCATATCCCCTCCGGTGCGAGAACCTCCACCTCCATGGGATCTACTGCTGGTATTGGCTAAGCTCATGGGCAGGCCATTCGAACCGATGCACAGGTGTGACATCTCTCACCTGTCGTGGAAGACCGCCTTCTTGGTGGCTATCACGTCAGCCAGAAGGATGGGAGAGCTCCAGGCGCTTTCAGTAGAGTCTCCTTATCTGGTCTTCCACAGGAACAAGGCTGTCCTGCGCCCCCACCCGAAATTCCTTCCGAAGGTGGTGTTGGAGTGTCACCTTAACCAGGTGTTGACTCTGCTGGTGTTCTACCCCAGTCACACCTTGGAGGCCGAATATAGGCTCCATACTTTGACCCTAGAAGAGCGCTCGCTTATTATAAGGAGCGAACGGCTGAAGTTCGGGGAGAGGTTCGCCAGCTGTTTGTCACCTACGCTGAAGCCGCACCTGGCAGACCTGCAGCCAAGTGGATGATACGGAGGTGGGTCACCTCCTGCATAGATGTCTGTTATAGGTTAGCGGGCATGGAGCCTCCCAGAGGGATAAGAGCTCATTCTCCCTGCCATACCGCTGCATCGGTAGCTGCTTCCAGGGATGTCCCTATCCAGGAAATCTGCAGGGCTGCTACCTGGAAGTCAACACATACCTTCATCACCCATTACCACATCGACCTTGAGTCACGCCGGGATGCTGATTTTGGGGCCTCGGTTCTCCAGTCTTTATTCCCTAAGTAGGGGGTGTGCGCCTTGCCTCCCTCTTCCCGGAGAACTGCTAGACAGTGTGGATGAACATATCCATGTCCCTAGAAATACAGGTTACTCACCTGTAACAGGAGTTCTAGGAATGGTACACTACTGGTCAACAGTTTTAGAACACCCCCATTTTTCCAGTTTTTATTGAAATTTAAGCAATTCAAGTCCAGTGAATAACCTGAAATGGTACAAAGGTAAGTGGTAAACTGCTAGAGGTTAAAAAAAAAAAAGTTTAGGTTAGCAAAAACTGCTGTAGAGAAATTGCAAAGAAAGCCAAGGTGTCAGTGAGTACAGTTTCCTACACCATCAAAAGGCACTTGGAACCTGGAGGAAACTCTGACAGGAAGAGGTCTGGCAGACCCAAAGCCACAACAGAATCAGAAGACAAGTTGCTGAGAGTCAACAGCTTGCGTGATAGGCGGCTCACAGGACAACAGCACAGAGTGACTGGCACCCTGAACCAAAAGGGCTACCACAGCATTTTGCAGCGCCATGCAATACCTTCTGGTCTACGCCTAGTTGGTCAGGGGTTCATCCTACAGCAAGATAATTACCCAAAACATACCTCCAGGCTATGTCAGAACTACCTTCGAGGAAAAGAACAAGACGGTAGGCTTCAAATCATGGAATGGCCAGCACAGTCTCCAGACTTAAACCCCATCGAGCTGGTTTGGGATGAACTGGACAGAAGGGTGAAAGCAAAGCAACCTACAAGTGCAACACATCTGTGGGAACTTCTGCAACAGTGTTGGGAAGAACTTCCGAACAATATTTGATGTCCATTGTAGGAAGAATGCCACGAGTGTGTTCGTCGGTTACAGTATATGTGCAAAAGGTGGCTACTTTGAGTCAAAAATTTAGATTAAATTTTGCTAAACAAAATGATTCTATGATTTCTTTTTATATCTCCAATTGTTTATTTGTTCTGTGCTTTAATTTCAGAGTTCATTGAGACATTAACCTGCGTAAATTTCAATAAAAACTGGAAAATTGGGGGTGTTCTAAAACTTTTGACCGGTAGTGTATATGTTGTTCATCCACATGACCCACCCGACCTCCCTAGCTTGGACGCACAACCTGGCTTCCAGCGGGCTAGATCTGGCGTCATGGGGCGGAGCCGAGAGTTTTACCACCCAGGTGGGTGGGAGGAGCCAGCTTGAAGACCTTCCGGCAAGATTTAAAGCGGCAAGGAACCTGCCAGACAGTGTGGATTATCAACATATACCATTCCTAGAACTCCTGTTACAGGTGAGTAACCTGTATTTCTGGGAGTCGACAACACCCTGGCCAGACAAGCTAAGTCGCTCATCTGCTCTGGCTCACGAGTGGAAACTGGACCAAGGGGTCCTAGATAGTATCTTCGGACTTTGGGGAACACCACTGGTCGACCTGTTCGCATCCCCTCTAAACGCAAAGCTTCCAGTCTTCTGCTCACTCGTTCCAGAGCGAGGCACTTTCTGGAGAGATGCTCTGTCTCTAGACTGGAAGGACAGATTCGTCTGTGCCTTTCCCCCAATTCCACTTATCCTACGAGTCTTGCAGAAATTAGCTTCAGAAGGAGCACGAATGATTCTGATTGCTCCTTTCTGGCCCAGGCAAGTTTGGTTCTCTCTTCTGCAACAATACTCAGAGGATCATCCTCTTCCTCTTACTCTTTCACGAGGTTTACTGACCCAGGATCAGGGGACCCTGGTCCATCTAGGCCTCAAATCTCTTCAGCTGCATGCGTGGCTCCTGCAGACTTAGCTCAATCCTGTTTTGGGGTTTCTCCTCAAGTGGCAGAGATTTTGGTGGAGGCTAGAAAACCCTCCACTAGATCCACCTACACGATGAAGTGGAAAAGGTTCACTATCTGGGCTGTTTCCAAGGACGTGGAACCCTTTTCCTGCTCAGCGGGGCTTCTGTTGGAGTACCTACACCATCTGTTCGACCTGGGTCTCAGTCATTCTTTTCTGAAAGTCCACATGGTGGCCGTCTCGTCCTATCATGTCCCCCTTGCAGACGAGAGATTTGCTCAACTGGTGGTCACTAAGACCTTTCTCAGAGGGTCTCCATCTGAGACCCCTATCAGTACTGCTGCTCCCCTTGGGACTTGAACTTTGTTCTCGAGAAACTTACTCCGCCTCCCTTTGATCCGGCAGCTTCCGCAGACTTGAAGTTCCTTTCGTGGAAGACTCTCTTCCTGATGGCCATTACTTCCTCTCGGAGAATTTCCGAGCTCCAGGCCCTGATGTGTAAAATTCCATACTTGATTTTTCACAAGGAATGTGTTACTCTGCACACTAACCCTAAGTTTCTCCCTAAGGTAGTAGCGGAGTCTACTCTAAATCAGTCCATAGAGTTACCCATCTTTTTTACGCAGTACTCTAATCAGGGGGAATATTTACTCCATACTATGGATGTTCACCGGATTCTGAGATACTACACCAACAGGACGAAGGATCTCAGAAAGACTGATCAACTTTTCGTCTCTTTTGCTCATAAAAGAGAAGGCAATTTTGTTTCTAAGCAATACCTATCTAAATGGTTGGCTCATTGCATCACTTTCTGTTATGACAAATACAAAACCCTGCCGGGTCAAGTAAGAGGCCACTCCACCAGAGGAGTACCTGCCTCAGCGGCTTGTTTCAAGAATGTGTCAGCGGCAGATATGTGTGCTGCCGCCACCTGGACTTCCGTTCATACCTTTACTAAACACTACGGTTTGGATATTGCCTCTCGCCGTAGAGCAGGCTTCGGGCTGGCTGTTCTGCAAGGCCTCTTATCTTAAAGCTTGCATAGCTAGAACTGCTTCTTGGAGTAGATTTCCTCCTCCCAGTGCTTCTCCTTGTTCCAGACTGCTTGGGATTCAGTCCTATATGTAATTACCTACTGCAAGAACCCTCTCGGAAGTAAGATAGTACAGTTACGTAAGAACTTACCATAACAGTAGATCTTCGAGAGAGGCTCTTGCAGTAGGTAATACCTTCCCGCCCTCCATCCCCCTAAGCATTTTCAACTCCTTTTCCAGTGAGGGAAATATCCGCTTCTTTCTCCTCTGGCCTCTTTTGGCCTGTGGCGGGAAAGAACTGGAAGGCGGGCGTCAGGGACCACCCCTTTATACCGACCTCTCCTGACGCCGGTCACCTGCCGTGGGGGCAGTCCCTCGCCAGGGACTGCTAGCTAGAAATTTTTCCATGGGGTACTGCCGCCTGCCGACGTCAGTCCTACTGTATATGTAATTACCTACTGCAAGTGCCTCTCTCTAAGATCTGCTGTTACGGTGAGTTCTTACGTAACCGTACTTTCCATCTGCACCTTGTATGTTGTGTATAGACAACAGTGTGCGAATTTTATAGTCCAAAATTCGTGCAAATGTAAACACATTAAAATACTTTTCATGTTGTTTAAACACTCATACAATTAAGTCACTCTATCCAAAGTCTCCAATAAATATTTCTGTGGCTACCACCAGTAGTCTTCTGGTGCAGACCCTGCGCCATTTTGGTTGCCCTCCTTTGAACAGCCTCCACTCTGTCTGTCTTTGCGGAGATGGAGCTATAAAATGCGCACATTGTTGTTTATACACAACATATGAAGAGAAACTAAGAAGAAGAATAATCAGCATTTATATGGTGCTTTTCATACACAGTATCCCAAAGCGCTTTATAAGCAATGCTAGACTGGTAGTGAAGAGACTGAATGTGTGGTGGCGGCCATATTGCACATAATCACCCACACATAGCCTGGATAATTGCATGAACCGGTTTATGGGAAGGGGGTTGTTGGCCAGGACACCGAGAATGTTCCCTGCTCTTTACGAAGAGTACCCTGGGTTCTTTTACTTCCACCTGGATACCCACCAGGACAACACCAGGATGGGCAGAAGGGACCTCGGTTTAACGTCTCATCCAAAGGACGGCACACCCCAGCAGTACAGCACCCCCCCAATACTGCACTCGGATGCCAGTGATATTTAGGTGCAAGTCCATCCCGGTGTGGGACGAGAACCCACGACCTTCTGGTCCAGAGGCGGATGTGCTACCAGCTGAGCCACGCTGACACTAAAGCAGCTTAGTCTGTATACTCTTGAGGAAAGGAGGGAGAGGGGGGACATGATAGAAACTTTCAAGTATCTCAAGGGAATTAAAGTACAAGAGGTAGCATCTTTCAGAAGAAGAGATGTGCAAGAACAAGGGGGCACAGTTTGAAGATAGAGGGGGGACGGCTCAGAGGTAATGTTAGAAAGTATTTTTTCACAGAGAGGGTTGTGGATGCATGGAACAGCCTTCCTGAGGAGGTTGTGGAGCCAGGAACAGTGGGAGAATTCAAGAATGCATGGGACAAGCATAAGGCAAATTCTAGTGGGGGGTAGGAGGAAGAAAGCTGTTGGTTAACTAGAATCTGCAGCTTATCTGTCAGGTAGGGAAATGGGCAGACTAGGTGGGCCAAGCATCAAATTCTATGTTTCTATTTCTGACGCCTTCAGAATTGCATAAGAAAAAGTGCGACTCCTGTGGAACTCTGCTCCCTCCCAAGGACGGCCATTCCCTCTGTCTTCTTTGCCTGGGCCCAGGCCATAAGATCGAGGGATGTGAGCATTGCCAGAAATTTAATCTTGCCACACGTAAACGCTGTCGGCAGTCCCTGGAAGCTGATCTTTTGAAACAAAAGATGGCCAATATGGAAAAAGAGCTGAAGTAACTCGGGCACTCTTCTTCCTCTCTGTAGGGCCATCACAAGAAGAAAAAGGACAAGGAGAGACATAGGGACCTGGAAGGGTCCCCATCACAGCTGCCTCCGGCCAGAGTCGCGGCCCTGAAGGTAACTTCCCTTCCGAGGGATCCATCTTTGATTACTGTTTTTGGTGGCTACCAAACGGCCATCTACCCTGGCCTCGGGCCCGACGGGGGCCTCCAGGGATCAGGAGGCACCCACGTCCTCTAAGGCCTCAAAGATTCAGAGGCCTACCCTAGCAGTATATGTGGGACTGGTAAGTCAAGTTCTGGCTCCTCTGGGTCTTGCATGGCTACGGCTGCTAAGTTGTCTGCCTGCTCCTCAGACAGCCGCACAGCCCTGGATCCTACGCCAGGCCCTGATAACAGGCCTGACGATGGGGTGACAGACTTCTCCTTTACTGCCGATTAAGACGGCACCTCCAGCTCCCCCCTCAGGGGAAGCAGAGGGTGGAGATCGCCCGCCGTCGGGGGTATCGCCACCCTCTACGCCAGAGCCTCAAACGCCTGAGATGATGTTGGACCAGATGAAGGTCCCTCAGACTCCCTCAGGCCTGTTGGTTCCTCAAGGACCGCCATCGGGCCTGATGCCTGGAGACTCTGGGCTCTCAGGGTTTCCTACTTCACTTCCAGATCCCCTGTTGGAGCCCTCTGCACCCCCACCAGGGCATTTTCCAGATGCTTCAGTCCCGCCATCCAGACCAATGTCTGGCCCCTTAGCCCCTCTGTCTGGTCCTACGCCAAGACTGTCTGGCCACCCCTTTTGGGCCCCCGACGCTGGGCTGTCCGCCGCACTACCCCATGCTGGGGTACCCGAACCGGCTCTTCAGATGCTGGGTTATTCTCTGAGGTTAAATTATCCTTACTATGGGTGCCCAAACTATGGATTTCACCCACTGCCTCTACAACCAGAAGTGGATTTGCAGGCAGTCCTTAAGTCTAGGTGGACTTAAGCCAAGTCGCAGCTTACATTGGAGCTCGAGAAACGTCAGCAGCAGACTGTTCCTACGCCAGCCCCTAGGCCTCTTTCACCGTTGCCACCTCCGTTGCTGGACCCTCAGATCCAGACGTCAGACAGAAAAATGGAGTCATTGCTGCCTAATCCGTGACCTGTGGACATTTACCGGCCATCTGAATTCTCAAGGCCGATGGACATTACGCCTCAGACGATCAGCTCACTTGACAACGGCCGATCGTCAGACTCTGACAGTGATTTGGTTCCCTCGGGCTCTGACTTTGAGTCCCCTACGTCGAAAGACCGTGGACCGAAAGAATCTCCCAAATGCCCACCTGAGGACCCTTCCTTTTTGGAGCTCCTTAGCAAGATCCAAGCGGCGTACGACTAGCGTACGGTCGCCCCCAGGATCCACAGAGACACGGATTGGCTGCACACCTGAATTTGGCAGATACCTCACCAACCCTCCTTCTGCTATGGGTAGAGCCACATGAGGATTTGGTCACAACAATTTGGAAACCACCTTCCTCCTTGGCTTCAGTGGCCAGGAAGGCAGACAGACTTTACCAGACTCAAGAGGGCAAGGACCACCTTAACCTCCATCCCAAGGCTGACTCAGTGGTGGTCAGCATGGCCCATGATACGTCCACAAAACCTAAACACCTTAGTGCTTCTCCTCCCGACAGAGTCTAAGGTCCTCTACCAGTATGGGAAAAAGATCTATTCTTCTTCCACACTGGCGATTAGGGCATTAAATTATGTCGCCCACATGGAGGATTACCAAAAATCAGTCTTGGGGCAGCTGGAGTCCAAAATAGACTCCCTCCAAGACTCAACCTCGAAAGGAGAAATGGTGGATCTAGTCGGGTCTGGCTAGATCTGGGTGCAGATGCATGTAAGAGATACTTATGATGCGATAGATGATGCTGGTAGAGGCTCAGTGTCAGCCATCAGCCTCTGATGCCACGCTTGGCTTAGGATCTCGGGCCTGTCACCTGAAGTACGGTCAGTCATACAGGATGCCCCTAGAGGCTCAGTTCTGTTTGGGGGAGATGTCAAGGACATCATAACTGATTTACAGGACAAGGGCAAAGTCTTGCGCTCTGTACAATTTATGTACAAGCCACCCCAGAAACAAAAGCAGGCATTTCGGAGACAACTTACTCTCTACTACTCCTGGACACTCTTCCTTTACTGCTCAGTTGCTATGGGTACCTACACTCCATTACTAAGTCTGCTGTCCTTCACCCTCTTGGTACAGACCTCACACCGACTGGAGCACCTTTCCTCCACACTAGGCACCTCATCCCCAGACTACCCCACAGTGACTTGGCCCTCCCTCATCCTCGACACACCTTTGACCCCCCAACACCCCCACTCTGCCAATACCCCCACTCCCTCCGCCCTCCAAGGCCCGACCTGGACCCAGCTCTCCCCTGCCGTTCCCACCCTTCGCACTTTATCTATCCCATGCACCCCGATTGTAAAGTCCTCAGCTGGGTGTCGACCCAAGGGTCTCCATCGCCACCGGCCACTAACCAGAATAATTACGCTGCTACTATAATCATCATCTGGTAATGTACACCCAATCCCTGGACCTATGGCTTCCAGCCCTTCTAAACCCTGTACTGCAACTGGCTTCCACTTTGCATCCTTAAACATTTGCAGTCTCCTAAAGAAATCTGCTGCCCTCCAGTGCTGGGTTGTTCAGCATCAACCTGACATAATTGCACTGGTAGAGACTTGGCTCTCCAAATCCACCCCTGACTCTTCACCCTCCCTGGATATACCATCTACAGGGAAGACGGAGTAGGCAAACGCGGTGGTGATTGCGCACTACTTGTACAGGGCTCCCTTATAGGTTGGGTACTCCCAGCTCCTCAACTTGATTATGGAGCCCAAGCCCTCACCTTAAAAATCACGCCTGACCCTGCCCGAGGCCCTCTCTTCCTCATGGTCTCCTGCGTTCCCCCGAGGAATCAAAACCAAGCGGTCCAATCCCTCATTGACTACCTCACATTCTCTCCCTCACGAAGTGGAGCAAGTCATCCTCGGTTATCTCAATGTTAACTGGCTTGCCTCCACTGCCTCCCATATAAGGGACTCCTTTGCTGCCCTGGATATGTCCCAGTTAGTCACCCAGCCCACCAGATTCAACCACTCTACTGGCACCAGCACTCTCCTAGATATTGTTATATCTAACCGCCCCTATAAAATCCAGGATGTCACTGTCCTCCCCGAGACTCTTAGCGATCACTCCCCAGTCCTCAGTCTCTGGTCATTCTCCACTCTGAAGCCAGTGTCCCAGTCCACTCTACGCCACCGTTTACGCCCTGGTGGCCTCAGAAAATTAATACCTAGCCCAGCTAGACTGGTCCTCTATGCAGCATGCCCCTGACATAGACTCTGCTCTTGATCACTTCACAAATGCCTTCTGTAAGACTTGTGACATTTTCGCCCCCCTCACCAGGATTCGCTCCAAAAAATGCAATGCCCCATGGATCATCTCACCCCTCCTCCAGAGACTCAAAAACAGAGGTAATCTCTGGCACATTGCTGTAGAATCTGGAAAGGCATCTGATAGACAGACCTACAATGCAGAACGCAATAAGTGCACTTGGGCCATTAGGCGGGCCAAGGCAGAGCACTACCAGACCACCCTCGCTTCCACTTGGGGTTCAGCCCGGACCTTCTGGGATAATATGAAAGAGCTAAATGGGAATTCCCGCTCTCCCCCCCCCGGCATCTCGGCTCTCCATCAATGGCACCCCCACCACAGATCCACTCCTTATAGCCGATTTGCCTTAACACTTCCTTCTCTGACCTAAGCTCGGTCTTCCCCAGCAGCTTCTTTGACCCAACCCCAACCTCTCTCCGTCCGGTCCTACATCGCCCAACATTCTTTTTAAACTTTTTATGTATTATAGTTTTTTCTTTCTTTTTTTTTTAAACTTAGGACACGCAGAGCAGATTTACATAAAAAATTTTGGTTACACATCTTGTTGAAGTAGAATTTATCATCATAGTTGTCAACTAAAAGATTATAATTTATATGCAGAAGGAAAATCCATGTATTTGTGTTGACTGCCTCATTTATATAAAGAAAGATTAACAGGATTACTCGAATTACAATACATACACTGTGGCAGTGGGCTGTTTGAGAATTCAAATGCAGGGGTAAAAAATTAAGGGAAAGTCGGGGGAGCGCAACGCCCACACGAACTAACTTACCAATTCAGATCCCATCCATAGATGGCTTCAGAGATTATTCTCCGGGGGGAAGAGGTCTCTGGGCTGGCCGGCCCTCCACTGAACCGAACGAAAGAACTGGCTGTTTGGGAGAAGAAAGCGTAAGGGGGCTGGTCTGGGCGGTTTGTGCAATGCACATGAACCACTTGTTCCAGTGGGTCATCTGCTCTGGTACTCTGTTTTGAAGTCTAGCTGTCATGTGTTCCAGCTTGTATATATCATATCAGAGTCTTCCCAGACTGGTATAGTGGGGGGGTCTGGGCGCAACCATAGTCTCGTAATAAATATTTTTGCGGCGCTTAGAATATTGAGGAGGTATATTTGCTGTGAATCTTTAAAATGACGTGGGTAATGTAAAAGAATCCCTACTTCCGGGGAAAGTGCACCTAGGCCTGGAAAGAGGGCCAGGATCCTATTTTCTATCCCCAACCAGAAAACTGTTAACACCGGACACAGCCAGAATATATGTGCATGTGTGGCCACATCACATCCACAATGTCTCCAACAACTGGAATCCCTTTGCTTCGTGTACTTCGCGGTGATCTGGGGAGTGCGAAAAAATCTTGAGACCACCTTCCAGGAAAACTCCCTCCAGATGTAAGAGTTGGATATCTTGTGTTGTCTTCGCCAGATTCGGACCCAATCTTCCTGCGATAGACCGACCTGAAGTTCAGCTTCCCAGTGAAATTATACTAGGTCCATAATATGTGAAGGGGTTTCCCGTATGGCCTTATAAAAGCGAGATGATAGGTGGCTTTGTCCCCCCCCCCCCAGCTGAGTTAATAAGGAGCACAATGGAGGAATAGGGTGATCAGTGACATCTAACCCAATTCTGGATTCCAGAAAGTGGCGGATCTGTAGGAATCGAAAGAAATCCCTCTGATTCAGGGAGCACTCCTGCCTAAGTTGTTTGAATGATTTAAAAACATCCCCATCATAAAATTGACAGGGGTGTTTATTGCCTACCATTCTACCTGCACACCCTATCTCCCAAGAAACCAGGCCGCACCTGCTAAAAGCCTTAGGCAACAATAACCCCAGCAGTGACCCCCCTCGACTCCAGGATCCTCTGCATGGTCTTGGATGAAGTCCTAGTCCCCCTGACTGACGACCTAAACTGGTCTGTATGCCTGTGTCAGTTCCCAAGTGCTTGGAAAACTGCTGAAATCACACCCATACATAAGAGTGGGGACTGGTCCACCTCCAGCAGTTAACCAGCTGGTCTCCATTCTGTCCCCACTCTCTAAAGCCCTTGAAAAAGTGGTGTTGATCCAGCTCTCTGAATACCTAACAAAGTACGACATTATGTGCCCAGAGCAGCACTGTTTCTGCCCAGGACACAGTACAACCACGGCTGTCCTGGAATTCTCCCAACGCCTGCATGTTGCTCTCGACTCTGGCAGCCTTGCAGGAGCAGTGTTCATTGACCTCTCCAAGGCCATCCCCTTCTACTCGACTATCTCCACCAACTTGGCTTCTCTGGCGGTCCCATTTCGTGATTCTTTAGCTACCTCTCTGCTAGATCCCAGCGTGTCGAGATCAGCGGCTCCCTCTCCAGCACTCTTCCCGTTCGCTCTGGGGTACCTCAGGGCTCCATCCTGGGTCCAGTACTTTTTAGTCTCTACCTCAACACCCTCCCCAGCTCATGTACTGGTAAAATGCTCCTCTATGCCGATGATGCAGTCCTCGTTGCTTCACATCCCAATCCCATCTCCCACCAAGTATCCCTCCAGCAAGCTTACAACCAAGCTGAAAGGTGGTTCGATGACCTCAGACTGGTCATAAACCTATAGAAAACCAAATCAATGCTCTTCTCTCACCACCAAAATGAAGCTAAAAATACTCCCCTCTTGATTATCCCCAACACTCTGCACCCGCTAGAACAAGTGACCACATACAAGTACCTAGGCATCACGTTTGATACTGCCCTCTCTTTCCACACCCACATTAATGCCCTGTCAGCCGCCATTAACTCTCTGATTGGCCTGCTATACCGGCACAGGGACTGCCTGCCTCAGGTTGCCCTCAGGCTGGCCATCATCTCCTCCATCTTGTCCCTCGTGGACTATGGCATGCCTATCTACGCCGCAGCTGACAACACTGCCCTCTCCAAAATCCAACTCTCTCCATCAGTAAGGCCTGTAGGCTCCTGACCGGTGCCCCCAGCCGAACTCACACTTGTGTTCTATATACTACCACCAATCTGCTCAACTTTGAGGAGCGACTGCTCTACCAGACCTGCCTTCTCGCTAAGACATCACTGCTAGGACTCTTCCCCTGCCAGGGGTCTCCACCTCCGTACAGCAGTCATCGTCCGTAGCTCTGTTACGGCCACTTTCAAGGTGTCCAGAACCAAGGCCTGTCTTGCCCAGAGATCCTTCCTCTACCGAGCCCCCAACTTGTTCAACTCCCTCCCTAGCTGCATCTCCAACTTGCCAAAAATTGGATCCTTCAAAACAGCCCTTCGGAACCATATCTTTAATACCCGCTGTTGTAGGTGCAACTAACCCCCTGATGTAACCTGTGGTACCAGCCCGCCTTTCCCCCTGGCTTGACAATGTCCACTAGACAGCCTCTCCCTCCCCCAGACACACTCCTTCCCTACTAGGTTCAAACAGGAATGTAACCCCCTGTCTTCTCTGAGGACCTACTATATCCATGAGTGTAACTCACAGTTTTGTAACATTATGTAACCTAAGTAACATACAAACTACTACACTATGTAACCTAAGTGTATCTATGTTAAATGTTCCTTTTTACTGCACCTGTAATGTTATCCTTTGTATTAATCTGCACTGTCTTGATGTCTGCCTCCCCCTGCGACGGTGTCTTTGTAAATGAGTCTCTGACTCTAAGGTTGTAAACCCGATTTGTAGTGAATAAATAAAATGTCAGCAGAGACAGCCGCAAAATCGACGCCAAACCAAACGGGCGCCTTTGGCTAGTAGAGACCCTCCCTGGCCAAAGCTCAAAAGGCCTTGGGTGCTGCAGCCTCCTCCCTGCCCACTGCCTCCTGACTCTCTAACCCTCCCACCTCCACTGGATCATTTTCCAGAGGAACCAGTAGATGGAAGTTTCTCCCTCCATCTTCCAGAGTGGGAGAAAATCACCACAGATTCATGGGTGCTGCACTTGGTGAGAAAAGACCACACACTAGAATTCACAGAGAGACCACCCGAAAATCCTTCAGGTCGCTCACTCTATCCACCTCATCACATACCCTTGGTAAGAATAAATAAACTCCCTACTGGCAAAGGTGGAAATAGAGCCAGTTCCAAAACAACATCAAGGGAACAGGTACTATTCGCACTTCTTCCTGGTACCCAAGAAGACAGGCGATCTCAGACCCATTCTCGATCTGAGCTCCCTGAACATCTGTGTGGAATACAAAAGGTTCAGAATGTTGTCTCTTCCCAGCCTAATTCCTCTATTACAGAAGGGTCATTGGCTCTGCGCTTTGGACATGCAGGATACCTACCTGCATATTCCGACTTCAGCTGCACTGCAAATTCCTCTGCTGTTCTTTTGAGGAAGTGCATTTTCAGTTCAAGGCTCTTCCCTTTGGCCTTTCATTGGCACCCACGGTGTTCATGAAGTGCCTTGCGGTGGTGGCCATACCTCGACGATTGGCTGATTTCAGCCCCGTCGAGAGATGCTCTGACCAACTCTTTGGCCCTTATCCTGGATGTTTTTCAGTGGGTGGGCATTACAGTCAACCATGCCAAATCCCACCTTTTTCCTACCCAACGGCTCCGATTTTATTGGAGCAGTATTGGACACAGTCCAGGGCAAGGCCTTCCTGTTGCAGGACAGGATGGCAACATTACAGCAACTGGCACACCTGGTAGCATCGCAGAGGAAGTTACCAGTCAGGTCAATCCCTGGACTGCTCAGGCTCATGGCTGCGGCCATCACTTTGGTCCCTTTAGCCAGACTACATGTGAGTCTCTCAGTGGACCCTCAGAGTGCAGTGGGACCAGAGATCAGATGATCTAAACCACCTGGTCTCAGACCCGATGGCTTGGGATCTTTTGTGGTGGCAAAACCAGGAGACCCTCTCCAAGGGTGTCCCATTCTGCTTGGACATTCCTTCCCAAACCTTGATGACAGATGCCTCAGAGCTGGGTTGGGGAACGCACCTGGGAAACCATAGGACACAGGGTCCTTGGTCCCACAACGAACTGTCCCTTCATATCAGTGTATTTGAGATGAGGGCAGTGTTGAACACCCTTAACACCTCATCTAGCCAGGTCAACTCCACAGACATGTGCATAGTCTGGTACATGAACAAACAGGGTGGAACCTGCTCTTATCCCCTTTGTCAGGAAGTGATGAGAGTGTGGTACTGGGCAGCCAGCTACAACCTTCATTTGACAGCAGTCCACGTGCCAGGCATTCAAAACGTCCTGGCAGACACATTCAGCCACACACAGTCCAGTGCGCACGAGTGGTAGGCGACATCTTTGGAAAGTGGGGAAGGCCACAAATAGAACTGTTCGCCTCCCCGCTCAATGCAAAACTACCAACCTTCTGCTCGCTTGCTCCAGGGCGTGGTGTTTTCTGGTGAAACGCGTTGTCTCTGTGCTGGAAGAGGAGGTTCGTGTACGCCTTCCCTCCACTTTCATTGATTCAGAGTGTACTAATGTAACTCCAGGCAGAGGGAGCATGAATGTTTCTCATTGCTCCCTTCTGGCCGAGACAGATATGGTCCTCTCTACTGCAGCAACTATCAGTGGAGCCTCCATTTCCGCTGCCAGTCTCTCAAGATCTCTTGACACAGGAACAGGGGTCTCCCCGAGGGTAGCACAGATTCTGGTGGAGGCCAGTAAGCCTTCCACTAGAGCCTCTTATGCCATGAAATGGAAAAGTTTTTCCATATGGGCAGACTCGAAGGGGCTAGAACTTTTCTTCTGTTCAGTCACACAGGTCTTAGATTACATGTTGCATCTTTACGATCTGGGTCTTAGTTAGTCGACTTTAAAAGTCCATTTATCTGCCATTTCTGTCTACCACATCCCTGTGGGAAGCAAGACTCTGGCCCAGCTGGAACTATCCAAAACCTTCTTAAAGGGGATCCTACATTTAAAACCACCAGTACGGAGCCCTGCTGGACCCTGGGACTTGAATTTCATCCTAGCAAAACTCACACTGCCTCCTTTTCGAGCTGGAAACGAGTTCTTGCATGCGCTACCTTTCTTGGAAAGCGCTCTTCCTAGTGGCCATCACTTCAGCTCAAAGGATTTGGAGCTTCAGGCCCATCATCTAATTGCCAGGGCGGCGCGGACCGCCCCACCACCGCATTTCCTAAACAGACTGTACTGGGGTTGAGGCTCTGGCCAGCTGATCCTTGCCAGGCAGACCTCCCCTGAAGCTGAAACCAATGCACACTCATCGGAGCTTCTGAAGAACCTGGGGACCTGTAAAGAACAGTGGAGAGCTGGAAGGCTTGTTTGCTCCACACTGAAGCCTTTGTTTAATTTGGTGCCTTTGACTTTGTCGAATAGGCACAAGCTCCTACTGGCTAGAGGGAGCCGTGACGCTGGGCAGCCCCACAGAAAAAGGCTGCATCCTCACTGAGCGGCTAATCCTCCACAGAATTCGAATCGCCAGGGGCAGCGAGGGCGACCTGCTGAATCTGGTCTCTCTCCCCCACTGCATTTCCTAAACAGACTGTACCTCGGGGTTGAGGCGCCGGCCAGTTGATCCTTGCCGGGTGGACATCCCCTGAAGCTGAAACCAACGAGACTCAGAGAAGTTGAAAATTCCTACCCACCCCTTTCCCTCCTCCCATTAAATGTGCAGTTGCCCTGCCCACTGCTCCTAAGTAGCCAATAGAGTGGGCTGGGGCCAGTATACTAGGCGGAGTTTCACTTGACTCATTCGCCTAAACTTGCTCCTCCTTACTGACATTTCACTGCCAAGCTAGTGCCATACGAGTCAGTACATTCTGCTCGCCAGTGCATGGATCTTGCTCTTGAACTTGTTTGTTAGGCTCACAGACAGACAATAATCTGATTTATCATAATTGTGCTGCACTAGTCTGATGCTAGCCTGATTAACGAAATGCACGAATCGGTGTATCCCTATGTGATCTAATGACTAGTGTTAACTCAGGCACAGTGTGGGCTGTTTTTGCTGGCCATTGTTGTTAGGAAACTAATGGGTAGGAAGATAATATGTGTAAACCTGCTTATTACTTGAGTGGTAAAACTATCTTGACCTGAACCTCGCTTTGCCTTCCTCCTCTGCTCTTTGCTTGGTGACTGTCCCGAACCTGAATACGACCTAACTGTTCTATTGCCAGGCAAAGGCATGAAACCACAGTGTCTGCACCTTGACGCAAGGATGCCTAGCCAGCGGTCAACATGGGTTGGCAAGCTGAGTTCCTGTAAACCAAACAGGAGGTCTCCTCCTCACTACCACCTATATTCTATCTGTATTTGGGTGGACTGGCTCGCTAGCCTACATGACCCTAACACCCAAGGCCCTCAGGGTCCTGCTGCACACCCCACCAGCCACTGCTACTCCCCATCCCCCGCATGCACTATCTCCCTTCTAGTTGCCTACGAATTCACATGAAACAGGATTTGCTACAGGTCACTTCTCCATACCAGGAGTATACCAAGCAAAATGAGGTTCCCATCTCTTACCCTAACCCTTTGTCTCCTGCTTACAGCTCTGCTGCTCCGCGCGGGCGATATCCAACTGAACCTGGGCCTTGGAATTGCAAACATCTCAATATCCTCTCCAAAAGACCAGACCTGGCTGTCATCGAAGGGGATGCGGATAGCTCATATGAATATATGTAGCCTTCGGACAAAGTTACGCAAAGTTCAAGCGTGGCTTGACCTACATAAACCAGATGTGCTAGCAGTTTGAGACCTGGCCAAAACCCCATGTCCTTGAGCACGAAGTAGCTGCTTCAGGATATGTCCACTACAGAAAAGACAGAATAGCGAAAAGGGGGGTGTGGGGTGCTCATCTATGTGAAGGACACCCTAATCTCCTCCCAGATCAGCATGCTGCATAGCACGTCCCCTGAGATTGAATCGCTCTTTATACGGTTCACCCTAGGCGGTGTCAAGTACCTTACCATTGGGTGTGTATATAGCACCCCTAAAAATGCTCTCCAATCCCTGGAGACACTCACGAAAGCCACCACAGAGGTTGCGTCTGAACTCCTCCTGCTGGGGGATTTTAACCTGAACTGGGCCCAGGAAGCCAAGTCATCTATTAATGGCCTGCTGCATGAGGTAAATCTTGCCCAGATTATTACTGAACCCACCAGAATGAATCATAGAACGGGAAGGCACTCAACCATCGACTGGGCTCTGTTGTCAAACCCAAAGAATATTCAATTGGCAGGCACCACGGCCGATGCCCTGAGCGACCACTCGCCCATCTTTTGTGTCTGGAAGAACAGGGCTGACAGGATTCAACCTAGAATCCTCACAACGAGGGACTACTCTAAATTCTCACCTGAGCAATATAATAACCTTCTTAGTAACATTGACTGGAGTCCACTACGATGCCTCCCTACCCTGGACAGGGCAGTCGCCTTCTTCCTGAAATCCCTCACAAGGACAGCAGATCTCTTTGCCCCGATGAAGACCCGTCGTGTTAAAGGTAGTTGCTACAAGTGGATCACTCCCCTTCTAAAGGCCCTGATGATCTGCCGGGCCAAAGCCTGGAAAAAGTTCAAGAGCCCTACACTCCTAGCTGACCTTGAAACCTACAAAGCCCTTAGAAACCAAAGTAAGCATGCTATCAAACTAGCAAAAAGGGCATACGTCAGTCACCTCCAGAAAACTAACCTAGGCAGCCTGAGGTTATTCTGGTCTCACATCAACAAGCTGATAAAGGGAAAGAGAACGAGAGCCCCAGACCCTGTAGTGGCTAATGGGCAGTTACTGAACGATGGGACCCTCATTGCTGAGGCCCTTAATCACCATTTCACGAACCTTGATGATTACAAGGCTGGGCTCCCAGTGTCCAAAAGTGAGTTCCACATTCTGGAACCTCCTAACCTACCCATCTTTTCATCTGAGGTTAGCTAAGGTTAAAGAAGTCTTAACCCTTCTAAAGTCCTTGAAAACAAGAGGATCAGGTGGGCCTGATGGTATCCAAGCTAGACTGCTCAAGGATGGTGCCCCAGCACTCGCAAGGCCTCTGACCTGGCTCATGAACAGGTCCCTTCTAGAAGGGACTGTCCCAGAGCTGTGGAAACAGGCCCATGTTGTCCCTATTCACAAGGGTGGGCCTGTGGAACCGATTGGCAACTACAGGCCAATCTCCCTGCTTTGTACCCTTGCAAAAATTCAGGAAAAACTGATATACACCCAACTCCGTGAATACTTAGAGACACACCTGCTTCTTTTCGCGGCTCAGCATGGTTTCAGAGCTAAGCATGGGACAGACACCGCCCTAAGTTCTCAGCAGATGTGCTTGGGGAACTTGACTCGGGGTCCAACACAGGTGCGGTTTTCATCAACCTTTCCAAGGCCTTCGACTTGGTTGACCATCGACTCCTACTTCAAAAATTGTGTAACCTAGGCCTGAACACTCATGCCCTTAGATGGTTTGAAAGCTACCTTACGGGTCGCTCTCAGAGGGTCAAGTGGAAGGACAAAATCTCTGATCCACTGCCCCTTAAGGAGGGGATACCACAAGGGTCCATACTCAGTCCCCTCCTGTTCTCTTTGTTTATAAATGATCTGCACAACCACTGCGGGAGCAGTAATGTCATCCAGTATGCTGATGATGCTGTGATTTACAGATCCTCTGACAACCTGGATGACCTTGGTCCATCCCTCCAAGAGGACATTCTCACTATGGAGGACTGGCTTACTAAGAATAAAATGGTCCTTAATACTACCAAAACCAAGGCCGTGGTGTTCGGACCCAGATCCCTTGGCTAAAATAGAACACAACTCCTACAACTCACTTCCAGGGCGGGTAACAAACTTGAAGTGGTTGCCTCCACAAAATACGTTGGCCTTACTTTGGACCAAGGTTTCACCTTAAAACAACATGTTGACCAAGTCACCAAAGTTATCCATGGTAAACTTGGTACACTCTATCGTCTTAAGGATCAACTGATCCCTAAAGCCAGGACTGCCCCCGGTACTTCAGGGAGTGGCCAAGCTGGAGTTCAGTAAGTTAAAGGTCTTGTACAACAAGGTGGTCCGCTTCGCCACTCAGTCCCACGCTAGGAGCCACCATTGTGATTCACTAGCACTACTCAGCTGGCCATCATTCGAAGCCCGTCTCGGGTACGTAGTGCTCTGCCTAGCACATAAGCTAATTAGCTCTGCATCTCCCCCAAGCCTCGCAGGGCTCATAACTGCCAAGCGAAATCCTTGCAATCTATGGACCTCGGGCCAAACTCTTCTTGAAGTTCCTAGGGTAAGGACCAAGGCAGGGGACATGCCCTTTTTCCACACTGCCTCTTCCCTATAGAACAGCCTTCCTCCTGAGATTCGGGAAGCTCCATCACCAGTGTGCTTCTGAACAAGACTCAAGGCACATATGCTTGCCACGAGTCAATGCCATTGCTATGTTACCTGACACTTCCACACTACCCGCCGGCCTGAGCACTTACATTACTACCACCTGAGCTGGCAGCACTAACCCTTCTCCATTGTCTCTCCTCCCAAAATATTCTACTCGGGTAATTGTGACCCAGTTAAGGCTCTGGCTCTCCTATATTGTTTCACTACAATAATCGATGTAAGCTGCTATGTAATATATCACTGCTGTGTGTGTGTGTGTGTGTGTGTATATATATATATATATGTATATGTGTGTGTGTGTATATGTATATGTGTGTATATATATATATATATATAATGTGTTTGTGTATGTATATGTGTGAATATGAATATATATATATATATATATATACACACACACTCGCCAATACACTGCCTTCAGAAAGTATTCCCTCCTTGGATTTTGTCACATTTTGTGATGTTGCAAACTCAAATTAAAATACATTTATATGGGATTTTTTGTCACGTATCTACACAAATTACTCTATAATGTCAAAGTGGAATGAAACTTCTGGAATTTTTTGTACATGTAATTTAAAGTAAAAACCTGAAATGTCTTGATTTGATAAGTATTCACCCCCTTTGATATGACACTCCAAACTGAGCTCAGGTGCATCCAATTTCTTTGTGAGATCACTCTAAAACTTGAATGGAGTCCACCTGTGGTCAGTTCAAATGGTTGACATGATTTCAGAGGAAATACACCTGTCTATATAAGGTCCCGCTGTTGACAGTGCATGTCAGAGCAGAAACTCTACCATGAAGACCAAGGAGCTGTCCGTAGAACTCCGTGATAGAATTGTGAGGAGGCATAGATCTGGGGAGGGGTATAAAAACATTTCTAGGGTGTTGAAAGTTCCCAGGAGCACAGTCAAGTCCAGCATTAGGAAATGGAAAGATTACGGAACCACCCAGACTTTCTAGAGCAGGCCATCCTCCCAAACTGAGCAACCGGGCAAGAAGGACCTTGGTCAGGGAAGTGACCAAGAACCCAATGACCACCCTGACAGAACTACAGAGTTCCATGGCTGAGATGGGAGAACCTGTCCAGCGGACAAAAATCTCTGCAGCACTTCACAGATGTAGCCTCTATGGGAGAGTGGCTAGACGGAAGCCACTCCTGAGAAAAGGCCACATAATAGCATGCCTGGAGTTTGCAAGAAGGCACGTGGCAGACTCTGAGACCATGTGGCAAAAGATTCTCTGGTCTGATGAAACAAAAATTGAACTCTTTGGCCTGAATGCAAAGCGCCATGCCTGGCGCAAAACCGAACACAGCTCATCACCCGTAACACCATCCCTACCATGAAGCATGATGGTGGTGCAGCATCATGTTATGGGGATGCTTTTCAGCGGCAGGACTGGGCACTTGTCAGGATAGAGGAACAATGAATGGAGCCAAATACAGGCACATCCTTGAGGAGAACCTGCATCAGTCTGCAATAGACCTTGGACTGGGGCGAAGATTTACGTTCCAACAGGACAACGACCCCAAGCATACAGACAAAGCAACACTGGAGTGGCTTCAGAACAAGAAGGTGAATGTCCTTGAGTGGCCCAGCCAAAGCCCAGACTTGAATCCCATTGAGAATCTGTGGAAAGACTTAGATTGCGGTTCACCGACGCTCCCCATCCAATTTGACAGAACTTGAGCAAATCTGCAAGGAAGAATAGGCGAAAATCCCCAAATCCAGATGTGCAAAGCTGATATAGACATACCCAAGAAGACTCAACGCTGTAATTGCTGCCAAAGGCGCTTCTACAAAGTATTGACTCAGGGGGGTGAATACTTAAGTAAACAAGATATTTCAGTTTTTAATGTTTCATAAATGTTTGTTGCACAATAAAAATATTTTTGCCCCTTTAAATTGTTGAGTATGCTGTGTGAATCAAGGGGGAAAAAATAATTTCAGTGCATTAAAAATTCTGGTAGTAACACAACAAAAGGTGACAAAATCCAAGGGGGGTGAATACTTTCTGAAGGCACTGTGTGTGTGTGTATATATTTATATATATATGTGTGTATGTATGTATATATGTGTGTGTGTGTGTGTGTGTGTGTGTGTGTGTGTGTGTGTGTATGTATATATATATATATATATATATATATATAGTGTGTGTGCATATATATATGTATATATGTGTGTACATGTATATACGTATGTATACATATATGTATACGTATAGGTATATATGTATGTATACATATACATATATACAGTACGTGTCACATGCCATAAGCTATATCTGTACTAATTGTGTACCATTCTAGTCCTGTAACTCCTGGGTCGCCCCTGGAAACGGGACCTCCGGGGCCCAGTGGGCCTACCCGGTCATCAAAATTCAATAAATAAATAAAATAATGTGTAAGATACCTTACTTGATTTTTCACAGAGACCGGGTGCCTCTACGAACCAATCCGAAGTTCTTACCCAAGGTGGTATCAGAATCCACCTTGAACCAGTCACTTGACTTGCCAGTGTACTACCTGGAGCACTCCAACTGGGGTGAAGCACTTCTGCACACTCTGGATGTACACAGAATTCTTCAGTACAACACGAACAGGATGAAGTCTGTCCGTAAAACTGACCAATTGTTTCCTTTGTGCCCAAAAGAAAGGGGCGCTGCTGTTTCAAAACAGTGTTTGTCCAAATGGTTGGCAAACTGCATTACCTTCTGTAACAGAAGTACAACAGACCCCTTCCGGGGAGGTCAAAGGTCATTCAGCCAGAAGCATGGCTGCTTCTGCTGCTTGCTTCAGGAACGTTTCAGCCGCAGACATTTGTGTGGTTGCAACTTGGAGTCCTGTCCATACCTTTACTAAACATTACAGTTTGGACATTGCTTCAAGGCGCAGAGCGGGCTTTGGCCTTGATGTTCTGCAGGGACTCTTATCATGAGTACCCTATTTTTTTTCTGCAAACCTGTTCCTACGTCCCATGTTTCAGACTTGTCTCAGGTTACTGCTTTGAACTCAGTACTATATGTAAGTACCTACTGCAAGAGCCCTCTCGAAGTAAGATAGTACAGTTACGTAAAAACTTACCGTAACAGTTGATCTTCGAGAGAGGCTCTTGCAGTAGGTACTGCTTTCCCCTCCCACCTACCCCTGGGTTGCTTCTACTCTTTCTCCTGTAATTGCTTTTAGCCCAGGAGACCACTCTTCCTCCTGTCGCACCTTTCTAGTGGGTCTCCATGAGAACTGTAGGCGCCACACTGACGCCAGTCAAGGACATTGGGGTGGTGCCCTGCCTAAACAGTGCTAGCTAGAAGTTTCTTCCGTGGTCCTAGCACCTGGTGGCTTAGTCCTTTATGTGAGTACGTATTGCAAGAGCCTCTCTCGAAGATCTACTGTTACGGTAAGTTCTTATGTAACTGTACTTTCTCATGGTAACTGTACATATGCTGAGCACTGAATACAAGAAGGTATAAAACAGATTGTTAAATTCAAGAATTCAAGCCAGTAATCAAAAGAAAGGCGATAGATGTAGCCTATCATTAAGGTGTTTTCCCTTCTGACATTTAATTTAAAAATCTTCAAGTCCTTCTGAAGTACTTTTAGTTTTGTGCCCCCTGCTGTCCCACCTATACTTTTTCAGTGCCCATGAATGAATAATAAAGCACCAAGCACTGGCATGGAATGTTGAGCTTTTCTGAGTCATGCCCACTGTATCAAATTTTAAGCTTGCTGCCATATGACCTAAATAAGTGTTTTTTAATGTAACCTCAGTTTGAGTGTTTGGTGATATTTAGCACAAGGCCCTGTGTGCAGGGTTGTTTTTGCTTGTGTATGCATTAGGTACCTATGCACTAGCGCTTTTATCAGCTGTGAGCTGCTTTTTTTGCATTTTGACAACAGCAGGTGCATGTAAAGGAACCCAGTGATGCTGGGTACAAATAATAATTTAGAAAGATATACAAGACAGAAAGCTTGACTACAGTGGAAGACCAGTGCCATCAATTAAATTGTAGTAAGGCCTGTGATTTTCCGTTTTCACTGGAAAACACTGGTATAACATGGATTTTTTTTTTTTTTAAACAAAAAACACTTTGCACTAGCATTTTGGGCAAACCCTTCATTTTAAGCCATATTTTTGTATAAAACATGCTGATTTGCCCTCAGTTTAGGAGGGGGTTGGTGTCTGATATTTTGCCAAATGGAATTGATAATTTTTGACAATGGAAAATAATTGCGCTATTGTAGAAATAAAAGATTTTGGTGCAAATGATGCCGGGGAGGGGAGAGGGCTAGCTGCAGGCACGTGCTCATGTTTTTATAGAGTGCCCTTATAGTTAGGGTTACAGATGCTGTTCTGTGTTTGGTTTTGTACCTTAGTAACGTGGCCGTCCCCAGACAGAATAACCTGAAATTTCGCATGCACATTCTCGGTGCCAGACTCTTGGGATCCTGAAAATTTACCAATGATTGGTTCAATGATTTCAGAGTTCTAGAAGGTTGAAAATGTGAAAACAATTACTTGAGGACTTTTTTTTTTCTTCTCGCCAGTAGTGCAGAAAAAGCAGGATCCAAACCTAAAATTTTCAGGGTAGAGTTTGACCCAAGGATGATTCTTTAATAGATGTTACTGAAGACATTGTAATTTTAAATTTTTTAAAATAAAATGTCATTTTTATGCATGTACAGTCTTTGTTACAATGTTTTCATAAGGCTCGTTTACGAGATGGTATTTTCCTTTTTTTGTGAGGCGGATCTGGTTTCACGAGATAACGCTTCTGTTTTTGTGACTCATGGTGTTTAATGGTAAAGGACTAGAAAACGCATCAAAACAAAAAACATTCTTGGCGCTGTAGTCTAAAACTTGTGTGGTAGGTAGACAGGGAGGGGTGTCAGATTGATTCTTTAACTTATTTTCTGTATTGCTCCACGTTGTTCATGGGGAAGGTAGTACATTTGGGTAATTTGTTGACCCAGTGGGGTAGTTGGTACGGCCCAAAAAGCTGTGACCTCAGTACAGACCCCAGAGAACATGGAACATTCTGTTTGCAGTTGCTGCCCAGGTAATGCTGTACCAAGAGAGGGGTAGGACAGCATGGACTGAGCTCTCTTTTCTTGAAGGAATGCGTAACCTTAAAGATCATATGCAATGAAATTTACAGAACTTAAACTGTCAGTATCATTTATTAAATATTGTTATAACAGTGTTTGGTGTTTATGAAAATCTACCATTTCATACCATTTTTATGTTCGCTGTGTGCGCATGCGCAGTGAACATTTTGCTACAAGAGTGAGTTTTGAGAGGTGTGACACCGTCAGTCCAATGCAGAGTGGTCTGCAAAGCACTCGTCAGTGTCGCAACAATCCTCAGCCAGGCTGATTATGACACTGTTCTGGTTTGCTGGGCGGAAACTTCGTGTAGTTCAAAAGAGAGAGAGACGACCCAATTATAGGGTGGCTCTTTTCTGCGATGCACATAACGCTGTCCAGCAAGCACAGCTGATGTGTTATGATCAGCCTGCTGAAAACAGTGTCCAGTGTCTGTTGCTGCTGCTGCCATAACTGTCCCCCTTACCCCCAAAAGCCCAACTCGTGTTAATATTCTGGCACGGGGGGTGCCCAATCCCCCATGGTGGCTGCTACACCTCCCACCCTGCCGTTCTACTTCTGCAGCACCGGAGATCCCACCCCCGGTGCTGCCAAACATAACACTGACACCAGGGGTGCCCAGTCTCCCAGTGTCGTCACCTGAAATAAAGAAAATGGTCCCTCATAATTTATTTATTTTAAATACACCCTGCAGAAAAGAAAACCGTCCATTGATGTCTGTTGCTGCTGCCACTGTAACTGTCTCTCCCCCAGTGCAACTAATGTTGATATTCTGGCACATGGGTGCCCAATCCCTGTACCGCTGCCCCTGCCAGATTCTGCGACACCGGGAAGCCCACTCTCCTTGTGGCCATATATAACACTGACACTGGGGATGCCTAATCCCCACTGTCTCCACCTGAAATAAAGAAAACTATCCCTCATAGTTAATTTCACCCTTTAAAAAAGAAAACCATCCATTGGTGTCTGTTGCTGCCGCCACCACTGTAACTGTCTCTACCCCCACCAAGCTCAACCCATGCATGTTAATATTCTGGCATGAGATGCCCAGTTCCCCATGCTGGCTGCTACCCACCACCCTGCCCATTTTGTTTCTGCAACACCGGAGATCCCACCCCTGGTGCTGCTAAACAACACCGACATTGGCAGTGCCCAGTCCCCCAGTGTTGCTGCCAGAGATGAAGAAAACCGTCCCATTTTTGAAGCAGACAAGTGGGGAGAGATGATTAACTTTAGGGAGAGGAGTCTTTGCCTTTTTCAGGATCTGTAATTATAACTTGCCTTTTTTCATTTCTGTTAACTAACTCTGTGTTTACAGGAGTGGAAGGCAAGAGGATTACTTGGTTATTACTTTCGGTTGGTGTGTGCAGTAACAGAGAACAGGAGCAGTCATTCATTTCCTAACTGTATATTTGGTTGTTTAGCATTGTGACTCCAAGAGCGAAGGGCAAGTGGAGCAGCTGTTTACTTTCTATTTTTGTTACCTGATTGTTTCTGAGCGCAGCAGCCACGGACAAAGTGCAGGGCACAGTCGTTTAAATTTTGGAGCCAAACGGAGTACTTAAAGAGAGCTGGAGTCTGCATCGGCCCTTCTCTTCATCCTCTAGCCTCAGGGTCGGAAGATTAAGCAGCTCGCTTTTTATTAATCTCTTCCGGTGTGTTCACATTTTGTTTGTTTTTTTGAATACTCTATTAAGTTTCTTTAGAAACAGAGACTTACAGTACACAGACAAACCAACAAATAGATGCAATCAGATGTACAAATATACCCTATCTACAATTGATGTACAAGGGTCACATTTCCTCTCTACATTGGTCTTCCCTTTAACAAAAGGGCTGTCAAACACCTATCCCGCCTTTCTCCCACTTGGGACCACGTTGGGTTTTGTAATAGTCAAAGACCTCCTTAAACCTGTAACCTCCCCCAAAGACTCAGGTATTCATACCTGTCCTCAGCACTATATTCTTGATAGCTATGCTCAGTGAGGAAAGGAAGGGAGACCACTCCCTCAGGATGGCCTCTTCCCTATCTCTGACAGCATACGTTACTCTCCAGTGCCAGGGCACGTACCGTTGCCTGCGCCTTGTAGAGGCTGTGGGCCTGCTGCTTGAAACCCAGGTGTTCTGAATGCAGTGGCGAGCTAAAACAAACAGGACTCTTATCCATCTGGGAAGAGGAATCCACTCCTTGCCCTATGAACATACGAAATTTGCCAGCAGATAAAGGCCTAGAGGTCTATCAAGTCTGCTCAAATGTGCAGCTAGCACCCTTTATTCTGCAGCTGCCCCTCCCTTCCACCCTTCCACTTCATTTACCCTCCCCCTTGTCCTGTCCCATCCCCTTTTGAAGCAGTCCACTGTTCTACTGGATACCACTTCTGCAGATAACGCATTCCACCCAGCCACCACCCTCTCTAAAAAAAAAAAAAAAAAAAAAAAAGTGTCTCCTCATCTCCCTTCTGAACCTTCTTCCTCCAGTCTCATATCATGGCCCTGATGTCCCTCCCTCCCTTACTTTGAACAGCCCTCTGTACCTGTCTTGTTTGTTCCTTTCATGTACTTAAAGGTTTCAGTCATGTCCTCCCCCGTCCCTCCTCTCCTCCAGTGAGTATATGTTCAGCTCCCTCAGCCTGCTTTCGTATAAGTCCCCCAGCCCCTTGATCATCTTTCTCGCCCTGTGCTGCACCCCCTCCAGTAACTCATTTCATTTCTATTTTTTATACTTGTAAATCCAGATGAGCAAAACTGCCCATTTTCATTGGAGACGAGTTCAAATCTAAAAACACAATACAAAAAATACAAACAAACATAGGAGCAGACAATACAGTCAATCAATAAAAGTACAGTGCATGGAAATACATTATGTTTGAGAAAATAGCCAGTGTTTTACCCTTTTCTTGAAGCCCTGAGTTGACTTAATGTCCCTGTTCAGATACGGGCACCAGTACTGCACGCAGTACTCCAGGTGCGGTCTAACTAATGACTTATACAGTGGCAGAATCACCTCCTCCCTCCTCGAGGATATACCCCTTGCAGTACAACCCAGCATTTTGTTGGCCTTTGCAGCTGCCTTCCTACATTGTGCTGAGTTGTTCATTGACCTGTAATGAGCACCCCAGATCCTTCTTCTCCTCCTCTGTCTGGGCTAGCTGCACTCCCCCAGCTGGTAAGTCCTCCTTGGTTCTTCATCCCAAAATGCAGCACCTTGCACTTTTGGCATTAAACCCCACTTGCCAGGTGTCTGACCAGGTTTCAGGCTTTGCCAGATCATCCTGCAACCCCTGCCATCCCCCTAGGTCATCTACCACTGCTCCTACCTTGGTATCATCAGCAAACTGACTGATCTTGCTCTTGAAGTCCAATGATATGTCTGCAGTGAATATCCCAAACAACACTGGTCCCAACACTGAGCCCTGTGGAACACCGCTCGTCACTACCCTTGGTTGCGAGAACTCCCCACCCACCACCACCCTCTGTTGCCTTCCCTGAAGCCTGTTCCCTACCCATCTCACCAGCTTTGCACCTACCCCTGTGCCTACTAACTTACTTTTCAGCCTTCTATGTGGCATCGAGTTGAATGCCTTACTAAAGTCCAGATACAGGACATCAGCTGCATGGGCCCTGTCCAGTTGCCTAGTTACCCAGTCATAGAACTCCACCAGGTTGGTTTGGCAGGATCTGCCCTGTATGAAGCCATGCTGTCTGCTGTCCTGTAGTTCTTTGGCCTCTAGGAGGGCCACCAGCCCTTCCTTCAGGATAGTCTCCATTAGCTTACCCACGATGCATGTGAGGCTTACTGGTCTGTAGTTTCCTGGTTCATCCTTGGGGCCACTCTTGTGGAGGGGCACCACATGAGCCATCCTCCAGTCCTGAGGTACACACCCTGCATGTGGTGAGGCATTAAATAGGTCTGCCAAAGGTCCTGCAAGGACCTCTGCCAGCTCCTTCAGTACCCTGGGGTGGATGCCATCTGGGCCTGGCGCCTTATCTACCCTCAGTGCCCTCAAACCCTCCCGAACTCTGCCCTCCATGATTTCCCCATCTGTCACCCCCTTCCCACTGTTTCTGCTATTTCTCCCCCCTTGGGTGTCACCCCCCTCTTCTCTTTAGTAAATACTGTGCAGAAGTACTCATTTAGTGCTTCTGCCTTATCGCACTCTGCTTCCACCCAACCCCACTCCTTCCTAATCCTTACTATGTGGTCCTTACAGCTCCTTTTCTCCCTGATGTACCTAAACATAGATACATAGACAGTGTCGGCAGATAAGGGCCTGTGGCCCACCCAGTCTGCCCATTTGAGCTTGTAAGTTCAGTTTGTTTTCCTAGAAGTCGGTTTCCCCTTACCCCTGACCTCTAGAATTCCTTTATGTCTATCCCATGCATTCTTAAATCCCGTGATTGTTTCAGCCCCCACCACTTCCTCTGGCAGGGTGTTCCACTTGTCCACCGCCTGCTCTGTGAAGAAATTCTTTCTCATGTTTCCTCTGAATCGTCCTCCTCCAACTTCATCCCATGCCCTCTAGTCCTGGAACATCTTTTCGCTTAAAATAGTGTTTTCCTGCACCCTGTTCCTCCCTGTAAGATACTTGTATGCCTCTATCATATCCCTCTCTCTCCTCTCCTCCAGGGAGTACATGTTCAGTTCCTTCAACCTGTCTTCATAGGACTTGTGATGCAATCCATGCACCATCTTTGTTGCCGTCCTCTGAACCTTCTCTATCCTGTCTATGTCCTTACATAGGTATGGTCTCCAGAACTGTACACTGTACTCCAGGTGGGGCCTCACTAGTGTCTTGTATAGCGGAATTATGACCTCCCTTTTCCTGCTGGTGATGCCCCTGCCTATACATCCCAGCATCCTATTTGCTTTACCTGCTGCCTTGTCACACTGTTTCCCTACCTTGAGGTCATCAGAGATGATAACCCCAAGATCCCTTTCCTGCTTGGTGCATGCTATATCCTCACCCCCAACTGATATATTGTGCCAGGGTTTTTGTGCCCCATATGCATTATTGAACTTCTTTGCATTGAATTTCAACTGCCAAACCCCTGACCATTCTTCAAGTTTCTGCAGGTCGCTTCTCATTCTGTCTACACCCTCTGGTGTGTCTACTCTGTTACAGAGCTTTGTGTCATCAGCGAACAGTGAAATTCTGCCTTCTAGATCCTGCGCAATGTCACTGATGAAGATGTTGAATAGCTCCGGTCCCAGCACTGATCCCTGTGGTACCCCACTGGTCACTCTTCCCTCTGTGGAGTGACAGCCATTTACCACCACCCTCTGTGTCCTGCCACCCAGCCAGTTACCTACCCACCACCCTACTGTCCTGCCCACACCCATATTCCCCAGTTTGTGTAATAGTCTTCTATGTGGCACAGTGTCAAAGGCCTTGCTGAAGTCCAGATAGGCCATGTCCACTGCCCTCCCCTGATCCACCTCCCTAGTCACCCAGTCAGAAAATTCAACGAGGTTGGTGACCTCCCCCCAGTGAAACCATGCTGCCTTGGGTCCTGTAGTCCATTGACAACCAGATGTTCCACCAATCTCTCCTTCAGTAGTGCTTCCATGATCTTCCCCACTACCGAGGTGAGGCTGACTGGTCTGTATTTCCCTGCTTCCTCTTTGTTCCCACTTTTGTATAAGGGGACTACATCTGCTGTCCTCCAGTCTTTGGGTACCTCCCCTGTTTCCAGTGATTGGCTAAACAGGATAGCCAGAGGTTCAGCCACCACCTCTCTTAGTCCTTTAAGGACCCTGGGGTGCACCCCGTCTGGCCCCATTGCTTTATCAACTCTTATTACTTCCAGTTCCTTCAGGACCCTTTCTCGTGTCCTTTTCCCCCTTCTTAATGACTTGTGCCGGCCTGAGTTCTGTAGATGCCTTGGCTCCCCTTAGTGCCCTTGTCACCTCCTTCGATTACATCAAGTACTCCTCCCTGTCCTCCCCTCTCCCTGTTTTCTTGTACTTCCTAAAGGCAGCTCTTTTCCTCCTTACCTTTTTCATGACCTCCTTGCTCAACCAGCTTGGTTTCTTAGCCCTAGCCTTCTTGCTCTGGGCCTTGCAGCAGGTTTTGGTTGCCTCCACTATCCCCAGCTTTATGAGCTCCCACCTCTGGTTAGTGTCCATACTAGATTGAATTCTGGCCAGGTACCCTTTTACCACTTCCCCCATCCTCCCAAAGTCTGCCCTCCTGCAGTCCAGCACTCTTGTGCCAGATTCCACTCCTTCCTTGCCCATATCCAATGTGAGCCATACTGAGTGGTGGTCACTCCCTGACAGCGGTTCCTCCACTCTAAGTTCTCTCACAAAGTCCCCATTTGCCAGCACAAGGTCAAGGGTTTTCCCTAATCTGGTTGGTTCACTGACCATTTGCAGCAGGAAGCTGTCCTGGAAGGCATCCAGCAGTACCTGTTCCCTTCTGTTCCTGGTTGTTGGGGTACTCCAGTCCACTCCTGGCATGTTGAAGTCCCCCACTGTCACCACACTACCCTTCTCGCAGGTCCTCCTGATCTGTCCTGCTAGTTCCCTAACTCCTCCGTTTGAGATGGCGGCCTGTACACCACTCCCATTCTAAGAATCCTATTCTTGGAATCCTGGATTTGCATCCAAATTGACTCCGTACTACCCTCCTCCCCTTCCGCCCTTACACACTTCAGTCCTTCCTTCACATATAGTGCCACACACCCTCCTTTCCCAATCCCCCTGTCCCTACGAAATAACCTGTACCTTGGTACAGACAGATCCCAGTCATTGTATTGGGTGGCCCATGGTTCTGTGATGGCTGCAGTGTCCACCTCTCCCTCTGCCATGAGCACCTGTAACTCTGCAGTTTTCTTCCCAAGGCTCCTAGCATTAAGGGTAACCAGCTTCCACCCTCTCCCACCCCCACTAGCATCACCAGTAGTACTTGCCATTTGTCCTTTGTCACTGTTATGGGGGTTAAGCTCATATGGTTTCCCAGCCTGTGGTCTCTGCATGTCTCTTACCCAATTGCCACCCCCCGCTCCTAGTTTAAATTCCCTGCTTCCTCTATGTGCTCCTCCATCCTCTGTTTCAACACTTTTTTTCCCTCCTCACTCAAGTGTAGTCTGTCCTTGCCATAGAGACTACTGTCCTTCCAGGTCCCTCCCCACTCCCCCAACAGCCCATACCCTTTAGCACAACACCAGGTTCTTAGCCATCCGTTAAATTCCTCTATTCTCAGCTTTCTTGTTGTGCTTGCCTTGGGCACAGAAAGCATCTCCGAAAAAGTTACTGATCTTCCCGCCCCCTCACATAATTGTCCTAGTTCCTCATACCTCCTCTGGACTATATCTACTGTCTTGTCAGCCAGGTCGTTCATCCCAAGATGTATAATTAAATGAGGCTTGTCCCTACCCCTTTTGGCATATTTCAGAACAGATTGTCCCACCCTTTCCGCTGTCATTCCTGGCATGGCCTCCATCCAAATCCGACTGTGCCTCTCCCCATTGCTACCCCATCTGACTACTCTTAGTATTGAGTCCCCCAGCACTAAGTTTCCTCCACTCTTACTCCCTGCTTGCTTCCATTCAGCTTCCCCTCTCATTTCCGGCCCCTCTTCTTCCTCCTGCACATTATTTCCCCTCTTTTGCCCCTGTTGCAGTTCTCCCAGCAGAACTCCCTCCCCCGCTCCGGTTTGGTCCAGGCATTTATCAGTTACTCCTCTAATTTCATCTTTTCCCTCCTCCACCTTCTTCCTTTCTAGCAGTGCAAAACTATTTTCTGAAGACCCTTCACAAATGCCCTCTCTCTTCGTAGTAACCTGTTCTCTCCTTTCCACTCCATGACTTTTGCCACTTCTTCGCCTCCCTTCAGAAGTCTCTATCTCCTCCTTCCATTTGTCCTTTGTCTCCTGACCTGGTTTCCCCGGCAATCGTTCTTCCTGGCCTGGGCCCCCTTGTCCCTGCTTCCCTTCTTCTGACCCTCTCCTCACCACAGTTGGCTTAAATTGCCCTCCCTCATCACCCATTCTTCCTCCCTCCAGTATTGGGCTAAACCCACCCCCAGTCTGCCTTGCCTGTCTTAGTTCCTTCTGCAGACCCTCAATCTCCTTTCTGAGTTTCTCTATGTAGTTGCACACTAAACATCCTCCCACACTCCAGGCAATTTTTAGAAAGATTGGTGCACCGCAGTTGTTGCAGCCTATCACTCTACCCATTGCTGTCGTCGCCCACCAGCGAGCCCCCACCCTTTCAGATGCAGGATACCAAACACTCCCCCAAGTCTCCCCTCTCCTCCCTCTATCAGTGCAAAACATTCTTTTCTTAATTTCCCTTACCCCCTTTGTTGTACACGTTTAGATAGGTTGAGCAACTGCTTTTTATTTTCCTAACCTTCCTATCCAAACTCAAAAAGAGACTTTAAGTAGCTATTGAACAACCTTATTCAAACTCCTACTCCTCCTTTCCACAATGCAATAGCAATGCAAAGAAGTAACAATGAAAGCTCCTAGATTTGCAGTTACTTCCCTTCCACTGAGATAGCAGTCACCTCTTCACTCGCTGCTGTTCCTTTCCTGGATCCCCTCTATCACTTCCACTCCAAATAGACAATTCAGGGGATCCCTTTTCAGTGGTTGGCCAGCTAACCGGTCACCTCTGTAACCACATCTTCCCAGTACTGTATTAAAATTGGACAGGTCCAGAAACAGTGAATATATGTACCTGTTTTCTTTCCACATCTACCACATATAGGGGAAACAGACGGGTGGGCTTTATGAACAGTTGCCGGGGGATAATACAATCTAGGCAGGAATTTGAAAAAAGACTTCTTTATACTTGTTACAGACCATTATTCCTCCTGGCATCTCAAGTACCACCCTCCAATTCTCCTCAGAGATGTGCTGCTCCAGATCTCTTTCCTACAGCGTCCTTGTATTCTTATATCTGGCAATCTGTTTGCCCTGCCTGGCCGCCTTGCCTAGTATTCCCTTAGGATCCTTCCCGGCATGATGCACCAGCTGTTCTACAGGGTCTGGTTTCAGCCCGTCCCCTACCTCTCTACCTAGCCTTCCTACAAAGTTCCTGACCTGCAAAAATCTATACAGATGAGATCCCTCTAGCAGCAGCCGCTGCTTTACAGCCTCAAAGGTGCAGAGTTCCCCTTTCGCAATTAAATTGCACACAGTCTCCACTCCTCATGCCTGCCAATCACTGAATCCCCTGTCTTCCGTACCTGGTAGGAAAAAAGGATTCCTTGCCACCGGGAGCAATAAAGTTTCTCCCTGCACCCTCACCCTTCACCTCCCGAGCATGCCCCAGGCCTCAAGTGCTGCCCTAACCAGTGGGTTACCATTTCCCAATGTTTTAAAAGCCAGGGGCCCTTTGCTATGCAAGTACGGGGTGAGCCTTCCTGGAACCCCCCATTGCTCCAACTCCACCCAGCTAGCAGCTGGTGGTCTTTGCACCCAGTCCCCAGTCCCTCTCTACTGTATGGGCAAATAGTAGTTGCCCAAGTCTGGGAAGTTAAGGCCTCTCCTGCTCCTTTCTGCCTTAAGCCATCTAAGGCTGATTCGTGGCTTTTTCCCGTGCCAAATAAACTTCGAAAACCCTGTTTCCAGTCACTTAACATCCCCCTTTATCAGCCCCAGATGTAACATTTGCATTGGGTACAAAATCCGTGGAAGGATGTTCATTTTAATCACATTTATTCTTCCCAGCCATGAAATTGGAAGTTATGCCCAACGCCTGAGATCTCCTAGCACAGTTTTAATCAGGGAGGGGAAGTTTAACTGATGTAGTTCTCTGATTCTCCGTCCAACCCACACTCCCAGATACCTGAAACCATTCTGCACAACCTTGAGCCCCAGTCTCCTAGTGTCCTGTCCTCAACTGAGAAGCACATCATTTCCGACTTCTCCAGATTTACCTTATAACCAGAGAACATAGCAAAATCCTCAATAAGGGACAACGGTGCCATGGATATCTGTGGGTCCCTTACAAACAACAGCATATCGTCTGCATATAATGCGATCTTATGCTCTAAACCCTGAGCCCCTGCGCACCCCCTCACCTGTTCCTTTTGCTGCACTGCCAGTGCAAGAGGCTCCAGCGCCAGAGCAAACGGGAGGGGCGACAGGGGGCAGCCCTGCCTGGTTCCTCTCTCTCTAAACCAAACCAACCAGATAGACCCCCATAAACCAAGACTCAAGCTCTGTTTTTTATACATGGCCTTCACCCAGCCCACATAACATTCACCCAGACCAAACCAGTACAACACCTCGAAGAGGTATTCCCATTCTACTCTGTCGAATGCTTTTTCTGCGTCCATTGAGACAATGCCCACTTTCTCTTGCTTTATATTTGCCCGCCATATCATATTAAGTAACCTACGCATATTATGATATGACTGGCTGCCTTTAATGAACCTGGTCTGATCTGGGTGAGTCAGGTCTGTCAATATGTTTTCTAACCTGGTAGCCAACACTTTGGCCAAGATCTTTAAATCAGAATTAAGCAGGGAGATAGGCCTATATGCTACACAGTCTGTTCCATCCTTTCCAGGCCTGGGGATTAGACAGATGGTAGCATCATTACAGGTATCCGGTAATTCAAGGGCCTCTCCTTCCTCTTTTATCTCAAAGATCCCACTTGGGGCCTCCGCCACCTGGCCCCCTAGAATCTTATAATACTCTATAGGGAAGCTGTCTGGTCCGCTAAGTTTCCCCTGTTGCAGTTTTTGTATGTCCCCTAAAATTTCAGATCTTGTAATAGGCTGGTCTAGTTGTTCTTTCTGGGTATCAGTTGCAGCCCTGTGAAAAACCTTTGTATTTGATTTTCCTTCCCCCATGTTCTGCTCTGTACAGTCTTTCATAAAAGGTCTGGAAGTGTTCTTCTATACCTCCAGGATCTGTGCATAGTCTCCCTTTCTTGTCCTTGATCCCCAACACACGTGTTAGACCCTTACCCCCCCTTCATTAACGTTACTAATAACGGCCCTGGCTTATTTCCCCATTCAAAAACCTGCCTCTGACAATAGAACCAGGTCTTACTAGCTTCTTCCTTTAGGAGTGTATTTAAGGCCTCCCTTGCTGCCATCAACAATTTTTAGGTGCCTCTCCCTGCTCCTCCGCTGCCACCCTTTTCTCTTGGTCTTTTAGCTGACTTTCTAGCTCCACTTGTTTGTCCCTTTTTTGCCTCCTCAATCTCGCCATGTAGGCTATGATAGCTCCCCTCATGAAGGCCTTCCCTGCCTCCCAGAAGGTGGTTCTAGAAATGTCCGGGGATGAGTTGGTCTCCTTATAAAATTTCCCCTGCTCCGTGAGGTACTCCCTAAAGGCCTGGTTTTTAGACATGTAAGTGGAAAACTTCCATTGTGAGGGTGCCTTCCTCGCTTCTTTACAAATCAATTTCAAAATTACCATAGCATGATCCGAGATATGAATAGAGCTGTGGGTTATATCCTGCACCCCTCCCATCCAACTCCTGGGCAAATAAATGTAATCTATACGAGACCAGGTCTTATGCAGATTGGAGTAGAACGTGTATTCTCTTGCTTCTGGATTGGCTGTACACCACCCATCCAGCAAGTCCAGGTCTGCCATCCCAAGCTGTCACTGGGTCATGGTTTCCGATACTCTTCCCCTTCCTTCCGAGTGGTCCGAGCATCCATGGTCCAATTAAAGCCCCCTCCCCCCAAAATCAGCCCAGGAATTGTTCTTTGACTAGCAAGTCCAGCAAAGAGATCAAGAACTGCGGTTCATACACCTCCGGGGCATAGATACTTCCAAACGTAACCGTTTCTCACCTTAACAGCCCAGTGATAAATATGTATCTGTCTCCCTCTGGGTCACGCACCACCCTCCAGGCTTCAAAGGGTAGGTTTTTATGCAGTAATATGGCTACCCCCCCCCCCCAAAATTTATGAGAGGAGGAAGGAAGCCGCATGGCACCTTCCCACCCAGTTCGAACAAGCTTAGTATGTTCTACATCCGTCAGATGGGTTTCCTGTAACAGGGCCACCCTGCCTCTACCCTCTTCAGAGCAGTCAGGAGTGATGTTCTCTTACTGGACTTGCTATTCCTTTGACATTCCATGAAATGACATTAACACTTGACAAATTAGCCATTATAATCAAGTGAGGAAATCCCATTCATTTCTGCACCCCCATCCTGCTGTTCTTTCGCATCCCCAGCACACCCTTAATCCAGCCCCTGTGAATCTTTTTTTATGTACTACACATACAGCATTTACATCATCGCTTGCATCTAGAAACACGTAAATGACGACAGAGTAAGTAACTTTAACTCCCCCCTCGCCCTGCCCTCCCTTTCTTTAATTCCACTTAACCCCACCCCTAAATTTCAGCCCCCCGCACATCCCTTCTTCTGCATATATCGAATTTTCCTAGGGTTCAGAATACCCCTGCCCCCCCTTCCCCTTATATCAAGACATTTCAGTCTATTAAACCCCCTACCCAACCCCATCCTTTATGTATTCCACTCCCCAGATGACACTAAGCACCACTGGAGCACAAATGTTCAGAAAAAAAAAAACAACCTTCCACTGGTATGTGCGTCCCATCGTTCCGCTCAGCCACCAGATGCCCCTTGGGGCATACTCCCTTCCGCTATTCCGACCTCCTTCAAACATTCCGGGGCATCTCCCTTTTCTATACCCCCCCCATCGTCAGTCCAAATCTCTACCTCCAAGCTTTGCCCCCAAAGTATTAAGGGAACTTTAATACATATCCTTTGCATTAAATTTACTCCAGCCAATGTCTCCGTATGTGGGTCAACCACATGCATTTTCCCCTCAAACACTTTAACTTAATCGTGGGCCTCTGATACTGCATCCTGTCCTCTCACCTGTCTATTGGACACCCAGATCTGATTTGAATATCCCCCTCCCCTTTTTTTTTTGAAAATATAACTTTCCCATCAACTCTTCGCAGAGTGCTTATCGGGGCCATTCGTTTATTCATTTATGTGCTTATCCTATTCATTGCATCCTAAACCTTTTCCCACTCCTGGTACTTCTATACGTTCTTCAACAACCCACCTCAGGGCTGCTACATTTCACAGTTTGTATCCCTGCCACCACCACCTTACTCCCAAGAAGGAGATGCAGATTGGACTCAAATGAGGGGACAGAACGGAGCCCTAGTTCAGTCATCTCAATTCCCTGTTCTGTTTAATTTGCTTTTGCTTTTTTGCCATCTAGCCTCCAACAATGGAGAGCCACGTGCATCGATAGCTCCACACCACCACAGGCGAGGGACTAGGCCGCCTTCAATCACAATCTGAGCCCATTGCCCCAGCCCTAGGCCCTAGTCCCCATTCACATAAACCAATCTGAGCTAGAAAACAGGGAAACAAGAGTTAGTAATGTCCTGAAGTTCCACAATAGTCTACGATCTTTCCTTAATGTCTCTTATCCTCTCAAATGTGTAGGTTAATCCACTCCGATTCTATCACTCGCTGATGGCAAGTCCTACAAAGCACCCACAGTTTCTCTTCCTCGAAGAGGGATTTCAAACGGCATGGTAAGCAAATAAAACAAAGCCTACTTGATCTCCAACTTGTCAACTTTTTAACTTTAAAACATCGCTGCAGCAAATACTGGCCTTGTCCGGTTCCAGCGGTCTTATTTTCTTGCACCTCAGCCCACCTTCTTTTGCAGGGTCTTAATGAATTCCTCTGCCTTCTCTACCTCCCAAAAGGAGGTTGCCCCTTCATGTGTGATCTTGAGCGTGGCAGGGTAGATCAGAAAATTCTCCACTTTTAAACTTCTCAGCTGGGCCATGACAGCATTAAACAGCTTTCGCATCTTAAGCAGTCTTGCAGAGTAATCCTGGGAGATGTACAGATGATTCCGTTCAAAACTTAGTGGGCCATTAGCTCTATAAGCCCTTAGAATTGTCTCTCTGTCCTGGTAGTGATGGAAGCGCATAATGATCTGCCGTGGCAGTTGGCCCGCCGGTGGACGTGGCATTACAGCGCTATGTGCCCGTTCCAGCTTTAACCTTCCCTTCTTGGGTTGCACCCCCAACAGCTCGGGTAGCACTTTCCCACAAAATTCGAGGGCTCCTTCTCCTTCGCTCCCTTCTGGCAGGCCTCTCGGGTGCAAGTTCAGGCTCCGGTGATAATTTTCCTGGTAATTGTGTGCCTCTTTAAGTTCATCTAGCTCTCTCTGGAGCTCTGCCATTTGCCCAGGGACAGACATCAGTTTGTCTTCCAGTCAGGAGATCTGTTCCTCCATTTCTGCCAAACTGTTACCCTGCTGTATCTGCTGTTCCAGGACCTCCTGCAACCGGGAGTCCAGCTTGCCCTCCAGTTTAACTGATCTTGGCTCCAGCACCTCTATCACCTGGCCGGTCAACTCACGGCAAAGCGTGGCAACCTCCTCGGCTGACATAGACACCAGGCCTGAGTTTTCTCCCGCAGTGTTCGCTTGGTCTTCTTGCCAGCTTTACCCACTAGTCGTTGACTTTTAGCGGGATTGGGGGTTAAGTACTCTTCTGACACTTCTCTGCACCAAGCACTGTAAAGGAAAATCTGCCAAAAAGTATCTTTTAGATTTATTTTAAATTATTTAACAGCGATTGCAGCGACACTGTCAAGGAGGCAAAAACCTATGTTCTAAAGGTAGTAGGTAAAACTAGGCTTGGCAGTGGCAACATTGATATGAAGTTGATTGCCCTGGCACTTAATGAAATTATCGCCCCAATAACCAAAATCTTTAATTCTCTTGCCCTGGCAAAATTTCCATCTGTATGAAAGCTGGCTATGGTGACCCCTGTTCCCAAAAGTGGGGACATATCTAACAATGCCAACTACTGACCAATTTCGATCTCATCACCCCTCTCTAAGGCACTAGAGAGAATTGTTGTGGACCAGATCTCAGAGCACCTACAGAAATTTGATCTGCAATGCTCCCAGCAGCATGGTTTTCACAAGAACCACAGCACGGCTGCGGCCTTAGTTGAGTTCTTTGAATACGTGCATAAGGCTATGGACGAAAGCAGGTATGTGGGATCTATCTTCATAGATCTCACAAAGGCATTTGACACAGTCAACCACCCAATCCTGATTCAGCAAATGCTGTTGCTTGGGATTGCCTCTGAAGCTGTCCTTTGGTTCAAGGGCCATTTGTCCTCAGGACACAGAGTGTTAAAATTGGGCCCACTACCTCATCTGCTAGGCAAATTTCACTGGGAGTTCCGCAAGGATCCATCTTTGGTACTCTCCTTTTTAGCCTATTTTTGAACAATCTCGCTAATGCCTGCAAAGGCAAAATAATTTTGTATGCTGCTGATGCTGTAATATTGGGCAGTAACAACCAGCCTGAACTGCTTCAAAAGGAATTAGACTTTTTGCCAGCTGGAAGAGTGGTTCTGTTTGCATAAATTACTCCTCTGCTATAAAAAGACCAAATCTATGTTGATTTCAAGCCACCGACATAAGAAAATGAACCTGGTCCTGACCGTTCTCAACAATAAGGATGCTCTCCTTGAACAGGTACACTCATTCAAGTACCTTGGGGTCACTGTAGATATGCTATCATTCTCACGACACATTGATCTAGTAGTAAAAGCGGTCAATATAAGGCTGGGTGTCCTACATGAACACAAAGAACTTCTTAACCCTACTGCCCTCTGACTGTCAATCTCCAGCTCTATCCTGACTCTCATGGACTATGGCCCGATTGTCTATGATGCAGCATCGGAAACTGCTCTCAAACGTGTCGTAACTGCTCTTAATAAATCCTATAGACTGGCAGTTGGAGTGGATATACTAGCTTATACTTGCTCTGTACGGGCAAACTAATTGGTTGAATCTGAATTGTAGAATAAAGTTCCAGATGTGCTTGATTTTTTTTTTTTTGGGGGTGGAGTCACTTCAGGGAAAAGCTCCTCCCAGCATAGTGGAGATCATGCAAGCAAATCAGTCATGCTACCAGATGAGAGGCATGAATCGAGCCCCCTTGGCCATTCCTTTCTGGAGAACTTTCTTTGGCCAAAGGTCCTTTGCTTACAGAGCCTCGCTCTGGCTGAATGAAATTCCTACTCACATACTTAACATTGAGAGCCTCTTTTCCTTCAAAAAGGAGCTGAAGTTCCATCTCACTGTCAGTAGTCAGTGTGTATGTAGGACAACCAAATGAACCTCTGCCCCTCATCACTTGCCCACCTACACACCTTACTCCAAAGCTGGCCAAGGACAATGGTAGTCTGATTGTCCTAGCCTCCCTCCCTCCCCCTGTCTTATACATGCGCCAATACCTTTGTCTTGGGTCTTACCCACCTAATTCCCTCTCTCGACCCTCCCTCTCACTCCCCCTATTTCAGCCCTCCCTCACCTATGCCCTCTTTCGATCAAATCCACTCGTACTATGCTCCACTCTCCTCCCTTCCCCTTACCGGTGCTATCCACTCATTGGGCTAACTACCTTAACCTGCCATCCTTCCTCCATACCCCCTGTTGCCTCTGCTACCTGACAAAGCCTACTGTCATGGCTGCAGCCCTAATTTATAAAGTTAGGTCAATCCTCTTTCCACACCTTGCAGCCTCTTCTTTCTTAGACCTACTTTTCTCACCATATATTAATCTTTCCTGTAACCAGATGCTATGTAAATGCAATGTGTACTAAGTTTATTGCCTCCTCACTCTGTAATGCAATGTAAAACATAGAGGATAATGTATGGTCCTCTATCCGTAACAAGTTTGTAAACTCTTCGAGAGGTGCGTCATGGCGGCGTTTACGCTCTCTGAGGTTCAGTCAAATCTTGGCGACCTGAGGAAGAGTTTTCAAACTTATTCGATCTGAGACCATACATTGTCTTTATACTGTATGGTCACCTATCTATTGTATTTCAAGTTTGATCCGGCGTGCTGCCATGACCGCCGGCGTGACCTGCGATGAGACAAGTAAGAGGGCGTTGGAGTCAAAGTTCAAATAGCGTAATTTTGTTAGGGCAGGGGTCACGGGAGTTCGTGTACTCACAGTTCGTTGGTGTCACATTGCAGTTTTTGTGATGACCGCCTGCGGTAATTAATCATTTTACATTTAGCCCTTGTTGAAAAAATACAGTTATCACTGAACAGCTTAAAGTTGGTCAGGTCGGTTTACTATTTGAGGAGTGAGCAGCTCGTGCCTCGAGCTTTTCTGAAGATTCGAATCTGTTATGCTGCAGTAGCTATGTTCCTAGTGCAGCATAACAACAAGCTACTACAGCATAACAACTTTTAAGCTTGTATGGATTTTTATTTGTAACAGCGTTCTACCATACATTATAATGTTATTCTCTATTGAGTGTTGTGTTCTCTGAATGTATTGTCACCCACTTTTGCTGATGTGGAACCTTTGAAAGAGCACATTGCTCAAAGGTTATTTCCAAATAGTCAAATAAATAAAAATTAAAAAAATATGCAGAAAGCTGTTTAAGTGGGGGAAAAAAGTAGTGCATCCTGCCACCTTGCAAAATTGTCCCTAACAAATGCATACTGCAGTGTTGTGCACATAGAAATGTCATACACACACTACTGACGTGATCTGTGACATATCTTGTGCATAATACTGTGTGCTACAGTGCCTACTGCCATTATTGTGGCACCCCCCCCAACCTACATGCAGACTACTGTCAAACTTCTCTGTCAGTCAGCCTTTCTCTCTCTTTCTCTCACCTCAATCACTGTGTATGCTGTGTACTGGGGATTTAATTGGCGCGCACTCTAAAACATTACCAGGCACGGGTATTGATTTTCTCCATGTTGCTCCCCAGATGTCTCTCCCTCTTGGACGCGTGCTATCACTCACTGTCGCTGTGTCTGTCCCTCTGTGTCTCAGCCCGCGATGTGGGAGAACAGTGCATAGTGGAGCATTTGCAGGCTGCGGCAGTTGAAGACAGGAGAGAGGGAACAAATTGCTGGTGCACTGAGGGGAACTGCAAAGAACTGAACTCACAAACTGCAGTTTTTACTTTCAAGAAGGGCCCTGGCTTCCCTGCTCCCGATCTGCTTGACACTCTGTGGCTATCAGCGCTGTAGCTCTCGCTATAGGAGGGAAGGAGGGCGAACAGAAACACTGGCAGCACTCTGTCTCTCTGCCTACCGGAGGACAGGGTTTCACGAGCGGTGCTGGGGCTCTCGCCACGGGAGGGAAGCAGGGCGAACACAAACACTCGCAGCACTTTCTGTTGCTCTCTGACTTACAGAGGACACGATCGGTGCTGGAGCTGTCACCACGGGAGGGGAGGAGTGCGAACAGAAACACTGGCAGCACTCGCACACAAGTGACTGGTGCGGAGGAGTGCTTAATGCGGGCAGTCAGCGATAGGGACAGACTGAACGGACCCACACACAGGACATTGTCTCTTGCCGTCGCTGCCTGTTGCTGCAGGGGTCGGTGGCCGTCGCACAGCTGAGTGACTGAGTGGGTAGTCAGCAGCGGGTAGGTGGGGAGCCGGCAAACTTCTTCATGTTTGTCTGCTGCTGCCACTGTACAAATTCAGCTGGACACATGATGACAGAGAGGACACTGCCAGGCTGCTTGGTGTCTCATCGATCTGTGCTGTTCTTTCCCTCCCTTGCTCTGGACACTAACATGGGCACAACATTTCACTGGGCAGTGACAGCGGCTCGCAGCTCTCCGGAACACTTCATATATTTGGCGCCACTGCTGCTGTACTGCTGCAGCACACAGTTGATTCGCTAGTTCTATGAGCTCGCTACACAGAGCAGCCAAAGGACAAACACTGCACTGCCGATCCCTCACTCTGGTTCGGACATGGCTGCCAGCACATTTTTCTCTGCTCTTAACAGGAGGAGACCCAGGGCACCATAGTCGCTCCGCGAGGCCGTGGATTAATGCTAGCTTAATCCACGGGTATGCAGAGCAACTACACCAATGGGATTCTGCATTTTCTCCTACCCATGTTATAAATGAAGTTAATTAACCTTGATTTTTATTAGTTTTTCTCTTAATAACCATGTTGTAAGAACCATTTGTACATGTACTCTACGTCATAAATAGTGCTTCTTTGGCTTATATTATTTGCTCTGACGTGCCTTATTTTCTGAATAAAGATGAGTTAAACGAAACGACTTGGAACTGTTGTCTGAACTTACAGTGTGGGATGTAAGGTTGATTCTTGAATTGTTTTATTGACAAAACTTAAGACAAGTGTCACATCGACGTGGTCTGTTTTTTAAACCCTGTTTTCATGTTTTGTGAGATAGAACTTCCCACAAGGACCCACTATCCCTGCAGAACAAACTCAAACTCTGTTTCACCTCCGTGGAGAACTGGTTCAGCAAACACAGACTCATCCTTAACTATAAAATAAAAAAAAAAAAATCCATGCTTCTCTGTAACTCTCACAACAAGAACAGGCAACGTCCACTAACCATTATAAACCACCTCGAATTAACCATTGAAGAGGTTCACTCCTTTAAATATTTAGGGATCACTCTGGACAATAACCTGGCCTATGGAGCCCACATTGACTACATAGCCAAGGAGGCTAACCAGTGACTAGGCCTCCTCTACAGACATAGGGTGCACCTCACCCCTGAAGCTCTAAGGATCGCTGTCCAAAGCTCTGTAGTCTCTGTTATCGATTATGGCCTTATTATATATGGTTCTGCCACCCCAACAGCCCTCAGGCGCATCTCAACTGCCCTAAACAAAACCTGTCGTCTAACTGGCGCCCACCGCCTAACCCACACCTATGACCTCTACACCCAGTCTGGTTGGCTACAACTATCAAACCATATAAAATACCAAATCTGCATCATGGCCAAGAAAATAACCTTGGGTCTTGCTCCCCCGGATGTCCTAGCCCTCGTCAGTCCAAATAGTAATCCCCACCATACAAGGGGTTCTGATTTTCAACTCCTGCTGACCCCCGTTGCAGAACATCAGTGGGACAATGCTCGTTTGCTTACAGAGTACCAATCAGGTTAAATAATCTCAAAAATGAAATCGTCTCCATCACCGTGCTGGGCCCCTTCAAATCCAAGCTCCGCCTCTCGCTCTCTGCCTCCAGTACCTGTGACTGCCGCATCTAGCCAGCAATCCTAGCTACTGTCTCAATGCTGCCTAATCGCCCAACCTTTCACTTAGCCGCCCCAGTCCCTGACTTCCTCCTCCCCACGTCCACTTCATTCACTACCTCCACCCCCGCACTTCTCTACGTTTCAGCGACAATGCCTCTGGCGGCTCATATCCCCCATCCTACCCTGTCTTGTAATGTTGTAGAAAAAAACCTTTTTGCCTTAGACCTCTGTTACCGATATTGCCTGCCTCTTCACCAGGATTTTGATTATCGATGACTATCCAGTGTATGCCTCCTGTTAATTGCTGTATTTGCCGTTTAACCTGGCATAGCCATGGAATGTTGTAGCAAACCCACCCTTTTTCACCCCTGACCTATGTATACCAATATTGTTTGTCTCTTTCCTTAGGCACTGTTCTAAATTACAGTATCTTGTGTATACTGCCTTCAGATTGCTGTATTTCTGTTTTATCCTGCACTGCCTCGATTTGTTGTACTGTCTTCAAACTGATGTGGAACCTTTGTAAAAGAGCCTTTGGCTCAAAGGTATTTGTAATCCTAGAACTAAATAAATAAACTTCTGTTTTCTTGATTGTCTCAAAACAAGAAAACATTTAGATGGCTTTTCAGGGCCATGTGTAAAGCAAGTGACGGGTCTGGGGTACTGCGTGTGATAAGGATGTAGCCTCCTTTGTGAGTAGCTTGCAGGCAGACCTGCCAAGTCTGCCACAGGTCTGGAGCCATGCGACAAGTCCAGTACAGGTCTGGAGCAGGGTGTGTGTGTGTGTGTGTGTGTGTGTGTGTGTGTGACTGGATTGCCTTTTCCAACTTTTTTGTATCAGCTACATTTCCCAACAATTTGTCCCTCTATTTCATACCAACATGGACATTTTGTCCGGCAATCCCTCCATAATCTTTTCTTGCATCTAACTGAAACTGTAGCTGAGCGCTTGCCATGTTACAAGTGCATTAATCCACTCCAAAGGAGGGTTCTACTAGGGAATTAATGCCTGGTTGGTGGCACCCGGCCTGCGCCCCAAAAACAGTCATTAATTCCGTAGTAGAGACCTACTTTGTCATGGATTAATGCTTACGTGTAGCTGCTGCCTGATCTTCAGATTTTTTTTTTTTTTTTTAAAAGAGCTATTTGGTCCCAGACGACCTGAGGTCGTTCCTGAACCTGGCTCGCTGGCGTAGTGAGGTGTGGCATCCAGCGCCTCAACCCTTGGCGCCAGTGGGCCAGCCATCCTCAGATTTCTATCACTCTGAACAGTAAACTTCTTTAGATGAGTCTAAAGCTTCACACGCACAAGACGTGGTTTCTTTTGTTGCTGAACCTGCAGCAAAATAATCTTTTAGACTTCATTGAGGCATTTTCTCTTTGTCTCTGTCTGGCACTGACCACAAGGCATGCCGAATACTGTAGCTGTCTTTTTCCCTGCCACTGACTCAACAAGACATCAGCTGGTGCTGTCTAAAGCATCTCTACAAATGTCATAAAAGATCTGACATTAATTAAGCTAATAAAAAAAAAAGTTCAACATAACCATGCAGCCATCTAAACTGACATTAAATAAGAAATGGATACCGTTTCCGCTTACTTGAGCACTTGTTGCTGTGTTGTTACATTTTCCGTGTAGCCTGCCCACTTTTATGTCAATGCTCAAACTCTAATCTTGGGTTGCGTGGACAGTGAGCACAGCTTATTTATTTATTTTATTTAACACATTTGAAGTTCCGCCACTCGTGAGGTTACTTGAGGTCAGTGGCAACTACACAAAATAAATGCTGTATCACACGGTCGCCCCCAGCATATCCCTTGTATATCAGCACTGTCTTAAAACACAAAACAGCAGTGTTTGCATAGAGGGAGCTGGTATTAGGGCAGTACAGACACTGCGTCACGTATGAGCATTCAGAACTCTAGTAACACCACACATTTGCCAAGGTTGCAGTGACTTTTAACCCTAATGTTTTATTTCCCTAATCTGTATGTTGTGAGCTTTAACCCTTATAGATTATTAACATAGTTTTGCAGTTATATACAGATAGCAAATAACTGTGAAGAGAGAGGAGCACAGCTAATCACGAGCAAGACGGAGAAGTGAGATGTCAGGAGTGGTTTGAGATTGTGGAGAAGGGAGTGTGTTCCAGAAAGCCGGGAGGCATTCAGAAAAAGGCAGACTGAGCTGTAGAGGGTTTGCAGGGCGGGATCTGAAAATAGTCATTGGTCCACCCTAATAACAAGAAAACACATTTACATAAAATTTTATAAAATGGTTTGTTCGTAACATAATGTGTTTTAGTTGTAATAGAGAGAGCAGATTTAAGTTGTGATTGGTACTGGCAGTCAAAGTTGGTTACCTTTTGCTTAGACTGGTTAAAAAAAAAAAAAAATTACTTGTATTGACATGTTTCCTCTTGTTCATCATACTAATGAGAATTTATTTCTGATAGTCCAGACCAAGAAAACAGCATGTCCTGAATCCAAGGTCCGTGGAATTTACTGTCCCTTCTGACTTGTAATTCTTTAAGAGCAGATGACACCTTGAGGAGGAACACTTTGTTTGGGCAGATATTTTCCATGTTGCTGTTCCCTGTGAACATGGGCATGAAGGGCTGTTAGGGACATGAGCACCTGCGTCCCTAACGCATATTTTATGCATCGGTATGCTTGTGTTTTTTTTTTTTTTTTTTGAAAGTTCAGAGATGCTCAGCCACCAAGCCCTGAGGAGTCGCTTGATGGCCGTGCTTCGCCTGCACCTTGTACTGTAGTATTCTATAGGCGCGGGGTGCGCTCGTATTTCTATTGGGGCATTTTAAACTACATTTCTTTTATGTTTCAGAGGGTTATTGCAAACAAATTCGGCCACTGCTCAGCTAACAGAGCCCCTTGTTAGTTGAGCAGTGACCACTAATGAGTTCCACCTGTGAAACATAAAAATGTTGTTAAATGCCCCATAGAACCAATGGAGCATTTCCGACTCTACAGAATCTTATAGTACAGCAGTGCCATGTGAAGCAATGCATTCCATGTATTTGAATGGGGACCACCGAAATTTTCCGGGACTCCCACTTTTGGGCAGTGGACCCACTTTTTTTTTTTTGTTAAAGCCAGTCCCAGACCCCCAAACAAAAAATCCTACTGAGAGCCCTTAATAAGATCCTTGCACTCCCGCGTTCATCGCTTCCTGCCACGAATCCCTTGCGTGATGTCATCCTGCAATCTTTGTGATACCAATGTGTTGTTAAGGAAGTTAATGTGATGTCACAAGCAAGGCATGGGCTTTGGGTGGGGAGTGAGTAGCCGTAACAGGTAGCTAAAGGAGCACAAGTCCTGCTTACATGCAACTGTCCTTAGAACGTGGGACCAGAGACCTATAGAAGCTGTATGAAACATACAAAGTCATATGTTTTGAGAAGTTTTCCCAGAGGCACCTTACTATACATTTGAGCATCATTTGTGCCAAAAAGGACTTTGATGAATCCCACAGTCTGTTGGAGCCCACGATGATATGTGTGTTCCAGCATTGCTGACCATGATAGATACAGCACAGCATGCCAAGGATGCTTCTGTAGTCGCTCAGTAACCTCTAGTTGCACAGTGTTTTCTGGTGCTAACTAATGGAGTGTGTGTCGCTCCAATGCTGAAGATTTGTAGTGGGCCAGTGGAGTTGCACAGGCACCGCTTTTGAACTCCAGAGAGATGGAGGGACCCCCAACCCCCCTGCTTGATTGCCCGTCTGGTGTTTGTGGAGTGTCTGTACTTGAGTGACCACCTGATGTTGCCTTCCTTCCAAAGTCAAGCAGTTTGGGCAGGTCACCATGAGAGATGTGAGTGTGGTTTACAGGGGATGAAACACCCAACAAAAATAAAGGCCTTCACATGTTACGTTTAGATGCTCCCGAACTCTGTTCCCTGGTAATCAGTGTCCTGTTCAGGGTCATAATTTCTGTTTATACACACCACTGAACTGGATTACAGAGGGATCGAATACTCAGTAATCAAGTAATGTGGTGCATATAAATGGACAGAAGTGCAAAGAGAAATATGCAAATTAATATGGGCCATTCTGCATGTGTGAAGGGTAAGAATACTTGGTTACTGAGTAATTACTCTGTAATCGAGCTTAATGGTGCACTTAAAACAGGTCATTGTAGTATGCTTCCATTTTATCTTTGAAGACGAAAAGTCCATATCCTGGTAACTGGAGGGTGCTGATGATAGATATAATTAATAAAAGACAACGAAAAGGGCATTAACAAGGTGAGAGTCTGACATGTTTCAATACAAGAAAAATAGCAGGACAGGCCTACCTCAGGAAGTGGTGGATAGGAATACAGTGCAGGGCTTCAAACAAGAATGGGATAGGCATACGGGAGCAATGCAGATGAGTATGAATAGATAAGCCATTGACAGAGCAAAGGCCGATGGCACATTCATAAGGCAGAAAAAAAAATGGGCAGACTGCACGGGCCTTGCGGTCCTTATCTGCCATCAACTTCTGTGAAAACATTGACATAACTAATTTTAAGTTATCTAATTTGCATTTCATACCAATACAGTTACTGTATTTTTAATGGAAGTGTGTTAAACAGGTAAACCTGACAGGATTATTTTTTTTTGGGGGTTATATTTCTCCTGAACAGGTCCACCCATCCCTGATTTAAATGCATGTGCTGTTATGACATTTAAAGCCTTCTTTAAGCTTGGGTCTGCCTCTGCCCATTGAACTGTTTTCCCACCTTGTCCCTCTTTGTATTAATGTTTCAAACAACATGAAGTCTTGCTGTATTCTGACATATTGCAGTTAGCTCCAGCTGTTGAACTGCCCCAGAGAGTGAAGGGTTAAACTCTATGCCAGGCATAGAACATTGGGCTCGAGCTTGGTTGAGGACTCTGTCTGTGTCCTTTTGAAACCAAACTGTCAGATGCTTTACTCCGCCTCACTGAACAGTCGCTTTTTCTCCTTCTGCTCAGTTCTATCATGGTTAAAGTTTCGGTTTTAGTCCAATTTTTGTTCAGTTTTTCAGTTCGAGACTCTGTGGTACTGTAAGTACTTGGATTAGTAGCTGTTGTGTGGAAATTGTGAAATTTTCTAATCGGTTCGGCTGAACTGATCTTGTAGTAAGATTTTGAAAAAGAGAAAGCTAGTGTGTGGTTACTGGTCCGTATCTCTATAAAAAAAAAAAAAAAACATAATTTTAGCATTTTTTTCCATCACCCTTGACACGGTGAGAAACCGATAGGGGAGTCTTGCCTGGCGGTTGCCATATAAAGGGTAAGTTGGTTAGGTTGGCCATGTCTGAGAAACCCAAGAAAAAAAACTGTCCCACTGGGTTTCAACACTGCAGTGTGTATGGGGAGGTCTTTGCTAAGGCCAATCCCCACACCACCTGTGTTTACTGTCTGGGGTTTGACCACTTTGGTTCAGACTGCCAAATTTGTAAAAATTTCCCTAAGTCTACCATGGAGAAAAGGTCAAGTAGACTTGGGGATAAGGAGGCCGAGAAATCCGCTGACCCGGAAGGCCAGCCCGGTTCGGTTCCTACCGAACCAGAAAGAGTGCCCTCTGACCAGGGTGATGCTTCTTCGGGCAAGAGGAGGGCCGATCCTGAGAGATGGTTCCTACAAAAGCGAAAAGGATAAATTGGCGGTTGGATCAGAGCTGCATGTTCCGACCTCTGAAGAAATAAGCGAGTGATTCGGATTGTGGAATCGCTTTGTCCAGTTCTGCCTGATCCGTCGCCTTCTGGCAGGGGTTAGGTTCGGTCGGTTCCCCCGGTTCAGGATTATTCCCCTGAAGATTTTTTCGAACTGCAGTTTGAGGAGGGGGATTTTGAAGAGGATGATTACGACGGTGAAAGTCTGGATGTGCCTGTGAAACTGGACATCTCCCCAGACAGACCTTCTGGTGTTTCCCCTCCTAGGCTTTCTGAGTCCCCTCCCCACTTTCTGGTCTACAGAAAAGTGGCTCAAACTCTCCAGCTTCCTATTGAGGAGGCTGTAGAGGATCAAGAGGAGCCTGACTTCATAGAGATGATGGACATCCCAGAGTCTGAGACTGTCTATTCCCCTTCATAGCTCATTTGGGAAACAGACACAAAAAATTCTTAGGTCTCCCAACTCTGTACCTCCTGTTGACAAGAGAATGGACAAGAGGTACACCTTGTCAGGCTCGGATACGGAATTTCTTTACCCACAATGCAGCCATGTTGGGGTAGTGCATGCTGCTGCCTGTGACAAGGCAGATATCCCCTTGGCTTCACACACCCCCCCCAGACAAAGATTCCAGGAAGATAGATGCCATGGCAAAGAAACAGTACTTGGCATCATCTTTGGGACTCAGGCAGGCTAATTATATGGCCTATACAGCCAGGTACCAGAAGTCCAGGTGGGACACTGTACTAGCACTGGCTAAACAGGCCTCCCCCCAGCTAGCCAAGGAGCTGGAGGGTGTGGCTGCTAATGGGATTGAGGCATCAAAGGTGCAATTTCATGCTGCTGTGGACTCCAATCATGTGTCATCAAGAGTCATGGCTACATCTGTGGCTCTTAGGAGAATGGCCTGGCTCAGATGTACTAGCCTTTCGCAGGACACCCAGGCAAAGGCCATGCATTTCCATGTAGTGAGTAATTCTCTGTTTGGGGAGTAGACAGAGAATTACATGAAGAAATTGGGTGAGTACAGGACCACTTATAGGAGTGCCCAGGTCAAGGAGAGGCAGGCAACTCCTCAGAGGCAGCAAGCTAGGGGCAGGGGCAGATCTTTTCACAGGCCTTTCTACCAGGCGCAGGCCTCCTCTTCCTTTTCTCAGAGGGAGAGGCAGAAGGGGGATGAACAGGGCTGCATCCCACCCCTCAGCCTAAGGCTCCTGCCAAGCAGATACCCTGATGTCAGCCCGGGTCGACTCCCCCATTCCAGTAGGAGGCAGGCTGGCTTACTTTGTCCAGGACTGGATGTCTGTTACCTCAGACAAGTGGATCGTGGAGGTTGTAAGTCAGGGGCTGGTTCTCAGTTTCAAAAGTTTTCCGAAACTGAGACCCAGATCTTTTCCACCTGCAAATACTTCAGAGGCAGAGGTTTTGTCTCTACTGGCTTTAAAGGCCATAGAGAGAGTTCCTACTCCATACAGGGGCAAAGGTCTGTACCCCAGGTACTTCCTTACCCTGAAAAAGACAGGGGAGTGGCGACCCATCCTAGATCTAAGATACCTAAACAAGCACCTAGTAAAACCAGAATTCAAGATGGTGACTCTGGGAACAATTATTCCCTCTCTGAGACCAGGAGACTGGCTAGCCTCCCTGTACCTCAGTGATGCCTATTTTCACATTCCCATCAGGTACTCCCACAGAAAGTACCTCAGGTTCGAATTGCCCTCAGGCCATTATCAGTTCAGAGCAATGCCCTTCGGTCTAACCTCAGCTCCAAGGGTGTTTACAAAGTGCCTAGCAGTAGTGGTGACCTTTTTAAGAAGGAAAAGGATCTCTATTTTTCCATATGTGGATGATTAGCTTCTGGTGGGGCAGTCCTCGGACAAAGTCAAGTCAGATCTGCAGCTTACCCAGAAAGTTCTCACTTCCTTGGGGTTCCTTCTCAATCTTCCCAAGTCAGTTCTCGAACCAGTACAGCTCCTCACTTTTATAGGAGCAGAGCTGGACACCCTCAAGGCAAGAGCCTTCCTTCCTTCTGGAAAGGGCAAAAGCCATCTCTCAGCTGGCCTCTTCCTTTTCCCTCTGGTTTCTCAACCAACAAGGCATTTTCTGCAATGTCTGGGCCACATGGCAGCTTCCACAGCAGTGGTCCAAGGAGCCAGGTATCAGATGAGGGACATTCAGTTCCATCTGAGAACGTTTTGGTCCCAGAGGAAAGATCCTCTTACCAAGCTAGTTCCTGTTACTGAGACTTTAATTCAGGCCCTTCAGTGGTGGCAGGATCTGAACAATCTGAGGCAAGGTGTTCCATTTGTCTCTCAGACTCACTCTGTCGTTCTTACCACAGATGCTTCCCTTTTGATGTTGGGGAGCCCATCTGGGGCACTCACGGCCCAGGGACTGTGGTCCCCTCAGGAATCCCTTCTTCACATCAACCTTCTGGAGCTCAGGCCAGTACTTCTTGCTCTACAAGCTTTCTCTCAGTCAGTACAGAGCAAGGTGGTTCAGGTCAGGACAGACAACACTACCACCATGCGGTATATCAGCAAGCAGGGAGGCACTTGGTCCACAGCCTTGTGCACGGAGGCCATGAAAGTATGGTCCCTGGCTTATTCCCTGCAGACCTCTCTAGTAGTGGTCCACCTCCCAGGAAAGGACAATGTGATAGCGGATGCATTGAGCAGGATTTCCCAGGGCCATCACGAATGGTCTCTGGATCCTTTGGTGTTGAAGGTGATCTTCTCAAGGTGGGGCACTCCAGAGATGGATCTCTTTGCAGCCCCAGACAATCACCAACTTCCTCTGTTTTGTTGCAGACCCCCAGTCTTGGGTTCAGTCCCTCTGGATGCTCTGATTTTGAACTGGGAAGGGAAGTTTCTGTATGCCTTCTCTCCTTTTCCTCTCTTGTTCAAGGTTCTAGTCAAGGTAAGGTCACAACCATGCAAAGTGATTCTGATTGCTCCAGACTGGGCCAGGCAGCCTTGGTACCCACTGTTGATGTCCTTAGCAGTCCATCTAACCCTGTCTCTTCCCAGGAATTACAATCTGCTAACCTCCTCTCGGGGGGAGGATTTGTTACCCCAATCTGTAGTCACTCAATCTCCAGGCATGGCTCTTGAAGACTTAGAGTATGCAGATTTACATCTGTCCCAAGGGGGTCTGGAGATCCTCAAGGCTTCTTGAAAGCCTGCCACAAGAAAAACCTACAACTCCAAATGGAAAAGGTTCAGTATGTGGTGTTTCAAGAAGCACATTTCCCCAGACACTACTGACTTGTCTACAGTTCTGGATTACATGGTTTACCTTAATGGCCTAGGCCTCAAACCAGCTACTGTCAAAGTTCATTTGTCAGCTATTTCTGCTTTCCTGTCATTGGAGAAATCTTCCTCTCTGTCATCTCACCCTGTATTCTGTAAATTTTTCAAAGGATTGCTTCTTACCAGTCCTCCTTTTAGGGGATCCTGCTCCTGCCTGGGATTTGAATATTTGTATTGCTCAGCTGATGCAACCCCCCTTTGAGCCTTTGTCCTCAGCAGAGCTCAAGTACTTGACTTGGAAAACTGTGTGTTTGGTTGCTGTTACTTCTACCATACGTTTCGGTGAATTGCAAGCCCTGTCAGTGGAGCCCGACTTCATCTCTTTCCATAGAGATAAGGTGGTCCTTAGAACCAATAGAAGGTTCCTACCTAAAGTGGTTTCTGATTTCCACTTAATCCAATCTGTGTCTCTTCCTGTGTTCTTCACTGATCACACGTCCTCAGGGGAACGGAGGTTACACAGTTTAGATGTTAAAAGGGCCCCTAGTTACTACATAGAACGTATAAGGGGGTCACAGGTTTGACTCCCTCAGTTGTTCCTCACTTATGGGGAAGTAGGTAAGGGAAAACCTACCACCAAGAGAATCATTGCCAAGTGGATTGTGTCCTGTATTCAATTATGCTGTGAAAAACTGGGAAAAACTGCACCCTCAGGCCTGAGGGCTCATTCCACTAGAGGTACAGCTGCATCTCTGGCTGCAGCTATGGATGTCCCCTTGTTGGAAATCTGTTAAGCAGCCACCTGGAAAACAGTTCCTACCTTCACCAAGCATTACTCTCTGGATATCCAGGCTAGGAGTGATGCTAGGTTTGGCACAGCAGTACTTCAGAGCCTATTCCCAAAGTAGGTTCTGTCCCTTCTCCTTGGAGGTACTGCTTGGTAGTCTGCAGTATGTCAGAATACAGCAAGACTTCATGTTGTTTGAAGAAAAAATTACTCACCTTAGTAATTGTTTCTTCTAATGGAGTCTTGCTGTATTCTGACCTCCCATCCCTGCCTCCCCTCTCAGAACCTGTTTTTGGGAAGTGGGTGGGCAGGTGCAGTGTTGCACCCAGGGTGTCTTTACCCCATTCCTGTTGTGTTGGGTGCCTTGTATTTGTTTGAGTTTTTAGTTATTACCTGGTTTTGGTTCTTTGGGTTTCCTGACTCGAGTCTTTTGGGGAATCCAAAGTCTTTGTTGCCAGTTGACTACTAGGAGTTTTTTACAATTTCCGCATTATTTAGTCAGTGAGTTTTAGCTCGTAAGAATCTGATGGCTTGGTTTCAAAAGGACACAGAGTTTTCAACTGAGCTTGAGCCCAACGTTCTATGCCTGGCATAGAATTTAACCTTTCACTTTCCGGGGCAGTTCAAGAGCTGGAGCTAACTGCAGTATGTCGGAATACAGCAAGACTCCATTAGAAGAAACACAATTACTAAGGTAATTTTTTCTTCCGTTCCTCGACCCGTTTCTTTTATCTCTGTCTTTTCCCTACATTCAGCTGATGGAATATTTACCATGGAATACAGGGATTCAAGCATAATTCTACTGGCAAGAATGTTAATTCCCCCCCACCCCTACCACCATATACACACACACACACACACACACACACACACACACACACCCCCACCTCATGTTGGAGCACCACAGAACCAAGGTAGGAGTGATTGGGATCAAACAGCTCTTACTGACGCACTTCACAAAAGAATTCACTTACTGCAGCTAGACTTCTTCCTCTTCTCTCCATACTACAGCTGCTCATGTCCTGTCTATTCCTCTCTGCTGTTTTACCCGTTTTTGTCTATTCCGTTGTATAGCCTACAACTCTGTGTACTGTAATCTGAATTTTATGCCTGATTGGTTCTGTACAGATGTCTTTCCCTACATTGATGGCACACTGCCGTAGCTCTCAGTCTGGCTACCCTATAACCAATGTTTATATACACTTTTTAAATTGTTTTTGTCTTTCTTTGAAATTAGTTACTTGTACTGTGATTTTATTGTATATGTTCATGCACCTGTTATTGTCACTTTGTTATTGCTTTTTCACTCCCCGTGTATCTGCTCCCCTGGGTCACAGCTGGAAATGAGCCCTGGCTCCCTGCATACCACATTTTATGTATTTATTGAATTTTTTTGACTGGGTAAGCCCACTGGGCCTCAGAGTCCCTTTTCCAGGGGCGACCGGAGTTAATTACAGAAACCTATACAAGCAGGAGTACAGTACAATGATGTAACAGACAATTTGTGGTACAATAGGGAAACGGATTGCATGACAGAACTTCAGTATATATAAACAGTGAGCATACATTTGGACTATAGTGTGAAATTCACACTGAGATGGTGTTAAGGATTTACCTCAGTGTACTTCTCCAAATCAGTGGAGCACGGTAAATCAAAATTGTACCCTAAAATGTGTGCTTCTTCAGATCTTAGCCATGCTCCTACTTGCTTTTTATATCATGCATATTACTCAACAGGAATTCCTTTGATGCATGCAGTTTCTTCTGTCTATTATGAACATACAAAAATGCCATCAGAAACAGGCCTCACGGTCTATTGAGTCTGCTCGTTTGTGCAGCTAGCCCCTCCCAAGTCGCCGGCTGGGCCTCACGCCCAACAGTTGGGCGCCGGTTCCAGTTCATCCACCAGATGTCACTGTCCCTCTGGGTCCAACACCAGGTAACTCTGCTGTGCCTAGACTGATGCCAGAGTTACCCCAAGCTGGTGACCAGACGCCGGGGCAATCTAAACCTAACCCCCTGATGCCGGACACACCAGCCTTGCTGTAGAACCCTCCACATGTCCTAAATGAGCTCTTTGTAGCCTGGTGGGCCTATGTCCTAAATGAGCTCTTTGTGGCCTGGTGTGCCTATTTTAAAGATAAAGAGGCATCCAGGGCACCTCCTCAACCCCCCCGCCCCCGGGGCTGCCTCCGGACAAGCCTCCAGTTCTCTCACCTATCCCCCTCCTAGGGGAACTGCCCTGACACTGGATGGGGGTGATACGCAGATGACCTTTAGGAAGGGTGGGGTAAGCACCCACATTCACCCTCCCCAGACTCTGGCAGATTTGGATGGGTACTCCTCTACTGACCAAGGGGACTCTGACCTGCCGTCCGAGCCGGAGGGTGGCAAAAATGCACCTCGGTCCTCTCCTGGTGACCCGTCATTCATGGACATAATGAGGCACATCCAGCAACTGAATGGCTGGGATACAGAGGAACTGGATCCAGAGCGTCTGCTGACCACCTTCCTCAGGAAGAGACACCCTGCCTACGGTGGTCCCCCCCCATGGTGGAGTCTTATAAGGATGCCAACAGGCTTGCTTGGAAGCATCCCTTTCTTTTTTTTTTTTCCTACTTATTCTTTTCCAATCCTACTGACCTTCCAACCACCACTCCTTCCATCCTACAAGGAGTGACTACCTCCCAACCTCTACCGACCAGCTTGGTCTGCCCTAGAGCGCCATACTGCCATTGGGGCCCTTGATGGCCGGATTACCCCCCGGGTGAGTGAGGAAAACCCCCCTTATCCCCTCTTTCCCTTACGGCAAGCTGCACATTGTGGTCTGCCCCTGGATGGTGGGTGGTGAGACCGGCTCCGGAGGACTTCATCTAGGCAACTGGAGGGCATTTTCCTCCAAGTAGTGTTCGTTTACCCCATAACCCTGCCCCCTGAGACGCTGGCGCAGAGTCTGCGTGCAGACGCACACTTCTCTCAAGCGCCTAACGACGTCCCCCCTCCCCGGCTTCAGTAGAAGAAGCCGCCAAGCCCCTCGAGAATCTGTGCATCCACTGACCCTCTCAGGACGTCGGGCGCCCCAAAGCGCCCCTGGCATCCCACCCCAAGGGAGGAGAGCATCCGTTGGGACGCTCCATCCTCCCTCCCCAGCCAACCCCGCTGACCGAGTCCGCTCCTGAACCCGGGTCGCCGGCGTGGCGCGAGGTGTGGCGTCCAGCACCTCAACCCTCAGCGCCACCGGGCCGGCTCCAAGCATCCCTTTTCTACACCGGCCGTATCCAAAAAATCGGACCAGCTACATTCCACCCTAAGGAGGATCCCTTTTATAGGGAACAGCTGGAGGCAAACTCAGTTGTGATGAATGCTGTTCATGACTGCTGCTGTCTGTATCCACCACTATTCCTGGTTGAGTGTCCGGGTTCACCCTGGACATCCAGTCCAAGATTATGGATGCCCCCTTTAGGGGACTGGTCCTGTTTGGTGAAGACTCAAAAACATCATCACTCGCCTGCAGGAATCTGGTAAAGCTATCAGGTCTGTACATACTATGTACAAATCCAAGCCCAGACAGCAATCAAAGCAGTCCTTTCCAAGGAACGCTAGACAGCAGTCTAGGGGACAGCAACAGCAGAGGGCAGGATTCAAGCGAAAGGCCTGTACTCTGCCTCTGGAGGTTCCGCCCCTTGGGCTTCCAGGACCTCCCAGCCTGATTCCCCGGCTCCTCGGCCTGACTGCTGCCAGACTCCCCCGGCTGAAACCTTAGGGGAGGTGGTGGGGATTGATTTTCCTTGCACATCGAAGGATGGCGTCAGATAACCACAGATCAGTGGATCATGCAGCTCATCGAAAAGGGGCACACTCTAGAGTTCACAGACCCCCAGACAACCCACCGATCCCCTCCCCATTACTCTTAGGCTCACAGCGCCCTCATTGCGGAGGAGAGCCAGTCCCTACTGCAAAAGCAGGCCATAGAGCCAGTTCCACCAGCACAACAGGGGAAAGGATTTTACTCTCACTTCTTCCTGGTGCCAGAGAAAACTGGGGACCTTCACCCTATCCTTGACCTCAGCCACTTGAATCAGTACATTGAGTACAAACGATTCCGGATGGTTACTCTGCTCGTTCTGCTCCTCTCCTGTGTCAGTGGGATTGGCTATGCTCCCTGAACATGCAGGATGTATACCACCACATTCTGATTTTTTCCAACCTCACAGGAGGTACCTTTGCTTCCGCTTCCAGGGAAGACACTACCAGTTCAGGGCCCTGCCATTCGGCCTGTCCTCGGTCCCCAGGGTTTTCACCAAATGCCTCCCAGTTGTAGCCGCAGCTCTAAGGAGACAGGGCCATTATGTCTTCCCTTACCTGGACGACTGGCTGCTGACCGCAACCACCTGAGACTGACTCCTCCACACCATGTAGGCCACTTTCTCCCTGTTTCTGGACCTAGGGGTCACCTTAACTCTCCCCAAGCCATCTCTTTGGCCAAGTCAATGGCTGCAGTACATAGGGGCAATCTTGGACATGGCTCAAGGCAAAGCCTTTCTTCCTCAAGACAGGGCAGAGCGACTTCAGATGCACGCTTATCAGATCTCCTCCTCGTGTCAGGTTCTGACCTGGTCTGTACTGAGACTTTTGAGACACGTGGTCGCCATTGCAGCAGTTTCCCATGCCAGCCTATACATGAGGATGATTCAGTGGAACCTGAGAGTCTGGCAGGACCAGCGTTCAGGTGAACTGGAACGATCCATCTTGGTATCGAACCCTGTAAGACCGACGTTGTCATGGTGGTTGAATTTCTCCAACCTCTCCTTAGGGGTTTCTATGAGGACAGAAACTCCCAGCTAGATCCTCACCACGGATGCATCGGGCCAAGGCTGGGGAGCACACTTGAGAGCCAGTCAGACTTAAGGGACCTGGTCTCAACAAGAGCTCCATCTCCACATCAGTGTCCTAGAGATGAGGGCGATTTTGTATGCCCCTCAGGCTTTTCAGACAGTCTTACTATCCGGCCCCCTGTTGATCCAGACAGACAACATGTCAATGGTCTTTTACATCTACAGACAGAGGGGACTCACTCTTATCCTCTCTGCAGAGAAGCCATGCGAATCTGGTCATGGGCAGTGGACCATCAACTGGACCTGACAGCAGTCCATGTTCTCTACGTTCAAAATACCCTGGCCGATGACCTAAGTCGATCTCGGTCCAGGGCACATGAGTGGGAACTTCACCCCTCAGTGGCAAAAGAAATGTTTGACAGATGGGGATGTCTAGGGCTAGATCGATTTGCCTTCCCATCCAACACAAAACTGCCCAGTTTTTGCTCGCTAGATACAGGGCCTGGTGTTTTGTGGTCGACGTCCCGGATATTCCGTTTTCCCAGGAAAGCGACCTCTGTTTTTTTTTGAAGGACGAGCTCCAGGATCTGTTTTCCTTCTGGTGGTGGCAGGTCCAGAAGCGGACCCCACCGAAGCTGGCCCCATCACTGGTCTTGGACCCTTCGAGTGAACCACAGCCAGGAGGTGCCTCTTCCCCGAGGAAGACCCCCGACAGGCCGCTGCCTCCTCCTCCGACTAAGGCTTGTTCCCGGTCATGGTCCGTTGACCGACACTGGCTCTCTATCAGATCGGGTAGTCAACGCCGGGTCAGGTCTTACACTAGGAGCCGTTCCCATTCTGCTAGACTGGACCTCTCCCAACGTCAGTCCCGTGACCATCGTCGGTCTTTGGACCGACATCGGTTGGTGAGCTACCGATGCTCGAGTGGGGCTAGCCATAAGGACAGGTCTGGCTACTTGTCAGCCAGTAGCCATTCCTCCTCTTCCTGTTCGTCTTCTACCGCTTCCTTTTCAGGAATTGGGGGTTCCCCGGGAGAGAAGGACCAGCCCCGCTTGCCTCCTGACGATCCCACTTTTGTGGACGTCATGAGGCGCATCCAGGCCTCTGAGTGAGACATGGAGGACCTGGATCCAGAATGCCAACATTTGGCCAAGTACCTGAGGCAAAAGGAGCCCAAACCCTTGATGGTTCCTCCTTTAGTGGACACTTTCCAGGACCTCACCAGAGTAACCTGGAAGTGTCCGGCTTCAGTCCTGGCAGTTCCGAAGAAATCGGACAGGCTATATAGAGCCCCGAAGGATGAACCATTCTTGGCTGAACATCCTCAGGTGGACTCTTCAGTTATTACGGCTGCTCACGACAAATGTAAGCAGCCTAAACATCTCAGCTCACAGCCTCCCAACAGAGAATCCTGCTACTTGGACCAGGAGGGCAAGAAAGTCTATTCTGCATCCATTTGTTCAGTTAGGTCCCTGAATTTCCTTACGCACATGGTCCAGTACCAGAATGTGTTATGGGAGCGGGGGACAAGAGCTGGTTAATGCCTTGCCAGACTCCGAGAAGAAAACGGAGATTCTGGACCTTCTCAAATCGGGCTCGGACGTAGGCACACATGTTTTGCATGTCTCGTACGACACTGCGGATATGCCAGCCAGAGCGTCAGCGTCGGGTGTCTGCCTCAGGCGCCATTCCTGGTTGAGGGTCTCGGGCTTTCATCAGGATCTGCAGTCCAGAATCTGGGACTTACCGTTCCAGGGTTCTGTGTTGTTTGGGCCAGAGATGGAGTCTTTGATCTCTCGCCTCCCAAGAGTCAGGCAATTCCATCTGGTCTGTCCGCCAAATGTACTGTGGAGACCAGCGGAGACAGTGAAAGTGGACATTTCGGAAGTCCTCAGGTGGTCAAGCCGTGGTAACCAGCAGGGCCAGAGAGGAGGCTTTTGGAGGAGAGCTGGCAACCAGCAGCCTGAAGGTGCTTCTCCCCATGGCCCCAAGTCCTCCCAGGCCTCTCTGCCCACCCCTGGCTCCGCCCAATGACTCCCTTCTGACCCCCCCCTTCCTCCGACAAAGGTACCAGGGGAGGTGCTAGGGGGTCGCTTCACCCTGTACTTTCAGGGATGGAGCTCAGTAACTATGGACAAATGGGTCCTAGATGTCATAAGGAGAGGACACACCTTAGAGTTCACGGAGATCCTTCCAGACACTCCACCAATAAGTTCTCCAGATCTCCTCCTCCTCATATTCCTCTCATAGAAGGAGAGATACAGTCCCTCTAGCAAAAAAGGGCAATAGAACCTGTCCCTCTGAGTCAATGGGGAAAAGGGTATTACTCCCACTTCTTCCTGGTCCCAAAAAAGACTCAGGACCTTCGTCCCATTTTGGACCTAAGCTCGCTAAATCTTTATATAGAGTACAAAAGATTCCGAATGGTAACCCTTCCGGGTCTTCTTCCTCCTCTGCTGCACCAAGGGGACTGGCTCTGCTCCCTGGACATGCAAGATGCGCATATGCATATTGGGGTCTTTCCCCCTCACAGGAAGTTCCTAAGGTTCCACTTCCAGGGGGAGCATTATCAGTTTCGAGTTCTTCCGTTCAGCCTCTCTTCCGCTCCTAGAGTCTTCACAAAGTGTTTGGCAGTAGTGGCTGCGGCTCTAAGGCGTCAGGGGCATTATGTCTTCCCTTACCTGGGCGATTGGCTACTAGCGGCCCCGTCAAGGTCACGCCTGCTTCAAGCTCTCTGAGATACCTATACTTTTCCGAGACTTGGGGATCACCCTGAACCTTCCAAAGTCTTTCCCAGAACCCAGCCAAAGATTCATCTTTATTGGTGCGGTCCTGGATTCGGTCCAGGGCATGGCTTTACTGCCCCTGGAGGGGGTGATCGCTTGCAAGAGATAGCCAGATCGGTTCTAGTAACTCCTCCGGTCTCAGCAAGGACCTTTCTCAGACTTCTGGGGCACATGACGGCGGCCATTCCAGTTACTCCTCTGGCCCGCCTCCACATGAGAATCCCACAGTGGATGCTCAGGGTGCAGTGGTATCAGTGCTCAGACAGCCTCGACGTCATGGTCAGAGTCACGGAGCCAGTGAAGAGAACGCTTCTTTAGTGGATGGATCCACTTAATTTGGGAAGAGGGGTCCCCTTCCATCCGGAGCCCCCAAATCAGACCCTTACGACGGATGCCTTGGATTTGGGGTGGAGGGTGGGCCTAGGGAATTGCCAAACACAAGGCGTTTGGACCCCTGAGGCGCGCGAACTCCACATCAGTGACCTGGAGATGCGAGCGGTCCTCAGTGTGCTACATGCCTTTCAGGAGGACCTCATGCCAGGCTCTCTTCTGGTTCAGACGGACAACATGGCGGTTGTCTTCTACATCAACAAGCAAGGGGGAGCTCATTTTAACCCCCAGTGCAGGAAGGCGATGAGAGTCTGGTATTGGGTGCTAGAATGGCACATCACTCTCTCCGCGGTGCACGTTCCGGGTGTCCTCAATGACTTGGCCTACCGTCTCAGCAGATCTCAGTCCAGGGCGCATGAGTGGGAGCAACTGCAGTCAGTAGCGGAACAGCTGTTCGACAGATGGGGTCGTCCAGAACTGGACCTGTTTGCATCACCACGCAACACCAAACTGCCACTTTTCTGCTCGCAAGAGCCTGCGCCTGATGTTTTCTGGCCAGACACGTTGTCCCTATGTTGGGCAGGGAGGTTTCTTTACGCCTTCCCTCCCTTTCCTCTCGTTCAGAGGATTCTGTTGAAGTTACAGGCTGAGGGAGCGCGAATGATTCTGGTCGCCCCGCTGTGGCCTCGACAGATTTGGTTCCCACTACTTCAGCAGCTTTCCATGGAACCTCCATTCCGTTGCCAATATGTTCGCAGTTGCTGTCCCAGGATCAGGGCTCGCTGGTTTGTCCCGATCTCCGATCCTTGCACCTTCATGCATGGCTCCTTCAGACGTAGCTAAGCACAGGTACGGGGTATCGCCAGAGGTGGTGGAAGTTCTTGTGTCGGCGAGGAAGCCCTCTACGCGCTCCACTTACACTATGAAATGGAAGCGTTTTTATTTGTGGGCCTCGTTTCACCATCTGGATCCCGTTTCTTGTCCAGTGAACTCAGCTCTTCAGTATCTCCTCTCCTTATAGCAACAAGGCTTGAGTTACTCCTCCATTAAGGTGCACATGTGGGCCATCTCGGCTTATCACGCCCTTTCGGGTGACGGAACCTTAGCCCAATTGGACGTGGCATGCACCTTTTTATGGGGGTTTCTTCATGAGACCTCCCATTCGGGATCCTGTCCCACCCTGGGGCCTCCTTTTATGTTGGAGATGCTTACCCTTCCTCCATTTGAACCTGCAGCGGATTGTGAGCTGTGATACCTGTCTTGGAAGGTTTGTTTTTTAGTTACCATAACTTCAGCTCGAAGAGTTTCCGAGCTTCAGGCTCTGATGTGTAAAGAGCTGTACTTAGTTTTTCACAGGGAAAGGGTTTCCCTGAGGACGAACCCCAAGTTTCTTCTGAAAGTGGTCTCTGAGCTGACCCTCAACCAGTCTGTTGACCTTCCAGTTTATTTTCCTTCGCCCGCTAACAGAGGGGAGGCTCTTCTTCACACTTTGGACGTTCACAGGATGCTTAGGTATTACCTTAAGTGTACGGCTAATCACTGTATCTCGGAGAAATTGTTTGTGGCGTTTTCGCCACAACACTTGGGTAGACCAGTGTCCAAGCAGACCATTTCTAAATGGATTATCCACTGTCTTTCTGCTATGAAAAGCACAGTAAGCCCCTTCCTGGTCTGGTTAGGGGTCACTCCACCAGGAGAGTGTCTGCTTCCTTTGCTGGGCTGCGGAACGTATCCATTAAGGATATTTGCACGCGGACGCTACCTGGAATTCAGTGCATACTTTCGTGAAGCACTACAGCTTGGACATTGCCTCCAGACGCCGTGCAGGCTTCGGCCTGGCAGTCGTTCAGGGACTACTGTCTTGAGCCTCTGTTCAGCTCCATCTCCACCTCCTGTGGTTGATTACCTCCTTGGCGAGGGACTGCTTGGGATTCAGTCCTAATTGTGATAGCCTGCTGCAAGAGCTCCCACTCAAAATAAGATAGTACAGTTACGTAAGAACTTACTGTAACAGTAGATCTTCGAGAGGAGCTCTTGCGGTAGGCGTTACTTTCCCGCCTTCCTTCCCCCTCTGAGGTGTACAGAATTCCATCTTCATGCTTCGCTCCATTCTCCTGTCATGGCTCGTTCTCAGGACTTGGCAGGGGAACTGTGGTGGAGCTGGGTCCGCCCCCTTTTGTACCAGAGCTGACGTCGGGGCGGACCCTGCTGGGTATTGCTGGCTGAGTAGTTTTCCGGAGGGTCCTGGTGCCTGCGGCATAGTCCTAATTGTGATAGCCTGCTGCAAGAGCTCCTCTCGAAGATCTACTGTTACGGTAAGTTCTTAAATAACTGTACTTTTGTTCTAGAAAACTTAACTTTTCCTCCCTTTGAACCTGCCGCAAGTTGCGAGCTGCACGTTCTGTCATGGAAAGTGTTATTTTTAGTTGCCAATATTTCTGCTCGAAGGATATCCAAGCTTCAGGCCCTGATGTACAAGGAACCTTATTTAGTTTTCCACAAGGACAGAGTGTCCTTGCAGATTAATCCTAAATTTATTCCCAAGGTGGTGTCAGAGTTTACTTTGAATCAAGACATCCACCTTCCTGTCTACTACCCAGAGTACTCGAACTGAGAGGAGGTACTACTTCATACTCTGGATGTTCACAGGGTGCTTTGTTATTATTTGGAATGCACTCGAGTCACCAGAAAGTCTGATTAGTTGTTTGCATCTCCCCCAGAGTGATGGGGATCCTGTTTCTAAACAGTGTTTATCCAAATGGTAGGTTAATTGCATTGCTTTCTTTTTTTTTTTTTTTTTTTGAAATTGTACTTTATACTCCCTTCCCAACCTGCCATCACTGACCCTTCAGGGGAAACAACTGACATCCCACTGCCAACCACCCACCTGACGGACCCTAGATCCCCATGGGCCGGGGTTGAACCCCGGGTGGGACAAGCCTGCATCTCATATGTTGTCGGTTCTGGATCCGCTGGTGGCAGAGGCACATTGTGGGCATTGCATAGTTCCCCATCTTCCCGGCGCTGGCAGGCTTAGTTTTTCCCATTTTCGCCTCCCATACAGCGAACTACACCCCCAGAGCGCATGGCGCTTGTGTGCCGATGTCAGCGCTTGAAATATGGCCAGCCATCCCTCAGAAGGGCTGCACACCGAGCCTCCGCTTGGAGTCGGGCAAGTGTGCGGGCATTGGCCTGTACCCTCCCCGGAGAAGGTGAGCTGTCGTAGGACACTCAAGCCTATCTCTCCCCTGCCGACCCACCAGCAACCCGAGTCAGTTCCCGAACCTGGGTCACTGGCATGGTTCGACATTGCATTGTTTTCTGCTACAAGTATGACAAACCCTTAATGGGCTCAGTAAAGGGTCACTCTGCTGGGGCATGACAGCTTCCTTTGCCTCTTTGAGAAATGTCAGCTGCAGACATTTGTGCAGCTGCTTCTGGAGTTCTGTCCATATCTTTGTCAAACACTACAGTTTGGATGTTGCATCTCGACGCAGAACAGGCTTTGGATTGACAGTCTTTCAGGACCTCCTCTCTTAATTTTCTTTGGGAGATTTCTACTTCTACCCAGCTGACCTGGGTCTCTCCTTACTGCTTGGCACTCGGTCCTAAAGGTGTTACCTGCTGCAAGAGTGAATCTTGAAGTAAGATGGTACAGTTACATAAGAACTTACTGTAACAGTAGATATTCGAGAGGAGCTCTTGCGGCAGATACTAGTTTCCCTCCCAGCTTCCCCCTGGTAGCTGCTTCTCCATCATGGATAAATTTTTTGTTTTCCTCTGTTAGAGGAACCTCCTCAGTTCTCCGTTTTTACTTACTTGCTGGGGCCTCCGGCAGGAGAACTGGAGATAGGCTGGGAGACTGTCCATTTTATACCATATGTGATGTTGTGGCAGGCCGACGTAGGGGGTGGTCCCCCGCTGTATACTGCTAGCTAGAAGTTTTCTGTGAGGTCCTGGTGCCTGCTGGCTCCAGTCCTAAAGGGGTTACCTGCTGCAAGAGCTCCTCTCGAAGATCTAATGTTACAGTACGTTCTTGCATATTTGTACTTTTTTAGAGTGCAATGGGACAGAAATAAACAGTCGGAGCAAGTTGTCCGTTCATGCTGGCTGTCAGAGTGCTAAAATACATTTGCGCTAATACCTTCACTGACACTGATTCGATGGAAATAAGGGTGTGCAGAAATAAGGGTTTATACAGTATATAAAGCGTGTATGTTGGTTCAATGAAAAGTGTCCTAATCCAGTGGATCTGGAAGGACTAATAAACTATTAAAATCTGTGAATACTTAAGGGCCTGGAAGAATCATAGGGGGCCAGTGTCGTCGTAGCTACTGACAGGGTGTGGGTTGGGCTCAGTAGGCAACAATTATGGGCGACGGAGCCATGTGGTGAAGTTGAGTGCCTTCAGTCACCATAACCATGGTATTGTGAACATAACCCACTAACCCAGGAGATGATGTAGGACTTAAAAAATGGAATTGCTGTCGAAAAGTAAAAGGCAAGAGAACTCAAGGTTTCCCCTAGAGCATTTATGCATGGGGGTGCCCCGTCCTTTCATTTTGACCCCACATCCTTTTGTGACACTCCCATGCTCCCCCATGTTAAAATCAGAGCCTTGTTCCCCAGTATTGTTACGAGCAGCATTTTGGGGGGCCCCACAGAGGAAAACAGTGAATGAAGGATGACAGAACCACAAAGAAACGTGCAGGAAAAACAAAGTAAATGGACTTCGGTTAAAAATTGGGGGCTAAAAATGAAAGATTCAAGAAGCAGACTGTATGACTAGCTCCTCTGTTGCTTGACAGATGCCCTCATTGTTTTCAAATTTTTCTAGAGGAAACAGAAAAGTGACAGAAGGAAAAAACCTTGACTGCTGTATGAAATACGAAAGTGAAAACGTTTTTAGGTGGCAAAAAATAACATTTGAGTATTGTCATGGTACTCTCTTGTAAAGATGTTAAAGATTATTTTCATGTTTAGTGTGTTTGCTGAAGTACCAGTTAAAACATTTTCTGGTTAGCACATGTGTATATACACACACACACGGCTTGTTATACTCTTGATGCTTTGTGCAGGGTTTGAGGCTTTTCATTGTGTGCGTGTTTACCTAAACTGCACAAATTGGAAATGGTCTGCGTCCTTGTATCATTTATAGAAACATAGACAGTGACAGCAGAAAAGGACCAGAGGTTCATCCAGTCTGCCTAAGTTACCTATAATCCCTGGAACCTACTGTTCCTTCGGGGTACTAACCCTCCATTATCTCTCTGGTCTTGTTGCCCCCCCCCCCGGTAACCACTATTCCCATCATTATGTAACAGCCCTGCTTGAATCCCATGACACTTTTCTCACCCACCACCTCAGCCGACGGACTGTTCCAAGGTTCCACTACCCTTTCCGTAAAGTAGTGCTTCCTCACATCTCTCCTGAACCTACCTCCTGTTAATTTCCATTCGTGTCCACGTGACCGTAAATAGATATTTAGGCTAAATAGTTCCTCACAACGTATTATTAAATTTATTCATCTTACATACTAAAAGTCAGCGGAATAGGCCAAATGGTCTGTCTTGTCTGCTCGAAAGCCAGCAACCTAGTGGCTGCTCGCCTTACCACCCCCCAGCCCCCTAGAGGGTCTTCTTTAGTTTGTTTCCCCTTATACCTGTGCCACCCCTTATTGAAGCCCTTCACTGTGCCCTCCTCCACCAGCCTCCCAGGCAGCACATTCCACGGCTCCACCACCCTCTCAATGAAAAATGCTTTCTGTGCTCCTTCCTGTGGTTTCCCCCCTCAAGCTTCCACCCATGGCCCCTGGTTGTTCTCCCCTTCTTTAGCCTAAACAGCTCCTTGGTTCCACTCCTGGTTATTCCTTTTACATACTTGAAAACCTCTATCATGTCTCCCCTATCCCTCCTCTCCTCCAGTGAGTAAAGCCCAAGCTCTTCCATTCTCTCCTCATAAGGCCTCCCCTCCATGCCCTGAATCATCCTGGTCGCTTTCTTCTGGACCCTCTCCAGCAGCACAATGTCCTCCTTCAGATGATGTCTCCAGAACTGTACACAGTACTCGAACTGCGTCTTGACCAAGGCATTATATAGAGGGAGGATCACCTCTCTCCTTCTGGACGTAATTCCCCTGGCTATGCAGCCCAGTATCCTGTTTGCTTTGGCTGTAGTCCTTCTACAATTTTCAGAGTTATTCATTTTGACGTCGATCACCACCCCTAAATCCCTTTCTCCCAGTGTGGCTTGCAGTATGACGCCCCCAGGGTGTATACATGGCCCGGGTTTTTGACCCCCAAATGAAGTACCTTACATTTCCGGCATTAAATTTCATTCCCCACCTCCTTGACCACCCCTCCAGGGTAACCAGATCCCCTGGACCACCTCCCTCGCTTCTTCACAATCCACCAGTGATCCCAGTTTTGAATTGTCCTCAAAGAGACTCAACCTATTCCTAACCCCTTCCCTGTATCCGAAACGTAAGCCCTATATCTGAGACGTAGGCATTGAACAAGAGTGGCCCCAATACTGAACCTTGAGGGACCCCACTGATTACCTTCCTGGGGGAGGAGAGTATCCCACCCACCATTACTCTCTGTAAACGACCCGAAAGCCAATTTTCAACCCAGTTGAGCTCCTGTCCACTCACCCCCATCTCCTCCAGCTTTTCTATCAGCCCATTATGGGGTACTGAATCAAACGCCTTGCTGAAATCTAGGTATAGGACGTCCACCGGCCTATGTCTGTCCAAGGCCTCCGTCACCCAGTCATAAAACTCCACGAGGTTGGACTGACACGATCTCCCTGGAACGAAGCCATACTGTTTATCATCCTGGTGCCCTAACAATTCCAGCTGCCTCCCAGTCCTCTCCTTCATAAAGCCCTCCATTACTTTGCCTACCACAGACGTTAGGCTTACAGGCCTGTAATTCCTCATCTCCTTTCTAGACCCCCCTTTATGGATAGGCACTACATAAGCCACCCTCCAGTCTTGGGGCACCCATCCTATCTGCAAAGAGGTATTAGAGTGCAGCCAGTGGAGCTGCCAGCTCCTCTGCCAATTCCTTCACAACTCTCGGGTGTAGCCCATCCGGCCTTATCAGTTTTTAGCTTCTGAAGGTCCTCCGCACCCATTCTGGGTCTGGTCCTGCCTGTACCCAAGCTTCATTCCGTCCTTTGGTCTCAGACTGACTTCTCACCTTAGGTGAATGCTCTTTACTCCCATCAGCCTGTAGGAATCCCCAGTCCCCATCTGCAAAGATTGAGGCAAAGGACTCATTTAGCACCTGCGCCTGTCCTCCTGCTTCCTGAGCCCATCCCCTTCATAATTTTAATCCTATTGATCTGCATCCTCTCTCTTTGCTTCTCTCTTATGTATCTATAGAATCCCGCCCCCCACCCCCCGATATCCCTAGCCAGGTTTTGCTTCAACCCTGCCTTGGCTCTTCTCACCACTCTGGTGACCCTCCTGGCCAATATTTCATACTCTCCTCGCTCCTTGTCCCCTCTTGAGCGTTTTAAAATGTGCCTAAGCAGCCTTTTTATCCCTCACTGCCTCGTGCACCTCCCTTGTCCACCAGCATGGCTTACTGGTTCTGTCATGCTTTTGCCTTAATTTTGTACAGTACTTAGTAGCCTCCTGCACGCCTTTTTTAATGGTCTCCCACAATCTTCCAGCATCCATGTCTGACCTAATCTTGTCCAACCTCTCTCTTAGAATCCTACCCATGCCCACGAAATCCGCTTCCCTGAAGTCTACCATTACTGTGTTAGTGCGGTTTTCCTCACCCCCTATATACAGCAGAAACCAGACTGTGGCATGGTCACCACCCGCCAGTGGACTGCACACCTCAAGGCCCCTTATCTGATCACTGTCCGTTAGGACAACATCCAAAATACGCCCCCCTCTAGTAGGTTCCCCCACCTGTTGGACCAGGAAGGCATCCTGAAAAATGTCCATCAGTCTCTGTTCCCTGGCTACAGAGGATGTCAAGGTGTCCCAGTCTGCCCCCGGCATATTAAGGTCACCCATGACCACCACCCTGTCCTTATCAAGATCACAGTGACCCTTGATGTTCTCAACCAGTTTATCCTCCAGAGCCTCCTTAGTTGCGGGGGGACTGTATACCTCCCCTATCTTCAATTTTTTCCCCTCCCCTCATTTGTAAGGTTACCCAGATCTCCTCCACTCCCCCTCCAACCTCCTCCACTCCACTAACCACAATGTCATTTCTGACTATCAGCGCAACCCTTCCCCCTCTTTCCACTCCCCTATCTTTCCTGAATATCTTGTAGCCCTCCAAATTTAGGTCCCGATCATTTCTCTGGGTGGCCCATGTTGTTCCTTCCAACCAGCATCTAAATTACTTCATCCCTTTCCATTCATCACAACAGTAAAAATGCTTCAAAGGTAGCTGCTCCCTGCAGCTTGCATGTTATTGATTTAACATGATAGCTTGGATGAGATTTAACATCTTCTTTTGTGTGGGGTCCTGCTTCTGCTTTGGGTAGCTTGATGCCTGTTCTTAACATTGGTACTTTCATTTCCTGCTGTTGGGGTTAATGGAACTTGAAACAGTGACACAGATGAAGTTGTATTTAGTTGGGTGTCCTTGAGACTTTCAGGGAACCCCCCCATACTTGAGTTAGGTTTTCTTTGAAACTTCAAGAAACCACAACAGAAGTGTGGGCTTATGCTGGATTAAACAACTTTGCTTGATGATTCAGGTTGCATGGTTTTCAGAACACATTTTATTTTACTTACCTTAGCTTTTGGCTACATTCAGAACTGTGCATTCAAACAACATGAAGTCTTGTTGTATTCTAACATATGCAGTTAGCCCCAGCACTTGAACTGCTCTGGAGAGGAAAGAGTTAACTCTACGCCAGAGCATAGAACGTTGGGCTTGAGCTCGGTTGAAACCTCTGTCTGCTGCACTTTAAAGTATAACCGTCAGATTCTTTACTCCGCCTAACTGAACAGTCGCTTCTGAGATTGCTCCTTTGCTTGTCGGTTCGGTCCTAGTAAAACGCCAGTTCTAGGGACATGGATATGTTGTTCATCCACACTTATTGGCAGGTTCCTTGCCGCTTTAAATCTTGCCTGAAGGTCTTCAAGCTGGCTCCTCCCACCCACCCGGGTGGTAAAACTCTCGGCTCAGCCCCATGACGCCAGATCTTCCTTACCGCTTGAAGCTCAGGTTCCTCCTTAACGCAGCTGTGTTTAAGACTGGTTCCTAATTCTTTGAAGGTTGAATCAAAAGTTTTTGCTAAAAGACTTGGTCTTGCTTCTTCTCCTCGCGGCTGCGATGGACAAATCGACTCCCGGTTTTCGGAGGTGCCCTTGCAGGCAGAAGATGTCTAGGACGGATCTGCACGCCACGTACGTCTACTGCCTGGGCCTTGAGCACGACCCGCAGACCTGCGACTTGTGCTGTTCCTTTTCGGCCTACGTCCTGAAGACCGTGTTGCCCGATTACAACTGGGCGCCCGAGAAAAATTCACGGTGAAATCTAAAGCCCGATTGGCGGTATCGGCGGCGGCCGGGCTCGGAATCAGCTCGAGCAGATGATCGCCCTCGAAGAGGCGGCGCGGGCCGCTTCTACCTCGGCTTCGGCATTTGTCCCGCTCTCTCTCGGTGCCTCGTACTCTGCTTCTTTTAAGGAGCTTTGTCTGACCCTCTCGACCAAAGGTGAGGGTCCAACTTCTTCGGGACCTTTTTCCAGGTCCAAAAAGAGCAAAAGTAAGTCTCTCCGTCGACGCTCTTGGGAGCGGGAAAGATCCCCTTCCCCTTGTCGACAGTCGACTTCGGTCGACCCCTCAGCCTCGGCCACTGGCTTCACGGTGTCCCTGTCAGGCCCAGTTGACTGAGACTCCAGTCGGCCAGTCGAGATTTTTCTCGACCCGTTGAGGTTGTCGATTTGGAGAAGCTGAGAATCCTCTCCAGTTCTCCGGTGGAGATTTGAGGATCCCGTGGTCGTCTGTGCCTCGGTTCCGGAGCCTTGGTGGATCGTCCAGTCGAGAGTGCGATTTCCGACACTTCTCCCTGCTTCCCTCGGCCTAGTCGAGAGACTTCTGTCTCGGTCTAGGACATCCTCGTGGTCCCAACCGATCCGCCGCCATGGGCGATCTCGGCACCAGCGGCGAAGCGCGGCACAACGCTCTTCCTCTTCCCCTGGGACAAGAAGTCTTGGCGCAGGTTAACGTCGAATGCGGAGGAACTCATGTAACAACAGCTCCTTTTGACCGGGAATAAGCCGACCCAGTCGTCTTCCCGGCCATTAAGTGGCTGTCACGGGCAGCGAAACAACCCCTCGTTGTAGTCGAGGCCTGTTCTCAGGCCAGTTGTTCGACCAATTCCAGCTGCCCCACGATTCTGGTGGAACCTCCGCCTCCACAGCCATTAGTTGGGGCTCCGACCAAAAATTCTTGGTCGGCCTTGGGTTGCCCCATAGGCTGTCTGTCACCCTCACTCCCGATAAACCTCGGCAGGTGGAGGGGTGGCTCAGGCCCGAGCAGCTCTTTGAGGACTCTTCTGGGTCTGATGATGGTTCCTCCCTCTTCTCCAAGTGCATGGACTTGGAGTCCTCGGAGGAGCAGTCAATGGGCGATAGCCCTCCGTCCTTCTTAGGGTTGCTTGACTCATCTAGGTCCACGGGATGAAGCTGGAACCCGTTTCTAAACAGCCAGGTATCCCCTCACGGAGATTCTGGACCGAGGATTCTTCTATGGAGGTCTTTCCGGTGGCGAAGCCATGAGTGGGTCCAGCCTTGGAACTTTAGCAGCGTCCTGCTTCCTGCCCTCGCCTTGGCCAGGTTGGCCAGGAAGTATCACGGTTCCTGGTTCCCTGTCCGGTTTGGAACACCCCTCGGCCGAGGGTTGGTTACAACAGCGTTTTCCGGTGTGCCGGAGCGCCAGGGATGTGGACAAACCTCCGACAAGGATCAAGAATTGGATTATGCGGTAGGAAAAGTCTATGCTTCGTCCTCTCTCGTACCCGTCAGGCCAGTTTGGCCGTCCTCATGGCACATTTTTCTCACGCCCTGTTGGGCTCCCTGGATGAGGTTGTCCCTCATCTTCCCGCAGATCTGCAGACTGCGGTCAGGCAGGTGCGAGACCAGGGCAGGGCGGTGGCCAAACAGCAGCTCCAGACTGCGTTAGACATCGGGGACTCATGTGCCAGGTCTGTGGCGGCCGCAGTGGCCATGCGTCGTCGGGCTTGGCTGAGGATATCCACCTTTACCTCGGATACCCAGCACAAGTTGGCGGATGTTCTCTTTTTGGGGACTGACCTCTTCGGCCCTGGGGTGGAAGGTCACCTGCAGAGGATCGAGAAGTCCAGTGCTACCTTGGACTCGGTTTCTTCCGCTCAGAAGGACAAAGGCCGCAAGCCACAGCCTAAGCTCTTTCGTCCTTCTGCGCCCGCGGCAGCCTCGAGCCAACAGCGTCAGGGGCCAGCAGGCTCGACCTTAGTATCCCAACCCAAGCCGTTGGCTTCCTCCAACAGGAAGCACGGAGGTAAGGCCAGGGTCCTCGGCGGTCCCTCCTCAAGCCTGCCCAGTGGCGGGCTGGGGGTGTCGCCCCATCCTGTCACCTCACCCTGGTGCCCCGTGAGAGGCGGCTCAACACTTCCTTTCCACCTGGTCCGCTGTTACCACGGACAGGTGGGTACTGAAGTGGTGGGAAAAGGCCTACCTCTGGAATTCGAGCAGGCCCCGCCCTTCAGGTCCGTCGCACCTCGGGGCCTCGTCCGCAGCCTCACTGGCGGCTCGCCGAGCCGACGCCGCTCTCCTCCTCCAAAGGAGGTGATCACGGAGTAGAGGACCCCCTTCAGACCCGGGGTTCGTGTCCAGGTATATCCTGGTTCCGAGAAGCAGACGGGGGCTGGCGCCCATTCTAGAACCTACACGACCTGAACAAGTTCCTAAGGTCTCGAACCTTCAGGATGGTCACTCTGGCGCAGATAATACCATCTCTGGAACACGGCGTGTGGTTCTGCTCTCTGGACCTACAGGGCCGCGTTCTTTCACGTCCCTATCCGTCCGTCATCAGAGATTCCTCCGCTTTCGGCGGAGGGATCCCTCTCCAGTTCGAGCCATGCCCTTCGGCTTATCTCCAGCTCCCAGGGTCTTCACCAAATGCATGGCAGTGGTGACAGCATTCCCCCGGCGCCGAGGGTCGGGTGTACCCCTGGGCGATTGGCTGATGATAGCCTCAGACAGGAGGTGGGCGGTCAGAGATCTAGCCCACCAGGTTTGCTCTCAAGTTGGCCTTCTCATCAACGAGGCCAGAGTGAACTCGAGCGAAGCAGGTGATCCTGTTCATCGAGGCAGAGCTCGACTCTGTTCCAAGCCAAGCACGGCTCCGGCGGACAGGGCGAGGTTCTTACCTCCTTTGCCCAATCATTTCTGGTTGGGCAATCGCGCATCTACCTGGGACTTCCTCGCCTCCTGAGTCTCGTGGCGGCCTGTACCAGTGTGGTCCGTTGGGTGCGCTGGCACATGCGCCCCCTTCAGTGGGGACTGGCCAGCCAGTGGTCACAACGCTGCGATCCTTTGGACCAGCTAGTGATAGTGACCCAGGAGATGTGGAATGCTCTCCAGTGGTGGACCGTTCCATTCCATCTGCAGGAGGGCATCCCGTTTGTCCGCCCCGAGCCTACGGTCTCTCTATTGACCGATGCCTCTCTGATGGGTTGGGGTGCCCATCTGGGGAACACCAGTGCCACGGCCTCTGGTCCCAGCGGGAGTCCGATGCCACATCAACCTGCTGGAGCTCGGCGGTCCACCTAGCTCTCACCGCCTTTGCTCCGTTTCTCCCGGGGTCAAGTGGTCCGAGTCAGGCGGACAATACCGACCATGTACTACCTGAACCACCAGGGCGGGCCGCGCTCCATGCTTCTATGCAAGGAAGCTGTCCACATTTGGTCACAGTGCGCAGCCTGGAGGTGGATCTCCTAGCCATTCATGTGGAGGAGCCTCCCAACACCCTGGCGATGCCTGGGCCGGATGAGGGCTGCATCTCACAGTGGTCTCTCCCTGCGGAGAGTAGCTAAGATCTGTTCTCCCACGGGGCACACCTCAGGTGGACCTGTTTGCCTCAGGGAGGCAGAGGCTGAGCTGTTTCATGCCGCCCCTCAGCAGGGCTCGCTGCAGGGGATGCCTTCTCGAGGCTGTGGACCCCGGCCTCTTTTACTTTTTCCCATTTCCTTGATTCACAAGTGCTTCTCAAGGCGAGGAGGGACAAGGCGCAGGTGATTCTGATAGTCCCAGACTGGCCCCGCCAGTTCTGGTACCCAGATCTCCTCAGCCTCAGCTCCAGGCTCCCGAGGCAGCTTCCAGCTTGCCCGGACCTGCTCTGTCAATCAGGGGAAGGTGTTCCATCCGGACGTTCAATCCCTGCACCTGACGGCCTGGTTCCTGAGCGGCTAGAGTTCCAGGCCTTGGGTCTTTCTGACGAGGTCCTCAATGTTGTTGAGGCGTCCCGTAAGGAGTCGACCAGAAAATGCTACGCCTTCAAATGGAAGAGATTCTCCATTTGGTGTCAGGACAAGAGGCTTGGACCCTTCCTCCTGTTCTGTGGCAAGCATTTTGGACTATTTATGGTCCCTTTCTAGTCAAGGCTTGAGTCGACGACCTAAAGGTGCACCTGGCAGCCATCTCTGCTTACCGGCGCGGGCGAGGCAATCGGTGGCGCAGGAAAAGGTGGTCGGGCGCTTTTTTCAAAGGCCTTGATCACATTTCCTCGTCAGAGAACCTCCCCTCGTCGGATTTACTGCTGGTACTGGCAAAGCTCATGGGCAAGCCATTCAACCAATGCACAGATGTGATCTCTCACCTGTCGTGGAAGACCGCCTTCTTGGTGGCTATCACGTCAGCCAGAAGGATGGGAGAGCTCCAGGTGCTTTCCATGAGTCTCCTTACCTGGTCTTCCACAGGGACAAAGGTTGTCCTGCGCCCCCACCGAAATTCCTTCCGAAGGTGGTGTCGGAGTTTCACCTTAACCAGGTGCTGACTCTGCCGGTGTTCTACCCCAGTCACACCTCGAGGTCGAATATAGGCTCCATACTCTGGACCCTAGAAGGCGCCGCTTATTATAAGGGCGCCACGGCTGAGAAATCGGGAGAGGTTCGCCAGCTGTTTGTCACCCTACGCTGAAGCCGCACCTGGCAGACCTGCAACAGCGGACGATAGGCAGGTGGGTCACCTCCTGCATGAGATCGCTGCTATAAGTTGGCGGGCATGGAGCGCCTCCCAGAGGGATGAGAGCTCATTCTACCCGTCATACTGCTGCATCGGTGGCTGCTTCCAGGATGTCCCTATCCAGGAAATCTGCAGGGCTGCTACCTGAAGTCAGCACACACCTTATTACCCATTACCACATCGACCTTGAGTCAGGCCGGGATGCTGGTTTTGGGGCCTCGGTTCTCCAGTCTTTATTCCCTAAGTAGGGGGTGTGCGCCTTGCCTCCCTTCTCCCGGAGAACTGCTAGGAGTCTGCCAATAGGTGTGGATGAACCACATATCCATGTCCCTAGAAATACAGGTTACTCACCTGTAACAGGAGTTCTAGGAATGGTATATGTTGTTCATCCACACGACCCACCCGACCTCCCCGGCTTTGACGCACAACCTGAGCTTCCAGCGGGCCAGATCTGGCGTCATGGGGCGGAGACGAGAGTTTTACCACCCGGGTGGGTGGGAGGAGCCAGCTTGAAGACCTTCCGGCAAGATTTAAAGCGGCAAGGAACCTGACAATAAGTGTGGATGAACAACATATACCGTTCCTAGAACTCCTGTTACAGGTGAGTAACCTGTATTTTTATACCGTTCTTTGTCTGTACTTTTTCGGTTCAGATTCCTGTCGGCGGTACAGTAAGTGTTGTAGGTAGTGGACTTTAGTTTAATTTCTGTTTATTTGTGTGTGGAAATTGTAAATCTTGTCAGTCGGTCTGGTTTGGAACCAGTTGGGTTGTTTTTGGTTTATTCTTTAATTTCTTAGTGTGAGGTACCGGTCCCTATCGGTTTCAAAAAATCGTAATTTTAGACGTTTTTTTTACACAGCCCGTAACACGGTTGGTGACCGATAGGGGGGTCTTGCCTGGCTTTTAAGCTGCTAAAGGGTAAGTGGTTAGGATGGCTATGTCTGAGAAACCCAAAAGAAAAAACGGGCCTACTGGGTTTCAACATTGTAGTGAGTGTGGGGATGCCTTTGCTAAGGCAGATCCCCACACCACCTGTGTTCATTGTCTGGGGTTTGACCACCTTGATTCAGACTGCCAAATCTGCAGAAATTTTCCAAAGGCCACTCTGGACAAGAAATTGGGTAGGCTTAGGGAAAAGGAGGCCAAGAAGTCCGTTGATCTGGATGGCCAGCCAGTTCGGTTCTGACCGAACCGGAGGGAAATATGCCACTGACCTGGGCGATGCCTTCATGGCAAAGGAGAGCCGATCCTGAGGGGTTGGTTCCGTCAAAGAGAAAGAAGAAATTGGCTGGTTCGGATCCAGAACAGTTATGTCCAACCGCTGAAGAGATAGCCAGGGCGATTAGTATTGTGGAATTGCTCCGTTTGGTTCTGTCCGAACCGGTGCCTCCTGGTAGATGCTTGGTTCGGTTGGTTCCTCCGGCTCCATAATATTGTCTGGATGATTATTATGAACTGGATTTGGAGGGGGGGGAAGAAGGGATGACAACGATAATGGTGGTGTGGAGGGTCTGGATGAGCCCATTGAACCGGACATCTCCCCAGACAGGCCTTCTAATGTTTCCCCTCCCAGGCTTTCTGAGTCTCTATCCCACTATTTGTTCTACATAAAGTGGCAGAAATCCTTCAGCGCCCTCTGGTTAATTGCTGAGGAACAAGAGGAGCCTGACTTCATAGAAATGCTGGACATCCCAGAGTCCAAGAGGCTGCCTATTCCTCTCCATAAATCTTTTGGGAAATGGACACAAAAAAATCTCCAAATACCAAATTCTTTACCTCCTGTGGACAAGAGAATGGACAGGATGTATATGCTGTCAGGCTCAGGTACGGAGTTCTTACTCCAACAATGCAGCCATGTTGGGGTTGTGCAGGCTGCAGCCTGTGACAAGGCTAACATGCCCTTGGCTTCATACTCCCCCAGATAAAGAGCCTAGGAAGGTGGATGCTATGGACAAAAAACAGTACTTGCCATCCTCCTTGGGACTCTTGCAGGCAAACCTATATGGCCTACACAGCCAGATACCAGAAGTCCAGATGGGATACTGTTCTGGAACTGGCCAAACAGGCTTTCCCCCAACTAGCCAAGGAGCTGGAGGAGATGGCTGCTGATGGGATTGAGGCATCTAATATCCAATTTCATGCTGCTGTGGACTCAAATGACGTATCATCACGAGTCATGGCTACATCTGTCTCTTCGGACATTTGCCTGGCTCAGATGTACTAGCCTCTCACAGGACACTCAGGCTAAGGCCATGGATTTCCCTGTGGTGGGTAATTCTCAGTTTGGGGAACAGACAGAGAATTACATGAAAAAGATGGATGAATACAGGACCACCTACAGGAGTGCACAGGCCAAGGAAAGGCAGGCAACTCCTCATGAGCAGCAGTCTTGGGGCAGGCCTTTTCACAGGCCTTTCTACCAGGCACAGGCCTCCTCTCTTTTTCCTCAGAGGGGGTTCTTCAGAGGGAGAGGCAGAAGGGGGATGAGCAGGGCTGCATCCTCCTCCTCCTCCCAATCTAAGGCTCCTGCCAAGCAGACACCCTGATGTGTCAACCCGGGTCGACTCCCCTATTCCAGTAGGAGGCGGGCTGGCTTACTACTTCCAGGCCTGGAAGTCTGTTACCTCAGATAAGTGGGTCCTGGAAGTAGTAAGCCAGGGACTGGCCCTCGGCTTCAAAAAATTTCCAAAACTGAGGGTTGGGTCTTTTCCACCTGCAGACATCTATGAAACCATTGCCCTAGAGGCAGAGGTTTCCTCACTGCTGGCTTTCAGAGCCATAAAGAGAGTTCCTACTCCATACTGGGGCAAGGGTCTGTACTCCAGATACTTCCTTACCACAAAAAAGACACAGGAGTGGCGGCCCATCCTAGACTTAAGATACCTAAACAAGCACCTAGTCAAGCCAAAATTCAAAATGGTGACTCTGGGAGTAATTCTTGCCTCTCTGAGGCCAGGGGATTGGTTAGTCACCCTGGACTTAAAGGATGCCTACTTTCACATTCCCATCAGGTGCTCCCACAGAAAGTACCTCAGGTTCGAATTGCCTTCAGGCCATTATCAGTTCAGAGCAATGTCCTTCGGACTAACTTCAGCTCCAAGGGTGTTCACAAAATGCCTAGCAGTAGTAGTAGTGGCCTTTCTCAGGAGACAAAACCTCTCCATTTTTCCATACCTGGACGACTGGCTCATTGTGGGGCAGTGTCCAGACCAAGCCAAGTCAAACCTGCAAGTGACACAACAATTTTCTCGCTTCTCTGGGATTCCTCCTCAGTCTTCCAAAGTCAGTTCTTGAGCTAGTGCAACACCTGACCTTCATAGGGATAGAGTTGGACACTGTCCAAGCAAAGGCTTTTCTCCCTCTGGCAAGGGGAAAGGCCCTTACAGACCTGGCTTCTTCTTTTTGCCTTCTGGTGTCTCAACCAGCAAGACATTTTCTTCAGCTCCTAGGTCACATGGCAGCTTCCACTGCAGTGGTGCAGGGAGCCAGATTTCAGATGAGGGACATTCAGTTCCATCTGAGGTCATTTTGGTCTCAGAAAAAAGATCCTCTAACCAAACTGATTCCAGTGACTCAGACTCTGATCCAAGCTCTCCAATGGTGGTTGGATCAGAACAATCTCAGACAAGGAGTCCCATTCATCAGTCAGACTCATTCAGTGGTGTTAACCACAGATGCTTCTCTCCTGGGATGGGGAGCTCACTTGGGAGCTCTCACAGCACAAGGAGTGTGGTCCCCTCAAGAATCTCTACTTCATATTTGTCTTCTGGAGCTCAGGGCAGTATCCCTGGCTTTTCAAGCTTTCTCAGACTCGGTACAGAACTAAGTTGTTCAGGTCAGGACAGACAACACCATCACCATGTGGTACATCAACAAGCAGGGAGGCACTCTGTCTATGGCCTTGTGCACGGAAGCCATGAAATGATTGTCTCCGGCTTATTCTCTGCAGACATCTCGGATAGCAGTCCACCTTCCAGGAAAGGACAATGTGCTAGCAGATGCTCTGAGCAGGATATCTCTGGGGCCATCACGATTGGTCCCTGGATCCCTTGGTGTTGAATGTAATTTTCTCAAGATGGGGCACTCCAGAGATGGATCACTTTGCAGCCCCAGACAATCAACTCCTTCTCTTCCGTTGCAGACCCCCAAAGTCATGGGGTCAGTTTCCCTGGATGCTCTGGTTCTGGATTGGGAGGGGAAATTCCTGTATGCCTTTCCTCCCTTTTCTCTGTTCAAGGTTCTGGTCAAGATAAGGTCACAGTCATGCAAAGTGATCCTGATTGCACCAGACTGGACCAAGCAGTCTTGGTATCCTCTGTTGAGGTCCCTAGCAATCCATCTTCCCCATATCTTCCCAAGAAACACAATCTGTTACCCTTCTTTCAGGGGGAGGATATGGTACTCCAACCTTCGGTCTCTCAACCTCAAGGCTTGGCTCTTGAAGAGTTAAGAGTATGCAAGCCTGCATCTGTCTCAGGGGGTTCTGGATATTCTTAAAGCCTCTCGAAAACCTGCCGCCAGAAAAACTTAGAATTCCAAATGGAAAAGATTCAGCATTTGGTGTTCCAGTAGGGATGTCTTACCAGATACTGCTGATTTGGCTGCAGTTCTGGATAATACGGTTCATCTTAATGGCTTAGGCCTCAGGCCAGCCACTCTGAAAGTACACTTGGCAGCTGTCTCTGCATTCCTGTCAGTGGGGATGGCTTCCTCCCTGGCATCTCACCCTGTTTTCTGTAAGTTCTTTAAAGGTTTGCTCCATACTAACCCTCCCTTTAAGGACCCTTCTTCTGCTTGGGATCTTAATGTTTGCATTGCTCAGCTTATACAACCCTCTTTTGAGCCTTTGGCTTCAGCAGAACTTAAGTACTTGACTTGGAAAACTGTGTTCCTGGTAGCTATCACTTCTGCCAGGCGTATTAGTGAACTACAAGCTCTGTCAGTGGAGCCTGATTTTATCTCATTCCATAGAGATAAGGTGGTCCTTAGAACCAACAGGAGGTTCTTACCCAAGGTGGTTTAAGATTTTTATCTGAACCAGTCCGTGTCTCTTCCTGTGTTCTTCACTGATCATTCTTCTCCAGGAGAAAGAAGATTACACAGTCTGGATGTTAAGAGGGCACTTAGCTACTACATTGAGCATACTGAGGCCCTTAGGTTTGACTGTCCTCAGTTGTTTCCTCACCTACGGTGAAGTGGAAAAGGGTAAACCTGCTACTAAGAGAACTGTTGCCAGGTGGATTATCTCTTGTATACAATTCTGTTATGAAAAACTAGGCAAAATACCCCCCCCTCAGGCCTGGGGGCTCATTCGACTAGAGGTACAGCTGCTTCTCTGGCTGCTGCTGCCAGAGATATTCCCTTACTAGAAATATGCAAAGCAGCCACCTGGAAAACAGCCCAAACATTCACCAAGCATTACTCTCTGGATAGCCAGGCTAGGAGTGATGCTCGGTTTGGCACAGCAGTACTTCAGAGCCTATTCCCAAAGTAGGTTCTGTCCCTCCTCCTTGGAGGTACTGCTTGGTAGTCTGCAATTGCCAAAATACAGCAAGACTTCATGTTGTTTGAAGAAAAAATTACTCACCTTAGTAATTGTTTCTTCTAATGGAGTCTTGATGTATTCTGACCTCCTTCCCTGCCTCCCCTCTCAGGATCTGGTTTTTGGGAAGTGGGCTGGCAGGTACAGTGTCGCACCTCAAGGGAGTACTTGACACTCCCCCCTTTTAGAAAGGGGGAGTAGGTTATGTTTGTTTTTTGTAGTTATGTTTGTTCACTACCTGGTTATTATTTTGGGGTTCTCGACTTGAGTCGTTTGGGGACCCACAAAAATTGGTTGCCTGTTGGCTAGTTTTTTTGCAGTTTCCACCTAGGAGGTGTAGTTAGTATTAACTCGTAAGAATCTGACTGTTACACTTTGAAGTGCAGCAGACAGAGGTTTGAACCACGCTCGACCCCAATGTTCTGTGCTCGGGCATAGAGTTAACTCTTTCCTTTCCGGAGCAGTTCAAGTGCTGGGGCTAACTGCATATGTAAGCAATAAGACACGGTTTGGGTGGGCATTACGGTGTGATAACCGCAGTCCTAGGGGGCGTAGTTAGGCACAACGCTGAGTGCCGTTATCACACCGTAATGCACAACCCAGGAGTGTCTTATTGTGCTTATAAAATGTTCCTTTATTTTTAGAATCGGTTTATTTTTAAATACATTTTTAAATAAGTAAAAATATAAGTGAACCTGTACTTTTAACATAAAATAGTCCGTCCACCTATTGGTGCTAGATTAAAGTAGTGTTATAAAGTGTGTGCCTCCCTGCCCACTTAAACTTCATATTCCTCTGCAAGCCACAACAATTCACAAATGCTGTTTTTCTCATTCTTAGTATGACACATAGCCCCCTTATTTTATTTCATTCTCCTCACTCTGTAGACAAAATTAAAAGGAAGCAATAACAGAGGCTTCTCAGTTCCCTACTGCTGCAAGCATGAGCGTGGTTCAAAACTGCCACACTCACAGCATCATTAACTGCTCGCTCTGTCCTAAAAGATAAACGGCAGGGTGAGTCATTTACTGCCTTTTCTCTTTGTTTATATAGTATTATTGCTTACTTTCTTCATTCTGTTTTTTTTTTTCTCCTCTGTGTTTCTCCACATTCAAGAAATGGAATGTTTACAATGGGATAAAGGGATTCAAAATTCTGCTCAGTTCTACTAGCAGAATGTTCCTTTACTAACGTACTGTACACACAGACAACAAAGGCCTGTTTTAGATCCAGAGACTCCATTATCTCACTTGTCAGGGAAAGCAGAAGAGATTTCCCCGATGAGCAGGTAAAGATAGAAGGGGTATTTTTCACTGTGAGCAAACAAACAGTTGTAATGAAAACTATAAACAATAGTTAATGTTTCTAATTTGTTCGTGTGTAAGGAGTGTGTGACAATCTGGTAAACAACATTTAATTAATTTGTTCTATTTTATATTTAAGATAATTTTAATGTTATGGCCCAGTTGAACGTTTCTACAGTGTAAAGGTAGCGGCCATGTTTGTGGTGGAAGATCAGTTCTGGTTGTAGAAGGACTGATCTGCTCATTGTGTAATGTGGTTTAGGACCAGGATGATTGTGCGTATACAGAGAATTAATGTACGGTCAGCTGATCTGTCTTGGCCAAAGAGATTTCTAGATTTTTTTCTTGCCATTTTGTAAGTCAGAATACAGCAAGACTTGATTAGAAGACACACAATTACTAAGGTGAATAATTTTTTTCTTTTTACTCATCATTTATAACATAGTATCACTTGTAAGGTAGGGTTCATTTGCATTTGTTTGCTACTTGTATCCCATGGTAGATGGCTGAGATGCACTAGTGGCTCTTATGTGTGATTTGAATCTGGGTCTTGCGGTTAAATTTTATAGGCTACACTACCTGAGTGAATCTGTTAACGACTGGCAAATGTTAATGGGAGCAGGCTGCTCCTCAAAAATGACTTACCATGGCTATCCAAGTCTCCAAATAGTGTAGTAGAATCATTTTTAAAAATTGCTTTCATCTTGTAATTTAGTTCTGCAGAGTTTTGGCAAACGCAGAAGCAGAGATGTACCCTTGTGGAGTGGAAAACATCATATGTCATACCTATTTACAAAAAAGGCCCCAGGAACAACTGGGAAAACTATAGACCCATCAGTTTAACCTCCCCCATGTGTAAAACATTGGGAAGTCTGATCAAGGACTTTATTTCACCCATTCTAAGTAAATCCGACACTGAACAGCACAAATTTAAAAAAGGTTATAGTTGTTTGACCAACCTGTTGTGTTTTTATGAGGATGTTAGTCTAAATCTTGACAACAGACTACCTTATGATGTGATCTATATTGATTTTAGTAAGGCTTTTGACCTTCTTCCCCACTGGGCATTGTTGCAAAAACTTTATTCCTTTGAACTTAATTCTAATATTATTAATTGGATAGTCAATTGGCTGACAGACAGATCGCAGCAAGTCTTGATTAATGGACTGTGTTCTAATATTGGAGATGTTACTAGTGGTGTACCACAGGATTCTGTATTGGGTCCCTGTCTAGTTCTGCTATTCATTGCTGATATTACAAGACAACGCAGTTCCAACACTATTAAGTATGCGGACGATATAAAATTGTGGATTATGTGCCAACTCGGATCAAATAAATGCTCTCCAGCATGATATGGACCTAGTGTCTACATGGATCACCACATGGGGCATGAAAGTGAACCATAATAAATGTAGAGCTATGCATTTTGTAAACAGTAATCCCTCTCATGTTTATACATTGGCCAATATAGCATTGACCAGTACTGACATAGAGAAGGATTTGGGGGTCCTCGTATCTGAGGACTTCAAACAACATGAAGTCTTGCTGTATTCTGACATATGCAGTTAGGTCCTGCCTTTCAATTGCCCTGGAGAACAGAGTTAAACTTTCCATGACCAGCATGGAATGTTCACCACGAGCTCGGTTGAAGCCCCTGTCTACTGTTGTTTAAACTGCAACCGTCAGATTCCTTACTCCGCCTCACTGAACAGTCGCTCCGGAGATTCCTCCTGCTGCTCGGTTCAAAAAAGTCGGTTGAAGTGTCGGTTTCCGGTTGGTTTCTACCAAATTGCTGTTACTGCTTAGTCGGTTCAAGTCTCTGTGGCACCGTGAGTACTAGATAAGTTTTTTGTTTTGTTTCTGTGTGGAACTTGTAAATTGTGGGTCGGTTCGGCTGAACTGATCAGTTTGAGGAAAAAAAGCTTGTGCTTACTTTAGTGTGGTAACCAGTCCGTATCGGTTCTAAAACAACCGGATTTAATTACGTTTTTTTCCAAGACCTGTGACACAGTCAGGAACCGATAGGGGAGTCTTGCCTGGCGGATTGCCGAAAAAAGGGTACGTTTTTGGTTAGGATTGTCCAGGTCTGAGAAACCCAAGAAAAAAAACGGGCCCACTGGGTTTCAACACTGCAGTGTATGTGTGGGGGAGTCTTTGCCAAGGCTGATCCCCACACATCCTGTGTTTGTCTGGGGTTTGACCACCTTGATTCAGACTGCCAAATTTGTAAGAATTTTCCCAAATCTACCCTGGAAAAGAGATTAGGTAGACTGAGGGAAAGGGAGGCTGAGAAGTCCGCTGACCTGGATGGCCAGCCCGGTTTGGTTCCAACCGAACCAGAAGGAGTGCCCTCTGACCAGGGCGATACTTCTTTGAGCAAAAGGAGAGCAGATTCTAAGGAATTGGTTCCAGTTAAAGAAAGAGAAAAGATAAATCGACCGGTTCGGACCCAGAATTTCATACTCCGACCGCCGATGAGATAGCCAAGGCGATAAGGATTGTGCAGCTTAGTTGAATTCTGACCCAACCAGCACCATCTGGCAGGCTCGTTCCGGTTGGTTCCCCCAGTTCTGGATTATACTTTGGAAGAATTTTATGAACCGGAGGAGGAGGAGGGGGGAGATTATGAGGATGATTATGGTGATAGTGAAAGTCTGGATGTGCCTATTGACCCGGACATCTCCCCAGACGGACCTTCAGGTGTTTCTCCTCCTAGGATTTCTAAGTCCCCTTCATACTATATATTTACAAAAAAGTGGCTGAGACCCTCCAGCTTCCTGTGGAGGAAGCAGTAGAGGATGAGGAAGAGCCTGATTATGTTGAGATGATAGACATCCCAGAGTCCAGGAGACTGTCTGTTCCCCTCCACAAATCCTTTGGGAAACAGACACATAAATTCTTAAGTCTCCTAATTCCATACCTCCTGTTTACAGACGAATGGACAAGAGGTACACTCTCTCAGGCTCAGACACTGAGTTCCTTTTTCAGCAATGCAGCCATGTTGGGGTTGTGCAGGCTGCTGCCTGTGATAAGGCAAATATTCCCTTGGCATCCCACCTCCCAGACAAGGACTCCAGGAAGATTGATGCCATGGCAAAGAAACAATACATGGTAGCATCTTTGGGACTCAGGCAGGCTAACTGTATGGCCTATACAGCTAGATACCAGAAGTCCAGGTGGGACACTGTGCTGGCTCTGGCTAAACAGGCCTCCGACCAGCTTGCCAAGGAGCTGGAGCAGGTAGCTGCAGATGGGATTGAGGCATTGAAAGTACAGTTTCATGCTGCTGTAGACTCCAATGATGTATCATCAAGAGTCATGGCTACATCTGTGGCTCTTCGGAGGATGGCTTGGCTCAGATGTACTAGCCTCTCACAGGATACCCAGGCTAAGGCCATGGATTTTCCTATAATTGGTAATTCTCTGTTTGGGGAGCAGACAGAGAACTACATGAAAAAGATGAATGAGTACAGGACCGCTTACAGGAGTGCTCAGGCCAAAGAAAGGCAAGCAGCTCCTCAAAGGCAGCAGTCCAGGGGCAGGGGCAAGCCTTTCCAAAGGCTTTTTACCAAGCTCAGGCCTCCTCTTCTTCCTTTTCACAGAGGGGGTTCTTTAGAGGGAGAGGCAGAAGGGGGATGAGCAGGCCTGCATCCACCTCTCAGCCTAAAGCCCCTGCCAAGCAGACACTCTGATGGGTCTGCCGGGGCTGATTCTCCCATACCAGTAGGGGGCAGGCTGGCTTACTTTGTCCAGGACTGGAAGTCTCTTACATCAGACAAGTGGGTCCTGGAAGTAGTAAGTCAGGGACTGGTTCTCAGCTTCAAAAAATGTCCCAAGATGAGAACCAGATCTTTTCCACCTGCAAATCTCTGAGACCCTTGCCCTAGAGGCAGAGGTTTCTTCTCTCTTAGCTCTCAGAACTATAGAGAGGGTTTCCACCCTACACAGGGGCAAAGGATTGTACTCCAGGTACTTCCTAACCCCCAAAAAGACAGGAGAATGGCGGCCCATCCTGGACCTAAGATATCTGAACAAACATCTTTTGAAGCCAAAGTTCAAAATGGTAACTCTGGGAATTATCCTTCCCTCTCTAAGGCCAGGGGACTGGCTAACCTCCCTGGACCTCAAAGATGCCTATTTTCACATTCTCGTCAGGTGCTCCCACAGAAAGTACCTCAGGTTTGAGTTGCCCTAAGGCCACTCTCAATTCAGAGCAATGCCCTTTGGCCTAACATCAGCCCCAAGGGTTTTCACAAAGTGCCTGGCAGTAGTAGTAGTTGCTTTCCTAAGAAGAAAAAAGATCTCCATCTTCCCATACTTGGACGACTGGCTCATAGTGGGTCAGTCTCCAGACCAAGTCAAGTCACATCTGCAAGTGACCCAGCAAGTGCTCACTTCCTTAGGATTCCTTCTCAACCTTCCAAAGTCAGTTCTCGAACCAGTACAGCTCCTCACCTTCATAGGTGCAGAACTGGATGCAGTAAAGGTAAGAGCCTTCCTTCCCCTGGAAAGGGCAAGGACCCTAATGGAACTGGCCTCTTCATTCACCCTTCAGGTGTCTCGACCAGCAAGGCATTTCCTTCAGCTTCTGGGCCACATGGCAGCTTCCACAGCAGTGGTCCAAGGGGCAAGATTCCGGATGAGGGACATTCAGTTCCACTTAAGAGCCTTCTGGTCCCAAAGAAAGGATTCCCTTACCAAACTAATCCCAGTGACTCAAACCCTGATCCAAGCCTTGCAGTAGTGGCAGGATCAGGACAATTTGAGACAAGGGGTTCCTTTTGTCACTTAGTCTTGTTCAGTGATACTCACCACAGATGCTTCCCTGCTGGTCTGGGGAGCCCATTTGTGGGATCTTACCACCCAAGGACTGTGGTCACCTCAGGAATCTCTGCTTCACGTCAGTCTCTTGGAACTCAGAGCAGTGTTTTTGGCACTGCAAGCTTTTTCCAAATCTGTACAGAACAAGGTGGTTCAGGTCAGACCAGACAACACCACCACCTTGTGGTACATCAACAAGCAAGGAGGCACTCTGTCTACGGCCTTGTGCACAGAAGCAATGAAGTTGTGGTCCCTGGCCTATTCCCTGCAAACCTCTCTGATAGCAGTTCATCTCCCAGGGCAGGACAATGTCCTAGCAGATGCACTGAGCAGAATATCCCAGGGCCATCACGAATGGGCCCTAGATCCTCTAGTTTTGAAAGTGATTTTCTCGCGAGATGGGGCACACCAGAGACGGATCTTTTTGCAGCCCCAGACAATCACCAACTTCCTCTCTTTTGTTGCAGACCCCCAGTCTTGGGCTCAGTCCCCCTGGATGCCCTGATTTTGAACTGGGAAGGGAAATTTCTGTATGCCCCCCCCCCCCTTAACTGTCCTGTTCAAAGTGTTAGTCAAGATAAGGTCACAACCATGCAAAGTGATTCTGATTGCTCCAGACTGGGCCAGGCAGCCATGGTATCCCTTGTTGCTGTCCCTAGCAGTCCACCTTTCTCTGTCTCTTCCCAGGAATTACAGCCTGTTGACATCCTCTCAGGGGAGGATTTGGTACCCGAATCTTCAGTCTCTCAATCTCAAAGCATGGCTCTTGAAGAGTTAGAATTTGCAGATCTGCATCTTTCCCAACGGGTTCTGGATAGCCTTAAGGCTTCTCGAAAAGCCTTCCACCAGGAAGACTTACAACTCCAAATGGAAAAGATTCAGCATTTGGTGTTCTAAGAAGAATATTTCTCCAGACACTGCTGAATTGCCTACGGTTCTGGACTATATGGTCCATCTTAATGGCCTAGGCCTCAGACCAGCTACCCTTAAAGTACATTTGGCAGCTGTTTCTGCTTTCTTGTCAGTAGGCAAGCCTTTCTCTCTATCATCCCATCCTGTATTTTGTAAGTTTTTCAAGGGATTGCTTCACACCAGTCCCCCCTTAGGAATCCTGCTCCTGCTTGGGACCTTAATGTTTGCATTGCTCAGCTTATGCAACCTCCCTTTGAGCCTTTGTCCTCAGCAGAGCTTAAGTACTTGACTTGGAAAACTGTGTTTTTGGTAGCCATTACTTCTGCCAGACGTATCAGTCAATTGCAAGCCCTGTCAGTGGAATCTGATTTCATCTCTTTTCACAGAGATAAAGTGGTCCTTAGAACAGAAAGTTCTTACCTAAAGTGGTTTCAGATTTCCACCTCAACCAGTCTATATCTCTCCCTGTTTTCTTCACTGACCATTCCTCCTCAGGAGAGAGGAGGCTACACAGCTTGGATGTTAAAAGAGCCCTTAGCTACTACATAGAGCGTACCGAGGGTCACAGGTTTGAATCCCTCCAGTTGTTCCTCACTTATGGAGAAGTTGGTAAAGGCAAACCTGCCACTAAGAGATCTGTTGCCAGGTGGATTGTTTCTTGTATACAATTTTGCTGTGAGAAACTGGGTAGAACTCCACCTTCAGGCCTGAGGGCTCATTCCACTAGAGGTACAGCTGCTTCCCTGGCTGCTACCAGGGATATTTCTCTCTTAGAAATTTGTCAAGCAGCTACCTGGAAAACAGTCCATATTTTCACCAAGCATTACTCTCTGGATATCCAGGCTAGGAGTGATGCGTGGTTTGGCATAGCAGTACTTCAGAGCTTGTTTCCAAAGTAGGTTCTGTCCCTCCTCCATGGAGGTACTGCTTGGTAGTCTGCATATGTCAGAATACAGCAAGACTTCATGTTGTTTGAAACAAAAATTACTCACCTTAGTAATGTTGTTTCTTCTAATGGAGTCTTGCTGTATTATGACCTCCCCCCCCCCCCAGAACCTAGATTTGGGATGTGGGTGGGCAGGAGCAGTGTTGGCACCCTAGGGGTGTCCCTTTTTCACCCTCTTTTGGGTTTGGGTGAGAGGATGTGTTTTGTTTTTGGGTTTCCTGACTTGAGTCTTCCTTTGAAACCAAAAAACTTTATATACTGTAGATATATTTGCCAGTTGGCTAGTAAGAATTTTACAGTTTCCACACAGAACATCTAGTGAGTCTTTGCTCGTAAAGATCTGACGGTTGCAGTTTAAACAACAGCAGACGGGGGCTTCAGCCGAGCTTGTGGTGAACATTCCATGCTGGTCATGGAAAGTTTAACTCTTTGTTCTCCGGTGCAGTTGAAAGGCAGAACCTAACTGCATATGTCAGAATACATTAAGACTCCATTAGAAGAAACAACATTACTAAGGTGAGTAATTTTTTTTTTCTCCCTAACTCTCAGATAAATAAGGTAATCCTTAGGGCAAACGGGATTATTTAGTCCATTAAGAGGAACATCAGATCTAGGGACGGAAATGTCCTCACGCCACTTTATAAAGCCTAAGTACCCCCAAATTTAGATTTTTCCTCCCAGCTTTGGTCCCCATATAAGAAACAGGATATTACTTTACTGGAAAGGGTGCAAACAGGATATACTAAATTGGTGCGTGGGTTGAGAAATACCTCGTATGAAGATAGACTGCTTTCCTTGAATTCGATGCCCCTCTCCATCAGATGTTTAAGGGGGGCCCTCCTTTTGTTGTATGACATCATGAGAGAGCCTCATTTATTGACTAGCTTTGGGTTTAAGTTTAGAGAGGATTTCTATGATCTCAGAGGACACCCCCTTCAGTTACAATCAAGGAGATTTAACGGTTTGCCTCATAAGCATTATTACACACTACGTGTTACCAAACCATGGAACACATTACCACTTGAAGTGATTATTAGCAGTTCCAAGGATATGTTTAAGTCCCGGTTGGATAACTTAATTCATTCTGGTGTTTGCCCTTATTATTAAAAACAGGAGTAAATATGGGCCTCTCAGCTCTCTGGCTCCTTAACATTCTTAGTATGAATCTTAGTAGTAATTGAGTGTATGCAATTAATTTTGGGTAATAAGTCAAAATTGGGGCATATATGCTGCTACTGCTCTAAGATGGATAGTACGGGCAAAACTGGGACATATATGCTGCCACTGCTCTGAGATGGGTATTACGCCAAAATTTGGATGTACATGCTGCCACTGCTCCCAAGACTAGGGCTGTTGGTAGGATTTTTAGTTTTGGGTCCTGGACATTCTTTTGGGGGATGGGTGTCCTCAGCTAAAGTTTGGAGTCCTCATTAAAATGAATACAAGTTCAGCTGCAAAGGTAGCTCCAGTCTGCTCCTTTCCTATGTTCCTTTACTTGGCATATTTCACCCCTTCTTTTCCCATAATGTCCTTACCACACTGCCTGTTTGCATACCTTCCCCACCCTTTACCTCCATTCTCATGCTGTGTCATACACCTGCTACTTTAAGAAACAGCATGTCATGAAATCGTCCCTAGCAGCAGCTGTGTATGTGCAGTGTTGGGAGCAGGGGCTGTCAGAGCTCCATGGTGAGTGTTTCACAGAGCTGAAATCTGAGCAAGGGACTTGAAGTATGTAAATTACATGCTTCAGGCCCCTTTTATTTATTTTATTTAATGACAGAATCAGAATTACAACCTATGAGTCAAGGACTCCTTTGCAAAGGCTCCACGTCAAAAATGAAATAACATAATAGGGTACAAGAAAGACAAAAGCCGAGGAACATTGCAATATTGAAAAGAGGACAAGTAACAAAATTCTTGGGCGGAGAGATCCAGCCTGAGTTGGACAGCGAGCAGTAAACATTTACAGTATCAAAAGACAGTGATCAGTAAACTACAGTCTGGTTACAGTTTCTGCAGGGTGAAGTGGTGGGGCAGATCCCACGTCAAAGGGGAAGTGGGGGAGAGTGGTGAGTGACTTGTGTCCGCATTGCAGATGGGGACTAGGCGCAGTTGCAGCAGGGGTGGGAGAGAATTTCTGAGTGGACTCTGGATTTAAATGGACCTAGACGCTGCTTCAGAGAGACAGCAGGAGGTAGTTCATTAAACCAGAGGGGGTCCTGTGGAATAAGGAACACTGGCCCAGGGAAGTCCTGCAACGAGGTACTAAGAGAGGGAGGTGGACAGAGAGCTTCGAGTTGTGCGGGGTTGGGTGAAGTGCTGCACAAGATAGCGAAGTCCCGGAGGGGGGGGAGGAGGAGCAGAGTGAGAGCTTTCTGGAAAGGAGACACATCTGGTATCTGAGCCGTCCGTCAAAGTTAAGCCAGTTGGTGCGACGGTAGAGCTCACAGATGTGGGTCCACCAGTCACTTCCCGTGACAAGTCTGCAGGCTTTATTTAGGGAGATCTTAATAAGACGTAGGGCAGTGGGGTCAGTGGAGTCAGTAGACAACAATCCCATAGTCGATAAGTGAGAGCACTGAAGATGTCACAGCAGTGTTTAGGGCGTTTATGGGCAGACAACCCCTGTGCCTGTGCAAGAGCCGTATTCTAGCATTGACAGTGGAGCAAAGGAGATTGATGTGTTTGTGGAAAGGGAGCGAGCAGTAAAGGGTGATGCCTAGGTATTTCAAGGTGGGTACCATGTCAAGTAGGGAACCCTAGGAGTTGAGGATGGTGAGAAGAAAGTTTTTATGCTTGTTACACTCCGATTTCAGCTCTGTGAATCACTCACTGTGGAGCTCCAACATGTCCCTCCTCCCAACACTACACCACACACACACACACACACACAGAGCTGCTGCTAGAGATGATTTTGTGGCATGCTGCTTCTTAAAGCAGCTGGCGCAGGACTCCTGGGGCCTTTAGTGCGAGCATCTCTGGGATTTGCTTCTGAAATTTTGGAGCATGCTAGTGCCCAAAATATGCGTAAAGGACATGGGTGCCTGCGTTCCTGAGAGCCTTGAAGACAGCAGTAAGCAAACATTACTTTGTGTGATTGGCATTTGTAGGGACGTTTAATCTTTGAAATGATATAGCAACTTTCTTTAAGAAGTAAATTGCAAGGTAAATGTACCTTTTAGAATCGGGGGGGGGGGGCTGTGGTATAACCTGATACAGTCTGTATAGGCTGCGGCGTCAAATGGCTTTGTTTAATAATACGCAAGGAACATTTCATGCTGTGTGGCAGAGATGGGCACTTCATTCCATGGCAGTAGACTCCTCATTGGTACCAGTAGACGCAGATGATCTTGGCTTTCTCCTTATAATGCTATTATACCCAAGGACCCTAGAATTCTTCGGCAGCAGAATTTTGCACAGAACTTGCAGTCTACCGCAGAACTGTGGTGTCACAGAATTCACTCTTCTTGGTGATTTCTTATTAATATTTCTGTTTATCCATAGAATCTGGATTCCTTCCCCTCTTTTTATATCCAAAACCCCCCTATATGCTCAAATGTGATATCATTGCTATAACATCATACATTAGCTAACGAAATGGCTGCATTCTGCAACAGAAATGAACAGTCACTTATCTACCACAGCTCCCAGTGCCAGAGACGGTGGCAAAGCACATCATGCATGGTGATATTTGCTCAACCTGCACTACAGCCTAATACAATTTCCAGTCTTACATTATTACACTAGGGCCAACTTAAACAAAACCTTGTCAGTAGCACAGACCTGTTAAGTCAATGCCTCACTTTGTACAAACCTATTTGTGCCTTTAAAGTATAGAGATGCCATCTGAAATGAATAACTGGTAAAATGAATTTAACTGTCATTTTTAAGAAAAATAAAGTAATTATGCCCAGAGAAGTGGAATATAATAATGTGTAGACCTGCTGAAAGGCTAGACCTGTTAAATAAATAATTGCAGTGTACGCATTTTTGCCAGGGTTATTGATTACATATTGTTATTGGTTGATAGAATCACCTAAAAGTTATGGAGAAATGTTGTGTGCAGGGACAGCTGTTGGGCCAGATGGTAGCATGCTGTGTTTCCGTGCCAGCAACTCGGGTTTAGAGATTAGCTCTGGGAGCTGGCTGGGCAGCACACGGTCTGGTGGAACACATCACTGCTCAGAGCCTGGGAAAGTATGGTGCAGTGTTCTGTCACATGGTGGACATATTGTGATGGGCTGGAGAGCTCTGTCTCACAATCTGTTCACATGCATGTCATGGCCTGATAGTGTTACGCAGTGTGTCAGGGTAAGCAGGTTGACATGAAAAATGAGTTTTGCAATAACTCCTCTATTCCATTTCCAATGGGACCTGTATGAATGAGGATGCAAGTTCATGGAAATTAAAAATAAATATATATACACACGTACACACATACAGTATCTCTCTCTCTCTCACCACACACACATTTGTATGTATGTTACAGATTGCATATAAATATATGTGATACACAGTGGGAACCTCATGAGTGGTGTAGAAAGCACATACAAATATGTAAGTGATAGTGGAAACCTCATTAGTGGGATAGATAGCATGCATATAGAAATACCTTATTTATCACATAAGATTCCCTCTGCATATGTCATCTATGCAACAGGCTAGGACCTTAAGGGAGACGCATTTGTTTTGCCTTTTTAGGCATAAAATTATTTTTATAAGTGTGTTATTTTTTGAACTAGTGTTACTGTGCTTTCCACCATCCTGATTGCTATAACCACTGCCATGAAAATGAAGTCAGGATGACAAGCTGACACTGTGATGTGGTAGTGTGTTAGTGCCGCAGAACTTCTGCAGAAATTACAAACCACCGCTGCAGAAGTTCTTTGGCAAATGGTAGTCTTGCCGCAGTAACTTGGCCCCACTGTGCCGCAGAAAAGTAGGGGCCCTGATTATACCCCCCCCGGACATTGCTGCTTTTCTTATTCTACCTAGATCTAAGTAATACTCTTAAGACTGTTAACCAAGGATGTACTGTATTTTGCTGATTGCTTGGCATTTTGTGTGTATGTTCTTTTTAACCTGTACCTTGTAAGTATAGAACTCTAGTAAAACACAAACTAACAAAAAAAAAAAGAGTACCTTGCAGAATGATCTACTATGTATTTGGAGACCTGGTTGACCAGGGTAAGTAATTTGTGAGGGTCTGCATGCTACAGTTAACCTTTGCCAGCCATGTTAAGCTGCCATTAGTTAGATAACCTTGTTCGTGTAACCAGCTTGTTTCAGAGAATGTGGAGCATAATTCTGTTGCTTTTAAGGGCTTGACTAATACTGTTGTCATTTGGCTAAAGGGTTTGGGTGGCAGTCAGAATGGTATAGGGTATTACTAGGCTTATAGCCCTATCACAGTATCCTGTATATCATGTCTCCCATGTGGGTACCTGCAGGCAGATCTCTTATCTCATAGGCATATATTCAGTAACTAGTTGATCATTTTTTTCCCCTGTAAGCCGATTTGTGATCCTCTCCTTGTTCAATTTAGGTGGTTTTCACAAGGAAACTTGCTCCGTTTTCAACAATTGTAACACACCAATTTCAGTACGACAAGCAGTACGATATCTACTTTGCTGATGTCAAGGCTCAATCAGAGTTCAGGTAAATACAGCATTTATTAATGAACATTAAAGGTAGCCTTTGCTGAGTAGCTTAATAGTACGCTGGCCTCGTGAATGCAGGATTTATTAACATTAGTTGGTGTCTCTGTTGGTTGTACTTAACCCAGTTAATTTAGAACTGGAATCGAGGCATTTACTAGCCACTGTGGTTGCCTTTGTAGACTGACTGCCAAAAGCCTTTTTCCTAGGGATGTGCATATGATCTGTCCACACTGTCTGGCAGTTGCCTTTCCCTTTAAGATTCGCTGGAAACATCTTCAAGCTGGCTTCTCCCACCCACTTGGGTGGTGACTCCCATGGCTGTGCCCCATGACACCAGATCTTCCTTTCCGCTGGAAGAAGCAGCTTCCCTCCTTACCGCTCCCATGTTTTCAGCTTTACTTTCTAAACTTAAACTCAATTGAATTTCGTCTTCACTCTGATCATGCCCACGATGGAGGATAAATCTTTGTCTGGATTTCTCTGGTGCCCTCGGGCAGAAGTTGTTGCATACCGACCCTCACGCCTTGTGTGTATACTTTCAAACAACATGAAGTCTTGCTGTATTCTGACAATCTGCAGTTAACCCCAGCCTTTAAACTGCCCTGGAGAGTAGAGGGTTAATTTTCTATGCAGTGCATAGAACGTTGAGCTCAAGCTCGGTTGAGGTTTCTATCTGCAGCACTTTGAAACCCAACTGTCAGATTCTTTACTCCGCCTCACTTAACACTTGCTCAGGAGATTTCTCCTTCTGCTCGGTTCAAAGTCGGTTAAAGTTGTCTGTTTCATTCCGAATTTAATTCCGCATTGTCTGTTCAGGCTCTGTCTGCGGTACCGTGAGTACTTGGATAGTTTCTCTGATTATTGTGGAAATTGTAACATCTTACTTAAAGAAACGGCTCTTGCAGCAGGTTACACCATTAGGACTGAAGCCGGCAGGCGCCAGGACCTCACGGAAATTTTCTAGCTAGCAGTATTCAGCGGGGACTGCCCCTGACGTCAGTCGTTGTATATAAGGGGGCGGTCCCCTAGAATCCTCAGTTCTTTTCCCGCCGTCGACTCGCCAGCATCGGCCTCTCGGTCTCTACCTAGCGCACGACGACTTAGAACTTCAAGTTTCTACATAATTAATGTCCTCTCCAATTCCTTCATTTGAGGGACACCTTTCAAAGTGTGCCTGTGGAAAACAGATCCCTTTCAAGAATCCTCATTCCTCCTGCATGCGGTGCTTGGGCCCAGACCACGACATCAAGGCCTGCTCGTTTTGCCAGGGGTTCAACAGCCGCACCAGGATCTGCCATCAGAAGGCACTTCAGGCTTGCCTGTTAGAGGAACAACTTAGCAGGATGGACAAAGAACCTTCCTCCAGGGGCGATTCTTCCTCCAAGGTCCATAAACACTGGGACAAGCACCGGGAGAAGGCAAGGTCCAGATCCCCGAACCGGGCCTCGGATTCGCGTAGCTCAGGCTCCACCAGATCGGACTGCTCTCCCTCCAGGACTAGGTCTCAGCCCCCTCCGGTTAAATTCCGGGCTTCCAGTGGTTCTTGGACTCTTCAGCCCATCAAGACTTCTAGGCCCTCTGCTTCCTCCACTCCCTCTCGGGCCTCTTCTAAGTCCTTTGAACGCCACGAGTCTTCCTCATCCACCTGACGTCGGGACCCCGACTCCAGGTCGGTCTCCCAGCCCCCTAGGGGCCTGGATCCATCACCCAGGAAGACAAAGGACCTGACGTCCCTCAAGCAGACGACGAGCCCGACGTCGGCCAAGCACCTGAAGTCAGCCAGGTGTTCACCAGAGCTGAGGACATCGCCCAAACCCCAGACGCCGGCCGGGCGCTTGCGGACCCGTAGTCTTGGGCTGCGACCCGGCGTCTGCCTCACCAGAGTCAAGACCGCCCCCCAGTCATCGGTGGACACCGGTCACAGGGATTCCACGGAGGAGGACGCCACATTGCCTGAAGACCAAGTGGGCAACACAGAGGATGCCTGGCATCCGAGGGAACGTTCACCCACCCTGGAGACGCCCAAGGTCCTGACGCCCGACCCCAGCGACAGACCACCGGTGCCAGGTCCGTCGGGCATGAATATACAAGAGGTAAAGGATCTCTTTACTTTCTGGTGGAACACCGTCCATAAAGACGTGGTCCCAGTAAAACCTCCTCCTTCTCCTCCTTCATCTCCTACGCCCCCTCCTGCACCACACGGGCCAGCAGGACGACCACCAACCCCTAAGGAGCAGACTCCATCTCCCAGGGGTATATCTAAGGATCAGAGAAGGCCTCCCTCAAGATCTCTTTCAGGGTCTCCCAGCCCCAAGTGACCCAGACATCGGCGGTATACTCCGTCGGGGGAGGACTCCAGATAGGATACCTCGGATTATTCCAGATCTCCTTCTCCACTCAGCATTTCATTACCTAATCCACATGACCTTCCCAGGTCTCCGGATGATCCCTCTTTCTCTGAGATCATGAGACACATCCAGGACAACATGGGGTGGGATGCTGAAGACCTCAACCCCGAAATGCAGCGCCTTGCCCGTCATCTTCGCCAGAAAGACCCAAAGCCTGTGGTAGTGCCACCCTTGGTGGACACTTTTGCGGACGTCACCAAGGCTGCGTGGAAGCGTCCGCACTCCACTCCTGCGGTGCTGAAGACAGCTGACCGCCTGTACAAGGCCCCGAGAGAGGACCAGTACTTGGCTCAACAACTTCTGGCAGACTCCCTGGTCATTACGGCCTCACATGATCGGTCCCAGAGACCGCAACACATGAGCACACAGCCACTGGACCAGGAATCCAAACAATTGGATGCCCTGGGGGGACGCATGTACGCTGCTGCTACATGCTCCATCAGGTCCCTGAACTACCTAACCCACATGGTACAGTTTCAGAACGCCCTATGGGAACAGGGCCAGGACCTGGTTGATAAGCCTCTGGATGGCGCTCAGAAGGCGGAGATCCTAAACCTTCTCCGCTCAGGGTCCCCAAGTACTCTGAGCTGCATACGATTCTGCGGACTCGTCCGGCAGAGCTGCAGCTTCAGGCGTCTGTCTCCGGCGACACTTTTGGCTCCTTTTCTCCAGCTTCACCCCGGACGTACAGAAGAACATTCTTGACATCCCCTATTATGGCGAAGTAGTCTTTGGTGAACCCTCGGAGAAGATTATCACCGAACTCCAGGATGCTGGGAAGGCAGTCAGTCTGTACAGGCCATGTACAGATCCAGGCCCGGTTACTTTCGTTGGAACCAGAGCCATTTTCGCAGCCGGCAACAAAGGCAGCAGCCATGTTCCAGCCAGCAGCAAAAGGGCACCTTTCAGCGGAAAGCCCAGGCTAAGTCATCCTCGGGCAGAGCCCAACGCTACACTACACCGGCCCAGCCTGCAGGGACCAGTGTTGCCACAGCATGACTCCTTCTCGGCCCCCGCCCCTCCTCTGCATCAACGGGCACAAAAGGTCAGGGGTCGCATTGCTTGTCACTTTTCAGGGTGGCAGTTGATTACCACCGATTGGTGGGTCCTCCAATTGGTCTAGAAAGGTCATTTCATAGAATTTCTCGACCACCCACCGGCAAGACCTCCCCTGCTTTCCTGTTACTTGGGTCAACTCGCCCTGCTCATACAGCAGGAGGTGCTCGTGCTCCTGGAAAAAGAAGTGATAGAGCACGCACCACGGAACCAGAGGAGTGCAGGGTATTATTCCCACTTCTTCCTGGTTCCCAAGAAAATGGGACCTCCATCCAATACTGGACCTCAGCTTCCGCATGGTGACCCTCCCAGGTCTGATTCCCATGCTCAAGCAGGGCGCCTTTCTAGTGTCCTTGAACATGCAGGATGCTTACCTGCATATTCCCATTGATCTGCGCTTCGAGTTCCAGGGCCACAGTTATCAGTTCCGAGTCCTCCCCTTCGGACTATCATCGGCACCTTGGGTATTCACGAAGTGTATGGCGGTCGTAGTGGCGACTCTGAGGAGATAAGGCCACTACGTGTTCCCCTACCTGGACAACTGGCTTCTCATGGCACCCTCTTGGGAGGCCTTGATGTCCGCCATCCATTACACTCGGTCTCTGTTCGAGATGCTGGGCATCATGATCAATCACGAGAAGTCACGCCTGGTTCCGTCACAGACTCTGCAGTTCATAGGTGCAGTTCTGAACACCATCCAGGGGAAAGCTTTTCTTCCCCAGGACAGAGAGGAACATATCAGATCCCTCATCAGGGACATCTTGGCGAAGAAGACCGTTCCTGCCAGATTGGTCCTTTGCCTGCTCGGACACATGGCTGTGGCCATTGCAACAGTCTTGCTCGCTCGTCTCCACATGCTGGTCACCCAGTGGATGTTACGGGTCCAGTGGGATCAAAAGCAAGACCATTTGCAGCTTCATATCTGGATCACGAAGACCGTAATCCGGGATTGGCAATGGTGGCTAGATCCGAAGATTCTATTGGCAGGGGTCCCCTTCATTGCACCGTCTCTGATTGTGACACTCTCCACAGACGCCTCGGGGCTAGGATGGGGAGCACACCTCGACGGTGTCTGGTCTCGGGACCTGTGGACAGCCCAAGAGACTCATCTCCACATAAATATCCTGGAAATGAGAGCAGTTCTTTACGCCCTGCAGGCCTTCCAGTTGGAGATTCCACCGGGTACCATTCTGTTACAAACGGACAATTCCACAGTGATGTATTTCCTCAACAAACAAGGAAGGCATCCTTTCCTACCCGCTTTGCAGGGAGGCCATGAGGGTGTGGGATTGGGCTTTGCAACACAGCGCAAACCTCATTGCTGTTCATGTCCCAGGAGTGGACAACGTCATTACAAATGGCCTGAGCCGAGAGTCCACGAGTGGGAACTACTCCAGGAGGTAGTAGAGGATCTGTTTCACAGATGGGGTACACCAGAGTTAGATCTTTTCGCGTCCCCATCCAGTGCAAAACTGCCCAATTTTTGCTCGCTAGATCCAGGGCCTGGTGTTTTCTGGCGAGACGCGTTGTCCCTCTCCTGGGCAGGCAGATTCCTCTATGCCTTCCCCCCCCCTTTCCGTTGATCCAGAGGGTTTTTCTGAAACTTCGCAGAGAGCAAGCGACGTTGATACTCATTGCGCCGTTCTGGCCCAGGCAGATTTGGTTCCCTCTACTGCAGCAGCTATCCCGGGAACCTCCGGTGCCTCTGCCAATCAGCTCTGACTTGTCTCAGGAGGAGGGCTCCTTAGTTCATCTGGACCTTTGTTCGCTGAGCCTGCACGCTTGGCTCCTAGAGACATAGCCATTTTGCGACACAGGGTCTTGCAAGAGGTAGCTGATGTTCTGAGGGCCACAAGAAAACTGACAACTCATTCTACCTACGCCATGAAATGGCACCGTTTTTGCCTATGGGCTCAAGCACGGGAGTTTTTGCCTCTAGACTGTCCAGAAAAGTCGGTCTTGGACTACCTTCTGTCTCTTCTTCAGACAGGCTTGGCCTGGTCCTCGATCAAAGTACACCTTTGTGCCATCTCAGCCTATCACACTCCTATAGGCCAACGTCCCATAACTCAGTTGGACACGGCACGCACCTTCCTGAGAGGGGTCCTCCACCTTACACCTCCGATTAAGAATTCTATTCCTCCATGGGATTTACCTTTTGTCCTGGAGCAACTTACGCTGCCACCTTTTGAACCAGCCGCGGTTTGCGAGCTAGATCTCCTTACATGAAAGACGTTATTTTTAGTTGCTGTTGCTCTGGCCAGAAGAATTTCGGAGCTTCATGCACTGATGTGCAAAGAACCTTATTTGGTTTTCCACCAGGACAGGGTATCCTTACAGACCAATCCGAAGTTTTTGCCTAAGGTGGTCTCAGCTCTCACTCTTAATCAGAATATTGATCTACCAGTGTACTTCCCTAAATATTCGAATCGAGGAGAGGCCCTGTTGCACAATTTAGATGTGCATAGGTGTCTGCGATATTATCTGAACAGGACCAAACACCACCGAAAATCTGATCAGCTTTTTGTATCCTTCGCCCACAGAATGCTAGGAGCTCCCATTTCCAAACAGTCACTGTCCAGGTGGCTTGTACACTGTATCGCGTTCTGTTACCAGAAGCGCAACAAACCCTTAAGGGTCATTCCACAAGGGGGGTGGCTACCTCCTTTGTGGCATTAAAGAACGTGTCCACCTCAGCCATTTGTGCAACAGCGACTTGGAGCACTGTGCACACCTTTATCAGGCATTATAGCCTGGATGTTGCATCGCGGCAAAGAGCAGGTTTTGGTCTAGCAGTCCTTCAAGGACTTCTGTCCTAGGCTTGGGTTTCTCTAAAGGATTTTTACCTTCCCTTCTCCTGATAGTGTGGGATTTCCACTATTGCTTGGGAATCAGTCCTAATGGTGTAACCTGCTGCAAGAGCTGTTTCTGGAAGTAAGATAGTACAGTTATGTAAGAACTTACTGTAACAGTAGATCTTTGAGAACAGCTCTTGCAGCACGTACTTTCCCTTCCACCATCCCCGCTGGAGGGAGATTCTAGTCTCAACATCCTTCTCCAAGGATCAGGTGTCTCAGCATCTCTCTGACCACCATTTGATGGTGGATCCTCAGTCTTCTTCTGATGTCATCCAGCGGCCGGGAGTCTCTGGCGGGAGAATGGGATTCTGGGGGACCACCCCCTTATATACTGCGCCTGACGAGGGCGGGACCGACATTGGGGGCGGTCTCCGCTGAATACTGCTAGCTAGAAAATTTCCGTGGGGTCCTGGCGCCTGCCGGCTTCAGTCCTAATGGTGTAACCTGCTGCAAGAGCTGTTCTCGAAGATCTATTGTTACGGTAAGTTCTTGCGTAACTGTGCTTTGTATTTCGATGGGTTCGGTTGAACCGATCCCTTATATTGAATTCTTGTGTTCTTTCTTAGTGTGTGGTTACTGGTCCTTATCGGTTAAAAAAAAAAAAAAACCTTGTTTCAGCGTTGTTTTCCAATACCCGTAACATTGTTAGAAACCGATAAGGGAGTCTTACCTGGTGGTAGCCGAAAAGAGAGTACATTTGGTTAGGTTGGCCATGTCTGAGGAAACCCAAGAAAAAAACAGGCCCACTGGGTTTCAACACTGCAGTGAGTGTGGGGAGGTCTTTGCTAAGGCCGATCCCCCCCACTACCTGTTTGTCTGGGGTTTGATCACCTTGATACAGACTGCCAAATATGTAAAAACTCTCCTAAGTCTACCCTGGAAAAAAGATTAGGTAGACTTAGGGAAAAGGAAGCCGAGAAGTCCGCTGAGCCGGGTGGCCAGCCCGGTTCGGTTCCGACCGAACCAGGAGGAGTACCCTGTGACCAGAGCGATACTTCTTCGGGCAAGAGGAGAGCCGATCCTGAGGGATCAGTCCCAACAAAAAGAAAACGCAAAGAGAATTTGACCGGTTCGGATCCAGAGGTTGATGTTCCGACCGCCGATGAAATAGCCAGAGCGATTCGGATTGTTGAATCGCTTAACCCGGTTCCGACCGATCCTGCGCCTTTTGGCAGGGTTTCGGTCCGGTCGGTTCCCCGGTTCAAGATTATACCACTGAAGAATTTTATGAACCGGAGTTTGAGGAGGAGGAGGGGGATTTTGAAGATGATGGTGAAAGTCTAGATGTGCCTGTGGAACCGGACATCTCCCCAGACAGACCTTCTGGTGTTTCCCCTCCTAGACTCTGAGTCCCTTCCCCACTATCTGTTTTACAGAAAAGTGGCTGAAACCCTCCAGCTTCCTATGGAGGAGGCTGTGGAGGATCAGGAGGAGCCTGATTTTGTTGAAATGATGGACATCCCAGAGTCCAGGAGACTGTCTATTCCCCTTCATAAGTCCTTTTGGGAAGCAGACACAAAAAATCCTAAAGTCTCCTAATTCTGTACCTCCTGTTGACAGAAGGATGGATAAGAGGTACACCTTATCAGGCTCGGATACAGAGTTTTTATACCAGCAATGCAGCCATGTTGGGGTAGTGCAGGCTGCAGGCTGCAGTCTGTGACAAGGCAAATATTCCCTTGCTTCACCCCCCACCCCCGACAAAGACTCCAGGAGGATGGTTGCCATGGCTAAGAAAAGGTACATGGCATCCTCCTTGGGACTCAGGCAGGCTAACTATATGGTCTGTACAGCAAGGTACCAGACGTTCAGGTGGGACACTGTACTGGCACTGGCTAAACAGGCCTCCCACTAGCTGGCCAAGGAGCTGGAGGAGGTGACTGCTGATGGGATTGAGGCATCAAAGGTACAATTTCATGCTGCTGTGGACTCCAGTGATGTGTCATCAAGAGTCATGGCTACATCTGTGGCTCTTTGGAGGATGGCTTGGCTCAGATGTACTAGCCTCTCACAGGACACCCAGACTAAGGCCATGGATTTTCCTGTAGTGGGTAATTCTCAGTTTGGGGAGCAGACAGAGAATTACATGAAGAAAATGGATGAGAACAGGACCACCTATAGGAGTGCTCAGGCCAAGGAGAGGCAGGCAACTTCTCAAAAGTAGCAATCTAGGGGCAGGCCTTTTCAAAGGCCTTTCTACCAAGCACAGGCCTCTTCTCCCTTTTCACAGAGGGGGTTCTTCAGAGGGAGAAGCAGAAGGGGGGATGAGCAGGTCTGCATCCACTCCTCAGCATAAGGCCCCTGCCAAGCAGACACCCTGATGGGTCTTCCCGGGTCGACTCTCCTATCCCTGAAGGGGCAGGCTGGCTTACTTCGTCCAGGACTGGATGTCTGTTACTTCAGACAAGTGGGTCCTGCATGTGGTAAGCCAGGGACTGATTCTTGGCTCCAAAAAATTTCCGAAGATGAGAGAGAGATCTTTTCCACCTGCAGGTCTCTCCGAAACCCTTGCCCTAGAAGCAGAGGTTTCATCTCTTCTGGTCTTAAGAGCCATAGAGAGAGTTCCAACCCTACACCGGGGCAAAGGTCTGTACTCCAGGTACTTCCTTACCCCAGAAAAGACAGGGGAGTGGCGACCCATCCTACATCTAAGATACCTGAACAAACCTCTTTTAAAACCAAAGTTCAAGATGGTAACTCTGGGAATAATTCTTCCCTCTCTAAGGCCAGGGGACTGGCTAGCCTCCCTGGACCTCAAAGATACCTACTTTCACATCCCTATCAGGTGCTCCCACAGAAAGTACCTCAGGTTCAAGTTATCCTCAGACCATTATCAGTTCAAAGCAATGCCCTTTGGTCTAACATCAGCACCAAGGGTTTTCACAAAGTGCCTGGCAGTAGTTGCCTTTTTAAGAAGGCAGATGATTTCCATTTTTCCATATCTGAACGACTGGCTCCTAGTGGGTCAGTCTCCAGACCAAGTCAAGTCAGACCTCAAGTGACACAGCAAGTGCTCACTTCCCTGGGATTTCTTCTCAACCTCCTCAAGCCAGTTCTCTAACCGGTGCAGCTTCTTACTTTTATAGGGGCAGATATAGATACTGCCAAAGCAAGAGCCTTTCTTCCCCTGGAAAGGGCAAGAGTTCTTATAGAACTGGCTTCCTCCTTCAGCTTTCAGGTGTCCTGACCAGCAAGGCATTTCCTTCAACTCTTGGGCCACGTGGCAGCTTCTACAGCAGTGGTCCAAGGGGCAAGATTCCAGATGAGGGACATTCAGTTCCATCTGAGGGCCTTTTGGTCTCAAAGGAAGGAGCCTCTTACCAAACTGATTCCAGTGACTCAGACACTGATCCAAGCTCTTCAGTGATGGCAGGATCAGGACAGTTTAAGGCAAGGGGTCCCATTTGTTGCTCAGTCTCATTCGGTGGTCCTTACCACGGATGCATCCCTTTTGGGGTGGGGAGCCCATCTGGGGTCCCTTACTGCCCAGGGACTGTGGTCCCCTCAGGAATCCCTTCTTCATATCAATCTCCTGGAACTCAGGGCAGTTTTTCTGGCCCTGCAAGCTTTCTCTGTTAGTGCAGAACAAGGTGGTTCAGGTCAGAACAGACAGCACCACCACCATGTGGTACATCAACAAGCAGGGAGGCACTTGGTGCACGGCCTTGTGCACAGAAGCCATGAAATTGTGATCCCTGACTTATTCTCTGCAGACCTCTCTGTTAGCAGTCCACCTTCCTGGGAAGGACAATGTGCTAGCAGATGCACTGAGCAGGATCTCCCAGGGCCATCATGAATGGGCCCTGGACCCTCTGGTATTAAAAGTGATTTTCTCAAGGTGGGGCGCTCCAGAGATAGATCTCTTTGCAGCCCCAGACAATCACCAACTTCCCGTGTTTTGTTGCAGACTCCCGGTCTTGGGCTCAGTCCCCTCTGGATGCTCTGATGTTGAACTGGGAAGGGAAATTGCTCTATGCCTTCCCTCCCTTTCCTGTACTGTTCAAGGTTCTGGTCAAAGTGAGGTCACAACCCTGCAGAGTGATTCTGATTGCTCCAGATTGGGCCAGGCAGCCCTGGTACCCCCTCTTACTGTCCTTGACAGTCCATCTTCCGCCGTCTCTTTCCAGGAATTACAACCTGTTAACCTCCTCTCAGGGGAGGATTTGGTACCCCAATCTTCGGTCCCTCAATCTCAAGGCATGGCTCTTGAAGAGCTAGAGTATGCAGATTTGCATCTGTCCCAAGGGGTCCTGGATATTCTCAAAGCCTCTCGAAAGCCTGCCACCAGAAAGACTTATGACTCCAAATGGAAAAGATTCAGCATTTGGTGTTCCGAGAAGCATGTATCCCCAGACACTGCTGATTTGCCTACAGTTCTGGATTATATGGTCCATCTTAACGGTCTAGGCCTCAGGCTAGCTACTCTCAAGGTACACTTGTCAGCTGTTTCTGCTTTTCTGTTAGTGGGAAAGCCTTCCTCACTGTCATCTCACCCTATATTCTGTAAGTTTTTCAAGGGATTGCTTCATACCAATCCTCCCTTTAGGGATCTTGCCCCTGCCTGGGATGTAAATGTTTGTATTGCTCAATTTATGCAACCCCCATTTGAGCCTATGTCTTCAGCAGAGCTTAAGTACTTGACTTGGAAAACTGTTTCTGGTAGCCATTACCTCTGCCAAACTTATTTGTAAATTGCAAGCCCTGTCAGTGGAACCTGATTTTATCTCATTCCATAGAGATAAAGTGGTCCTTAAAACCAAGAGGAGGTTCTTGCCCAAAGTGGTTTCAGACTTCCATTTGAATCAGTCCATATCTCTCCCTGTTTTCTTCACTGATCATTCTTCCTCAGGGGAGAGGAGGCTACATAGTTTAGATGTTGAAAGATCCCTTAGCTACTACATAGAGTGTACCAAGGGTCACAGGTTTGATTTCCTCCAGTTGTTCCTCAATTATGGGGAAGTTGGAATGGACAAACCTGCCACCAAGAGAACTATTGTCAGGTGAATTGTTCCTTGTATACAATTCTGCTATGAGAAACTGGGAAAAATTCCACCCTCATGCCTGAGGGCTCATTCCACAAGAGGTACAGCTGCTTCCTTGTCTGCTTCCAGGGATATCCCTCTGTTAGAAATTTGTCAAGCAGCCACCTGGAAAAGAGTCCATACCTTTACCAAGCATTACTCTCTGGATATCCAGGCTAGGAGTGATGCTCGGTTTGGCACAGCAGTACTTCAGAGCCTATTCCCAAAGTAGGTTCTGTCCCTCCTCCATGGAGGTACTGCTTGGTAGTCTGCAGATTGTCGGAATACAGCAAGACTTCATGGTGTTTGAAGAAAAAATTACTCACCTTAGTAATTGTGTTTCTTCTAATGGAGTCTTGCTGTATTCTGACCTGCCTCCCCTCTCAGAACCTGTTTTTGGGAAGTAGGTGGGCCAGTGCAGTACTGCACCCTAGGGGTGTCTTCAGCACACCCTCCTTTTTACTTGGGTGCTTATATTATAATCTTTATTTTGGATAGGTTTTTGGTTTTGGGTTTCCTGACTTGAGTCTTCCTTTGGAAATACAAAACTCTTTGTTGCCAGTTGGCTAGTTAAAAAATGTTTACAATTTCCACATTGTCAGTGAGTGTTTGCTTGTAAGAATCTGATGGTTGGGTTTCAAAGTGTTGCAGACAGACACGCCTCAACCGAGCTCGAACTCGGCGTTCTATGCACTGCATAGAAAATTAACCCTCTACTCTCCGGGGCAATTTAAAGGCTGGGGCTAACTGCAGATTGTCAGAATACAGCAAGACTCCATTAGAAGAAACACGATTACTAAGGTCAGTAATTTTTTCGTCTGGGCCATAATCCGCAGGCTTGCAATGTGTCGGTCGTTTCATCCAAATGTCCTGGAAGACAGCGCTGCCCCGCCTAAAGTTGGGCCGCCTGGAGAAACGTTATCCACTGGTCAAATCAAAGGCTGCATGTTGGGTGGTCTCCGTGGCCGCGGGGTCTGCCGAGCAGTTAGAAAAACTTAAGGCCTTCAAGGAGGCAGCGGCCCAGGCAACTGTCCAGTTCTCGTTTGCCTTGGCATTTGTTCCGCTCCAGTTTGGCTCCACCTGTTTGGCCTCCTTCAAGGAGCTGTGCCAGTCCCTCTCGACCAAGAGAGAGGGCCCTTCAGAGTCGCACAGTTCCACTCACGCAAGGAGGAGTCCAAGAAGGATAAAGAGAAGACTCCTCATCAATGCTCCTGGGACCGGGAACATTCCTACTCTCAGGAAACTTTGGTTTTGATTATGGTCGAAACCGTGGCCTTGGCCACTGGCTTCATGGTAACCCCGTCGGACCAGTTGACTGAGATGCTGGTTGACAATGAGACCCACATTTTTCTTGACCCTGTCGACCTGTTGTCATCGGAAGAGGCCGATAACTCTCTTTTCAGGACTCTGGTCCTGCCGGTGACCACTGGTGGGTCAGCCCAGCCTGCTGAGCCGGACCTGCCAGTCATCAGTCCAGACCAAGGGGAGCTGCGGACCACCCTGGCTCCCTCTGAGGCCACCCGTTGACGCCACAAATGGTCTCTGTCATCCTCAACTTCGGGGTCAAGCAGGTACCACCAACATTGGTGGTCTCGCAACTCTGCACCATGGTAAGCAACGCTGCCGCTATTCATCTTCGTCCTCCTTAGGTAAGGAGAGGCTTTGGCGCAGATTGCATTGACACTACGAAGACCTCATGTGGCAACAGTTCTGTCCAGGCTGAAGCTGACGCTAGCTACCACCCGGGCCATTACCTGGCTGTCGTCCGAAAAGCCAATGCTGACTCCCCAGGTGGGGCCAGTCGACACCGTTCCTCCCCTAGCAGAGCCGGTTCAGACCACGTCTGCTTGGCTGAAGTAGGCTTCTCCAGCGATCTTGGTGGAGCCGCCACCGAAACCGCAGACAACTGGGGCTCTGACCAAGGAGTCTCGGCCGGTCAAGCGGCTTCCCTATTGGCTGTTGGTCACCCTTACGCCCGACTGTCTACGGCGGGTCGAGGGTGACACTGGTGGTTGCTCACTTTATGCAGACTCCTTGTAGTCCAAAATTCCTCCTTGTACTCCGTCCACTGGATACTTGAATCGATCGGGGTCTCTCACGGATGAAGGCCCCACTGCTAATGGGCATTCTTCGCCGAGTCTACGGGGATGAAGCTGGAGCCTGTCCAAAAGTGGGCTTGATATCCCCTCACAGAAATCCTGGAAAAAGCGGATTTTCCAACAGAGGCATTCCCAGTGGCTGAGGCCATTGTTGGCCCTGCCTTGGAGCTTTGGCAGTGCCTTGCTTCTTGCCCTGTGCTCGGATGGCCCACAAGTGTGCGGTGCCCACCGGCACCCTTTCCGGGTTCACGAAGCATCCCTCGACTGAGGGGTTAGTGGCTGACTACATGTTTTGGTGCTCGGGCAGCACCGGAGACATCGATAGACCACTGGACAGAGTCCAAGAAATTGGACTATTTGGCCAAAAAGGTCTGTGCTGCCTCCTCGCTAGGCCTCCGCCAGGCGCCCTTGGCCATCTTGATAGCACACTTCTCTCATGCCCTATTAGGCTCCCTGGATAAGGTGATCCTCACCTCCCTCCAGACCACGATCAAACGGGTCTGAGACCAGGGAAGGGCAGTGGCGAAACAGCAGTTCCAGACGGCTCTGGATATTGGTGATTCTTGTGCCCGTTCAGTGGCGGCCACGGTCGCCATGCGCTGTAGGTCTTGGCTGCGGATCTCGACCTTCACGGTAGATATCCAGCACAAGCTGGCAGATGTTCCCTTTTTGGGCACTGACCTATTTGGGCCTGGTATGGAGGATCACCTCCAACGCATTGAGAAGTCCAGTGCCACCCTGAACTCTTGTGACATCCGCCCAGAAGGACAGCAAGGGCTGCAAGCAGCAGAAGCGCAAGCCCTTTCGGTCCTCCACCTCTGCGGCAAAACCAGACCAGCATCAGTCTGGCCAGCAGGCTCAGTCCTGGTGACCTCGAGCCAAGTCCATGGCCTCGGTGGTCCGAAAGCCCAGAGGGAAGGGACCCGGTGGCTTCTCAGCCGGATCCTCCAGCTACAAGCCTGCTCAATGATGAGATGGGGGTTGCCACCCTCATGCCCATCACGCATCCCCTGAGTCCTCCTGTGGGGGGGGGGGCGGCTCCGCCACTTCCTTTCCACCTGGTCCACTGTTTCCACGGACAGGTGGGTTCTGGAAGTGGTCGGTCAAGGTCTGCCCCTGAAATTCGAGCAGCACCCTCCAAGCCAAGCCTGCGCCCCACAGGAGAACTTGGTATCCGCAGATACTCTGTCGGCTCTTCGAGATGACATAGCCCAGCTCCTCCGCAAGGAGGTTGTGATCAGAGTTATGGATCCTCGAACACCTAGGGTTTGTCTCCAGGTACTTCCTGGTGCAAAAGCAGATTTTGGGGGGGGGGCTGGTGCCCCATTCTAGATCTGCATGACCTGAACAAATTCCTCAGGTCCCGCACCTTCATGATGGTCACTCTCTCAGATCTTACCATCTCTGGAGCAATACATGTGGTTTTGCTCTCTGGATCTTAAGGACGCATTCTTTCATGTCCCAAGCCGTCTGTCCCTCCGAACGTTCCTCCGCGTCTGAGCGGAGGAGTCCTTTTCAAGTTCCAAGCCATGCCTTTTGGCCTCTCCTTGACCCCCAGGGTCTTCACCAAATGCATTGCAGTGGTAGCAGCTTTCCTGAGGTGCCGGTGGGTCCGGGTGTACCCCTACTGGGACGATTGTTTGATAGCAGGTCCCTCCAGGCAGGAGTTGGAGCGGTCCAGGGACCTGTCCCTCTAGACCTGCATCGACCTTGGCCTTCAGGTCAGCGAGGCAAAGTCAGAACTTGTGCCCTTGCAGGTGATCAGCTTCATGGGGGCATAGCTCAACCTGTGTCAGGCCAGAGCTCGGCTCCCCGCAGACAGGGCGGAGGTTCTCTCCTCCTTTGTCCTGTCATTTCTGGTTGGGCACTTGCGCCCTGCCCGGGGACTTCCTGCGCCTTCTCGGTTACTTAGCTTCCTGCACCAGCATGGTCTGATGTGCCGTTGGCATATGTGCTCCCTGCAAGTGGTCTTGGCGAAAATGTCACTTTGACCAGCTGGTCACTGTGACCCAGAGGATGTAGGATGCCCTCCAGTGGTGGCTCGTCCCAAAGCATCTGCAGGAAGGGATCCCATTTGTCTTCTCCGAGCCGACGGTCATCCTGACGACCGCCTCTCACAGGCTGGGGTGCCCACCTGGGGAACACAGGGTCCATGGACTCTGGACCCCCAGGAATCCAGATGCCACATCAGCTTGCTGGAGCTCCGAGCGGTTCAGCTAGCCCTGACTGCATTCATTCCGTTTGTTCGGGGTCAAGTGGCCCAGGTCCAGACAGACAACACCACGACCATGTACTACCTCAACAAGCAGGGCGGGACGCACTGCTTGCCTCGTGCAAGGAAGCTCTCTGCAGCTGGACCATCATGCGCAGCCTGGAGGCAGATCTCCTGGCCATCCATGTGACAGGAGCCTCCAGTCAGCTGGCGGATGCCCTCAGCCGGGTGGGTGAGGCATCTCACGAGTGGTCCCTCTACCCAGAGATAGTTCACAGTCTCTTTTCTCCCAGTGGGGCACCCCTCCGGTGGACCTGTTCACCTCCAGGAAGAATGTAAAGCTGAGGCTGTTCTGTGCCCACTCCCCTCAGCAGGGCTCGCTGCAGGGAGATGCGTTCTCAAGGCCGTGGACCCTAGGCCTCTTCTTTCCCTTCCCTCCATTTCCCTTGATTCACAAAGTGCTCCTCAAGCTCAGGAGGGACAAGGCACAGGTGATCTGGTGGCTTCGGATGGGCCCCGCCAATTTTGGTACCCCGATGGCCTCAGCAACAGGCTCCCAAGGCATCTTCCAGTATGCCAGGACCTGCTTTCCATCGGTCAGGGAAAGGTACTCCAATCAATCAGTTTTATTTATATGGCACCCATCTCCATTCGGACTCTGGGTGCTGCACAATAAGAACAGATTCAAAACATTTAAAATGCAGCTAACTAATTTAAAATTATAAAATAATTACAAAAGCATAAACCTCTTCTCTACTTAAAATGCTGACCACTATAACATACTACACCCAAAGCCTTCAATTACTGCACCTGACAGCCTGGTTCCTGAGCAGCTAGAGTTCTAGGCTTTGGGTCTCTCCGAAGATGTCCTCACTGTGGTGGAGGCATCTAGAAATGAATTGACCAGAAAATGCTATGCCGTCAAATGGAAGAGATTCTCCATTTGGTGTCAGGGCAAGGGGTTGGACCCTTCGACCTGTCCTGTGGCTAGCATTTTGGACTATCTGTGGTCTCTCTCCCTAGGGGGACTTCGGTCGACGACCCTTAAGGTGCACCTGGCAGCCATCTTTGCTTACCGGGTGTGGGCTGGTCAGCAGTTGGTGGCACAGGAGAAGGTGGTCTGGTGCTTTTTCAAAGGCCTTGACCACATTTCCCCTCCGGTGCGTGAACCACCACCACCACCGTGGGACATATTTCAGGTTTTGGCAAAGCTCATGGGCAAGCCATTCAAACCGGTGCACAGGTGTGACATGTCTCAACTGTTGTGGAAGACCGCCTTCCTGGTGGCTATAACGTCAGCCAGAAGGATCAGTGAGCTCCAGGTGCTCTCGGTGGAGTCTCCTTACCTGGCCTTCCACAGGGACAGGGTTGTCCTGTGCCCCAACCGGAAGTTCCTCCCAAAGGTTGTGTCGGAGTTTCACCTAAATCAGGTGATGACTCTGCTGGTGTTCTTCCCGAATCGCACCTCGGAGGCAGAGCATAGGCTCCCTACTTTGGACCTGAGGCAAGTGCTCACTTGTTATAAAGAGCGCATGGCTGGGGTTCAGGGAGAGGTTCGTCAGCTGTTTGTCACTTATGCTGAAGCTGCACCTGGCAGACCTGCAGCCAAACGGACGATTGGCAGGTGGATCACTTCCTGCATTGATCTCTGCTTTAGGTTGGCAGGTAGGGAGCCTCCTGGAGGGCTAAGGGCTCAGTCGACCCACCATAATGCTGCGTTGGTAGCTGCTTCTAGGGATGTCCCTATCCAGGAAATCTGCAGTCTGCTACCTGGAAACAGAGAAATATAGAAGTTGATGGCAGATAAGGACTGAAAGGCCCATCCAGTCCGCCTGTTTGTTTCTACCTTATGAATGTGCCATAAGCCTGTATTCTGTCAATGGTCTACCTATTCATACTCATCTGTATTGCTCTCTTATGCCTATCCCATGCCTGTTTGAAGTCCTGCACTATGTTCATATCCACCACTTCCTGAGGTAGGCCGTTCATGCATCCACCACCCTTTCTGTGAAAAAGAACTTCCTCACATTACCCCTTAATCGGCCTCCCTCTTATCTCATGCTCTGTCCTTGTCCTGCTGTTTTTCTTGTATTGAAACATGTTAGACTCTTTCACCTTGTTAATACCCTTAAGATGTTTGAATGTTTTGATCATATCACCTCTGTCCCCCTCCTTTGCTCTAGGGTATACATATTGAGCTCCATTAGTCTGTCCTCGTATGTTTTCTGATGCAATCCCTGCACCATTTTGGTTGCCCTTCACTGGACTGCCTCCATTTTTTTTTAATGTCCTTGTGCAGGTGCGGCCTCCAGTACTGCACGCAGTACTCCATATGGGGCCTAACCAGTGTCTTGCAAAGAGATTCTAACCCCATGTATTCTTCTTTATTCATAACTGTATGCAGTCTGCCTCCGAAGTAGAACTGCCCGGAGAGAATTGGAACTATATGTTAATGATAGAACCTGTCATTGCTCGAGTCACACATTCAGACTGCTGCCCTCATCTACTGCAACATTCCATCAACATCTCAGATTTCCACTCCGCCTGACAAGTCAGACGCCTGGAGATCTTCCTGTTGTCATTTCGAGCTGATTCCAGTTTTATAAGTATCATCTTTTTTTTTTTTTTTAGTTGTTTAACCAGGAGTAGCACACTAAGCTGAAAGCTTTTTTTACAGGAGCGACCTGGGAGCACAGGGAAGTTAAGTGGCTTTCGCAGGGTCACACAGAATGCAAGTGGAAGCTGTGGGATTCAAACCCAGGTCTGGTCTGCTGGATGTCACCAGATTTTCTGCTCAGAGCCTTAAACCACTGTGCTATACTGCCTCCCTCTAGTATAATATTTAAACTGCTGCCTTTGTTTAATTTAATCCTATTATTTGAAAAGGTTACGTTTCTTTAGTTTAGTGGTAAAATTGTATTATTTCTCTGTTCCTCACGATTTGGTATAACTGCTGAGGAACCGGGGCTTTTCTAGTTAATTTGGCGCTTTTCGCCTTAGTTTTAGTAATAATTTTTTGTATATTTTCATTAATTTCTGTGTTTTAAACTCATTCTTTGTAACTGAGCGATCGGTTCTTCTGAACCAATACCCCGGTTCTTGCGAACCGCTGACCCGGTTCGATATCTAAGTTATCGGTGCTTTCCTCTGATCCTTAACTGGTTCCTGAACCTACAAAAAACAAAACAAAAAAAGCTAGTTTGAATACTAGTAAGTGGTTGCTGTTTTTTTTTTTTTTTTTTTCCTGGAAATGGAAACACAAGAAAAACCAAAGGAAAAAGACTGGCCCCCCCCCCCCAGGTTTTAAAAATTCTACAAAATGTGGGGAAGTGTTTGCTAAAGCTGACAAACATGACCTTTGTTTAGTCTGCTTGGGACCTGATCATTTTTCAGCAGACTGTGCCATGTGTAAATCCTTCCCTCCTAAAACAATTGAGAAAAGGATGGAAAGGCTGAAGAAAAAAGTGGATGGTGGTCCCTCGGGCTCTAACCAGTCACCAAAAACTGCGGGTGAAACCGCTTTATCTACTGTTACCACCCATGAGAAGGGTGTTTCTGGCACTTTAAAAAGGGGGAGTGGTCCGGCTGACTCTCCGGACCCCCTCCAAAAAATTGAAGAAAACTAAACAAATAGAACCCCAGGCCTCTGTTCCTCAGGGGGTCTCTACTGTGTCTCACAGCCTGCATTCTGTAGAGGAGATAGCTCAGGCTTTGAGGGTTCTGCAGGCTTTACAGGGGATTCGGCCTGCTCCTCCTAAGGCACCTGCCACAGCTCCTGTCTGAGTCACGGGAACTGGAATATGATGACTATGGTGAGATGGGTCCTGAACAGGATGAACCTATAGAGCCCGAAATCTCACCTGAGCAGGAGTTCGGCTCTCCTCCTCGACCTGAGGATTTTTCTTCTCGCTTTTCCTTTGTGAGAAAGATAGTGGATGCTCTGGACTTAGCTACCACTGAAGTGGTCGATGATGAAGAGGAGACGGAGTACCTTGAGATGATGGGGTTAACCCCCACAAAAAAGGTATATTTACCAATCGACAAGTTCTTTAAAAAATACTTGTTTAAAATTTTACAGACTCCTAATTTTATCTCTCCTATAGATAGGAAGTCTGACAAGAAATATCACCGGGGGCAGAACTTTTATACTCTCACCCTAATCACCAAGGTAGAGTTCAGCAGGCAGCCTGTGAAAAGCGAGGGTTCCTTTCTCTTCCCATCCCCCTGAGAAGGAAATTAGATGGTATGTTTAAGAAAGGGTACCTAGCTGCCTCCCTAGGTGTGAGACAGGCTAATTACCAGGCATATGCAGCACAGTATCAGAAAATACTGTGGCAGTTAGTACTGGCTATGTCAGAGAAGGCTCCCTCGCTCCTCTCTGACGACCTGGCAGAGACAGGTAGATTTGGTCTAGAAGCTGCTAAATATCAGTTCCAGATGGCAGCTGATGCTAACCATAACGCTGCCAGGTACATGGCTCTGTCGGTGGCCCTATGAAGACTGGCATGGCTTAGGGCCACTAATCTCACCCAGGATACCCAGACAAAGGCCATGGATTTTTCTGTGGAGAATTAACTCCCTGTTTGGCAAACACACTGAGGAATACTTGAAAAAGGTGGATGAATACAAGACCACCTACAAGAGTACTTCCTTCAGGGACAGGCCTACCCTTTCTTATAGGCCTTATGGAAGGGGGGGACAGGGGAAGGTCCCGCTATGGGAGGCCTTTTTATCAGGGCCAAGCTGCTTTTCAGCAACAACTCTACCCACAGCAGACTGGGTATTTTAGACCTAGGGGTAGGAGGGGTTCCAGAAGGAGCTACCAATCTGCCCAGGCTTAGGCACCCCCAAAACAACCAGTTGGTCCAGGTCGCCTCCCCACCGCCAGTAGGGGGCAGGCAACTTACTTTCTCCAGAACTGGTTCTCCCATCACCACAGACAGGTGGGTTCTGGAGGTGGTAAGTCAGGGTTTTTCCCTATGTTTTAAATCCTTTTGCCCCTCTGAAGTCAAGAGTTTTCAAACCAGCTTTCCTCTTGGAGGGCAAGCTCTTGCGAAAGGAGGTGCAAACGTTGATCCACATGAGAGCAGTGGAGCATGTACCAGCACATCTCAGAGGAAGGGGCTTCTACTCCCGCTACTTCCTGACCAAGAAGAAAAATGGGGACTGGTGACCCATACTGGATCTCAGATCCCTCAACAAATTCCTGGTAAAACCAGAATTCAAGATGGTCACTTTGTGGTCCATACTCCCAGTTATCCAGCAGGGAGATTGGTTAGCATTTCTGGATTTAAAAGGTGCCTATTTTCACATCCCAGTAAGGCAATCTCACAGAAAGTATCTCGGGTTCAGACTCCTTTCAGGACATTCAGTTCACTTCCCTTCCCTTCGATTTGACCTCGGCACCCAGGGTATTCACAAAGTTCCTAGCTGTAGTGGTGGCACACTTCAGGAAGTCTGGCATCTTAGTCTTCCGTTATCTGGACGACTGGCTGTTAATGGGAAAATTCCCACAACTGGCTCAGAGCACCTGCAATCAGCAGTTCATCTCCTACAGTCTTAGGGATTCCTGATAAATCAGGAGAAGTCTATTCTTACCCCGTTCAGCTGCTTCACTTTGTAGGAGCAGAACTGGATACTACTCAGGAAACGGCTTTCCTCATTCAAGACAGGGTGCAGAGTATTTTTGACCTGGCTGCCTCTTTCAAGCTAAACCAGCCATGTCCAGCAAGACACTATCTGCAGATTCTGGGCCATATAGCTGCAGCAACAGGTACAGTTTCAGGGGCAAGATACAGAATGAGAGACTTGGAATCTCATCTCAGGTCCCATTGGTCACAGAGAAGAGACAAGATGTCAAAGCTCATCCCAGTAACAGGGGTGGTTATTCAAGCCTTACAGTGGTGGAAAAATTCAGACAACTTAAAGCAAGGTGTCCCTTTCCCAGAAGGAGAACCCTTCCTTTGTTTTCTCGGGTGCTTCTCTACTGGGATGGGGCGCCCAAATGGAGGAACACACCATCTATAGGACTTGGTCCAAGGCAGACTCCCTTCTGCACATAAATCTCCTGGTGCTCCGAGCTGTGTTCCTAGCTCTAAAAGCTTTTGCTCATTTGGTATCAGGCAGTGTGATACTGGTCAGAACAGACAATACCACAACAGTGTACTATATAAACACGTAAGGGGGCACAAGGTCCATCCTTCTATGCTCAGAGACCACGAAACTGTGAGATCTTGCATACTCTATAAAAGTAACTCTGCAAGCAGTCCATGTCCCAGGGAAGGACAACATTTTAGCAGATGCCCTCAGCAGAATCAGTCAGGGCCATCACGAGTGGTCATTGGACACAGAGGTGGCCAATTTGGTATTCAGAAGATGGGGTACACCGGAAGTGTACCCCTTTGCCTATCCAGAGAAACACAAACTACCACTGTTTTGTTGCAGACCCCCCACTCGGGCACAGTCCCAGTGGATGCCGTGGTACTGGATTGGTCAGGGAGAAGCCTATACGCTTTCCCTCCCTTTCCTCTCATCCTCAGAGTCCTGATCAAGCTCAGGTCCCAGTTGGCATCAGTGATTCTCATCACCCCAGACTGGCCCAGACAACATTGGTATCCTCTCCTACTATCCATGCTGGTATCCAGACCAATACATCTTTCCCGGAGGCACAACCTGTTAACCTCCCACCATGGGAAAATAGGATATCCCAGTCTCTGCTCTCTCTGTCTCAAGGTTTGGCTCTTGAAGAAATAGAATTTGCAAACCTAAACCTCTCCCAAGCAGTTTTACACACAGAGGATTGTCTATGGGGAGGCATGCACTGCAAGGGTATTCTCAATCGAGAGGTATCCATGGCAACGTGTAACCTTGAGAGGTTTCACGATGCCATGGATACCTCGAGATTAACGAATACTCATGTTGTACAAAACTACCCGTAGACAATCTTTTATAGTATATGGGGAGTCGATTAGATGGCAAGGCAATGAAAAAAAACGGAAGCGGTATGATGGCAAACATGTTTTTTTTTTTTTTTTTTACTTGAGATAAAAAGCAGGCACACAGCAAACACGTACCCTTGCTACAATTCAGATAAACAGCACATTATCACATTTCTATATACTGGCTCTACATAGAAGACAATGGCTTATGTGAGCAAAGAAAATGTCCATTTTGATTTTTCTGTGTCGATGGGTCTACATCATCCTGCGGATACATTGCGTTGCTTACGTTCGTCGGGTGAGCTACTTCTGTGTTGCAGATACATACTGAGCAGGGTAAGAGGAAAAAAAAAATACCATGTTAGATTTCTCAAGTACCACCAGGCACTTTACGCGATCACTCGTTTACCGTTTTACAGGAAGCCGGGTGGGCGGGTACTAACCTTATTCATCAACTGAACTGCTGCTGTCTCTGTTCAAGGTCACATGCTTCTTCCTCTTCCGTTGGCCATAGCTGTGGATGATGATCACCGTGAACGGGTCCTGGAAGATACAATCTGGTCCGAAAATATTTACTTGAGAACCATCGCTGAAAGGTACTTTGCACTTTCAAACAATATGAAGTCTTGCTATATTATGACAGTAGCAGTTTGATCCAGCTCTAGAACTGCCCTGGAGGCGAAATGGTTAAAACCATTCCAAAATAGAATTTTGGCCACGAGCTCTAAGAAGCAGCTCTATCTGTGTTATTTCAAACCTGAACTGTCAGATTCTTTACTCCGCCTCAGTGAACAGTCGCTCCGGAGATTTCTCCTACTGCTCGGTTCATTTCTCGGTTTAAAAAGTGTTTTCTCGGTTGGATTCAACCGAGAATAGTTTTATTTTAACCGCAAAACCGTTCGGTTCAAGCTCTATCTGTGGTAACCGTAAGTAAATTGAAGGTTTTGTCTGTGTGGAACTTGTAAGTTATCGGTTCGGTTTTGAACCGATCAGTTGGGTTTAAAACTCATTTAAAACTAAAAATTTAATATTTTAGAGTGTGGTTCCCGGTTCTTATCGGTTCTAAAAAAAAAAAAAAAACAGATTTATTACGTTTTTTTCCAATACCCGTGACACGGTTAGGAACCGATAAGGGTGTCTTGCCTGGCACTGCCGTTAAAAGGGCAAGTTTTCTGGTTAGGCTGGCATTATGTCTGAGAAACCCAAAAGAAAAACCGGGCCCACTGGGTTTCAACACTGATGTTTGTGGGGAAGTCTTTGCCAAGGCTGACCCACACACCACATGTGTTTATTGTCTGGGGTTTGACCACCTCCAGTCAGACTGCCAGATATGTAAGAATTTCCCTGCAGCCACCCTGGAAAAAAGATTGGGCAGGCTAAGGGAACGAGAGGCCAAAAAGTCCGCTGACCCGGATGGCCAGCCCGGTTCGGTGCCAACCGAACTGGAGGGAGTGCCCTCTGACCAGGGCGAGACTTCCTCAGGCAAAAGAAAAGCTGGTTCTGAGGAACCAATTCCAGTAAAGAAAACAAGAAAATCAGCAGGTCTGGAGTCCAAAACCCCTTCTCCAACTGCTGCAGAGATAACAAAAGCCATACAAATTGTCCAGTCACTATTCAGGGTCGTCCAACCGCCACTATCTGGCAAAAGGTCGGTTCGTCTGGGTCCCAGTGGTTCAGGAATATGATATTGAGGAATTTTATGAACCAGAGGAGGGCGAGGATGATTATGAACAGTATGAATGTGGCTGGGAAGGTCTGGGTGTGCCCATTGAACCGGACATCTCCCCAGACAGACCTTTAGAATCTCCCCCTATGCTGTCTGAGTCCCCATCTCATTTCATGTTTTACAAAAAAGTTGCTGAAACCCTCCAGCTTCCCTTAGAAGAAGCTGTGGATGAGCAAGAGGAGCCTGATTTTGTAGAAATGATGGATATTCCAGAGTCTAGGAGATTGTCTGTTCCTTTACATAAGTCTTTTAGGAAGCAAACAATAACAATTTTAAAACTCCTAATTCTGTGCCTCCTGTAGATAAAAGATGGACAGAAGGTACACATTGTCAGGTCCTGATACAGAATTCCTTTCTCAGCAATGCAGTCATGTTGGGGTAGTTCAGGCTGCTGCCTGTGATAAAGCTAATATTCCCCTGGCTTCACATCCTCCTGACAAGGATTACAGGAAGATTGATGCCATGGCAAAAAAACAGTATATGGCAGCCTCTCTGGGACTCAGGCAAGCAAATTATATGGCTTATGTAGCTAGGTATCAGAAATCTAGATGGGATACTGTGATGCAATTAGCCAAGCAAGCCCATGGCCAGCTGGCTAGTGAACTAGAACAGGTGGCTACTGATGGCATTGAGGCTTCTAAGGTTCAGTTTCATGCTGCTGTGGATGTTAATGATGTTTCTCTAGGGTCATGGCCACATCTGTAGCTTCAGAGGGTTGGCCTGGCTCAGGTGTACTAGTCTGTCACAGGATAGCCAGACTAAGGCTATGGATTTTCCTGTGGTGGGGAATTCTCTGTTTGGGGAGCAGACAGAGAACTACATGAAAAAGATGGATGAATATAGGACTACTTACAAGAGTGCCCAGGCTAAGGAGCGGCAAGCCACTCCTCAAAGGCACTCCAGACCTGCTGATTTTCTTGTTTTCTTTACTGGAATTGGTTCCTCAGAACCAGCTTTTCTTTTGCCTGAGGAAGTCTCGCCCTGGTCAGAGGGTACTCCCTCCGGTTCGGTTGGCACCGAACCGGCTGGGTCATCCGGTCAGCGGACTTTTTGGCCTCTCGTTCCCTTAGCCTGCCCAATCTTTTTTCCAGGGTGGCTGCAGGGAAATTCTTACATATCTGGCAGTCTGACTGGAGGTGGTCAAACCCCAGACACTAAACACATGTGGTGTGTGGGTCAGCCTTGGCAAAGACTTCCCCACAAACATCAGTGTTGAAACCCAGGGGTAGGGGTAGGCCTTTTCACAGGCCTTTTTACCAGACTCAGGCCTCCTCTGCCTATGCTCAGAGGGGCTTCTTCAGAGGCAGAGGCAGACGAGGGGTGGGCAGACCTGCTCCCACCCTCCAGCCTAAAGCTCCTGCTAAGCAGGCACCCTGATGGGGTGTCCAGGGCCGATTCTCCTGTACCGTTAGGGGGCAGGCTGGCTTACTTCAGCCAGAATTGGGCTCTTTAACCTCAGACAAGTGGGTTCTGGAAGTAGTAGGCCAGGGTCTGGTTCTCAGCTTCAAAAAGTTTCCCAAGTTGAGAAGCAGACTTTTTCTACCTGCAAGTGCTTCAGAGACCCTTGCTCTGGAAGCAGAGGTCTCATCCCTGTTAGCTCTCAGAGCAGTAGAAAGGGTTCCTCCCCTGCACCAGGGCAGGGGTCTGTATTCCAGATACTTCCTTACCCCAAAAAAGACAGGAGAATGGCGGCCCATATTAGATCTCAGATATCTGAACAAGCATCTTTTGAAACCAAAGTTCAAATGGTAACTCTGGCAATGATTTTACCCTCCCTAAGGCCAGGGGACTGGCTAGCCTCCCTGGACCTCAAGGATGCCTATTTCCATGTCCTAATCAGAAGCTCCCATCGAAAGTACCTCAGATTCGAACTGCCCTCAGGTCATTACCAGTTCAGAGCAATGCCCTTCGGCCTTACCTCTGCCCCAAGGGTATTCACAAAGTGTCTAGCAGTGGCTCACTTAAGGAGGCAAAGGATTGCTGTTTTTCCCTATCTAGACGACTGGCTCATTGTAGGCCAGTCCCCAGAACAGGTAAAATCTCACCTGCAGGTCACCCAGCAGCTTCTCACCTCCCTGGGCTTTCTGCTAAATCTACCAAAGTCGGTTCTGGAACCAGTCCAGATACTCACCTTTATAGGGGCAGAATTGGACACAAAGCTAGCCAGAGCCTTCCTTCCCTAAGGGTAAGGAATTTAGTGGCTCTGGCCTCCTCCTTCACTCTGCAGGTCTCCACCAGCAAGACACTTTCTGCAGCTCCTGGGGCACATGGCTGCATCCACAGCTGTTGTGCAGGGAGCAAGATTTCAGATGAGAGACATTCAGTTTCACTTGAGAACCTATTGGTTTCAGAGAAGAGACCCCTTTCCAAGTTGGTCCCAGTGACTCAACCTGATCCTAGCCCCTCCAGTGGTGGGCAGGATCAGAGCACTTAAGATTGGGGTCCCTCATTCCCCACTCACGACTTGACTCTCACTACAGATGCTTCCTTCTGGGTTGGGAGCCTAACAATGACCCTTTCCACTCAGGGAGTGTGGTCCCAGGAATCTCTGCTCCACATCAATTTGCTGGAACTCAGAGCTGTCTTTTTAGCTCTTTAAGCATTTTTGCATCTGTCCACGACAAGGTGATACAAGTCAGAACAGACAACACCACAACAATGTGGTACATCAACAAACAAGAAGGGGCACTCGGTCCTCGCCGTGTGCACCGAGGCAATGAAGTTGTGGTCTCTGGCCTATTCCCCTGAACACTTCCCTCATAGCAGTTCATCTTCCAGGAAGGACAATGTCCCAGCGGATGCTCTCAGTAGATTTCCCAGGGCCATCACGAATGGTCCCTGGATCCTCAAGTGCTGGGGATAGTCTTTGCCAGATGGGGCACCCCTCAGATAGATCTTTTTGCAGCCCCAGACAATCACAAACTTCCTCTGTTCTGTTTCAAGCCTCCAGTGCTGGGCTCAGTTCCCCTGGATGCCCTTCTTCTGGATTGGGAGGGGAAGTTTCTCTATGCTTTCCCCCCCTTCCCTCTCCTATTCAAAGTACTAGTCAAAATCAAATCTCAGCCTTGCAGGGTGATTCTGATTGCCCCGGATTGGGCCAGGCAGCCCTGGTACCCACTCCTTCTGTCACTGACAATCCATCTTCCCCTTTGCCTCCCCAGGAATCACAACCTGTTGACTTGTGCCCAGGGAAGGGTTTGGTATCCGGACCTCAAATCCCTCAACCTCAAGGCCTGGCTCTTGAGGAGTTAGAGTTTGCTGATTTACACCTCTCTCAGGGTGTTCTTGAGATCCTAAAGGCTTCAGAAAGCCTTCCACTAGGGCTACTTAGGTTCTAAATGGAAAAGGTTTTCCATTTGGTGCTGGGAAAAATATTTCCCAGAATCTGCTGATTTGCCCATTATGTTAGATTACATGGTACATCTTAATTCCTTGGGTCTCAGACCAGCTACCCTGAGAGTTCATTTGGCAGCTGTATCTGTTTTTGTGTCAGCAGGAAAGTCATCCCTCTTCCTCTCATCCTGTGTTTTCCAAGTTTTAAGGGATTACTCCATACTAATCCACCCTTTCGGGAACCGGCCTGCTTGGGACCTTAATGTTTGCATTGCCCAGTTAATGCAACCCCTTTGAACCTCTGTCTTCTGCAGAGCTTAAGTACCTAACTTGAAAACTGTTTTCTATGGCTACTACTGCCAGACGCATAAGTGAGTTGAAGCCTTGTCAGTGGAAACTGACTTTATTTCTTTCCACAGGGATAAGGTAGTCCTTAGGACTAATAGGAAGTTTTTGCCTAAGGTGGTTTCAGATTTCCATCTTAATCAATCTCCCTTCCAGTATTTTTCACTGATCACTCCTCTTCTGGTGAGAGGAGGTTGCACAGCCTGGATGTTAAGAGAGCTCTTAGTTACTATATAGAGCGTACCAAAGGTCACAGGTTCGAATCCCTCCAACTTTTCCTTACCTATGGTGAAGTTGGGAAAGGCAGACCTGCCACTAAGAGATCAGTTGCCAGGTGGATTGTCTCTTGTATCCAATTTTGTTATCAGAAACTGGGCAGAGCCCCCGGTTTGAGGGCTCATTCTACCAGGGGTACAGCTTGCTCTAGCTGCTGCCAGAGACATCCCTATATTAGAGATTTGCCAGGCTGCTACTTGGAAAACGTAATCACTTTTACCAAGCATTACTCCCTGGATGTCCAGGCCAGGAGAGATGCTTGTTTGGCACAGCTGTTCTTCAGAGCCTATTCCTAAGTAGGTTCTGCCCCTCCTCCATGGAGGTACTGCTGTGCCTTTACATTATGTCATAATATAGCAAGACTTATGTTGTTTGAAGAAAATTACTCACCTTAGTAATGTTGTTTCTTCTAATGGAGTCTTGCTATATTATACCCAACCTGCCCTCTCAGAACCTCTACTTGGGTGGGGTGTGGCAACTTGGTGTAGTACTTGTGCCCTGTTAGCATTTTTGTCCCTTTGGGGCTTTGGGGTGTGTGTGTGTGTGTTTTATTATACTTATGTTTTATTCTCATATGATTAGAATTGTGTTATTATTTTGGTCCCCTGACTTGAGTCTTGGGTGTTGGGACCAGCAATGGTTGTTATTATTTAGGTAGCCATTTGGCTAGTGTAGGTTACAGCTTCCACACAGACCTTAGTGAGTTTGCTCATAAAGATCTGACAGTTCAGGTTTGAAATAACACAGATAGAGCTGCTTCTTAGAGCTCATGGCCAAAATTCTATTTTGGAATGGTTTTAACCATTTCACCTCCGGAGCAGTTCTAGAGCTGGATCAAACTGCTACTGTCATAATATAGCAAGACTCCATTAGAAGAAACAACATTATTAAGGTGAGTAATTTTTTCTTGTGGGTGGCTGGCACTGTATCTCTGGGCTGGATGTTATAACTGTGGCTGAACACAATGAATTGGATGAATGTCCTAGTAACTTGAGTTTCTTTCCTGCTTGTCATCTGAGAGAGTGCTGTAGTTGTTTATGGCCTGTAAGGAGTGGTGTCCAGAAACTTGCTGGATTTCATTTGGGGGTACACCTTGGTCCACAAGATGGTGGACTGCAGTTTTCCTTGTTGAATGGTTGGTTATTTGCTTTCAGACAACATGAAGTCTTGCTGTATTATGACAATTACAGTGATTTCCCAACCTTTGAACTGCCCTGGAGAACAAAGTTAACTTTCTATGCAGGGCATAGAATGCTGAGCTTGAGCTTGGTTGAAGTCTCTGTCTGGAGTGTTTCAAACCTAAACCGTCAGATTCTTTACTCCGCCTTACTGAACGGTCGCTCCGGAGATTTCTCCTTCAGCTCGGTTCGAAAGTCGTTTTAAAGTTTCAGTTTTCATCGGTTTTTAAACCGAAAAAGTATCCGCATAGTCTGTTCAGTCTCTGTCTGTGGTGCCGTGAGTACTAGATAGGAATTGTTCTGTTTTTTTCTGTGTGGAACTTGTAAAAGTGCATCTCGATTCGGCTGAACCAGCCATTTGGTAGTGAAATATTGCGTTTTGTGTGTTTTACTTAGTGTGTGGTTGCCGTTTTTTTATGAACCGGAATTTGAAGAGGAAGGGGAATTTGAGGATGATGATGTAAGTGAGGGTCTGGATGTGCCTGTGGAACCGGACATCTCCCCAGACAGACCTTCAGGTGTTTCCCCTCCTAGGCTTTCTGAGTCCCCTTCTCACTTTATGTTCTACAGAAAGGTGGCTGAAACCCTCCAGCTTCCTATGGAGGAGGCTGTGGAAGATCAAGAGGAGCCTGATTATGTAGAGATGATGGACATACCAGAATCCAGGAGACTGTCTATTCCCCTCCACAAATCTTTTGGGAAACGGACACAAAAAATCTTAGTCTCCTAACACTATACCTTCTGTGGATAGAAGAATGGACAAGAGGTATATACTTTCGGGCTCAGACAGGGAGTTCTTATATCAGCAATGCAGCCATGTCAGGGTAGTGCAGGCTGCTGCCTGTGACAAGGCAAATATTCCCTTGGCTTCACACCCCCCAGACAAGGACTTCTGGAAGATTGATGCCGTGGCAAAGAAGCAGTACATGGCATCTTCTTTGGGACTCAGGCAGGCGAATTACATGGCCTATACAGCCAGGTACCAGAAGTCCAGGTGGGACACTGTACTGGCACTGGCTAAACAGGCCTCCCCCCAGCTAGCCAAGGAGCTGGAGACAGTGGCTGCAGATGGGATTGAGGCATCTAAGGTTCAGTTTCATGCTGCTGTGGACTCTAATGATGTGTCATCAAGACTCATGGCTACATCTCTGGCTCTTCGGAGGATGGCTTGGCTCAGTTGTGCTAGCCTCTCGCAGGGCACCCAGGCTAAGGCCATGGATTTTCCTGTAGTGGGTAATTCTCTGGGGAGCAGACAGAGAATTACATGAAGAAAATGGATAAGTACAGGACCACTTACAGGAGTGCTCAGGCCAAGGAAAGGCAAGCAGCTCCACAAAGGCAGCAGTCTAGGGACAGGGGCAGGCCTTTTCACCAAGCACAGGCCGCTGCTTCCTTTTCTCAGAGGGGGTTCTTCAGAGGGAGAGGCAGAAGGGGGATGAGCAGGGCTGCATCCACTTCTTAGCCTAAAGCCCCTGCCAAGCAGACACCCTGATGGGCCTGCCCGGGTCGACTCTCCTATTCCAGTAGGGGCTGGCTCTCGGCTTCAAAAAATTTCCAAAGGTGAGAGCCAGATCTTTTCCACCTGCAAATCTCTTGGAAACCCTTGCCCTAGAGGCAGAGGTTTCTTCTCTCCTAGCTTTAAGAGCCATAGAGATACCCACCCTACCCTACACTGGGGCAAAGGACTGTACTCCAGGTTCTTCCTGACCCCCAAAAAGACAGGGGACTGGTGACCCATCCTAGACCTAACATATCTAAACAAACATCTCTTAAAACCAAAGTTCAAGATGGTAACTCTGGGAATAATCCTTCCCTCTCTACGGCCAGGGGCCTGGCTAGCCTCCTTGGACCTCAAAGATGACTACTTTCACATTCCCATCAGGTGCTCCCACAGATAATACCTCAGGTTCGAGTTGCCCTCAGGCCATTATCAGTTCAGAGCTAAGTCCTTTGGCTTAACCACGGCCCTAAGGGTTTTCACAAAGTGTCTGGCGGTAGTAGTTGCCTTTCTAAGAAGGCAAAAGATTTCCATTTTTCCATATCTGGACAATTGGCTAATAGTGGGTCAGTCTCCAGACCAAGTCAAGTCTCACCTGCAAGTGACCCAGCAAGTGCTCACTTCTCTAGGATTTCTTCTCAACCTTCCCAAGACAGTTCTCGAACCAGTCCAGCTTCTTACCTTTATATGGGCAGAACTGGACACACTCAGAGCAAGAGCCTTTCTTCCTCAAGAAAAGGGCAAGGCTTCTTATGGAACTAGCTTCTTCTTTCAGGTATCTTGACCAGCAAGGCATTTCCTCCAGCTCTTGGGCCACATGGCAGCTTCAGCAGCAGTGGTCCAAGGGGCAAGATTCCAGATGAGGGATATTCAGTTCCACCTGAGAGCTTTCTGGTCTCAGAGGAAGGATTCCCTTACCAAACTGATCCCAGTGACTCTGACCTTGATCCAAGCCCTCCAATGGTGGCAGGATCAGGGCAATTTAAGACAAGGTGTTCCTTTTGTTACTCAGCCTTGTTCGGTGGTGCTTACCACGGATGCTTCTCTTCTGGGCTGGGGAGCCCATCTGGGGTTCCTCACTGCTCAGGGGCTGTGGTCCCCCCAAGAATCCCTTCTCCACATCAATCTCCTAGAACTCAGGGCAGTTTTTCCTGGCCCTAAAAGCTTTCTCTCAGTTAGTACAGAACAAGGTGGTTCAAGTCAGAACAGACACCACCACCATGTGGTACATCAACAAGCAGGGAGGCACTCTGTCCACGGCCTTGTGCCCAGAAGCCATGAAGTTGGGGTCCCTGGCCTATTCCCTGCAGACCTCTCTTGTAGCAGTTCACCTTCCAGGCAAGGACAATGTGCTAGCAGATGCACTGAGCAGGATCTCTCAGGGCCATCATGAATGGTCCCTGGACCCTCAGGTGTTGAAAGTGATTTTTTCAAGGTGGGGCACTCCAGAGATAGATCTCTTTACAGCTGCAGACCTCCAGTCTTGGGCTCAGTCCCTCTGGACGTTCTGATCCTGAATTGGGAAGGGAGGTTTCTGTATGCCTTTCCCCTTTCCCTCTCCTGTTCAAAGTTTTGGTCAAAATAAGGTCTCAACCTTGCAAGGTGATTCTGACTGCTCCAGATTGGGCCAGACAGCCCTGGTGTCCCCTGTTGCTGTCCCTAGCAGTCCATCTTCCCCTGTCTCTTCCCAGGAATTACAACCTGTTAACATACTCTCAGGGAAGGATTTGGTACCCCAATTTTCAGTCTCTCAATCTCAAGGCATGGCTCTTGAAGAGTTAGAGTTTGCAGGTCTGCATCTTTCCCAAGGGGTTCTGGATATCCTCAAAGCTTCTTGAAAGCCCTCCACCAGAAAGACTTACAACTCCAAATGGAAAATATTCAGCATTTGGTGTTCTAAAAAGCATATTTCTCCAGACACTGCTGAATTGCCTGTGGTGCTAGATTATATGGTCCATCTTTAATGGCCTAGGCCTCAGACCAGCTACACTCAAGGTACACTTGTCAGCTGTTTCTGCGTTTTTGTCTGTGGGGAAGTCTTCCTCATTATCTTCCCATCCTGTGTTCTGTACATTTTTTAAAGGATTGCTTCACACCAATCCTCCTTTTAGAGACCCTGCCCCTGCCTGGGATTTGAATGTTTGCATTGCTCAACTTATGCAACCCCCTTTGAGCCTATGTCTTCAGCAGAGCTTAAATACTTGACTTGGAAAACTGTGTTCCTGATAGCCATTACCTCTGCCAGGCATATCAGTGAATTGCAAGCCCTGTCAGTGGAACCTGATTTTATCTCATTTCACAGGGATAAAGTGGTCCTTAGAACCAGTAGAAGGTTCTTGCCCAAAGTGGTTTCAGACTTCCATTTAAACCAGTCTGTCTCTTCCTGTTTTCTTCACTGATCATTCTTCCTCAGGAAAGAGGAGGCTACACAGTTGAGATGTCAAAAGAGCCCTTAGTTACTACATAGAGCGTACCAAGGGTCACAGGTTTGACTCCCTCCAGTTGTTCCTCACTTATGGAGAAGTGGGAAAGGGCAAACCTGCCACCAAAAGATCTGTTGCCAGGTGGATTATGTCTTGTATGCAATTCTGCTATGAAAAACTGGGAAAAACTCCACCCTCAGGCCTGAGGGTGCATTCCACAAGAGGTACAGCTGCTTCCCTGGCTGCTGCCAGGGATATCCCTCTCTTAGAAATTTGTCAAGCAGCCACCTGGAAAACGGTCCTTACCTTTACCAAGCATTACTCTCTGGATTTCCAGGCTAGGAGTGATGCTCGGTTTTGCACAGCAGTACTTCAGAGCCTATTCCCAGGGTAGGTTCTGTCCCACCTCCTTGGAGGTACTGCTTGGTAGTCTGCAATTGTCAAAAATACAGCAAGACTTCATGTTGTTTGAAGAAAAAATTACTCACCTTAGTAATTATGTTTCTTTTAATGGAGTCTTGCTGTATTCTGACCTCCTTCCCTGCCTCCCCTCTTAGAACCTGTTTTTGGGAAGTGGGTGGGCAGGTAAAGTGTTGCACCCCAGGGGTGTTTTTTGCTTGCACCCTCCTTCTTTTTGTTTGGGTGCTGATTTATTATTGTTACTTGTAGTAGATTGGTTTTTGGGTTTCCTGACTTGAGTCTTCCTTGGGAATCCAAACCTTTTTTCAGCCAGTTGGCTAGTAGGAATTTTTACAATTTCCACATAGAATTTTTAGTTAGTTGAGCTCGTAAGAATCTGACGGTTTAGGTTTGAAACACTCCAGACAGAGACTTCAACCGAGCTTGAGCTCAGCATTCTATGCCCTGCATAGAAAGTTAACTCTTTGTTCTCCGGGGCAGTTCAAAGGTTGGGAATCACTCCAATTGTCAGAATACAGCAAGACTCCATTAGAAGAAACATAATTACTAAGGTGAGTAATTTTTTCTTTGGGTGGACAGGCCAGCATGCATCGTATCTTTTTTTTCACCCACTGCCATTGACCTATACCACGACGAAGCACCAGGCATGTAGTTTGTTTGGTGCTAGATAAAATGGGGAGTCTGGGGCTAGCATAGTAGGTGGCCTTTGAGACGAGTACTCCCCATATGCTGCCACTGGGTCATGGTCAACGTTTTCTGAGTTTTGGTACATCCTAGGCTTAATTGCTCGGACATCCTGTGGGGTTCCTCCTTTTCGGGTTTTCGTTTGCCTCTCATTATATTGGATGTCTTTTTTTCCAGCTGAGTCTGTGAGAGGCTGGAGGTCCCCCACGTCGCAGGGCGTACTGCTCTGCCATACGTAAGACATAATATAAGCCGTTGTTGAACAACATGTTTAGGAGGTCTTGTGGGGTTTTGCATGCCCAGTGCACCTGACTCGTATAGTTTGTCTATCTACGTCGCTGACAGGGCCTCGGATTGCATTGGTTTATTGCCCTTTCCCATCTTTAAGTATTTTTGCTTTGCTTGTAACCTGGCCAGAGTTTCCCTAAATACCTCTGTGTTTCCATGGAAAATTGAGTGACCATACTGGTGCCTAATTAAATACCTGTCTGTGCTACCAAGGATCCCACGAACAGTACTTGGCTCATATTTTTCTCCATCCAGTCTTTCTAGTTTGAATATGAAGTCGGCTACCAGCTCATCCAACTCGTTCACTGGTATATTATGTATATTGTGGATTTCTCCACTGTTAGCTAAGTAACTTTTGAAGATGCGCATATCGTTCTCCTTTTTTTAATTGTACGGCTGTTTTCTTGGTCTGCTATGAATTTGTCTTTCTACGATAGTGGTTCGATGCATGGGCCAATGTCAAATGTGTTTTGTTTTTATTACTCAGAGGGCTGTCACTTTAGCGCCAAGAAGAATGATTTACCGCTGGTATGTGTGTGGCGTGTAAATCCATTTGATTTTACGCCAACTGTGTTATGTGGTGGTTGCAGCTCGAGGAGCCGTTCGATTTTGTTGTGCTGCACTACTGACATACTGAGTGCAGCCCAACAAGATCGTGACATACTCGGTGCAGGACAAGGATATTCCAAGCATGGATTTCCATGCACAATAGCGTTCCACCATACACTATATACTTAAGGGATACAGAAAACCTTCCACTAAGAAAACCTATTCAGCCAAATGGAAAAGGTTTCTCTCTTGGTGCACCCTGCACAGCATTGAACCTGCCTCAGCAGGAATTCCAACCCTACTTGAGTACCTTACTTTCTTACATGATCAGGGCCTTAAGCATACTTCACTAAGGGTCCACTTAGCAGCTATCTCTGCTCATATTTCAGTGGGACGCCCCACTTCCATTGCATCTGACCATATTTTTAAAAAGTTTTTCAAGGGTCTGTGTCTTACATATCCACCCATTGGGGAACCTGTCCATGGGTGGGATTTGAACATTTGTATTGCTCAGCTTTTGAGGCCACCTTTTGAATCTATGTCCTCAGCCCACCTACAGTATGTCACATGGAAAACTGTATTCCTAGTAGCTATTCTGCTAGAAGGATAAGTGAGTTTCAGGCCCTATCTGTGGAAAATGACCGTTTGTTTTTCCATAATGAAAAAGTGGTATTCAGAACCAATAGAAAATTTCTTCCTAAGGTGGTGTCAGACTTTCATTTGAACCAGTCCATTACATTACCAGTGTTTTTCACTGAACACTTTACTTCAGGTGAGCGTAGACTTCACAGTCTGGGTGTGAAGAGAGCTCTTAGTTACTACATATCTCATACTAGGGATCACAGCAGGATATTCAACAGGAATTCCTTACCTATGGAGATGTGAAAAAAGGTACACCAGCTACCAAGAGATCAGTCTCTTGCTGGATAGTTAGCTGTATACAGTTCTGCTATCAAAAAGCAGGCAAACAGCCCCATTAGGACTTGGGGCCCATTCAACCATGGGAACCACTGCTTCTGTAGCAGCTTCAATGGATGTCCTCCTACTGGACATATGCAAAGCTGCCGAATGGAGGACAGTACATACTTTCACTAAGCATTACAGCCTGGACATACTGTCCAGAGGTGATACCAAATTTGGAACAGCAGTCCTGCAGAGCCTCTTTCCCAAGTAGGTTCTCTGCCCACCTCCAATGGTACTGCTTTGAAGTCTGCATACAGTTATGAATATAGAAGAATACATGGGGTTAGAAGAAAAAATTACTTATCTTAGTAATCTTATTTCTTCCAGTGTATTCTTCTATATACATAACTCTCCCTTCTCTGCCTCCCCTACCAGAACCAGAGCCTCAGCATGCCTACTGATGTTATCTTGGATTTTCTACACCCATATACACCCCATTGGGGTACACTTTACCTGGGCAGGATTCCTCCTCCTTCTTTGCTTACCTGAGTTTCCAGGATAACACTTGTGTTTCAGTTCTAGGGAAATAGTCACTAGGGTATATGTTTTGTTATGAAATGGGTATCTTTAGTGCAACTGCATTTGGTAGGTTAAATTTCCAATTTAAAGTAGGAAAAAACATGTATGTTTGTGTCACTTTTAATAAAATAGTTCCTCTGCCTAAGTGTCCTGTGTTGTTTTTTTTTTTTTTGCTTTGCACTGAAAGAATTTTGTCCTAGAAAGACTTCTGTACTTTAGGTCTGGTATTCATGGCAGTATTCACCCCCCCCCCCCCAAAATGCTGTGTGGAGACAAGTAAGAGAAAAAAAAAGAGAAAAATGCGGCTGTTGTAGTGTTTTTTTTTTTTTTTTTATATATAATTAAAAGTTTAAACTTCAAGAGCGAGCGGGTGGGCAGGTGGAGAGATTGCGGTTCCGTTTTTTTTTTTTTTTAAATACATGAACAAGTGGGCAGGCTAAGAGACATCATGGCTGTTCGTTTTTTTTTTTTTTTTTTATTAAAATTCAGAGATGGATCTTAAAGAGCGAGTGGCCGGGCTGGTGGAGAGATCGCAGGTGTTCTGGTTTTTTATATATATATATATATATATACACACACATTACTGAGCGGGTGGGCTGTGAGAGAGATTGCAGCTTTTCCCTTCATGCTACATCCACGGATTTCACAGACTGAGGCAATGTGAACAGAAGGTCAGATGTATTTATTGCATTTTTTTGTTGACATACGGAAAATACAGCCTGGCATGTCACTCGTAGTTGGTGAAAAGAAGATGGCTGATTTTCAGTTTGCCAACATTCTAACTGGGTCTTTACTAGAATCATTGCCCACAGGGCACTGCTGGTCCTTCTTCCTGAGCGTAAGACACATTATCACACAGGTATTGCACAATCAGATTGCCTCAATTTTGATACCCATTTCGTAACCCCCTTTTAGGCATTTATAGATGGTTTTAGATAGGTACATAATATTTCTGCCTTGTAGGCTATTTTTGAAATCTGAGATGTTGATGGAATGTTGCATTAGATGAGGGCAGCAGTTTGAATGTGTGTCTCGAGCAATGATAGGTTCTATCATTTGCAGATAGTTCCAGTTCTCTCTGGGCAGTTCTACTTAGGAGGCAGACTACATACAGTTATGAATATAGAAGAATACACTGGAAGAAATATGATCACTAAGGTGAGTAATTTGTTCTTATTACCTCCCTCTTATGACTTGCGATACCCCTACTAATACACCCCAACATCCCTCTAGCCTTACCTACTGCTTTAGTGGTCTGTTTGGATGATTTCAGGTCATCTGTGATGATAATGCCCAAGTCTTTCTTCCCTTGTGACTGCCAGCAACTCGCCTCCCAACCTATAGATGGCTTCAGGGTTTGTCTTTCCTATGTGTATGATCTTGCACTTCTCTGCGTCAGCACACACCTTCATTTCCCATTACTACATTGTCCTCGGAGTTGTGCCGGGATGCTGGTTTTGGGGCCTCAGTTCTCCAGTCTCTGTTCCCAAAGTAGAGTGTGTGCACCTTGCCTCCCTCCTCCCGGAGGACTGCTAGGTGTCTGCCAGGCAGTGTGTATAGAATATCCACATACCTAGAAACGCAGGTTACTCACCTGTAACAGTAGTTCTAGGAGTGGTATATGATCATCCACATGAATCCACCCGACCTCCCCAGCTTTGGTGCACAAACTCTGGTACTAGTGGGCAAGATCTGGAATCATGGGGCGGAGCCATGGTAGTTACCACCGGGGTGGGTGGGAGGAGCCAGCTTGGAGACATTTTTGGCGAATCTTAAAGGTAAAGGTAACTGCCAGACAGTGTGGATAAACATCATATACCACTCCTAGAACTACTGTTACAGGTGAATAACCTGTGTTTAAGTACTAATGCCCTTCATATCTCTATGAACTATAGGCTGAATATACATTCTTCTACGGATGGAAGCTGAATATACATTCATCTACAGATGGAAGGCAGAACTCTAACCTGCTTGGACAGTCAGCTGCTAAAGAATGTGTGTGCCCTTGAATAAAGAAAACTTGGTTCTGTTGCTGTGAAAGCCCAATGTCTGCTGATGAGATGGTCACAGTAACAATAATAAAAAGCAGTATCGCTCAAGCAAGCAGGCATTTAGATTGAACACCCAGCTTGGGTTTAATCACAACTGGAAAGTCAATTTCGCAAATGCCACTCTGTTAATATATTGTGATTTTAACTGTAATCGCGCGTGTTTTTTTTTTTTTAAATAAAGTGGCGGCATTTTTAAAAAGAATCAACACTATGCCGAATTGCATGCTGCTGCATTGCTGTAAGCTGTACTGGACAGTTCTTTGAGATCAATACCTGGTACAACTGCAGTTCACAAAACGCTGTTCATGTGAATAATTTAGATCTATAATTTAATTTCCTAACTAATGTAGAGCAGTAAATGTATGGAACAGCTTCCAGTGTGCAGCTTACACTACATGCACGTTGTATATGGGATCAAGACTGCTAATGAAGCAGTCAGTGCGTGGGATCCACACTCAGGATTCAGTGAGGTGTATGACCACTTGATTTTCATGTCCTAAGTACTTGTGCATGTAGGGGTATTTAATAACTAAAGTATTTGAAAGTATAGAACTGAAGGTTGAGTGGAGAGTATCCAAGTCTAATCCCTAGTCTGTGTTTTGAAAAATATGTGGGTTACCTATTTTTGTTTGCTGTTTTTATTTATTTATTTATTTAATTTTTGTTGTTTATCCAGAAGGCTGTTAAAATACTGACATTTATCAGTGTGTGTGTGTGTGTGTCAGATTCCAGCCTCAGAACTCGGTCCGCACTACTACCAGTTCTTACAACTCTTCAGATGCCTGAGTGGTCACCTTAGTATACTGCCACCACACAGCTTGACTCTGACTCAGAGTATCTTCAGGTCAGAATCCCACCACAACCACTGCTCATGCAGTACAATGACCTATCCCAGAAGGTGAAGATCCACCCCTTTAGTTACAACTGAGAACACTTTGGTTAAGATAGTTTAGTAGCCAGTCTCTCTGTAAGCAGATCACAGACTTTCCAGTTTCCCCAGGTTATCTGTATGTTTAAAAACTGGGACAGAGTATATAAAAAAAATCAAAAATATTTAATATTACTTGATATTTACATATGGTACAGGATTATACACTCTGAAGACTAGGGAAGTACATTACAGTACAGAAATGGAAAACAAAACCTTTAAAGAAGATGGGATTCACACCCGAATAATCTTGAAATCTAACTAAGCTTTAAGTAGAAGCTTACCACACCTGAGATCTTGTGAGTTATGGCAGGCTTGAACACATGACACTGAAAGTTTAACATCTCAGCACTAACTTACTCAGAGTAAAAACAAGAAGAAATACATTTGGCAGGCAAGCCCACTCCACTTGCCTGCATCATTGGCCCTATCTCTCTCTGACATACCCCCCCCCCCCGACATTCCTTTGATCTAAGAGTCAACCTCCCTCAGAAAACCAGTCCAAACTAATTAAGTGTATTCAATCTTACTTGCATTGTGTTTATGAGGAGGGGTACTAAGTACCCTGTCACTGACATTTCGTGAACATATATTAAAATATAGAAGTTAAGTGTTAGAAAAAAATAAGTCGGAAAACAACCAAGTCCATGTGCATAGAGCATTTAATAAAAAATATTGACTAATTAAGTACAAAAAGAAGTATTCTCCCAAGAGATACTGAGAATGTATTCCTCACATACATACATAGATCTTATGTGCACATCTTCATGTAATGGTAGGATTTGACCAGGTCTCTGCTTTTGCTCAGTCATAAAGGGAAAATCCAGATTTTAGTTAAAATGTATATTGAACGTAGGAGCTAGATAGCTGCCATAACCTAGAACGAGTCATTATATTTCATAACTGTAAAATAACCCCACTTAATATTATGGATGCAGTGTTCTTTATAGACCATTGCTTAAGACGTGTGCAGCTCCTGCAACCCAGCTGTTAATAAATATGAAAGATACTAACATAGATATGAACATACGCAAATGCTAGCAGATTAGGCCTTAAGGTCTATCACGTCTGCTCGAGCTGCAGCCTAGAGTGCCATCTCTGCTGCTGCCCCCCCTTCCATCCCTCCCCCTGAGGTTTCCCACCCTGAGTTCCATTGCTGGTTGCTTCCCTCCCCACCTGTACCTTGCCTCTGTACCTATCCCATCCCTTCTTAAAACTTCCCACTATTAGCCGGCCCGGTGGTGCCGAGGGCTGAGGCACTGGACACCTTACCTCGTGGTACGCCAGTGACCTGGGTTCGGAAAAGACCTCGGGTCATTGGGGAGCCAGCGTGGGGGGAGGGAGGGAGTGGGATTGAGCAGCCACAAGGCAGTTCTCCCCTCCCGGGGTGGATGTCCACACCCTCCATAGTTCCACTTCCACCAGGTGGAGGTCCAGTGGGAAGCGTAGGCACAAGGGGGCGGCAGCGATAGCCAGGGGTGGGGTGGAAGTGGCTGAGCCGGTACCCGGCGTGCTCCTCTGTGCGCACACACGTCTGCTGGGGTCCCGGGATGAGGAGAAGAGGAAAAAATCCTTAAAGTACATATGGAAAAAATTAAAAAACTTCCTACTGTTTCCATTGAAATCACCACGTCTGGTAGCACATTCCAAGGTGCCACAACTCTTTCCATGAAGTAATGTTTCCTCTGTTTTCTTTTGTACTCCTTCCCCTCCACATCACCAGTTTTAGGCTATGACCCCTTGTTGTCCCTTCCCCTTCAATCTGAACAAACACTCAAGTGTTTTCTCTGTGGATGCACTTCAAGTATTTAAAGGTCTCTATCATATCCTCTCTGTCACTTCTGTCCTCCATGGAGTACATATTCGGCTTTCTCTCTCTCTCCTCATAGGGCCTTTCCCCCAATCCCTGGATCATCTTTGACGCCCTCCTCTGAACTTTCTCTAGTAGTTGACATTGTCCTTTAAGGGCTCCAGAACTGCACACAGTACTCTCAAGTGCGGCCTCACTAAGGATTTGTACAGTGGCAGGATAACCTCCTTGACGTGAGCCCCCTAGCAGTGCAGCCCAGCATTCTGTTTGCCTTTGCTGCTGTTTTCCTGCACTGTTCTGTGATTGATTTTGCCCGTGATCACCACTGCTAGATCTTTTTCCTCCTCCGAGAATGTCAGCTGTACCTCCCCCTCCCCCAAAAAATGGTAGCTGTACCCAGGATTCCTAGCCTCGAAATGCAATACACTACACTTTCTACCTTTAAACCCCAGCTGCCATGTGATTGACCACTGTTCAGGTCTTTCTAGGTCTTCCTGGAGAGAAGATAGACTTCTGTTTGCAGGACCATTCTATTTCAGGCTTAGAGATTTCTTACATCAGCAAAACAGTGAGCTGGTCTGTATGTGGGAACACAGCAGCTGGTATTTGGGGAAACGTTGCTGCTACAGTAAGCATGCTTTCCCTGTGCTGAATTAAGAGAGGGCAATTGATATTACATGGAGGCTCACTGTGGGAACTTCCCCAATTGTGTATCAGCAATTTGTTCAGATATGAAGTCTGAGACAGGTGCTGAGGCAGCCCAGCAGTGGATCCCCACACTCTGTGCTGCAGTGAGACTGCTACATCGTGATACCTTGCAGTCTAGTAGCACCACCATGAAAGAGCCAGCAGAAGAAGGCTAAATTGGTCTGTCGAGTCTTCTCACTAATAAGGAAGTGTCCCTGGCTTATGCCATTGACTGTGCACACCCCTCCCGTCACCCCCCACAGTTCCCCGGGTTCCCATTATGCCTATCCCAGGCCCTCTTAAAGCCACCCACTGTTTTCTGTGTGACCACCTCGTCTGGCAGTGCTTTCTATGTGTCCTCCACCCTTTCCATGAAAACATGTTTTCTAACATCCCTCCTAAAACCCCCTCCCCACCGACTTCAAACTGTGACCTCTTTTGGTTCTGTTGTCACTTAGCTTGAAGAGTTTCCTGTTTACTCTGTTTATTCCCTTCAGGTATTTAAAGGTCTTTGTATCATATCCTCCCCTCTCATCCAGACAGTACAGTCTCAGAGCTCTCCACCTCAATTCGTAAGAGTTCCCTTGCTGTCCGCCATATTCTAAGTGCGGTCTCACCAGTGACCTGTTCAAGGACAGAATAACCTCACTCCGCCTACTGCTGAATCTCCTAGCTGTGCACCCCAACATTCTGTTTGCCTTCATTGCTGCTTTTTGCATTGTATTGAGAGTTTCAGGTCACCGGTAACCACCACCCCCAGATCCTGTTTCTCATCATCTGTTGTTGCTATCTGGACACCCCCCCCCCAGTAATACTTTTCTTAGGATTTCTGGCCCAAATATGCATCACTTGGCATTGAAGCCAAGTTACCAGATGTCTGACCATCTCGAAGTTTCCTAAGATCTTCCCGTAGGTCATGTATTCCTTCAACTGTGTCCACCATTTCAGAGCTTGTTGTCATCTGCAAAGAGGCGCATCTTGCCCTTAATACTTTCCCGGACGTTGTTCATGAAGAACTTGAACACTGGCCCCAGAACCGATCCCTGTGGGACCCCACTGGTAGCCTCCCTAGCACTGGGCAACTCACCCCCCACCATCACCCTGTAGGTTCTGCCAGCTTTCTACCCACCTTGTCATTTTCTCCCTGACCCCAGTATCCTTCAGCTTATTGATTAGCCTCTTATGTGGCTCAGACTCAAAGGCCTTGCTAAAAGTCCAGGTAAATGTCTACTGCCTTGCCCCCATCCACCACCATGGCTACCCAGTTGAAAACGTCAGTCAGGGTCATCTGATAGGACCTTTCTTCCACAAAACCGTGCTGCTTCTCATCCTGTAGACCATTCTCTATGTACCTTACCAATCTACTTGAGTGTGATCTCCAGGAGTTTGCACATGATCAGTGTCAGACTGACCGGCCTATAGTTTCCCAGGTCATCCCTGGGTTCGCTCACATGGAGAGGCACCACATGTGCTGTTCTCCAGACTTGTGGCACCACTCCTAACTCCAGAGATTGAATTGAAGAGGTCTGCCAGTGGCCCTGCGAGCTCCTCAGCTAGCTCCTTCAATACCCTTCGATAAATGCCATCCGGATCTGGGGACTTGTCCACTTTCAGTGCAAGGAGACCCTATCCACCTCTGTTGCCATGTTTGTTGCATGCCTCCCCAAGGGAGTACCGAACGATCTTTTTCCCTAGTAAAGACAGAGCAGAAGTACAGTATTCATTGAGTACCTCTGCCTTGCGCATTTCATCCTTCACCCATCCATCCCCCTTCCTCGGCTTAACTATTCCATCTTTCCTGTTTCTCTTCTCGCTTATGTAGTGATAGAAGGCTTTTTTCCCCCCAGTCTTAATTCTTTCTGCTGTTTGCAGTTCCTTCTGTGCCTGTGTTTGCTTCTCCACCTTGCCTGCCCCGTTCACCGACTTCGGGTATTCCTCTCTATCTGCCTCACTTTCAGTTGTCCTGTAGCTCTTGTAGGCCACTGTCTCATCTCTCACCACTCTGGCAACCTCAGAGTTGAACCAGATGGATGATTTGGGTCCCAATTTCTTCCCTCTGAGCTTGGCACAGTCCACTGTGTAACTGCTAGTATTATATCCCTGATAACGACCCAGTGTCTGTCCACCCCTATGTCTGCCATGACTCCCTCTAGTTTCTTCCTTAGTACCTCCCTAATTTTCTGGAAATCAGCTGTCCAGGGTCTTGGTCTTGGTGGAGAAGCTTTCACTTCCCATTTCCAGACTGAACCCCACTGATCTGTGATCACTACCCCTTAAGGGTTCCTTGACCATTATCTCCTGCATGTGCTCCACATTTGTGAGCACCAACTCAAGGATCATAACTCCTTGGGTCATAATCCTCCTTGTTTTGCGTCCAGGATCATCTGACTCATGGCCCAGGTCGTGGCTGCTGTAACCCAGTCCACCTTAGGTAGATTAAAGTCCCCCACCACTATCACATCCCCTTTACCTGCTTCCAGCAGTTCCTTACATAGGTCCTTGTTGTTTTCTTCCTCTTGGCTGGGCGATCTGTAGACCACTCCAGACCTTTCAAACAACATGAAGTCTTGTTGTATTCTGACTATGCAGTTAGCCCCAGTACTTGAACTGCTCAGGAGAGGAAAGGGTTAACTCTGTGTCAGAGCATAGAACATTGAACTCAAGCTCAGTTTTCAAACCTCTGTCTCGGGTACATCTCAGTGTAACTATCAGATTCTTCCTCACTTCAACTGTGAAGATGCTCGGGAATTCTCTTTTGCTGCTTCGGTTCGCTTAAAGTAAAATCGGTCGGTTTCATTCGTTTTTTCATTTATTTTTTGGTATCCGATCTCTGTCTACAGTACAGGTAGTGTTATAGATAGATAGTGAGGTGTATCTGTTAAGAAATCGTTTTTCCTTCGGTTTCTTGTCGTTCCGGTTGGGAACTGAAACGATTATTGTTTCTGTTTTTATTGTGATATTTGTTGTGGTGTTGTGCTACTTATAGATTACTAAAAAAAATTTTTTTTTTTTAAATACACCCAATCCATGCGTGACATGGTTGGAACTGATAAGCTGTTGTTACCTAGCTTGAAGACTAAAAAGGGTAACTTTAAAAATGTTAGGCATGTCTGAGAAACCACAAAAAGAAAACCGGTCCCACAGGGTTTCAGTACTATACCGAGTGTGGGGACGCATTTGCCAAGGCTGATACCCACCTCATCTGTGTGTATTGTCTGGGGTTTGACCACCTCAAAGAAGACTGACAGATCTGTAAAAACTTTCCCAAAGCCACTTTGGAAGAATGTTTAAGTAGGCTGAAGGAAAGACAGGCCGAGAAGTCCGCTGATCCAGATGGCCAGCCCGGTTCGGTTCCAACCGAACCTGAGGAGGTGCCCACTGACCTGGGCGATACCTTCTTGTGCAAAAGGAGAGCCGATTCTGCAGAATCTGTTCCTAGTAAATGAAAGTGAAAGTCTGCCGATTCGGATCCTGGTTCTCATGTTCCAACCGCTGAGGAGATTGCTAAGGCGATCACTATTGTCCAGTCGCTTTGCCCGGTTCTGACCGAACCGGCTCTGACACATTGACGGTCAGTTTGGTTGGAGTCTACTCCCTCGGATTACAGTCTGGAGGCATTTTATGAGGGTGTATGGAAAGAGAAGAGGAATATCCTGAAGAGGATGATGGCTGATTGATTGATTGATTGATTGATTGGCAACGACGACTGTGAAGGTCTAGATGAGTCAGTAGAGCTTGACGTCTCCCCAGACAGGCCTTCTAATGTTTCTCTGCCCAGACTTTGAGTCCCTTTCCCACTTCTTGTTTTACAAGAAGGTGGCTGAGTCTCTTCAGCTTCCTGTGGAAGAAACTGAGCAGGATCAGGAGGAGCCTGACTACAGGGAAATGATGGATGTCCCAGAGTCCAAAAGGGTGTCTATCCCTCTGCACAAATCCCTGGGGAAACGGACACAAAAACTTTTACAATTTCCCACATCTATACCTCCTGTAGACAGGAAAATGGACAGGAGGTCCCTGGTACGGAATTCTTAATCACTCATTTCAGCCATGTTGGGGTAGTGCAAGCTGCAGCCTGTGACAAGGCTAATATTCCTTTGGCATCTCACCCCCCAGATAAGGATTTCAGGAAAGTGGATGCTATGGCCAAAAAACAATACATGGCATCTTCTTTGGGACTCTGCCTATTCGGCATACACAGCCAGGTACCAGAAATGTAGGTGGGATACGGTTCTGGAACTGGCTAAGAATGCCCCTCCCCAGCTAGCCACGGAGCTGGAGCAGGTGACTGCAGATGGTATTGAAGCATCCAAGGTCCAATTCCACGCTGCAGTGGACTCAGATGATGTGCATTCCGGAGTTATGGCTACATCTGTCTCCATGCAGAGATTTACTTATCTCAGATGTACCAGTTTGTCTCAGGATACCCAGACCAAGGCCATGGATTTTCCTGTTATGGGTAATTCTCTGTTTGGAGAACAAACAGAGGCTTACATGAGAAAGATGGAAGAGTATAGGACCACCTACAGGAGTGCTGCAGCTAAAGAGAAGCAGACCACTCTTCAAAAGCAGCAATCTAGGGCTGGCAGGGGCAGGGCTTTTCACAGGCCTTTCTACCAAGCTCAGGTGGTCTCCTCTTTTCAGCAGAGGGGGTTCTTTAAGGGAAGTGGTAGAAGGGGGATGAGCAGAGCTGCATCCTCCTCTCAATCCAAGCCCCCTACCAAGCAGACACCCTGATGTGTTGGCCAGGGTCGCCTCCTCAGTCCCAGTGGATGGCAGACTGGCTTACTACTTCCAGGTCTGGAAGTCTGTCACTTCAGACAAATGGGTTCTGGAAGTGGTAAGCCAAGGACTTGCTCTCAGTTTCAAAAGGTTCCGCAAAATGAGAGTAAAGTCTTTCAGTCCTCCTACTCCCTTGGAAACAGAGGCCTTAGAGGCAGAAGTCTCCTCTCTACTGCTTCTGCAGGCAGTGAAGAGGGTACCTCATCAGCACAGGGGAAAAGGACTGCATTCCAGGTACTTCCTTACCCCAAAAAAGACAGGGGAGTGGCGACCTATCCTAGATCTGCAATACCTGAACAGACATATCACAAAACCAAAGTTCAAAATGGTGACTCTGGGAATAATTCTTCCTGCTCTGAGACCAGGAGACTGGCTAGCTTCTCTGGATCTCAAGGATGCCTATTTTCACATACCTATCAGAGATTCCCACAGAAAGTACCTCAGGTTCGAGTTGCCCTCAGGTCATTGTCAGTTCAGAGCAGTGCCCTTCGGCTAACATCTGACCCAAGGGTGTTCACAGAATGCCTAACAGTAGTAGTGTCCTTCCTCGGGAGACAAGGCATTTTGGTGTTCCCTTATCTGGATGACTGGCTCTCATAGTAGGTCAGTCCACAGACCAAGTCAAGTCAGCTCTAGGAACCACTCAGAAGCTTCGGGAGTCTCTAGGGTTCGTTGTAAACCTAGCGAAGTCCATTCTTGAACTGGTCCAGCTTCTCACTTTCATAGGGGCAGAGCTGGACACTGTTCAGGCAAATGCCTTTCTTCCCCTCTCAAGGGTAAAGGCCCTCACAACTCTGGCTTCTTCTTTTCAACCACTGGTGTCTCGACCAGCCAGGCACTTCTTACAATTATTAGGCCACATGACAGCTTCCACTGCAGTGGTGCAAGGGGCAAGGTTCCAGATGAGGGACATTCAGTTCCATTTAAGGTCCTTTTGCTCCCAAAGAAAGGACCCTCTTACCAAGTTAGTTCCAGTGACTCAGACACTTGTCCAGGCTCTCCACTGGTGGCTGGAAGGGAACAACCTTAGGCAGGGTGTCCCTTTCCTCAGTCAGATCCCTTCAGTGATTCTCACGACAGATGCTTTCCTACTGCGATGGGGAGCTCATCTGGATCATTTCTCTGCTAAGGGGACATGGTCTCACCAGGAGTTCCTTTTGCACATAGATCTTCTGGAACTCAGAGCTGTCTTTTTAGCTCTCAAGGCATTCTCATAATCAATTCAAGGGAAAGTGGTGCAGATCAGTGCAAGCAACACCATGACCATGTGGTACATAAACAGGCAAGGGGCACGCGGTCCACAGCAGCCATGAAAATATGGTCGTTGGCTTACTCTCTTCAAGCTTCCCTGATTGCAGTGCCTCTCCCAGGGAAGGACAATGTGTTGGCAGATGCACTCAGCAGAATTTCTCAGGATCACCACAAGTGGTCCCATGAATTCCCAAATTCTTCAAGCCATTTTCGAGAGATGGGGCACCCCAGAGATGAATCTCTTTGCAGCCCCAGACAATCACCAACTTCCCCTGTTCTGTTGCAGGCACCCTCTTTTGGGATCTGTTCTTCAGGATGCTCTTCTGTTGGATTGGACGAACAGGTTTCTGTATGCATTTCCTCCCTTTCCTCTGATTCTCAGAATGCTGATAAAGATCAGGTCTCAGCCCTGCAAAGTGATTCTAGTGGCTCCAGACTGGGCTAGGCAACCTTGGTTAACCCCTCCTATTGTCACGATCCATGACAATTCCTCTTTGTCTGCCCAGGAGGTACAATTTACTGGCATCCTCGCAGGGGAGGATACTGTACCCCAACCTCCAGTCTCTCAGGCTCAAAGCCTGGCTATTGAGGAGCTAGAATATACAGGCCTGCATCTCTCTGTCAGTTCTGGATATCCTTAAGGTTAGTAGAAAACCTTCTACTAGGAAAACTTACAATTCCAAATGGAAGAAATTTGGCATTTGGTGTTCTCAGAGGCACATTTGGCCAGATTCAGCTGATGTTGCCACTGCCGTGGATTATCTAGTTCACCTGAACAGCTTAGGCCTACCACTCTTAAGGTTCATCTAGCAGCTGTGTCTGCATTCATTTTGGCCGGGAAGGACTCTTCCCTAGCTTCTCATCCAGTATTTAAGAAATTCATCAAAGGTCTGGCTCATATCAACCCTCCCTTTAGGGAGCCTACTCCTGTTTGGGACCTGGATATCTGTATTGCACAGCTTTCGCAGCTCCCCTTCGAACCACTATCTTCAGCTGAGCTTAAGTACTTGACTTAGAAGACTGTGTTCCTGGTAGCCATTAACTTCTGCCAGGAGAATCTGTGAAATGCGGGCCTTGTCAGTGGAACCTAATTTTCTCATTCCACAGGGAGAAGATGGTCCTTCGGACAAATAAAGTTCCTTCCCAAGGTGGTATCAGAATTTTGTTTTGAATCAATCTGTGTCATTGCCCGTCTTTTTCACAGACCATTCTTCTTCTGGGGAACAAAGATTACACAGCCTAGATGTACAAAGGGCCCTCAGTTACTACATAGAGCACACTAAGGCCCATAGGAATGACTGTTCACAATTGTTTCTCACTTATGAAGAAGTAGAAAAAGGTAAACCTGCCACCAAAAGAATCATTGCCAGGTGGATTGTCTCCTGTATCCAATTTTGCTATTCAAAGTTGGGGAAAGAGCCACCTTCAGGCTTGAGGGCTTACTCCACCAGAGGTACAGCTGCATCGCTAGCAGCAGCTAGAGACATTCCTTTACTGGAAATTTGTAAAGCAGCCACCTGGAAAACTATTCATACATTTGCCAGGCATTACTCTCTCGACATCCAGTCCAGAAGTGATGCTAGGTTTGGTACAGCAGTACTGCAGAGCGTGTTCCCAAAATAGGTTCTGTAGCCCCTACTCCTGGAGGGACTGCTTGGTAGTCTGCATATAGTCTGAATACAGCAAGACTCAATGTTGTTTAAAGAAAAAAATTACTCACTGAAGTAATGTTGTTTCTTCTAATGGAGTCTTGCTGTATTCTGACCTTCCTCCCTGCCTCCCCTCTCAGAACCTAGTCTTGTTTTGGGATGTGGGATGGCAGGAACAGTGCTGCACCCCAAAGGTGTACCTTTGCACCTTCCTTTCTAGGAGGGGTTTTTGTTCTTACTTTTTTTGTTATTTATCATTATCTACATAGATTCTTTTTGGGGTTCTCGACTCGAGTCTTATGGACCCATGCTGTTATTGCTTTTTGGCTTAAAACTTCAAAACAATTTCTATACTTAGTAGTTATTTAGTATGTATGGTGCTCGTAAGAATCTGATGGTTACACTGAGATGTACCAGAGACAGAGGTTTGAAAACCGAGCTTGAGCTCTACATTCTATGCTCTGGCATAGAGTTAACCCTTTCATCTCTGGAGCAGTTCAAGTGCTGGGGCTAACTGCATATAGTCAGAGTACAGCAAGACTCCATCAGAAGAAACAACATTACTTCGGTGAGTAATCTTTTCTTCTGTTCTCCCCCGCTGGTTTGAAGCTGGATCCATAGCGATTCCACTTTCCTCTGACCCCCTCCCCCTTTTGCCCAACACTCTCTCCCTTCTGTACAGATTATACCCCAGGATCGAGAGGTCCCTGTCATGGTGTGCTATAGCTCAGATCTTGGTAACTGCTGTCATGTCTACCTTCCACTCTGTTAAGAGTACCTGCATGTCTGCCATCTTGTTACCAAGACTGCAAGCATTGAGTGACACCACCCTCCACCTTGACTCTGCACCTCCCTGCCTAGTTCCTGTGTTCTTGATCTGCCAATCTACTATATTCCCCCTCTTAACTCCTGCCCATAAATGCCCTCCCTTGCCCCAACACCCTCCCTCCTGATTGCTACTTTTTGCGTGGATGGAGGTCGACAGATCTCCCTGTCTTGAGGCATCTGTGTCCTCTGGTCCACCTCAACACCCCCCCCCCATAAGTTTAAACTCTGATCTTATTGCAAGTATTCCTGCAGCTTGTCCCTGAGTACTCTTGAACCCTTGTAATTGAGGTGCAGCCTATCTGTCGAATTCAGAACTCTTGCAGTGTCCCTTTAAGATAGAGCTGCTCGGAGAGAATGGAACATATGCACATGATGGAGTCTTTTGAGCATGCCACTTTTCAAATGCTGCCTTCAAGTAATTGCCTAGTTCTAAACCCCTTCAGATTTCTCTCTCCGCCTGTCAAGACTAGACGCTCGGAGACCCTCTCCTCATCTTCTCGCCCTGATGCGACAGAACTTATAAAAATACGTAAGTATTCTTTAGTTTGATTTGCTGCCTTTTACTTTCTTATAATTTTAGCTAAACCCATAATTTTAGTAGTTAAATTGTAAGTTTTCTCTGTTCCTCTCTGTTCGGTATAATCGGAGGGGAAAAGAGGTTTTTTGTTTAGTTATCGGAGTTTTCTGACTAAAAAACTCCGTTTAGTTTACGTATTTTACTTTATTTTATATATTTTTGGGAACCGCTAATACCGAGTCCTGAACAGATAACCTCTGTTCATTTTTCACTCTGTTCCCGGTTCCTGTTGGTTCTCCATCAGTTCTGAAACTGACCACAACCACCAAGTAAACTTTAAACCTTTTTAATTATTTAGCGGTTCCTATTTTTTGGTTCTTTAAGTGAAAAAATGTCAGAAAAACTGAAAAGAAAAAACTCTGAACCTGGTTTCAAACCATGTACACAGTGTGGGGAGTTTTTGCTAAGGCAGACAAACATTCTTTTTGTGTTGTCTGCCTTGGCTATGATCATTTAACAGCAGGTTGTGAAATCTGCAAATCTTTTCCTGAGAAAACTGTTGAAAAATGCTTTGAAAGGCTCAAGAAAAAGCTTCCACCACCTAAGGGTCCCTCGAGCTCTGACCACCCGATACTCTCTGCTTCTGTGGTTGAAACCACAACAGTTACAACTGCAACCCCTGAGACAGGTATACAAGCAGTTTCAAAGAGGCTTGCTGAACCGGTTGACTCCCCGGTTCCCTCAAATCAAAAAAGACCAAGCACACAGAACCCCCTGCTGGTCAGCATCTGGGGACTTCTGTTCTGCAATAAACCTGCCAACTCCTAAAGAAAAAGCACAGGCCTTTAAAATCATACAGGCCTTACAGGGGCTGTCTGCTATTCAGCAGCAGACCCCTGCCAAGCAGACTGGATCCTCTGCTCAGTCTTCCCATTATGAGGAAGAAGATTATGGTGATTTTGGAGGAGGGGGAACCTACTGAACCCGAGGTCTCCCCTGAACAGGACTTTGGCTCTCCTCCAAGGGCTTTGAAGGATTTTTCCTCACACTTCACATTTGTAAGAAGGATGGTCAATGCCCTAGACAGGATTGTCGCAAACCCACTCAGCAGGTCAGGCCCTCTGCTCCCACAGTGCCAACCTTCGAGCGCAGTCTTGTGAACAGGAAACAGAAACAGGGTAACCTTCCTGTCTGTTTTGTGGGTTCGAAGCAACGTTTGGTCTCAAGTCTTGGAGGGATTCAAACTGTGAACCTCTTGCTAGTGTACCTAATGTACAGGCTCAGATAATTCTGCTCTTGGGGGGCCAGATATCTTTTGCCTATGGGCACCTAACTAGGCGTACAAAATGAACCCTTAAAACTCTATTAAAGACCTCCGAATAAATTCTTACCTTTTCCCAGTTTGGTAAAACTAGTAAGCTTTGTACAGTGTCAGCTTTAACCATGTGTGCTTCCCTTGTCAAAAATAATTTCAAAGGCACACCAAGTAGTCTCTAAAGTAGAGGTTTACTTCAAAATAGATAAAATAAAATGTAAATACAGAATTATGTATCACAAAAACATACAATTACTTTAAAAAAAAAAACAAGATTTAAAAAATGCAATTTCCTACCACCAGACTATTAGACTTGATTTATCTAATGTATCTCTTACTGTGCTGCTAGCATGTTGCAGCTTTGAGTCCAAACATTTGTGTTTACATGGAAAACAGAATACTGTTTAAAAACTTGCTTTGCCAACCTCTTTGCGTGAGGTCACCTAGCTCCTCCCTGTCAGAATATAAAAAAATATATCTATGAAAACAGGATGTCTTATCAAAGTATTAAATTCTGTGACCTCAGCACAACCCATTTTCTCATATGACCCTTAGATGTAGAGTGTCTTCCTATTCTTCACAGATATCAAAGAAACATTTATGACTTCGCACTTAAGTGTCATAACCTGCTCTTCTTCCTCTAAACTTTATAAACGTTTATGATCTGTCTTGGCAGCTGGCAAGCTGCAAATAGTCACATAAACAGGACATCCTAAATTTTAAGTCTCTTCTAACCTGTAATTATCTCCTGGTCTTCCAGGTAACATGTAGCCAAAACCTGGGAGGGTGGTGTCATTTCACAGGCTGTCAGCACCTCTCATGAGAGACATTCAATAACACATTTTTATATTACAAAAATCAGAGATTAATCAGAACCAGCTGTCTGAGTGTCACAATCATCACTAGTGAAGTGATAGAGGATGATGAGGAAGCTGATTATTTGGAAATGATGGGGCTGACAACCACCAAAAAACTTCTTCTCCCTGTAAACAGTTTTTTTTAAAAAGGATGCTTTAAAAATTCTGCAAACTCCAAATTCTGTTCACCTTCTTGATAAGAGGCTGGATAAGAAATACCAATTGGAGAGGGAGGGAGTTGAATTTTTATTCAAACAACATGAAGTCTTGCTGTATTCTGACTATTGCAGTTAGGTCCTGCCTTTCAACTGCCCCGGAGAGCAAAGGGTTAACTTTTCTATGCCTTGCATAGAACGTTCATCACAAGCTCAGTTGAAGCCCCTGTCTGTTGTTCAAACTGCAACCGTCAGATTCTTTACTCCGCCTCACTGAACAGTCGCTCCGGAGATTTCTCCTGCTGCTCGGTTCAGAAGTCGATTGACGTGTCGGTTTTCGGTTGGTTTCTATCGAATTGTTTCTGCATAGTCGGTTCAAGTATCTGTCTGTGGTACCATGAGTACTAGATAGGTTTTTGTTCTGTTTTCTGTGTGGAACTTGTAAACTGTGGATCGGTTCGGCTGACCCGATTATTTTGAGATAAAACTTGTGCTTTACTTTAGAGTGTGGTTACTGGTCCATATCGGTTCTAAAAAAAAGGGATTTAAGTACGTTTTTTTCCAAGACCCGTGACGCGGTCAGGAACGATAGGGGAGATCTTGGGTGGCGGTTGCCAAAAGGGTGCGTTTTGGTTAGGTTGGCCATGTTTGAGAAACCCAAGAAAAAAACCGGGCCCGCTGGGTTTCAACAACGCAGTGTGTGTGGGGAAGTCTTTGCTAAGGCTGATCCCCACACCACCTGTGTTTATTGTCTGAGGTTTGACCGCCTCGATTCAGACTGCCAAATTTGCAAGAATTTTCCCAAATCTACCCTGGAAAAGAGATTAGGTAGACTGAGGGAAAGGGAAGCCGAGAAGTCCGCTCACCCGGATGGCCAGCCCGGTTCGGTTCTGACCGAACCAGAAGGGAATGCCCTCTGACCAGGCGTGCCTGCGGGCAAAAGGAGAGACGATTCTGAGGAATCGGTTCTGACAAAAAGAAAAAGAAAAGAAAAATCGACCGGTTCGGACCCAGAATCTCATACTCCGACCGCCGATGAGATAGCCAAAACGATTAGGATTATGGAATCGCTTTGATCGGTTCCGACCGAACCAGCACCATCTGGCAGGGGCTCTGTTCGGTTGGTTCCCTCGGTTCAGGATTATACCTTGGAAGAATTTTATGAACTAGAGTTTGAGGAGGAGGGAGAGTATGAGGATGATTATGGTGACGGTAAAAGTCTGGATGTGCCTATTGACCCGGACATCTCCCCAGACAGACCTTCAGGTGTTTCTCCTCCTAGGCTTTCTGAGTCCCCTTCACACTACATGTTCTACAGAAAGGTGGCTGATGCCCTCCAGCTTCCTGTGGAGGAGGCAGTAGAGGATCAGGAAGAGCCTGATTATGTTGAGATGATGGACATCATCAAAGTCCAGGAGACTGTCTATTCCCCTCCACAAATCTTTTGGCAAACAGACACAAAAACTTCTTAAGTCTCCTAATTCCATACCTCCTGTGGACAGAAGAATGGACAAGAGGTACACTCTCTCAGGCTCAGACACGGAGTTTCTTTTTCAGCAATGCAGCCATGTTGGGGTTGTACAGGCTGCTGCCTGTGATAAGGGAAACATTCCCTTGGCATCACACCCCCCAGACAAGGACTCCAGGAAGATTGATGCCATGGCAAAGAAACAATACATGGCAGCATCTTTGGGACTCAGGCAAGCAAATTATATGGTCTATGCAGCCAGGTACCAGAAGTCCAGGTGGGATACTTTACTGGCACTGGCTAAACAGACTCCCGACCTGCTTGCCAGAGAGCTGGAGCAGGTGGCTGCAGATGGGATTGAGGCATCAAAAGTACAGTTTCATGCTGCTGTGAACTCCAATGATGTATCATCAAGAGTCATGACTACATATGTGGCTTTTTGGAGAATGGCTTGACTCAGATGTACTAGCCTCTCACAGGATACCCAGGCTAAGGCCATGGATTTTTCTGTAGTGGGTAATACTCTGTTTGGGGAGCAGACAATTACATGAAGAAAATGGACGAATACAGGACCACTTACAGGAGTGCTCAGGCCAAAGAAAGGCAAGCAACTCCTCAAAGGCAGCAGTCCAGGGGCAGGGGCAAGCCTTTCCAAAGGCCTTTCTACCAAGCTCAGGCCTCGTCTTCTTCGTTTTAGCAGAGGGGGTTCTTTAGAGGGAGAGACAGAAGGGGGATAAGCAGGCCTGCATCCACCCCTCAGCCTAAAGCCCCTGCCAAGCAGACACCCTGATGGGTCTGCCCGGGTCGATTCTCCTATGCCAGTAAGGGGCAGGCTGGCTTACTTTGTCCAGGACTGGATTTCTCTTACATCAGACAAGTGGGTCCTGGAAGTAGTAAGCCAGAGACTGGTTCTCAGCTTCGTTTGTTTTTTTTTTTTTTTGAAATTATATTTCTTTATTAGTTTATAGGAAGATGAAAAATATGAGCGGGTGGTACAGGGAATGCACAGCATAACAAATGACAGTAATTACTTAATGGTTACAGTGCAAAAATTTTTACGGAATTCTGTAGGAATCCCTGAGTCCTGTAAAATAATAAGGAACCCCCCTTTCCCCCCAACCCATATCCCCTTACCCCTGTCTTTCCCACCCCAGGATGTGCCTTCTTAAAAAAAAAAAAAAGAAAAGAAACAAATCTAACTACATGTAACATGCATTATAATGTACCTTGTATATAAAAGGAGTACCCATTGAACTGAAAGCTGCCAAGGAAGCCAGAGGTGTACCCATCAAGACATTAGTTCAAATAAAGAGCATACAATTTACCCCATTTCCGCTCAAATGAGGCCAAACAATTCCGGGAGCTTGCTATTAATCTTTCAGTCCGAAAGCAGAGAGAAATTTCACTGATCCATTCTGCATACGATATAACCAGTTGGTCCATCCAGTGCCTAAGGACCAATCTTTTAACAACTATAGAAATTAAAGCCATATGGAATCTACGCTCCATAACCTGTGTATTGGAGAACATCCCTAAAATACATACTTCTATAGTAAATAAGTCTCCTAGGCCCAAAAGAGGGTCCAGGTTAGACTGAATGGTCCGCCATAACGGAGCCACTTTTTCACACTGCCAAAAAATATGTGTCAGGTTCCCTTCCACCATGCCGCACCTTGTACAAAGAGTTGAGGGTAATCTATCCAATTTAACCAACTTGACCGGGGTGTAGTACATGTTATTCAATATATGGTATTGAGTGAGTCTATGCCTATGCTGAGAGAGATACCGATACGTATCTACCCAAATTTGATCCCAAACTAGAGGGGTTTCTGGCAGAAGAGAGGACCAACATTTAGAACCAATCAGGGGATTGGGGAATTTAATGTCCAGTAGGAAGGAATAAAGCTTGGAAATGCTATGGACCTTGTTTGCCTGTTCTTGTATCTGGTCTAGGAAGGGCTTAACTTGAGACGATGTGGGGTTGGACCCAAAACTGGAGGCCACTAGATGTCTTAGCTGGAAGACTTTAAAAATGTGCTTCTGAGGGATATTATATTTGGTCATAACCTCTCCCGAGGATAAAAAGAGAATTATTCAGGAACAAGTCATCAACACAGCAATCCCTCAGCTGAGGAAGCCAGTCTAAGGAGAGCGGGAGACCACCAATCTTAATGTTTAAATTTAGGGTAAGGGGCTGGGTAGTGTCTTTCCTAGGAGAAAGATTGAAAAAATTCCAGCATTGATTCAGCACTTTAATGGAGGTACCAATTACACTACCTTGTAGAGGGGGAGGCAGTGTGGAGGGAGTATAGTAAAAAAATTCTGGATGGATGGAGACCATACTCGATTAAAATTTTTCTCTCGAGTTGTAACCAAATTGGTAAATAGTCATCTGCCCTCAAGTCGTACCACCTCCCGATTTTTGACATGTGACTTGCCCATGGTTCTCAGCTTCAAAAAATTTCCCAAGATGAGAGCCAGATCTTTTCTACCTGCAAATCTATCAGAGACCCTTGCCCTAGAGGCAGAGGTTTCTTCTCTCCTAGCTCTCAGAGCTATAGAGAGAGTTCCAACCCTACACAGGGGCAAAGGATTGTACTCCAGGTACTTCCTAACCCCCAAAAAGACAGGAGAGTGGCGACCCATCCTGGACCTAAGATATCTGAACCAACATCTTTTAAAGCCAAAGTTCAAAATGGTAACTCAGGGAATTATCCTCCCCTCTCTGAGGCCAGGGGACTGGCTAACCTCCCTGGACCTCAAAGATGCCTACTTTCACATTCCCATCAGGTGCTCCCACAGAAAGTACCTCAGGTTCGAGTTGCCCTCAGGCCACTATCAGTTCAGAGCAATGCCCTTTGGCCTAACATCAGCCCCAAGGGTCTTCACAAAGTGCCTGGCAGTAGTTGTTGCCTTCCTAAGAAGACAAAAGATTTCCATTTTCCCAGTCAAGTCACATCTGCAAGTGACCCAGCAAGTGCTCACTCTTAGGATTCCTTCTCAACCTACCAAAATCAGTTCTCGAACCAGTGCAGCTCCTCACCTTCATAGGTGCAGAACTGGATACGGTAAAGGCAAGAGCCTTCCTTGCCTTGGAAGGGGTAAGGACCCTCATGGAACTGGCCTCTTCATTCAGCCTTCAGGTGTCTTGACCAGCAAGGCATTTCCTTCAGCTACTGGGCCACATGGCAGCTTCCACAGCAGTGGTCCAGGGGGCAAGATTCCAAATGAGGGACATTCAGTTCCACTTAAGAGCTTTTTGGTCCCAGAGAAAAGATTCCTTTACCAAACTAATTCCAGTTACTCAAACCCTGATCCAAGCCTTGCAATGGTGGCAAGATCAGGACAATTTGAGACCAGGGGTTCCATTTGTCACTCAGTCTCCTTCAGTGATCCTCACCACAGATGCTTCCCTGCTGGGCTGGGGAGCCCATTTGGGGGATCTTACCACCCAGGGACTGTGGTCGCCTCAGGAATCTCTGCTTCACATAAATCTCTTGGAACTCAGAGCAGTGTTTGTGGCACTACAAGCTTTTTCCAAATCTGTATGGAACAAGGTGGTTCAGGTCAGAACAGACACCACCACCACCATGTGGTACATCAACAAGCAAGGAGGCAGTCGGTCTACGGCCTTGTGCACAGAAGCAATGAAGTTGTGGTCCCTGGCCTATTCTTGCAAACCTCTCTGATAGCAGTTCACCTCCCAGGGAAAGACAATGTCCTAGCAGGTGCACGGAGCAGAATATCCCAGGGCCATCACGAATGGGCCTTAGATCCTTTGGTGTTGAAAGTGATTTTCTCAAGATGGGGCACTCCAGAGATGGATCTTTTTGCAGCCCCAGACAATCACCAACTTCCTCTCATTTGTTGCAAACCCCCAGTCTTGGGCTCAGTCCCCCTGGATGCTCTGATTCTGTACTGGGAAGGGAAATTTCTGTATGCTTTTCCCCCCTTCCCTCTCCTGTTCAGAGTGTTAGTCAAGATAAGGTCACGACCATGCAAAGTTATTCTAGTTGCTCCAGACTTGGCCAGACAGCCATGGTATCCCTTGTTGCTGTCCCTAACAGTCCATCTTCCCTTGTCTGTTCCCAGGAATTACAACCTGTTAACATCCTCTCAGGGGAGGATCTGGTACCCTAGTATTTGGTCTCTCAATGTCAAGGCTTGGCTCTTGAACAGTTAGAGTTTGCAGATCTGCATCTTTCCCAAGGGGTTCTGGATATCCTTAAGGCTTCTCGAAAGCCTTCCACCAGAAAGACTTACAACTCCAAATGGAAAAGATTCGGCATTTGGTGTTCTAAGAGGAATATTTCTCCAGACTCTGCTGAACTGCCTACGGTTCTGGATTATATGGTCCATCTTAATGGCCTAGGTCTCAAACCAGCTACCCTCAAAGTACACTTGGCAGCTGTTTCTGCTTTCCTGTCTGTAGGCAAGTCTTCCTCTCTGTCATCCCATCCTGTATTCTGCAAGTTTTTCAAGGGATTGCTTCACACCAGTCCCCCCTTTAGGGATCCTGCTCCTGCTTGGGACCTTAATGTTTGCATTGCTCAGCTTATGCAACCCCCTTTTGAGCCTTTGTCCTCAGCAGAGCTTAAGTACTTGACTTGGAAAACTGTGTTTCTGGTAGCCATTACTTCTGCCAGACATATCAGTGACAGTGGAATCTGATTTCATCTCTTTTCACAGAGACAAAGTGGTCCTTAGAACTAACAGAAAGTTCTTGCCTAAAGTGGTTTCAGACTTCCACCTCAACCAGTCTGTATCTCTCCCTGTTTTCTTCACTGACCATTCTTCCTCTGGAGAGAGGAGGCTACACAGTTTGGATGTTAAAAGAGCCCTTAGCTACTACATAGAGCGTACCAAGGGTCACAGGTTTGAATCCTCCAGTTGTTTCTCACGTGATGGAAATTAGTAGAGGCAAACCTGCCACTAAGAGATCTATTGCCAGGTGGATTGTTTCTTGTATACAATTCTGCTATGAAAACTGGTAGAACTCCACCCTCAGGCCTGAGGGCTCATTCCACAAGAGGTACAGCTGCTGCCAGGGATATTCCTCTCTCAGAAATTTGTCAAGCAGCCACCTGGAAAACAGTCCATACTTTCACCAAACATTACTCTCTGTATATCCAGGCTAGGAATGATGCTCGGTTTGGCACAGCAGTACTTCAGAACCTATTCCCAAAGTAGGTTCTGTCCCTCCTCCATGGAGGTACTGCTTGGTAGTCTGCAGTAGTCAGAATACAGCAAGACTTCATGTTGTTTAAATAAAAAATTACTCACCTTAGTAATTATGTTTCTTCTACTGGAGCCTTGCTGTATTCTGACCTCCCCCTGCCTCCCTTCTCAGAACCTAGTTTTTGGGATGTGGGTGGGCAGGAGCAGTGTTAGCACTCTAGGGGTGTCCATTTTAACACCCTCTCTTTTCCTTTGGGTGGAATGTTGTTTTTTGGATGTGTTTTTGTTTTTGGGTTTTCTGACTTGAGTCTTCCTTTGAGAATCAAAAACATTATGTATCTACCAGTTGGCTAGTAAAAACTTTACAGTTTCCACACAGAACACCTAGTGAGTTTTTGCTCGTAAAGATCTGATGGCTGCAGTTTGAACAGCAACAGACTGGCTTCAGCTGAGCTTATGATGAACGTTCTATGCAAGGCATAGAAAAGTTAATCCTTTGTTCTCCGGGGCAGTTGAAAGGCAGGACCTAACTGCAATTGTCAGAATACAGCAAGACTCCACTAGAAGAAAGATAATTACTAAGGTGAGTAATTTTTTCTTTTCCCACCCTGACCCCCAGGGAATGGTACATGTGGCTGCCTGTGACAAGGCAAAGACACCATTAGCATCCCATCCTCCTTATAAGGATTCAAGGAAAATTGGCAGCATGTCCAAAAATGGATGTTCATCAGTTTTCTTGGCCATCAGACGGGCTAACTTGCAAACCTATGCTGCTCTATACCAAAACTCTGTGGCAGTTTGTCCTGGCTATTGCAGACAAAGCCCAGTCTCCCCTTTCAGCTGACTTAGCTGAAACAGACAGGTGTGGCTTGAAAGCAGCCAAATACCAATTTCAAATGGCTGCTGATTCCAGTGACACTGCTGCCAGGTGGATGGGAAGCACTGTGGCACAGAGGAGGTTTGCCTGGCTGAGAGCCACAGACCTTACCCAAGATACACAAACCAAGGCTATGGACTTCCCAGGGGAGGGTATCTCCCTTTTTGAGGAAAGGACGGAAGCTTACATAAAAAGGTGGACGAATATAAAGCCACCTACAGAAGCAATTCAGCAAAGGAAAAAGCTTCCCCATCCGCCAGACCTTATGGAAAGGGAGGCAAGGGTAGATCATTCCAGAGTAGGCCTTTTTATGAGACCATGGCTGCTTCTCAGTATCAGCAGTATCCACAGCAAGGATATCTCAGGGACAGGGGCAGGAGGGGCTCTAAGCATGGCTCCCATTCCCATGCCCAGCCTCAAGCAAAACAGACACCCTGACATGTCTGTGCAGGCTGCCTCCCTACCACCTGTGGGAGGCAGACTGGTTCACTACTTTCAGGCTTGGAGAAACCACCACAGACAAGTGGGTCCTGGAAGTACTGAGTCAGGGACTGTCTCTAAGCTTCAAATCCCTTCCACTTGCAAGAACCACAGTTTTCAGGCCATCTACATATGCAGAGACAAAACTCCTGGAATCAGAAGTTCAAAACCTGCTACTGTCATGGGCAGTGGAACCAGTCCCACTGCATCTAAATGGAAAGGGATTTCATTCAAGGCCTATTTCCATATCCCCATAATGGAGTTTCACAGATTGACTCCTTTCAGGTCATTATCAGTTCTCAACACTGCCATTTGGTCTCACTTTAGCACCAAGGTTGTTCACAAAGTGTTTGGCAGTGATTGTGGCACACCTTTGAAGACAAGGTGTCGGTCTTCCTGTACCTAGATGACTGGGTGGTGGTGGGCAAATCACCCCAGCAAGTTAGGGAGCATCTACAGCTCACCCAGGGGCTCCTGGAGTCTCTAGGGTTCCTTTACAGAAAAAAAAAAAAAAATTATGCCCTTCAGCTTGCTCAGGTATTGCAGTTAATAGGAGCAGAGCTAAATACCCTGCAAGACAGGGCCTATCTACCTTTGGCAGGGCAAGGGGTATTCTCTTGTTAGTTCATTCGGCTTGAAAATACCAAAACTGCAAGACCGTTTCCTCAGCTACTAGGTGACGTAGCAGCTGCCACTGGCACAGTACTGGGATCCAGGTTCCACATGTGGGACATTCAGTTCCACCTCTGGGCACATTGGTGCTAAAGAAGATATCCTCTCTCAAAACTAAGTCTAGTAACAAAAACCTTGTTACAGGCTCTCCAGTGGTGGAAAGAGGATACCAACCTAAGGGAATGGGTTCCTTTTCAGCAAAAGTCCCCATTAGCTGTTCTCACAGCAGATGCATCACTAATAGGGTGGGGGGACCACTTGGGGGATCACACCACCCAGGGCACTTGGTTAAGTGCAGAGTCACTTTACACATCAATCTCTTGGAACTCAGAACAGTGTTGCTGGCACTAAAAGCCTTCTCACCACTGCTGCAGGGTGGTACAGATCCGAACTGACAATACCAGCACAATGTACCACATAAACAAGCAGGGAGGGACACGGTCAAACCCTCTCTGCACAGAAACCATGAGAATATGGAGTCTGCCATACTCCATGGGGGTTTCCTTACTGGCCATTCATCTGCCTGGGAAGGACAATACCTTGGCAAACACCCTGAGTTGAATCAACCAGGTCCATCATGAAATGGGCTCTGAACAGTCAGGTGGTACAAGTGTTTTTCAGGAGGTGGGGCATTCCAGAGGTAGACCTGTTTGCATCCCACCAGAACCACCACCTGCCACAATATTGTTGCAGACTTTCAGCTTGGGGAACAATCCCCTTGTATGCCGTGTCACTGAACTGGTCAGGGAAACACCTGTATGACTTTTCTCTACTACTTAAGCTCGGGTCTCGCTCAGCATCAGTGATCCTGGTAGCACCAGACTGGCCCAGACAGCCATGGTACTCCCTACTGCTCTCCATGTCTGTAGCTGAACCAATACCCTCCTCGGAGGCACAGCCTATTAGCCTCCTACCAAGGGAGGCGCCTGTGTCCGAATCTCAGGTCCCTCGCTCAAGGTCTGGCTCTTGAGGACCTAGAATATGCAGTCTTATATCTTTTTGAACGTGTCCTCGATATTCTGAGAGGTTACAGGAATCCCTCCACAAAGAAAACACACATGCTGCAAAATGAAGAAGATTTTCTATTTGGTGTTCTACGAGGGAATGGGTGCCAGTACAGGCTGGGGTTCCAGCCTTGCGGGATTATCTCAGCTATTTGCATTCACTGGGCTTGCAGCCCAGTACTTTGAAAGTCCACCTGGCCACAGGTTACGCTACACTTCAAATGGAAAAACTTTTTCTGTTGCTTCAGATCCTGTCTTCAAAAGGTTCTTCAAGGGACTTGCCCACTTGAACCCCCCCCGCCCCCATAGAGAGCCAGTGCCAGCATGGGATCTCAGTGTATGTATAGCCAAGTGCAGTGGGGCTCCTTTCGAGCCCATGTCTTCATCTCATCTAAAGTATGTCACATGGAAAACAGTTTTCCTATTGGCAGTGACTTCGGCCAGAAGGATAAGTGAGCTCCAGGCTCTCTGCATAGAACAGGACTACATTTCCTTCCACAAGGACAAAGTGGTCCTGAGAACCAACCGGAAATTTCTCCCTAAAGTGGTTTCTGATTTCCATTTAAACCAAACATTACCCTGCCTGTCATTTTCACTGAGCACTCTACTTCTGGTGAAAGAAGACTCCACAGTCTGAATGTCAAGAGAGCTCTTAGCTACTATATGACAGCCATTAAGGACCATCGGCAGGACAGAAAACAGCTGATCTTCCTGAACATAAAGCCTCCACCACTCATTCACACTGATGGGATCTATGCCAGAGGCGCTAGGATCCAGCGGGAGCAAACTTTTTGCAAGAGGGTCGGTGCCAGAGATGGAGCCGCGAGGAGTGGCGCCGTGAGCCTCGGCTCGTGAGGCAGTGACTGTCTCGGCGTCAACCCTCCAACCGCCTCAGTTCCTTTTTTCCCAACAATGAGTGTGCTACAGTGACAACTTTGCTCGACCGTCGGGAGTCCACCTTCAAACTAGCAGCATAGTTTTCAGTTTATTATTTTGTAGTTTTTCTTGAATAAGTACCGCTTACCGCTTTCTTATTAAAAGAAAGAAGTCTCAGCCTACATTGACAGAGTCGACCATGAGCGGGTCAGGTGACAGTGGGGAGACTTCGTATGAAAGCTGTTCAGTCAGCTGGGCTGGGTCCGGTACACCGCCCTCTCTGGAGGGTGGTGTGACAATGGACGATCCAGTGCCCGAGAGGAGGTGCGGTCCCCCTGGAAGCATAAAAGAAAGCTGTCACATTCTCGGCACTGTTCGGCCTCAAGCTCTTCTTTGGCCCAGAGGTCAAAAAAGAGAAGGCATCACTCTAGGTTGCCCTCTGGTATGTCTGCGCGTCGACTGTCGGTCATTGGGGTCAGTTGCTGGTCTCCTCCCCCGAAGTCACTGATTTCTGTTTCCGGTCACCGACCTTTTCGACATTGCAGCCCTTCCCCGCCTTCTGGTAGGGTTTCAGATGAGCAGTTTCATCAGTGGGCTGCTCTGATGGAGCAGTGGGCTCGAAGGTTGGTCCAGCTGCCTGGTCCGGTCACTCAGGGGCCCTTGGACCCTTCGGGGGGGATCGGCTAGGGCGGTTGGGCCTCCCTAGTCGAGCGACGCCTTCTTTGGTGCTGTCGACTTCACGCTCAGGTGTTTTCCCCCTCTCACATGGCTGCGGCGCAGGTTGCTACACCGATGCCTCTATCACCTGGTATTCTTCTCCCTTTCTCCTCAAACCTTAGTTTTTGGAGCCCTGTGTTTTTTTCCGTGGCGTTGGGTCGATCGACGCCGTCCTCTGCATCGATGTGTCTGTGGGCGCTGTCCTTAGTGCCGTTGAGCTTGTAGGTACCGTCCTTGGTGCCGTGCGGACTTTTGGCACCGTCCTCTGCACCGTGCAGCCTTTTGGCACCATCCTCGGTGTCATGTGGTTTGTTGGCGCCGTCCTCAGTGCAGGGGGCTCTGTCGGTGTCGTGCTTTTCTTCGGCACCGAGACTTAGTGTGACGCCTTCCTCTCTTCAGGGCTTCTCAACTCTGAACCCTTTTCCTTCCTGTTTTCCTTCTGATTTTCACTCCTTTCCTGTCCATACAGTCCCTCCTGGGCTGTCAGGAGATGATATTGAGCCTGACCCAGACCTTAGGCTGGGTGATGATGTGGCAGGAACAGGATCTAATCCTATTGCAGAGTCTGTGGTCGATTACCTGTCATTTAAGTCTCTGCTGAAAAATTTGAATTCCACTCTTTCTCTTCTGACTATGAATCTCGATCCTGGGAAGCTTTTAAGACTCCCAATACCTTCATGTCCCAGACATCGTTATGGATTTAACTCCACCGGTATAGCCTTCCTTTGAGACGCTTTCTCAAATGGTATGGAATAATCCTGCTCTCATTCCTTCTGTGGCTAAGTCCATAGATGGAAAGTATGCTGCTCCTAAGCATCGACCCATTTTGGCCACCCAAGCCTTTGCGGATCCTATTGTAGTCTTGGCAGAGAATGATAAGGTCGTTTTCCCTCAGGCTACTACAACCCGACCTATAAACAAAGAATCTCGTAAGACAGATACTTTAGGTGAGTCTTTGATGCATCCACCCTGGGTATGTGTATTGCCAGCTACCAGGCCTATTTCTCTCAATACGAGTATATCCTTTGGCATTCGCTCAAACAGATGGTAGAAGCTCTACCGGAGTCGGACACTAATTCCGAGCTTCTTCCATAACCAGGGGTATCGATTCCAACAACCAGCAGGTTAAAGCAGCTATGGACGCTTTCGATACTGCCTCCCTAGCGGTGGCAGCGCGCATTTGTACCCGGCGTCACTCCTGGCTGTGCACTTCAGGCTTCTCGAATGATGCCCAGCAACAGGTCATGATGTCACCCTTTGGTGTGCATCTCTTTGGTCCTCAAGTAGAACAAGCTCTAGAGTCCACACAAAACACTAGGTCTGCCATTAAATTGGCTCGACCTACTCCCACCCCGTCTTGGGGGGTTAATAAGCGCCAGTTTCACAACCGTCATTCCTTTCGGGCCAAAGGCAGGGGAGGTGTTGGTAAAATCCAAGCCCCCCAGCCTCAAAAGAAAATGCAACAGAAAGCACAAGGGCCCAAAGCGCCCAGTGCTGCCTTCTGAGTTTCTCGCCTAAGTCCCACCTCAGCTGCCCACGGGGAACTCTTCCTCAGTGGTGGGAGGTCGTCTGACTCAGTTCTACAACTGGTGGAAGTCCAAAACATCGGACAAATGGGTTCTGTGGATAATCCTCGAGGGGTATTCCCTCAGTCTTTCAGAGTCCCCTCTGGATCGTACCCCCAAACAGCAGCCCAGGCTGTCAGTACTTCAGTCAGAACTTCTCGCTTCCAAGATGCAAGGACTTCTGAACAACAGGGCAGTAGAGAGAGTTCCACTGAATCAGTGGAACACAGGGTTCTACTCCCATTGTTTTCTAGTTCCAAAGAAAACCGGGGGCATGCGCCCCATTTTAGAACTCAGAAAACTGAGCAAATTTCTTCCGAAGGAGAAGTTCAAAATGATATCGCTAGGAACCTTATTACTTTTGCTTCATCAGCACGATTGGTTAGCCTCCCTGGACATGTGGGATGCTTACCAACATATTCTTATTCACCCAATGCATCACAGATACCTAAGGTTCGTGGCTTTGGGACAACATTATCAGTTCAGAGTCCTGCCCTTTGGGCTATCCTCAGCACCGCAAGTTTTTACAAAGTATTGTGCAATTCTCTCAGCGCACCTCAGAAAAATCGGAATACAAGTGTTCCCATATCTGGACGACTGGCTCCTAGCAAGTCCCTCCAGGCAAGGAACTCTCGATGCCGTATCCACGGCCTCAGACTTTCTCACTTCCATGGGGGTTCTGCTGAATCTCAAGAAATCGCAGTTGCAGTCCTCCCAGCAGCTCCTTTTTATAGACACTCTTCTGGACACCTCCTATGCCAAAGCCTTTCTTCTAGAGGACGGAAGGAGCGATATCCTACAGATGGCCCGATTGAAATCAGAGAGAACAGTTTGGTTCAAGCTGTCTCGATGCGACGGATGCTGGGTCTCTTGGCATCCTCTGTGTTCCCTGTACCCCTAGCTCACCTCCACATGAGAACCTCTCAGTGGATGCTCAGTACTCAGTGGTCCCCAACCACTCACCCTCAGTCCTTTCTTGTCAAGGTGACAGAACCTCTAAAGAGGTCGCTCGCTTGGTATCCCTTTGCTCCCCTGGATCACCAGATCTCCATTACCACGGACGCGTCCCTGATGGGGTGGGGAGCTCACTGTCAGAATCTCTACACCCAAGGTACGTGGACTCGAGATGAGTCCCAGCTTCATATAAATATCCTAGAAATGAGAGCCGTCCTTTGTGCAGTCTGGGCTTTGAAGGACATTCTCTGTCACAAGAACATTCTCCTTCAAATGGACAACAAAGCAGTGATGTATTACATCAACAAGCAGGGTGGTGCACACTCTAACCCCTTATGCAGGGAAGCGATGAGAGTGTGGGAATAGTGCTTGGAGCCGAGGCTCGCGGTGCCACTCCTCGTGGCTCCATCTCTGGCGCTGACCCGCTTGCAAAATGTTTGCTCCCGCTGAGTTCTAGCGCCTCCGGCGTAGATCCCATCAGTGTGAAAGAGTGGTGGAGACTTCGTCCAAGAAGATCAAGAATTAAAGTAGGTATGTAATTTCCATTTCCTGATTTTTGGGGATGTGGGAAAGGGTAATCCAGCATCTAAAATGTCAGTTTCTCACTGGATAGTACAGTGTATTCAGTTTTGCAACACTAAGACTGGGAGGGAGCCCCAACAGGTTTGAGGGCCCATTCCACAGGTAGCACAGCTGCTATCATAGCGGCTTATAGGGATAGTCCCCTGGTGGACATCTGTAAAGCAGCTAACTGGAAGGCAGTACACATCTTTACAAAGCATTACAGTCTGGACATCCAGTCCAGAGGGGATGCCAGGTTTGTCACAGCAGTCTTGCAGAGTCCATTTCCAAAGTAGGTTCTGTGCCTGCCTCCAAATGTAATGCTTTTTAGTCTGCAAGAGTTATGAATACCTGGGTATTACTGGGGTTAGAAGAAAAAAATTACTCACTGTAGTAATCTTGTTTCTTCCCAGTGATACTCTGGTATTCAGAACTCCCCACCCTGCCTCCCCTTCCAGAACCAGTAGCCTCTGCGCTCCTGAAAACACTGTGTATTCAGAGGTACAGGTGCCACAACCTGGCACTATGTTTAAAACTGTGTTCACAATAATTGTTTTCCGCTTTTTCAGGTGATTCTGACATTTAGGGGTAACTTCACATATTCTGACCTCCAGTTGGAGGTCACCCTTCTTTAGGGGTTTAAGGGTGTTTCTATTATTATTATTATTATTATTATTTTTATTATTAATCTAGATATACATTTAGTATTTTGAGGTCTATCTTTCCAGGCTTCCAAGAAATCTGAAGTGGTTTAGAACTAGGCAGTTAGTTGAAGGTAGCATTTGAAAAGTGGCATGTGCAAAAGATGCCATCATTTGCATATGTTCCATTCTCTCTGGGCAGCTCTATCTTAAAGGGACACTGCAAGAGTTCTGAAAACCCGAGTATCACTGGGAAGAAACAAGATTACTATGGTGAGTAATTTTTTCTTCAAACAACATGAAGTCTTGCTATATTTTGACATATGCAGTATAACCCCAGGTTAGAACTGCTCCGAAGGTGAAAGAGTTAACTTCCATGCAGAGCCTGGAATCTTGAGCGCGAGCTCGGTTGAACACTCTGTCTGTTGAAGCTCAAACTTAAACTGTCAGATTCTTTACTCCGCCTCACTGAACAGTCGCTTCGGAGATTCCTCCTGCTGCTCGGTTTGTTTGTCGGTTTTAAAGTGTAATTCTCAGTTTATTTTACCGAAATTTAACTGCAATCTTCTGTTCAAGCTCTGTCTGTGGTATTGTAAGTAATAGATAGGCTTATTTATTATTTTTTCTTCTGTGTGGAACTTGTAGACGTCTTTTTCGGTTCGGTTTGAACCGATCAGAGGGATTTAAAAATTACTTTCTAGCCCTTTAGAGTGCGGTTCTTATCGGTTCTAAAAAAAACGGATTTTATTCGAGTTTTTTCCACGACCCGTGACACGGTTGGGAACCAATAAGAGAGTCTTGCTTGGTGGATTGCCATTAACGGGCAAGTTTTGGTTAGGCTGGTACTATGTCTGAGAAACCTAAAAGAAAACCGACCCACTGGGTTTCAGCACTGTGGCCTCTGTGGGGAAGCCTTCCAAGGCTGACCCACACACCATTTGTGTATATTGTCTGGGGTTTGACCACCTCAATGCAGACTGCCAGATTTGTAAGAATTTTCCTGCTGCCACCGTGGAAAAAAGAGTTGGTAGGCTCAGGGAAAGGGAGGCCAAAAAGTCCGCTACCGGATGGCCAGCCCGGTTCGGTTCCAACCGAACCTGAGGGAGTGCCCTCTGACCAGGGCGATGCTTCCTCGGGCAAACAAAGAGCCAGCTCTGAAGAGCCGGTTCCAACTAAAAGGGCTAGAAGGTCAGCTAGTTTGGGGCCAAAAGTTCTTTCTCCAACCGCTGAGAAATAGCCAAAGCTATTCAAATTGTCCAGTCTCTTTCCCAGTTCTGTCGAACCGGCACCATTGGGCAAGCGCCGGTTGGTCGGTTCCCGGTTCAAGATTATGATTTTGTAGATTTTTATGAACCAGGGAAGGGAGGAGGGGTACGAGGAGAGTGAGTGTGATTTTGACAGTCTGGATGTGCCCATTGAACTGGACATCTCTCCAGACAGACCCTCAGGAGTATCCCCTCCCAGGCTATCTGAGTCCCCTTCTCATTTTTTGTTTTACAAGAAAGTTGCTGATACTCTGCAACTTCCTGTTGAGGAAGCTGTTGATGATCAAGAAGAGCCTGATTTTGTGGAAATGATGGATATTCCAGAGTCTAGGAGACTGTCTGTTCCCTTGCATAAATCTTTTAGGAAACGGACAGTAAAAATTTGAAAACCCCTCATTCTATCCTCCCTGTGGATAAAAGGATGGACAAGAGGTATGCTTTATCAGGCTCTGATACAGAGTTCCATCTCAGCAGTGCAGCCATGTGGGGTAGTGCAGGCTGCAGCCTGTGACAAGGCTAATATTCCTCTAGTTCTCACCCTCCTGAAAAGGATTCCAGGAGGATGGATGCTCATGCAAAAAGCAGTACATGGCAGTATCTTTGGGACTCAGACAGGCAAATTATATGGCTTACGCAGCTAGGTACCAGAAATCCAGGTGGGATACTGTCCTGGCCCTAGCAAAACAGGCCCTGAACAGCTTGCCAGGGAGCTGGAGCAGGTGGTTGCGAGTATTGAGGCATCCAAGGTGCAATTTCATGCTGCTGTTGACTCTAATGATGTTTCATCTAGAGTTATGGCTACATCTGTGTCTCTTCGCAGAATGGCCTGGCTCAGATGTACTGCCCTGTCACAGGATACCCAGTCTAAGGCTATGGATTTTCCTGTTGTGGGAAATTCTCTGTTTGGGGAGCAGACAGAGAATTATATGAAGAAAATGGATGAGTATAGGACCACCTATAGGAGTGCACAGGCCAAAGAAAGGCAAGTCACTCCTCAAAGGCAGCATGGTAGGGGCAGGCCTTTTCATAGGCCGTTTTACCAAGCCCAGGCCTCCTCTTCTGCTTATGCCCAGAGGGGGTTCTTTAGAGGAAGGGGCAGAAGGGGCTCTAGTAAGCCTGCTTCTACCCCTCAACCCAAAGCCCCTGCAAAACAGGCTCCCTGATGGGGTAGCCAGGGCCGATTCTCCATTACCGGTAGGGGGCAGGCTGGCTTACTTTGTCCAGGACTGGAAGTCTTTAACATCAGACAAGTGGGTCCTGGAAATAGTAAGCCAGGGACTGGTTCTCAGCTTCAAAACATTTCCAAAGATGAGAGCCAGATGTTTTCCACCTGCAAACCCATCAGAGGCACTTGCCCTGGAAGCAGAAGTCTCTGCCCTCCTGGCTCTCAGAGCCGTGGAAAGGGTTCTACCCATACACCAGGGCAAAGGGTTGTACCCAGGTACTTCCTTACCCCAAAGACAGGAGAATGGTGGCCCATTCTGGATCTCAGGTATCTAAACAAGCACCTTTAAAACCAAAGTTCAAAATGGTGACCCTGGGATTATTTACCCTCTCTAAGGCCAGGGGACTGGCTGGCCTCCTGGACCTCAAGGATGCCTACTTCCATGTTCTCATCAGAAGCTCCCATCGAAAGTACCTCAGATTCGAACTGCCCTCAGGCCATTACCAGTTCAGAGCAATGCCCTTGACCTCTCCTCGGCTCCAAGGGTGTTCACAAAATGCCTGGCAGTAGCAGTTGCTCATTTAAGAAGGCAAAAGATTGCCATCTTTCCTTATCTGGACGACTGGCTCATTGTAGGCCAGTCTCCAGAACAGGTCAAACTTCATTTACAAGTAACCCAGCACCGCTTACATCTCTAGGTTTCCTTCTCAATCTTCCAAAGTCAGTTCTGGAGCCTGTCCAGCTTCTCACCTTTATAGGCGCAGAACTGAACACAAAAGAAGCCAGAGCCTTCCTTCCTCTGGAGAGAGCAAGGACCCTGGTGTCTCTGGCCTCCTCTTTCACCCTGCAGGTCTCTCGACCAGCAAGGCATTTTCTACAGCTCCTGGGGCACATGACTGCTTCTACAGCAGTAGTGCAGGGAGCGAGATTTCAGATGAGGGACATTCAGTTCCATTTGAGAGCCTTTTGGTCTCAAAGGACGGATCCCCTAACCAAATTGATTCCAGTGACTCGAACCCTGATCCAGGCCCTTCAGTGGTGGCAGGATCAGAACAATCTGAGACAGGGGGTTCCCTTCACTCCCCAGTCTCATTCCTTGACCCTTACTACAGATGCATCCCTCTTGGGGTGGGGAGCTCACATGGGCGACCTTTCCACCCAAGGGCTGTGGTCCCCTCAGGAATCTCTGCTCCACATCAATTTGCTGGAGCTCAGAGCAGTTTTTCTAGCACTTCAGGTTTTCTCCACAGCTGTCCAGAACAAGGTAGTTCAGGTCAGAACAGACAATACCACTACAATGTGGTACATCAACAAGCAAGGGGGCACTCGGTCTACGGCCTTGTGCACCCGAAGCAAGAAGTTGTGGTCTCTGGCATATTCTCTAAGCGCCTCCTTACGTCCAGTTCACCTCCCAGGCAAGGACAATGTCCTAGCGGATGCTCTCAGCAGGATTTCTCAGGGCCATCACGAATGGGCACTGGATCCCCTAGTACTGGAGGTAATATTTGCCAGATGGGGCACTCCACAAATAGATCTCTTTGCAGCCCCAGACAATCACCAACTTCCCCTTTTTTGTTGCAGGCCCCCAGTGTTGGGCTCAGTCCCTCTGGATGCCTTCCTTCTCAGTTGGGAAGGGAAGTTTCTCTATGCTTTTCCCCCCTTTCCCCTTCTTTTCAAAGTGCTAGTCAGAATCAGATCTCAATCCTGCAAGATGATCCTGATCGCCCAGATTGGGCCAGGCAGCCCTGGTACCCTCCTCATGTCCTTAGCAGTCCACCTTCCCTATGCCTCCCAGGAATCACAACCTGTTAACCTGTGCCCAGGGAGAGTTTGGTATCCGAACCTCAAATCTCTCAATCTCAAGGCTTGGCTCTTGAAGAGTTAGAGTTTGCTGACCTACACCTTTCTCAAGGTGTATTGGATATCTTGAAGGCCTCTGGAAGCCTTCCCTGGGGCTACCCTATAATTCAAAATGGAAGAGAGATTTTCCATATGGTGTGCTAAACATATTTCCCAGAATTTGCTGGTGTGCCCACGATCCTGGATTATTTGGTGCATTTGAATTCCTTGGGGCTGAGGCCAGCTACCCTAAAAGTGCACTTGGCAGCTGTGTCTGTCTTCTTGTCAGCAGGTAAGCCCTCTTCTTATCAGCTCACCCTGTGTTCTCCAAGTTTTTAAAGGGTTGCTTCACACCAATCCCCTGCTCAGGATCCTGCCCCTACTTGGGATCTTTAATATTTGCATCGCTCAGCTTATGCAACCCCTTTGAGCTATTGTCTTCAGCAGAGCTGAAGTACTTGACTTGGAAAACTGTGTTTCTGGTAGCCATCACCTCTGCCAGGCGATAAGTGAGCTAAAGCCCGTCAGTGGAGCCTGATTTTATCTCCTTTCATAGAGATAAGGTAGTCCTCAGGACTAACAGGAAGTTTTGCCTAAGGTGGTTTCAGACTTTCACCTTAATCAATCCATGTCTCTTCCTGTGTTCTTCACTGACCATTCCTCCCTGGTGAGAGGAGATTGCACAGTTTAGATGTCAAAGAGCCCTTAGTTACTATATAGAACGTACCAAGGGTCACAGGTTGAATCCTCCAATTGTTCCTCACTTATGGTGAGGTTGGTAAAGGAAACCTGCCACCAAAAGATCCATTGCCAGGTGGATTGTCTCTTGTATCCAATTCTGTTACAAAAACTGGGTAAGGTTCCTCCTCAGGCCTGAGGGCTCACTCTACCAGAGGTACAGCTGCGTCTCTGGCTGCTGCCAGGGACATTCCTATCCTAGAGATATGTCAAGCAGCTACCTGGAAAACAGTTCACACTTTTACTAAGCATTACTCCTTGGATATCAGGCTAGGAGTGATGCTCGATTTGGCACAGCTGTGCTTCAGAGCCTATTTCCCAAGTAGGTTCTGTCCCTCCTCCATGGAGGTACTGCTGTGTAGTCTGCATATGTCATAATATAGCAAGACTTCATGTTGTTTGAAGAAAAAATTACTCACCTTAGTAATGTTGTTTCTTCTAATGGAGTCTTGCTATATTATGACCTCCCCCCAGCCTGCCCTCTAGAACCTCTGTTTTGGGATAGAAACATAGAGTTGACGGCAGATAAGGACCAAGGCCCATCCAGTCTGCCCATTTCTTTTCTACCTTATAAATGTGCCATCGGCCTTTGCTCTGTCAGTGACCCATCTATTCATAGTCATTTTATTGCTCCTTTATGCCTATCCATGCCTGTTTGAAGCTCTGCACTGTATTCATAGCCACCACTTCTTGTGGTTAATTCCATGCATCTACCACCCTTTCTGTGAAAAAGAATTTTCACATTCCCCCTTAATCGCCTCCTCTAATCTCATGCTGTGTCCTCTTGTCCTGCTATTTTTCTTATATTTAAACATGTTAGACTCTTTCACCTTGTTTATGCCCTTAAGGTGTTTAAATGTCTCGATCATATCACCTCTCTCCTCCTTTGCTCAAGGGTATACATATTGAGCTCCGTTAATCTGTCCTCATATGTCTTCTGATGCAGTCCCTGCACCATTTGGTTGCCTTCTCTGGACTGCCTCAATTTGGTTAATGTCCTTGTGAAGGTGTGGCCTCCAATACTGCACGCAGTACTCCAGATGGGGCCTAACCAATGTCTTGTACAGAGGGATTATTACCTCCCTCTTACGACTTGTGATACCCCTACTAATACACCCTAACACCCCTCTAGCCTTACCTACTGCTTTAGAGGTCTGCTTGGATGATTTTAGGTCATCAGTGATGATGATGCCCAAGTCTCTTTCTTCTTTTGTGACTGCTGGCAACTCCCCTCCCAGCCTATAAGTGGCTTCAGGATGTGGGTGGGCAGTGCAATGTTGGCACTTCTTTGATGCCCACTTTATTTCACCCTTCTAGGGTGCTTAGGTGTTATGTTTAAGTTTCTTCTTGAATCCCCCGACTTGAGTCTTTGTTTTGGGATCAAGATCAAAAGGTGTTTTTGTAGTTAGTAGCCAACGACTAGTGTAGGTTTACGGCTTCCACACAGAACCTTAGTGAGTTTTTGCTTGTAAAGATCTGACAGTTTAAGTTTGAGCTTCAACAGACAGAGTGTTCAACCGAGCTTGCGCTCAAGATTCCATGCCCTGCATGGAAGTTAACTCTTTCACATCCGGAGCAGTTCTAACCTGGGGTTATACTGCATATGTCATAATATAGCAAGACTCCATTAGAAGAAACAACATTACTAAGGTGAGTAATTTTTTCTTCTTGTCCCACTTGCCACCCCAGCCTCCAGTACAGTTGAACCCTTCCTCCTTGCACCAGTTCCTCAGCCTGTCATTGGACTTCTCAATCCTCCTCTTTCTAATTGTGCTAGCTCCGAGGACGGGAATTACCTCTGAAAAGGCCATAGAGCTCACCAGATCCTTGCAGCTCTTTGCTAACTCTATGAACCTGCTCTGCACCACCCCTACCTCCTCTCCTGCTCAGTCATTAGTTCCTAGGTGGATGATGACTAAGTGAGGCTTTCCACCCACTCCCCTTACCACTTCCTTATTCCTAAGTTCTGCCCTCCCTGCCATACAAACAACTACCCTTCTATTCCTTTGGTCCCTCTTCTTCCGCATTGCATACCTTTAATTATGGAATCCCCAACGATAACCACCCTTTCATCTGCTGGCCTGATATTCAGCCTCCTGTGCACACCTGATGGGCCAGCCTTTTCCCCCTTCGTCTGCTTCCTGACTATTATAGAGGTATTCCTGTCTGTATGATCACTGTTTCCTATTTCTGCTTTTTCAGTCCCTCTAGTTCCCATCTCTCCCTGGCTACCTTTGCTAGCAACCACACTATCCTCCCTATTCCCTCCCCTAACTCCACCTTCCCCACCATCCTCTGCTCCATACATAGATACATAGATGCATAGACAGTGTCGGCAGATAAGGGCCTATGGCCCACCCAGTCTGCCCATTTGAGCTTGTAAGTTCAGTTTGTTTTCCTAGAAGTCTGTTGCCCCTTACCCCTGACCTCCAGAATTCCTTTATGTCTATCCCGTGCATTCTTAAATCCCGTGATTGTTTCAGCCCCCACCACTTCCTCTGGCAGGGTGTTCCACTTGTCCACCACCCGTTCTGTGAAGAAATTCTTCCTCATGTTTCCTCTGAATCGTCCTCCCTCCAACTTCATCCCATGCCGTCTAGCCCTAGAACATCTTTTTCGCTTAAAAATAGTGTATTCCTGCACCCTGTTCCTCCCTGTGAGATACTTGTATGTCTCTATCATATCCCCTCTCTCCCGCCTCTCCTTCAGGGAGTACATGTTCAGTTCCTTCAGCCTGTCTTCACAGGACTTGTGATGCAATCCATGCACCATCTTTGTTGCCCTCCTCTGAACCTTCTCTACCCTGTCTATGTCCTTATGTAGGTATGGTCTCCAGAACTGTACAGTGTACTCCAGGTGGGGCCTCACTAGTGTCTTGTATAGTGGAATAATGACCTCCCTTTTCCTGCTGGTGATGCCCCTGCCTATACATCCCAGCATCCTATTTGCTTTACCTGCTGCCTTGTCACACTGTTTCCCTACCTTGAGGTCATCAGAGATGATAACCCCAAGATCCATTTCCTGCTTGGTGCATGCTGTATCCTCACCCCCCAACTGATATATTGTGCCAGGGTTTTTGTGCCCCATATGCATTATCTTGCATTCTTTGCATTGAATTTCAACTGCCAAACCCTGACCATTCTTCAAGTTTCTGCAGGTCCTTCTCATTCTGTCTACACCCTCTGATGTGTCTACTCTGTTACAGAGCTTTGTGTCATCAGCGAACAGTGAAATTCTGCCTTCTAGGTCCTGTGCAGTGTCACTGGTGAAGATGTTGAATAGGACCGTCCCAGCACTGATCCCTGTGGTACCCCACTGGTCACTCTTCCTCTGTGGAGTGACAGCCATTTACCACCACCTCTGTGTCCTGCCACCCAGCCAGTTACCCACCACCACACTACTGTCCTGCCCACACCCATATTCCCCAGTTTGTGTAATAGTCTTCTATGTGACACGTGTCAAGGCCTTGCTGAAGTCCAGATAGGCCATGTCAACTGCCTCCTGATCCACCTCCCTAGTCACCCAGTCAAAAATTAAACGAGATTGGTCTGACATGACCTCCCCTGGTGAAACCGGTATGCCTTGGGTCCTGTAGTCCATTGACAACCAGATGTTCCACCAATCTCCTTCAATAGTGCTTCCATGATCTTCCCACTACCGTGGTGAGGCTGACTGGTCTGTAGTTCCCTGCTTCCTCTTTTTTCCCACTTTTGTATAAGGGGACTACATCTGCTGTCCTCCAGTCTTTGGGTACCTCCCCTGTTTCCAGTGGTCGGCTAAACAGGATAGCCAGAGGTTCAGCCACCACCTCTCTTCGTTCTTTAAGGACCCTGGGGTGCACCCCATCTGGCCTCATTGCTTTATCAACTTTTATTACTTCCAGTTCCTTCAGGACCCTTTCTCGTGTAAAGGGACTTGTGTCCATTTCTGCACCATTCTCACCCCTTGTACTCCCTTCAGACCCATTACCCTCCACTTCCTCAGTACAGACTGAGCAGAAATACCTGTTCAATATGTCAGCTTTACTGTTGTCATCCTCTACGTGGCCCCCATCCTCCCCCTTCAGTCTCACTATCCCTCCCTTTGTCTTTCTTTTTTCACTTATGTACCTGTAAAAGGTTTTGTCCCCTCTACCCACTGATTTTGCAATGTGTTCTTCTGTCTGAGCTTTGGCTTCCCTTACTGACCTCCCTTTGCTTCTCCTGGTACTTCTCCTTATCCCCTTCTGCCTGTGTCTTTTTGTATTGCCTGACTGCAATCTTTTTGGCTTTCACTTTCTTTGCTACCTCTTTGGAAAACTATAATGGTCTCCTCTTCCTTTTCCTTTTGCTAACCTGCTTAATGCATAATTCTGTTGTTCTTGTAATCCCAATTTTAAATACTGCCCACTGTTCCATTCCCCTTAATGCCTCTTTCAAGTATCTCCCCATTTTCCCAAAGTCTGCCCCCTAAAATCCAGGATACGTGTTTTGTGTGGTTTGGTTCTGCTCTTTCTGTGATTTCAAACCACAATGACTGGTGGTCACTGTTCCCCAGGTGCTCCCCACTGTTACCCCATCACACTGTCCCTGTTTGTGAGCACAAGGTCCAGTATTGCCTTCTGCCGAGTTGGTTCCATGACCAGTTGCTTGAGGAAGGCACCCTGAAGGGAGTCCAGGATAAATCTGCTCCTAGTCGATGGTGCTGCTGGGATGCTCCAGTCCACGTCTGGAATATTGAAGTCTCCAACCAGTACTGCCTCACCCTTATCTGCCATCCTTTGGATGGCTAGCATCAGCTCCCTATCTGTTTCTTCCTCCTGGGCTGGTGGTCTATAGACCACACCTGTGCGGATGGCTGTCTCCATTTTCCTTTCCAGCTTAACCCACAGTATCTCTCCCCCATTTTGTTCCTCCTGGATCTCTGTGGCCCTTGTGTCATTTTTCACATACAGTGCCACTCCTCCTCCCTTCCTGCCTGCTCTCTCTCTCTTCTGAATACGTTGTAGCCAGGTATGGCCATCTCCCAGTTGTGGTTATCATTACACCAGGTTTCAGTGATGGCCACAATGTCCAGGTCTGACTGCACCATGACAGCCTCCAGATCTTCCATCTTGTTGCTAAGGCTCCTGGCATTTGCACACATGGCTTTCCATGATTTGACCTCCCTAGACTGTTTCGCTGTTCTACTCCAGCCCCTTCCTTGGTTGTCCTTTATCCCTGGTTCTCCTTGCTGTCTGCCCTTCTGCTGAATTTTGCCCTTTTCTGCCTATCCACCTCTTGGGCACTTATCTCCATCTTTGCACACTGCTTTGCAGAGATAGCCCTCCTCTGGTTCACTGGTTCCATTGCTAGCTGTGGGGAGTGAGCAAGTAGGTACCCTCCTTGCTGGCCTGCCACCCCCCTTTGCTAGTTTAAATGCTTGTCAGTGTAGCATTTAAACCTATTGAGTGCTTGGATTTCCCTCCAGGTTGGTCTCCAGTCACCAATGAATCCAAACCCTTCCTCACAGCACCAGTTCTTCAACCATGAGTTAATATTCCTGGTGCATGCGCTCCCTTGCCTCTCGCAGGTAGTACTTTTGAGAAAGTGACAGAAGTAGCTACTTGCTTGAGACCCCTCCCCAATTTCCTAAACTCTTCCTGAACTTCCTTTGGCTCCCCATTTGCCAGGTGATTAGTACCTAGGTGAATAATGACATCCAGCTCACCCTCCTGTCTTGCCTTCCCAGTGATCCCCAGGATCTTCCTTCCATCCCTCCATGCCGTGGCACCTGGTAGGCACCTCACCTCCCTGTCCTCCCCCTCCTGTATTCCTAGCTGGATCCCTCTTATGATGGAGTCCCCCACCAGGATTCGCTTCCTCCTCCTCTGGGGTCCACTGCTTTCCCGCTGAGGTCACCTCCTTAGCTAACCTCCACATCTTTTCCTTCCACTTCTCTGGGTACCTCTATTTGGTTGTCCTCGTTTGCCAGTGTGGCATGAGTTCTTGAGTGGAATAGGATCTGGGATGTGCCTCTGCCTGACACGCTCTAACCTCCCTGAGCCACTGTCATCCAAGTGCTCCTCGTTCTCGGCATCCTTGAGGCAGTTGCATTGGATTGGGTGGTCTCTGGATAGGGGTGATGGTACTCCTGACCTAGTTTACTTCCGCTCTGAGTCTGGCTACCTCATCCTGCAGTCCAGAGAGATGCATGCAGATAGGGCAGCACCTCAGTGTCCAGAAGGTCTGCCTGAATATGGCTGCCCCACAGCCACTGCATTGCACCGCTCCCCACATTATAGTGCAATTATACTGCTATTACTAACATACTAAAATGCCAGCAGAATAGGCCTAACGGTCTTTCGTGTCTGCTCATTTGGTCAGTCCCCAACCTGGGTGCTGACCTTGCTGTCCCCCTCGCCTTCTCTGGCTTCTCCCTTCCCCTTCTATTCCACTACTTGTCTGCTACTGAAGCTCTCCTAGTTCCCTTTTTATTAATTTATTTTCCTAAAAATCCTGCCACTGATCCTCAGATAATTTTCTTTAAAAAAAAACAAAAACAAAAAAAACCAATAAATAAACGAGTCAAAACACTTGTGCTGAGGGTGGGCTTGTTCCCCCTTATGCCCTTCCTACTTCACACCCCTTACTATACCCTGTGTTTAGCTCCTGTCAGTCAGATTTAACAGGGCATATAATTTAGAGTTGGGGGAAGGGGAGGGAGGGGAAAATTTGCAGCAATTAAAGACAGCACAGAATTACACCACCACTCCACCTTGACTACTTTTCCTTCCTTACCTTCCCAAACTACTTTTCCCCTCCTACCCCCTTGCCTCCATCCTTAGACTCCGTGTTACACAATCTCTATCACCTATCTCCCCATTCCCTAAACTAGCTAGTACTGCATACCTGTTCGATGACGGCCCCCCCCCCCTTATCTGAATGTTCCTCTGTTCCCCTACCCTGCATCCCTTTCCTTCCTTCTTGCGATGGTCCCCTTACCCACCTACCTTTCCTTTACCACCTGCCAACCCCCGCTTAGGCTTTGCAGAGTTCATGAAGAGGTGGTGTGTTTCTGGACATATTGGCAACTCCCCTCTACATCCTGTGCCTGCTGTCCAAATGCCTTGGGCAGCCCTTACCTTTCCCGTCCCCTGCTGTTCGCCCCCAGTCTCTCCCTCCCCCCTTCCACGACCCATCTTAGTTATCTTATCTCTGCCCTCAGTTGATCAGTTCTCTGCACACTGGACAACCCCCTGGTCTCCACATTGTTCCCAGAAAGACTGTGGCCCCCACATCCATTGCGGCTGAGCACCCTCCCTTCTCTGTGCTGTCCTCTATATACTCCTGCTTCCATCCTCTACCCCACCCAGCTATCTTGCCGTCTGTACCAGCTTTTAGGCTCCCACATCCTTCCCAGCAAGTCTCCCTGTTTTCTGGTTCTTGTATTTACTAAAATTAATTACCTTAGGGTTTTGCTTACAGTCCCCTTTTGTTGGTGGTAGTGAAAGTTTGGTTTACCTTGGCCTGGCCCGAACAGTGAACCACCCTTCTCTCGTCCACCCACTGTAGTGTTCCACTCTTCCCTTCTGTTCACACCCACACAACAGTATTTAAGCACACCCTAGATAGGGTTTTGCTGCAGTCCCCTTTTCTTGCTGGCTAGTAAATATTTGGTATACTTCGGCCAGTCTGAACAACACTAACCTTTTCTCAGTTCTCCCTCTGCAGTTCCCCCTCCTCCCTTCTGTTCCTTCCCTATAACAGTATTAGGTTCGCTCCCACATGACAGTATTTAAGCACACATTGTGCATCTCTTCTGCAGAGCTTGTGACTTGTTTTTTGACTTATCTTATTGATCTGCCTCTGGTGTTCCGGTCTCTTCTTGTACCACGGATCATATCCTAGCGTCTTTGCTTTCCCTGTAGTACAGGTGGAAACAGAGGTGACTGGAGCAGACTGGCTGGCAATCGGCTGACTACCTGCCGACTCTGGAAGATTCAAAGCAGACGGCTATCCTTAGCGTTACGGCCCTTTGCGCGGACAGGCCGCTTGCAGAACATATCAGAAATATTTTGGGAGGGACAATTCTCTCTGTTAAAAGCCAAACTCCTGAGTGGCTACAGGGAAAGAAAGCACCGGGTTTAAAAAAACGCAGCAGTTGGAGAAGGTTTTGCCCCCCAGAGCAAGCCCTCCCACTGACAGGAGGATTGGGGCTCTCACAGAAGACCTGTCAAAGCCCAAAATCACAGTCTGCCCAGGAGAATAGTGTGCAAAGAACCCGATTGGCTCTAAATTAACACAGCACTGCACAGTTCTGAAGCTGACAGCTACTGGAATGCAAGGGTTAGAAACAGCAGTTTAAAGGTAAAATGTAGTAAAAAAAAAAAAAAAAAAAATTTGAAAACATCGTTGTCTTATTTGAAATCTGTTCTTGTGGTTGTTTTACATAATTTTCTGTGGTCATTTCAGAATAAGGTTTTTATTTTGTGTTTTTGAACAGTTAGGAGTCCTGTTGAAAACTTCCACTGTTGAGGACTGTGCTGTCAGCAGCTTTTTGCTTGATTTTTAAGCTGCGAGGCAGCACCTACGTCACAGCCTCCTTGCTGTGCTGTTGGATTCACTCAGCTGACAGATGGGAGCACTCTGTGGAGGGAATCGGTCACTTTTCCCAACTTTGAAAATGCAAATCTTTGGTAACTTTGGCTTTTCAATCAGATTGCACGAGACACAGCTCAGTGGAAAAGAGCAATGCCTGCTGTAATCTGTCTGTTTTGGTTTGCCTCTTTCTGCACCTCTCAGGCTGTTTGCCAGTGATATCTCTGACTAAAGTGATAAGTGTGACTGGGCGTTGCTGTATGCATATATTTTCTTGCCCTTTCTGTGGGAATATTTTTTTTTTCCTTCCGGGACTTTTTGATCGTTGTAGATATTTTTTGGTAGCTCTGATGCTGTATCTGTGTATGCAGTCATTTGTGTGTGTGGTCTTGCTTATTGGATGATATTTATGAAATTTGTAAATATGTAAAGTATTAGAACTGTGTTCCATGTATCTTTAGAGTCAGAGTTGTGCTTCTCTGTGCCATTAAATACGAACTAATATCACAAATTTTACAGTTCAGCTCTAAGGGTTTTGTGCCTTAGAAACCATCCAGCTTCCTCACTGGGCAGATCTTATTTGTGTTGGTGGTGTGAACACTGTCAGTAGGCTTATGGAGCAGCTCCCCCTGTGAAAGCTAGTTGTAATCTGGGTTATGATCAGGCGGGCTATTTACATACGTCCCCACTACAGAGAAGCACAACTCTGACTCTTACATATTTTCAAATCTCATAATTAACATCCGATAAGCAAGACCCCACACACAAATGACTGCATACATAGATCCCATCATCAGGGCTACCAGAAAATCTCTGCAACGATCAGAATATCCTAGAGGAACAAAAAAAACTATTCACACAGAAAGGGCAAGAAAATGTATGCATACAGCAAAGCCCAGTCAGATCTGTCTCAGAGATATCACTGACAACCGGCCCGAGGGGTGCTGAACAAGGCGAACCAGAACTGACAGATGACAGCAGGCATTTTCTTTTCCACTGAGTTGTGTCTCATGTAATCTGAGTGCAAAACCAAAGTTACCAAAGATTTACATTCTGAAAGTGGCGATCGAAGTGGGAAAACACTGACTGGGATTCCTGCCACAGAGTACTCCCATCTGACAGCTCAGCAAGGAGGCTGTGACATAGGTGCTGCCTTGTGGCTTGATAAACGAGCGAAAAACCACCGACAAGACAGTCTTCAACAGCGGCAGTTTTCAATAGGACTCCAAACTGTCAAAAAAATTATCAAATAAAAACCTTAGCCTTGAAGGAACACGGAAAATTGTGAAAGTAAAACCACCACAAGAACAGATTTCAATTGACACCACACAGAAACAAGGTTTTCAAACATTTTTTATTACATTTCACCTTTAAATGCCATGCTGCTGTCTCCGTGTTCCACCCACTAGAGTACTATGTACTGTGTAACAGTACACACTCTGAATAGTGACCTATGCCCAAAAAGAACCCTTTGTACACACTGTTATGCCCCTCAGTGGTACAACATACATTCCTTAAAGTCCTTTAGTCACTCAGGCCCTGTCCACACTGCAGCCCGAAAACCCTTCTGTAACGTTACAGAGGGTGTATACTGCATCGGTAATGGTGTGCGTTTACACTTGTAACGTTACAGCAGGCGTTTTCGTAACCGTTGTAGAAACCTGTCAGGAGGTGGTTTCAACAGAGTTACAGAAATGGTTGCAAGGCTGTACGCACGCCTGCCGTCTACATGCGACCGTTTAGCCCCCAGTCATCTGCTAGACCAGCAGGCAGTGCACCACAGAGGGGCACTTGGGAGGCAGACGAAGAAGGAAGCGCTGGGAAGGCAGAGAGGCACGCGAGTAGTGTAACCATTGCAGTGAGGTGGAAATGGTGCAGGGCAGTGCCTGCACAATGTCCGAGGCACGGAGACCAGATCATCTGGGTGCACACACCCGAGAGAGGTGCAGCCAGGAGGCACAGTGTGCCAATAGGGGGTGCTGCCTGCAGCAGCTGTCCAAGAACTGTGAGGGAAGGGGGGAAGAGCACTGGTGCCCAGGGCAAACAGTGGGCACAAGCCATAGGGAGGCATCAGCAGACGCCAGCACTGTGTGCCACAGGTGTGAAGGGGTCCCCAACAGCTGCCATAACACATGACCAGCCCCCAGAGGACAGCAGTGCCAGAGCACACCACAACAGCACCACTGCAGAGTGACCCCAACCCCCAAGCACCGCCTGTGACTAGTGGAGGTTAGAAAGGACTGTGCCAATCAGTGACCACAGCCACACGCCACACTGCCCACCTGCAGGACCATGTCAGATCGTGGCGCCACCTGGTCGGATGAGGCCACAAAACTCTTGGTGGAGTTCTGGACCCAGGAGAAAAGGTGCAGGCAGAGCTAGCCAGTGCAAGGCACAACACGAAGGTGTATCAGAAGGAATCGGAATACCTGTTCGTGAATGGGGTGGAGCGGACGGCAAAGCAGTGCCATGACAAGATAAAGCAACTGAAGGTGCGGTACCATAAAACCAGGGACAGTAACAGATGCTTGGGGGGGGAGGGGAGTGCGTGTGTGGTGTGCCCCTTCTATGACACATTGGATACCATACTGGGAACATGGCCTACCACCGAACCAGCATTCATCCTGGAGAGCTCACAGGTGGCCAGCCGTGAACTGGACACGGAGGATGATGGGGACACCACCGTGGATGCGTGCCAGCACCTGGGGAATGAAGACGACGACGGTGTGCAGCGGGAGTGCCCCGACACAGGTATGTGGATTGTGGAATGTGTATGCTGGGTTCTTGCATGCCGGTGGGGGTGTATCCTGGGCACGCAGCACAAGGTGATAGGCATGGCATGGGTGGTGGCACGGGTTCATTCGAGGGAGTTTGCATGTGGCACCTGAGGTGTGCGTAGGCACACAGGTGAGTGGGGGACATGGGCATGGGCTGGGGTTGGCCGTGGGGGTGGGGTACGCACGTGTGTAATGGTGACAGGTGTGTTCTGCCATTCCAGGGCAAGACCCTGGTGAGGGGACATCGGTGGACAATGACGCAGTGGAGGTCTCCCCAGTGTCCTTGGCCCTGCAGGACGTGATGCCAGGAACCTCCAGTGATGGCTCCACTGCGGGAGGAGGCCGCCATGCGAAGCGGCAGGGTGACCAGGCACCCCTGGTGAACCTTAGGAAGAGGAATTTGAAGACGGCACAGATGGCAGATGTACTTAGGGCGGTGCTGGAACCTACGCATAGGATGATGCAAGAGCACCACAGGGAGCTGATGGACTTGGAGAGGGAGCGGGCACGGGAGGAAACGGCATTGGAGGAGCGCTTACGGAGACAGGAGGCAGAGCAGATAGAGCAGTTCTTCACACAGATGGTCCAGTTACTGGCCATGCAATGCCAGCAGCCGCCCCTTACAGCCGCACCGCAATGGCCGGGTGCCACCCCCATGGCACACACCACCACAGCCCCATCCCCCTGTGCCCTGTTTCCCCATGGGTGTGCCACCATGCCAGTGGCCACTGAGAACCACAGTGGCATGGCCGACCCTGCCATCGCCCACCCATCCACTGCTGGTGGACAGACTGGCTGCGTGGCACAGGCAGCCTCCACCAGGATGCATCCCCCGGCTGTGCCAGCACCCCGCAGGTGTGACACCCCACTACAGGGTGCAGTGTACATGGGTGGTGTCACTGCCTCCACCACCCAGCCACCCACGTCCAAGGCAACACCAGCTGGTGCCAGCATGGCACAGCTGTACCCCACAGGTGTCACGCCAGCCACCGCTGGCCTGCACACAGCACCCCAACCCCCGATGCATGGTGCCGCTGCTCGGCACAGTGCTAACCCCTTGGATCCCACAGCAGGCATGCCCAGCTTCACACAGGACCTATACAGCAATGGGTTCCAGTGGACAACCCTGTGATAACCCATGCAGCATGCAGGGGTTGGCTGACTGGTGTGTCCTGACGGTTGCCACATGGGACTCCTTTTTTGATTTCCCCCCTACTTTGGGGACGCTGCTGGGGTACGCCCAGTGACAACAGTGCCTGGTTCATGTTGGCATAGAGGTATGTGCCGGCTGTGGCACTCAGTTGAACAGTGCAATTCCTGGGTCACATGCACTGTTGCGTGGCGTCTCTGCAACATGCTGTGTCAGGGGTTCCAATGCAGTATGGCCACGCGGGTGCCTGGGTTAGGGCACCACCTGTGCATGGTTATGTTTTTCATTGTTTCAGGTGACAGTACAGTGGCCCACACGTAGGTTCCTTTGTAAGGTTGGTGTATGGTGCCGCCAGTATGGTGGCCCGGCATTGTGTATTGCATTGTTTGTTCACATGACAGTGTCTGTTTTCTTTGGGGATATATGGTGTTACGCAGCCATGCACATGGTCCACTGCATGGCCATGCTGCCACTGCACATTGTTTACTTGTGTTATTGCCACCAGAAGTCATGGCGGCGTTGGATTAAAGGCTGTCTTGTGTCACCATACCATGTTGCTGGTTTGCTTGGGCGGTGTGCATGCATGCGCACATTGCTTTCTGGGGCACAGGGGTCGAATTCCATGGGCTGGGTGGGGTCCTGGATGTGTGGCCTGGCTGCACAGTGTATGCTGGTGCACCCAGCTTGCATCCAGTGGTAGTGGGCCTTGGTTTGCCATTTCCTGGTGGTGCACCGCGATGCCGGGTCTGTGGGACGAGTTGGCCCCTACTCAGCATGTGTTAAAAGGCCACTGCACGCCTGCGTGCGTGTAGGGGCCTCCCTCGCTACGGTTCCACACCTTCACCTGCTGCCCACCCTTGGTCCCCCACAGGTGCACATGGGCACACATCGCTGTAGGATACCGAGGCATGTTGTGCCACACTCAGTGTGCCCTGTGTAGACTGGCAGCTGGGTGTTCATTTGGGTGGGTTTCTGTCTTCACAGCTGTCTTCCCCAGGTGCACCATGGGATGCACTCCACATTACAGGGTTGGGTGCACACACTGTTCACATCTCAGTGTGGACAGGCTGTGCCGGTTCCAGACCGTTTTCACACCTGTTCCCTGGAAGTGTGGACACACTGTTACGTTTGCAGCCTGTAACGGTTTGGAACCATTTCAGCCCTGTTGGGTGCAGTGTGGACGGGGCCTCAGTGTCTGAACCTGAGTTGGAGGTCTCTCGTTTGGAGTTAGACTCCCTGTGGATTTTATTTAAGTTTATCTGCCCGTGTTGGGTCAGAGTATATAAATGTCCTGCCTCTGTTGAGCCAGAATATATAAATGTCTTGCCACTGTAAGCAGTTTTGAGCACGCCAGCATCAAAAGGACATGATGTATTACCAGGTTCTGAAGCCAATTCTTCACTGCATCGAAACATGTCCTTTGCGTCCTTGTCACACAGCTTAGGTCTGGGAATATCCGTACTTGCTGTTCCTGTCAGTCAATGGGCCCATGCTGCTTTGCTGCTGCCAAAACCCTCTGACCCCTCAGTTAGTGGTCAAACAGGAGTTCAGCATGTTTGCAGTTCAGTTGCATCACCAGGTAAGGAAAAAGGTCCGGCTCCCCATACAATGCACATGGGAAATGCCAGACCTCACCCAACAACTAAAACACCAAAATCTGGCCAATGGAAGATCATGTACACAAATGCTCGCAGTCTGGGAAACAAGATCCCAGACCTGCAGGCAATAATGACAGAGGCTAAACTGGACATAGTAGCAATTAGCGAGACGTGGTTTACGAGTAACCACACTTGGGAGAATTCAGTACCTGTCTATGTGCTGTTCAGAAGAGACGGGTGCAAAAAGGGGGGTGGAGTGGCCTGTATGTCAATGAAAATATCAAAGCTACAGAAATTCAGAATGCATATGAGGAGCAGAAGAACTGTGGGTCACCCGGAAACAGGAAATGGAGTGCCATATGAACTGGAGTTGTCTACAGGCCCCAGACGGGCGCACATAGACACACTATTGTTAGAAGATATACAAAACATGACAGCTAAAGGGGACGTTCTGATAATGGGAAACTCAACATACCGGATACAGATTGGTCAATACCAGCAGGAATATCTGCCAGAACTAGAACACATGGTGGATTCCCTGCAGGGGGAGGGCCTCAAACAACTGGTACAACAACCCACAAGAGACAGGGCTATCCTAGTTCTAGTACTGACTAACAGGGAAAGGATCATAGATCTCCAGGTAGAAGGTCATCTGGGGGGCCAGTGACCATCACATGGTATGGTTCAATTTGGCCACTAGAACTGGAATACTAAACCATGTATGTTGTTGTATCTGGTATAAATTTTTACTGACTTGCTACCCTATTGTTATGTATACCCTTACCGACTGTCTTTTACCTGAACCCAAATGTATTTTTACTTATCGTGTCTATTGCAGGCCTACCTGTACTGTTGTACTCTTGCATCTGCTTTCTATTTGTCTGTATATAAATGCATTGTTACTTGACTTGTGTAATGCAGGTCCACCTTGCAAATTAGCTTGCTCAGTGGTGTTCGCCCCGGATAAATAAAGAATTTGATTGATTGAACTAAATCATCCCATTCCAAGGCAAAAATATGGGACTTCAGAGGAGCTGACTTTGATAAGATGGCCAACAGAGTTAAGCTAGCCCTGGCAAAAAGAAATACAGGTGAGGGGGTACAGGCAAAGTGGGCAAGCATTAAGGATGCAATACTTGAAGCAATATCCCATTGTGTTAGACAGAAAAGGAAGTGCAAAAGAAGGAAAAACTGTGGTTCTCAAAAACAGTAGCGGAAAAGGTCAGAGCCAAAAGGCTGGCCTTCAGGAAATATAAGGGAACGCAGCGGGATGAAGACAGGGAGGCATACCAAACTTCCCTAAGGGAAGCAGGGAAGGCAGTAAGGCAGGCAAATGCCCAAACCGAGGAAACACTAGCCCGAACAGTAAAAGAAGGTGACAAGACTTTCTGTAGATACATTAGTGAAAGGAGAAAGTCCAGAGGGGGTATTGCTAAAATCAAAGGAGATAATGGGGCATGTGAGGAGGAGGACCATGTAAAAGCATCTATCCTAAGTAGAATACTTCTGCTCAGTATTTACTGAAGAGAAGTTAGGGCAGGGCCCACAGCTCAGCAGTATGGATGCAGGGGAGGGTGCACCAGTCCCTTCACAAGAAAGGGTCCTATAAGAGCGCGATAAGCTCAGGGTGGACAAGGCAATGTGACCAGATGGCATACATCCCAGGGTACTAAATGAGCTAAGGGTGGAACTAGCAGAGCCATTATCAGAACTGTTTAGTGAGTCTCTGTGCACAGGAGAGGTCCCAGAATACTGGAGAAGGGCTCATGTGATCCCGCTCCACAAGAGTGGTAGCAGGAAACTACAGACCAGTCAGTCTTACCTTAGTAGTGGGCAAGATTATGGAGGCATAGAAACATAGAAGTTGATGGCAGATAAGGACCGCAAGGCCCATCCAGTCGGCCCATTTCTTTTTCTACCTTATAAATGTGCCATCGGCCTTTGCTCTGTCAGTGGCCTATCTATTCATAGTCATTTGTATTGCTCCCTTATGCCTATCCCATGCCTGTTTGAAGCTCTGCACTGTATTCATAGCCACCACTTGTGGTAAGCCATTCCATGCATCTACCACCCTTTCTGTGAAAAGAATTTCCTCACATTCCCCTTAATCGGCCTCCCTCTAATCTCATGCTGTGTCCTCTTGTCCTGCTATTTTTCTTAAATTTAAACATGTTAGACTCTTTCACCTTGTTTATGCCCTTAAGGTGTTAAAATGTCTCGATCATATCACCTCTCTCCTCCTTTGCTCAAGGGTATACATATTGAGCTCAGTTAATTGTCCTCATATGTCTTCTGATGCAGTCCCTGCACCATTTTGGTTGCCCTTCTCTGGACTGCCTCAATTTGGTTAATGTCCTTGTGAAGGTGTGGCCTCCAATACTGCACTTGGTAATCTATATGGGGCCTAACCAATGTCTTGTACAGAGGATTATTACCTCCCTCTTACGCATTTGTGATACCTCTCTACTAATACACCCTAACACCCCCTAGCCTTACCTACTGCTTTAGAGGTCTGCTTGGATGATTTTAGGTCATCAGTGATGATGATGCCCAAGTCTCTTTCTTCCTTTGTGACTGCTAGCAACTCCCTCCCAGCCTATAAGTGGCTTCAGGGTTTCTCTTCCCATGTGCATGATTTTGCACTTCTTTGCATTAAACCCTGTTGCCACTCTTCTGACCATTTTGCTAGTTTATCCAGATCTCTTCTCATTCTGCCCACCCCATCTGGATCATCTACTCTGTTGCAGATCTTGGTGTCATCTGCAAACAGACAAGCCTTACCTCTAGTCCATCTCAGGTCACTAATGAAGATGTTGAATAGGACTGGCCCCAGGACTGATCCCTGAGGTACCCCACTTGTGACTTGCATCTCTTCTGACTGTATACCATTTACCACCACTCTCTGTTTTCTGCCAGTCAACCAGTTTGCCACCCAGTTGACCAACTTCTGACCCACCCCGAGCCTACCTAGCTTATTTATCAATCTTCCATGTGGAACAGTGTCAAAAGCTTTGCTGAAGTCAAGGTAGGCGACATCAACTGCTCCCTCTTGGTCCACCACTCTGGTTACCCAGTCAAAGAAATCTATGAGATTAGTTTGACAGGACCTTCCTTTTGTAAACCCATGCTGTCTTGGATCCTGCCCCTATGGATTCCAGGTGTTGCACTATCCTTTCCTTAAGGTGCCTCCATAATCTTGCCCACTACTGAGGTAAGACTGACTGGTCTGTAGTTCCCCGCCTCCTCCCTGCTACCACTCTTGTGGAGCGGGATCACATGAGCCCTTCTCCAGTCTTCTGGGACTCTCCTGTGCTCAGAGACTCACTAAACAATTCTGCTAATGGCTCTGCTAGTTCCTCCTTTAGCTCCTTGTACCCTGGGATGTATGCCATCAGGTCCCATTGCCTTATCCACCCTGAGCTTAGCAAGCTCTTGTAGGACCCTTTCTTTTGTGAAGGGAGTAGTGCTCACCTCCCTCCCGCTGTGTCCATGATGCTGAGCTGTGGCCCTGCCCCTTCTCTTCAGTAAATACTGAGCAAAAGTATCTATTTAGGATAGATGCCTTTACAGGGTCCTCCTCCTCACATGCTCCCTTTTCTCCATTAAGCTTAGCAATACCCCCTCTGGACTTTCTCCTTTCACTAATGTATCTATAGAAAGTCTTGTCACCTCTTTTACTGTTCGTGCTAGTGTTTCCTCAGTTTGGGACTTTGCCTGCCTTACTGCCTTCCCTGCTTCCCTTAGGGCAGTTTGGTATGCCTCCCTATCTTCATCCCGCTGTGTTCCCTTATATTTCCTGAAGGCCAGCCTTTTGGCTCGGACCTTTTCTGCTACTGTATTTGAGAACCAAAGTGGTTTCCTTCTTCTTTTGCACTTCCTTTTCTGTCTAACACAATGGGATGTTGCTTCAAGTATTGTATCCTTAATGCTTGCCCACTTTGCCTGTACCTCCTCACCTGTGTTTCTTTTTTGCCAGGGCTAGCTTAACTCTGTTGGCCATCTTATCAAAGTCGGCTCCTCTGAAGTCCCATATTTTTGCCTTGGAATGGGATGATTTAGATGTAGTAGCCAAATTGAACCATACCATGTGATGGTCACTGGCCCCCAGGTGACCTTCTACCTGGAGATCTGTGATCCCTCCTTAAGGAAAGGGTAGTGCAACACCTGGAATCCGTAGGAGCACAGGATCAAGGCATGGGTTTACAAAAGGAAGGTCCTGTCAAACTAATCTCATAGATTTCTTTGACTGGGTAACCAGAGTGGTGGACCAAGGGGGAGCAGTTGATGTCGCCTACCTTGACTTCAGCAAAGCTTTTGATACTGTTCTACATAAAAGATTGATTAATAAGCTGGGTATGCTGAGGGTGGGTCAGAAGTTGGTCAGCTGGGTGGCAGACTGGTTGATGGGCAGAAAACAGAGTGGTGGTAAACGGTATACAGTCAGAAGAGATGCAAGTCACAAGTGGGGTACCTCAGGGATCAGTCTTGGTGCCAGTCCTCTTCAGTATCTTCGTCGGTGACATTGCAGATGGACTGGAGTGTAAGGTTTGTCTGTTTGCAGAGGACACCAAGATCTGCAACAAAGTAGATGATCCTGATGGGGTGGGCAGAATGAGGAGAGATTTAGATAAACTAGCAAAATGGTTGGAAGAGTGGCAACTGTGGTTTAATGCAAAGAAGTGCAAGATCATGCACATAGGGAAGACAAACTCTGAAGCCACCTACAGGCTGGGAGGGGAGAGACTTGGGCATCATCATCACCGATGACCTGAAATCATCCAAGCAGACCACTAAAGCAGTAGGTAAGGCTAGGGGGATGTTGTGTATTAGTAGGGGTATCACAAGTCGGAAGAGGGACATAATCCTTCTTTACAAGACACTGGTTAGGCCCCATATGGAGTACTGTGTGCAGTACCGGAAGCTACACCTTCACAAGGACATTAACCAAATTGAGGCAGTCCAGAGAAGGGCAACCAAAATGGTGCAGGGACTGCATCAGAAAACATATGAGGACAGATTAACGGAGCTTAATATGTATACCCTAGAGCAAAGGAGGGAGAGAGGTGATATGATCGAAACATTCAAACACCTTAAGGGCATTAACGAGGTGAGAGAGTTTAACATGTTTAAATATAAGAAAAATAGCAGGACAAGAGGAGATAGCATGAGATTAGAGAGAGGCCGATTAAGGGGTAATGTGCAGAAGTTCTTTTTCACAGAAAGGGTGGTGGATGCATGGAATGGCCTATCTCAGGAAGTGGTGGATATGAATACAGTGCAGGGCTTCAAACAGGCATGGGATACCAGGTCGCTCCTGTAAAAAATCTTTCAGCTTAGTGTGCTATACCTGGTTAAACAACTAAATAAAAAAAAAATGGAGCAGTACAGATCAGAATGAATAGATGAGCCATTGGCAAAGCAAAGGCCGATGCCACATTTATGAGGTAAAAAAAAGAAATGAGCAGACTAGATGGGCCTTGTGGCCCTTATCTGCCATTAACGTCTATGTTTCTATGTAAAACCTTGTGTTGCTACATGAACTCCCCAGAGTAGCCATAGAAACATAGGAAAAATGATGGCAGAAGGAGGCCAAGGGTCCATCTAGTCTACCCATGAGTTCCTGAGACCTACTCCGATCCCAGGGTTTAGCCCCTCTCCTTCTGTTTTATGCCCCCAACTGCTCCCATGGCTTTAGTTCTTGCTTTTGCTCTGTCCCATCCCAGTTTGAATGATGTCACAGTCTTCGCATCCACCACCTCAAATGGTAGCCTATTCCATGGTACCATGACCCTTTCCCTAAAAGTGTTTCCTAAGCTCCCTCTTGAAGCCCCTCCCCCCACAGCTTTCACTTGTGACCTCTAGTGTTGGAGTCGTTAACTCCATTGAACAGGTCAGAGGAGGACTATTTATACCTCTCAGTATCTTTGATGTTTCTATCATGTCCTTTCTCTCCCTTCCAGTCTCCAGTGAGAACATATTCAACTCTTCTAGCCATTTCTCGTACGAGAGTCCCTGGAGGCTCTCGATCATGTTGGTTATCCTGCTCTGGATCACCTCCAACCTGTTCTTATCCTTCTTAACAGGCCTTGCACTAGGGTCAGAAATCAGGGGGTCAGTTTGACCCTCTTCTCCCAAAGTAGGGGGTCAGAAGCCAAAAGTTGGGGTCACTGCACCAAATTTATATGTTCATGAAAAAAAAAATTGCCTTTTTTTTTTTTTTTTTTAACAACATGTCAGCTAGGAGGCAGTATGGCGCAGTGGTTAAGGCTCTGAGCTGCAAACCTGGAGACCTGGGTTTGAATCCCACAGCCCCCACTTACATACTGTGTGACCCTGAGCAAGTCACTTAACTTCCTTGTGCTCCCAGGTCGTACCTTGAATCAAGCTTCGGCTTAGTGTGCCTCTCCTGGTTAAAAATGTTCCCCTTCCCCTTGCTGGAAAGTATAGTATATACAAGTTACTGCCATGCCTCATCAGCACAGTAGTACTCTGCTCTGCATGACACGTAAAAGTGAAACCCTCCCTGCTTTTTTTTTTTAATTGTGTGTCAGGCTGTCAAGGAATAAAAAAAATAAAATACCGGCAGATACATACAAGCAGTTACCAGCTGTTAGAAATGCCTGTGGCTGCCACTTATCAATAGCAAAAGCGGAGGTGCAATCTCTGTTTGCCTGGGCCACCGGACTGCTCCACAGACTGAATCGGATTCAGTGCAAGGCAGTCTGTGGATCAGAAGTCACCAAATAAAACGGTGTTTTCAGGCGCCAGGGAAAACAGAGAAAATACCCCTGCTTTCCCTAATTATGATGGAGCAGCCACAGGCCTTCACCTAGCAGCCGGTAACTTTTTTCATTCCTCAGCCAGCCCATAGAAAATGCAGGAAGCCAGTCTCCAAGTCGAGCTTCACTTCACTGCAGCAGGGAAGGGCAGTACTACTCAAAGGCACTGACTAGATTGACATGAAAATACTTGGCTTTACCCCTCCAATAACAGTAACTTTTACAGTCTCTCTCCCTCTGAATTGATGTCGGCCTGAATGAACATCACTCAGTCTCCAGTGCGGCACTATCCTGGATTCCTGACACACTCAGAGGACCCACACAAAGAAGGAAGGAGAACACATGTTCCTTTGCTCCGTCTTACATCACCTTGTAGGTGGAACTGCCAAGCCAGACACAATCTTCTGCTGCTGCCACTGTCACGCCCATCTCTCCTGGCTCCTCCCGTGCTCAGTTCTCCAGATTCTCTGGCTCTTCCAGACCCAAAGACAGGGACAACCACTCCATAAGTTGCTTGTCTTTGTCAAGCCGATTCAACTGCCGCAGATCAGGTATACAAACTGAAGAAGACTGCCAGCCCACATAATCCTCCCACCAGATTTACTGTCAGATCACTGCCCACGCTGATAACTTGGCAACGCCTACTCAGCTGGGTCCCCCGCCCCCTTACAGTCACATCACCAATTGCAGCTGACCTCCAATATGTAAAGACAAAAAAATACAGGACCAATCATCACCACCCTTCTCACTGTCCCACGGAGAAGCAGTGCATTTAAAGTGACAGCAGCACCAATTAAGCAGAGAAAGGCTGCATCAAAGCAGATGCAGTGCTTTCAAAGTAATGCATCAAAATTAGGATTTTTGCCTGAGGGGGACATCAGTAGTGCGTTAATGCAAGCCCTGCTTCTTAAGATGTGGGCTCCAGAACTGGACACAGATTTCCAGATGGGGCCTTACCAGGGACCTGTAAAGTGGGAGAATCTCCTCCCTACTCCTGCTGTCAGATCCTCTGGCTATGCACGCTAGTATTCTGTTGGCCTTGCTGTACGCGGTGTTGCATTGGTTGGATTGTTTAAGGGTACTGCAGGTGACGACTCTTGGGTCCCTTTCCTCCTGTGAGGCACTGAGCTGGACTCTGTTGAGCCTGTATGTTGTCCTGTGGTTCCCTTTACCTAGATGCGTCACTTTGCATTTCTTAGCATTACACCTCAGTTGCCAGATGCTAGACCATCTTTCCAGCCTCTCTAGGTCTTTTTGAAGGCCCCTAAACCACCTCCTCGCAGTCAACCCTTCCTCCTAGCTTGCTATCATCTGCGAATAGGGCAGTGTTGCCATGAATGCCTATGCCGATGTCGCTGATAAACACGTTAATCTGGACTGGCCCTAACACTGAGCCCTGGGACACACTACTTGTGACCTCTCCCTCTGACTTCTTCCCGTTGACTACCACTCTGCTTTCTGTCTTTAAGCCAATTCCCTACCCACTTGACTGTGCTCTTGGCTATGCCCAGGTCCTCCAGCTTTTTCAGCAGGTGGTTGTGCGGCACCCAGTCAGAGGCCTTACTGAAGTTGAAGTATAGGAGGTCCACTGGGTGGCCTCTAATTCCCTAATCACCCAGTCAGGGAAAGTAATTGGGTTTGTCTGACATGACCTACCTGCTACGAACCCATATTGCCTGTCACCCTGAAGACTGTTCTCATCTAGATACCCTACAAAGTGTTTCATTAAGGCTTCCATTAGTTCCCTTCTACTGACGTAAGGCTAACCGGTTGGTAGTTGCCTGCCTCCTCCCAGCTCCCTCCCTTGTGGAGAGGTACCACATCTGCTCTTCAGTCTCCAGGTACTACTCCTGTCTGAAGTGACCTGTTGAACAAATGTGCCAAGGGATCTGCCAGTTCTCCCTTCACTTCCTTCAGCACCCATGGGTGTATTCCATCTGGCCCCAGTGATTTGTCTTCTCTGAGTTGTTTAAGGGCCTCTTACCCTGCTGGTGGTGAATAACAGAGTTTCCATTTGTAGGACCCCTTTGTCAGTAGCCTTGATGCCACTGTCTGGTATAGAGCTGATGTGCTTCTTAGTGAATACGGAGCAGAAAAAGTTATTTAGAACTGTGTCTTCTGTCTATCCTCCTCCACTATTCTGTCACCATCTTTAAGCCAGTACTGTACGCGGTGGAGAATTCAGTGTGTTGTGGAAGGCTTTGATCACTGATTCCTCTTTGGCCACCTGAAATGTGTCCTGGAACCATTTGGACACAAAATCCTTGGGGGTTCCTCTTCTACGCCTTTTGAAAGCCCCACTAACCTTGATGTGGGCTGCCTGCTGTGCATTCTTAATATATTTTAGCCTTAAATGGCAGGTGTTTACTTCTAATAAATAGACAACTGACCATTTTATTTGTTGTATTTTGATGTTAATTATTTTTTACTTGCATATTAAAATATTTCTTAGTGCAGTGAAACAAATGGGTTTTCCCTTTTCACATGGCTAGTAGACTTGGTTTGCTGGCCAAGGCACCTAGCTTCACCTGAGCTCTTTCCTTCTAAGACTGCTTGAAAGGCAGAGTAGAGAAACTTACCAGAGCAAGGGAGAAGGATTAAGACTTAGTTTGGCTAAGCAGATTTACTGTGTGGTGGTGTTTTATTTTTTACTCACAGGGATTGCTACTGTTTGTTGCTAACATTTCATTGCTTTATTTTTCTCTGATTCAAATTGTTGTTGCTGGTATACCTTCTTCTGCATTATTACAAGGTGTGCCTACAGGTGTGTGCTAACAGATTACTGCTGTAATCTTCTGATTCAAATTGTCTTTTGCAAGGTATATCTTCTGTTACTGCTTTATTTTTCTCTGGAGCAAAGTGTTTCTTACAGGGTATATCTTCTCTGAAATTATTACAGGTGGTGCTTTACAGGTTTTACAGTTTTATCTAACATTAGGATAAGCTTTCAGGGTTACTGCATTTGTTGTTGACTGATTGTTTCTGCTCTTACCTCCTTGTTCTTTAGTCCGTGGTTCTTCTTTTAGGCAGGGAAGGGCCCAGCCACCCACCCCATCCCCAACCACCCACGCTACACTCCTTTTATAGGGTACCACAGTTGTGACATTTCCTGTGGCAGAGCAGGAAGAGGCGGATCAGTGGGGCCTCCACAAGTGATCTCATTTACAGGGGCACTAGTAATTTAACTTGTTATAACAAGTTAAACAAAGCACAATTAAACCATTACTTGCATTTTTTCCTTTTTTCCTTCTAATTACTCTGACTAGGTTACAAACCCAGCAACTTATTTGGAATGGATTTCATTAACTGCAGGTACTGTTGGAACAGTTTTCAGAAGGACAGTCTCACAGGATTTAGGACACTGTCCACATGCTGGGCCCTTGGAGATCTTAGGTCTCAGCTCCGGGCAGCATGGGCAGAGATTGCACGCCTCAAATTTCATATTGAAGAGGAAATACATTATAAGAACCACCCGCCATTTCTCCAGCATCCAACAGAAAAACCTCGACCGCAGAGGGGGTAGTTGGTCCAGGAGGTTGGCAGGTGGTTAGGAGGAGCAAATCAGTGCCCCATCACACTCTGCTCTCCAACACATTACCTCCAAAACCATATAAACACTACAAACAGGTATCTGCCTCTATCTCTGAAATCAAATAAAGAGGCAGAAGACACTGCAGAGCAGGACACTGCGGCACATGAGCTAGCACAACAATACTCACCCAAATCAGGAACCAAAACTAAACAAGCACAAAGGAAATCCCAAAAACTTCTGATCATAGGAGACGCCATGATTCGGGGAGTTGATACCCATCTCCAGCCAGGGGTGATAGTCAGATGTCTCCCAGGTACATCAGCATGGAGAGACACTAACCGCATTGCTAAAATTGTTCACAAAGCAGGAGAAAACATTGATGTCCTAGTACACATAGGGACTAATGATCTCGCCAGCCGGTCAGTTGTGGAGACCAAGGAACACCTGACTAAGCTGGGTGACAAACTATCATCTATTTCATCCGCATCTCCTTCTGAGATCCTGCCAGTCTGGGAGAAGGAGCAGATGGACGGAAGGTTAGAGAAGGGGAGATAGGGAGCTAAACACGTGGCTCAAGGACTGGTGCCAGGAAAAGGACACAGATTTGTAGGAACTGGCAACAGTTCTGGGAGTGAAAGTTCTTTAAATTTGATGGACTGCATCGGACTAAAGAGGGAGTCAGTGCATGGGGCAGAAGTTTGACGCCTTGCAGAATATTTAAACTAGCAAATGGGGAGAGGGCAGCACCCATACGCTGAATGGGAAGAACACCCTTCCCCTCAGCTAGTGGTCAAACAGGAATTCAGTGTTTGCAGTTCATTTGCATCACCAGGTAAGAAAAAGGTTTGCTCTCCCATACGCTGCCAGGGGTAATGCCAAACTTCACCCAACAACTAACACACCAAAATCTGGCCAATGGAAAATCATGTACACAAATGCTCACAGCCTGGAAATAAGATCCCAGACCTGCAGGCAATAATGTCAGAGGCTAAACTGGACATAGTAGCAATTAGTGAGGCGTGGTTTACCAGTAACCACACTTAGGAGACTTCAGTACCTGGCTATGTATTGTTCAGAAGAGACCGAGGTGCAAAAGGGGGGAGGTGGCCCTGTATGTTAATGAAAATATCAAAGCTACAGAAATTCAGAATACACATAAGGAGCCAGAAGAACTGTGGGTCACCCTGGAAACAGGAAATGGGACAGCATAAGAACTGGGGTTGTCTACAGGCCCCCAGACCAGAGGGAGGACATAGACACATTACTGTTAGAAGATATACAAAACATGACAGCTAAAGGAGGTTCTGATAATGGGAGACTTCAACATGCCAGATACAGATTGGTCAATACCAGCAGGAACATCTGCCAGAACTTGACTCATAGTGGATCCCTGCAGGGAGGGCCTCAAACAACTGGTACAGCAACCCACAAGAGACAGGGCTATCCTAGATCTAGTACTGACTAACAAAGAAGGATCACAGATCTCCAGGTAGAAGGTCACCTGGGGCCAGTGACCATCATGGTATGGTTCAATTTGGCTACTACATCTAAATCATCCCATTCCAAGGCAAAAATGTGGGACTTCAGAGGAGCTGACTTTGATAAGATGGCCAACAGAGTTAAGCTAGCCCTGGCAAAAAAACACAGGTGAGGAGGTACAGGCAAAGTGGGCAAGCATTAAGGATACAATACTTGAAGCAACATCCCATTGTGTTAGACAGAAAAGGAAGTGCAAAGAAGAAGAAACCACTTTGGTTCTCAAATACAGTAGCAGAAAAGGTCCGAGCCAAAGGCTGGCCTTCAGGAAATATAAGGGAACACAGCGGGATGAAGATAGGAGGCATACCAAACTGCCCTAAGGGAAGCAGGGAAGGCAGTAAGGCAGGCAAAGTCCCAAACTGAGGAAACACTAGCACGAACAGTAAAAAGGTGACAAGACTTTCTAAGATACATTAGTGAAAGGAGAAAGTCAGAGGGTATTGCTAAGCTAATGGAGAAAGGAGCATGTGAGGAGGAGGACCCTGTAAAGGCATCTATCCTAAATAGATACTTTTGCTCAGTATTTACTGAAGAAAGGTAGGGCAGGGCCCACAGCTCAGCATCATGGACACAGGGGAGGGAGGTGAGCACTACTCCTTCACAAAGAAAGGGTCCTACAAGAGCTTGCTAAGCTCAGGTGGATAAGGCAATGGGACCTGATGGCATACATCCCAGGGTACTAAGGAGCTAAAGGAGGAACTAGCAGAGCCATTAGCAGAATTGTTTAGTGAGTCTCTGAGCACAGGAGAGGTCCCAGAAGACTGGAGACGGGCTCATGTGATCCCGCTCCACAAGAGTGGTAGCAGGGAGGAGGCGGGAACTAAAGACCAGTCAGTCTTACCTCAGTAGTGGGCAAGATTATGGAGGCACTCCTTAAGGAAAGGATAGTGCAACACCTGGAATCCATAGGGCACAGGATCCAAGACAGCATGGGTTTACAAAGGAAGGTCCTGTCAAACTAATCTCATAGATTTCTTTGACTGGGTAACCAGAGTGGTGGACCAAGGGGAGCAGTTGATGTCAGCCTACCTTGACTAGCAAAGCTTTGACACTGTTCCACATAGAAAATTGATAAATAAGCTAGGTAGGCTCGGGTGGGTCAGAAGTTGGTCAACTGGGTGGCAAACTGGTTGACTGGCAGAAAACAGAGAGTGGTGGTAAATGGTATACAGTCAGAAGAGATGCAAGTCACAAGTGGGTACCTCGGGATCAGTCCTGGGGCCAGTCCTATTCAACATCTTCATTAGTGACCTCTAGATGGACTAGAGGGTAAGGCTTGTCTGTTTGCAGATGACACCAAGATCTGCAACAGAGTAGATGATCCAGATGGGTGGGCAGAATGAGAAGAGATCTGGATAAACTAGCAAAATGGTCAGAAGAGTGGCAACTGGGATTTAATGCAAGAAGTGCAAAATCTTGCACATAGGGAAGAGAAACCCTGAAGCCACTTATAGGCTGGGAGGGAGTTGCTAGCAGTCACAAAGGAAGAAAGAGACTTGGGCATCATCATCACTGATGACCTAAAATCATCCAAGCAGACCTCTAAAGCAGTAGGTAAGGCTAGGGGTGTTAGGGTGTATTAGTAGGGGTATCACAAGTCGTAAGAGGAGAAGTAATAATCCCTCTGTACAAGACATTGGTTAGGCCCCATCTGGAGTACTACGTGCAGTATTGGAGCCACACCTTCACAAGGACATTAACCAGATTGAGGCCGCCAGAGAAGGGCAACAAATGGTGCAGGGACTGCATCAGAAGACATATGAGGACAGATTAACGGAGCTCAATATGTATACCCTTGAGCAAAGGAGGAGAGAGGTGATATGATCGAGACATTTAAACACCTTAAGGGCATAAACAAGGTGAAAGAGTCTAACATGTTTAAATATAAGAAAAATAGCAGGACAAGAGGACACAGCATGAGATTAGAGGGAGGCCGATTAAGGGGGAATGTGAGGAAATTCTTTTTCACAGAAAGGGTGGTAGATGCATGGAATAGCTTACCACAAGAAGTGGCTATGAATACAGTGCAGGGCTTCAAACAGGCATGGGATAGGCATAAGGGAGCAATACAAATGACTATGAATAGATAGGTCACTGACAGAGCAAAGGCCGATGGCACATTTATAAGGTAGAAAAAGAAATGGGCCGACTGGATGGGCCTTGCGGTCCTTATCTGCCGTCAACTTCTATGTAGTAAAACCAAAAAAAAAAGAATTCACTAGAATTGTGTTGTCAGAAGCTGCTAGCTACTTAGGAGCCCGGCGCATTTCAATGAGAAACTAAATATATTTTTCTTTATTTTTCAAAAGAAATCTGTACTACTTTCACCAACAAACTTTGCCTTACATATGTTTGCATTAGTGTGGTCAGTCTGTGTGATTTTACAAGTTTTAAAAACAATAATTCACATCTCTTCTTCTTCCCAGGTAAAATCTGGTTATGAAGAAAATGTCACCTGCTAAATTAGAACTATTAAATAAACGATATATTGGTGGTAGAAAGTGTTTCTTCATAATAAAATTCTGAAAACAGATTTGCAGGTTCCCATTGAAATACACTGGTAGCCTCGCCAGTAAAGAGTTTGACATAAAAATACAAAGATTCCATTGTATTCAGTTTTTATTAGCAGTTGGCAAACTACAAATCAAATGATGAAAAGGTAAGCAAAGAAACAAATAAACGCAAACTGAATGATTTCAGAGGTATGTATTGGGGGTTCCTCTTCTACGCCTTTTGAAAGCCCCACTAACCTTGATGTGGGCTGCCTGCTGTGCATTCTTAATATATTTTAGCCTTAAATTCTTTAAGATATAGATTCTTTAAGATATACATCCTTACTAAGCACTTGCTTTTTAACTGTAGGGGCGTGTTTAACGTCACCAGCCCTGTGTTTGTGACAAGTGTCCTGCTTTCCTGTCTGGGCTGCGCTTTTACCAGTGAAACTTGAGTGTCCAGCACCGTTAGTCTGGAGGCATAGTCCTCACGTTTGTGCTCCAAATCCTGAATCTTATTTCGAAGGGCTGCATTACTCATCTGATTGTCTTGGTGACTAGGGGCTGCTCTCCACTTTTACTGGTGCTAGCCTGATTCCTTCACACCAGCCCCTGTGTTTCTCTAGCCCATTCTCTTCAGATGCCACCAAAATCGGCAACAATGGTATCTGTCAATTCAGGCTTTTAAAATACAGCAGGGTGGGGTGGGGTGGCATTTTTAACCAAGGTTAACTTTTCTTTTTATTTATTTATTTTTTACCATATTTGAGAGTTGGAGTTCTTGCTACATTCTCTTTCCCACCCCCCCACAAACACCTAGTTGGTAGTTTTCCGAATGTTCTCGAAGTCCGTTTTATGAACATTGTTTTTTTTTTCTTTTAAAAACCAAAAAACAAAAATGAAGTCCCTGTTTCACTGGTTAGGGTCCCCCTTTTTTCCCTACCTGCAAGAAGAGGAGCGTGTCCATCAGAATGTCAGCTTCCTACCTTTCCACCTGGTTATTGGGCTGAATCCTGGCATACCGGAATCACCAGCCCTTAAAGCTAGGTCTCGATGTCGAGAATTTTTCCATTTTATTCCCGTTTCTGTGGTCCCAACCTCTAGAGGGTGCTGACGTGAAAGACATACGTTCAGGCAGGCAGTGTGCAAATGCACACTGCAGCCAACTGCCTAACGGTGTTCACCTCTTCCCCAACTCTGAGAGCCTGAGCCCGCTGCCTGTGCTTCCACTGGCGGCGGGACTATGTAGGGCGCAAGAACAGCCCTATGTGTACCTCCCTCCCCGGAGGAGCAGGAGAGCAGCGTCCTGTGGGACGCTCTGTCCTCCTCCTCCTCCCCCCGGCCAGTCTCTGACAACCGGGATCGGTCTTAAACCCGGGTCACCGTTGTCAGGAGTAGTAGCGCTACTGTTGCGCTGACTGGCCAGCCGGTAGTTTTTTTATAATTTATTTTTTATTGAGGTTTTGTAATACATAGGTGCAGCTTAAACAAGTTATGAATCTCCCAGCCTAGCCGGATCAGCTGTACCCCAACTGGTCGACTAACAAAATTTAAACAAAGATTGTCTCACGTTGATATAATGAAGATTACGGTTTAAGCATTAGTACCCATGCAACCACTTCTACACACCACTGTTTAACAAAGGATTGTCTTGTCAGCCATTCAGTCACTGAAGAGCACCTACCCCTCTAGTAAGTGGACACCAGAACTGAAATTAAATAAAACTAATAACCATTACTGAACAGTTCAAAAGGAGTAATTCTTAGATTAACATCTAAATGGATACTAAGATTCATACTAAGAGCTGATAGAAGCAAAAGGCTATAAAGCCTCATAGCTTACATATAGTATTTCAGTTGGCTTTGAGATCTCATATAACCATCTAATCTATTTTTAAAAGTGGTCTTATTGTCACTAATAATCTTTAATGGTAACATATCCCAAGGTCTGACAACTCTTTGAGAGAAATAGTATGCCCTTTTTTTGGTGGTTACATTTATTTCTTGTAAGTTGTAAAGGGTGGCCTCTAGTATTTACCACATTCTATTGAAAGATTTTGGTCATGGATAATATCCCATGCAAATTGGATATCACCTCCAAGTCTCCTTTCCTCCAGAGACAACAGACCAAATTTGGACAGTCTTTCCTTATAGGTAAGATATTTTAGTACCACAGTTTTTGTAATTCTTCGTTGTATTCTCTCAACTCTAAGTATATCCTTTTTTTTTAATGTACACCAGAGTTGTGAAAAAAATCAAAGATTGACCTAACATAAGCTTTGTATCAATCAATCAAATCTTTATTTATCCAGGCGATCACCGTTGAGCAAGCTCATTTACAAGGTGGACCTGCTGTTGTCAAGGACAGTTATACATACATAGATTAGCGGTGCAGTATACAAAATGTGTTAAGGTAAAAAACAGACTTACAAATAATAGGTAGGTACAATATATACATTCCAAGTACACATGTGGGAGCATACATGCAACACATAACATTATTGTGGCATATTCAACCTTCATATACATAGAAATTAAAGTAACACATTTATCCAGGCCTCTATAGAAAGGTACAAATTATGATCATTTCAGCCCTCAGAAACTAATTTTTTGCTTGGAGGGTGACCAAGGCTTCAATAGGGCCCATGATGAAAACTGTAATAACTATTAGAGTGGCATGAGGGAGTAGGTAGAGGGGAAAAAAGTGCCAAAGGTTCCGAGGGCCAACATGGCAGCTGACTATTGAACAAGTTAGGTAGGGAAGAGAGGGGTTATGTTCGTGGCTGCATATGGTAAGGCTAGAAAGGGAACCATTAACAGGACTGCTAGGAACTGTGGAAACATTTACAGATTTCAGCAAATGTTTTGTCATAAGAGTCCTAAACACCGCAATACTGACAGGAGAGCTAAGTTTCAGTGAGCTTTGAATCCTTTTCCAAAGTGAGGGCAGAGCGTGGCTTATGGCTGCCCTACCAAAGTGGTTACTGATCCTGGGAATTTTTAGGGAGATTAGCGAGTGGCTTCTTATGGCATAGCTACTTGGTGGACTTAGGGGGAGGCAGGCAACAATGTAGTCAGGGAGTTTGTTGGTGAGTGCTCGAAGTGTCCAGATAGCTGCATTTCTATGCCGTCTGTATTGCAGAGAAGGCCACCCTACTGCAGCGTATAACGAGCAGTGGTGTGTGGAGGATGGAAGGCCAGTTATGAATCTTAAGGCTCTGTGGTACAGTACATTCAGTTTTGCAAGGTGTGAGACAGAGCATTGGCCATAGATAATGTCAGCGTAATCAATTAATGAGAGGAATGTAGAATGAATGAGCTGTCTTTTTGCGGCCTCAGTCAGGAGATGTTTAATTCTGTAAAAGAGGCCAAGCCTCTGCCTAAGCTTTTTCAACAATTCTTCTGTGTGCTCCTTAGAGGAGAGTTTGTTATCCAGCCATATACCCAGGTATTTGAATTTCGGCACGAACTCAAGCTTTTCACCTAGTAGGGTGGTTATAGGAGGAACTGTACCAGCGGCCGCAGTATTGGCCCCAGAGCTGGATGGTGCAAACAGCATGGCCTTGGTTTTTTTTTGCATTTAGCAATAACTTTTTGTTGATGAGCTGGTTTGCAGCTTAGTGAATCGGCTTGTAATTCGAGCATGCGGCTCCAGGAGTCACGACTTATGTAGAGCACTGTATCATCGGCAAACAAGTGGATACTGGCTTCCTTGATTCCTAAGTCCAAGTTGTTAATATAGATGGTGAACAGTAGGGGCCTAATATGGATCCTGTGGGACTCTCTTTTATTGGTTTGAGGAGAAAGCTCTCCTTCGCCTTGATTTGTTGCTGCCTATCAGTGAGGTAGTTCTGGAACCAATCCAGTGAGATTGAGTCCATGCCTATGGTATTTAGAGTGGAGAGAAGTAGACAATGGTCGACGGTATTGAAAGCCTTGCTGAGATCTAAAAACACCGCACAAACAAATTTTTTATTGTCCAGGTCTCGTTGCCAGTCATTAGTAACTTTGGCCAGTGCCGTAATAGTGCTGTGCTTAGTTCTAAATCCAGACTGCATGGGGTTAAGCAATGCAGAGCTGTCTAGGAAAGATCAACTGTGTATCCACAATTTTTTCCAGCATTTTCGAAAGTATAGGTAATAGAGAGATTGGCCTATAATTGTTCAGGTCGCTTGGGTCCCCTGCTTTAAATAAAGGAATAACATGAGCAGTTTTCCATTCCGTGGGGAGAGAGCCTTGGGTTAGAGACAGGTTGAATAAGTGTGTTATAGGTGCTGCTAGTATGTGGTATGCTATTTTCAGAAAGTATGGGTCGAATGAGTTGGCTCCTGCACTTTTTCTAATGTCCAGCTGTAGCAGAAGGTCTTCAACTTCTTTTATGGTAATTGAGGAAAAGGAGAAGGTCATACTTTTGTTATTTGTTTCGGGTGGCTGGGCTTTGAGCAGTGGCCGAAGACTACTTACTGGTGCATTATCGAATGCCAAGCCTGCGGTGGCAAAGTGGTTATTGAAGGCTTGGAGAATCTCAGATTTATCAGTGACAGAGACATTGTCGATGGTAATTTTGGATGGAAGCACACTACCTGGTGAGTAGCCAGACAATTCCTTTATAGTGGACCAGAACTTGGTAGGGTTATTGGATGCAGAGAACAATTCATTTTGATAAAAAGTGGTCTTAGCCTCCCTGATCATTTTTGTACAGGCATTTCTAGCTGACCTAAAAAGACACCAGTCTGCATCGGCATGTGACTTCCGGGCCTTTTCCCACAGCTGGTCTCTTTTGAGTAAGGCTTTCTTCAGGTCTGGTGAAAACCAGCGGCAGGTCCTGGTTTTTATTCGAGCTTTGATCAAAGGAGCATGGGTGTTTAGGGCACTGGCTATGATTTCGTGCAAAACATCATAGGTATCACTTACTGATTTAACTAGGTAGAAACTCTGCCAGTGCATAGAGTTTTTTAAATCATTGAAATAGGCCAGAGGGTCAAAGTTCCATCTGAATGTTTTGGTAGAGAACTTTGATGTGGATAGCGGTTTGGGGATGGTTCTGATGCCAGCTATGAGGCAGTGGTCACTAACATCAGCTGGGATGATACCGGCATGTGAAAAGTAGTGGGGTTCGTTGACAAGGAGCACATCCAGGAGGGTGCTTCTCGTTGGATTCTTATTGTTGATGCGAGTTGGTTCAGATATAAGTTGGGTGAACCCATGTGAATCACAGAATTGTTTTAGGGGTAGTGATCCGCTAGTTAGCCAGTCATAGTTTAGGTCACCTAGTAAGATTGTCTCCATAGGTGTTGCGTCCATTAGTGCTGACAGATGAGTCAGGAGCTGTGGTCCTGCTGCAGGTGGTCTATAGCAGCGTAGTACGCGGAAAGCCACAGAGTGAGATGGTTCAACTTTGAGGGACAGGCATTCGAATCCTCCAGCAACGGAAGTAGCATGTAATACAGATACGGTGAATTTGTTTTTAATATAAATGGCTACCCCCCAAGTCCTTCTGTCTGCTCTGAAAAGTAGGTAATTGGGGATATTGACCTCACTGTCCGGTGTGGATGCTCGAAGCCAGGATTCCGAAATCACAAGAATATCTGGAGCGGTGTGGATAATCCAGGCCTGGACAGACTCCAACTTCTTTAAAAGGCTACAGACATTGGCATGTAGGAAACTGATTCCTTTCAGATTAGTAATTTTGGATGGTGATGAGAGCAACCTTGGGGGACCAGGATTAAGTTCGATGTCTCCTGAGCACAGTAGTAAAAGGAAGAGAATTCTTCTCAGGTTGGGAAGGAGATTTTTAAAAGCACGAGTCTTTCTGCGTTTGTTACAAGCTAGAGCGCATGGATCCAGGGATCGAGTCGTCCTCTTGTGTTGCCCTATAGATGCGTAGCTTAGGATCCAAGCAGGGTAGTAGCAGCCTGTGCATTGTTTAGTGCCTGCGGTTTGGGGACATGCATAGCAGTGTAGATTGCTGTGCCACTATTGGTAGATTCAACATACTGAAAGGAATTAGGGGCAGACAAGGGCAGCATACTAAATAGATATTTTTATTATGTGGGAGACTGGTGGCGAGGACATGTCTCTATAATGAAATCATAGCTGTCAGGGGTCCACCCATATTGCATAGCAGAAAATGTTGGCTAATAGGCAAAGCCGTCGAGACCTCCCATGTTTGTTTTTACACAAAGTAAGGTGTACCACCACGGGAACGGCTGACCAGGGTCTTTTGAATCTCCAAGTTTGTTGCAACAGATGCTACTACAGCAGGATCTTGGTAGTCAATATTCAATGAAAGCAGTTGAGTATAGTCCTAGCAGAGACACGTCTCAATGCCACGTTTAGTTAATGCTGGATCTTACAGAGAGGAGGGGAATAAGAAGAACGAAGGAGTGCATGAGAAGTATTGCTTTCACTAAAGGCTGGTAACAGTGCCTGTTCAGCATGGGCCGGGCCAATGGAAAACTGTGGGCGGGGCTAGTGGGCTATAAAGATAATGCTCGGAAAGGGGGTGGGCAAAAATTTGCGGCTTTGCCGTACCTTTCTGGCAGGAAGAGTCCGGGGCGGTGGTCTCGGGCGGCGGTCTCGGGCGGCGGCTAGAGAAGCGCCCTCACCAGGGCCGCCCCACGGGCCGACGATCCAGGAGTCCCTAAGGGAGACAGAAGTAGGGACTATTAATACTAGTCCCAGTCGGCTGAGGGCGGGCAGACCAGAGGTGTTGCAGAGCTAAATTTGCAGGACAATAGGAGCGATTTCTGGCGCCTATGTCTAGCTGAATCTGCTCGTTCAAAAGAAGGCTGTGATGGCTTTAAGTGGTACCTCCTCTAACACTTCTAACAGTAGATTACACACAATTAGGCTTTCTACATTCAGTCTGACACGTTTACAAAATTAAAGTTTTCCCAAAAAGCAAGAGAACAGCTCCTTTTTTGCAAAAGTTCGTTTCAAAGTAAGAGGTAGAAGGGCAAGCCAATCGGAAACCGCCAAGGAATGGTGTGGCAACAAAATGTCTGGGCTTCTTGATGAAATATTATGGCGAATTGCCCACCATAATTTATTAGCTTTACTTATACTGCTAGTAATATGGTCATCAAAATTAAGACCTGAATCAGCAGTAACCCGTAGATCTTTTTCACAGGATTTATTGATTAATAAGTTGTTGTAAAGGTAATATTGATTCTTTTGATTATTTTTACCAAAATGTATGACACTACATTTGGCTGTGTTGAAGAGCAAATTCAATTTCAAGGACCAAGCTTCCAGTTTACTATGGTCATCCTGAATAAGTTAATAATCATCAGAATTCATACAAACATTAGCAAGTTTGCAGTCATCTGCATATTTTGTAATTTTACTGTTAATGTTGTTAGCTAAGTCAGATATAAAAATCTGAAAAATCAAAGGGGCTAAAACAGATCCCTGCAGAACACAGATATTGATCTTTTTCCAGGTTGATGAATGACCGTCTATCTTCACTCGTTTATCTATCAGATAACCAATTAGAAATTCATTTAATATAAACCTGGTTGATGTTATAAAGCTGTAGTTTTTGAATTAATGCCCAATGTGGAGCAAAATCAATGCCTTCTTAAAATCCAACAAGATGACGTCATATGAAATACCCTTATCTATTTTTCACTGATTAAATTATAAAAACTAACCAGATCAGTTGTGCAGGATCGCCCTTTTCTAAATCCATGTTGTGTTTGATCTAAACCTGACACAACTAAACTCAGTTCGTCCTTAATAATCCTTTCCAATATTTTACAGAAAATGGAAGTTAAGCTGATAGGACGATAATTATCGGGGGAACTTTTAGCACCTTTTTTTTTTTTTTTTAAACAGTGCAGTCACATTAGCTTGTTTCCATTCTTTTGGTAGAACTCCCATGTTTAAACATTTATTATAAAGAATTTTAAGAGGAACACACAGATGATCTTTCATAACAGAGATTAAATTGCCTGAAATGCCATCTGGACCTGCAGAAGAACCTTTCTTTATTTCATTTAGTTTGTTTTTTATAGTGTACAATGAAATGTCTATTCTATTGATATTTTGATTATCTAAAACAGTATAATTATTCGTGTCATTACCTATTGTAAATGCTTTGCTGAAGTGAGAATTTAAAAATGCAGCCGTATCTTTTGGATCTTGAAGAACTATATCGTCAGTAATGATAAGACCAACCCGACATTCTTGTTTTTTTAAAGAATTAATGTAACTGAATAACATTTTAGTCTCCTTTTTTTGCATGTGTTGCCAAAGATCTTTTCACATTTAATTTATCCTTTCTAATTTTCTTTTTGCATTTCTTTTGAATTTGTTTAAATGCATGCAGTGTTCTTTCGTGTTTAATATTACTGTACTTCTTATAGAATCTATTTTTCTTATTGATTAGTTTCTGTAATCTAGAGTTGAGCCATTTTGGATTAACACAGGATTTATTTTTATTTGTTTTTGGGTATAAATTTAAATGCAGCATCCATAATGATAGTAGTAAAAGATTTCCATACTTCTATATTGTCTAGATTTAAACGAGCCAGCCAGTCAATGTCAGACAGATATTCTCTAAGAGCTTGATGGTTTATTTTGTGGAATGCGAACATTTCTGTGATATTTATTGATTTTTTTTATTATAAGAGTTATGTAGTACAAAACTCACAGAATAGTGATCACTGTTGCCTTATGGTGCTGTTTCAGTACATTGTTTAATGCCAATTGATTCGCTACACAAAACTGTATCTAAAATATTGGAACCTCCAGTAGGAAATGTTATGTGTTGAATTAAATTCATTTCCCTACATGTGTATAGGAAATCTTTTGATATCTTGGACATTGCATAATTGTTTTCCCAGTTTATATCTCCCTGATTTAAATCACCAATGAATGGTATATTCCCTAAATCAGCAGCAGTCTCCATTTCAGACATAATTTCTTCTAATAAATCTGGTTTGGAATTAGGTGGTCTATAACACAGGCCCAACGCAAGATTTTTATTATTCTGAAATGTTATGTTTAACCATACGGTCTCTGTAGAATTAGATTCTTTTTTAATTTTATTAGCTATATCGTGTGTTAACAAAGTGGAGGAAGTGAAGAAAGCAACACCGCCACCTTTTTGGTTTCGCCTACTTAAATGAAATAGGGTGTAACCTGGTATGCATACTTCCCAAATCTGCTCAGTAGGCCACCAGGTTTCAGGTATACAGCTATAAATAACCGATAAGTAGGTGACTGGATAACTTGTTGGCTAGTTGCTGCTGTCTGGTCCCACTGCAGTGGATTGTAACAACCCAAGGGGGGGGTTGGTCAGGTGTTGAATATTTTTTTTTTGTTAATTATAGTGGATGTCTGGAAAGGGGGTGGGGAGGAGAACTAGGCCAGTGAGTGGGGTGGGGGGATTTTTTTCAGTTGATAGGGGCTTGGGAGATACCGGTGGCAGATGGGTTGAGTACCCATTACCGGTTGGTTTGTAGGTTGGGCAGGTAGGTGAGACAGAGGTATGGGTGGTGGAGTAGGGTACCTGTCATTGGCTGCTTTACAGTTGGGGTGGGCGGGAGGAGGTACTGGCAGCAAGGTTGGACAACTGCCACTGGCTGCTGTACAGTTGGGGCGCACATGTGAGAAGGGATGACTGTGGTATTAAGTTGCAACAATCAGGAGTTTACACTAACTGCCTGCTCTACCCTAGTAATACCTGCACTACTGTGGTGGACCCATAAATAATGTACACACATCCAAATGGTTCTTCTGCTGATGGATTTCTCCAGTGGTAGGCAATGTTGGATTACAGTTTGTTTTAAATATCTTACATCCACAAATACATATGGGCAGTGTCATGAAAATGTGGTCATAAATCTTGCAGAACCTTGAGTGTGGATTCCACACTCTGATTTGGCAGTCCTGATCCCATACGTAATGTACATGGAGTGTAAACTGAATACTGGGAGCTGTTCTGCAAATACTGCTGTATGTCAGTTGGTAAATAAAATCATAAATCTAATTAATGGCCTGTTGGTGTGGCAGTAACGCTACTGCTCACGGGGCCATTGACCTCCTTTCTAAATGAGCATGAGCCAGCCAGGGGAGGAATGTTTAAGCACTCCCAAAGAGACTGCTTCCCATCCGTAGGAGAGGGGAACACAACTCCTGCTGCTTGCCTTCATCCTGGTGGAGACCAAGTAGGAGAGCAGAATGGGGCGGGGTGCCTGTGGGACATCTAGTGTGCATGCATATCCGTGTATGTGCTTGCGTCACTGCATGCCAGCACCCCGGGGAGAAAACCAGAAAGATGGAGGTAAAAAAAGCCCAGTCTGGCCCATGCAGCCACCCTCCGCAGGAATAAGTAATTATTCTTGAGGCCAGCTTGCTATATGTCATTGGCTGCAGTACTGGGCACTAAGCTCCTAGAAACACCCGGTACAGCGCATAGCTAGACAACGCTTGATTCAGCATAGTGTCTTTTTGTCTTTACCCCATATCCAGCTCGCGGTACAAATGCTCACTTGCTCAGGAATCTGTAAGTTACCTGGAAACTGATCATTCAAACAACTTGAAGTCTTGTTGTATTCTGACAAGTGCAGTTAGCCCCAGCCTTTAAACTGCCCGGAGAACAAAGGGTTAACATTTCTATGCAGAGCATAAAATGCTGAGCTCGAGCTCGTTGATGTGTCTGTCTGTTTCCCTTTGAAAGCTAACAGTCAGATTCTTTACTCCGCCTCACTGAACAGTGACTCTGGAGATTTCTCCTGCAGCTAGGTTCGAAAGTCGGTTGAAGTGTTGTTTTTTTCGTCGGTTTCTAATGGAAAAAGTTTCCCACATAGTCTGTTTAGTCTCTATCTGTGGTACCGTGAGTACTAGATATGTTTTGTACTGTTTTCTATGTGGAACTTGTAAAAAGTGTGGATTGGTTTGGCTGAACCGATCATTTTGCTAAATTCTTGTGTAACTTTAGTGTGTGGTTACCGGTCCTTATCGGTTCTAAAAATAACGTGTTTTGAAACGTTTTTTTCCAAGACTGATGACACGGTTAGGAACCGGTAAGGGAGTCTTGCCTGGCGGTTGCTGAAAAAAGGGTAAGTTTGGTTAGATTGACCATGTCTGAGAAACCCAAGAAAAAAAAACTGGCCCACTGGGTTTCAACACTGCAGTGAGTGTGGGGAGGCCTTTGCTAAGGCCGATCCCCACACCACCTGTGTTTATTGTCTGGGGTTTGAACACCTCGATTCAGACTGCCAAATTTGCAAAAAATTTTCCCAAATCTACCCTTGAAAAGAGATCAGGTAGATTGAGGGAAAAGGAGGCCGAGAAGTCCACTGACCCGGATGGCCAGCCCAGTTCAGTTCCGACCGAACCAGAAGGAGTGCCCTCTGACCAGGGCGATACTTCTTCAGGCAAAAGGAGAGCTGATCCCGAGGGGTCGGTTCTGACTAAAAGAAAGCGCAAAGAAAAATCGTCCAGTTTGGATCCAGAAGTCCATGTTCCGACCACCGAAGAAATAGCCAGAGCGATTCGGATTGTGGAATCGCTTTTCCTGGTTCCGGCCGATCCAGCACCTTTTGGCAGGGGCTCGGTTCGGTCGGTTCCCCAGTTCACGATTATACTTTGGAAGAATTTTATGAACCGGAGTTTTGAGGAGGAAGGGGAGTTTGAAGATGATGTTGGTGATGGTGAAAGTCTAGATGTGCCTGTGGAACCAGACATCTCCCCAGACAGACCTTCAGGTGTATCCCCTCCTAGGCTTTCTGAGTCCGCTTCCCACTTTATGTTCTACAGAAAGGTGACTGAGACCCTCCAGCTTCCTGTGGAAGAGGCAATGGAGGATCAGGAGGAGCCTGATTTTGTAGAAATGACGGACATCCCAGAGTCCAGGAGACTGTCTGCTCCCCTCCACAAATCTTTTGGGAAACAGACACAAAAAATTCTGAAGTCTCAAAATTCTATACCTCTTGTGGACAGAAGAATGGACAATAGGTATACACCCTCAGGCTCAAACGGAGTTTTTATATCACCAATGCAGCCATGTTGGGGTTGTGCAGGCTGCTGCCTGTGATAAGGCAAGCATTCCCTTGGCTTCACCCCAGACAAAGACTCTAGGAAGGTTGATGCTATGGCAAGAAAAGCTGTACATGGCATCTTCCTTGTGACTCAGACAGGCGAATTATATGGCCTGTACAGCTAGGTACCAGAAGTCCAGGTGGGACACTGTACTGGCACTGGCTAATCAGGCCTCCCAACAGCTAGCCAAGGAGCTGGAGGTGGTGGCTGCAGATAAGATTGAGGCATCTAAAGTTTAGTTTCATTCTGCTGTGGACTCTAATGATGTGTCATCAAGAGTCATGGCTACATCTGTGGCTCTTAGGAGAATGGCTTGGCTCAGATGTACTAGCCTCTCGGAGGATACCCAGGCTAAGGCCATGGATTTTCCTGTAGTGGGTAATTCTCTGTTTTGGGGAGCAGACCGAGAATTACATGAAGAAAATGGATGAGTACAGGACCACCTACAGGAGTGCTCAGGCCAAGGAGAGGCAGGCAACTCTTCAAAGGCAGCAGTCTAGGGGCAGGCCTTTTCAAAGGCCTTTATACCAAGCACGAGCCTCTTCTTTCTTTTCACAGAGGGGATTCTTCAGAGGGAGAGGCAGAAGGGGGATGAGCAGGGCTGCATCCACTCCTCAGCCTAAGGCCCCTGCCAAGCAGATACTCTGGGCCTGCCTGGGTCGACTCTCCTTTTCCATTAGGGGGCAGGCTGACTTACTTTGTCCAGGACTGGATGTCTGTTATATCAGACAAGTGGGTCCTGGAAGTAGTAAGCCAGGGACTGGTTCTCAGCTTCAGAAAATTTCCAAAGATGAGAGCCAGATCTTTTCCACCTGCAAATCTCTCGGAAACCCTTGCCCTAGAGGCAGAGGTTTCATCTCTTCTGGCCTTAAGAGCCATAGAGAGAGTACCTACCCTACACTGGGGCAAAGGGCTGTATTCCAGGTACTTCTGATCCCAAAAAAGACAGGGGAGTGGCGACCCATCCTAGACCTAAGATATCTAAACAAACATCTTTTAAAACCAAAGTTCAAGATGGTAACTCTGGGAATAATCCTTCCCTCTCTACGGCCAGGGGATTGGCTAGCCTCCTGGACCTCAAAGATGCCTACTTACATTCCCATCAGGTGCTCCCACAGAAAGTACCTCAGGTCTGAGTTGCCCTCAGGCCACTATCAGTTCAGAGCAATGCCTTTGGCTAACCTCGGCCCCAAGGGTTTTCACAAGTGCCTGGCAGTAGTAGTTGCCTTTCTGAGGAGGCAAAAGATTTCCATTTTTCCATATCTGGACGATTGGCTAATAGTGAGCCAGTCTCCAGACCAAGTCAAGTCTCACCTGCAAGTGACCCAGCAAGTGCTCACTTCTCTAGGATTTCTTCTCAACCTTCCCAAGTCAGTTCTCGAACCAGTCTAGCTTCTTACCTTTATAGGTACAGAACTGGACACAGTCAGAGCAAGAGCCTTTCTTCCCCTGGAAAGGGCAAGGGTTCTTATAGAACTAGCTTCTTCCTTCAGCCTTCGAGTATCTCGACCAGCAAGGCATTTCCTCCAGCTCTTGGGCCACGTGGCAGCTTCAGCAGCAGTGGTCTGAGGGGCAAGATTCCGGATGAGGGATATTCAGTTCCACCTGAGAGCTTTTTGGTAACTCAGAGGAAGGATTCCCTTACCAAACTGATCCCAGTGACTCTGACCTTGATCCAAGCCCTCCAGTGGTGGCAGGATCAGGACAATTTAAGACAAGGGGTTCCTTTTGCCACTTAGCCTTGTTCAATGGTCCTTACCACGGACGCTTCTCTTCTGGGCTGGGGAGCCCATCTGGGGGGCCCTCACTGCCCAGGGACTGTGGTTCCCCCAAGAATCCCTTCTCCATATAAACCTCCTAGAACTCAGGGCAGTTTTTCTGGCCCTGACAGCTTTCTCTGTCAGTGCAGAACAAGGTGGTTCAGGTCAGAATGGACACCACCACCACCATGTGGTACATCAACAAGCAGGGAGGCACTCGCTCCACGACCTTGTGCACGGAACCATGAAATTGTGGTCCCTGGCTTATTCCCTGCAAACCTCTCTGGTAGCAGTCCACCTTCCAGGGAAGGACAATGTGCTAGCAGATACACTGAGCGGGATTTCTCAGGGGCATCACGAATGGTCCCTGGACCCTCAGGTGTTGAAAGTGATTTTTTCAAGGTGGGGCACCCCAGAGATAGATCTCTTTGCAGCCCCAGACAGTCACCAACTTCCTCTTTTTTGTTGCAGACCCCCAGTCTTGGGCTCAGTCCCCTTGGATGCCCTGATTCTGAATTGGGAAGGGAAATTTCTGTATGCTTTCCCACTGCTGTTCAAAGTTTGTCAAGATAAGGTCTCAACCTTGCAAAGTGATTCTGATTTCTCCAGATTGGGCCAGACAGCCCTGGTACCTCCTGTTGTTGTCCTAGCGGTCCATCTTCCCCTGTCTCTTCCCAAGAATTACAACCTGTTAACATCCTCTATGGGGAGGATTTGGTACCCCAATCTTCAGTCCGTCACTTTCAAGGCATGGCTCTTGAAGAGTTAGTTTGCAGATTTGCATCTGTCTCAGGCGGTTCTGGATATTCCCAAAGCTTGTCGAAAGCCCTCCACCAGAAAGACTTATAACTCCAAATGGAAGAGAGTCAGCATTTGGTGTTCTAAGAAGCATATTTTTCTGGATAATGCTGAATTGCCTACGGTTCTGGATTATATGGTCCATCTTAATGGCCTAGGCCTCAGACCAGCTACTCTCAAGGTACCCTTGTCAGCTGTTTCTGCATTTCTGTCTGCGGGGAAGTATTCCTCACTATCCTCTCATCCTGTGTTCTGTAAATTTTTTTAAAGGATTGCTTCACACCAATCCTCCTTTTAAAGACCCTGCCCCTGCCTGGGATTTGAATGTTTGCATTGCTCAACTTATGTAACCTCCTTTTGAGCCTATGTCCTCAGCAGAGCTTAAGTACTTGACTTGGAAAACTGTGTTCTTGGTAGCCATTACCTTTGCCAGGCATATCAGTGAACTGCAAGCCCTATCAGTGGAACCTGACTTTATCGCCTTTCACAGGGATAAAGTGGTCCTTAGAACCAATAGAAGGTTCTTGCCCAGAGTGGTTTCAGACTTCCATTTAAATCAGTCTGTGTCTCTTCCTGTTTTCTTCACTGATCATTCTTCGTCAGGAGAGAGGAAGCTACACAGTTTAGATGTCAGAGAGCCCTTAGTTACTACATAGAGCGTACCAAGAGTCACAGGTTTGACTCCCTCCAGTTGTTCCTCACTTATGAAGAAGTGGGAAAGGGCAAACCTGCCACCAAGAGATCTACTGCCAGGTGGATTATGTCTTGTATACAGTTCTGCTATGAAAAGCTGGGAAAAATTCCACCCTCAGGCGTGAGGGCTCATTCCACAAGAGGTACCACTGCTTCCCTGGATGCTGCCAGGGATATCCCTCTCTCAGAAATTTGTCAAGCAGCCACCTGGAAAACTGTCCCTACGTTTAGCAAGCATTACTCTCTGGATATCCAGGCTAGGAGTGATGCTCGGTTTGGCACAGCAGTACTTCAGAGCCTATTCCCAAAGTAGGTTCTGTCCCTCCTCCGTGGAGGTACTGCTTGGTAGTCTGCACTTGTCAGAATACAGCAAGACTTCAAGTTGTTTGAAGAAAAAATTATTCACCTTAGTAATTATGTTTCTTCTATTGGAGTCTTGCTGCATTCTGACCTGCCTCCCCTCTCAGAACCTGGTTTTGGGAAGTGGGTGGGCAGGTGCAGTGTTGCACCTCAGGGGTACTCTTTTTACACCCTCTTCTTTGTGTGGGTGTTTATTTTATTATATTCCTCTTTGGTTTGGGTTTTGAGTTTTGAGTTTCCTGACTTGAGTCTTCTTTTGGTAGTCCAAAACTTTTTGTTGCCAGTTGGCTCTTAAAATTGATTACAATTTCCACATAGAATACTAGTAAGAATCTGACAGCTTTCAAAGGGAAACAGACAGAGACATCAACCGAGCTTAAGCTCTGCATTCTATGCTCTGCATAGAAATGTTAACCCTTTGTTCTCTGGGGCAGTTTAAAGGCTGAGGCTAACTGCACTTGTCAGAATACAGCAAGACTTCAATAGAAGAAAAATTACTAAGGTGAGTAATTTTTTCATTCTAACCATTCCATATCAGAAAATAAAGCTCACCAAACCTGCGTGTGTGGGTCATATGAAACAGATGACATCAGTATTTTGTTTATGGTTTTGGACATTGATCAGTGTTTCATGGTTATGCAGTCAAGTTCATAATTACCTGTAGTTGGCATTTGGAGGGAGCTTGTGGGACAGCAGGAGTGAGGGACAACAAAAAACAACAAATAGACTTGAACATATGCAGCTTTAGATTTACAGCTTAATGTTTAATAAGCAAATTATTGATATTACTGTAGAGGAGACCTACTTCCCAGGAATATTATTTTACTGGCTTTCCGAGGAATTCAGTGGTTTCCTATAATCAGAAAGAGACGATGTAGATTTGCCAGATTCTGGCAGCATTGCTTGTTAAAAAAAAAAAAAAACACTTTCTCTCCGATAACACCTTTAGAAGTCCTGCAATTCCATTGATTAACCTTTCTGTAAAATGGCTGCTTCAGAGTGATTGAGTTACATTGCACAAAACTCTCCCACCCTTGTTTTGCTGCTAAATTGTTTTCTAGCTATTCAGATTTCATTTATTGGTATGGTCTTTCTGGTTGACATTTACAGCATTGTGGTAAACTTCTAAAAAGTGGCACATTTAAATTCAACCTATTTTCTTTTCTAATATATTCCTTCCCATTATTCCTAGTTTATGAAATTGTATTTATTTCAAAAGTTTCACCAGGAAGGTCGTTCTGAGCTGGTAACAGCTTTTTTCCAGCTGTGTCCTGGGAGAGGAGAGGAGAACATATACAAAGTACAGTATAAAAGTACAATACAGTGGACATCCTAATTCAAAATATGCAACTAAAAACAGAAATAACCAAACAGTAAATTACCAAACAGTAACTTGTGGAATGGGCAGAAGGAAATGAAGCAGTAAGCAACAGAATAAGAAATGGGGAGAAATGACTGAAACTAGGGCAGGGCAGTGCTGGTATCTGTGTTGGTGGAAGACTGGTTGAAAAGGAATCCACCCCAATCTTAGCAGCAACTGCAGGAGTGAGTAGAGAACTCATGGAGGATAGATTGCAGGGCAAGAAAGGAAGGGGCAGAGAGAATGGAAGAGAGAAGAGAGCCCTGTAGTTTAGGGAAACAGAATGAGAAGGCAGCTTGGCCAACAGTAGAGTTCAGTTGAGGGAGAACAAAAGAGCAATAATTACAAAGGGAGCAAGAGGAGGAGGTGGGTGGGGGGAGAGAAGAGAAGCAAGGTATGAGGAGAGAGAGCCAAACCAGTATTTGGAGATAAAGGAAACAAAGTGGGAGAGGTGCTGCCATCGGAGAATACAGAGTACAGTGGTGTGTACACAGGGGTTTAGCCAGAGCAAAAGGATAGGAGTAAAAGAATGGCTCCAGTCTAGTTAATGTGGACTGATGAGCAGCACTATAAACAGTGTCTCTGTAGTCAAAATTGGGGAGAATCATAGTAAGAATTTCTCTGCATGCAGGAAGCCGAATGCTTGGCTTATTTCTGTATAGCGCTCCAAGCTTGGCAACTAAAATCAGGCTAAATTTATGACCGGAAAAGGTACACAGAGCTGTGACAGCTCATTTTTAGGTGCGTTCTGGGAGGTTGGGATAACATGGCTTTGTTTTATTGATAGAGGATGTTGGCCAGGACTGTGGGGAAACTACAAAGAATAAACTGCACTCAAGCGTGTTATCTGCAAAACCTTTTACTGTATATTGGAAAAAGATTCAAATACAGAGATGAACACACAAAAGCAGCACAGTCAGACAAACGATATTCCAGCACTTCGACTCTTAACGAGTCTTCAGGGGGTGGCACTAGTGGGAAGGAACCCTTAATTTATACACCACCAATTAGTGATTTAAACAATTCATCTGTGAAAACAATCACCATGTAAAACCAGAGGCCAACAGAAATATACAGAAAATCACCAGTACAAAATACATTTTCAAAAACACAATCATGTTCATTAAATCCTTCTGCTAAACTTTTTTTCTTTAAAGCATTCACATGTGTTTATATATAGCTGCTAAGGTAAGCGCTTGTATAGAAAGATCGCAGAAGAAAGATGAATAAAGATTAAACCACCTGCCCTGTCATACATACAAGTGAATCCAGGCTAGGACCCCTATAGAATAAGGTGGTTGCAAAATATATTTGAAATTGTATTTTGTACCAGTGGCATTTGTGTGTTGGACTGGACGCTCTTTCTTTAGCGTGCACTGACCCCAGCAGTAGTATGGCAAAATGCCTTTCTGGATTTTCACACTGTGGGGGAACTACCCTACTCTTACTTTATGTGGTTTGGGATCTTTAACTTCCACCTGGACAGCCACAAGAGATGGACAGAGGGGACCATTGTTCAACATCTCATCCTTGAAAATTGGTTCTAAATTGCATTAAAACTACGACTGTGCTCTTCACAAGCCCACAAATGAAGAAAAAGGTACCGTCCCTTGTCATATGCAGTGACCCGAGACATTACTAGAACAGGTGTAAACCTTTAACTACCTCGAGGTGATCCTGGACAGTACCTTGCCTGTTGCTATCCACCTTGACCACCTTGTGTCCGTGGTAAACAGAAGATTTGGGAGCCTTGTACCATAACTGGCTCTAACTTGTACCATCACTGTTGATGCTAGATGCCTCATAATGGCAAGTTAAATACTATAACTAGTTGACTATGGCCTTCCTGTCTATGCAACTGCCTGCAACTCAATTCTCAGCAGATAAATTTGATCTGTAGTAGCTTGTTGTTTTGTGCTTGGGCCTAACAAGTGCCCCCATAGCTGCACCCTCTATACCAAAACAAATTTGTTACCCTTTACCTAGAAAAATGAAGTTGCAGAAATGTCTGCTAGCCAAGACGGTGCTACTGGGCCTAACCTCCCCCCTCCCCCAGCCCTAACTGATTGTTTCAAACAACATGAAGTCTTGCTATATTATGACATATACAGTATAACCCCAGGTTAGAACTGCTCCGGAGGTGAAAGAGTTAACTTCCATGCAGGGCATGGAATCTTGAGCGCGAGCTCGGTTGAACACACTGTCTGTTGAAGCTCAAACTTAAACTGTCAGATTCTTTACTCCGCCTCACTGAACAGTTGCTCCGGAGATGCCTCCTGCTGCTCGGTTTGTTTGTCGGTTTTAAAGTGTAATTCTCGGTTTATTTTACTGAAATTTAACCGCAATCGTCGGTTCAAGCTCTGTCTGTGGTATTGTAAGTAATAGATAGGCTTACTTTTTTATTTTTCTTCTGTGTGGAACTTGTAAACGTCTTTTTCGGTTCAGTTTGAACCGATCAGAGGGGTTTAAAAATTACTTTCTAGCCCTTTAGAGTGCGGTTCCCGATTCTTATCGGTTCTAAAAACTGATTTTATTACGTTTTTTTCCACGACCCGTGACACGGTTGGGAACCGATAAGAGAGTTTTGCTTGGTGGATTGCCGTTAACGGGCAAGTTTTGGTTAGGCTGGCACTATGTCTGAGAAACCCAAAAGAAAAACCGGACCCACTGGGTTTCAGCACTGTGGCCTCTGTGGGGAAGCCTTTGCCAAGGCTGACCCACACACCATATGTGTATATTGTCTGGGGTTTGACCACCTCATTGCGGACTGCCAGATAGTGGAAATTTTCCTGCTGCCACCGTGGAAAAAGAGTTGGTAGGCTTAGGAAAGGGAGGCCTAAAAGTCCGCTGACCCGATGGTTGAAGCCCGGTTCGGTTCCAACTGGACCTGAGGGAGTGCCCTGACCAGGGCGATGTTTTCGGCAACGAGAGCCAGCTCTGAGGAGCCGGTTCCAACTAAAGGGCTAGAAGGTCAGCTAGTTTGGGGCCAAAGTTCTTTCTCCAACCGCTGAGGAAATAGCCAAAGCTATTCAAATTGTCAGTCTCTTTCCCCAGTTCCGTCCGAACCGGCACCATTGGTAGCCGCCGGTTGGTCGGTTCCCGTTCAAGATTGTGATTTTGAAGATTTTTATGAACCAGGGAAGGGAGGAGGGGCAGGAGAGTGAGGTGATTTTGACAGTCTGGATGTGCCTTTGAAGTGGACATCTCTCCAGACAGACCTTCAGGAGTATCCTCCCAGGCTATCTGAGTCCCCTTCTCATTTTTTTTTTTACAAGAAAGTTGCTGACACTCTGCAGCTCCCTGTTGAGGATCAAGAAGAGCCTGATTTTGTGGAAATGATGGATATTCCAGAGTCTAGGAGACTGTCTATTCCCTTGCATAAATCTTTTAGGAAACAGACAGTAAAAATTCTGAAAACTCCTCATTCTATCCTCCTTGTGGATAAAAGGATGGACAAGAGGTATGCTTTATCAGGCTCTGATACGGAGTTTCTATCTCAGCAGTGCAGCCATGTGGGGTAGTGCAGGCTGCAGCCTGTGACAAGGCTAATATTCCTCTAGCCTCTCACCCTCCTGAAAAGGATTCCAGGAGGATGGATGCCATGGCAAAAAGCAGTACATGGCAGCATCTTTGGGACTCAGACAGGCAAATTATATGGCTTACGAGCTAGGTACCAGAACCAGGGATACTGTCCTGGCTCCTAGCAAAACAGGCCCCTGAACAGCTTGCCAGGGAGCTGGAGCAGGTGGCTGCGGATGGTATTGAGGCATCCAAGGTGCAATTTCATGCTGCTGTAGACTCTAATGATGTTTCATCTAGAGTTATGGCTACATCTGTGTCTCTTTGCAGAATGGCCTGGCTCAGATGTACTGCCCTGTCACAGGATACCCAGTCTAAGGCTATGGATTTTCCTGTTGTGGGAAATTCTCTGTTTGGGGAGCAGACAGAGAATTATATGAAGAAAATGGATGAGTATTGGACCACCTATAGGAGTGCACAGGCCAAAGAAAGGCAAGTCACTCCTCAAAGGCAGCATGTCAGGGGCAGGGGCAGGCCTTTTCATAGGCCATTTTACTAAGCCAAGGCCTCCTCTTCTGCTTATGCCCAGAGGGGGTTCTTTAGAGGAAGAGGCAGAAGGGGATCTAGTAAGCCTGCTTCTACCCCTCAACCCAAAGCCCCTGCAAAACAGGCTCCCTGATGGGGTAGCCAGGGCCGATTCTCCACTACCGGTAGGGGGCAGGCTGGCTTACTTTGTCCAGGACTGGAAGTCTTTAACATCAGACAAGTGGGTCCTGGAAGTAGTAAGCCAGGGACTGGTTCTCAGCTTCAAAAAATTTCCGAAGATGAGAGCCAGATCTTTTCCACCTGCAAACCCATCAGAGGCACGTGCCCTGGAAGCAGAAGTTTCTGCCCTCCTGGCTCTGAGCCGTGGAAAGGGTTCTACCCATACACCAGGGCAAAGGGTTGTACTCCAGGTACTTCCTTACCCCAAAAAAGACAGGAGAATGGCAGCCCATTCTGGATCTCAGGTATCTAAACAAGCACCTTTTAAAACCAAAGTTCAAAATGGTGACCCTGGGGATTATTTTACCCTCTCTAAGGCCAGGGGACTGGCTAGCCTCCCTGGACCTTAAGGATGCCTACTTCCATGTTCTCATCAGAAGCTCCCATCAAAAGTACCTCAGATTCGAACTGCCCTCAGGCCATTACCAGTTCAGAGCAATGCCCTTCGGCCTCTCCTCGGCTCCAAGGGTGTTCACAAAATGCCTGGCAGTAGCAGTTGCTCATTTAAGAAGGCAAAGATTGCCATCTTCCCTTATCTGGATGACGCTGGCTCATTGTAGGCCAGTCCCAGAACAGGTCAACTTCATTTGCAAGTAACCCAGCAGCTGCTTACATCTCAGGTTTCTTCTCAGTCTTCCAAAGTCAGTTCTGGAGCCTGTCCAGCTTCTCACCTTTATAGGCGAGAACTGAACACAAAAGAAGCAGAGCCTTCCTTCCTCTGGAGAGAGCAAGGACCCTGGTGTCTCTGGCCTCCTCTTTCACCCTGCAGATCTCTCGACCAGCAAGGCATTTTCTACAGCTCCTGGGGCACATGGCTGCTTCTACAGCAGTAGTGGGGAGCGAGATTTCAGATGAGGGACATTCAGTTCCATTTGAGAGCCTTTGGTCTCAAAGGACCTGATCCCCAACCAAATTGATTCCAGTGACTCGAACCTGATCCAGGCCCTTCAGTGGTGGCAGGATCAGAACAATCTGAGACAGGGGTTCCCTTCACCCCCCAGTCTCATTCCTTGACCCTTACTACAGATGCATCCCTCTTGGGGTGGGGAGCTCACATGGGCGACCTTTCCACCCAAGGGCTGTGGTCCCCTCAGGAATCCTTGCTCCACATCAATTTGCTGGAGCTCAGAGCAGTTTACCTAGCACTTCAGGTTTTCTCCACATCTATCCAGAACAAGGTAGTTCAGGTCAGAACAGACAATACCAGTACAGTGTGGTACAGCAACAAGCAAGGGGGCACTCAGTCTACGGCCTTGTGCACCGAAGCAATGAAGTTGTGGTCTCTGGCTTACTCTCTGAATGCCTCCCTTACGGCAGTTCACCTCCCAGGCAAGGACAATGTCCTAGCGGATGCTCTCAGCAGGATTTCCCAGGGCCATCACGAATGGGCACTGGATCCCCTAGTACTGGAGGTAATATTTGCCAGATGGGGCACTCCGCAAATAGATCTCTTTGCAGCCCCAGACAATCACCAACTTCCCATTTTTTGCTGCAGGCCCCCAGTGTTGGGCTCAGTCCCTCTGGATGCCTTCCTTCTCAGTTGGGAAGGGAAGTTTCTCTATGCTTTTCCCCCCTTCCCCCTTCTTTTCAAAGTGCTAGTCAGAATCAGATCTCAATCCTGCAAGATGATCCTGATTGCTCCAGATTGGACCAGGCAGCCCTGGTACCCACTCCTCATGTCCTTAGCAGTCCACCCTTCCCTATGCCTTCCCAGGAATCACAACCTGTTAACCTGTGCCCAGGGGAGAGTTTGGTATCCGAACCTCAAATCTCTCAATCTCAAGGCTTGGCTCTTGAAGAGTTAGAGTTTGCTGACCTACACCTTTCTCAAGGTGTATTGGATATCTTGAAGGCCTCTAGGAAGCCTTCCACCAGGACTACTTATAATTCCAATGGAAGTGTCTTAGTTCTGAAGCTTGTCTGTCTTATGCAGGTAAACCCTCTTCTCTTCAGCTCATCCTGTTCTCCAAGTTTTTTAAAGGGTTGCTTCACACCAATCCCCCGTTCAGGGATCCTGCCCCTGCTTGGAATCTTAATATTTGCATCGCTCAGCTTATGCAACCCCCTTTTGAGCCATTGTCTTCAGCAGAGCTGAAGTACTTGACTTGGAAAACTGTGTTTCTGGTAGCAATCACCTCTGCCAGGCGCATAAGTGAGCTACAAGCCTCGTCAGTGGAGCCTGATTTCATCTCCTTTCATAGAGATAAGGTAGTCCTCAGGACTAACAGGAAGTTTTTGCCTAAGGTGGTTTCAGACTTTCACCTTAATCAATCCATGTCTCTCCTGTGTACTTCACTGACCATTCCTCCTCTGGTGAGAGGAGATTGCACAGTTTAGATGTCAAAAGAGCCCTTAGTTACTATATAGAACGTACCAAGGGTCACAGGTTCGAATCCTTCCAATTGTTCCTCACCTATGGTGAGGTTGGTAAAGGGAAACCTGCCACTAAAAGATCCATTGCCAGGTGGATTGCCTCTTGTATCCAATTCTGTTACGAAAAACTGGGTAAGGTTCACCCCTCAGGCCTGAGGGCTCACTCTACCAGAGGTACAGCTGCATCTCTGGCTGCTGCCAGGGACATTCCTATCCTAGAGATATGTCAAGCAGCTACCTGGAAAACAGTTCACACTTTTACTAAGCATTACTCCTTGGATATCCAGGCTAGGAGTGATGCTCAATTTGGCACAGCTGTGCTTCAGAGCCTATTTCCCAAGTAGGTTCTGTCCCTCCTCCATAGAGGTACTGCTGTGTAGTCTGCATATGTCATAATATAGCAAGACTTCATGTTGTTTGAAGAAAAAATTACTCACCTTAGTAATGTTGTTTCTTCTAATGGAGTCTTGCTATATTATGACCTCCCCCCCAGCCTGCCCCTCTCAGAGCCTCTGTTTTTGGGATGTGGGTGGGCAGTGCAATGTTGGCACTTCTTTGATGCCCACTTTATTTCACCCTTCTAGGGTGCTTAGGTGTTATGCCTAAGTTTTCTTCTTGAATCCCCCAACTTGAGTCTTTGTTTTGGGATCAAGATCAAAAAGGTGTTTTTGTAGTTAGTAGCCAGCGGTTAGTGTAGGTTTATGGCTTCCACACAGAACCTTAGTGAGTTTTTGCTCTCAAAGATCTGACAGTTTAAGTTTGAGCTTCAACAGACAGTGTGTTCAACCGAGCTCGCGCTCAAGATTCCATGCCCTGCATGGAAGTTAACTCTTTCACCTCCGGAGCAGTTCTAACCTGGGGTTATACTGCATATGTCATAATATAGCAAGACTCCATTAGAAGAAACAACATTACTAAGGTGAGTAATTTTTTCTTCTGCCCTGTCGTCATTCTCTACAACACCAGGAGCATGTCTCGGATTGCCATTGAACTGCCTTTTTCGCCATACTCGGCTGAACAAGTGTACACTGGCTGTTAGGGCCACTGGCTGGTTAAATGAGCTACCTGATACCTTGCTTAATCTACCTAAGTTTGACTGCTGTAAGAGAGCAGTATGGGCAACCCTGACAGTTCAGTGCAGCTAACTGGTTATCATCCTAAGTCTGTCCCTCCCAGTATACACTTTGATTTGTGTCAGACTCTGGATCATGTACCGTTGCTATGCTCGTTTTACACTGTTTTTATTTACCTACCTTATTGTAAAATTGTATGCAGTTGACCTAGCATATTTATTTATACTTGTTCATCTGTACTGTACTTGCTTGGCTTCATTCCACTGGAACTTTCTTATTGTAATTGTTTGGTTGCCTTTTAAGCTCTGTTATTGACTTGGAACCTTTCTAAAAGAGCACTTGTGCTCGAAGGTATTCTCTGAAATTTTCAATCAATATATAAATTGAAACACAGCACCTTAAGCAGTACAGCACCCCCATTCACACCATGTGCAGCACTGTAGTGTTAATATTGGGTATTATTACCCCACGTTCCTGGTATGGGACTAGAACCCACAACCTTCTGATCTTCCACACCCGGAGGTGAGAGTGTAAAATGCTGAGCCACAGATACTGCAGATACATGACCACTAACCCACAACAGGGTGTGAGGTATGATTGATCTTGCCACACTTCCTGGGTGAGTTTTGACGCACAAGCCACAACCACCTGTCTTCAACCACCTGGGAAGGTCTGAATGACTGGTCTTACCACACAGCCTGCAGTGGCTTATTGGGAGTATAGCCTGGAGTGGGTTATTGAGTGAGGTTTTAACCCATACCTTTGTCTCACAGTCCATCTACTTGTATAGCTTGACAGGGTTCCCAATAGCCTGGAAATTTAGAAGGTGGTTGTGATCAGGGCTGCGGGTGTATTCAGTGGGCCTCCTGTATACTCTGTACATGTGGGCTACGGGCGTATTACTCCTTGGGTCTTTTATATATGCTGTAAATATGCACAGAGGACTTCAGATGAGGTTTAGAACACTGACATTAAAACAAGGGCAGTAGTGCAGTAATTAATGGTGGTCAGACAATCTGGTGCTCATACTTTTTTTTTTTTTTCTTTTTTCTCCCCTTCCCCTGCCCATTGCCACCAGACATCAGGCAGTGCCTCTGCAGGCCACGCTCTCAAACATAGCACAGCCTTGCAGGAGGTAAGCTCCCTAGCCCACTGCAGTGGCTACTAGTGTGGCAGAACCCGTCATCAATCCCCCCCAAACTGAGAGTGTCTCTCACATGCCTTCTGTCTAGTTCCTGAGTCTGCTCCCAAACTATGGCCGCCAGTATGGGGGCACAGCATGCTACTCGCATGGGCCATTGTCTTTCTTGAAACCCCACCTTGCAGTTTAAGGTTGTTCCTCCATGTGGTTGTGCTATTCTTTCAAGTAAATAACATTGTGGAGTCCACCTTGTGATGTTCCTTAATGCACCTATATATTTCCCTTCTATCCTGCTGTCCTCCAGAGGGGCACATGTTGAGACAGTTCACTTGCCTTTGAGGCTTATTCAGGAGCCTGAGTCCTAGTCCTGTGCTCAGATATGACATCACTCTGTTGTGGAAATGTTGATGATGTCACAGGCAAAGTATTATGATTTCAGTTCCAGAATAAGCCTCCCTTCTAGGTGAACAGTGGGCGACAATCCTCCTATTTGTTAGGAATACAGAAGGGAGTCGCTTGAAATGTGTGTAACTTTTTTTTTTTCTGAATGTAGTATGACGTTCTGCTGATGTCGACTGTCATTACGGTAAATAGAAACCCTGCTTTAAAATTTTCATTGCTTTAAAGAGCCACTGACGCCTTTGGGAAAACTTTGGAAAATATAATATTTAGGCACAGTTCAGCTTGTATTTAATGTCTTGTATACATTTTTTCTCTCTATTATTTATCACTGAATCACTCCCATGAAAACAAGATCTTTATCCCTTCAAGTTCATCTGCCCCTGTAATCAGAATCAAATCAATTTATTTATATGGCGCCTTTCAGATTATCAAGTCGCCTCACAAAACAAGTAAAACAGCTGCAGTGTAAAATTACATACATTATAAATAGTATAAAATGGGGAAAATAAAACGGTATTCCAGTTATTCTCCAAATGCCTGTATCCATAAAAAGTTTTTTAAGGTCTGTTTAAAAACCTCCACAGTTGCGCACTCACGTAACTGACAGGGTAGAGAATTCCAAAGGGTGGGAGCCGCATGCATAAATGCACTAGCCCCAGAAGATTTTAAACAAACCCTTGGAATCTCTAGCAGCCCCTCGTCAATCGAGCGGAGTGATCGCCCAGGGCAGTAAGGGACCAGGAGCTCTTTCAGATAGACTAGATCCTGCCCATGTAGGGCTTTGTAAGTCAGAAGACCGACTTTGAAGGTGATTCGCCACTGTACCGGCAGTGCAGATCTTACTTCAAGAGGGCTCTTGTAGTAGGTAATTACATATAGGACTGATGTCGGTAGGCGGCAGGACCCCACGGAAAAATTTCTAGCTATCAGTCTCTGGCGAGGGACCGCCCCCACGTCAGGTGACCGGCGTCAGGAGACGTCGGTATAAAAACGGGCGGTCCCTCACGCCCGCCTTCCAGTTATTTCCCACCGTTGGCTCATGCCAGTGCCTCGTGGAAAAGTTCCCTGCTCATCAGGATCCTTCATCGGTATTTTAACAGAGTATTTTTGATTTTTTCCTATCGTCCGTCAGGTATTCGTCCCCTACACCCTCTGAGCACAAAAACAAGTGCGACACAAATGCGGCCTTAGCTCCTTACTGAGAAGGCCATTCCCTGTGCCTTTTTGCCCTGAGCCCCGACCATCCGGTAGAGAAATGCCAGCACTGCCTTAGTTTTAACGCGGCCACCTGGAGAAGGCGGCAGCAGTCCCTGGAGGCCCATATTTTGAAAAAGAAAATGGGCTCCATGGAGAAAGAGTTGAAAAAGCTTCAGCAGGCGTCAACTTCCCCTGAAGGAAAAGGACATAGAAATGCACGTGACAAGGGCTCCTCTCCCACTGCGACTTCCTCGGAGTCACCGTACAAAGGTAAAGCTCCCTCCGGGGACCGTCAAGGACGCCGGCCCACCTCTTGCCTGGCTCGCGCTCAGCTCCTTGTGCCTCCGGCTTTTGAGGCCTCCGCTTCCCGGTAAAGCCGTGGGTTTCATGCGCCTACTGGTGCGAGCGGCCCTGATAAGTCGGACGCCTGCTCCTCCAGCGCCTACACAGAGAAGGTCTGTGTTGCCCGACCCTTCGGGCGCACGCGGCTCCCATTCCGCCCGACCAGGCCGCCTCCATCGCAGCCTGCCCACGGTGATGGGTCCGGCAGCTGGACGCCGCCCTCTGGCGCCGCCCCTGATCCCGCTGCTAAGTCGCACGTTGGTTCGCCAGACGTCCCCACAGCGGATGAGCTGACGCCGAACCCCCCCACATCTGTTGTTCCTGGCTCCCCGCAGCCTTCGCTGCCCTTCAGGTACCCTGAGGCTCCTCAGTCCAACCCCGAGGATTTATCCCTCCCCCATCCCAGGGTGACGCTCAGGTTTCTGTTCCACCTCTGTCAGACCGTCCACCTGCTGGTCCGACTGATCTGACGTCGGCTCCCCGGATGCCGGCTCCAATGCCGGTGTTGCCGACTCCGGGCAACATCCCGCTCCTGCATGCCGCCCTGACGCCAGATCCTCCGCCTCCTTGGCCTTCTGCTCCAGAACCGTCCGTGGGGCCTCTGGCTGGGCCGTCTGCTCCGGCAGCCCCCCCTCCCCCGTTCCTGGGTATCCAACGCTGCCTACCTGGGACCGCAGTATCCGGCGCTTCAGTACCGCGCCGTTCTATCTGACGCCGCAGTACCCGACGCCTTTCAATACTAGACACCGCTTCCGCCTGTCGGGTTATGGATACGCTTTATGGTATAGTCCATACCCATATCCTCCTCCTCCACTGCCCCCAGCCACCGTGGATCTGTAGGAGACTCTGGCCTCCTGTGGGCTGAGGCCAAGCTCAGCTCACCAGGAGGGTAGAGTTGTCTTCCGACGAGCGGTGCCGGTTCCCTCGTCCCCGCGACAACTCCCTCCCACCTCTGGACACCAGGGCTAAACCCTCTGGGTCCAGAGAGGTGGCAGACACGCTTCCCAGGGGTCCGTTCTCCTCGCCGGGTAGAGGGAGTTCACCTTCCTCATCTTCTTCTTCCTCGACGCCCGACTGTTGTTCCCGAGTAAGACACGAGCCACGCCTCCGTCCAAGCCCCGGTCAAGGACTCCTCCGAAGTCTCTGGAGGATCCTTCCTTCATGGAGTTGCTACGAAAGATCCAGGAAGTACATAAGTGGCAATCCTTGGAGCCAGACCCCTAGTGTAAAAAAAAAAAAACGCTGAGCATCTGGATCTGCCCGCGACAGCTCCCACTTTGGTGCCACCCTGGATAGAGCCTCATACTGACCTTATTACCACTATATGGAAAACAGCTGTCTGCCTTAGCCCCACTTCCCAGGAAGTCGAACAGGCTATACCAGGCTCCTGAGGGTGTTGACTATTTAGACTCCCACCCTCGAGCTGACTCTGTTGTGATTAGCACCGCTCATGGCGGTCAGCTCAACCCAAACACCTTAGCTCTTTTCCACCTGACAAGGAATCCCGCCTTCTGGACCAGTATGGCAAGAAGATTTTAGCTTCTTCCACTCTGGATATTGGCGCCCTGAACTATGTCGGCCACATGGGGGATTACCAGAAGGCGATTCTCAGTGAGGTGGAATCTAAATTGGACTCCCTTCTGGACTCTCAGGTCAAGCAGGAAGTGACTGACCTTGTCCGCTCTGCATGTTTGGACAGTCGGCACATTCTTCGTGCGACCTACGATGCAGTGGACACTGCTGGTAGGAGCTCAGCTTTCGCCGTAGGCCTATGGCATCATGCTTGGCTCAGAGTGTCAGGGTTGGTCCTGGAAGTGCAGTCCGCCATCCAGGAAGCGTCTTTCGGGTTCGTTGCTGTTCGGGGGATGCAAGTCAGGACATCATCACTCGACCTGCAGGAGAAGGGGTCACTAAGTCTGTGACTCTGTGTATCATCCCCATCAGTCGCAGCACCGGCCTTTTCGTGAGACTGAATCGGCCCAAAGCGAGACCACAGAGAAAGAGGGCTACTAAACGCCGGGGCCCCCAGCTGCTAAGCCCCCTGCCCAAAACAGCTGGAATCTCTAGCTGTGGCCTGCCACACACTACTGACTCCTTCCTTCTCCCACAGCCTCCGGGCTTCCTGGAGGAACCGGTAGGAGGGAGGTTTTCCCTCCACCTTCCGGGCTGGGAGAGGATAATATCAGATTCATGGGTGCTCCAGCTAATCTCAGAAGGACACTCAGTAGAGTTTCTACAGAAACCACCTCGTCACCCTCCCCCAAGGTCGTCGTACTCTCGGGAACATCTTCTGGTCCAGGAAGAAATTTCAGCACTTTTGCTGAAAGAGGTGATAGAACCTATCCCCCTTCCCCTGCAAGGAACGGGTTACTAGTCCCACTTCTTCCTGGTCCCGAAGAAGACAGGAGATGTAAGACCTATTCTAGATCTCAGTTCCCTGAACATTTTCGTGGAGCACAAGAGGTTCAGGATGCTCTCACTGCAGAGCCTTCTGCCCCTCCTCCGCTTGGCCAGTGGCTGTGCGCTCTGGATATGCTGGATGCTTACCTGCAGATATCTATCCACCTGTCTCACCGCAAATATCTCCATTTTGCTTTCCAGGGGGACCACTACCAGTTCAAGGCACTTCCATTTGGTCTATCCTTGACTCCCCGAGTATTTGCCAGATGCCTTGCAGTGGTGGCAGCCTACCATGCTCTGGGGGTACAGGTTTTCCATACCTGGACGATTGGCTCCATGGCCCTGTCCAGGGAGGAACTCCTGCACTGCCTCTCCCTCACCCAGCAGGTCTTTGCCTGTCTGGGTATTACTATCAACCATTCCAAGTCTCACTTGATCCCATCCTAGAGGCTCCAGTTTATCAGGGCAATACTGGACACAACCCTAGGCAGGGCCTTCCTGTCACCAGACAGGCCGGCCACACTCCAGACTCTAGTAAGCCTGTTGTCCGGCCGCAGGCAGGTCATTGCAGGGTCGGTTCTTTGCCTCCTCGGGCTTATGGCAGCTGCTATCCCAACAGTCCCTCGTGCCCGGCTCCACATGAGGGTCTCTCAGTGGACGCTTCGCTGTCGGTGGGATCAGTTGGTAGATGACTTGGACCATTCGGTCCTAGTCTCCTCTCCCATGGTTCGAGACTTGCAGTGGTGGATGGTTCGAGAGAACCTTCTTCGGGGAGTTCACTTCTTCTTCTTCCCCCCTCCCAGACTCTAACCACAGACACCTCGGGCGAAGGTTGGGGAGCCCATCTTGGCCCACATTGGACCCAGGGCTCTTGGTCCAAGCTCGAAGTCCCTGCACATCAATGTGCTGGAGCTCCGGGCAGTGCTCTATGCCCTCCGGGCTCTCTACCTGCATCTTCTTCCAGGCCACCTAGCCGTCCAGGTGGACAATATGTGTGTGGTATGGTACATCAGCAAACAGAGTGGGACTCGGTCCTACCGTCTTTGCAGGGAAGCCATTTAGAGTTTGGAATTGAGCAACACAACATGACCGTCACCTCACGGCAATTCATGTTCTGGGGGTCGAGAACTCCTTAGCAGAAAACTAAGTCGCTCGTCTGCTCGAGCTCACGAGTGGGAACTGGATCAGGGGGTCCTAGACGATATCTTCCTACGTTGGAGAACACCTCAGGTGGACCTGTTCTCCTCACCTCTAAATGCAAAGCTTCCCGACTCCTGCTCGCTCGTTCAAGAGCGAGGCATTTTCTGGAGAGATGCTCTTGTCTTGCAAAAACTCTGCTTAGAAGGAGCATGAATGATTCCGATTGCTTCTTTCTGGCCCAGGCAAGCTTGGTTCTCTCTTCTGCAACAATACTCGGAGGAGCCACCTCTTCCTCTTCCTCTGTCACGAATTTTACTGACCCAGGATCAGGGGACCCTGGTCCATCCAGGTCTCAAGTCTCTTCAACTACATGCATGGCTCCTGTAGACATAGCTCAAGCCCGCTTTGGGGTTTCTCCCAAGGTGGCTGAGATCTTGGTGGAGGCTAGGAAACCCTCCACTAGGTCTACTTATGCCATGAAGTGGAAACTGTTCTCAATCTGGGCCGCTTCAAAAGGCTTCGCAGCTTTCTCCTGCTCGGTTGGGCGACTGCTGGAGTACCTGCGCTATCTCTTTGACCTGGGTCTCAGTCACTCGTCTCTGAAGGTACACGTGGCGGCCATTTTGGCCTACCATGTTCCCTTCGCAGATAGGACGTTTGCTCAACTAGAAGTCTCTAAGACTTTCCTCAGAGGGGTTCTTCACTTGAGACCCCCTATCCGAGTTCCCGCCCCTCCTTGGGATTTGAACTTCGTGCTTGAGAAACTTGCTTTGCCTCCTTTTGAACCGGCTGCCTCAGCAGACATGAAGTTCCTTTCATGGAAGACTCTCTCTTCCTAGTGGCCATTACCTCTGCTCGGAGGATTTCCGAGCTCCAGGCCCTGATGTGTAAAATCCTGTACTTGATTTTTCACAAGGAATGTGTGGCTCTGTGCACCAATCCTAAGTTTCTCCCCAAGGTGGTAGCGGAATCTACATTGAATCAGTCCATAGAGTTACCCGCTTTCTTTACGCAGTACTCCAATCAGGGGGAGTATCTGCTTCACACTATGGACGTTCACCAGATCCTGAGATAATACACTAGCAGAACAAAGGATCTCAGAAAGACTGATCAACTTTCTCTTTTGCAACCAAAAGAGAAGGCAATGCTGTTTCTAAGCATTGCCTGTCTAAATGGTTGGCTCATTGCATCACCTTCTGTTATGACAAGTACAACAAGACCCTTCTGGGTTAAGTAAGAGGACACTCCATCAGAGGGGTCGCTGCCTCAGCGGCATGTTTCAAGAACGTGTCAGCTGCAGACGTCTGTGCTGCTGCCACTTGGACTTCTGTCCATACATTTACAAAACATTACAGTTTGGATATTGTCTCTTGCTGTAGAGCAGGCTTCGGGCTTGCTGTTCTGCAAGGCTTCCTTTATTAAGGCCTTCACAGCTAAGAGGATCTGCTTTGAGTAGCTTTCCTCCTCCCGAGTGCTTCGTCTTGTTCCAGACTGCTTGGGACTCGGTCCTATATGTGATTCCTACTGCGCTTCCTCGAAGTAAGCTAGTACAGTTATGTAAGAACCACTGTAACAGTAGATCTTCGAGAGAGGCTCTGCAGGTACCTTCCCGCTCCATCCCCAAGCTTTTTCAGCTCCCTTTCCAGTGAGGAAAGGACCGCTTCTCTCTCTGCCTGGCCCTTGTGGCCTGTGGAGGGAAAGAACTGGAGGTAGGGAGGACCGCCTCTTTATACCGACAAGCCTCTCTGACGCCAGTCACCTGAATATGGGGGCGGTCCCTCACCAGAGACTGCTAGCTAGAAATTTTTCCGTGGGGTCCTGCTGCCTGCTGACGTCAGTCCTATATGTAATTACCTACTGCAAGAGCCTCTCTCGAAGATCTACTGTTATGGTAAGTTCTTACGCAACTTTACTTTCGCGCAGCAGAGGCGAAATATGACAGGACCAAGGGGTTGCTGTCAATAACCGGACCGCTGTGTTCTGCACCAGCTGCAAGCGGTGAATATCTACCTCCGGGAGCCGTAGGTATAGGGCATTGTAGTAATCCAAGTGCAAGGAGACACAGGCATGGACCAACGTGGGAAGGTCACCGGATAGAATGAAATGCTTAACTCTGGAGATATTCCTCAGGTGGTAAAAAGAGGATTTGACGACAGTCGACACCTACGAATGCAGTGTCAGTCCCTCATCAAAAATTACCCCCAGGTGCCTGTTCGGAGGTCGGGAGTGGCAAACCCCCAAGAAGTCCAGAGGGTGGCCTCACCTCAGACCTCCCCCCTCCCCAATCTGGCGACCCGGTCCACTACCCGCACCTCAGTCTTTTCCGAGTTCAACCTTGACTAGCTCGAACTCATCTACTCCTGGATTTCAGTGAGGCAGCTATTAAATACTGAGAGAGCTCCAGCCTGGTCTGGCGTGAATGAAAGGTAGAGCTGGGTATCATCAGCATAGCAGTGAAACCTCAGCCCATACCTTCTTACAATGTCTCCGAGAGGTAGCATGTACACTGCGAACAACAATGGGGAGAGCACCGACCCCTGAGGAACCCCACATAATGGAACTGGGTCAGAGGAATAAATCCCTGACACCACCCTCTGAGTTCTTCCGGTGAGGAAAGATGAAAACCACCTGAGGACCGTACCTGACAGGCCACAGATGAACTTCAAGTGGTCAAGCAGAACTCCATGGTCACAGTGTCAAAGGCTGAAGAGAGATCGAGAAGAACTGAGATGGAGCGGTTCTTCCGATCTCTAGCCATCAGGAGATAATTGAGAGCCCGAACTAGCACAGTCTCAGTACTATGCCATTTTCAGTAACCGAACTGGAGAGGCTCATAGATATCATGGATGGTCAAATGGTTCTTCAGTTGTATGGACACTACTTTCTCGATCACCTTCCCCATAAATGGGAGGTTCGAGGTTGGTCTATAGTTTGCATGGCAGTCTGGGTCCAAAGGAGCTTTATTCAGGAGGGATGTCACCACCGCCTCCTTCAGGGAGCCGGGAAACTCACCTGTTTCCAGTGAGCATCAGACTGTCCGTGCTAGGACTGGGCCAATGATGTCACCACAACCCAAGATCAGGGTAGTTGGTCCCGGATCCAAACTACATCAGGTAGGGAACATACCCTGGACAATCCGCATGATGTCCACAAGCTCATGCAGGGTGAAGGTACTCCAGGAAAACTGAGGGGCATTGTCCAAACACCAATCTAGAGCAACGCCCATAGAGTACCGCCCTGATGTCAACCACCTTAGTCACAAAGAATTGAGCAAGCTCCTCGCATTCAACTTGCGAAAATGCTTTTCGGACTTGTAGACAGGCTGGGTTGCACAGTCTGTCCATGGTTGGAAAAAGCTGAGCCAGTCGATTCTGAGTGACAACAATCTCCCTGGGCAGGAACTCTGCCTTCTTACAGGTGATTGCGGATTGATAGGCTTGACAATGGTCCATCAATCTAAGGTGATTGGCAGCAAGGGCAAATTTCCACCATCAACGCTGTAACCTGTGCCCTAGTCGCGGCATCTTCCTCAAGGACCCATCAAACCAAGGGGACCAAGGGCGAAGGGAGAGAGGACGAACACAAACGGGATTAGTGACATCCAGGGCCGTAGAAATGGCCATATTATAGGCCATCACTAGGGCCTCTGGGTCACTGTTTGTCAGTGGAAGAACCGATAGGTCAAGCACCGCCGCCAGGCCTTCAGAGCTTATATTTCATAAAGGGCAGAACCTGACCATCTCCACAGCGGTGGGCCTATGAAGGGGGCGCAAAAACTGAACTGCACGATGTAGTGATCAGACCATCCGACTGGTTCCACCCCAGATCCGAGGCTTCGACCCCCAGGAGGAAGACCAAGTCAAGAGAATGACCGTGTTTATGGGTGGCAGTAGAAACAGTCAGTATAAGGCCCAGAGATGTCATCAACTGGAGGAAGTGCTGACCAAATTGCGAGAGTTCGTCATCGACCCAGGTATTAGTCACCCAGGACCATCAGCCTGGGCGACTCAAACGCCATGTCGATCATGAAGTCCGCCACTTCCTGAAGGAACCACTTCTCATCACCGGGGGGATGGTAGATGAGGGTGATCCTACAGCCTACACCTGCTGCCATGGGTACATTCAAATGACTGGGTCTCCTCAGCTGGTACACTCGTGAGGCCCAGTTCGGTCTTGAAACAGACCGTAACCCCCCCTTCCCCCCCAATCCAATCTCCGGCGGTGAATCACCTAGTACCCGGACGGAATTGCAGCCTACAATGTGGGGCTTATTCCCTACATGAAATTATAATGATGTGTTGTGGCATCACAGTCTGTTGCCATGGGAATAACTGTGATGTCATAAGCAGTATTATGACAGGGTGGAAAAAGCAATAGGAGCTGACGAACCCTCTTGGAACAACTATTTTGCCTTAATGCATATGACCTGAGTAATAATGTGGATAAAAAAATACATAGCTAATCTGAAATGAAGGCTGCTTTTTTGGCCAAATATTGTTTTTCAAAGCTCATTTCAAGGCATCAATTGCTCTTTAAGGTGGCTACGGTTACTTTAATGAAATGTTTTTTCTGTTTGGGTAATGTACTTTCTTGTGGTATTGATATACATACATCATTTAAATAACATTTAATTGATTAAAAAATGGCTACAATTACTCTGCCTTTAAAGGGAACATTCCCTTGGCCTTTTATTCTGTTTATCTGTGTAGGTTGTAAGTAAGTAAAACTTTATTTGTATTGGGCACCCTTACAGAGCTCAGGGTGCCTTAACAGCATAAATAAAACAGTATATCAACTCCATAAAATACACTAAAAACAGTAAATATATACAGTCTTTCAGTATTTCTGACTGCCATTTTACCAAGACCCTTCAAAGGCCTGTCGAAACAAGTATGCCTTAAGAGATTTTTTAAAACCCTCCACGGTCAGGCTGTCTCGTATCCGACGAGGTAGAACATTCCACAGGGTAGGAGCCATAAAGACAAATGATCTTCCTCCCAAAGTTTTCAGGTGTACCCTGGGAATCTCTATCAGTTCCTCGTTGGAGGATCGGAGTGGGCAGATGGGGCAGTAAGGAGACGGGAGTTCTAGCAAGGTACTGGGGTCCCTGGTCATCTAGGGCCTTATAGGCCAGCAATGCGACCTTGAAGGTGATCGCCACTGTATCAGCAGCCATTGCAGTTCACGCAGCACAGGTGTCATGTGACTGGATCTAGGTGTTCCAATTAACCTGGCCGTCGCGTTCTGCACTAGCTGCAAACAGCAGATATCCACCCCCGGTAGCCCTAGGTAGAGAGCATTGAAGTAATCAAAACGAGTGGTGACAAAGGCATGGACCAAGGTGGGAAGATCTTCAGATGAGACCAGGTGCTTCACCCTAGCGATATTCCTTGGATGGTAAAAGGAAGATTTGACCACGACTGAGACATGAGCCTTCAGGGTCAGGCCTTCGTCAAGTATTATGCCCAGGTTACGCACCTGACCCGAGGCATTTAGTGGGGGCCTTCCAAGGTATAAACCAGAGGGTTTTCCCACCCATGTCCCGGTCATCCCAAGATCAGGGTCCACTACCAATACCTCCGTCCGGCCCCTCCCCACCCACCCGAGTTCAGCTTCAGCCAGCTAGCACTCATCCAGTCCTGTATATCTGACAGGCAGTTGTTAAACATCGAGACAGAGTCAAACTCCTGTTCGGGCACATAAGACATGTACAGTTGAGAATCATCTGCATAGCAGTGAAAACTCAACCCGTACTGCCTTATAATGTCCCCCAGTGGCAGCATGTACACTGCAAACAACATGGGGGACAGCACTGAGCCCTGTGGTACCCCGTAGGGCAGCCAGTGAGGGTCCGAGGAATAAATCCCTGATACCACTCTCTGAGATCTGCCCTCGAGGAAAGATGGAAACCAACTGAGGACCGCCCCCCACCCCCACAGTCCGCAGAAAAACCTCAGGTGCTTGAGCAGAACCCCATGGTCCACAGTGTTGAATGCTGCTGAGAGATCAAGGAGAACCAAGATGGTACGGGCTCTTTGATCTCTAGCCATTAGAAGATTATTTAGCACCAGGGTGGTCTCGGTCATGTGCCTTTTTCTGAAGGCAGACTGGAGAGGGTCATAGATATTGAGGATGGATAAATGATCCACCAGCTGCAGAGCGACCACATTCTCGATAACTTTCCCTATAAAGGGTAAGTTAGAGACTGGTCTGTAGTTTGCTGGACAGTCCGGGTCAAGGGAGGGCTTTTTAAGGAGGGGGTCACACTATCACCTCCTTTAAGGGATCAGGAAAGATCCCTCTCTCCAATGAAACCCTCACTATCTCAGCAAGGACCTCAACACACCCTAAAAGAAGGTGAGTTGGGCTCGGGTCCAAACTACAGCATGTTGTCCACAGAGTCTGGATAATTCTCACTATATCCATGACTACTGGTTGGCTGAAGGTAGACCAGGTCATCTGGGCATTAGTACCACCTGATTGATCAGTGCAAGGTCCAGTGGGGAGGCACTGGCTGATCTCATCCTTGATGGAGGACACCTTATTGCAAAAAACTGCACAAACTCCTCACACTTCTCTTGTGACAATGCTTGTCCAGAACGCAGACAGGCTGGATTGCAGTCTGTCCACGGTCCGGAAGAGCTGAGCTGGTCGATTGTTCGCTGCAGCAGTTTCTCTGGGCAGCAACTCTACCTTCTTATGGGAAATTGCTAAGTGGTAGTTCTTATAATGGTCTAGCAATCTAAGTCTGTCCTCCTCCAGGTGAGTTTTCCGCCAGTGTCTCTCCAACCTTTGCCCTTGCCTCTTCAACTCTCTAAGTGTCCCATCATACCAAGGAGCACCCGGCGAAGGGTAAGAGGGCGAACACGAACCGGAGCAGTGACATCCAGGGCCCCAGAAATAGCCCTGTTATAGGCTAGTACAGGGATTCGTGCTCTCTGTCGGAATTCCCGAGAGGTCCAGTACAATCATTAGGCCTTCTGAGGTAACTCCTCTCAAAAAACGATACCGTACCAACTCCTTAGGGGCAGGCCAATTACGGGGGGCTGCAAAACTGAATCTCAGGGCGTAATGGTCAGACCACCCGATTGGATCCACCTCCATATCTGAGATTTCCTTCCCCAGGTGGATCACCAAGTCAGAGTACCCCTCCCAGTGTGTTGCGGTGGTAATAACCCATGTCAGGCCCAATGATTCCATCAGTTGGAGGAGGTTTTGTCCAAAGGCCGAGAGTTCATCATTGACCCAGGCATTGACGTCTCCCAGAACCAACCGTCTGGGGGACTCCAGTACCATCTCAGCGATGAAGCTGCAACCTCCTTCAGGAAAACTCTCTCTTCACCTGGTGGATGGTAGATGAGAAGGATCCTGTAGCCTGCACCCGCACCCACTATACACTCAAAGGAGTTAGTAGTTCCAACTGGCACCTCCCCTGATCCCCAGTTCCTGTCTAAAACAGACTGCAACCCCCTGCCCCTATGGTCCACTCTCGGGCGGTGTATCACTGAGTACCCAACTAGAACTGCAGATGCCAAAATGGGACCCGCATTCTCATCCTACCAGGTCTCGGTGATGCAGGCCAGGTCTGCAGAGGCTACAAGATCCGCACCAGTGCAGTCTTATTCCAAACAGACCTGGCATTGCATAACACCACCAGAAAGGGATGAGAATCCGAGAATGGCTCCACTACCTGCCTGACTCATGTAGGCATGAACATTGCCTGTATTGCACCCTCCTAATTTCATCAGGATTTAAATGTAAAATGAAGGTACTTGAGTGTAGTGTGAAAACTTGCTCGACGCCATTGCAGTTTTTGTGACCTGACACATGTAAGGCACCCTGGAATTTCATGATGGTCTAGTGCTAAAGCTTGTAGTAGTTACACTGTATAAGTTAGTGCTGTTGCTGTCCTGCACAGTCCTTATGCTCTTTTGTTGCCAGTGAAGCTTTTCAGGGCATAGTAAGTACCCTGCTGTCTTTTGTAGTTTAAAGCATATCTGAGTTAGAAAAAAAATGCTTTTAGAGAATCCAGGAACTTCACAAGACGTAACAGAACTGAATGAGAGTGTAAGTTATGCTGGCTTGTGCATATATGCATCAACTCCCATGATGCCTTGCATGAGTGGGGGGGCATGACCATTGAAATGGAGACAAACTGGTTTTCACTCCAGGGCAAAAACAGAGTGAAGCAGCCTCATTCATATTTAAATTCGGATGAAATTAGGGAGATGTAAGAGAGGGAATCATTGTTCATGCCTATGAACTACACAAGTATACAGAAAATAGATTGAGGGAGCTTTCCCTTTCATAAGATGACTACAGTTAATCTACCTTAATAAGCTGGCTGCAGTTCCTTTATTCCCATGCAGCCCAAGTTCTCTGTGGTTCAGATATTGGGCTCCCAGCTTATTGGTGGAACAAGTGTCATAGCTTTATGTTTTGTATCACCAAACATATTGGATCATCAAATAATAGCTTTTAAAGAGGGTAGATTTGAAAGACGTATATGGCTTCTATAGATATATATATATTTTTTTTCCTTACTAGGAAACTGTTAAAGCATGAATGCCCCGAGTGTCCAGATGTAAGGCCATTTAACACAGTGGAAGAGTTGGAACAACACATGAGGAAGCAGCATGAACTATTTTGTTGTAAATTGTGTGTTAGGCACCTTAAGGTAAGTCGGTACATTCAGAAAAATCTCACCCACCTTACTTTATCTCTTCATGCACAAGTTTTTCTAGTAGAGGTAGCATTTAAAAGTAGAAAAAAAGCTGTGGTTCTCAGTTACTGGAAAAGTATTAAGAGACAACCAGGGAATGGTTAGCATCAGTTAATCGAACCAGAAAGATGGATTAGGCAAAGAAAATGCCTTATACCCTGGGGTTAGATTAATGAATTGATGTTTTTAAAATTAGAATTCTGAGTGTTTTATTGTACATCAGGTTTCCAGCAGTAACATTAACATTAACAATTTGTCAGCCAGTTGGAATGCTCCAATCTATCTCCATCCCTTGCCTTTTAAAGTCACTAATATAATCTGAAGCACACTGGTGCCATCTGATTAATGCTGACAGACTTTCATTGAAGGGAACGCCCACCTGTAACTGGGCACCACCTTGGTGTGAGGCAGGGCCCGTTTAACATTTTTGCAAAATCTTACAATTTGCTTACTTACAGACTCTATAGTTATTTGGATTTTATCTGGCTGATCCTTCCATCCCTCCCGTTGGCATTTTGACTGAAGCTGCATACCCACAACCTCACACATCTGTCCTGTGAATGATGTACGAGCGAGAAAGCAGCCCTGGGAGTGTTCATAGCAGTTCTGTATAGATGGAGCTATTAGTAACTCTGGTTTGCAATTGACATGTCCTAGTGGTATACCAAGACCAAATATAGTCTGGCTGTTGACTGCCGGTCTATACCTGGTCTGAGTATGCTGTTGGGACATGCTGGTTGCAAACTGGAGCTATGAATAGCTCGATCTATACAGAACTGCTGTGCACACTCCCATGGTAGCTCCCTGGCTCGTACGTCATCCTTGGGACAGCCGTGAGAGGATGTGGGTGTGCTGCTAGGGGTGCTACGGTCAAAGTGCTGGCGGGAGAGCCTGCAGGATCAACAGGATAAAATGTAAATAACTACTGTGTGTAAGTGAGCAGATTGTAAGATTTTGCGAAAATGCTAATTGGGCCCTACCTCACACTGAGGTGGGGTCTGATTACAGGTGGATGTTTCCCTTTAACAAACAAGTATACTCACTTATACATTTTTTCAAATGTTATATGCTTTCACCTAATTTGAGGGACAAGGTACTTAGTACCCCTCCCCATGAACGTGCAGGTGGCAAGTTTCACACCTGTCAACGGGTGTGCTACTTTGCGTAGGGCCTGTAGGGTCCAGCGTGATGCAACCTACTATTCTAGCACAGTGCTTCAGCAGGGTGACTGATGAAGCAAGCTGCAGTTCAAACCCCAGGAATCACTCAGTATACTTAACTAATGCAGTCAGCCTTCTGTGTTGAACTGCCTGTGAGAGAATGGAATGTATGTAATTGATGGAACTCTCATTGGCTCATGCCAGTTTGAAATTGTTGCCCCTAGAAACTGCTACGTTCTGATGGTCAGATCCATTTCTCTGCCTGCCAGTTTAGATGCCTTGGAGAGCTCTCCTCAACTTTCTTAAAACCACTTTCTTTTTTGTAAAATTAAAGTCTTTATTCATTTATTTGAGCAGACTTGATAGACCCACTAGGCCTTTATCTGTTGGCAGATTTCGTATGTTCGTAATTGCTGCCCCTTTGCAGGACAGCTAGCTTAGTTTTAGTGGGTTTTAGTGTTATTTTTGCGGTTCTTAAACGGTTCCGTGGAACTGAGGGGAACAGTTGATCTTATTTTGAGAGGGCTCTTGCAGTAGGTAATTACACATAGGAGTGAAGCCGGCAGGCGTCAGGACCCCACGGAAAAATTTCTAGCTAGCAGTCCCCCACGTCCGCCTTTCAGTTCTTTCCCGCTGTTAGCTCGTGCAGCACCTCGCAATTAAGTTCACAGCTTCTCAGTCAATTGGTAGTTTTTAACCGCCAGTTTTCTACTTTTTCCTGATTTTCGGCAGCCTTGCCTTCAGCTGCCATGTATGTCATCCCGACTCCCCACAAAAAACAAGTGCGATTCTTGCTGTGCCCAGCTCCCGCATAAGGTCAGACATTCCCAGTGCCTTTTTTGTCTAGGCCCCGATCATCCCATCGAGAAATGCCAGCTCTGCCAGCAGTTTAACGCAGCCACCTGAAAGCGGAGGCAGCAGTCCCTGGAGGCCCGCGTTCTTAAACAAAAAATGACCCCCGTGGAAAAGGAACTGAAAAAACTGTGGTGGGCTTGGGCTTTGACTTCTCCGGAGGGCCACCACAAGAAGCACCAGGACCAGGACTCCTCATTGGTCGCCGCAGCCTCGGCTGGGGTCGCGGTGCTGCAGGTAACGCCTCCCCCAGGAGGCAGCTCCGTGGCGGCCGTCTTGCAGGCTTCTAGGACATCAACCCTCCATCAGGCTCGCGCTTGGGCACCTCGGGAGCCTCTGGGTCAAAGGAGGCAGCTGCTTCCAGTGAGGTTACTGCTGTGCGGCCTCCTAGTTTGAGCAGCCCCGATAAGTTGGACGTCTGCTCCTCTGCCAGCCCGGCTAAGGCCACTAAGACGTCCGACCCTCCGGGACAGCGCACGGCCTCCGAAGCGCCAGCCAAGGCCACCCCTCTTTTGCGGCCTTCGGGCGCTGGGTCCGATAAGTCGGATGCCGGCTCCTCCCATGTCCACCTGGATCCCGTCGATAAGATGGACGCTGGCTCCTCTGATGTCCGCTCAACGTTAGAGCAGACGCTGGACCCTTTGGGCCTATCCGTCGTCCTCGCCGCACAATGCTCAGAGTGCACTCTGAGGCGCCAGCCGCCTCTGCTGGATCCCGGGATGGTAATCGTTCTTCCCCGGCGACAACAGAGGAGGTGGGTACGCTGCTGTCGAGTCTCCCTCCGCTGGGCGGATGAAATGACGACAGATCCTTGGATGCCAGTGCGGCTACCGCGCGCGACAATATCCCATTCGGACGCCGCCTTTGGCGGGCCTGCTGGCCTCCCATTCCGGCCCGCCTGCTGGGCCTTTTCTGGGCCTTCTGCTCCCACAGACCCCCAGTCCCTGGGTATCCGCCGTCATTCAACTGATGCCGCCATACCCGGGCGGCAGTATCCGGCACCCCAGTACCCACCGCTGACCTACCCGATGCCGCAGTACATGGTGCCCCAGTACCCGATGCTGGTCTTCTTGCCATCGGGGTACAGTTAAGTGCCTTACGGATACCCTCAGTATCCATATCCCCCTCCTCCTCAGCCGCCGGTGGACTTGAAGGAGAGACTGGCTTCCTGGTGGGCCAAGACTCCCCACCTCCGGATACCAGAGGCGAGCCCTCCGGTTCCAGGGCAGGGCAAGATATGCTTCCCCAGGGGCTTTCCAAGGGATCCGTTCCTCCCCCGCTCTGGGAGGAGGAGTCTTCTTCCCTGTCTGACTCAGATGGTCGTTCCAACCCAGACGACGAGCCCCGCACTCCGGACAAGCCCAGGCCTCCTCTGAAGTCTCCGGAGGCGGATCCTTCCTTTACGGAGTTGCTGCACAAAATCCAGGCAGTTCATCAGTGGCATTCCTTGGAGCCCAGTCCACAGCATAAAACTCGCTACGCACCTGGATCTGCCTGAGACCGCTTCTACCCTGGTGCCGCCCTGGATTGAGCCTCATGCCGACCTTGTTTCCACCATTTGAAAGCAGCCGTCGGCTTTAGCCCCCCTCTTCCTCGGAATTTGGACAGGCTTTGTCAGGCTCCGGAGGGTGTTGACTCTTTAAATTCGCACCCTCGAGCTGATTCGGTCATGGTTAGCGCCGCTCACGGCCGAACAACTAACCCCAAGCACTTCAGCTCGTCACCACCCAACAAGGAATCCCACTATCTGGACCAGTACGGGAAGAAAGTCTATGCTTCTTACACTCTGGGTATTAGGGCCCTGAATTATGTTGATCATATGGGGCATTATCAGGAAGCTATCCTTAGCGAGGTGGAGGCTAAATTGGACTCCCCTTCCTGAGTCTCAGACAAAGCAGGAAGTGGCGGCTCTAGTCCAGTCTGTGTGTTCAACCAGTCAGCACATGCTTCGTACCATGTACGACGCAGTGGACGCTGCTTGTTGGAGCTCGGCTTTTGCCGTGGGTTTGCAGCGTCATGCCTGGCTCCCGGTGTCAGGTTTGATCCCGGAGGTGCAGTCTGCTATCCAGGACGTGCCCTTCAGGGGTTTAGTGCTGTTTGGTGGCGATGTCAAGGACATCATCACCGATCTGCAGGAGAAGGGTACTGCACTTAAGTTGGTTGACTCCATGTACAGACCCTCTCAGGCTCAGTGTCGCCCCTTTCGCAGACGTTCTCGGCAAAAGGCGAAACCTCAGGGAAAGCAGGCCAACAAATGTCGGGCCCCTCCAGCTGCCAAGCCCCCCATGCCCAAAAAAGCAGCGGGGGCTTCAGCCGTGACGCTGTCTCACACCTCCTGACTCCTTTCCTCTCCCATAGCCTCTGGGCCTTCCAGAGGAACCGGTGGGAGGGAGAGTCTCCTTCCATCTTCTGGGTTGGGAGAGGATCACTTCAGACACTTGGGTGCTCCAATTGATCGCAGAAGGACACTCTAGAGTTTCTTCAGAAACCTCCTCGAAAATCTCCCCCCAGGTTGTCTTACTCCCCAGAACATTATCTTCTGGTTCAGGAAGAAATATCCTCTCTTCTTCTGAAGGAGGCGATAGAGCCCGTTCCTCCCCATCTTCGGGGACAGGCTACTACTCCCACTTCTTCTTCTTCTTGGTCCCAAAGAAGTCAGGAGATGTGAAGCTGATTCTCGACCTCAGCACCCTGAACTTGTTCGTGGAGTACAAGAGGTTCAGGATGCTCTCTCTGCAGAGTTTTCTGCCCCTTCTTCGACTGGAACAGTGGCTGTGCACTCTGGAAATGCAGGATGCTTACCTGCATATCCCTGTTCGCCCTTCCCACCGCAAATACCTGAGTTTTGCGTTCCAGGGGGACCATTACCAGTTCAAGGCCTTTCCATTTGGTCTTTCCTTGGCGCACCAAGTGTTAACCAAATGCCTTTCGGTGGTAGCGGCCTACCTGCATACCCAGCGGGTGCAGGTTTTCCGTACCTGGACGACTGGTTCCTGGCGGCCTCGTCCAGGGAGGAACTCTTGTGCTTCCTTTCCCTGCAGGTTTTTCCCTGATTGGGGGTTACCGTCAACCCGGCCAAGTCCCACCTGATCCTGTCCCAGGGGCTCCAGTTTATTGGGGCGTTCCTGAGCACTACCTCCGGCATGGCATTCCTGCCACTAGACAGGGTGGCCTCACTCCAGGCTCAGGTCAGCCTGTTGTCCAGCTGCAGGCGGGTCAGCGCCAGGTTGGTCCTTCGCCTCCTCGTGCTCATGGTGGCCGCTATTCCCACAGTCCCTCGCGCTTAGTTCCACATGAGAATCTTTCAGTGGACGCTTCGGTCTTAGTGGGATCAGCTGGTGGACGACCTAGATCAACTAGTTCTTGTCTCCAGTCCTATAGCTCGGGACTTGCAATGGTGGACGGTTCAGGAGAACCTTTGCAGGGGAGTTCCCTTCTGCCTTTCTCCCCACTCCCTGATGCTGACTACAGACACCTCGGATGAGGGTTGGGGAGCCCATCTCAGGCCTCGCAGGACCCAGGGCTCCTGGTCCAAGCTCGAAAAATCTCTCCACATCAGTGTGCTTGAGCTCCGGGACATGCTTTATGCTCTTCAGGTTCTGCATCTTTATCTGCTTCCCGAACATCTGACTGTCCAGACGGACATGTGCATGGTCTGGTACATCAACAAACAAGGGGAACTCGTTCCTACCTTCTCTGCAGGGAGGTGATGCAGGTTTGGGAATGGGCAGTGCAGCACAACCTTCACCTCATGGCCATTCACGTCCTGGGGGTCGAGAACACGTTGGCAGACCACCTTAGTTGGTTTGCTCACGAGTGGGAACTAGATCAGGGGGTAGCGGACAATATCTTCCTACGCTGGGGGTCGCTACAGGTAGACCTGTTTGCGTCTCCTCTCAACGCAAAACTTCCCACCTTCTGCTCGCTTGCTCCAGGGCATGGCATTTTTTTGAGAGACACACTGTCTCTAGATTGGAAGGGAAGATTCATCTATGCCTTTCCCCCGATCCCCTTGATTCCGAGGGTCTAACAGAAACTCGGCTCGGAAGGAGAAACATAGAAACATAGAAACATAGAAACATAGAAGTTGACGGCAGATAAGGACCGCAAGGCCCATCCAGTCTGCCCATTTCTTTTTCTACCTTATAAATGTGCCATCGGCCTTGCTATGTCAGTGACCCTATCTATTCATAGTCATTTGTATTGCTCCCTTATGCCTATCCCATGCCTGTTTGAAGCCTGCACTGTATTCATAGCCACTACTTCTTGTGGTAAGCCATTCCATGCATCTACCACCCCTTTCTGTGAAAAAGAATTTCCTCACATTCCCCTTAATCGGCCTCCGCCTAATCTTCATGCTGTGTCCTCTTGTCCTGCTATTTTCTTATATTTAAACATGTTAGACTTTTCACCTTGTTTATGCCCTTAAGGTGTTTAAATGTCTCGATCATATCACCTCTCTCCCTCCTTTGCTCAAGGGTACATATTGAGCTCTGCTAATCTGTCCTCATGTCTTCTGATGCAGTCCCTGCACCATTTTGGTTGCCCTTCTGGACTGCCTCAATTTAGTTAATGTCCTTGTGAAGGTGGCCTCCAATACTGCACGCGAGTACTCCAGATGGGGCCTAACCAATGTCTTGTACAGAGGATTATTACCTCCTCTTACGACTTGAGATACCCCTACTAATACACCTAACACCCCCCTAGCCACCTACTGCTTTAGAGGTCTGCTTGATGATTTCAGGTCATCAGTGATGATGATGCCCAAGTCTCTTTCTTCCTTTGTGACTGCTAGCAACTCCTCCCAGCCTATAAGTGGCTTCAGGGTTTCTCTTCCCTATGTGCATGATTTTGCACTTCTTTGCATTAAATCCCAGTTGCCACTCTTCTGACCATTCTGCTAGTTTATCCAGATCTCTTCTCATTCTGCCCACCCATCTGGATCATCTACTCTGTTGCAGATCTTGGTGTCATCTGCAAACAGACAAGCCTTACCTCTAGTCCATCTGCTAGGGTCACTAATGAAGATGTTGAATAGGACTGGCCCCAGGACTGATCCCTGAGGTATCCCACTTGTGACTTGCATCTCTTCTGACTGTATACCATTTACCACCACTCTCTGTTTTCTGCCAGTCAACCAGTTTGCCACCCAGTTGACCAACTTCTGACCCACCCCAGCCTACCTAGCTTATTTACAATCTTCTATGTGGAACAGTGTCAAAAGCTTTGCTGGAAGTCACGGTGGTGACATCAACTGCTCCCCTTGGTCCACCACTCTGGTTACCCAGTCAAAGAAATCTATGAGATTAGTTTGACAGGACCTTCCTTTTGTAAACCCACATGCTGTCTTGGATCCTGTGCCCTATGGATTCCAGGTGTTGCACTATCCTTTCCTTAAGGAGTGCTTCCATAATCTTGCCCACTACTGAGGTAAGACTGACCGGTCTGTAGTTCCCGCCTCCTCCCTGCTACCACTCTTGTGGATGGATCACATGAGCCCTTCTCCAGTCTTCTGGGACCTCTCCTGTGCTCAGAGACTCACTAAACAATTCTGCTAATGGCTCTGCTAGTTCCTCCTTTAGCTCCTTAGCACCTGGGATGTATGCCATCAGGTCCCATTGCCTTATCCACCCTGAGCTTAGCAAGCCTTGTAGGACCCTTTCTTTGTGAAGGGAGTAGTGTCACCTCCTCCCCTGTGTCCATGATGTTGAGCTGTGGGCCTGCCCTATCTTCTTCAGTGAATACTGAGCAAAAGTATTTAGGATAGATGCCTTTACAGGGTCCTCCTCCTCACATGCTCCCTTTCTCCATTAAGCTTAGCGATACCCTCTGGACTTTCTCCTTCACTAATGTATCTATGAAAGTCTTGTCACCTTCTTTACTGTTTGTGCTAGTGTTTCCTCAGTTTGGGACTTGCCTGCCTTACTGCCTTCCCTGCTTCCCTTAGGGCAGTTTGGTATGCCCCCTATCTTCATCCCTTTGTGTTCCCTTATATTTTCTGGAAGGCCAGCCTTTGGCTCTGACCTTTTCTGCTACTGTATGAGAACCAAAGTGGTTTCTTTTTTTTGTAATTTCCTTTCTGTTAACACAATGGGATGTTGCTCAAGTATTGTATCCTTAATGCTTGCCCACTTTGCCTGTACCTCCTCACCTGTGTCTTTTTGCCAGGGCTAGCTTAACTCTGTTGGCCATCTTATCAAAGTCAGCTCTCTGAAGTCCCATATTTTGCCTTGGAATGGGATGATTTAGATGTAGTGCCAAATTGAACCATACCATGTGATGGTCACTGGCCCCAGGTGACCTTCTACCTGGAGATCTGTGATCCCTTCTTTGTTAGTCAGTACTAGATCTAGGATAGCCCTGTCTCTTGTGGGTTGCTGTACCAGTTGTTTGAGGCCCTCCCTGCAGGAATCCACTATGAGTCTAGTTCTGGCAGATGTTCCTGCTGGTATTGACCAATCTGTATCTGGCATGTTGAAGCTCCCCATTATCAGAACCTCCCTTTAGCTGTCATGTTTTGTATATCTTCTAACAGTAATGTGTCTATGTCCTCCTCCTGGTCTGGGGCCTGTAGACAACCCCAGTTCTTATGGCTGTCCCATTTCTGTTTCCAGGGTGACCCACAGTTCTTCTGGCTCCTTATGTGTATTCTGAATTTCTGTAGCTTTGATATTTTCATTAACATACAGGGCCTCCTCCCCCTTTTGCCTCGGTCTCTTCTGAACAATATAGCCAGGTACCAGATGATCCTCATCGCTCCTTTCAGGCCTAGGCAAGTTTGGTTCTCTCTTCTGCAACAGTATTCAGAGGAACCTCCTCTTCCTCTGTCGCAACTTTTGCTGACCCAGGATCAGGGGACCCTGATCCATCCAGGCCTCATGTCCCTTCAGTTGCACACGTGGCTCCTGCAGACGTAGCTCAAGCTCCTTTTGGGGTTTCCCCATTGGTCGCTGAGATTCTGGTGGAGGCCAGAAAGCCCTCCACTAGATCTACGTATGCCATGAAGTGGAAACGGTTCTCTGTTTGGGCTGCTTCCAAAGATCTCGAGCCATTCTCTTGCTCTGGTGGGTGGCTGTTGGATTACTTGTGTCATCTCTTTGATCTGGGTCTTAATCATTCCTCTCTGAACATTCACATGGTGGCCATCTCTGCTTACCATGTTCCTTTCTGGGACAGGACTTTTGTGCAGTTGGAAGTCTCCAAGACTTTTCTTAGAGGGGTCCTCCATTTGAGACTCCCAGTTTGGATTCCTGCCCCTCCTTGGGATTTGAATTTTATCCTTGAGAAGCTTACTCTGCCTCTTTCTCGACCGGCAGCCTCAGCACACCTGAAGTTCCTGTCATGGAAGACCTCTTCCTCAGGCCATTACTCTCTGCCTGGGATTTCTTGAGTCTAGGCCCCTCATGTGCAAAACTGCATTTGATTTCCACAAGGAAAGTGTGGCTCAAGCGACTCCACCCTAAGTTTCCCCCAGGTGGTAGCAGAATCACGCTGAATCAATCCATGGAGCTGCCTCCTGCTTTCTCATCTAGCACCCAATCAAGGGGAGTACCTCTTGCATACTTTGGATGTTCACCGAATCCTGAGATACTACACCACAAGGATGAAGGATCTCAGGAAAACTGATCAACTGTTTCTCTTTTGCTCATAAAAGAGAAGGCAATGATGTTTCTAAGCAATGCGTATCTAAATGGTGGCTCATTGTATCACTTTCTGTTACGACAAGTACAAGACCCCCCTGCCGGGTCAGGTCAGAGGGCACTCCACCAGAAGGGTCGCTGCCTCCGCTGCTTGTCTCAAGAATGTGTCAGCAGCAGACATCTGTGCAGCTGCTACTTGCACTTCTGTCCATACCTTTATGAAACACTACAGTTTGGATATTGCCTCTCGCCGTAGAGTGAGCTTCAGGTTGGCTGTTCTGCAGGGTCTTCTTTCCTAAGACCTCAGCAGCCAAAGGGTCTACTTTTGGGTAGTTTTCCTCCTCCCGTTTGCTTCTGCTTGTTCCAGAGCCCTCTAGAAGTAAGATGGTACAGTTACGTAAGAACTTACCGTAACAGTAGATCTTCGAGAGAGGCTCTTGCAATATCATGATACCTTCCTGCCCTCCATCCCCTAAGCTTTTTCAGCTCCTTTTCAGTGAGGAATATCCTCTTCTCTCTCGTCTCGCCTTTTTAGGCCTTTGGTGGGAAAGAACTGGAAGGTGGGTGTGGGAGACCGCTCCTTTATACTGATGTCGCCTGACGCAGGTCACCTGACAGGGGGGCAGTCCCCCACCAGAGACTGCTAGCTAGAAATTTTTCTGTGGGGTCCTGATGCCTGCCGGCTTCAGTCCTATGTGTAATTACCTACTGCAAAAGCCTCTCTTGAAGATCTACTGTTACATACTAACATGCCAGCAGAATAGGCCTAACGGTCTTTCGTGTCTGCTTGTTTGGTCAGCTCCCACCCTGGGAGCTGACCTTGCTGCCTCCCTCGCCTTCTCTGGCTTCTCCCTTCCCAGTTCCAGATATTCTCACTGCACTGGATTTTGCCTCCGAACCCTTCCCTGTACCTGTCCCACTCTCTTGAACCCTCCACCATGTCTGCCTCCACCAGCCCCTGGGCAGCGCATTCCATGGCTCCACCACCCTCAGTGAAGTAGCACCTCCTCCTTTCTCCCTGAATCTCCTCCTCCTCCAGCTTCAACCCATGCCCCCTAGTTGCCCCCTCCTCCTTCCTTCGAAGCACCCTGACTGTTCCTCCCCTATTTACCCCCTTCATGTACCTGAAGACCTCTACCATGTGCCCCCTGGTCCCTTCTCTCTTCCGGTGTGTACATATTTAGCTCTTTGAGCCTCTCCCCATAGTTCCTGTCCCCCAAGTCCCAAATAATTTTGGTTGCCCTCCTCTGGACCCTCTCCAGGAGTTTAATGTCCCTCTTTAAGTGTGGCCTCCAAAACTGCACGCAGTACTCTAGGTGTGGCCTCACCAAGCAGTTATACAGAGGGAGTATCACTTCCCTCCTTCTGGAGGTGATCCCCCTAGCAATGCATCCCAGCATCCTGTTGGCCTTGGCTGCTGCCCTCCTACAAGTCTCCGATTTGTTCATCTTGACATCCACCACCACCACCCCTAGGTCCCTCTCAGCCATCGAGACTTGTAACATTCCCCAGGGTGTACACTTGGCCCGGGTTTCTGGCCCCCAGGTGCAGTACCTTGCATTTCCCTGCATTGAACCTCAGCTTCCACTTTCTAGACCATCTTTCCAGATGTCCCCTCCCTGGGGACCGGAGGATTATTAGTCTCATAATTCTTTTGTGAGACAAATGGTGGATACCTTTAATCTCTCCATCCAGGAAACTGTGGAGAATGAGGAAGAAGCTGACTTTTTGGACATGATAGGTCTCACCCGCAGAGAGAGACTCCTATTGCTTATACACAAGTCTCTGAGAAAAGCTATATTGAAAATTCTGCAGACCCCCACGTCTATGCCAGAACTAGGCAGAAAGGTTGATCAAAAAGTACCAACTAGACCGATCTAATGCTGATTTTCCTTTTCACTCACTCTGACCACAAAGGGGTGGTGCAGGCTTCTGCATGTGATAAAGCCAGAGTACCTTTAGCTTCAAACAACATGAAGTCTCGCTGTATTCTGACTATTGCAGTTAGCCCCAGCACTCAAACTGCTCCGGAGAGTAGATGGTTAATTTTCTATGCAGAGCATAGAACGTTGAGCTCGAGCTCTGTTCAAACCTATGTCTGCTGCACTTTGAAGCGCAGCTGTCAGATTCTTTGCTCCGCCTAACTGAACGGCTGCTCCGGAGATTTCTCCTTTGCTCACGGTTCGTAAGCCGGTTAAAGTTCTTTGTTTTACAGATTATTTTTTGCAAGTTTCGGTTCAGATCTCTGTCTGTGGTACAGTAAGTACTAGGTAGTGAACTAGACATAGTAAACGTGTGGAAATTGTAAAATTGATTTTTCGACCGGTTCGGCTGAAGTGACTGTTTAGTGATTTATATATTTTGTCTTTGTTTGTAAACTTAGTGTGTGGTTACCGGTCCTTATCAGTTTTAAAAAAAACTGCATTTTTTTGTGTTTTTTTTTCCCATACCCGTGACACGGTTAGAAACCAATAAGGGTGTCTTTCCTGGTTATTTGCCATAAAAAGGGTAAGTTTGTGGTTAGGATGGCTGTGTCTGAGAAACCCAAAAGAAAAACCGGGCCCACTGGGTTTCAACACCGCAGTGTGTGTGGGGAGGTCTTTGCTAAGGCTGATCCCCACACCACCTGTGTTTGTCTGGGGTTTGACCACCTTGTTTCAGACTGCCAAATCTGTGTTTAAAAAACAAAACAAAACAAAAAAAAAATATTTCCTAAGTCTGCCCTGGCTAAAAGATTAGGTAGGCTCAGGGATAAGGAGGCCGTGAAGTCCACTGACCCGGATGGCCAGCCCGGTTCGGTTCTGACCGAAACTGAGGGAGTGCCCTCTGACCAGGGCGATACTTCGTCGGGCAAGAGGAGGGCCGATCCTGAGGGATCAGTTCCTACAAAAAGAAAAAGAAAGGAAAAATCATCCGGCTCAGTTCCAGAGACCCATTTTCCGACCGCCAAAGAGATTGCCAGTGCGATAATGATTGTAGAATTGCTTCGTCCAGTTCCTTCTGATCCGAGGCCTTCTGGCAGTCGCTCGGTTCGGTCGGTTCCTCCGATTCAAGACTATGCCCCTGAAGATTTCTATGAACCTGATTTGGAGGGGGTTGAAGATTAAGATGATGACGATGGTGTGGAAGGTCTGGTTGAGCCCATTCAACTGGACATCTCCCCAGACAGGCCTTCTGGTGTTTCCCCTCCTAGGTTTTCGGAGTCCCCTTCCCACTACATGTTTTACAGGAAAGTGGCAGAAACCTTCCAGCTCCCTGTGGAAGAAGCTGTAGAGGAACCTGATTATGTGGAGATGATGGACATCCCAGAGTTCACGAGACTGTCTGTTCCCCATCATAAGTCTTTTGGGAAACGGACACAAAAGATTTTAAAAACTCCAAATTCTGTACCTCCTGTCGACAGAAGGATGGACAAAAGGTACACCTTATCAGGTTCTAGTACGGATTACTTGTATCAACAATGCAGCCATGTTGGGGTTGTGCAGACTGCAGCCTGTGATAAGGCTAATATACCCTTGGCTTCACACCCCCAGATAAAGATTCTAGGAAGCTGGATGCCATGGCAAAAAAACAGTACATGGCATCTGCCTTAGGACTCAGGCAGTCTAATTATATGGCCTGTGCAGCCAGGTACCAGAAGTCCAGGTGGGACACTGTACTGGCACTGGCTAAGCAGGCCTCCCCCCAGCTAGCCTCAGAGCTGGAGGGGTGGCTGCTGATGGGATTGAGGCATCTAAGGTACGTTCCATGCTGCTGTTGACTCCAGTGATGTGTTCTCTAGAGTCATGGCTACATCTGTGGCTCTTCGGCGAATGGCTTGGCTCAGATGTACTAGTCTCTCACCGGACACCCAGGCTAAGGCCATGGATTTCCCTGTAGTGGATAATTCTCTGTTTGGGGAGCAGACAGAGAATTGCATGAAAAAGATGGATGAGTATAGGACCACCTATAGGAGTGCACAGGCCAAGGAAAGACAGGCAACTCCTTAAAGGCAGTAGGCTAGGGGCAGGGGCAGGCCTTTTCATAGGCCTTTCTACCAAGCACAGGCCTCTTCTCCCTTTCTTCAGAGGGAGAGGCAGAAGGGGGATGAGCAGGGCTGCATCCATCCCTTAACCTAAGGCTCCTGCCAAGCAGACACCCTGTTGTGTCAGCCCAGGTAGACTCCCCCATTCCTGTAGGAGGCAGGCTGGCTTACTTCATCCAGGACTGGATGTCTGCTACCTCAGACAAGTGGGTCCTGGAGGTGCGTAAGCCAGGGGCTGGTTCTCAGCTTCAAGAAATTTCCAAAGCTGAGGGCCAGATCTTTTCCACCTGCAAGCATCTCCAAAACCATTGCCCTAGAGGCAGAGGTTTCATCTCTACTGGCTCTAAAGGCTGTAGAGAGAGAGTTCGCTACTGCACAGGGGCAAAGGTCTATACTCCAGGTACTTCCTTACCACAAAAAACAGGGGAGCGGCGACCCATCCTAGACTTGAGATACCTGAACAAACATCTTTTAAAACCAAAATTCAGAATGGTGACTCTGGGAATAATCCTTCCCTCTCTAACGCCAGGGGACTGGCTAGCCTCCCTGGACTTAAATGATGCCTACTTTCACATTCCCATCAGGTGCTCCCACAGAAAGTACCTCGGGTTCGAATTGCCTTCAGGCCATTATCAGTTCTAATCTATGCTCTTCGGCCTGACATCAGCTCCAAGGGTATTCACAAAATGGTTAGCAGTAGTAGTGCCTTTTTAAGAAGGAAAAATATTTCCATACCTGGACGACTGGCTCATTGTGGGTCAGTCCCCAGACCAGGTCAAGTCAGACCTTCAAGTGACTCAGCAAGTGCTCACTTCCCTAGGATTCCTTCTCAGTCTTCCCAGGTCAGTTTTCGAGCCTGTACAGCTCCTCACCTTCATAGGGGCAGAGTTGGATACAGTCAAAGCAAGAGCTTTTCTTCCCCTGGAAAGGGCAAGGGCTATTGTAGAGCTGGCTTCTTCATTCCACCTGCTGGTCTCTTGGCCAGCAAGGCACTTCCTTCAACTTCTGGGCCACATGGTAGCTTCTACAGCAGTGGTACAAGGGTCCAGATTTCAGATGAGGGACATTCAGTTTCACCTGAGGACCTTTTGGTCTCAGAAGAAAGATTCTCTAACCAAACTAGTTCCAGTGACCCAGACTCTGATCCAGGCTCTCCAGTGGTGGCAGGATCAGGGCAACCTCAGGCAAGGAGTTCCATTCGTCACTCAGTCTCACCCTGTGGTTCTAACCACAGATGCTTCTCTATTGAGGTGGGGAGTCCATCTGGGAGCTCTCACATCCCAGGGACTATGGTCCCCTCAGGAATCCCTTCTTCATATCAATCTCTTACAACTCAGGGCGGTCTTTCTGGCCCTGCAAGCTTTCTCTCAGTCAGTGCAGAACAAGGTGGTTCAGGTCAGGACAGACAACACCACCACCACCATGTGGTACATCAACAAGCAGGGAGGCACTCGGTCCACGGCCTTGAGCACGGAAGCCGTGAAATTGTGGTCCCTAGCTTATTCTCTGCAGACCTTTCTAGTAGCAGTCCACTTTCCAGGGAAGGACAATGGACAGTGTGCTAGCAGATGCATTGAGCAGGATCTCACAGGGCCATCACGAATGGTCCCTGGACCCTCTGGTATTGAATGTGATTTTTTTTCAAGGTGGGGCACTCCAGAGAGAGATCTCTTTGTAGCTCTAGACAATCACCAGCTTCCTCTGTTTTGTTGCAGACCCCCAGTATTGGGCTCAGTCCCTCTGGATGCTCCTGATTTTGAACTGGGAAGGGAAATTTCTATATGCCTTCCCTCCCTTTCCTCTACTGGTCAAGGTAAGGTCACAACCTTGCAAAGCGATTCTGATTGCTCCAGATTGAGTCAGGCAACCTTGGTACCCCCTGTTGCTGTCCCTAGCAGTCTATCTTCCCCTGTCTCTTCCCAGGAATTACAACCTGTTAACCTCCTCTCAGGGGGGGGGATTTGGTACCCCAATCTTCGGTCGCTCAATCTCAAGGCATGGCACTTGAAGAGTTAGAGTATGCAGATTTGCATCTGTCCCAAGGGGTTCTGGATATTCTCAAAGTCTCTCAAAACCCTGCCACCAGAAAAGCTTACAACTCCAAATGGAAAAGATTAAGCATTTGGTATTCCAAGAAGCATATATCCTCAGACACTGCTGAATTGTCTACAGTTCTGGATTATATGGTTCATCTTAATGGCCTAGGCCTCAGACCAGCTACTCTCAAAGTACATTTGTCAGCTGTTTCTGCTTCAAACAACATGAAGTCTTGCTATATTATAGACATTAGCAGCAGTTTGATCCAGCTCTAGAACTGCCCCGGAGTGAAATGGTTAAAACCATTCCAAAATAGAATTTTGGCAGGAGAGCAGCTCTATCTGTGTCATTTTAAACTTGAACTGTCAGATTCTTTATCTCCTCAGTGAACAGTTGCTCGGAGATTTCTCCTTCTGCTCGTTCATTTCTCGGTTTAAAAGTGTTTTCGGTTGGATTTAACGAGAATAGTTTTATTTTAACACAGTAGAATCGACGTTCAAGCTCTGTCTGCGGTAACCGTTAAGTAAATGAAGGTTTGTCTGTGTGGAACTTGTAGTTATCGGGTTCGGTTTTGAACCGATCAGTGGGTTTAAACTCATTTAAAACTAAAAGTTACTATTTTAGAGGCGGTTCCCGGTTCTTATCGGTTCTAAAAACGGATTTATTACGTTTTTCAATACCCGTGATACGTGTTAGGAACCGATAAGGTGTCTTGCCTGGCACTGCCGTTAAAAGGGCAGGTTTTTGGTTAGGCTGGCATTATGTCTGAGAAGCCCAAAAGAAAAACTGCGGCTCCACTGGGTTTCAACACTGTGATGTTTGTGGGGAAGTTTTGCCAAGGCTGACCCACACACCACATGTGTTTATTGTCTGGGGTTTGACCACCTCCAGTCAGACTGCCAGGTATGTGAGATTTCCTGCAGCCACCCTGGAAAAAGATTGGGCAGGCTCAGGGAACGAGAGGTTAAAAAGTCCGCTGACCCGATGGCTGCCAGCCTGTCCGGTGCCACAACGAATCAGAGGGATGCCCTCTGACCAGGGCCAGACTTCTCGGCAAAGAAAAGCTGGTTCTGAGGAACCAATTCCAGTAAAGAAAACAAGAAAATCAGCAGGTCTGGAGTCCAAATTCCTTCTCCAACTGCTGCAGAGATAGCAAAAAGCCATACAAATTGTCCAGTCACTGTCTCGGGGTCCGTCCGAACCACCACTATCTGGTAAAGGTCGGTTCGTCCCGGTCCCAGTGGTTCAGGATTATGATATTGAGGAATTTTATGTGAACCAGAGAGGAGGGAGGAGGATTATGAACAGTATGAATGTGGCTGGAAGGTCTGGGTATGCCCATTGAACGGACATTTCCCAGACAGACCTTTTAGAATCTCCCTATGCTGTCTCGAGTCCCCATCTCATTTATGTTTTATAAAAAGTTGCTGAAACCCTCCAGCTTCCTTTAGAAGAGGCTGTGGATGAGCAAGAGAGCTTGATTTTGTAGAAATGATGGATATTCCAGAGTCTAGGAGATTGTCTATTCCTTTACATAGTCTTTTAGGAAACAAACAATTAAACATTTTATAAGCTCCTAATTCTGTGCCTCCTGTAGATAAAAGATGGACAGAAGGTATACATTGTCAGGCCCTGATACAGAATTCCTTTCTCAGCAATGCAGTCATGTTAGTAGTTCAGGCTGCTGCCTGTGATAAAGCTAATATTCCCTTGGCTTCACATCCTGACAAGGATTCCAGGAAGATTGATGCCATGGCAAAAAAACCAGATGGCAGCCTCTGGGACTCAGGCAAGCAAATTATATGGCTTATGTAGCTAGGTATCAGAAATCTAGATGGGATACTGTTATGCAATTGGCCAATGCAGGCCATGGCCAGCTGGCTAGTGAACTAGAACAGGTGCTGCTGACAGCATTGAAGCCTCTAAGGTTCAGTTTCATGCTGCTGTGGATGTTAATGATGTTTCCTCTAGGGCCGGCCACATCTGTAGTTCAGAGGGTTGGCTTACCAGGTGTACTAGTTTGTCACAGGATACCCAGACTAAGGCTCATGGATTTTACTGTGGTGGGAAATTCTCTGTTTGGAGAGCAGACAGAGAATTACATGAAGAAGATGAATGAATATAGGACTACTTACAAGAGTGCCCAGGCTGAGAGCTGAAGCCACTCCTCAAGGCATGCGCCTCATAGGTGGGGTAGGCTTTCACAGGCCTTCACCAGACTCAGGCCTCCTCTGCCTATGCTCAGAGGGGCTTCTTCAGAGGCAGGGCACCGAGGGTTGGGCAGACTTGCTCCCACCCCCAGCTCTTAAAGCTCCTCAGTAAACAGGCACCCTGATGGGGTGCCCAGGGACGATTCTCCTGTACCAGTGGGGGGCAGGCTGATTTACTTCAGTCAGAATTGGGCTTCTTTAACCTCAGACAAGTGGGTTCTGGAAGTAGTAAGCCAGGTCTGGTTCTCCTTCAAAAGTTTCCCAAGTTGAGAAGCAGACTTTTCTGCCTGAAATGCTTCAGAGACCTCGCTCTGAAACAGAGGTCTCATCCCTGTTAGCTCTCAGAGCAGAAAGGGTTCCTCCCTGCATCAGGGCAGGGGTCTGTATTCAGATACTTCCTTACCCCAAAAAGACAGGAGAATGGCGCCCCATTTTAGATCTCAGATATCTGAACAAGCATCTTTTGAAACCAAAGTTCAAATGGTAACTCTGGCAATGATTTTACCTTCCTAAGGCCAGAGGCTGGCTAGCCTCCTGAACCTCAAGTTGCCTATTTCCATGTCCTAATCAGAAAGATCCCGCCGAGAAAGTACCTCAGATTCGAACTGCCTCTGGTCATTACCACTGTTCAGAGCAATGCCCTTCGCCTACTCTCTGCTCCAAGGTATTCACAAAGGGGTTCTTAGCAGTGGCAGTGGGCCCACTTAAGGAGGCAGAGGATTGCTGTTTTCCCTATCAAAGCATTGGCTCATTGTAGGCCAGTCCCCAGAACAGGTAAAATCTCACCTGCAGGTCACCCAGCAGCTTCTCCCTCCCTGGGTTTTCTGCTAAACCTACCTAAAGTCTGTTCTGGAACCAGTCCAGGTACTCACCTTTATAGGGGCAGAATTGAACAAAGCTAGCTAAAGCCTTTCTTCCCCCAGAAAGGAGGAATTTAGTGGCTCTGGCCTCTTCCTTCACTCTGCAGGTCTCTGACCAGCAAGACACTTTCTGCAGCTCCTGGGGCACATGGCTGCATCCACAGCTGTGTGCAGGAGCCAGATTTCAGATGAGAGCGTTCAGTTTCACTTGAGAACCTTTTGGTCTCAGAGAAGAGACCCCTTCCAAGTTGGTCCCAGTGATTCTAACCTTGATCCTAGCTTCCAGTGGTGGCAGGATCAGAGCAATTTAAGAGCGGGGGTCTTCATTTCCCCTTCTCACGACTTGACTCCTCACTACAGATGCTTCCCTTCTGGGTTGGGGAGCCCACATGGGCGACCTTTCCAGTCAGGAGTTTGGTCCCCAGGAATCTCTGCTCCACATCAATTTGCTGGAACTCAGAGCTGTCTTTTAGCTCTTCAAGCTTTTTCTGCATCTGTGCACAAAGTGATACAAGTCGGAACAGACAACACCACAACAATGTGGTACATCAACAAACGGGGCGGCACTGTCTTCGGCCTTGTGCACTGAGGCAATGAAGTTGTGGTCTCTGGCCTATTTCCTGAACACTTCCCTCATAGCAGTTCATCTTCCAGGGAAGGACAATGTCCTAGCGGATGCCCTCAGTAAGATTTCCCAGGGCCATCACAGATGGTCCCTGGATCCTCAAGTGCTGGGGATAGTTTTTTGCCAGGTGGGGCATCCCTCAGATAGATCTTTTGCAGCCCCAGACAATCACAAACTTCCTCTGTTCTGTTGAAGGCCTCCAGTGCTGGGCTCAGTTCCCTGGATGCCCTTCTTCTGGATTGGGAGAAGTTCCTCTCTGCTCCCCCCCCTTTCCTCTCCTATTCAAAGTACTAGTCAAAATCAGATCTCAGCCTTGCAGGGTGATTCTGATTGCCCCGGATTGGGCCAGGCAGCCCTGGTACCCACTCCTTCTGTCTCTGACAGTCCATCTTCCTGTGCCTCCCAGGAATCACAATCTGTTGACTTGTGCCCAGGAAGGTTTGGTATCCGGACCTCAATCCTCAACCTCAAGGCCTGGCTCTTGAGGAGTTAGAGTTTGCTGATTTACACCTCTCAGGGTGTTCTTGAGATCCCAGGCTTCCAGAAAGCCTTTTCACTAGGGCTACTTTTATAGTTCTAAATGGAAAAGGTTTTCCATTTGGTGTGCTGGAAAATATTTCTCAGAATCTGTTGAATTGCCCATTTGTTAGATTACATGGTACATCTTAATTCCTTGGGTCTCAGACCAGCTACCCTGAGGAGTTCGTTTGGCAGCTGTGTCTGCTTTTGTGTCAGCAGGAAAGTCATCCCTCTTTCCTCTCATCCTGTGTTTTCCAAGTTTTTTAGGGATTACTCCATACTAATCCACCCTTTCGGGAACCGGCCCTGCTTGGGACCTTAATGTTTGCATTGCCCAGTTAATGCAACCCCTTTTGAACTTCTTGTCTTCTGCAGGCAAGTACCTAACTTGGAAAACTGTTTTTCTAGTGGCTATCGGCTTCTGCCAGTCGTATAAGTGCAAGCCTTGTCAGTGGAGACTGACTTTATTTCTTTCCACAGGGATAAGGTAGTCCTTAGGACTAATAGGAAGTTTTGCCTAAGATGGTTTCAGATTTCCATCTTAATCAATCTATCTCCTTCCAGTATTTTTCACTGATCACTCCTCTTCGGGTGAGAGGAGGTTGCACAGCCTGGATGTTAAGAGGCTCTTAGTTATTATATAGAGCGTGACCAAAGGTCACAGGTTCAATCCCTCCAACTTTTCCTTACCTGTGGTGAAGTTGGGAAAGGCAACCTGCCACTAAGAGATCAATAGCCAGGTGGATTGTCTCTTGTATCCAATTTGTTATCAGAAAGTGGGCAGAGCCCCCGTTTGAGGGCTCATTCTACGGGGTACAGCTGCGTCTCTAGCTGCTGCCAGAGATATCCCTTTATTAGAGATTTGCCAGGCTGCTACTTGGAAAACGGTAATACTTTTACCAAGCATTACTCCCTGGATGTCCAGGCCAGGAGAGATGCTTGGTTTGCACACTGTTCTTCAGAGCCTATTCCTAAGTAGGTTCTACCCTCCTCCATGGAGGTACTGCTGTGTATTCTGCTAATGTCTATAATATAGCAAGACTTCATGTTGTTTGAAGAAAAAATTACTCACCTTAGTAATGTTGTTTCTTCTAATGGAGTCTTGCTATATTATAGACCTCCTCCCCAACCTGCCCCTCTCAGAGCCTCTACTTGGGGTGCGGGCAACTTAGTGTGGGCACTACTTATGTCCTGTTAGCATTTTGTCCCCTTTGGGACTTTGGGGGTGTGTATGTGTGCACGTGTGTGTGTTTTATTATACTTATGTTCCATTTTCATATTATTAGAATGGTGTTAGTATTTTGGTCCCTGACTTGAGTCTTGGGTGTTGGGACCATCAATGGTTGTTATTATTTAGGTAGCGATTTGGCTAGTGTAGGTTACAGCTTCCACACAGACCTTAGTGAGTTTGGCCTGTAAGATCTGAGAGTTCAAGTTTGAAATGACACAGATAGAGCTGCTCTCGTGCCAAAATTCTATTTTGGAATGGTTTTAACCATTTCACTCCGGGGCAGTTCTAGAGCTGGATCAAACTGCTGCTAATGTCTATAATATAGCAAGACTCCATTAGAAGAAACAACATTACTAAGGTGAGTAATTTTTTCTTTTCTGTCAGCGGGAAAGCCTTCCTCACTGTTATCTCACCCTGTATTCTGTAAATTTTTCAAGGGATTGCTTCATACCGATCCCACCCCTGCTTGGGATCGTAATGTTTACATTGCACAGCTTATGCAACCCCCTTTTGAGCCTTTGTCTTCATCAGAGCTTAAGTACTTGACTTGGAAAACTGTGTTCCTGGTAGCTATTACCTCTGCCAGGCGTATCAGTGAATTGCAAGCTCCGTCAGTGGAGCCTGATTTTTATCTCATTCCATAGAGATATGGTGGTCCTTAGAACTAATAGGAGGTTTTTACCTAAAGTGGTTTCAGATTTTCAGCTGAACCAATCTGTGTCTCTCCCTGTGTTCTTCACTAATCATTCTTTTTCAGGAGAAAGAAGTTTACACAGTTTGGATGTTAAAAGAGCCCTTAGTTACTACACTGAGTGTACCAATGCTCACAGGTTTGACTCCCTTCAGTTGTTTCGCACTTACGGGGAAGTGGGTAAGGGCAAACCTGCCACTAAGAGAACTATTGCCAGGTGTATTGTCTCTTGTATTCAATTCTGCTATGAGAAGCTAGGCAAAATACCTCCCTCAGGCCTGAGGGCTCATTCGACTAGAGGTACAGCTGCTTCCCTGGCTGCGGCCAGGGATATTACTTTGCTAGAGATATGTAAAGCAGCCACCTGGAAAACAGTCCATACATTTACCAAGCATTACTCCCTGGACATCCAGGCTAGGAGTGATGCTTGGTTTGGTACTGCAGAGCCTATTCCCAAGGTAGGTTCGATTCCCTCCTCCATGGAGGTACTGCTTGGTAGTCTGCAATAGTCAGAATACAGCAAGGCTTCATTTTGTTTGAAGAAAAAATTACTCACCTTAGTAATTATGTTTCTTCTAATGGAGTCTTGCTGTATTCTGACCTACTGCCCCTCTCAGAACCTGTTTTTGGGAAGTGGGCTCTCAGATGCAGTGTTGCACCCCAGGGTTGCATTTGGGTACTCCCTCCTTTTAGAGAGGGGGAGTGGGTTCTATTATTAATTTAACAGTCTTAAGTTGTTCACTACCTGGTTTTTGATTTTGGATTTCTTGACTTGAGTTTTTTGGGGATCCAGAATATTTGGTTGCCATTTGGGTAGTAAAAATTTTACAGTTTCCACATAGTAGTTAGTATTAGCTCGTAAGAATCTGACAGTTGCGCTTCAAAGTGCAGCAGACAGAGGTTTGAACCAAGCTCAAGCTCATCGTTTTATGCTCTGCATAGAAAATTAACCATCTACTCTCCGGGGCGGTTTGAGTGCTGGGGTTAACTGCAATAGTCAGAATACAGCCAGACTGCATTAGAAGAAACATAATTACTAAAGTGAATAATTTTTTCATCTCACCCTCCTGACAAGAAATCCAGGAAAACTAATAAACTAATGCCATGGGTAAAAAGGGGTACCTGGCAGCTTCCCTTCTGGTCAGACAAGCCAGTTAAATGGCTTACGCAGCTCAGTACCAAAAAGCCCTGTGGTCTGCTGTACTGGCTATGACAGTTAAAATTTCTGGGCAGGTGGCAGTGGACCTGACTGAGACGGCCTGAACAGCACTGGATGCCACAAAATATCAGTTTCATATGGCTGTTAATACCAGTGATACTGCGGCCAGGCTTATATCCCTTACTGTCTGTATGAGGCTGTTTCCTTGGCTCAGGGCTATGAATCTGTCCCAAGTCATCCAGGCTAAGGCCATGGATTTCCCCTGTGAGAATAACTCACTTTTTTGGGACGAGACAGAGGCCTACACGAAAAAAGTGGAAGAACATAAAACCACTTACAGAAGTAATTCTGCAAGGAATAGACTTTCCACTTTCTACAAGTCCCATTTCGGGGGAGGAAGGGGTAGGGGATCCTACTCCAAGCTCTTTTTTCCAGGCCCAAGCTATGCCAGACCACTAGCAGAGCAGGGGGTACTTTCAAGGTAATGACAGAAGGGCCATGAGAAGGTCCGAACCAGCACCTCAAACCAAAGCCCATCCCAAGCAGAACCGCTGACATGCTTGTACAGGTCACCTCCCCCCTACCAGTAGGAGGCAGGCTGGCTCACTTACTCCAAGCATGGCATGCCATTACAACAGACAAGTTGGTCTTGGAGATAGTGAACCAGGGACTGTCTCAAAGTTTCAAAACACTCCCCAAGCTGTGAAGCAGAAATTTCACTCCAGCAACCCCAGCTGAAAGGACTTTACTGGAGTCAGAGGTGGTCAGTCTCCTGCTCATCAGAGCAGTGGAGTCTGTCCCCTCTGTCTCAGAGGCGCAAAGGCTTCTATTCCGGGTATTTCTTCACCCAGAAGAAAAATGGGGACTGCCGACCTGTCCTGGATCACAGACTCCTGAAAAAGCATTTGTCAAAACCAGAGTTCAGAATGGTCACTTTGGCTATGATAATACCAGCGCTACAGCAGGGAGACTGACTGGCATCCTTGGATTTCAAGGATGCCTATTTCCACATCCCAATCTGTCCCAGCCTTAGAAAGTACCTAAGGTTCAGACTTCTCAGGCCACAACCAGTTTGCAGCCATGCCCTTTGGCCTAACCTCTGCTCTCGGGGGATTCACAAAGTGCCTAGCCGTAGTGGTAACCCACTTGAGAAGGTAATGGGTCACAGTATTCCCTTACCTAAAGGACTGGCTAGTTGTAGGACAGTCCCCTCAGCACACCAGAGACTCCCTTGCTCTAGCTTAGAGCACTGTGGAATCTCTGGGATTCCTGATAAATGCCCAGAAGTCTCAAGTGGAGCTGTGCAGGTCCTGGACTTCATAGGGGCAGAACTGGACACCCTACAAGGAAGGGCATTCTTTCCCCATGACAGGGTAAACAGTATCCTGGAGCTGGCAGGATCCTTCAAGCTAAACAGACCCAGACCAGCAAGGTACTTCCTGCAGGTATTGGGCCACATGGCAGCTGCCACGGCCGTGGTTTCAGTTTTCAAATGAGAGGCATCCAGTTCCACCTAAGGGCTGACTGGTCTCAAAGGAGGGATCCTCTGGCCAAGTTGGTGCCTGTCTCAAAAACTGTGCTACAGGCTGTACAGTGGTGGCTAGACAGAACCTCAGGAAGGAAACTCCATTTCTAAAAGATCTATCAGTGGTGCTTACCACAGATGTCTCTCTCCAGGGATGGGAGCACGCATGCTCGACCTCATGGCTGGTGGTACATGGTCCTCCCAGGAAACACTTCTGTTAATCGGCCTTTTAGAGCTCAGGGCAGTTTACCTTGCTGTTCAGTCATTCGCACCTCAGCTCAAGGGCAAGGTAGAGCAGGTCAGAACAGACAACACTACCACCATGTATTACATTACCAAGCAAGAAGGTATCAGGGCAGCCTTGCTGTGCACAGAGGCCATGAAGGTATGGGACCTGGCCTACTCCCTGCAGGTGTTGCTGTCTGCCATCCACCTACCAAGGAAGGACAATATTCTGGCAGACTCCCACAGCAGATTCAGCCAGAACCCACCACGAGTGGTCCTTGAACACACAGGTACTTCATTCAGTATTCGGAAGGTGAGGCACACCATAGATGGATCTCTGCCTCCACAGACAACCACCAACTGCCACAGTTCTGTTGCAGACCTCCAGCCAAAGGAACTGTGCCAGTGGATACATAGACTTTGACGGCAGATAAGGACCACTTGGCCCCACCTAGTCTGCCCATTTCTCTGCCTAGAGGATAAGCTGCAGATCCTATTTAACCAAGAGCCTATTTCTTCCTACCCCCCACAACAATTGCCTTATGTCTGGCCCATGCATTCTTGAATTCTCCCACAGTTTTAGACCCCACAACCTCCTCAGGAAGGCTGTTCCATGCGTTCACCACCCTCTCTGTGAAAAAATACTTACATTGCCCCTGAGCCGTCCCCCCCTCTATCTTCAGATCGTGTCCCCTTGTTCTTGCACATCTCTTTTTCTGAAAGATGCCACCCTCTTGGACTTTGTTGATTCCACTGTGGTACTTAAACGTTTCTATCATTCCCCCCTATCCCTCCTTTCCTCAAGGTATACATATTAAGCTCCTTTAGTCTCTCCTCGTATGGCTTCTGTTGCAGACCCTGCACCATTTTAGTTGCCCTCCTCTGAACTGCCTCCATCCTGTCTGTCCTTGCGGAGATGGGGTCTCCAGAACTGGATGCAGTACTCCAGATGGGGTCTCACCAACTGTCTGTACAGGGGGAGAACAACTTTCTGTTTTCTGCTGCTGATGCCTTTTCCTATACATCCCAGTATCCTCCCAGCCCTCCCTACCGCCTTTCTCACATTGCTTGCAACCTTAAGGTCATCTGATATGATTACCCTAGATCCCTTCCATTTTGTTGTTGTTACTACTTCTCCCAACTATAATCTTCCTGGGTTTTTGTTTCCCAGGTGCATTATTTTGTACTTTGCATTGAATCCAAGCTGCCATACTTGACCATTCCTCCAACCTTGCCAAGTCCCTTCTCATCCTTTCCATGCCTCCTTGTGTATCAACCGTGTTGCAGATCTTTGTGTCATCTGCAAAGAGGCATACTTTTCCTTCCAGTCCCTCTGCAATGTCACTTATAAAGACATTAAAAATGGACTGGACCCAGTACTAAACCCTGCAGTACCCCACTAGTAACCCCCTCTTTCTTCAGAGTGGACTCCATTTACAGTTACCTTCTGTGTCCTATTGTCCAGCCAATGTTTTTTACCCAGGTTACTACCCTGGGACCCGCTCCCAGGCTAGTTAATTTGACTATTAATCTTTTGTGTGGGACTGTGTCAAATGCCTTGCTAAAGTCTAGGTAGGCCATGTCCACAGCCCCTCCCTGCTCTACTACTTTGGTCCCCCAGTCAAAGAAATCAATTAGATTCGTCTGACATGACCTTCCCACTGTGAACCCGTGCTGCCTTGGGTCCTGTGCCCCACTGGCCTCTAGGTACTCAACAGTTCTCTCCTTCAGAAGTGATTCCATCACTTTCCCTACCACAGAGGTCAAACTGGTCTTGGTCCCACTTTTGTGAAGGGGAATTGCATCAGCCTTCTTGCGGTCCTCAGGTACCACACCATCCTCCCATGATTTGTTAAAAATGGTAGTCAGTGGTGTCACTAGTTCTCCCCTTAATTCTTTTAGAATTCTGGGGTGAATTCCATCTGGCCCCATTGCTTTGTCCGCCTTCAGTTTTAGGAGTTTTTTCAGAACCCATTCTTCTGTGGAAGGACTGGATCGACTTCAGAGTGCTTCTGTTAGTGGATTAGGCACCTCCCCCACTTTCTCTTTTGTGAATACTGAACAGAAGTATTCATTCAGTATCCCTGCTTTTTCACTGTCACTCTCTGCCCACCCACCATCCATTCTATTCAGCCTCACTATCCCTTCCTTTGTCTTTCTACGCTTCATGATACCCTGACACTGGATTGGTCAGGCAAATTCCTTTATGCCTTTCCTCCTTTTCCTCTGTTGCTCAGAGGTGTGATAAAACTCCGGTCACAATCAGCAACAAAGATTCTAGTGGCACCAGACTGGCAAGGCAGCCTTGGCATTCCCTCCTGCTAGCCCTATCGATGTCACAGCCAATTCATCTTCATTAAAGCACAATCTCCTGACATCCTCTCAGGGCAGGATTCTGTACGCCATCCTCAAGTCCCCCTGACTGAAGGATTGACTCTTGAAGACTTAGAATTTGCCAGCCTTCACCTCTCTAAAAAGGTCCTGAATGTCCTGAGAGGTTCTAGGAAACCCTCAGCCAGGAAGACTTGTGCTCTCAGATGGAAATAGGTTTTCCATCTGGTGTGGAAACAGTAGTATCAACCTCTCTGGGGCTGGATTGTATGTCCTTTTGGACTACCTAACCCATCTGCATCTGCATTCTCTGGGCCATAGGCCTTCTACCCTGAAGGTGCACCTGGCTGCAATTTATGCATACATTTCATCTGGTAAGGACAGGCCCATGGCGTCTCATCTTGTCTTAAGAAAGTTTTTTTAAAGGTCTTCTTCACCTTCACGCTCCCCTTAGGGAGCCGGTTACGGCTTGGGACCTTAATATTTGTATTGCCAGGCTAATGGAACCTCCCTTTGAACCTATGGCAACTGTGGATTTGAAGTATGTTACTTGGAAAACCATTTTTCTGGTAGCTATCACTTCAGCTAGGCGAGTAAGTGAACTATAGGCCCTGTGCACAGATCTGAACTATATTTCCTTCCACAGGGATAAGGCTGTGCTCAGATCTAATAGGAAATTCCTTCCGAAGGTGATGTTGGATTTTCATCTGAATCAGTCCATCAGATTGCCAGGCTTTTTCACGGCCAAGTCCAGCTCAGGTGAGCAGAAATTGCATAGCCTTGATGTCAAAAGGACTCTTAGCCACTACCTTGACAGAACCAATGCCTCCAGGCCAGAGTATACTTAGTTGTTCCTTACTTATGGGGAAGTGGGTATGGAAAACCAGCTACCAGAAGAACCATTGCGTGGATAGTGGCCTGCATACAGTTTCTGCTACAGTAAAGTTGGTAACCAGCACCCCCCCCAAACCCCCTGGCCTCTGGGCACATTCCACCAGGGGTACAGCTGCATCAGTAGCTGCAGCAAGGGATATTCCTTACTGAAAATTTGCAGAGCAGCTATATAGAAAACTGTCCACACTTTCACCAGGCACTATTGCTTGGACTTACAGTCCAGAAGTAATGCCATATTTGGCACAGTAGCTCTGCAGAATCTTTTCCCAAAATAGATTCTGTACCCAACCTCCAAAGGTACTACTTGGTAGTCTGCATTAGTTAAGCATACTGGGTGATTCCTGGGGTTTGAAGAAAAAAATTACTTACCATAGTAATCTTGTTTCTTCCAGGGGATCACTCAGTATGCTTAAAGCTCCCACCCTGCCTCCTCTACCAGAACCAGGGAAAAGGGGATCTTGATTCTGCATCCCTGCTGGTCACTGGCTAAATATATTTGTTTCAGTTAATATTTGAGTTTTTTAACCCAGTTGGTATTATATGGTTGTCCCTTCTTTCAAGGACAGTGTTTTCTTGGGTAATCTTAAGGTGGGGTTAAGGTTAAATAGTATAGCTAGTTAGACTGTCTTCACCCTGTTAGGCTTCGTAATGAATCTGAGCATTATCAGAACACAGCAGTTACTAGGGGCAGCAGTTTGAAATTGGCACGAGCCAACGAGAGTTCCATCATTTACATACATTCCATTCTTTCCATGGCAGTTCAACACAGGAGACTGACTGCATTAGTTAAGCATACCGAGTAATCCACTGGAAGAAACAAGATTACTATGTTAAGTAAATTTTCTTCTGGCGTAGTACATGTCACTGTGCAGGGTTTGGCAGGACCACTCTTGAATCAAGCTACAGTTCTACCACAGTGCTCGTCACTGTGCAGGGCCTCAGCAGGGCCACTCATGAAGCAAGCTACAGTTCTAGCACAGTACATGTCACTGTGCGGGGCTTCAGCGGGGTTACTTATGAAGCTAGCTGCATTTCAGGCGTAGTGCATGTCACTATGCAGGGTTTGGCAGGGCCACTCATGAAGCAAGCTGCAGTTTAGGTGCACTGCATGTCACTATGCAGGGCTTCAGGAGGTCCACTGATGAAGCAAGCTACAGTTTGGGCGCAGTGCATGTCGCTGTGCAGTGCCTCGGCAGGGCCAGTCATGAAACAAGCTGTAGTTCTAATGCTGTGCATGTTACTGCAGAGCTTTGGCAGGGCCACTCCTGCAGCAGTCTGCAGTTCTAACACAGTGCTTGTCACTGTGCAGGGCTTTGGCAGGGCCACTCATGAAGCAAGCTGCAGTATTAGCTCAGCGTATGTCACTTTGCAAGGCTTAAGCAAGGCCATTCATAAAATAAGTTACAGTTCTGCCACACCCTGTCACTGTGCAGTGCCTAAGCAGGGCCACTCATGAATCAAGATACAGTTCAGGCGCAGTGCATGTCACTATGCAGGGTTTGGCAGGGCCACTCTTCAATCAAGCTATAGTGCTGTGGGAGGGTCACTCGCGAAGCAAACTATAGTTCTGTCACAGTACATGTCACTGTGCATTGCTTTAGCATGGCCACACATGAAGCAAGCTGCAGTTCTAGCGCAGTGCATGTCACTGAGCAGGGCCACTCATGAAGCAAGTTGCTGTTCTAGCACAGTACATTACTGTGCTGGGCCACTCATTAAGCAAGCTAGAGTTCAGTCGCAGTGCATTTCGCTGTGCAGAGCTTCAGTAGGGCCACTCATAAAGCAAGCTGCAGTTCTAGCACAGTACGCTTCTAGCACCATCAAGGCTCCAGATAAGATGAGTACTGACATATTTTACTCGCCTCATTTTAGGAAATAACTTCAGAAAATCTTTTAATGAGTATCATTACTCACATAACATTTGTAAACGTACCATACTCCATAGAACAGTGCTTCATAACATAACTGGTGATTCTAAAGGATCAGTGTTTTCCAGATTTACAGCATTCATACTCAACCCAGTTTTGTTTTACTCACTGTGTTCTGAAACTGGTGAGTAGCTGGAGCACTGTTGGCACCTGATCAATTCGTATCTAGAAAAAAAATGCATTGTTTTTAAAAATGTACTCCTCACGCCTCTCCGTTCTGACATTTGTACACATCTGAATTTGGCTTTACTCACCTCACTTTCAGAATGAGGAGTACAATACTCATCCCAAAAAATCTTATCTGGAGCCCTGAACGCAGTGTGTGTCACTGTGCAGGGCTTCAGCAAGGCCACTCATGAAGAAGGCTGCAGTTCTAGCGCAGTACATGTCACTGTGCAGGGTTTCGGCAGGGCCACTGTTCAGTCAAGCTATAGTTGTAGTGCTGTGCCTGTCACTGTGCAGGGCTTTAGCAGGGCTACTAATGAAGCAAGCTACAGTTCAGGCACAGTGCATGTCACTGTAGAGCTTTGGCAGCGCCACTCATAAAGCAAGCTACAGTTCTAGCACTGTGCAAGGCTTCAGCAGGGACACTCCCGCATCAAGCTACAATTCTAACATAGTGCCTGTCACAGTGCAGGGCTTCGGCAGGGTTACTCATGAAACAAGCTACAGTTCTAGCGCAGTGCATGTTACTGCGTAAGGCTTCAGCAAGGCCACTTATGAAGCAAGCTACAGTTCTAGTGCAGTGCATGTCACTACCCTTCTAGCGCATTGCATGTCACTGCAGGGCTTGGGTAGGGCCAGTCATGAATGAAGGTATAGTTGTGACGCAGTGCATGTCTGTGCAGGGCTTCAGCAGGGTCGCTCGTGAAGCAAGCTACAGTTGTAGCAAAGTGCATGTCACTGTGCTGGGCTTCAGCATGGCCACTCATGAAGCAAGCTACAGTTCTAGTGCAGTGCATGTTGCTGTGCAGGGCTTCAGCAAGGCCACTTGTGAAGGAAGCTACGGTTCAGGCGCAGTGCATGTCTGTGTGCAGGGTTCTGCAGGACTACTCATGAAGCAAGCTGCAGTTCTAGCACAGTGCATGTTACTATGCAGGGCTTCATCAGAGGCACTCATGAAGCAAGCAGCAGTTCTACAACAGTACATGACACTGTTCAGAGCTTCAGCAGGGCCACTGATGAAGCAAGCTACAGTTCTGGTGCCATTTATGTCACTGTACAGGGTTCGGCAGTGTTACTCATGAAGCAAGCTACAGTGCTCGCACAGTGCATGTCACCGTACAGGGTTTATAAGAGCCACTTATGAAGCAAGCTGCAGTTTTAGCTCTGTGCAGGGCTTCCGTAGGGCCACTCATGAAACAAGCTACAGTTCTAGCGGAGTGCATGTCATGGTGCAGGGCTTCATCAGAGCCACTCATGAAGCAAGGTGTGCAGATCTTATTTCGAGAGGGCTCTTGCAGTAGGGAATCACCTTAAGAACTGAGCTGCCAGGTGCTAGGACCCCACGGAAAACTTAGCGAGCAGTGTCTGGCGGGGGAACCGCCCACAGTCGACATCACGTGACTGGCCTGACTGTACATAGTGGGCAGTCCCCCATGCCTGCCTCAGTTCTTTCCTGCCGTCGACTTGCGCACGTCAGACGTTGCAGAACACTGCTATTGTTGACTGCCATTTTTCTATAAGTATATTGTGTGCCTGCGGCAAGCAGATACTGGAGAAAGACTGCCACGCCTCGTGTCTTTTTTGTCTTGGGTCTGACCACGGCACCGAGGACACTGAAGCCTGCCGGAGTTTCAGCCAGGCTACGCGGAAATGCCGTCAGAAAGTCCTGGAAGCCCATCTTCTAAAACAAAAATTGGCTTCAATAGAAACGGAGATGCAGCAGGTGCGGAGCTCTTCATCATCTCCTGGGTGCTCTTCTGGCTCCCATTCCTCTAAGCAGAAGAAGCACAAGCGGGACAAGGAGAAGGACCGGGACTGGTCTCCCTTCAGGCTGCAGCCATTGAGTGGCTTTCTACCAGTAGAGGAGGCGCCCCTCTGGCCAAACCTGCTCCTGCTTCAGTTCAGCCTGTGCCCCCGCCCTCCCGAGCTTGTTACAGTTCCGGCAGGGACCTCTAGGGAATTGGAGGCTACTTCCACCCTAAGGCCCTCTCTCCTCATTCAGGGCCTAAGATGAGTGGTTCGGCTGGTAAGTCGGATGCCGGCTCCACCAGCGGCCGCACAGCCCCAATGCTAAGGTCAGACCCTGACTCTAGGTCTGACGCTGGTCCTTCAGACTTGCGCCTGGTGTCGCTTCGGCCACAGCCATCCCGAAAGGAATCCCTTTCTCTGTGCCCTCCTACAGCGTCTGTGGTGAGATCCTTGGAGACTTCTCCCCACCCGACGCTGGGAGCAAGCCCCATGGGCCCTGTTCTTCAGGCAGCGCTGGTCGCTTCTAAAATGGACCCCTGGACCTTCCAGCCAATCTGCCTTCGGCCCCTCTGTCTGGGCCACTTCCCCCACCCCAGACTCAATCTGGACCTGTTGACCCGCCTGGGCCATTGTCGGGTCTCCCTATAGGCCTGCAGATGGATCTTCCTCAGCCTGGGCCCTCTGGCCTTCCATCAGAGCCTCAACCACGTCCCTCTGCCCCGCCATCAGGCCCTTATCCAAGTTACCAGACTCGGGGCTACCCGATTCCGGGATATCCTACACCCAGATACCCGATGCCAGGATACCCAGTGCCAGGCTATCCACCATCGAGGTATCAGACTCCGGCCTGCTCTTATCCCCCACTGGCTTCTCCGCAAATGCTGGTGGATTACGATGCTCTCTTTGATTCCTGGTGGAAAAACACTTAAGTACCAGCTGACTTCGGAGTTGGACCGACACCAGTCGGACATGGCTGTTACGACTGTTGATTCGGCCCGTACTCCTCGGTACCTGTCCCCTGTCAGTGCCCGTTCCCCATCTTCCGGTCGCACATTGGGTGCCTCCACGGCGGAGGACCAGGGTCACATACTGGCTGTCTCAGAAAAGCGACCTCTGTTTCTGACAGGAGCTCCTCTACCAGACCTCGACCTCCTCCTCGCTGCCTGAATCCCCTTCAGAGGAAGATCAGAAGCCCAAGGAGACTCCCAAGTCTCCGGAAGATCTCTTCTTTATGGATATGCTCCAAAAAATCCAGGAAGCCAATGGATGGAAGGCAGAGAAGCAGGACCCCCCAGTGACGAGGTTGGCAGAGCACCTTGACCTTCCGGAGATGACCCCTATCCTCATTCCCCCCCCCCCCCGATAGGCTCCCATTATGATTTAGCCACTACTATATGGCAGAAACCATCGTCCATCACTGCTGTCTCCAAGAAGGCGGACAGATTGTACCATGCCTCAGAGGGGAAGGATCATCTAGTTAAGCATCCCAAAGCTGATTCGGTGGTTATCAATGCGGCCCACTACCGCTTGACAAAGTCAGATCATACAGAGTACCTCCACTCCTGACAAGGAGTCTAGGCAACTTGACCAGTTTGGCCGCAAGGTCTGTTCGTGGTCCACCTTGGCTCTGAATTATGTAGCCCACATGGTTTGCCATCAAAAGGCAATTTTTGGTCAACTGAAATTTGTGACCTTGCCAGACTCTGCAGCTAAGACCAAATTGAGCAGATCGTCAGGATGGCAGAGATCACCTGCCACCAAGCTTACGGGTGACTTGTGACACCGTCGCCACTTCTGGCAGAAGTACGGCTATGGTGATCTGAATACGCACACACTCCTGATTGCGGGTATCCGGTTTCACCCCGGATGTTCAAGCATCTATACTTCGGTACTCTTCGGAAGGGATGTCAAGGACATGATGACCGATCTGCAGGAGCGAGGGAAGGCTTTTTGATTGGTGTACTCCCTCTGTCACAATGATCTCAAGTCTCTGCCTCCCTTTTACCATTGAGAAAGGTGCCAGACAAGGCAGTAGCCTGCCAAAGGTCAGGGCAAACGGGCTGCCTCTACTGCCCCTCTCCCCTGCTAAGTCACACAGAGCTTCCAGGCGGTGCTCCCCAACCCTTCCTCTTGACTCATGCCCCTCACCCACAGTTCCAGGGGAGCCAGTCTGGGGCAGATTTGCTAGCCACCTATGTGGGTGGGAGGTGGTCAGGACAGATTCTTGGGTCCTTCAGCTAATAGCTCAAGGTCACATGCTGGAGTTTACTGAGCTACCTCCAGAAAATCCTCCAAGTCACACTCATTACTCTCTAGGTCATATCCAGGTCATCAGCGAGGAGACTGTGGCTCTGTTGCAAAAATCTGTCATAGAGCTTATTCCTCGGTGCCAGATAGAAGGGGGATATTACTCCCACGTCTCCTGGTTCCAAAAAAGACTGGAGACCTTCGGTCTATCCTAGATTTCAGCGCTCTCAACCTGTACATAGAGTACACAAGGTTTCGCATGCTGACTCTATCAGGACTCTTGCCACTGCTCCATCAGGGACACTGACTCTGTGCACTGGATATGCAGGATGCTTTCCTGCATATTCCTATCTTCCCTGCCCACTGCTGCTTCCTCAGATTTACTTTCCAGGGGGAGCATTTCCAATTCAAGGCTTTCCCCTTTGGCCTTTCGTCGGCACCCAGGGTATTCATCAAGTGAACTGCAGCTTGCTTCATGAGTGACGCTGCCTAGCGGTGGTTGCAGCAGCTTTACGTCATCAGGGCCACTATGTATTCCCGTACCTCGATGACTGCCTCCTGTCGACCCCATTGAGGGACTGCCTGGAGGCTTCTCTAGCAGATACCCTGGACCTGTTCCACAGGGTGGGGTGGGTTCATGGTGAATTACGCCAAGTCTCGCCTTAGTCCTTTCTGGCACCTCCAATTTATTAGGATGGTACTGGATTAAACCCAGGCTCAAGCCTTCCTCTCCTTAGATAGGGCAGAAACACTGCAGTGGCAAGCTTGGCATGTAGCCACCAGCCATTGGACAGTGGCCAGAACAGTCCTCCGCCTCCTGGGTCTCATGGTGGTGGCTATTCCCACAGTACCTCTGGCCCGGCTCCACGTGCAAGTCACGCAGTGGACACTCTGTGTACATTGGGACCAGAAGTCGGACAACCAGGATCACAGAGTTCTGGTGTCCAACCCTATGCGAAAGGATCTCCTTTGGTGGCAGGATCTGACAAATCTCTGCCGGGGGGGGGTTCCTTTTCAACCTCCCACTCCAGTTCAGACCCTGACAATGGATGTATCAGTTCAGGGCTGGGAAACTCATCTGGGAGATCACAGAACCCAGGGATCCTGGTCTCGGCGGGAGCTCTCAGTGCACATCAGTGTGCTCGAGATACGTGCTGTATTGTATGCCCTCCAAGCCTTCCAGCCTCATGTTCTCCCAGGACCACTCCTAGTCCAGTCAGACATGTGCGTGGTCGGTTACCTAAACAAATAAGGAAGCACTCTGTCGTACTCCCTATGCAGGGAAGTAATGAGAGTGTGGTGTTGGGCAATTCAGCACCAGATCCAGCTTCAGCAGTGCATGTACCGGGTGTCCAGAGTGTCCTGGTGGACAGTCTCAGCCGCATACAGGCAAAGTCTCATGAGTGGGAACTGCGTCAGTCGGTGTTGGAGGACACCTTGAACCTTTGGTGTTGACCAGATCTCGATCTGTTTGCCTCCCAAACAATGCTAAACTTTCCAAGTTTTGCTTGCTTGTTCCCGGGCCTGGGGTTTTCTGGCGAGACACTCCTGTCTCTTTACTGGACAGTGAGGTTCTTGTACACCTTTCCTCCCTTCTCACTACTGCAGAGGGTACTCCTCAAACGGCAACCGGAGGGGGGCTCACATGATTCTGATAGCTCCATACTGGCCTCACCAGATATGGTTCTCTCTGCTCCAGCAGTTAGCGGTGGAGCCTTCGGTTCCTTTTCCCCTCTGCTGGGAGCTTCTGACTCAGGATCAGGGCATTCTGGTCCATCCAGATCTCAAGGCCCTTCACCTTCATGCTTGGCGCCTTCAGAATAGCTGTCTCATGCTTTGGGGTCTCCCAGAGTCGCTGAAGGCCTTGTGGAGGCCAGAAAGCCATCTAGAGGGACCACCTACGCTATGAAGTGAAAGATTTTCTATCTCAGAAGCCTCCAAAGGCTGGGACCCTTTCTCGTGCCCTGCTCCTCAGGTCATGGGGTACCTGTTAAAACTCTCCAACCTGGGACTCTGTTATTGTTCTCTGAAGGTCCATTTATTGGCCATATCTGCCTACCACATTCCGGTGGAAGACACAACCTTGGCTCACTTGGAGGTCTCCTGTACCTTTCTAAAAAGAATCCTTTATATAAAACCTCCTGTCAGGAACCCTTTTCACCCATGGGATCTGAACTTTATCCCTGAAAAGCTCACTTTGCCTCCTTTTGAACCAGCCTCGAGTTGCGACCTGTGCTTCTTGTCTTGGAAAGCACTGTTTTTAGTTGCCGTTATTTCTGCTCGAGGGATTTCCAAGCTTCAGGTTGTTACGTGTAAGGAGCCTAATCTGGTTTTCCACAGAGACCAAGTGGCTCTGTGTACAAATCCTAAGTTTTTATCAAAGGTTGTTTCTGAGTTTACTCCGAATCAGGCTATACACTTGCCGGTGTATTATCCTGAACACTGTAATCAAGGGGAAGCAATTTTGTGCACACCAGATGTGCACAGAATTTTGTGTTACTACATGAATTGGACAAAGTCAGTCCGAAAAACGGATCAGCTTTTTGTTTCCTTCACGCCCAAAAGGGAGGACGCAAAACCATGTTTATCTAAGTGGTTAGCAAACTGCATTCTGTATTGCTATCAGAAGTACAACAAACCCCTCTGGGGGACGTTAAAGGGCATTCAACCAGATGCATGGCTGCATCTACTGTTTGTTTCAGAAATGTTTCTGCCACAGATATTCGCACTGCAGCAACTTGGAGCTCTGTCCACACCTTCACTAAACAGTACAGTTTGGACATTGCCTCTAGGCTCATTACGGGCTTTGGATTGGCTATCCTTCAAGGCTTCCTGTCTTAGTTCCCTTGCCTACTGCAGACCTTTTTCCTCCCTCCTGTGTTAAATCTTGGCTTGACTCACACTGCTTTGAACTCAATCCCTTATGGTGATTGCCTACTGCAAGAGCCCTCTTGAAGTAAGATAGTACAGTTACGTAAGAACTTGCCATAACAGTTGATCTTTGAGAGGCTCTTGCAGTAGGCAAGGAATTCCTTCCCTACTTCCACCTGCAGTTTTTCCTTATTTCTCAGCTTTAGTCGTGGCTCCAGGAACCCACTTCTTCTCCTGTTGTACCTGTCACAGGTGTCTGGCAGGAGAACTGAGGAGGGCGTGGGGGACTGCCCACTATATACCGTTGGGCTGACGTCAGTCATGTGACATCGGCTGGGCGGTTCCCCGCCAGACACTGCTAGCTAAGTTTTCTGTGTGTTCTTGGCACCTGAAGGCTCAGTCCTTATGATTGCCTACTGCAAGAGCCTCTCTCGAAGATCTACTGTAAGTTGTTAGTAACTGTACATTCTAGCACAGTACATGTCACTGCGGGGCTTCTGCAGAGCACTCATGAAGCAAGCTACAGTTATAGCGCAGTGACATTGCATGTGACTGTGCAGGGCTTCATCAGAGCCACTAATGAAGCAAGGTGCAGTTCTAGCACTGTACATGTAACTGGGCAGGGCTTCGGCAGGGCCACTCATGAAGCAAGCTACAGTTCAGGTGCAGTTTGTCACTGTGCATGGCTTCATTAGAGCCACTCATAAAGCAAGCTACAGTTCTAGCGCAGTGCATGTCACTCTGCAGGGCTGCATCAGAGCCACTTATGAAGCAAGCTGCAGTTTTAGGACAGTACATGTCACTGCAGGGCTTTGGCAGGGTCACTCATGAAGCAAACTACAGTTCACACGCTATGTGTGTCACTGCAGGGTTTTGGCAGAACCACATATGAAGCGAGCCACAGTTCTAGTGCCGTGCATGTCACTGTGCAGGGCTTCTTCAGAGCCACTCATGAAGCAAGCTGCAGTCCTTGCACAGTACATGTCACTGGGCAGGGCTTTGGCAGGGCCACTCATGAAGCAAGCTGCAGTCCTTGCACAGTACGTGTCGTGCAAGGCTTGAGCAGGGTTACTCATGAAAAAAAAGCTGCATCTCTGGTGCAGTGTACGTCACTGTGCAGGGTTCGGTAGGGCCACCCGTGTAGCAGGCTGCAGTTGTAGCACAGTACATGTCACTGTGCAGGACTTCTGCAGGGCCACTCATGAAGCAAACTACAGTTCAGGCTCTGCATGTCACCGTGCAGGGCTTTGGCAGGGCCACTGATGAAGCAAGGAACAGTTCTAACACAGTACATGTCACTGTGCAGGGCTTCGGCAAGGTACTCATAAAGCAAGCTACAGTTCTAGCGAAGTGCATGTCACTGTGCAGGGATTTAGTAGGGCCACTCATGAAGCAAGCTACAGATCAGGCTTAGTGCATGTCACTGTGCATGGCTTCATCAGAGCCACTTATGAAGCAAGGTGCTGTTCTAGCACTCTACATGTCACTGTGCAAGGCTCCGGCAGGGCCACTGATGAAGCAAGCTGCAGTTCTAGCGCAGTATATGTCTTTGTGCAGGGATTCAGTAGGGTCACTCCTGAAGCAAGGTGCAGTTCTTATACATTATGTCATTGTGCAGGCTTTGGTTTGGCAGGGCCACTCAGGAAATAAGCTGCAGTTCTAACATAATACATATCATTGTGCGTGGCTTCATCAGGGTCACTCATGAAGAAAGCTACATTTCTGGCGCAGTGTATGTCACTATGCTGGGTTCGGCAGGGCCACTCATGAAGCAAGCTGCAGTTCAGGCGCAGTGTATGTTACTGTGCAGGGCTTCGGCGGGCCTCTCATGAAGCAAGCTGCAGCTCAAGCACAGTGCATGCCATTATGCAGGGCTTCATCAGAGCCACTTATGAAGCAAGCTGTAGTACTAGGACAGTACATGTCACTGCAGGCATTTGGAAGGGTCACTCATGAACTAAGCTATAGTTATAGCACAGTGCATGTCACTGTGCAGGGCTTCATCAGAACCTCTCATGAAGCAAGCTGCAGTTCATGCGCTGTGTATGTCACTGTGCAGGATTCGGCAGTCACTCATGAAGCAAGCTACAGTTCTAGAACAGTACATATCACTGTGCAGGGCTTAATCAGGGTCAGTCATGAAGAAAGCTACATTTCTAAGAACGTGGATATGTTCATCCACACTCTTTGGCATGTCCCCTTCCGCTTTAAATATCACTGGAAGTCTTCAAGCTGGCTCCTCCCATCCTCCTGGGTGGTATATACCTCGGCTCTGCCCCATAATGCCAGATCTTCCTTTCCGCTGGAAGATTCACTTTGCCTCCCTCGTGTTCACGCATCTAATAGGCCCTGGCTTTCAAACCTTCGGTTATTCCAAAAACTTTGCATTGTTCGCGTTAGCGATTGCAATTTTGCTGCTTCGATTATAGAAGACAAGTCTTCCCACGGATTTTGTCGGTGCCCTTGTGGCCAGAAAATGTCATGCACCGATCCCCACACCGCGTGCATCTGTTGCCTCGGTGTCAATCATGACACCTCGAAATGTGATATGTCTCACCTTTCATCCCAACATCCTCGACGACCATCTCGCACACCTGAAACTGGAGAGCTGGAGAAGAGGAACCCTCCGGTGAAATCCAAGGAAGCTCGGTGGGCAGTTTTCACGGCTGTGGGATCCGCCAAGCAATTGGAACGCATGCAAGCGTTCGAGGAGGAAGCGGCTCGTGCTGCAGAGACTTCTCGGAGCTTCTTCGTTCCACTCAACCTGGGCTCCACCATCTCAGGTTCCTTCCGAGAGTTGTGCCAGTCTCTCCCGACCAAGGGAGAGGTGCCTGCGGGCTCGAACTCCTCTCAATCCCATAAGCGTGAGAAGGACCCGGGATAGTCTTCGTCTTGACGGAGATGTTCTTGGGAGTGGCAGAGATCTCAATCCCAGGAACATGCAGTCTTGACCTTGGTCGAGATCGCTTCTTTGGCCGCTGGCTTTTCGGCTGTGCTATCAGGTCAGTCAACCGAATTATCGCTCGACTGTTGAAATCATGATCGATCCGATCAAACTGATTTCGCCAACTCCGGTTGACTAATCCCTCGATCAAACTCCTAATCTGGGCTTTCCTGATGATGAGACCCAGCTTGCTGGGACTCCCCATCGACGAAGTCGTCCCTGATTCCGGGAAATCACTGGTCCCGCTGGTGTCTCCCGAGCGACTGAGTCGGCCCATCCGATCTCAATCGAGGTCTCAGACCCCCTCTACCGACAGGCTGAGGAAGAGCCATAAATGCTGTAAAAAAGAGGCAATGCCATCGGTAATCCTCGTCGTCCTTGGATGAGGAGAGGCTCTGGCGTAAACTCCGGCGCTGCAAGGACCTCATGTGGCAACAGCTAATTTTGACTGGGCACAAGCCAACTCCGGCTTCTACACTGGCCATTACCTGGCTTTCGGCTCCTAGGCTGCAGCAGACTCCTTCGGAGCCAATTAAATCGATTCCTCAGCCCGTGGAGCTGGCAAAACCACCAGCTCAGTCCAAAATGGTGTCTCCACCGATTGTGGTGGAACCACCGCCCAAACAGCCTGTGGGAGGGGCTCCTTCCAAGGAAGATAGACCAGACATCGGGCTTCCCCGGTGGTTGTTGGTCACGGTCACCCCAGACTGCTCTTGGCGGGTCGATGGTGACCTGGGTGGTCGGCCGTTATACCCGGATTCCTCAGATTCGGACTTCACTGGCTTGCATTCTCATCCAGGGGATGATGAATCAACCATTGGCTTGGAGACTGAGGAAGGTCCCTCGTCTTTTCAAGGGATTCTTCGCCTCATCTCTGAATCTACAGGGATGCTGTTGGAGCCAATCCAGAAAAAGGTGGAGCACCCTCTTACGGACATCCTTAAGAGAGGGGATACCGCTACAGAGGCCTTTCCTGTGGCCAAGGCCATTGTTGGCCCGTCCTTAGAACTCTGGCAGCACCCTGCCTCTTATCCAGCTCCGTCTGCCCGCATGGCCTGCAAGTATGTGATGCCCATGGGGTCCCTTGCGGGGTTCACAGAGCACCCTTTGGCCGAGAGCCTGGTGACCGCCTCTGTGTTCAGGCATACTGGCAGTTCTGCCGACACTGACCGACACCCGTGATAGAGTCCAAGCTTTTGGACCATTCAGCCAGGAAGGTCTATGCGGCTTCCTCCTTGGGCCTTCGTCAGGCAAGTTCAGCTGTCATCATGGCACACTTCTCTCGCATGTTTTAGGGTCACTGGATGAAGTCCTCCCACATCTCCCTGCTGACATGCAGACCACAGTCAAGCAGGTCCAGGATCGTAGCCGAGCTGTTAAACAGTAGCTTCAGACGGCCCTGGACATTGGGGATTCTTGTGCCTGCTCGATGGCCACCGCAGCTGCCTCTCGTCGCAGGACGTGGCTGAGGCTCTCCTCCTTTCCGGTGTATACCCAGCACAAACTAGCTGACGTGCCCTTCCTCGGGACCGACTTGTTCGGCCCAGGAGTGGCCAGTCACCTTCAACGCATTGAGCAATCTAGTGCCACCTTGGACGCCACTTCTGCCAAGGGTTCTTTGGGCAAGATCCAGCAGAAGAAAAGTAATCCTTTTTGGCATTCTTCCCCTTCGGCTCAGCAGTCCTCCTTTCAAGGTGGACAGCAGCACCAGCAACAGCAGGAGGCTCGGGCTTGGCGTCCCCGGCCCAAGCCCGGACCCAAACAGGCCTGTAAAGGAGGCAGAGGTTCAGGTCCTGGAGCTTCCTTCTCCAGGCCTAATCAGTGACGGGACGGGGGCCGTCAACCACTCTCCCGTCACATCAGCTCTGGGTCCTCCCGTGGTGGGCCGGCTTTGTCACTTCCTTTCCTCCTGGTCCATTGTCACTTTGGACAGATGGGTTCTCAAAGCGGTTGGTTGGGGACTGCCTCTGGAATTTGAGCAGTACCCCCAAGCCAAGCCCATGCCCCTCAGAAGGAAAGAGTATCCATTCAGACCCAGTTGGCTGTCCGAGATGACATCGCTCAGCTCCTCCTCAAGGAGGCAGTGGCTCCAGTGGCGGATCCACCAGCAGACCCAGGCTTTGTCTTCAGGTACTTCCTGGTGCCCAAGTGGACAGGGGGCTGGCACCCCATTCTAGATCTGCATGACCCGAATCAGTGTCTCAGGTCACACACCTTTCAGATGGTCCACTGTGCCCCAGATAATACCATCCTTGGAGCGAAACATGTGGTTCTGTTCATTGGATCTGCAGGACGTGTTCTTTCATGTCCCAACTCCACTTCAGGGTCGAAGGAACCCTGTACGTGTTCCGAGTCATGCCATTGGGCCTGTCATCGGCCCCACGGGTCTTCACCAAATGCATCGCAGTGGTAGCAGCCCATCTCGTTTGGGGGGGGAGGGGGCAGGATTTATTCTTACCTCGATGATTGGCTCCTAGCAGGTTCCACCCAACATGAGGCAGAGAGGTCCAAGGACCTGGCCCTCCAGATCAACGAGGCCAAGTCGGAACTCATGCCTTCTCAGGTGATGGGCTTCATCGGGCCAGAGCTCGGCTCCCGGTGGACAGGGCGGAGGTTCTTTCCTCCTTTGCCCAATCATTTCTGGTTGGGCAATGCGTCTACCGAGGACTTCTCGCCTTCTGAGTTCAGGCGGCGTGTACCTCCAGTGGTCCGTAGGGCCCGGTTGCACATGCGCCCCTCCAGTGGGAGCTGGGCGCCCAGTGGACTCAGCGCCACGGTCATTTTGACCAGCTGATCACTATGACCCAGAAGATGTGGGACGCTCTCCACTGTTGGACCACCCCAGACCGGTTGCAGGAAGGGATCCCATTTGTTCACCCCAAGCCGACGGTCGTCCTCATGACCGATGCCTGTCTCATGGGCTGGGGAGCCCGCATGGGGACAAAAGGGCCCATGGGCTCTGGACCCCCGAGGAGTTCCGACGCCACATCAGCCTGTTGAAGCTCAGAGCAGTCAGACTGGCACTGTCAGCTTTCGCTACTCAGCTCTGGGGTCAAGTGGTTCAAGTCCAGATGGACAATACCACGACCATGTACTACCTCAGCAAACAGGGTGGCACGCACTCCTGTTTGCTTTGCAGGGAGGCGCTCCGCATCTGGACCCTTGTGAGCCGATTAGAGGCAGATCTCCTAGCCATCCATGTGGCAGGGTCCTCAAACCATCTAACGGATGCTCTCAGCCGCTTAGGCCAGACATCCCATGGGTGGTCTCTCCATCCAGAGGTAGCTTACAGCTTGTTCTCCCACTGGGGCAAACCGATGGTGGACCTGTTTGCCTCCAGGGTAAACGCCAAGCTGAGGCTGTATCATGCCCGCCTCCCTCAGCAGAGCTCGCTGCAGGGGGATGCCTTCTCGAGGCCGTGGACCCCAGGCCTCCTCTACGCCTTCCCTCCATTTCCCTTGATCCACAAGGTGCTCCTCAAGGTGAGGAAGGACAAGGCGAAGGTGATCCTGGTAGCCCCAGACTGGCTGTGTCAGTTCTCATATCCAGATGATCTCAGCCTCAGCTGCAGGCACCTGGAGCGGCTTCCAGCACACCCAGAGCTGATATCACTCAATCAGGGGAAGGTATTCCATCCAGACCTTCAATCCCTGCACCTCACAGCCTGGTACCTGAGCGGCTAGAGTTCCAGGCTTTAGGTCTTTCCGAAGATGTCTACACCGTGGTGGAGGCATCCAGAAAGGAATTAACCAGGAAATGTTATGCCTTCCAATGGAAAAGGTTTTCCATTTGGTGTCGGGGCAAGGGCCTGGACCCTCTGTCCTGCCCAGTGGCTAACATTGTCGACTACCTTTGATCTCTCTCCAAAGGGGGTCTTCGGTCATCAACACACAGGATGCACCTGACAGCCATCTCTGCTTACTGGGCGCGGGCCGGTCAGCTGACGGCACAGGAGACAGTGGTCGGGCACATTTTCAAAGGCCTGGATAACATATCCCCTCCAGTGCGTGAACCTCCACCTCCGTGGGATCTACTGCTGGTACTGGAAATGGTCATGGGTAAGCCAATCGAACCAACGCACAAGCGTGACTTGTCACACTTGTCGTGGAAGACTGCCTTCCTGGTGGCTGTTGCATCTGCCAGGAGGACAGGGGAGCTCTAGGTGCTTTTGGTGGACTCCCCTTATCTGGTCTTCCACAGGGACAAGGTTGTCCTACGCCCCCTCCCGAAATTCCTTCTGAAGGTGGTGTCAGAGTTTCACCTTAATCAGGTGTTGGCTCTGCCGGTGTACTACCCCAGTTACACCTTGGAGGCAGAGTACAGGCTCCATACTTTGGGCCTGAGACATGCTCTCTCCTGTTACAAGGAGAGGATGGCGGAAATCCGGGGAGAAGTTTGCCTGCTGTTTGTCACCTACTTTGAAGACACTTCTGGCAGATCTACAGCCAAACAGACTATTGCAAGATGGATCACATCATGCATAGGTCTGTGCTATGAGTTGGTGGGCAAGGAGCCTCCCAGACGGATAAGAACTCATTCTACCCACCATACTGCTGCTTCCAGAGACACCGCTATTCAGGAAATCTGCCGGTCTGCTACCTGGAAGTCAGCCAACACCTTCATCACCCACTACCACATCGACCTTGAGTCACACCGGGATGCTGGTTTTGGGGCCTCAGTTCTCCAATCTCTGTTCACTAAGTAGGGGGTGTACACCTTGCCTCCCTCCTCCCGGAGAACTGCTTGGAGTCTGCCAAAGAGTGTGGATGAACAACATATCCACGCTCCTAGAAAAATGGGTTACTTACCTGTAACAGTAGTTCTAGGAGTGGTACATGTTGTTCATCCACACGAACCCACCCAACCTTCCCGGCTACGGATGCACAACACCTGCTTCCAGTGGGCTAAGATCTGGCGTCATGGGGCGGAGCTGAGGTATATACCACCCGGGTGGGTGGCAGGAGCCAGCTGGAAGACTTCCGGTGAGATTTAAAGCGGAAGGGGACATGCCAAAGAGTGTGGATGAACAACATATACCACTCCTAGAACTACTGTTACAGGTGAGTAACCTGTTTTTCTGGAGCAGTGTATGTCACTGTGCAGGACTTTTGCAGGGCCACTCATAAAGCAAGCTACAGTTCTGGCACAGTGTTTGTCACTGTGCAGGGCTACATCAGAGTCACTTGTGAAACAAGCTGCAGTTCTAGCACAGTACATGTCAGTGTGGAGTTCTTCGGCAGGGTCACAGTACATGTCACTGTGCAGGGCTTCAGCATGGGCACTCATGAAGCAGACTGCAATTCTAGCACAGTACATGTCACTGTGCAGGGCTTCGGGAGGGCCACTCATAAAGCAAGCTACATTTCTAGCGAAGTTCATGTCACTGTGCAAGCCTTTATGAGAGCCAGTCATGAAGCAAGATGCAGTTCTAGCACAGTACATGTCACTGTGCAGGGCTTTGCCAGGGCCTCTCATGAAGTAAGCTATAGTTCTAGGGAGTTGGATATGTTTTTCATCCACACTTCTTGGCATGTCCCTTTCCTCTTTAATTCTTGCAGGAAGGTCTTCAAGCTGGCTCCTCCCACCCGCCCGGGTGGTATAACTCTCCAGTCTGCCCCATGATGCCAGATCTTCCTTTCTGCTGGAAGATTCAGGTTGCCTCCTCTCCGCTACCGCGTTTTGTAGGCCCTGGCTTCAAATTCTTCATATCCTCTGAAGATTCGTCTCATTCTGTTTTGCCTGGGTTATGCCCCCTGTCGTCCCACATACACCTCACACTGTATTCCTAGTCTGTTAAACTGTGTTACTGCTATTTTGCACTAATATATAGATTTAGGCACCCATCATATAAGCATGAGTGCCAGAAATGTGCTTTGCTGCTAATATATGCTAATGTTTATCATGCATGATTCATTATACCTTACGCTATAATACATTTATCTAGATTGTCTTTTAGATATATTTCATATATAATCTACCTAATCACTGATAAGATGACTAAGTGATCATCCATGATTATTGTATAGTTATATTCTGATATAATTATATGTAGTGTGTGTTTTACACTCGGGCAGATATGTCACGTGTAATAGAGCTCTGTCAGCACTTTTGTCTCTTTAGAGGGAAAGCTTTGTTATGTTTTATATTATACATAAGCAAGAAATGCCACATGTAATAGAGCCCAGTCAGCATTTTTTTGTCCAAGCTATAATGCTAATGGAAGCATATTCTGTCTTGTATGATGCTTATTAGTAATTCTGTCTCCTAAGTCATCATTCAATGGAGAATGACTTGGGACCAATACTTATTATTTCTCTTATCTGTAACTGTGAGGTAATCTCTGTTGCTATGCTGTTATCTGTAGTATTTTGGATTCTGTAACCTAGTTTTACATGCAGAGAGCAGGAGAGCGGGGAGGGAGGGAGAGCAAGATCTTAGAGAATCTAAGATCTACAGTACTGGAGATTATGTACCTTCAGGAGAGTGGTAAGAAACCCATCTTTCTTGTGATTTTCTCTGTCACATGCGTGGCGTAAGTAGTATAATAAACTTTATTAGTACTCCTTGCTTGTTTACGAATGTTTCTTGGCAGACTTCGAAGACACAAGAATCTGTATTATTATTATTTACTCTACTATCTGAGATAGTTTACGTAACAGTTCAAGCTAGTGATTGCAATTTGTACTATTAGATCATGGAAAATGAATCTTCCCCCGGTTTTCGCCGGTGCCCATGCGGCCAGAAAATATCACGCACCGATCCCTGTACTGCGTACGTGTACTGCTTGGGTGTCGGCCATGACACCCAGGTTTGCGAGATGTCTTGTTTTCCATCAAAATGTCCTAGACGATCACCTTGCATGCCTCAAGTTGGGCAGGCCCGAGAAACGTACTCCTCCAGTGAAATCCAAAGAAGCCCGGTGGGCAGTCTCCTCGGCTGCGGGGTCCGCCGAGCAGTTAGCACAAATACAGGCCTTTGAGGAGGAAGCAGCGCGCTGGCTGCGGAGCTCGTCTCCTGGCTAATTTTCGATCCTCTCAACCTGGGCTCAATGTTCTCTGGTTCTTTTCGGGAGTTGTTCCAATCTCTCCCCACTAAGGGCGAGGGACCTTCGGGCTCTCGTATCTCCTGGTCCTGTAAAAAAGGACAATTAACCGAGAGACTCTTCGTCTCGGCGGAGATGTCCTGGGATCATGAGCGATCTCGGGCCCAGGAAACTACAGTCTCGACTTCGTTCGAAATTGCTTCCTGGGCTGCTGGCTTCTCGACTTTGGAGTCTGGTCAGTCGGCCGAAGCCTTGATCGATGATGCGGTTGAGATCACTCTTGATCCTGTCGATCTGTTGTCGCCCGACGAGGCTGACAGCTCTTTTACTAGGACCCTGGTCCTGCCTCCTCCTGATGATGAGACCCATCCAGCTGCGAATCCCGTCGAGGAACCGGTCCCTGATCTGGGGAAATCACCAGTTCCCCCGGTGTCTCCTGAGCGACCCACTCGGCCATTCCGATCGAGGTCGAGATCTTGGACCCCCTCGACCGACAGGCCGAGGAAAGTGCATAAACACGCTAAAAAGAGGCCACACAACCGTTCTTCCTCGTCTTCCTCGGATGAGGAGAGGCTTCTACAAACTCCAACGCTACGAGGATTTAATGTGGCAACAGCTGATTCTGTCTGGGCAGAAGCTTGCTTCAGTTTCCACCCTGGCCATTACTTTGGCTTTCGCCTCCTAGGCTGAAGCTACTCCACTAGAACCGGTGAAATCGGTTACCCTACCCGTGGAGCTAGCTAAACCTGCCCCAGATTGGCCAAAATCGGGGTCTCCATCAGTTGTGGTGGAGCTGATACATAAACGGCCTTTGGGAGTAGCTCTTATGAAGGATGCTTGGATGGTTCTGGGTCTTCCACGTAGGTTATTGGTCACCCTTATGCCAGACCGCCCCAAGCGTGTAGAAGGGGACATTGGTGGCCGACAGATTTATCCGGATTCTTAGGATTTGGACGACACTGACCTCCACTCTCATCCGCTGGCTGATTAGTCCGTTGGTAGTCTGTCGACGGAGGAGGGCCCTTCGTCATTTTTGGGGATTGTCTGCCATATCTCTGAATCTGCGGCGATGCCCCTGGAACCTGTCCAGAAAAGGGCAGAGTACCCTCTTACAGATATTCTTAAAAGAGGGATACTCCCACGGAAGACTTCCCAGTGGCCGAGGCCTTTGTTGGCCCGGCTTTGGAGCTGTGGCAGCACCCTGCCTCCTGCCGAGCGCCATTTGCCTGAATGGCCTGCAAGTATGCGGTGCCCATTGGGTCCCTCTATGGATTCACGGAACATCCCTTTACAGAGGGGTTAGTGACTGCTTCTGTGTTCAGGCGCACAGGCAGCTCTGCTGACACTGATACATCTCTGGACAAGAAGTCCAAAAAACTGGACCACACTGCCAGGAAGGTCTCTGCAGCCTCCTCTCTAGTCCTCCATCAGGCAAGCTCAGCAGTCATCATGGCGCACTTCTCCCGTGCCCTCTTGGGCTCCTTGGACAAAGTTCTCCCGCACCTCCCCACAGGTCCGAGACCAGGGCCGAGCCGTTGCCAAGCAGCAACTTCAGACGGCCTTGGATCTCTGGGACTGCTCGGTGGCAGCCGTGGTTGCCATGTGCAGCAGGGCTTGGCTGAGGCTTTCCACCTTCATGGTGGATACCCAACACAAACTAACTGATGTTCCTTTCCTGGGTACCGATCTCTTCGGCCCAGGTGTGGATGGTCACCTGCAGCAAATCGAGCAGTCCAGCGTCACCTTGGACTCTGCTACTTCTGATCAAAAAGACGCCCCTGGCTGGAAAAAGCAGCAGAAGATGAAGGCTTTTCGGCACCCTGCTCCTTTGGCCAAGCAGCGCTTCTTCCAGGGTGGGCAGCAACAGGCACAGACTTGCTGCCCTTGGCCCAGTTACGTTCCTCCACCAGCCTGCAGACAAGGTTGGGGTTCAGGCGGTTTCCAACCTGGACCCTCTTTCTCCAAGCCTGCCCAGTTAGGGGATAGGGACTGCTACCACTATCCTCGTCATGCCAGCTCTGGGCCCTCCCATGGGGGGTCGGTTCCGTCATTTCCTTTCCGCCAGGTTCGCTGTTAAATGGATAGGTGGGTCTTAGAAGTGGTTGGCCAGTGTCTGCCTCTAGAGTTCGAGCAGTACCCTCCCAGCGGAGCCCATGCCCCACGGAAGGAGAAAGTATCAGCCCACACTCGGTCGTCTCTGAGAGATGACATTGCTCAACTCCTCCTCAAGGAGTCAGTGGTTAGAGTGGCAGATCCTCCAGTCAACCCAGGGTTAGTTTCCAGGAACTTTCTGGTCCCGAAGTGGACGGGGGGGGTGTGCTCTGGCACCCCATTTTTGATCTGCATGACCTGAATCAGTATCTCAGGCCATGCACTTTCAGGATGGTAACTCTGGTCCAGATCATACTATCCCTGGAGCAAAACATGTGGTTCTGCTCACTGATCTATAGGACACGTTCTTTCACGTCCCAATCTGTCTGCCACACCAATGGTTCCTCTGCTTTAGAGCAGAGGGAACCCTATATGAGTTCTGAGCCATGCCATTCGGCCTGTCATCGACCCCACGGGTCTTCGCCAAATGCATTGCAGTGGTGGCAGCCCAAAACTCTGGCATTGAGGGGTCGGATTGTTCCCGTACCTCGATGATTGGCTCTTAGGAGATTCCACCCAGCAAGAGGTGGTGCGGTCCAGGGACCTGGCCTTCCAGACCTGCTCTCAACTTGGCCTCCTGATCAATGAGGCCAAGTAGGAGCTCGTGCCATCTCAGTGATGTGCTTCATCAGGGAAGAGCTCGACTTTTGCCGAGCCAGAGCACATGTCCTGGCAGATAGGGCGAAGGTTCTCTCCTCCTTTGCCCAGTCATTTCTGGTTGGGCACTTGCACCCTGTCTGGGACTTTTCGCGCCTTCTGAGTTACATGGCAGCCTGCAGCACCGTGGTCTGTTGGGCCCGGTGGCATATATGCTCCGTTTAATGGAGCTGGTCGCCCAGAGGACTCAGTGCCTAGGTCATTTCGATCAGCTGATCACTGTGAGCCAGAAGATGTGGGACGCTCTCCAGTGGTGGACTATCCTAGACCATATGCAGGAAGGGATCCAGTTTGTCTGCCCTGAGCCGATGGTTGTCCTCATGACTGATCCCTCTCTCACGGGCTGGGGAGCCCACATGGGGAACAACAGGGCTCATGGGTTCTGGACCACCGATGAATCCCGATGCCATATCAACCTGATGGGGCTCAGAGTGGTCAGACTGGCATTGTCAGCATTCGCTCAGCAGCTTCGGGTTCAAGTGGTTCAAGTCCGGACAGACAATACCATGACCATGTACTACCTTAACAAGCAGGGCGGCACACACTCCTGGCTGCTGTGCAGGGAACGCTTTGCAGCTGGACACTTGTGAAATGACTGGAGGTGGATCTCCTAGCCATCCATGTGGCAGGAGCCTCGAATCAACTGGCGGATGCTCTCAGCCGTGTAGACAAAACATCCCACAAGTGGTCTCTCCATCCAGAGGTAGCTCACAGCCTGTTCTCCCACTGGGGCAAACTGATGGTGGACCTGTTTGCCTCCAGGGAAAACACCAAGCTGAGGCTGTTTAATGCCTGCACCCTCAGTGGGGATCGCTGTAGGGGGATGCCTTCTCGAGGCCGTGGACCCCAGGCCTTCTCAACGCCTTCCCTCTATTTCCCTTGATCCACAAGATGCTCCTCAAGGTGCGGGGGGACAAGGCGCAGGTGATCCTGGTAGCCCCAGATTGGCTCCTCCAGTTCTGGTATCTTGATCTCCTCAGGCTCCCGAGGCGTCTTCCAGGATGCCAGGACCTGACATCTGTCAGTCAGGGCAAGGTATTCCATCTGAACCTTCAATCCATGCACCTCACAACCTGGTACCTGAACGGCTAGAGTTCCAGGCTTTGGGTGTCTCTGAGTATGTACTCACAGTAGTGGAAACATCCAGGAAGGAGTCGACCAGAAAGTGCTATGCCTTCAGATGGAAAAGATATTCCATTTGGTGTCTGGGCAAGGGCCTGGACCCTCTGTCCTGTCCTGTGACTAGCATTTTAGACTACCGTTGGTCTCTGTCCAAAGTGGGTCTTCAATCTTGGACCTTTAAGATGCACCTGGCAGCCATCTCTGCTTACCGGGCGCGGGCCGATCAGCAGTCGGTGGCACAGGAGAATGTGGTCTGGCGCTTTTTCAAGGGCCTAGATCACATATCTTCTCTGGTGCTTGAACCTCCATCTCTGTGGGATTTACTGCTGGTCTTGGCTTGTCTCATGGGCAAGCCATTCGAACCAATGCACAAGTGTGAGCTATCACACTTGTCATGGAAGACTGCCTTCCTTGTGGCTATCATGTCAGCCAGAAGGACTGGGGAGCTCCAGGTGCTTTCAGTGGAGTCTCCTTATCTGGTCATACCACAGGGAGAAAGTTGTCCTGCGCCCCCACCCGAAATTCCTCCTGAAGGTGGTGTCAGAGTTTCATCTTAATCAGGTATTGACTCTGTTCTACCTGAACTACACCTCGCATGTCTAGTACAGGCTCCATACCTTGGATCTGAGATGAGCTCTCTCTCCTATTACAAGGAGAGAACGGCAGAAATTCGGGGCGAGGTTCGCCAGCTGTTTATCTTCTACGCTGAAGTTGCTTCTGACAGACCTGAAGCAAAGCGGATGACTGGCAGATGAATTACATCTTGCAGTGATCTCTGTTTATAGGTTGGTGGGTAGGGAGCCTCCCGCAGGGCAAAGGGCTCATTCCACCTGCCATACTGCTGCGTCGTTGGCTGCTTCCAGGGACATCCTTATCCAGGAAATCTACTGGGCTGCTACATGGAAGACAGCAAACACCTTCATCACCCATTACCACATTGACCTTGAGTCATGCCTGGATGCTGGTTTTGGGGCCCCAGTTCTCCAGTCTCTGTTCTCTAAGTAGGGGGGTGTGCGCCTTTCCTCCCTCCTCCTGGAGACCTGCTAGGAGTCTGCCAAGAAGTGTGGATGAACAACATATCCACATCCCTAGAAAAACAGGTTACTCATGTGTAAAGAAGAAGCCAGAAGGGGAAGGAAGGAAACCTATTCAATTCAGTGCTTTAGAGTAACTGGTAATTGCTATTTTTCTTTTAAACTTAGATTGTGGGCGTTTAGTGACACTATACTTTCTTTGTTGTCTTTACTTATAATTGTTTTTGGGCTGTTGAAAATTTAAAACATAGTGGTGGTGTAATTCTGTGCTGTCTTTAATTGCTGCAAATTTTATCTTGGCTTGTCTGACTGCCCTGTAGTTGGGTGAAGGGTGTTAATTGTCTGGCCTCTGACCTCAGCTACGTGATAACTGGAGGTGGGGCTTAGTCAGCGTTAAAGTAGCAAGCAGAGGTTTATTTTCTCAGAAGAAGCCAGAAGGGGAAGGAAGGAAACATATATTCAATTCAGTGCTTTAGAGTAACTGGTAATTGCTATTTTTCTTCTTTTAAACTTAGATTGTGGGCGTTTAGTGACACTATACTTTCTTTGTTGTCTTTACTTATAATTGTTTTTGGGCTGTTGAAAATTTAAAACATAGTGGTGGTGTAATTCTGTGCTGTCTTTAATTGCTGCAAATTTTCGCCCCCTCTCCCTCCCCCCAACTCTTAATTATATGCCCTGATAAATCTGATTGACAGGAGCTAAACACAGGGAATAGAAAGGGATGTGAAGTAGGAGGGGCATAAGGGGGAAGAAGCCCACCCTCAGCACAAGTGTTTTGACTCATTTATTTATTTATTGGTTTCCTTTTCCTTTTAAAAAAAAAAAATCTGAGGATTAGTGACAGGATTTTTAGTACAGTAAATTAATAAAAAGAGAACTAGGAGAGCTTCAGTAGCAGACAAGTAGTGGAATTGCAGTATAATGTGGGGGGGTGGTGCAATGCAGTGGCTGTGGGGCAGCCATATTCAGGCAGACCTTCTGGACACTGAGGTGCTGCCCTATCTGCATGCATCTCTCTGGACTGCGGGATGAGGTACCCAGACTCAGAGCAGAAGTAAACTGGGTCAGGAGTACCATCACCCCTATCCAGGGACCACCCAGTCCAATGCAACTGCCTCAAAGGATTCGAGAACGAGGAGCACTTGGATGACAGTGGGCTCAGGGAGGGTTAGAGCAGTCAGGCAGAGGCACATCCCAGATCCTATTCCACTCAAGAACTCATATGCCACACTGGCAAACGAGGACAACCAAATAGAGGTACCCAGAGAAGTGGAAGGAAAGGATGTGGAGGTTAGCCAAGGAGGTGACCTCAGCGGGGAAAGCAGTGGACCCCAGAGGAGGAGGAAGCGAATCCTGGTGGGGACTCCATCGTAAGAGGGATCCAGCTAGGAATACAGGAGGGGGAGGACAGGGAGGTGAGGTGCCTACCAGGTGCTACGGCATGGAGGGTTGGAAGGAAGATCCTGGGGATCACTGGGAAGGCAAGACGGGAGGGTGAGCTGGATGTTGTTATCCACCTAGGTACTAATGACCTGGCAAATGGGGAGCCAAAGGAAGTTCAGGAAGAGTTTAAGAAACTGGGGAGGGGTCTCAAGCAAGTAGCTACTTCTGTCACTTTCTCAGAAGTACTACCTGTGAGAGGCAAGGGAGAGCATAGGAGTGCATGCACCAGGAACTTTAACTCATGGTTGAAGAACTGGTGCTGTGAGGAAGGGTTTGGATTCATTGGTGACTGGGGACCCACCTGGAGGATGGAGGTTTGTTCAAGCCTGGACGGCCTGCATCCATCCTGGAGGGAATCAAACACTCAATGATAAGTTTAAATGCTACATTGACAAGCATTTAAACTAGCAAAGGGGTGGCAGGCCAGCAAGGAGGGTACCTACTTGCCTCCCCCCACAGCTAGCAGTGGAACCAGTGAACCAGAGGAGTGGCTATCTCTGCAAAGCAGTGTACAAAAGATGGAGATTAGTGCCCAAGAGGTGGATAAGCAGAAAAGGGGCAAAATTCAGCAGAAGGGCAGACATCAAGGAGAACCAGGGATAAATGACAACCAAGGAAGGGGCTGGGGTAGAACAGTGAAGCAGTCTAGGGAGGTCAAATCATGGAAAGCCATGTGTGCAAATGCCAGGAGCCTTAGCAACAAGATGGAAGATCTGGAGGCTGTCATGGTACAGTCAGACCTGGACATTGGCCATCACTGAAACCTTGTGTAATGATAACCATGACTGGGAGATGGCCATACCTGGCTACAACATATCTAGAAGAGACAGAGCAGGCAGGAAGGGGGAGGAGGAGTGGCACTGTATGAAAATGACATAAGGGCCACAGAGATCCAGGAGGAACAAAATGGGAAGAGATACTGTGGGTTAAGCTGGAAAGGAAAATGGAGACAGCTATCCGCACAGGTGTGGTCTATAGACCACCAGCCCAGGAGGAAGAAACAGATAGGAGTTAATGCTAGCCATCCAAAGGATGGCAGACAAGGGTGAGGTAGTACTGGTTGAGACTTCAATATTCCAGACGTGGACTGGAGCATCCCAACAGCAGCATCAACTAGAGCAGATTTATCCTGGACTCCTTCAGGGTGCCTTCCTCAAGCAACTGGTCATGGAACCAACTCGGCAGAAGGCAATACTGGACCTTGTGCTCACAAACAGGGACAGTGTGATGGGGTAACAGTGGGGAGCACCTGGGTAACAGTGACCACCAGTCATTGTGGTTTGAAATCACAGAAAGAGCAGAACCAAACCACACAAAAACACGTATCCTGGATTTTAGGGGGGCAGACTTTGGGGAAAATGGGAGATACTTGAAAGAGGCATTAAGGGGAATGGGACAGGAATCAGGGGTTGAGGAACAGTGGGCAGTATTTAAAATGGGGATTACAAGAACAACAGAATTATGCATTAAGCAGGTTAGCAAGAGGAAAAGGAAGAGGAGACCATTATGGTTTTCCAAAGAGGTAGCAAAGAAAGTGAAAGCCAAAAAGATTGCATTCAGGCAATACAAAAAGACACAGGCAGAAGGGGATAGGGAGAAGTACCAGGAGAAGCAAAGGGAGGCAGGGAGGTCAGTAAGGGAAGCCAAAGCTCAGACAGAAGAACACATTGCAAAATCAGTTGGTAGAGGGACCAAATCTTTACAGGTACATAAGTGAAAAAGAAAGACAAAGGGAGGGATAGTGAGACTGAAGGGGAGGATGGGAGCGCGTTGAGGATGACAACAGTAAAGCTGACATATTGAACAGGTATTTCTGCTCAGTCTTTACTGAGGAAGAGGGGTAATGGGTCTGAAGGGAGTACAAGGTGAGAATGGTGCAGAAATGGACACAAGTCCCTTTACACGAGAAAGGTCCTGAAGGAACTGGAAGTAATAAGAGTTGATAAAGCAATGGGGCCAGACGGGTGCACCCCAGGGTCCTTAAAGAACTAAGAGAGGTGGTGGCTGAACCTCTGGCTATCCTGTTTAGCCGATCACTGGAAGCAGGGAGGTACCCAAAGACTGGAGGACAGCAGATGTAGTCCCCTTATGCAAAAGTGGGAACAAAGAGGAAGCAGGAACTACAGACCAGTCAGCCTCACCTTGGTAGTGGGAAGATCATGGAAGCACTACTGAAGGAGAGATTGGTGGAACATCTGGTTGTCAGTGGACTACAGGACCCAAGGCAGTATGGTTTCACCAGGGGAGGTCATGTCAGACCAACCTCGTTGAATTTTTGACTGGGTGACTAGGGAGGTGGATCAGGAGGGCAGTGGACATGGCCTATCTGGACTTCAGCAAGGCCTTTGACACTGTGCCACATAGAAGACTATTACACAAACTGGGGAATATGGGTGTGGCAGGACAGTAGTGTGGTGGGTAGGTAACTGGCTGGGTGGCAGGACACAGAGGGTGGTGGTAAATGGCTGTCACTCCACAGAGGGAAGAGTGACCAGTGGGGTACCACAAGGATCAGTGCTGGGACCGTCCTATTCAACATTTTCATCAGTGACATTGTGCAGGATCTAGAAGGCAGAATTTCACTGTTGCTGATGACACAAAGCTCTGTAATAGAGTAGACACACCAGAGGGTGTAGACAGAATGAGAAGCGTACCTGCAGAAACTTGAAGAATGGTCAGGGTTTGGCAGTTGAAATTCAATGCAAAGAAGTGCAAGATAATGCATATGGGGCACAAAAACCCTGGCACAATATATCAGTTGGGGGGTGAGGATATAGCATGCACCAAGCAGGAAAGGGATCTTGGGGTTATCATCTCTGATGACCTCAAGGTAGGGAAACAGTGTGACAAGGCAGCAGGTAAAGCAAATAGGATGCTGGGATGTATAGGCAGGGGCATCACCAGCAGGAAAAGGGAGGTCATAATTCCGCTATACAAGACACTAGTGAGGCCCCACCTGGAGTACAATGTACAGTTCTGGAGACCATACCTACGTAAGGACATAGACAGGGTAGAGAAGGTTCAGAGGCGGACAACAAAGATGGTGCATGGATTGCATCACAAGTCCTATGAAGACAGGTTGAAGGAACTGAACATGTACTCCCTGGAGGAGAGGAGGGAGAGAGGGGATATGATAGAGACATACAAGTATCTTACAGGGAGGAACAGGGTGCAGGAAAACACTATTTTTAAGCGAAAAAGATGTTCCAGGACTAGAGGGCATGGGATGAAGTTGGAGGGAGGACGATTCAGAGGAAACATGAGAAAGAATTTCTTCACAGAACGGGTGGTGGACAAGTGGAACACCCTGCCAGAGGAAGTGGTGGGGGCTGAAACAGTCACGGGATTTAAGAATGCATGGGATAGACATAAAGGAATTCTAGAGGTCAGGGGTAAGGGGCAACAGACTTCTAGGAAAACAAAACTGAACTTACAAGCTCAAATGGGCAGACTGGGTGGGCCATAGGCCCTTATCTGCCGACACTGTCTATGTATCTATGCAACAGTAGATATTACTTCGAGAGGGTTCCTTCTTCAGTAGGTCATCACACATATAGGACTGTAGCCATCTCGCGTCGGGCCGCACAGCAGACTTTTCTAGCAATCCCTGACGGGGGACCACCCACCCGATGTCACGTGACCGACGCCAGGCATGAAGATGCAGGACCCTGAGGGTTTGCTAGAAAAGTCTACCGTGCGGCCCGACGCCAGGTGGCGCCAGTCCTATATGTGATGACCTACTGAAGGAACCACTCTCAAAGATCTACTGTTACGGTAAGTTCCTACGTAACTGTACTTTCTAGCACAGTACATGTCACTGTGCAGGGCTTTGATAGGTCCTCTCATGAAGCAAGCTACAGTTCTAGCACAGTATATGTCACTGCATGGCTTCAGCAGGGTCACTCATAAAGAAAGCTTCATTTCTGGCGCAGTGTATGTCACTGTGCAGGTTTTGGTAGGGCCCCTCATGAAGCGAGCTGCAGTTCTAGCATAGTAATTGTCACTGTACAGGGCTTCGGCATGTCCACTCATGAAGCAAGCTACAGTTGTAGCGCAGTGCATGTCACTGTGCAGGGCTTCTTCAGAACCTCTCATGAAGCAAGCTGCAGTTCTAGCACAGTAGATGTCACTGCAGGGCTTCGGCAGGGCTGCTCATGAAGCAAGCTGCAGTTCTAGCACAGTAGATGTCACTGTGCAGGGCTTCGGCAGGGCTGCTCATGAAGCAAGCTACAGTTCTGGCGCAGTGTATGTCACTGTTGCTGCTTCATGAGTGCCACTCATGAAGCAGGCTACAGTCCTAGCATAGTACGTGTCCCTTTGCAGGGCTTCTGCAGTGCCACTGATATGAAGCAAGCTACAGTTTTAGCAGAGCACATGCCACCGTGCAGTGCTTCGGCAGGGATACTCATGAAGCATGCTACAGTTCTAGCACAGTAGTTGTCAATGTGCAGGACTTCAGCAGGGTCACTCCTAAGAAAGCTACATTTCTGGCGCAGTGTATGTCACTGTCCAGGGTTCAGCAGGGCCACTCATGAAGCAAGCAACAGTTCTAGCACAGTACATGTCACTATGCAGGGCTTCAGCAGGGCCACTCATGAAGCAAACTGCAGTTCTGGCAGAGTACATGTCACTGTGTGGGGGTTAAGCAAAGCCACTCATGAAGCAAGCTATAGGTCTGGCACAGTGCATGTCACTGTGCAGGGCTTCAGCAGGGCCACTCATGAAGCAAGCTACAGTTCCAGTGCAGTGCATATCACTATGCAGGACTTTGTGTGCCACTTATGAAGTAAGCCAGTGTGGTGCAGTGTATGTTATATGCAGGACTTCTGCAGGACATTCTGGTACAATTGAGAATTACCTTGAGCTGCGTCATGAGGGCCACTTGTGAAGCAAACTTCAGATCTTACTTCAAGTGGGAGCCCTTGCAGCAAGCTATAACCATTAGGACTAACACACGCAGCCATTAGGACCCACCGAAACTTCTGCCAGCAGTACCCAGCAGGGCCGCCTCCAACGTAGGCTCCACCCGTTGCCATATGGTATAAAAGGGAGACCTGCTCCACCCCAGTTTTTCCCACTCACACCCGCCATGTTGGGGAAGATCTTAGCTTGCCAGTTTCCAGCAAAAATGGACTTTATTTTTCACCATTTCAACATTTTTTGAATCCAACGCATGTTGTCCCCATCATTGGTCTCATCTTCGGGACCTCATCGGAACAAGTGCAGGTGTGGCCGTCGGATGCCATTGAAGGATGGCCACACTAAGTGTGTCTTCTGCCTGGGGCCTAACCACGACACTGCGGCCTGTTCCACCTCTCAGGGCTTCACTAGCAGGACCAGGATCCGCCGTTTGAAGGCTCTCAAGGCGTTCCTTCTAGAACAGAATATGGACCTGCACACCTCCGTAGAGAAGGCCAAGCATAAGGACAAGTCCAAGCGGTCCCGGGACAAGGACCGTAGTTGTCCTGCCACCGGTCCAGGTCCCGATCTCATTCTCAGTCCTGCCCAAAGAAGCCCCACTCTTCCTTGGGCTCTGGAGAGCACCTTTCCAAGAAGGATTCTGCTCCTGCCAAAAAGGCCCAGTCCAAAGCAGGTACCTCGGGGAGAAACCTGCTAGGCCCAAGGTGACGCCACTCCGGGTCACCCTTAAGACCTCAGGGGCACAAGCTGCGGCCCTGCCTGCCAAGGTCCTGGCTTCGCCTGATAAGGGTAAGCCTCTGGAGCCTGAGGACACTCCATGCGCCCCCGTGAGAAATCGTCTGTCCTGGTGCCGAGGCGGGAGAAGGGGCGAAGGAAACTACCTCACCGCAAAGGGCAGCGCCTGCATTTCCAAGTCCTCTTCCCCACGGGACTCTCCAGGAGGCTCCCCCTCGGGCTGCCGGACACTCTGATCCCACAGTCTCCTTTCCGGGACGGGCGCCTCAGTGTTTTCCAAGGAGGAGGTCCAAGGACATTTTTTTTTGGTGGGGTCAAGTACAAAACAGACTCCCCGAAGCCTGCCTTGTCACGTGCATAGACCCATCGGGCAAACCACAACTGGAGGGTGTTCCTTTGCCCAAGAAGACCCCCGAGAGGCCAGTGCCTCGCTCATCCTCCAGGGCCCTTTCCCGATCTCAGTCTGTAGACCGACACTGGCGCTCACCGAGGTCAGGTAGCCAACGCTGGTCCAGGTCTTACTCTAGGAGCCGTTCCCGTTCCAGTGGGCGGGCCTGCTCCCAACGTCGGTCCCCATACCGATGCCAGTCATCGCTCAGTTATCGGTCTCATGACCGACGTTGGTTGGAGAGCCACCGACGTTTGAGAGGGACTAGCCATAGGGAGCGGTCCGGCTGCTCCTCACCTAGTAGCTGGTTGTCCTCTTCCCTCTCGGGGAGCGGGGGTTCCCCAGGAGAAAAGGACCAGCCCCTCTCGCCTCCTGATGATCCAACTTTTATGGATGTCATGAGGCACATCCAGGCCTCCAATGAATGGGATACGGAGGACCTGGATTTGGAACGCCGTCGACTAGCCAAGTACCTGAGGCAAAAGGAGCCCAAGCCTCTTGTGGTGCCTCCTTTGGTGGACACCTTCTAGGATCTTACCAGAATTACCTGGAAGCGCCGAGCTTCTTTCCCGGCAGTTCCTAAGAAGTCAGACAGGCTGTATAGGGTCCCGAGGGATGAGCCTTTCCTGGCAGAGCACCCTCAGGCTGACTCCTCTGTGATCACAGCTGCCCATGATAAGTCTAAGCAGCCGAAACATCTTGGGTCCCAGCCTCCTGATCCATAGTCTCGCTATTTGGACCAGGTAGGCAAGAAGGTCTATTCTGCCTCCACTTGGTCCCTTAATTTCCTGACGCATATGGTCCAGTACCAGAATGCGCTCTGGGAAAAGGGACAGGAGCTTGTTAATGCCTTGCCAGACTCTGCACAGAAGACTGAGATTCTGGATGTCCTTAAGTCTGGCTCTGACATAGGCACGCATGTTCTCCGTGCCTCGTACGATACTGCAGACACGGCGGCCAGAGCGTCAGCGTCAGGGGTCTCTCTCCAGCACCACGTTTGGTTGAGAGTCTCTAGCTTTCACCAAGATCTGCAGTCCGGAATCCAGGACCTCTCGATCCAGGGTTCCGTCTTGTTTGGGGCAGGAAACAGTCACTCATCTCTCATCTCCAGGAGTCGGGGAAGTCCATCTGGTCTGTCCGTCAAATGTACAGAGGAGACCAGAGGAAAGCGAGGAGACTGCCATTTCGGAAGCCCTCAGGTGCCCAAGCCCATGGCAACCAACAGGGCCAGAGAGGTAGCTTTAAAAGGAGAGCCAGCAACCAGCATCCTGGAGGTGCTCCTTTTCGTGGCCCCAAGTCCTCCCAAGCCTCTCTGCCCACTCCCGGCTCCGCCCAATGACTCCTTGCCGACCCCTCCTCCTCCGGAGAAGGTTCCAGGGGAGGTAGTAGGAGGTCGCTTCTCCCTTCATCTGAAGGGCTGGAGCTCTATCACTGCGGACCAGTGGGTCCTCGATATTATAAGGAGGGGACATACGCTGGAGTTCACAGAGATCCCCACAGACACCCCAGCAAGGTCCTCAAGATATCCTCCTCCTCACATTCCGCTCATAGGAGAGATTCAGGCCCTTTTGCGGAAAAAGGCGATAGTCAGTCCCTCTGCAGACAGCGGGGAAAAGGGTATTACTCCCATTTCTTCCTGGTTCCAAAGAAGACCCAAGACCTTCGTCCCATTCTGGACCTCAGTTCTTTAAACTACTTTATAGAATACAGAAGGTTCTGGATGGTGACTGTTCCAGGACTGCTTCCTCTGCTGAATCAGGGAGACTGGCTCTTCTCCCTAGACATCCAAAATGCGTATATGCACAGGTCTTCCCCACAGGAAGTACCTGAGGTTCCACTTCCAGGGGATGCATTAGTTTCGGGTTCTCCCATTCGGCCTCTCCTCTGCTCCTCGAGTCGTCACAGCAAAATGCTTGGCAGTAGTAGCTGCGGCTCTAAGACGTCAGGGACATTGTCTTCCCTTACCTAGACGATTGGCTGCTTGCGGCCCGTCAAGTCACACCTTTTTCAGGCTCTCTGAGACACCTACACTCTATTCCGAGAGCTGGGGTTCACCCTGAGTCTTCCAAAGTCTTCCCCGGAGCCCAGCCAAAGACTCATCTTCATAGGAGTGGTCCTGGATTCGGTCCAGGGCATTGTTTTTCTACCCCCAGAAAGGGGCAGTCGCTTGCGATAGTTTGCCGAATCGGTCCTCGTAACCCGTCGGGTCCAGGCCAGGGCCTTCCTTAGACTTCTGGGGCACATGGCGGCGGCCATTCCCCTCACTCCTCTGGCTCGACTCCACATGAGAATCCCACAGTGGATGCTCAGGGTGCAGTGTGATCAGTGCCCAGACGACCTAGACCACATGGTCAGGGTCACAGAGCCAGTGAAGAGGACGCTTCTTTGGTGGGTGGACCCTCTAAATTTAGAAAAAGGGGTCTCTTTTCGTCCGGAGACCTCAAATTAGACTCTAACAATGGATGCCTCAGTTTTGGCATGGGGGGGCGCACATGGGGGCCCGCCAAGCATAGTCTGGACCCCCATGGGCGACCTCCACATCAGTGTCTTGGAAATGCGAGCGGTCCTCGGTGCTCTACATGCCTTTCAAGAGGACCTTTTCCCAGGCTCTCTTCTTCAGATGAACAACATGGCGGTCATCTTCTATATCAACAAGCAAGGGGGCACTCACTCTTACTCCCTGTGCAGGGAGGCGATGAGAGTCTGGTACTGGGCACTGGAGCGGCACATCTCTCAATCCGCAGTGCACGTTCCAGGCGTCCTAAACAACTTGGCCGACAGCCTAAGCAGGTCTCAGTCCAAGGCACATGAGTGGGAGCTATCGCAATCAGTAGCGGACCAGCTCTTCGACACATGGGGTCGTCCAGAGCTGGACCTCTTTGCGTCACCACGCAGTGCCAGACTGCCAAATTTCTGCTTGCGAGAGCCCGCGCCTGCTGTTTTCTGGCCAGACGCGTTGTCCCTTTGTTGGGTAGGGAGGATTCTTTACGCCTTCCCTCCCTTTCCTCTTGTCCAGAGAGTTCTCTTGAAGTTGCAGGCCGAAAGGGCTCGGATGATTCTAATCGCCCCTCTGTGGCCTCGGCAGATTTGGTTCCCACTACTTAAGCGGTTGTCCACAGAACCTCCAATCCTGCTGCCAATATGCTCGCAGTTGCTGTCCCAGGATCAGGGCATGCTGGTCCATCCGTATCTCAGGTCTTGGCATCTTCATGCTTGGCTCATTCGGATGTAGCAAAGTCCAGGTACGGGGTCTTCTAAGAGGTGGCGGACGTCCTCGTATTGGCGCGGAAGCCCTCTACTCGCTCCACTTATGCTATGAAGTAGAAGTGCTTCTGCTTGTGGGCGTCATCTCACTGTCTGGTCCCCCTTACCTGTCTGGTGAACTCAGCATTGCAGTATCTCCCCTCCTAATACCAAAAAGGCTTGAGCTATTCCTCCATAAAGGTGCACATATGGGCTATTCAAACAACATGAAGTCTTGCTGTATTCTGACATATGCAGTGATGTCCAACCTTTGAACTGCCCCGGAGATGAAAGAGTTAACTTTCCATGCCAGGCATGGAACGCTGAGCTCGAGCTCGGTTGAGACTCTGTCTGTTGCTGTTTGAACTCAAACCGTCAGATTCTTTACTCCGCCTCACTGAACAGTTGCTCCGGAGATTTCTCTTTTGCTCGGTTCAAGTTTGTCAGTTAAAGTACCGTTTTTCTCGGTTTTCAACCGAATTTAATCCGTTAACCTGTCGGTTCAGTCTCTGTCTGTGGTATCGTGAGTACAAGATAGGTTTATTTCCTTGTTCTTCTGTGTGGAACTTGTAAACGTAGGATCGGTTTGGTTTGAACCGATCAGGTTGTTTAAAAAAAGTTTATTCTACTTTTAGAGTGTGGTAACCAGTCCTTATCGGTTCTAAAAAAACAGGGATTTTATTACGTTTTTTTCCACGACCCGTAACACGGTCAGGAACCGATAAGGGTGTCTTACCTGGATTGCGAAAAAAGGGTAAGTTTTGTTAGGACTGGCCATGTCTGAGATACCCAAAGAAAACCGGGCCCACTGGGTTTCCAACACTGTAGTGTGTGTGGGAAGCCTTTGCTAAGGCTGATCCCACACCACCTGTGTTTATTGTCTGGGGTTTGACCACCTCGATTCAGACTGCCAGATTTGCAAGAATTTTCCTGCAGCTACCCTGGAAAAGAGAGTCGGTAGGCTCAGGGAAAGGGAGGCCAAGAAGTCCGCTGACCCGGATGGCCAGCCCGGTTCGGTTCCAACCGAGCCAGAAGGAGTGCCCTCTGACCAGGGCGAGACTTCTTCGGGTAAAAGGAGAACCGACTCCGAGGAGTCGGTTCTGGTTAAAAGAAAAAGAAGGGATAAATCAGCCGGTGCGGATCCACAAATTCTTTCTCCGACCGCTGATGAAATAGCCAAGCGATAAAGGATTGTTCGAGTCGCTGCCCGGTTCCTGACCGATCCGGCACCATCAGGAAGGGGCTCGGTTCGGTCGGTTCCCCGGTTCAGATTATAATTTAGAAGATTTTTATGAACCGGAGGAGTAGGAAGGAGAGTATGAGGACAGTGATGGTGATTACGAAAGTCTGGATGTGCCTATTGACCCGGACATCTCCCCAGACAGACCTTCAGGGGTTTCTCCTCCTAGGCTTTCTGAGTCCCCTTCCCATTTTATGTTCTACAAAAAAGTGGCTGAAACTCTTCAGCTTCCTATGGAGGAAGCTGTGGATGACCAGGAGGAGCCTGACTGTGCTGAAATGATGGATATCCCAGAGTCCAGGAGGCTGTCTGTTCCCCGTCATAAGTCCTTTGGAAAACAGACAATAAAAATTTTAAAGACTCCTAATTCCATACTTCCTGTGGACAAGAGAATGGACAAGAGGTGTACTCTCTCAGACTCAGATACGGAGTTCCTTACCCAGCAATGCAGCCATGTTGGGGTAGTACTGGCTGCTGCCTGTGATAAGGCAAATATACCCTTGGCTTCACACCCCCCAGATAAGGACTCCAGGAGGATTGATGCCATGGCAAAGAAACAGTACATGGCAGCATCCTTGGGACTCAGGCAGGCTAATTATATGGCCTATACAGCTAGATATCAGAAATCTAGATGGGACACTGTAATGGCCTTAGCTAAACAGGTCCCTGGCCAGCTTGCCAAGGAGCTGGAGCAGGTGACTGCGGATGGTATTGAGGCATCCAAGGTGCAATTCCATGCTGCTGTGGACTCCAATGATGTTTCATCAAGAGTCATGGCTACATCTGTGGCCCTTCGTAGGATGGCTTGGCTCAGATGTACTAGCCTGTCTCAGGATACCCAGACTAAGGCCATGGATTTTCCTGTTGTGGGTAATTCTCTGTTTGCGGAGCAAACAGAGAACTACATGAAGAAAATGGATGAATATAGGACCACCTATAGGAGTGCTTAAGGCAAGGAAAGGCAAGCCACTCCCCAGAGGCAGCATTCCAGGGGCAGGGGCAGGCCTTTTCATAGGCCTTTCTACCAAGCCCAGGCCTCCTCTTCTGCTTATGCTCAGAGGGGGTTCTTCAGAGGGAGAGGCAGACGGGCTACAAGCAGACCTGCTTCCACCCCTCAGCCTAAAGCCTCTGCCAAACAGGCACCCTGATGGGTTTGCCAGGGCCGATTCTCCACCACCTGTAGGGTGCAGGCTGGCTTACTTTGTCCAGGACTGGATGTCTTTAACATCAGACAAGTGGGTCCTGGAAGTAGTAAGCCAGGGACTGGTTCTCAGCTTCAAAAAATTTCCAAAGATGAGAACCAGATCCTTTCCACCTGCAAATCCTTCAGAGGCACTTGCCTTAGAAGCAGAGGTCTCTTCCTTCGTGGCTCTGAGAGCCATAGAGAGGGTTCCACCCCTACACAAAGGAAAGGGATTGTACTCCAGGTACTTCCTAACCCCCTAAAAGACAGGAGAATGGTGGCCCATCCTGGATCTCAGATATTTAAACAAGCACCTTTTAAAGCCAAAGTTCAAAATGGTGACTCTGGGAATAATTCTACCCTCTCTAAGGCCAGGGGACTGGCTAGTGTCCCTGGACCTCAAGGATGCCTATTTCCATATTCTCATCAGAAGCTCCCACCGAAAGTACCTCAGGTTCGAGCTGCCCTCAGACCATAACCAATTCAGAGCAATGCCCTTCGGACTAACTTCTGCTCCAAGGGTGTTCACAAAATGCCTGGCAGTAGTGGTTGCCTTCTTAAGGAGAAAAAAGATCTCCATCTTTCCATACCTGGACGACTGGCTCATAGTAGGCCAGTCTCCAGACCAAGTCAAGTCACACCTACAGATAACTCAGCAACTGCTCACTTCCCTAGGTTTCCTTCTGAATCTTTCAAAGTCAGTTCTAGAGCCTGTGCAGCTCCTCACCTTCATAGCGGCAGAGCTGGATACAGTAAAGGCAAGAGCCTTCCTTCCCCTGGAAAGGGCAAGGACCCTTATCTCACTGGCCTCTTCATTCACCCTCCAGGTGTCTCGACCAGCAAGGCATTTTCTGCAGCTCCTGGGACACATGGCTGCCTCTACAGCAGTAGTCCAGGGAGAAAGATTTTAAATGAGGGACATTCAGTTCCACTTGAGAGCCTTCTGGTCTCAGAAAAAGGATCCTCTGACCAAACTAATCCCGGTGACTCAAACCCTGATCGAGGCGTTACAGTGGTGGCAGGATCAGGACAATTTAAGACAGGGAGTTCCTTTTGTCACTCAGTCTCATTCTCTAATCCTTACTACAGATGTCTCCCTCTTGGGGTGGGGAGCCCACTTGGGGGACCTGGCCACCCAAGGGTTGTGGTCATCGGAATCTCTGCTTCACATCAGTCTATTAGAACTCAGAGCAGTGTTTCTAGCACTTCAAGCTTTTTCCAAATCTGTTCAGAACAAAGTAGTTCAGATCAGGACAGACAATACCACCACAGTGTGGTATATCAACAAGCAAGGGGGCACTCTGTCTACGGCCTTGTGCACAGAGGCAATGAAGTTGTGGTCTCTAACCTATTCCCTGAATGCCTCTCTTACAGCAGTGCACCTCCCAGGGAAGGACAATGTCCTGGCAGATCCTCTCAGCAGGATATCTCAAGGCCATCACGAATGGTCCCTGGATCCCCTGATTTTGCAGGTGATCTTCTCCAGATGGGGCACACCACAGATAGATCTTTTTGCAGCCCCAGACAATCACCAACTTCCTCTCTTTTGCTGCAGGCCCCCAGTGTTGGGCTCAGTCCCCCTGGATGCCCTAGGTCTCAATTGGGAAGGGAAGTTCCTGTATGCTTTTCCCCCCTTCCCTCTCCTGTTCAAGGTGCTAGTCAAAATCAGGTCTCAATCCTGCAAGGTGATTCTGATTGCTCCAGACTGGGCCAGACAGCCCTGGTACCCTCTCTTGTTGTCCTTAGCAGTCCACCTTCCCCTGTCTCTTCCCAGGAATTACAACCTGCTAACATGTTCTCAGGGGGAGGGTTTGTTATCTGAATCTCAGATCTCTCAATCTCAAGGCCTGGCTCTTGAAGAGTTAGTTTGCTGATTTGCACCTGTCTCAAGGTGTTCTGGATATCTTAAAGGCTTCTCGAAAGCCTTCCACCAGAAACACTTACAATTCCAAGTGGAAAAGATTTACTATATGGTGCTCTGGGAAGCATATTTCTCCAGAGTCTGCTGGCCTGCCCACAGTCCTTGACTACATGGTTCACCTTAATAGCTTGGGACTCAGACCAGCTACACTAAGAGTGCATCTGGCAGCTGTCTCTGCCTTCCTCTCAGCGGGCAAGCACTCTTCCCTTTCAGCTCATCCTGTATTTTCAAAATTTTTCAAGGGATTGCTGCATACCAATCCTCCCTTCAGGGACCCTGCCCCTGCTTGGGACCTTAATGTTTGCATTGTTAATGTTTGGGACCTTAATGTTTGCAGCTTATGCAACCCCCCTTTTGAGCCTTTGTCCTCAGCAGAGCTTAAGTACTTGACTTGGAAAACTGTTTTCTTGGTGGCCATCACTTCTGCCAGACGCACAAGTGAGTTACAGGCCCTGTCAGTGGAACCTGATTTTTATCTCTTTCCATAGAGATAAGGTGGTCCTCAGGACTAATAGGAAGTTTTTGCCTAAGGTGGTTTCAGATTTCCACCTTAACCAGTCTGTCTCTCCTGTTTTCTTCACTGACCATTCCTCCTCTGGGGAGAGGAGGCTGCACAGTTTGGATGTGAAAAGGGCCCTTAGCTACTACATAGAGCGCACCAAGGGTCACAGGTTTGACTCCCTCCAACTGTTCCTCACTTATGGCGAGGTTGGTAAGGGAAAACCTGCCACTAAGAGATCTATTGCCAGGTGGATTGTCTCTTGCATTCAATTTTGCTATGAAAAACTAGGTAGGATCCCACCGTAGGCCTGAGGGCTCACTGTACCAGAGGTACAGCTGCTTCCCTGGCTGCTGCCAGGGATATTCCTATCTTAGAGATTTGTCAAGCAGCCACCTGGAAAACAGTACATACTTTTACCAAGCATTACTCTCTGGAGATCCAGGCTAGGAGTGATGCTCGGTTTGGCACAGCAGTGCTTCAGAGCTTCTTTCCAAAGTAGGTTCTGTTCCTCCTCCATGGAGGTGCTGCTTGGTAGTCTGCATATGTCAGAATACAGCAAGACTTCATGTTGTTTGAAGAAAAAAATTACTCACCTTAGTAATGTTATTTCTTCTAATGGAGTCTTGCTGTATTCTGACCTCCCCCCCTGCCTCCCCTCTCAGAACCTGGGTTTTGGGATGTCGGTGGGCAGTAGCAGTGTTGGCACTCGGGAGGTGCCCCCACCCCTTCTTTTCTCACCCCTTTAGTTTGGGTGTGTGGGTGTTGTGTTTTGTTTTATTTTTTGGGTTTCCTGGCTTGAATCTTTGTTTTGGGACCAAAAAATATTTTTATTATGTTTAAGTAGCCAGTTGGCTTGTGTAAGTTTACAGTTTCCACACAGGGCACCCAGTGAGTATAGCTCGTAAAGATCTGACGGTTTGAGTTCAAACAGCAACAGACAGAGTCTCAACAGAGCTCGAGCTCAGCGTTCCATGCCTGGCATGGAAAGTTAACTCTTTCATCTCTGGGGCAGTTCAAAGGTTGGACATCACTGCATATGTCAGAATACAGCAAGACTCCATTAGAAGAAACAACATTACTAAGGTGAGTAATTTTTTCTTTCTACATATTATACCCTTTTTGGGGACAAAACCTTTGCCCAATTGGATGTGGCTTGCACCTTTTTAAGGGGAATTCTACACAGGAGACCTCCCATTAGGGATCCTATTCCTCCCGGGACCTCCTGTTTGTTCTGGAGAAGCTTACTCTTCCACCTTTTGAACCCGCAGCCAACTGTGAGCTGCGTTGTCTTTCCTGGAAGGTTTGTTTTTTAGTTGCTGTTACTTCAGCTCGAAGAGTTTCTGAGTCCCAGTCTCTGATGTGTAAAGAGCCATATTTAATTTTCCACAGGGAAAGGGTTTCCCTCAGAACGAATCCTAAGTTCCTTCCTAAGGTGGTCTCAGAGTTGACCCTCAACCAGTTGGTTGACCTACCAGTTTATTTTTCTTCTCCCTCTAATAGAGGAGAAGCTCTCCTTCACACTCTGGATGTTCACAGGGCGCTGAGGTACTACCTTAAGCGCACAGCTGCACACTGTAAATCCGAGCAACTGTTTGTGGCCTTCGTGCCTCAACACTTGGGTAAACCTGTCCCCATGCAAACTATTTCCAAGTGGCTTGTCAACTGCATTGTATTTTGCTATGAGAAGCACAATAAGCCCCTTCCGGGACCGGTCAGGGTTCACTCCACCAGAGGAGTCTTTGCTTCCTTTGCCGCTCTGCGGAATGTCTCCATCGGGGACATATGTGCGACTGCTACCTGGAACTCTGTGCACACTTTTGTGAAGCACTATAGGCTGGACATTGCATCCAGATGTCGTGCCGGCTTCAGCCTGGCAGATCTTCAGGGACTTCTGTATTGACCTGCTGTTTTCAGCATCTTTCCATCTTCCACCTCCCGGGGCTAGGCTCCTCCTTGCCACGGGACTGCTTGGGATTCAGTCCTAATGGTTATAGCCTGCTGCAAGAGCTCCCACTCGAAGTAAGATAGTACAGTTACGTAAGAAGTTACCGTAACAGTAGAACTTTGAGAGGAGCTCTTGTAGTAGGCATTGCTTTGCCGCCCTCCCTTCCCCGAATGAGGTGTCCAGATATCATCTTCAGGCTTCATCTCCTTCTCTCGTTGGGGCTCGTTTGCTGGTGAACTGGGGTGGAGCCGGGCCCGCCTCTTTTTATACCATGGCCGCGTCAGGGTGGAGCCGACGGGGGTCCCTGCTGGGTACTGCTGGCTGAGAAGTTTTCCAGTGGGTCCTAATGCCTGCAGCGTTGGTTCTAATGGTTATAGCCTGCTGCAAGAGCTCCTCTCGAAGATCTACTGTTACGGTAAGTGCTTACGTAACTGTACTGTCTGGTGCACTGAGCATTATTAAGAAGGTGCCTTTTGATAGCTTTTCCAAAAAAGTAGAGAGAAATTGCAGTGGGGAGTGGTTAAGACAAAGTGCTATGTGTGATGTTTCTCAGGTTTGGCCCAATTTTGTGACATAGAGTTAGCATTACTCTATCTGCATTCTTTTCATGCATCAAGTAAGTGAAACTGCAGTGCATGCATAGAGTGTCGATATTAAGGTAACACCAGCCCTATGTCACATGATCATTCCAACCCCTTGGAGCATTTACAGTGATTTGTCAGATATTCAGATTTTAAAATCTACTTTGCATGCTTTTTGTTTAAACCATAATAGATGGTATAAAGTTTTTTTTTCTTTGTACTTAATAAATAATATATCCTAGTGAGTGAGAGACAAAACAGGCCAACTGTAGTATATACTTTATGGGTCATTTGATGTGATTTTTATTTCTTGAAAATACTGTGTATCTAATTTCTTATGTTATTCTGTCATTATATGTAAAAATTAGATCTTTACATATGAACGCAGGTGGTACAATCGCAAGGACCTTTCGCGTCATCGAATACATGGAGACCCAGATAATACTTCACATCGGGGACACCCGTTATGCAAATTCTGTGATGAGCGGTACTTGGACAATGATGAGCTGCTAAAGCACTTACGAAGAGATCACTATTTCTGCCATTTCTGTGATTCTGAAGGCGCACAAGAATATTACAGGTTTGGACATGCCGTATAACACTTTCAGTTTAAAGAGCATGGGCTTCCTTCTAATAAATAATCATTTGGCTGTTTTATTCTTTGTGCTTTGATTTGTTAGTAAATACTTTCTACCTTTATAATAAAATATTTGTTTGTGCAGTGAAACTAATAGGTTTCAACCGTTATGATTCAAACTGCTAGTAACAGGAATAAATGATGACGTTGTGGAGGGGCAAGCTCGCCCGACACTCTGCTCTTTGGCATGGAGGATTTGGGGGAGGAGGGCTGGGGGTTGCCTCCTCGTTGGATCCAGGTTTTAACTGATACTAGCACGCCAATGCATATTGAATACATTGGTCTCGTATGGCCAGCCCATGATCCGTCATTGGAGAGCCTTGACTGTCCAAACTCTGACTTTGGAACGCCTCTTGTTTGTTTTGAAGGGCAGGGGTGAGTGTTTCTTTGACGTTTGAGAAGCTTTTTTGAATTCCCTGGCCCCCTCGGAGGCTCAAACACTGCGAGAGGGGCTGGTATGGGGGACAGGAGGGTCTGCGGAGGGAGGAGGAGGTTGCCTTGGGATGACAAAACTCTTCTTTGTTCTGTGCGGCCTTGCTCTGAGGTTCTTCCTGCCCTGCGTATGGCCACTTGATTATTTGACTATTAGTGTTTTAATATTCCCCCTGATACTCTTTATCGAGTATTTACTTACAGGTAATGGATCTAATATAAATTTATTTTATTTTTATTTATTTAATTAAACATTTGGTAACCGGGAAAGGCAGACTGAGCAGAGGCTCGTTTCCAGGTGCAGCCCGGGGGAAAAGGAACAAGGGAACAGATAACCAAATACCGTCGAGTATTAATTGAAGAAATCAATGTTATATACAGCATTTACATAATATAAAGAGTACATCATTTCCAGTATTTACACGAAGTAACAATCGAAGAAATCATGTAATATAATATAAATAGGTTTGTGAATTTGGTTGTATATTTATTTATATACCTGATGGATGGAGAAAATGTTTTATAATGAAGTACTGAAGATACTTTATAGATCTTTGGGTATTCTGGTACCATAGTTTAAGGTGTAATGTGCTGTTCTCTGTTTAATTTTTCTTTTTAAAAATTAAGAGAATACAAAAAGGTGGGCAAGATGGCTGACAACAGGTAGCTGTGTTATCACTGTGTTCTGCGACCTGCTTAGGTAGAAACTTCTAAAGTATACTCATTGTTAATATTTTATGTTTCTAAAACCTTTGATATGGATCCTTCCACTCTGGAGCTCGACAAGCTATCAAAAAAGGAACAGAAGCATCTAGAAGAGAGAATGGAAAGAAAAAAAAAATATTTATGTTGAGCACCTCACCTGTATCTCCAGCCGAGGTGTATCCGGATGAGAGTGTGGGTTGCTCCTATGGATAGATTCCTATCCACTGCAGTCTCAGGTAGCCTGGGAAATGGTCTGTCAGCCACAGTTGAGGCTATTAGGCCTGGACCCGAAAATCTGGCGGTTACTTCTTCAGCTACTGTTAGTCACAAAAAATCCCCAAGCGGATTTCCCCTTCAACCAGTCTGTGCTCCTTTGCAGAGGTAAGTAAGTTAGAAAGCCCTTGATTCAGAAGTTCAGTGAGAAGCTGGTGGCTAGATGTGAAAGTTTTTAAAGCACCAAACCACTGAGGGCAAAAAAGGGAGATCATCTTCGGGGGTATCTGTCATGTGGCCACACTGTTGGAACTTCACCATCTGTGAAGCTGGATCCACACGGAAGACTCTTCCAGTAGTACAGCTGGGGCCGTCCACGTTGACCGCATCAACCCTATAATGGTGTGAGCGGCCCCGCTCCTTCCTCAGTTCTTTCCAGTCATCGACTCCTCGCTCTGGTCTCCATGGAAGCTCCGTCGCAGTTCACGCATTTTTGCCTCTGCTTTTTTATTTAGCGTTTTGTTTGGGAATCTTTTTCATAAAGAGATTCATTTACCTCTTTTTATTTTGAGAGTTACTCCTTCCACTTCTCTCTTCTGTCGCTGCAGCTGCGGAGAGAAGATTGCTTTTTCAGGCGACCATGACCAGCAGCAGTGTGGAAGAGGAGAGCCTGATGGAGCAAGCAGGGGGAAGAGCGGCAGTCAGGCTGCCAATACAGGGGAGCAGCGGCTGCAATCCGGCCACTGACAAAGGAGGATCATAGGACCAATCAGAGCAGCCACAGCAGTTTCAAACAGCTGGTGGCAGCCCTTTTAAAGCACGGTCAACGCTTCTAAGGGCCCAGTAGGAGAGGCAACAGCAGAGAAGAGTTCCCCAGAGGAAAAAAGGCCCCCCTCCCTTCCCCTCCACCACTATGATTCAGATACTGGGAGGCCAGGTGGGGATTGGGTAGCCAAAAAAGGGGAGGAGCAGAAGGCTGAATCCTGGAAGGAACTGAAATTGGGCGGAATGTAGGGCACTACAAGGAGAGGGGCAAGAAAGAGCTGATCTAGACTGAGTCGGGGCTGGACCAGATGGCGAGTAGTTCCTGTTGGCATAGAGATTGTAGGGGTGTGTGGGGCTGGTAGGCTAAAGCAACAGTACTGTAGAACTGTATTTTGTTCTATACAAAACTGTAATTTTTAGGGAACTTTTCTCTAACTAAGCAGTTGTTTCAGGTGTAATAGTATGGTAGCGTATAGGTAGTTTAGAACTGTATGCTGTCTTATATATTACTGTGCTTTTAGTCAGTATTTTATGCCTCGTACAGGTATAGTTGGTAATGTAGCCTATAGGTATTTTTAGTACTGTTACATTTTAGGCGAACTGTACTTTTTGGTCAGTACTATACTACCGGTCAAAAGTTTTAGAACACCCCCATTTTCCAGTATTTATTGAAATTTAAGCAATTCAAGTCCAGTGAATAACCTGAAATGGTACAAAGGTAAGCGGTAAACTGCTAGAGGTTAAAAAAAAAAGATTAGGTTAGCAAAAACTGCTTTAGAGAAATTGCAAAGAAAGCCAAGGTGTCAGTGAGTACAGTTTCCTACACCATCAAAAGGCACTTGGAAACTGGAGGAAACTGACAGGAAGAGGTCTGGCAGACCCAAAGCCACAACAGAATCAGAAGACAAGTTTCTGAGAGTCAACAGCTTGCGTGATAGGTGGCTCACAGGACAACAGCACAGAGTGACTGGCACCCTGAACCAAAAGGGCTACCACAGCATTTTGCAGTGCCATGCAATACCCTCTGGTCTACGCCTAGTTGTTCAGGGGTTCATCCTACAGCAAGATAATGACCCAAAACATACCTCCAGGCTATGTAAGAACTACTTCGAGGAAAAGAACAAGACGGTAGGCTTCAAATCATGGAATGGCCAGCACAGTCTCCAGACTTAAACCCCATCGAGCTGGTTTGGGATGAACTGGACAGAAGGGTGAAAGCAAAGCAACCTACAAGTGCAACACATTTGTGGAACTTCTGCAACAGTGTTGGGAAGAACTTCCCGAACAATATTTGATGTCCATTGTAGGAAGAATGCCACGAGTGTGTTCGGCGGTTACAGTATATCTGCAAAAGGTGGCTACTTTGATGAGTCAAAAATTTAGATTAAATTGTGTTAAAATGATTATATGATTTCTTTTTTATCTCCAATTGTTTATTTGTTCTATGCTTTAATTTCAGAGTACATTGAGACATTAACCTGCGTAAATTTCAATAAAAACTGGAAAATTGGGGGTGTTCTAAAACTTTTGACCGGTAGTGTATGTACTGTAGGTATAGTTGGTAATATAATTAATTGATATTTTTAGGACTATCATTTGTTTTGGATAGACTTTTTAGTCAGAACTGTGCTGTATGCTTTGCCCTAAGTAAGTGGATATAGTTGGTACGGTATCATTGGTGAATATTGTCTTACATCTAGTACCGTATAAGGGTATGGGGCTAGACTGGCACCATTAGTATAGATAGTACTGTATTATCTTTTGTTTCATTAATAGGTAGTGATAGCCATGGATAGGATTGTGGGATGCAATGGTTGTGAGGCAGCGCTATGGATGAACATACTGTTGAAACGGGGATGGTGTTCAGTCTTTCACAGGCTGAGGAGGCTCGAGGATGAGATGCGGTGGCTTGGTAGAGAGCTGGAGAGGATGAGGGGAGGGGTGGGGGATTCTAGGGCAGGTGGGCCTTCACCAGGGAGTAACACGGGGACACCACATGGGCTGTCACCAGGGAGTAACATGAGGGCACCACATGGGAGGAACAGTGGGGCGATAGAAGGGGGGAGGGCGAGTGCAAAAAAGGACAGGAGGCCTAACGACTGAGGATGGACTCAAGTCGAGCCTAGCAATGGAGGGAGGGAGGAGACAGTGCATAGCAGAACAGAGGGGGTAGAAAATAGGTTTGCAGTACTGATGACACTGATGGGGGAGGAGGAGAAACAGGGCAGGCTCCAGGAGGGGGCAGGAGAGTGAACGGGAGGAGACTGCACAAGGGTTGGTACTTGAGGAAGAGGAGGGGGAGAGGGGCAGTACTGGTAGGGCCAAGAGGGTCAGTGCAGAAGTGTGGGGGGGAGCCCAGGGAGGAGGTGGAGGAGAGCAAGCGAGCAGTGAAGAGGGGAGCGGATAGGTAAGGAGTGGGGAGGGGGGAACGGAGGAGCAAACTGGAGAGCTGCTGATATGGGGGACTCTAGAAATGGAAACCGGGGTAGAGGGGTGGGGACGAGAGTGAGGAAGGAAGAAGGGGGTGTACTGGTATTAGGGGACTCCATACTTACAGGGATTAGATGGGGCAGCAAGGGGAACTGCATTGTCACACATGGGTGGAGTCTGTACCAGGGTTAATGGCAGACAAGATGGGGCAGTCAATTCTAAAGTGCTCAAGGAGGGGTAGGAGGAAAACGCATATAGTGGTGATTGTAGGGATGAACGACCTGGCGGGGGAGATGGTGGAGGTAGTTAAGGAGAGGTTTGAGGGTGTGGGAAGGTTGTGTGAAGGGATAAGGGGAGTCTATGGCCTTCTCAGAGGTGCTCCCCAGTACCCTGTGTGAGTCCGGCGAGGAAAGGGGAGGATTGAGGAGTTCAACACATGATTGAGGGAGTGGTGTCAGTCCAAGGGGTACAGGGTAGTGGATGGATGGGGCAGGACCTGGGACAGTGATCTATATACACGGGACAGGCTGCACTTGAGTGGGGAAGGGAAGGGGGTATTAAAGGAGAAGTTAGAGGGGTATAGAAACGAAGGTGGATTTAAACTGGGGGGGGTGGCGAGTGGACGGCTGGTAGGCAGGGATCGCGAAGAGAGGGGCCAAATGAGCTGACCCCCCCCAAGCTATCAGGAAAGGATTCGGGGAAGTTGCACATGGGGGTAATAGGAGAGAGGGGGACGCAAGGAGAGGACGGGAACGGACAGGTTGGAGGTTGATCTCACTGAATGCAAGAGGCTTATGTAACAAATCGGCTGAGTTGCAGGTGCTCTTGGCAGTGGGAAGGGTGGATATTGTAGCCATCACGGGAGCGTGGGCCACCGAGTACTAGGACTGGGATATGATGATCCCAGGGTATAGGATATTCAGGAAGGATAGGGCGAAGGGGAGAGGGGGGCGTGGCAATCTATGTGCGAGAAGGGATAAGGTGTGTAAAGGAAGAGGGGGAGGAAGGCATGACTGTGGCCCTATGGATGCAGTTCCAGGACTCAAAGAAAAGGACACTGAAGATGGGGGTAGTGTACAGACCACCAGCTGATCAGATTAGAAGGGTCTGTAGGAAGAGGAAAACGGTGGTGGTGGGGGACTTCTGTCTACCGCCGGTGGATTAGAGCACCACAAGTAAAAGGGAATAGGTCATATTAGATGCAGCTCTGGACAGCTTCCTGGTGCAGCTTGTCCGGAAAAAAAAAAAAAAAAAGAAAAGATGCTCGGGAAGAAGAACTCTGGACCTGGTATTATCAAACGGTGAGGCTGTTGGGGATATGTAGGTGGAGGACCGTCTGGTTGGGAGTGACCACCACACGGTGTGGTTCACGCTCAGTATGGGAAGGGAAAAGGGGGGGGTATGGGAACCAGGGTGATTAGTTTTAAGGTGTCGGACTTTAAAAGGATGGGGTAGGTTGTGGGTAGGCACCTACTGGGTATTCAGTTTAACATGGATGCTTGTCAAAAGTGGGAGATTATTAAGGTAGGGTTGGTGGAAGCTACTGGGACATGTACAAAGACACGTAGCAAAAAAGACAGGGCAAAGAAACCCAGTTGGTTAAACCCAGGAGGTGAAGGACAAGAGAAAAGCATTCCAGAGACTAAAGAAATCGGGAGGGGCAGGAGACAGGGAGGAGTATTCGAAGAGATCTAGGAAGGTAAGCAGGCTGGTCAGAGTGGCCAGCGCCTCAAGAGAGCTGAGGCTGGCACAAGGTATCATGAATGGTAAAAAGGACTTCTTCAGATACATTAGGGAGAGGAGGAAGAACCAAGGACCAGATTGTGAAGATTAAGGATGGGGGGGGGGGAGTGAATGGAGAAGGAGGGGGATCAGGCAGAGGCACTAAATGAGTACTTCTGTTCTGTGTTCACGAAGGTGAAAGGGAGGCAGATACGTCAGGGGAGGAAGGGGACTGGGAGGGGAGAGGGTGACTGATTGTGACAGGGTGACCCCTGCCATAGTGGACACCCTTGGGATAAATTGAAACCCCTTCCCCAAGCAAGTTTATATGTTTTGTATAATGTCCAACATGCTGGTTGGCTGGTTATAAATTAAGTGCTGAAGTGCTTATAATGCTTTCTGTGCATTTTAACCTAAAAACAAATCGAAGAGTACAGTTACAAAATGAGAGGGCTGTCTTAATATAAGAATAACAAAAACTTGTCTGCTTTTTCTAGATGTTAGCAGCCCTCTTCTAAGATATATTTTGCAGCAGATAGCATGAGGTAATATGGCCCTGCAGAAGAGCTTAGGAGAGCACAGAACGTTTTGACCTCGGGTCTGACCTTTAACAATGTTGTAAACAAGTTATGTAATGTGCTCCAGGTGCCAAACATCTGTTCTCTGTGGTGCAACAGTTGCCCCTAGTGGCTAGTTTTATGTTATGTCTGCTGTTAATTAAAAGGCAAGGGAAATTGTTTTTCCAACTTCTAGTGAGCTTATAAGAAGCCCAACCTCAGTGCTGAGGGAGGATAGATAGGGTGGTCAGTTGGATACTGACTTAGGAAGGTGGGAGACCTCCTGGTAGTGTGTACTTTCACACTGTTTGATTCATGCTAGGCTGAAGAAAAGCCGTATAAACTGTTGAAGCTAAGCAGTTGTCTGACTCACCATTTTGCTTTCTGTATATTTTAGTTGATGAAAATAAAATTATAAACGCAGCTATGCGTTTTTTATGCACCTGATTTGCGTCCCTGCCTGAAATTGTGTTATTCCAAACCCACGCTAGGTGACACATGATTCTAGAAGTGGGATCTGACTGAACGTTTGCGGTAACAAGGGTGTAGGGGAGTTCAGTCAGTGGTGCCAGACCTGGTACCAAGGATACATGGCAGAGGTGCATGTTGCCAGGTGAGATGAGGACAGCGCCTGATGGAGATGGTGACCTGGGTGAGGCACCATGGATGGAACAAGATGGACCAGATGGCCAAATGGAGACCCTGATAAGTTTTTTTTTTTTCTTCACTGGATTGAGTGGGAGATGGCTGGAGGGTGATAGACGCTGGAGAGAGGCGGATCGAAGATGCCAGGAGCTACTCGAGAGATCCCACTCTGAGAATGTTGAGGAAGAATCAGTGGAGCAGGATCTATGAAGAGGAGACCTCAGGTAAGACTTTGACTGGCAATGTATTACTGGGGCAGAAGACTTCAAGCAACATGGAAGGAGCCATTTGGGCTGAAGGGACTTTTGCATGTTTTATACCTTCTCCTATGAAAAATTATTGTTCTCCTGATGTTGACTGGGAAAAGTTGCCGGTGGGGATCCTGAAGTTACCCAGTTAAGGGAGTATGTAAAAATCGAGGATGGGAGACAGGTTAATTGTGGTGTGGGGGCAGGTTATGGTAGTATAAACTTAGGAAGGAAATTCTCTATCATATGAGGCCTCAACCACCAGATGAAGCTAGTGGATGCCCAAGTAGTGGTGCCTGTGGCATATAGGAAAAAGGTGATGGAGGATGCGTACTTGAGTCATTTTGGGCATCTGAGCCATGGGAAGGTTTTAGCTAGACTCGCCCTGTATTTCTATTGGCCAGGCATGCAGCATACTATAAGACCTGTTATAGGGGCAGACAGATAGTGACCCCTGATAGTGATGTGGGTGGAGTAACCCAGAGGGTAAAGGGCAAGAGATGGCACCCTTGGAGGAGGGGGAGACTCCCACATAGAACAGGAGAGACTAGGTGGTGGTGGCCAACACCACTAGAAGTGTATAAGATTTGATACGTAGACCCAGTGGTTAGGGGGCAGGCGGTTAGGCATGCAGTGTGGTATGTTACTAGCCTACCTTTAAATGTCTAAATGGGGACAGAGCAAGGTAGTTCTCCTCCCGAAGGCAGTTCTGCTGGGTGCTGGATTGTCCCAACCGTTCGAGTATATCTGGATAGGGAAAGTCAGTAGATGGCATAAAACTGCCATTAGTGGTTCTTTCTCCTAAATGTGAGTGGTGATATTGTAGTCTACTAATAGACTAATTTTAGAATAATTTAAGATGTGTCAAGGTGTTTGTATTGTTATGAATAGGATACTTTACAAATGTTTTTTATGAAAGGGGCCCTGAGATGGAGCTTCTGGTGAGAGTGGGTCGAAGCTCCACACCCTACTAGAGCGTTAGTTGAGATTTGGACAACTGTAGGACGGTTGCCCTCTTATGCCGGGGATATGTAACAGGGTGACCCCTGTCATAGTGGTCACCACTGGGATAAATTGAAACCCCTTCCCCAAGCAATTTATATATTTTATATAATGTCCAACATGCTGGTTGGTTGGTTATAAGTTAAGTGCTTATAATGCTTTCTGTGCATATTTACCTAAAAACAAAACTGAGTACAGTTACAAAATGAGGGCTGTCTTAATATAAGAATAACAAAAACTTCTGTCTGCTTTTTCTAGATGTTAGCAGCCCTCTTCTAAGCTTTATTTTGCAGCAGATAGCATGAGGTAATATGACCCTGCAGGAGAGTTTAGGAGAGCACAGAATGTTCTGACCTTAGGTTTGACCTTTAACAGTGTTGTAAACAAGTTATGTAATGTGTCCCAGGTGCCAAATAACTGTTCTCTGTGGTGCAACATTTGGCCCTAGTGGCTAGTTTTATGTCATGTCTGCTGTTAATCAAAAGGCAAGGGAACTTGTTTTTCCAACTTCTGGTGAGCTTATAAAAAGCCCTACCTCCATGCTGAGGTAGGATAGATAGTGTGGTCAGTTGGATACTGACTGAGGAATGTGGAAGACCTCCTGGTAGGGTGTCATACACTGTTTGATTCATGCTAGGCTGAAGAAAAGCCTTATAAACTGCTGAAGCTAAGCAGTTGTCAGACTTACCATTTTGCTTTCTGTATATTTTACTTGATGAAAATAAATTGATAAACGCAGTCGCTTGAGACAGGGAGGGTACCTAGGGATTGGCGAGAGGCACATGTGGTGCCAATCCATAAAGGGGGCTCAAGGGAAGTACCAGGTAACTGTAGACCCATCAGTTTGACCTCGGTGGTGGGAAAATTAATGGAGAGTATACTAAAGGAACGATTGGGGGTGTACTTGGAGGAGGTGGGAGGTCTGGATAGTCTGCAACATGGGTTTGTGCCAGGTAGATCATGTCAAACCAGTCTTGTGGAGTTCTATGAATAGGTAACATCAGAACTGGACCGGGGAAAACCTGTGGATGTATTATTCTTGGACTTCAGCAAGGCATTTGACTCTGTCCCCCACAATGGTCTGGTGGAGAAACTGACTGGGTTGGGAGTAGGCCCTTTGATGGTCAGATGGATTGAAAACTGGCTAGCTGGACGCACCCAGAGAGTAGTGGTCGGTGGGGAGCTCTCAAACCCTAGAGAGGTCGGTAGTGGGGTACCGCAGGGCTCAGTCCTGGGTCCGATCCTGTTTAATGCATACATATCGGACATCAGGGAGGGTATAGGGTGTGAAATGAGTCTCCTCGCTGATGACCCCAAGATGGGAGCAGTAGTTGAGGGGGAAGAGGGAGGTTGGCCCTGCAAGGGACCTGAACACCCTGGAAAGCTGGGCTCACACATGGAAATTAAATCCAATATCACCAAGCCAAAGGTGTTAAGCATCTCATGGGAAATCCCAAACACAGGTACACCCTGGGAGGGGAGGCGCTGGAGGCCTCAACAGGGGAAAAAGACCTAGGGGTCATGGTGGATGCATGTATGAATAACTCTGAGCAGTGCAGGAGAGCGACTAGCAAGGCAAACAGGATGTTGGGGAGCATCGTAAGGGGGATCACCTCTAGGAGCAGGGGAAGTGATTCTGCTGCTGTACAATGGGCTGGTTAGACCACACCTTGAGTACTGTGTACAGTACTGGAGACCACACTTGAAGAGGGACATACAGCTCCTGGAGAGGGTACAGAAGAGGGCAACTAAGATGATATGAGGACTAGGAGATTTGATGAATGAGGACAGACTAGAGGAGCTCTGCCTGTTTTCATTGGAGGAGAAGAGAGACAGGAGGGTCATGATTGAGGTCTTCAAGTACCTCAAGGGAACAAATAGGGTAAACATGGAGGGGATCTTTAGACTAAAGCAGGGAAGTATCACCAGAGGGCATGGTTTGAAGTTGGAAGGTGGAAGGGTGAGGGGGGGAAGGAGGAGGAGGTTTTTCATTGAGAGGGTAGTGGACCCTTGGAATGCGCTGCCTGGCGAGCTGGTTCAGAGATCCACAGTGGAGGGCTTCAAGAGAGGGTGGGACAGATACAGAAAGCGGATGTACCAGATGATGGCCTGGCCCAGGGGGGTGGGGTGGATGATAGAGGTTTCTGGAACATGGGGGGGGGGGGCGGCCTCGGCACCCAACTAGGGATCTGAGGCTCGAGCAGACCTGATAGACCGTAAGGCCTAATCTGCTGGCTATTAGTATGTTAGTTTGTGGTTTTTTTTTTTTCTTATATGCACCTGATTTGTGGTCCTGCCTGAAATTGTTATCCTAAACCCACACTCGGTAACACTGATGCAGGGATTACGGTGGTCAGGGTTCTGGAGTGGTTAAGGGCACTGAGGGTGGACAAGGCACCGTGTTTGGACAGCATTCACCCTAGGGTGCTAAAAGAACTAGTGGGGATCCTGACGGGACCACTGGTTGACCTGTTCAATACCTCCCTGGACACAGAATGTGTACCAGAAACCTGGAGGATGGCCCATGTGGTGCCCATTCACAAAAGTGGCCCTAGGGATGAGCTGGAGAACTACAGACCAGTGAGCCTCACATTGATTGTGGGGAAAACTCATGGAGACAATCCTGAAGGAGAGGCTGGTGGCATTTTTGGAGGACAGTGGACTCCAGGATGGTCAGCAACATGTGTTTGTCTCAGGAAGATCGTGCCAGACAAACCTAGTTGAGTACTATGACTTGGGTGACCAGGGAACTGGACAAGGACCACGCACTGGATGTCCTGTATTTGGATTTCAGCAAGGTCTTTGATTTAGTGCCGCATGGGAGGCTGGGGGAATGCTGGAGGATACTGGGGTGGGAACAGAATTGGTCAGATGGATCACCAGTTGGCTGAAGGGAAGGCAGCGGTGGGGGGGGGTAATGGTAGTTGGGCTCTCATCACCAAAAGATATGAGTTGAGTGCCACAGGGATCGGTATTGGGTCTGGTGCTATTTGGGATATTCATAGCGGATATCTCACACGAGATCCGGAGTAAGATCAGTCTGTTCGCAGACAATACTAAAATGGGAGCTGTGGTAGATGATGTGGATGGGTGGAAAGGACTGTAGGATGACCTGACCAAACTACAGGAATGGTTGGGAAACATGGCAGCGGGAGTTCAGTGCCAAGAAGTGCAGAGTACTGCATTTTGGAACTAGATCCTCCCCTGGTTCCTATCAGCTGGGATGGATTCAGTTGGAAAGCACTGGGGAAGAAAAAGATCTCGGGGTGATTATAACGGGGAATATGAACAACTTGGCACAGTGCAGGAAGGTGGCAGCAAAAGCAAACAAGATGCTGGGGTGTATAGCGAGGGGTATCTCTTTCAGGAATAGGCAGGTGATCCTTCCCCTGTACAGGTCACTGGTCAGACCGCACCTGGAATATTGTGTGCAGTACTGGCGCCCTTTCCTGAAGAAAGACATCAGATTATTAGTTGGGGGGGTACAGGGCAGGACGACAAAGATGATCCAGGGTCTAGAGGGTAAGTCCTACGAGGATAGGCTGGGAGAGCTGAACATGTATTCACTGGAGGAGAGGAGGGATTGGGGGGGGGGTATGATCAAAACTTTTAAATACTTAAAGGGGATTAACAAAACTGATACAGAGAGAATCTTCCAGATTAGAAGTGGGAGGGACATGAGAGGGCATTGGTTGAGATTGGGGGAAGATTCAGGAGGGCAATCAGGAGACACTTTTTTCGCTGAATGGGTGGTGGATAAGTGGAATGCCCTGCCTGAGGAGGTGGTTGCCTGTAGTACGTTGGGGGGTTTTAAGAAGGGGTAGGACAGAGTGAGGGGAGGGGTAATTAAGAGGAGGGGAGGGAGGTGGGGCAGCTGCAAGTTGAGGGGCTAACTGCACAATCGAGCAGACTCGATAGACTGTTAGGTCTGTATCTGCTTTCATATGTTCGTATGCAGTCGTGAGCCTGACAAGGATGTTCCTGCCTGTGAGCTGTGCAAAATATTCAATCTAACAGCCCAAGAGCATCGAAAAAAAGGCTCTGAAGCAATTCCTCATGGAACAGCAGGAAGCCAGTTCTGGGAAGGGGTCTCTGGAGTCCCTCCTTCCCAGTTGCCATTGGGTTTGTTGAGCTCCCAGGCCTTGAAGGCCTGAGACAGTTCTTCAGGGAAAAGTCACTGAAGAGACCATGAATTTTCCCCTTGGAGGCGCTTCCATTCCACAGTGGCTTCTTCCTCCTTTTTTCTGGGGGTACTGTTGGCTGCTGCTGCACCGATGTCCTCTGCTGTCCAAGCCTTTGCTCCTACCAGGCCCATACCGAAAGCCCCAACTCCCTCGTTGCAGGGAGGCCGACCTTCGACCTTTAGGTCATTGGCCGCTTAGTTGTTGACCCTAGGGTTGTCGACGCTGGCCCCTCCGAGGACAGACACCTCTCCAGGCCTCCAGATGCCAGGGTCGTCATGCTCTCAAGAACTGATGGGTGGTTCATTGCACCCTGATCCGATGGTTCCTCCATCTTTGTTGCAGCCTTCGCCTGCCGTCAATCTCAGTACGATTTAAACTCATTGGATGACGGCTCTCGTGCACCAGCTTGGTGCTCATAGACTGGTACCCCTTGTGCCGTCGGATGCCCTGTTGTCATTAATGCATGTTCGGCCATTTTTAGGCTGCGCTCTTTAGAGGGCCCTTGGTCCCTTGTTCGAACCCTGAGCTAGAATGGGTGGATGTAGAGGAGGAGGAGTGCCATTCGGATCTTATCCTCACTGAGGAAGAGGAGGAGAGAGCTTTTCATCTGAGAGGTTTACAGCCTCTTCAGTGAGCGAGGACTCTGTGAAAAACACTCCCAGGTCCCCTTCTAAAGACCCTGCCTTCTTCAACATTGTGAAGCAGCTGTCCACTGCAATGGGGTTCCACACAGAAGAAGAGGATGCCACCAGACAGGACCTGGTGAACTTTCTGGAGATCCCAGAATCTCCACCAAAGGTCATCCCCCCCATTTTGCCGACTCTTAAGGAATGCCACCACTGCTGCATGGCACTGTCCAGACGTGTCATGGTCCATCCCATGCCTAGGAGGGCAGATGAGCTCTATCATGCTCCCCAAGGCTTGCCTGTTATGCTGCCCAGCCTGAGACTGATTCTGTGGTCATCAAAGCAGCACATGACTGGTCCAGTTTGCCAAAACACCACAAGTCCTCCTCTCGATGGGGAATTTAGGAGGATTGACCTCTGGGCTAAGAGGGTTTAAGCCGCCCCCTACTCTGGGACTCAGGATTGCAAATTATTTATCGCATATGGTCAAGTACCAAAATACCATATGGAAAAAGGGCAGGGCGACTCTTCGGGCACTCCCAGAGGGTTCTCAGAAACAGGAGGTCCTTAACTCCCTCCAAGCCACTGAAAATATCAGTAAACAGCTCTTCAGGACCTTGTATGGTATGTCAGACGCTGGTGCCAGGGCTGCTGCCACGGGTATTTGCTTGTGTAGGCACGTCTGGTTGGAGGGTATCTGGTTTTGCGGCGGATGTCGCTAGTTAATGCCCCTTTTAAAGCTCGAAATTCTTCAGGCCTGATGTCCAAGACACAATCAACGATTTGCAGGCTTTGGACAGTGCCCTCAAATCCATCCACTAGCTGTACCATATCCAGCTCCGGAGCAGACAGAGGCCACCTTTTTGTAAGGTGTCCCAAAAGTCCGGTACAGGCTTTAGAATCCAGGGTAAAAGGAAAGCCAGTTCTGCCTTGCCTACCCCCTCCTCCACCTTGGGTCCTGCCGCAAAATGGCCCAGAGGCAACGGGTCAGCCCCTGCAACCGGATCCACCTCTGTCTGACTCCTTGCCAGAACCCCCTCTTCCGGTCCCCAACCAAGAGGTGGTTGTCGGAGGTCAGTTCTCCCTCCATCTCAATCAGTGGAGAACCATAACCGCAGATGCTTGGATTCTTTAGATAATAGAGAGGGGTCACACTCTGGAACTTTTAGAACAGCCCCCAGAGACTCCTCCGGTGCCTTCCACGTACCCTCTGGACAACGCAGAGGTCCTTCAGGAGGAGGCGCACTCCCTTCTGCGAAAAAGGGCGATCGAGCCTATGCTCAGGTGGCAGAAGCACAGCTGGTTTTATTCCAAGTTTTTCCTGGTCTCCAAAAGAACTGGAGATTTGAGGCCTATTCTAGATCTCAGACTTCAACCTCTACATCCAGTACAAAAAGTTTTGCATGGTCACTCTGCCTGGTCTGTTGCCCCTACTCAGAAAGGGCGACTGGCTGTGCTCCCACAACATGCAGGATGCCTTCCTGCATATTTCGGTGTGCCCACTGCACAGGAGGTTTCTCCGGTTACTTTGTCAGGGTGAGAATTACCAGTTTAGAGTCTTGCTATTTGGCTTGTCTTCTGAGCTGTGGGCTTTTACAGAATGCTTAGCAGTGGTAGCTTACACCCTTTGGCGAGAAGGCCTGTATGTCTTCCCTTACCTGACGTCTGGCTACTCAAGGCCCCATCCAGGGCTCAGTTTCTAAGGACTCTGGAGAGGACACTCCAGTTGTTCCACTCCCTGGGCATTGCTGTCAGCCTGCTCAAGTCAGTTCTGATCCCTGCTCAAAGACTGCAGTACATAGGGGCGGTCCTAGGCTCGGCTCAGGGCAAGGCCTTCCTGCCACCGGACACAACTGAGTGCCTCATCGTAGGCTCAGGTGGTGGCTCAGAGCTGCTATGTTTCCACAAAGATTTACTTGAGGCCCCTGGGCGTCGCAGCCAGGGCCATTGCCATTGTCCCCATGGCCACACTGTACATGCAGGTATTCCAGTGGACCCTTTGGGTGCAGTGGGGTCAACACCCCAGTGACCTGGAGCAGCAGGTGCTGGTCTCCTCTCTGGTCCGCAAAGGTTTTCAGTGGTGGATGGAACCCCGAAATCTCTTAAGAGGAGTCCCATTCCTGATCTCGTCTCCTTAGCATATTCTCACCATGGATTCCTCCAGCTTGGAGTGCACTTGGGTCCCTTCCAGACTTGGGGTACCTTGTCTCTGGTTGAGACGTCCCTCCAGATAAATGTCCTCGAGATGAGGGTGGTCTGGTATGCTATGCAGGCCTTCCAGAACCACCCTCTCCAGGTCAGTTGTTGATTCAGTCGAACAACCTCAGTGTGGTCTACTGTATTAATAAACAAGGCGGAGGAGATGCATTCGTTCCGCTCTGCAGGGAAGTAATGCAGACCTGGCACTGGGCACTGGACCACAGCCTGGAGTTCTCAGCAGTCCATGTCCCAAGCATGCTGAACAGCCTGGCAGACAGTCTCAGCCGGACTTAGCCCAGAATGCTTGAGTGGGCGCTTCTGTCATCCGTTGCAGAAGACCTGTTCAACAGGTGGTATCATCCAGAGTTGGACCTTTTTGCGTCTGCACTCGGCGCAAAGGTGATCAATTTCTGCTTGCTAGATCCAAGGCCTGGAGCTTTCTGGCGAGATGCGTTGTCCCTCTTTTGGAGCAGGAGGTTCTTCTATGCCTTCTGTGCATTTCCTCTGATTCAGAGGGTGTTAAGCTGCAAATGCAGGGGGCCAACACAATCCTGGTAATGCCTTTCTGGTCACAGCAGATGCAGTAATGGAAACTATAACAGTTAGCAGCAGAACCTCCGGTTACTCTGACCCTCTGCAGGAATCTGCTGACACAGTCTTAGGGGACCCTGGGTCCATCCACATCTCAAGTCCCTACATCTGTATGCCTGGCTCCTGAGGACGTAGCCTCCCAGAAGGTGGCTGAAGTCCTGTTGGCGGTTAGGAAGCCCTCTACTAGGGCCACCTACACCATGAAGTGGAAAAGGTTCACCATCTGAGCTGCCAGGCACCATCTGGACCCTTTCACCTGCTCAGTGAGTCCAGTCCTATACTACCTGACATCACTGTTTATCTCAGGCCTCCAGTATTCTTCCCTCAAGGTGCACCATGTTGGCTATCTCCTCCTTCCACGAACCCATAGAGGGTCATACCGTGGTGCAGCTTGATGCAACCCGTACTTTTCTCAGAGACATCCTGCATCTGTAGCTTCTAATCCACAGCCCTTTTCTGGTTTAGGATTTTGATTTTGTTGTGGAAAACTTGACCCTTTCTCTGTTTGAGCCTGCCTCATCTTGCGAGCCACGTTTCCTTTCATGGAAAGTGTTGTTTTTTGGTTGCTGTTACTTCTACTTGAAGGATTTCTGAGCTTCAGGCTCTCTGGTATGAGGAGCCTTATTTGATTTTTTTTTTTTTTTTTTTTTACGAAGACAGGGTGTCTTTGCGTACGAGAATCCTAAGTTTCTTCTTAATGTGGTGTCTTGAGTTTACCCTGAACCAGTCTTTCCACCTCCCTGTGAATTTCCCAGAGCGTGCCAATCCAAGGGAAACGCTACTCCATACTTTAGATGTGCTCAGAATTCTTAAGTATTATCTGCTGCGAACTAAGGACTGCAGAAAGTCAAAGCAGCTTGTTATTTCTTTTTCCCAAGTTCAGGTTTCCAAACAATGTTTGTCCAAATGGTTGGCCAGTCGTATTGTGTTTGTTTCAATAACTGTGGCAAGGAGTTGCTGGGGGGAGGTGAAAGCCAACTCCACGAGGGGCATTGCTGCCTCTGTGGGTCTTCTGTCTCAGGCCTTGGTCTGTCTGCCTCCCAGACTGTTCTGATGTGCTTGTAACTGCTTGGGACTCGATCCTACAATGTGACCTGAAGACTGAGATACCCCGAAGAAGATAGAACAGTTATGTAAGAACAGTAGATCTTCAAGGGGATCTTGGTCATCAGGTCTGCCTTCCCTCCATCCATCCCCCTTCTTGGGGCCCCTCTTTTCGGACCAGCTGTTTGGTGTCTCCAGACTTTCTTTTCAGCCTGGGCACCTCTCTCTGTCTCTCTCTCTTGCTCTCTCTCTCTCTCTCCTTGGTGCCCCGCGGCAGGAGTTTGCTCATCTTGTGTACGTGGGATAGAACTGAGGAGTGAGCAAGGCTGTACACGCCTTTATAGGATTGATGATGTCGGCAGGTGATGTCGGCATGGGTGGCTCCAGTTATACTATTGGAAAAGTCTTCCCAGTGGATCCTGCTTCACAGACTGTGAAGTTCTGTGACCTGATGACTAAGATCCCCTCAAAGATCTACTGTTACGGTAATTTCTTACGTAACTGTTCTTTCTCCCTTCTTGTGCTGGCTGCAGGGCTCTAGGACCACTGGAATTTCCTTCCTGTGCCGAACAGTAGGCAGGAAACTAAAAACTGCAGTAGTGGGACATCAGCTCCTCCCACCAGTGACTGAGCCAGTCTACTTCCAGCCTTCATACAAGCAGGCATTTGCAGCAGTGTTCTGTTCTGGGGGACAGAGCTGTCATTTTCCTTACCAAATATTTTTTTTTTTTTTGGAGGGACGGGGACATCTTCTGGACTTTGTCAGGGCTTTAGTGCCAGGGAAGCTCACTTTGCTGGCATTTTCAGCAGGATTTTCTCCAGCTGGGTCCTTCCAGACTCAGGCTTGTATGCTGCACAGTATGGCACCCACCCACATAGTTAAGTTTTCACATACAAGGATTGTGGAGTTGTGAACATGAAGGACTGGGGGGCCAAGAGTAAGAGCCTTGATCTGAATTCGGAGTTCATGATCCTGCAATACCGCCCAAATCCTGGACCACCCACGGAGTTGGCTAGAGCCACGATCAATGCCTCATCCTTCTGTGAACCTGAGGGTCTTTCTGAATTCATCTTCCCTGCCTGGTTGGCTACCGGCTGGATGGGAGGAGCAAAGTGAATACCGGCGTCATGGCCAACATTGATGATAGGACGGGTGGCATTGTGGCATTTTATTCACAAATCGGAGCTGACAGAGCATGGGAAAATCCCTCTGGCAGCCATTTTGAGCAGCGCTACAGCTAGCTCTTGCTGTGTTTTCTCCGCTGCGTAGCCAAACACACTGGGGGCATTTGCACCAACGGTCCTCTGGGGGCACTTTACCAAGCTTACTGGTGGACCTTTAGAGGATCAACCTAGCTCAGTCTCCAGTCGGGGTGGCTGTGGCAGCTTTGGATCTCCCAGACAGGGTGAAGTGCCAGGAGCCCCTCAGATTATTTCGTAATTTTTCCATCTGCTCATGGGCTACAGCTAAACAGAATTTTATGGACTTGCAGTATTTGGACTTTGAATCTATTTCAGGGTTTCCTCCTTAGTTTAGCAAAAATCTGGAGGTACTGTTATTTCTGTATAACTATGGAAATTTATTTTTCCTTTACGGTTAATGCTTCTGTTGCTGTTTCCCAGAATGGAATGTATGGTGTATCTATTCTAAATGAAAAGCTAATAAATAAAAAGTATTTAAAATAAAAAAAAAAAAAGGTTGATATCAAGCATTACAGTCTTGGTCGTTTTACTAACTATGGAGCCCCTCGGATTTCCTAACAAAGCTCACATCAGACATTGCATTAGTACCTGTTTTACTAAAGTGCCTGTTACACAGGTACCCTGCAGCTGTCCCTAGACTTAATTAGAAAATTAAACTGAAATTTTGCCTTGGACCCAGCCTGCTTTGACTTGCAGCCTCCTGCATCCCTTCAGACTCATTCCCACATGAAAGCCACTCAAAAACAAACTCTGTCACCCACAGCAGATAAGGATGAACAACATGTACACCACCACATCATGAAAAGGAAGCATGCCAGCCCTTTTTGCTCCCAGGACACGGCAGATAACAGCTCCAGTCGCCACAAATGAAAAGAAACCTTGTGCCAGGTCGCCTTCTTTGTCAGACTCCAGTTCTTCTTATACTGAGGAGGGAGAGATTCATAGCAGCTCTTTGGAATTTGAGCTGGAGAGATGACCTGGACTTTTTCATTAAAAATGTCATGACAGAGATAGTCCTAGGAACCACACCTGCCACCTTTAAGCAGGAAAAGCTGACCTTCAGGCTGTCAACATCCACTAAGAAACAATCAGAAACGGGGTTGAATCTACCCAGGAGTGACCTCATGATTTCACACATAATGAAAAAGACAATAATTCTGGCAGATGGCAGGGCCACTCTCTGCGACACAATCGACCGGAATGTGGATCCTTCCTCAAAGAAGGCCTTCCAAGCTTCAGCGGCCTCCTTAATGACGGTAACAGCTAATCTGTTCTCGGCCAGGGCTGCTCTTTTCTTGGGCCATGGAATTGGCCTTCCAGCTATTGGAGGACTCTAGAGAATAACAAGACTATTATCCAGCAGCTGTAGCTCATAGGCTTCCCCTCCGCTACTCTGCAGATATTTCAGAGGATGTGGTCTGCTGTGCTGCACAAATGATGTTCTACCAGACATCTGTGAGAAGAAACCTCTGGTTGTGGGCTTGGCAGGCAGATGCTTCCTCCAAAGTTCATCTTGCCAATGCCTCATACGGGTTCTACTCTTAAAGAAGCAGTCAGGGAATCCGGGGAAATGGTGAAGGTCCGAAGACCACAGTCAAAATCTAGGGACAAATCTTGGTTTGCCAGATCCTGGCAGCCTTTTCATGGCTGAGTCTACAACAGAAACCAGGCTAGGTGCTTCCCTAGCACACGACCCTGGTTTATCTTTCCTAACCAGCGCCACAACGGAGGCAGAGGAAGCAGCAACTATGACTCCAGGACTTCAGCAAAAAAGTTTCTCCAGTGAAGACCGTTCAGGCCCATCCCCACGTGGTTGGCAGACTTTCCAGTGTCTTGGAGGTGTGGGTCCATACATCAGTGGATGGATGGTTCCTGGACATCTTCAAGCGGTACCTGCTTGAATTTGACTCAAAGCCTCCACTTCCTTCTGTTGTTCCCTCCTCTATCGACCAACCCTACCACGACACTGGTGATATTACAAGCGATTAGACTTAGTTCAGAAAGGGACTATAGAACCTGTGCCCCACCCAGAGACCAGCAGGGGTGTTTACTCCCACTCCTTTATCATCCCGAAATGCACAGGGTTTTTCCGGCTAACGTTAGGCCTCAAATTCCTGAATCGCTTTGTCTATAATGGATCCTTTAAGATGGAAGCAACGTTGTCCATCATCGGAGGCCCACCAGTGAGACTTCCCTGTCTCCATCGCCTTGTAGGATGCTTAATGATAGATTCCCATCTGAGACTCTCGCAGTCAGTATCTCCAGTTTAAGGTCCAGGACAGCCACATTGTCTTTGAGAAACAGCTCTTGCAGCAGGTTACACCATTAGGACTGAAGCCGGCAGGCTCCAGGACACCACGGAAATTTTTCTAGCTAGCAGTATTCAGGGGGGACCGCCTCCGACCTCGGTCCCACCCCTGACGTCAGGCGTAGTACATAAGGAGGCGGTCCCCCATAATCCTCCGTTCTTTTCCCGTCGATTCGCCAGCATCGGCCTCTCCGTCTCCTTTCTAGCGCTCGGATGACTACAGAACTTTAGAATAATTTTCGAACAACTTTTCGCTGCACAACTGATGTCCTCTCCAACTCTTGAGGGTCACCTTTCGAAGTATGCCTGCGGCAAGCAGATCCCTTTCAAGGATCCCCATTCGTCCCTGTGCGTTGCCTAGGCCCGGACCGCGACACCAAGGCCTTCACCTTTTGCCAGGGTTTTAATAGCTGCGCCAGGATCCGCCGTCAGAAGGCACTTCAGGCATATCTTCTTGAAGACAACGCCTTGCCCGCTTCCTTCGGCAAAAAGACCCGATGCCTGTGGTAGTGCCACCCTTGGTGGACACCTTCACAGACGTCACCAAGGCTGTGTGGAAGCGTTTGCACTCCACTCCTGTGGTGCCGAAGAAGGCTGACCGCCTGTACAAGGCTCCTAGAGAGGACCAGTACTTGGCAAAGCAACCTCTGGCAGAGTCCCTGGTCATCACTACTTCACATGACCGGTCTCAAAGACCCCAGCATATGAGCACTCAGCCACCGGACCAGGAATCCAAGCAGTTGGATGCCCTGGGGAGGCGCACGTACGCGGCTGCTACTTGCGCCATCAGGTCTCTGAACTACCTTACTCATATGGTTCAGTTCCAGAACGCCTTGTGGGAACAGGGCCAGGACCTGGTTGAAAAGCTTCTCGATGGCGATCAGAGCGGAGCTCCTAAACCTCCTCCGCACCGGGTCAGATGTGGGGACCCAAGTGCTTAGAGCCGCATATGATTCTGCGGACTCTTCGGCCAGAGCGGCAGCTTCAGGCATCTGTCTCCGGAGACGCTCCTGGCTCCGTGTCTCTGGTTTCACCCCGGACGTACAGAAAAATATTCTAGACGTCCCATATAATGGTGAGGTACTCTTTGGTGAATCCTCGGAGAAGGTCATCACCGAGCTGCAAGACGCAGGGAAGGCAGTCAGATCTGTACAGGCCATGTACAGATCTAGGCCTAGTTCCTTTCGTAGGAATCAGAGCCGTTTTCGCGGCTGGCTACAAAGGCAACAGCAACGTTCCAGCCAGCAGCAGAGGGGCACTTTCTCGCGCAAGGCCCAGACCAAATCGTCCCCAGGCAGAGGCCAACGTTACTCATAGAGTCGGCCCAGCCTGCAGGGACAAACACTGCCACAGCATGACTCCTTCCCGGCCCCTGCCCCTCCTTTGGATCAACGGGCAAAGAAAGTTGGGGTAGCATCGCTCGCCATTTTTCAGGGTGGCAATCTATCACCACCGACAGGTGGGTTCTACAGTTGGTCAAGAAAGGCCATTGCATAGAGTTTCTAGACGACCCACCTATAAGACCTCCCCTGCTTTCCTGGTTTTCGGGTCAACATGCCCAGCTCATACAGCAGGAAGTGCTCACACTTCTGGAAAAGGAAGCTATAGAGCATGTACCAGAGAGGACTAGGATATTATTCTCACTTCCTGGTTTCAAAGAAAACAGGGGACCTCCGTCCAATACTGGACCTCATCGACCTCAACGTTTCGGTTGTGTACAAGCGCTTCCGCATGGTGACCCTCCCGGGTCTCATTCCCATGCTGAAGCAGGGCGCATTTCTAGCGTCCCTGGACATGCAGAATGCCTACCTGCATATTCCCATCACTCAAGCACACAGGAGGTTCCTGTGCTTCGAGTTCAAACCGCCATTATCAGTTCCGGCTCTTCCTTCAGGCTGTCATCGGCACCTCGGGTCTTCACGAAGTGCATGACGGTCGTAGCCTTGTCTCTGAGGAGACGGGCCACGGTTCCCCTACCTGGACGATTGGCTTCTCATGGCACCCTCAAGGGAGGCCTTTATGTCTGCCATCCACTGCACTCAGTCTGTGTTCGAGACGTTTGGCATTCTCATCAATTGCGAGAAGTCACGCCTGGTTCCATCCCAGACACTGCACTTCATCAGAACAGTTCTGGACACCGTCCAAGGGAAAGCTTTCTCCCCTGGACAGAGCGGAACACATCAGATCCCTCATCAGGGACTTGTCGGCGAAGAAGACCGTCCCAGCCAGACTGGTCCTTTGCCTGCTTGGACACATGGCTGCGGCCATTGCAACAGTCCCGCTAGCCCGTCTCCACATCACGGGTAACCCAGTGGATGTTAGGGTACAATGGGACCAAAAGCAAGACCATCTGCAGTGTCCAATCAGAATCACGAAAATCGTAATTCGAGATTGGCAACGGTGGCTACATTCAGGGAAACTCTTGGCAGGAGTCCCCTTCACAGCGCCATCTCCAACTGTGACCTCTGCTGGGCACACCGGGGGCTTGGTTGGGAGACACCTCGGCCGGTGTCCTGGTCTCAGGGCCTTTGGACAGCCCAGAGTCACCTTTCCACATAAACATACTGGAAATGAGGGCAGTTCTTTACGCCTTGCAGGCCTTCCAGTCGGAGATTCCACCGGGTACACTTCTGTTACAAATAGACAATTCCGCGGTGATGTATTACCTCAACAAACAAGGAGGCACGCATTCCTACCCGCTGTGCAGGGAGGCCATGAGAGTGTGGGATTGGGTCTTGCAACACGGCGCAAACCTTATTGTAGTTCATGTTCCGGGAGTAGACAGCGTCATCGCAGACAGCCTGAGCTGCTCTCATGTCAGAGTCCACGAATGGTAACTACTCCAGGAGGTGGCATATGATCTGTTTTGCAGGTGGGGTACTTCAGAGGTGGACCTCTTCACGTCCCCATACAATGCAAAACTGCCCAATTTTTGCTCGCTAGATCCAGGGCCTGGTGTTTTCTGGCGAGACACGTTGTCCCTCTCCTGGGTGGGTAGATTCCTCGATGCCTTTCCTCCTTTTCCGTTGATCCAGAGAGTTCTTCTGAAACTCCGCAGGGAGCAAGTGACTCTCGTACTGATTGCACCCTTTGGGCCCAGACAGATCTGGTTCCCTCTCTTGCATCAGCTATCCCGGGAACCTCCAGTGCCTTTGCCAGTCAGCTCCCATTTGCTGTCTCAGGAGGCAGGTTCCTTAGTCCATCCGGACCTACGTTACCTGAACCTGCATGCTTGGCTCCTAGAAACATGACCATGATGCAATACGGGGTCTCGCAAAAGGTGGCAGACGTTCTTACTGCCGCTAGGAAACCGGCTACCGACGCTGTGAAGTGGCGCAGGTTTTGCATATGGATTTAGGCATGCGGCTTTTCGACTTTGGACTGTCCAGAAAAGCAGGTACTGGATTACCTGCTGTCCCTTTTCCACTCCGGCCTGATTTACTCCTCGATTAAGGTACACCTTTGTGCCATTTCAGCCTACCACGTCCCTGTAGGCCAACGCACCATGGCCCAACTGGATACGACGCGTGCCTTTTTGAGGGGCAGGACGCCTCCTCCTCCACCTTAGGCCCCCGATTAAGGATCCAATCCCACCATGGGATTTTCCCTTCGTCCTGGAGCAGCTCACGCTGCCACCCATTGAACCAGCCGCGGATTGCGAGCTAAGTTTTCTCTCTTGGAAAACGTTATTTTTAGTTGCAGTTACTTCGGCCAGAAGAATTTCTGAAATGCACGCACTTATGTGCAAAGTGCCTTATTTGGTTTTCCACCAAGACAGGGTATCCCTAAGGACTAATCCTGAATTTCTACCTAAGGTGGTCTCAGCTCTCACCCTTAATCAGGACATCGATCTACCAGTGTATTTTCCGAAATACCCTAATCGAGGAGAAGCCCTTCTGCACACTCTTGATGTGCATAGGTGCCTCAGATACTACCTGACCAGAACCAAACAACTTTGAGAAAGTCAGACCAACTTTTCATCTCCTTGCCCATAGAACAAAGGAGCCCTGTCTCGAAGAAGTCGCTGTCCAGGTGGCTTATCCAATGCATTACGTTCTGTTACCAGAAGCGTAGCAAACCCTTGCTGGGCACAGTTAAGGGTCATTCCATCAGAGGGGTGACTACCTCCTTTGCGGCCTTAAGGAATGTGTCTACCTCAGCTGTTTGCGCTGGAGCTACTTGGAGCTCCGTACACACTTTCATCAGGCATTACAGCAGGGTTCGGTCTAGCAGTCCTTCAAGGACTTCTGTCCTAGGCTCAAGGTATCTCAAGGATTTCTACCTTTCCTCCGCCCGATAGTGTGTGATTGCCAGTATTACTTGGGAATCAGTTCTAATGGTGTATAACCTGCTGCAAGAGCTGTTTCTGGAAGTAAGATAGTACAGTTACTTAAGAATTTACCGTAGCAGTAGATCTTCGAGAACAGCTCTTGCAGCAGGTACTTTCCCTCCCACCATCCCCGCTGGAGGTAGGTCGTAGTCGAAGCATCCTTATCCTAGGATAGGGCTTTTATTGAAGCCTTGTTTTGCCATCTGATGGCGGATCCTTGGTCTCCTCTTCTGATGTCATCCAGCGGCCGGGAGTCTCCGGCGGGAGAACTGAGGATTATGGGGGACCGCCTCCTTATGTACTATGCCTGACATCGGGGGCGGGACCGACGTCGGAGGCAGTCCCCACTGAATACTGCTAGCTAGAAAATTTCCATGGGGTCCTGGCGCCTGTTGGCTTCAGTCCTAATGGTGTAACCTGCTGCAAGAGCTGTTCTCGAAGATCTACTGTTACGGTAAGTTCTTTCGTAACTGTACTTTACAATTCAAGAACCCTTCCATTCGGGCTTCCTCTGTCCCAAGAATCTTTTCCAAGATCCTAGTGAGAGTCATTGCACACCTACACTGCCAGGGTATTCATCTCTTCCCATAGTTGGACAACATCCATGTCTGAGCTGTTTGGTACGAGTTGGCTTTGCAAGTGGTGGCGGCCATTACTTGTTGCCTTTCTGCATCCAATTTGGCTGTCTACAGGCAAAAGGGCTCCCTGTTTCCAGCATAGCCTTGAATCATCTGGGAGCAGACTTCAGAACTTGCCAGGGAACAGTTTTTTCCAGCGTCTGCAAAATTCCAGCACTTCTGGCCCTTTCTTCAGAAGTTCCAGCATGCCACTCAACCTCCAGCATTGGTGTTCGTACACCTCATGGGGTGATGGTGTCTCTGGTGGACACAGTTCCATGTACCCTGATTTGAATGCGACCAACTCATGCGACCCTCCTCAAATAGTGGTCACCTCATGGAGACAACTGGCGTCACACAGTGACACTTTCACAACAGATGAAGGTTAGTCTACTTTGGTGGACAGTGTGGTCGAACTTAATGTAGGGCCGCAAGCTGGGTCATCCACATCGGGTACAAATAACCACCGATGCTAGACTCCGAATATGGGGTCCCCACCTCAACCATCTCTCCATTCAAGGCAAATGGACACTGTTGGAGTCCCGCCTTATTGTCAGTGTGCAAGAAATGCTAGCAGTACACCTGGCGCTACGAAGATTCAGAAGCACTGTGCACACACAGGACGTCCTGATCTTTACAGACAACAGGACCACGATGGTGTGCATTAGTTGCCTAGGGGGCACAAGAAGCACCTGCATGCCGACGGAAATGCTACTTTTACTACACTGAGCCTACCATCATCTTTCCACTCTGGTCTGTGCTTACATCTCCGGTTGGGAACACAATGGTGGACTGGCTCAGCTGCAGGATCATTCTGCTGGGGGGGAATGAGAACTCAGTGCCGTTTGGCTACTCACTCTGCGGTGGGGATCCCCTGAGGTGGATCTTTGCACCTCCAGACCAGACGCTCTGGTCCTGCAGTTCTGCACCCTCGCAAGGGATGAGTAAGCAGTGGCCCAAGACGCCTTCTCCCTATACGGGGTCCAATATAATCTGTACACCTTCCCTCCCATTCCCATCCTACCCAGAGTACTGCACAGAGTGGCACGGGACCAGGCTGGACTAATCTTAGTATGCCCATGTTGGTCTCGTTGACCGTGGTTCCCCTGTCTAGTCTACATGGCACAAGATCCACCATCACATTTCAGCTTAGCCTGGATCTTCTTCATCAAGATCCCATAATGCATCCAGATCTCCACAATCTGTCCCTCTTGACTTAAAGACTGAGTGAGTCACTCTCAAGGACCTAGGATATTTGATAGAAGTGATTGAGCTTATAATGCTTTCTAGGCGGCAGTCTTCTTCTGAGGTGTACTACAGAATTTGGCACAAGTTTTTATTCTGGCTTCAATCCAGACAGATGAATGATCATCCAGATCTTACTTCGGGAAACAGCTCTTGCAGCAGGTTACACCATTAGGACCGAAGTGGCAGGCGCCACTACCTCACGGACATTTTCTAGCTAGCAGTATCCAGCGGGGACTGCCCCCGATGTCGGCCCCGCCTCCAATGTCAGGCATCATACAAAAGGGGACGGTCCTCCAGAATCCCCAGTTCTTTTCCCGCTGTCGACTCGCCAGCATCGACCTCATGGTCCTGCTCCAGCGAACGACGACCAGAACTTCCAACGTTAACTCTGAATGTCGGCATCTCCTACTCCTTCCTCAGAAGGACACCCCTCCAAGTGTGCCTGCGGCAAGCGGATTCCTTTTAAGGATCTGCACTCATCCTGTCTGCGGTGCCTAGGCCCAGAACACACCACCAAGTCCTGTCCATTTTGCCAGTGGTTCAACAGTCGCACCAGGATCCGCCGCCAGAAGGCACTTCAAGGGCTCCTCTTGGAAAAACAACTTAAACTTATGGAGAAAGACCCTTCCTCCAGAGGTGAGTCCACCCTGTAAGACTCACAAGCACCGGGAGAAGGCCAGGTCCAGATCCCCGAACCAGGCCTCGGACTCGCGTACTAGCTCCAGCTCTACACGTTCAGACTGCTCTCCCTCCAGGGCTCACTCTCAGCCTCCTCCTGTGAAGGTTAGGACTTCGGGCTGCTCTTCGGCTTCCTTGCATCCCATCAAGACTTCCAGGACCTCGGACCCTTTGCCAACGCCCTCCTGGTCCTCCACGAAGTCTACTGATCACCGGTCCAAGTCCTCTTCCAAAATCACTCATTCTTCCTTGGACAAACGCTGGGAGCCTGACGTTAGATCCGCATCCCAGCCTCCTAGGGGACCAGACCCCCCCCCCCAAGAAGACTGAGGACCTGACGTCCCTCAAACGGATGACTGATGCAAAACGGGCTGCCGACCCATCACCAGTTAGGTGCCCATCAGACCGGATTTTGGGCAAACACCCAATGTCGGCCTCACATTCCAAGGAGCCAGCAACTGCCTCTCCGTCACCTGTGGACACCGGTCGCCAGGAGTCTATGGAGGACGATACAACGTTGCCTGATAACCAGGCAGGTGACAGTTAGGACACCGGAATTCCGCAAGAGCCTTCACCTGACCTGGCGACACCCGGGAACCCGACGCCCGATTCCGGCGACATGCCAACCCTGACGCCAGGACAGTCGTCCGGTATGAATATTCAGGAGGTTAAAGACCTCTTCACCTTTTGGTTGGACACAATCAAGAGGGATGTTGTCCCAGTAAAAACGCCTCCACCTACTCCTCTTCCTCCTCCACCACAGGGGCCAGTAGGAAGACCACCGACCCCTAAGGAGCCTACTCCGCCTCCTAGGGGCAGGTCAAAAGAAAGGAGAAGGCCCCCTTCAAGATCTCCCTCAGGGTCTCCCAGCCCCAAGTGACCCAGACGTCGATGGTCCACTCCACAGGGGGACGACTCTATACCTGACACCTCAGATACCTCCAGGTCTCCTCCTCCAATCAGCATCCCATCACCTGACCCACGAGACCTACCCAGGTCACCTCCGGATGATCCATCTTTCTCCGAAATCATGAGGCACATCCAGGAGAACATGGAATGGGAAACGGAAGATTTAGACCCCGAACGACAGTGCCTAGCCCGTTATCTTCGGCAGAAGCACCCTAAGCCTGTGGTGGTCCCACCCTTGGTGGACACCATTGCAGATGTCACCAAGGCAGCGTGGAAACGTCCGCACTCCACCCCCGTGGTGCCAAAGAAGGCTGATCGCCTGTACAGGGTCCCGGCAGAGGGCCTGTACTTAGTGCAACAACCCCTAGCTGATTCCCTGGTCATTACGGCCTCCCATGATAGGTCTCAATGACCACATCTGAGTACACAACCTCCAGACCAGGAGTCCAAGCAATTGAACTCACTGGGTAGGCAAATCTATGCAGCTGCTACATGCTCCATTAGGTCACTGAACTATCTGACACACGTGGTTCAGTTTCAGAATGCCCTATGGGAACAGGGTCAAGACCTAGTTAAAATACTTCCGGATGGGGAACAGAAGGAGGAGCTTCTCAATCTCCTCCGCACTGGGTCAGACGTGGGGACCCAGGTTTTGAGAGCCGCCTATGATTCGGAGGACTCCGCAGCAAGGAGAGCAGCCTCAGGCATCTGTCTCTTGATTTACCCCGGACGTCCAGAAAAACATCCTGGACGTTCCCTATAACGGCAAAGTCCTATTTGGTGAAGACTCTGAAAAGGTAATCACCAAATTACAGGACGCCGGGAAGGCAGTAAGGACTGTACAGGCCAAAATCTGGTTCCTTTCGTAGGAACCAGAACCGTTTTCGAGGCAGATAACTACGACAGCAGCCACGTTCCGGCCAGCAGCAGAGGGGCACCTTCCACTGTAAGGCCCAACCTAAGTCTTCCCCAGGCCGAGGTCAGCGGTATACCAAACCGGCCCAGCCTGCCGGGGCTAATGCTGCCACAGCATGACTCCTTCCTGGCCCCCGCTCCCCTTCTGGATCAACAGGCAGAAAAGGTCAGGGGTCGCATCGCTCGCCACTTTTCAGGATGGCAGTTGATTACCGCCGACCGGTGGGTCATTCAACTGGTCAAGAGAGGTCACTTTATAGAATTCCTCGACCACCCACCGTCAAGACCTCCCCTGCTTTCCCATCATTCGGGCCAGCACGCACTGCTCATACAGCGGGAGGTGCTCACGCTTCTGGGAAAGGAAGCTATAGAGCACGTACCGAGGAGCCAGAGGGGTGTGGGTTACTATTCCCACTTGCTGGTTCCCAAAAAGACAGGGGACCTCTGTCCGATACTGGATCTCAGCGATCTCAACGCTTCGGTCCTTTATAAACGCTTCCGCATGGTGACCCTTCCCGGTTTGATACCCATGCTCAAGCAGGGCACCTTCCTAGTGTCCTTGGACATGCAGGATGCCTACCTGCACATACCCATTGCTCCAGCGCACAGGAAGGTTCTTGCGCTTCGAATTTCTAGGTCGCCATTATCAGTTCTGAGCCCTCCCCTTCGGACTGTCACCAGCACCTCGGGTGTTTACGAAGTGCATGGCAGTCATAGCGGCGGCTCTCAGACAAGGCTACTTCGTGTTCCCCTACCTGGACGACTGGCTCCTCATGACACCCTCTCGGGAGGTTCTGATGTCCGCAATCCACTGTACTCGGTCCCTGTTCGGGGGCGTTGGGCATTATCATCAATCAGGAGAAGTCACACCTGGTTCCATCACAGAATCTGCAGTTCATAGGCGCAGTTCTGGACACCGTCCAGGGGAGAGCTTTTCTGCCCCAGGACTGAGCGGAACACATCATATTTCTTATCAGGGACATCTTGGCAAAGAAGACAGTCCCAGCCAGACCGGTCCTTTGCCTGCTCGGACACATGGCTGCGGCCATTGCAACAGTCCCGCTAGCCCGTCTCCACATGCGGGTGACCCAGTGGATGTTGCGGGTACAGTGGGATCAGAAGCAAGACCATTTGCAGCTTCCAATTTGGATCACGAATGCCGTCATCCGGGATTGGCAATGGTGGCTAGATTCAAAGAACCTGTCGGCGGGAGTCCCCTTCATTGCGCCGTCTCAGATTGTGACGCTCTCCACGGATGCCTCAGGGTTCGGTTGGGGAGCACACCTCGACGGGGTCATGTCTCAGGGCTCATGGACGCCCCATGATGCTCATCTCCACATAAATATTTTGGAAATGAGAGCAGTTCTTTATGACCTGCAGGCCTTCCAGTTGGAGGTCCCACCGGGTACTCTGCTGTTACAAACAGACAATACCGCGGTGATGTATTACCTCAGCAAACAAGGAGGCACCCATTCCTACCAGCTTTGCAGGAAGGCCATGAGGGTTTGGGATTGGGTTCTACGACACGGCGCAAACCTCATTGCTGTTCATGTCCCAGGAGTGGACAACATCATCGCAGACAGTCTGAGTCGCTCTCAGGCCAGAGTCCACGAGTGGGAACTACTCCAGGAGGCGGTAGAGGATCTGTTTCACAGATGGGGCACACCAGAGTTTGACCTTTTCGCGTCCCCATCCAACGCAAAACTGCCCAACTTCTGCTCGCTAGGTCCAGGGCCTGGTGTTTTCTGGTGAGACGTGTTGTCCCTCTCCTGGACGGGCAGATTCCTCTATGCTTTTCCTCCCTTCCCATTGATCCAGAGGGTCCTTTTGAAACTCCGCAGAGAGCAGGTGACGCTGATATTTATCGTGCCTTTTTGGCCCAGACAGGTTTGGTTCCCTCTGCTACACCAGCTGTCCCAGGAACCTCCGGTGCCTCTGCCAATCAGCTCTCACTTGTTGTCTCAGGAGGCAGGTTCTTTGGTCCATCGGACCTTCTCTCTCTCTGAACCTGCACGCTGGCTCCCTAGAGACATAGCTATCCTGCGGTACGGGGTCTCGCAAGAGGTAGCAGATATTTTAGCGGCTGCTAGAAAACCGGTCACTCATGCCACATACGCCATGAAATGGCACAGATTTTGCCTCTGGGCTCAAGCACGAGGACTTTCTCCGATGGATTGTCTGGAAAGGTTGGTCCTAGGCTACTTTCTGTCTCTCTTCCAGGCAGGCTTGGCCTACTCCTCTATTAAAGTACACCTTTGTGCCATCTCAGCCTATCATACACCTATAGGCCTACGTCCCATAACTCAGTTGGACACCGCACGAGCCGTCCTGAGAGGTGTTCTCCACCTTAGACCTCCGATTAAGGATCCTGTTACTCCATGGGATTTACCCTTTGTCCTGGAGCAGCTCACGCTGCCACCTTTTACACGGCTGCGTTATTTTTAGTTGCTGTTACTTCGACCAGAAGGATTTCTGGACTTCACGCACTGATGTGCAAAGAACCTTATTTGGTTTTCACCAGGACAGGGTGTCCCTAAGGACAAATCCAAAGTTTCTACCTAAGGTGGTCTCAGCTTTCACCCTCAATCAGGACATTGACTTACCAGTGTATTTTCCTAAATACTCTAATAGAGGTGAGGCCCTGCTGCACACTCTGGATGTGCGTAGGTGTCTAAGATACTACCTGACCAGAACCAGGCACCACGGTAAATCTGATCAGCTTTTCGTCTCCTTCGCCCATAGGATGATGGGAGCTCCGGTTTCTAAACAGTCACTGTCCAGGTGGCTCATCCATTGTATCGCGTTCTGTTACCAGAAACGTAACAAACCTTTCTAGGGACATGGATATGTTGTTCATCCACACTGTCTGGCAGGTATCCTTGCCGCTTTAAATCTTGCTGGAAGGTCTTCAAGCTGGCTCCTCCCACCCACCTGGGTGGTAAAACTCTCGGCTCCGCCCCATGACGCCAGATCTTCCTTACTGCTTGGAAGCTCAGGTTCCCTCCTTAACGCTCTGCGTATAAGACTGGTTCCTAACTCTTCAGTTTTTCGAATTTAAAAGTTTTTGCATTTCTAGACTTCGGTCTTCTATCCCTCGTGGCTGCGATGGACAAATCGACTCCCGGTTTTCGGAGATGCCCTTGCGGGCAGAAGATGTCTCGGACAGATCCGCATTCCACGTGTGTCTACTGTCTAGGCCTTGAGCGTGACCCACAGGCTTGCGACCTGTGCTCTTCCTTCTCGGCCTACGTCCTCGAAGACCGTGCTGCCCGTTTACAACTGGGGCGTCCCGAGAAACGTTTCCCTCGGTAAAGTCAAAAGGGGCCGGTCGGCGGTTTCAAAGGCGGATCAGCTAGAGCAGATGGTAAGCCCTCGAAGAGGAAGGCGGCGCGCATCTTCCTCGGTCGCAGCATTTATCCCGCTCTCCCTGGGTTCCTCTTATACAGCTTCCTTTAAGGAGCTTTGTCTGTCCCTCTCCACTAAGGGAGAGGGACTGTCTGCTGGACCTTCTTCTCGGTCCAAAAAGAAAGACAAGGGTAAGTCCCTTCGTCGACGCTCTTGGGAGCGGGAAAGGTCCCTCTCTCCGAGTTGTCGGCCATCGACTTTGGTCGATCGTTCGGCTTCAGCCACTGGTCTCACGGTGTCCGCGTCAGGTCAGCTGACCGAGACTCCCATCAACGCAGTCGAGATTTTCTCCGACCCGTTGGGACGGAGTTGTCGACAGCGAGCTGAAATCCTCTCCCCGGTTCCCCGGCGGGAGTTGAGGATCCCATGGCTTACCAGTGCCTCGGTTCCGGGTCCTCGGGTGAACCCTCCGAGCTGAGAGAGGCACGGTTCCACCCGTCCCTCCCGCGCCGTCCTCGGAAGCGAGGTTCTCGGTCTCGGACTTCTTCGCGGTCCAGCCGATCCTGCCGTCATAGGCGGTCTCAGTCTCGGCACTGTAGTGTAGAGTGGGCGCCGCGCGCTCGTCCTCCTCCTCAGGCGAGGGAGGCCGGCGTGGATGCGTCGGCGATCACGAGGACCTCGTGGCAGCAGCTCCTTCTGGCCGGGAACAAGCCCGGCGCGTCGCCTACCCGACCATTAAGTGGCTGTCACTGGGCGGCGAAACAACCTCGACTTACCGAGGAGCCTGTTCCCAGGCTGGTTGTTCGGCCAAAACCAGCTGCTCCACCGATTCCGGTGGAACCTCCGCCTCCATAGCCGTTATTTGGGGCTCCGACCAAGAATTCTCGGTCGGCTCAGGGCCTGCCCCATAGGCTGTCTGTTACCCTCACTCCCGATCGACCTCGGCAGGTGGAGGGTGGCTCAGGCCCGAGGCAGCTCCTTGCGGACTTCTCCGAGTCTGACGACGATTCCTCCCTTTTCTCCAGGCGAGTAGACTTGGAGTCCTCTGGAGGTCAGTCGCTGGACGATAGCCCTTCGTCCTATCTGGGATTGCTTCGGCTCATCTCGGAGTCCACCAGGATGAGCTCGAACCCGTGTCTGCGGGCCAGTATCCCCTCACGGAGATGCTGGACGAGGATTCCCCTCGGAGGCCTTTCCGGTGCTCGAGGCCATAGTGAGCCCGGCCTTGGAGCTCTGCAGCGCCCTGCTTCCTGTCCTGCACCCTCGGCCAGGATGGCCAGGAAGTATCCTGGTCCCTACCGGTTCCTTGTCCGGTTTTCGGAACACCCCTCAGCCGAGGGGCTAGTTACCGACAGCGTTTTCCGGCGTGCCGGGACCGCTAGGGACGTGGACAAACCTCCTGACAAGGAGTCCAAGAAATTGGACTATGCCGGGCGAAAAGTCTACACTGCATCCTCCCTCGGCCTTCGTCAGGCCAGTTCGGCCGTACTCATGGCACATTTCTCTCATGCCCTGTTGGGCTCCGTGGACGAGGTAGTTCCTCATCTTCTGGCGGACCTGCAGACCACGGTTAGGCAGGTGCGGGACCAGGGCAGTGGCCAAACAGCAGCTTCAGACTGCTCTGGACATTGGAGACTCATGTGCCAGGTCAGTAGCGGCCGCAGTGGCTATGCGCCGTCGGGCATGGCTGAGGATATCCACCTTCACTTCGGATACCCAGCACAAGTTGGCGGATGTCCCCATCCTGCGGACCGACCTTTTCGGCCCTGGGGTGGAAGGTCACCTACAGAGGATCGAGAAGTCCAATGCTACCTTGGACTCTGTCTCATCCGCACAGAAGGACAAAGGCCGCAGACCACAGCCTAAGCCCTTTCGTCCTCTGCGCCGCGGCACGTCCGGCCCAGCAACGTCAGGGTCAGCAGGCACGAGCTTGGCATCCCAAACCCAAGCCCTCGGCTTCCTCCTCCAGGAAGCAGGAGGTAAGGCCCGGAGGTCCTCGGCCGGTCCCTCCTCAAGCCTGCCCAGTGGCGGGTTGAGGTGTCACCCCAACCCCGTCACCTCACCAAGTTCCCCATGGAGGCGGCTCTGCCACTTTCTTTCCTGGTCCGTTATTACCACAGACCGGTGGGTGTTGGAAGTGGTCGGAAAGAGCCTGCCTCTGGAGTTCGAGCAGGCCCTGCTCTTCAAACCGTCGCACCTCGGGAAACCTTGAGATCCGCAGCTTCACTGTTGGCTCGCCGAGCCGACATCGCCTCCTCCCGAGAAGGAGGTGATCAGAGGACAGACCCCTCCTCAGACCCGGGGTTTGTGTCCAGGTACTTCCTGGTTCCGAAGCAGACGGGGGCTGGCGCCCATTCTCGACCTGCACAACCTAAACAAGTTCCTAAGGTCTCGGACCTTCAGGATGGTCACTCTGGCTCAGATAGTACCATCCTTGGAGAGCAGCATGTGGTTCTGCTCTCTGGACCTGCAGGGCCAGCGTTCTTTCCGCATCCCCTATCCGTCCGTCACATCAGAGATTCCTTACGCTTTCGGGAGGATCCCTTTCAAAGTTCCGAGCCATGCCCTTGGCTTGTCTCCAGCTCCCAGGGTCTTCACCAAATGCATGGCAGTGGTGACAGCATTCCTGCAGCGCCGAGGGTCCGTGTACCTTACCTGGACGACTGGCTGATAGCAGCCCCCTCCAGGCAGGAGGTGGAGCGGTCCAGAGATCTGGCCCTCCAGGTTTGCTCTCAGGTTGGCCTTCTCATCAACGAGGCCAAGTCGGAACTCAAGCCGAAGCAGGTGATTCTTTTCATCGGGGCAGAGCTCGACTCTCTTCGAGCCAGAGCACGGCTCCCGGCGGACAGGGCCGAGTTTCTTTCCTCCTTTGTCCAAACATTTCTGGTTGGGCAATCACGCCCTGCCCGGGACTTCCTGCGCCTCCTGGGTCTCATGGCGGCCTGTACCAGCATGGTCTGCTGGGCCCGCTGGAACATGCGCCCCCTTCAGTGGGGGCTGGCCAGCCAGTGGTCTCAACGCTGCGATCCATTGGACCAGCTAGTGACGCTGACCCAGGGGATGTGGCACGCTCTCCAGTGGCGGACCGTTCCAGTTCATCTGCAGGAGGGCATCCCGTTTGTCCGCCCCGAGCCGACGGTCTCTCTATCAACCGATGCCTCTCTGCTGGGTTGGGGTGCCCATCTGGGGGAACACCGAGCGCACGGCCTATGGTCCCCACGGGAGTCCCGATGTCACATCAACCTGCTGGAGCTCCGAGCGGTCCGCCTAGCTCTCACTGCCTTTGTTCCGTTTCTCCGGGGTCAAGTGGTCCGAGTCCAGACAGACGATACCACGACTACGTACTGTCTAAACCGCCAGGGCGGGACGCGCTCCATGCTTCTATGCAAGGAAGCTCTCCACATTTGGTCACTCGTGCGCAGCCTGGAGGCGGATCTCCTAGCCATTCACGTGGCAGCAGCCTCCAACACCCTGGCCGATGCCCTAAGCCGGATAGGGGCTGCGTCCCACGAGTGGTCTCTCCTGCCGGAGGTAGTACAAGATCTGTTCTCCCATTGGGGCACACCTCAGGTGGACCTGTTTGCCTCCAGGGAGAACGCGAAGCTGAGGCTGTTCCATGCCGGCCCCCCCTCAGCAGGGCTCGCTGCAGGGGGATGCCTTCTTGAGCCAGTGGACCCCGGGCCTCTTCTACGCCTTTCCCCATTCCCCTTGATACACAAGGTTCTTCTCAAAGCAAGGAGGGACAAGGTGCAGGTGATTCTGATAGCCCCAGACTGGCCCCGCCAGTTCTGGTACCCAGATCTCCTCAGCCTCAGCTCCAGTCTCCCGAGGCAGCTTCCAGCTCGCCCGGACCTGCTCTCAGTCAATCAGGGGAAGGTGTTCCATCCGGACCTTCAGTCCCTGCACCTGACGGCCTGGTTCCTGAGCGGCTGGAGTTCCAGGCCTTGGGTCTTTCCGACGAGATCCTCAATGTAGTTGAGGCGTCCCGTAAGGAGTCGACCAGGAAATGCTACGCCTTCAAATGGAAGAGATTTTCCATTTGGTGTCAGGGTAAGGGCCTTGACTCTTCCTCCTGTTCCCTGGCGAGCATATTGGACTACCTGTGGTCCCTTTCTCAGCAAGGGCTTAGGTCGACGACCCTTAAGGTGCACCTGGCAGCCATCTCTGCTTACCAGGCGCGGGCCGGGGAGCAGTCGGTGGCGCAGGGGAAGGTGGTCTGGTGCTTTTTCAAAGGCCTTGATCACATTTCCCCTCCGGTGCGAGAACCTCCACCTCCGTGGGATCTACTGCTGGTACTGGCAAAGCTCATGGGCAAGCCATTCGAACCAGTGCACAGGTGTGATCTCTCTCACCTGTCGTGGAAGACCGCCTTCTTGGTGGCTATCCGTCAGCCAGAAGGATGGGAGAGCTCAGGCGCTTTCCATGAGTCTCCTTACCTGGTCTTCCACAGGGACAAGGTTGTCTTCGCCACCACCCAAATTCCTTCGAAGGTGGTGTCGGAGTTTCACCTTAACCAGGTGTTGACTTTGCCGGTGTTCTACCCCAATCACACCTCGGAGGCCGAATATAGGCTCCATACTCTGGACCCTAGAAGGGCGCTCGCTTACTATAAGGAGCGCACGGCTGAGGGTGGGGAGAGGTTAGCCAGCTGTTTGTCACCTATGCTGAAGCCGCACCTGGCAGACCTGCAGCCAAGCGGACGATAAGCAGGTGGGTCACCTCCTGCATAGATCTCTGCTATAAGTTGGCGGGCATGGAGCCTCCCAGAGGGATAAGAGCTCATTCTACCTGCCATACTGCTGCATCGGTGGCTGCTTCAGGGACGTCCCTATCCAGGAAATCTGCAGGGCTGCTACCTGGAGTCAGCACACACTTCATTACCCACTACCACATCGACCTTGAGTCACGCCCGGGATGCTGGTTTTGGGGCCTCGGTTCTCAGTCTCTATTCCCTAAGTAGGGGTCTTGCCTTGCCTCCCTCCTCCCAGAGAACTGCTAGGAGTCTGCCAGACAGTGTGGATGAACAACATATCCATGTCCTAAGTACAGGTTACTCACTTGTAACAGGGTTCTAGGAATGGTATATATTGATCACCGACCCACCAAACACTCCCGGCTTGACGCACAACCTGAGCTTCCAGCGGGCCAGATCTGGCGTCATGGGCGAAGCGAGAGTTTTACCACCTGGGTGGGAGGGAGCCAGCTTGAAGACCTTCCGGCAGGATTTAAAGCGGCAAGGATACCTGCCAGACAGTGTGGATAAACAACATATACCATTCCTAGAACTCCTGTTACAGGTGAGTAACCTGTATTTACCGGGCGCAGTTAGGGACATTCCACAAGGGGGGGGGCTACCTCCTTTTGCGGCCATGAAGAACGTGTCCGCTTCAGCCATCTGTGCAGCAGCTACCTGGAGCACCATGCACACCTTTATCAGGCATTATAGCCTGGACGTTGCATCATGGCGAAGAGCTGGTTTTAGTTTAGCAGTCCTTCAGGGACTCCTATCCTAGGCTTCGGTCCAACTTGCGATCTCTACCTAGCCTCCTCCCACCTGCGAGGGATTTCCAGTATTGCTTGGGAATCGTCCCTAATGGTGTAACCTGCTGCTAGAGCTGTTTCTCGAGAAGTAAGATAGTACAGTTGCCAGAACTTACCGTGACAGTAGATCTTCGAGGCAGCTCTTCTGTAGGTAGTTTCCCTCCTACCATCCCCTCTGGAGGTAGAGTTGTTCCATTATCTCAGTACCTAGGATTAGGTGTATGTAACACCGCTCTGAATTCCTTCTTGAAGGCGGCTCCTCAGTCTCCACTTCTGAAGTCATCTAGCGGCCGGGAGTCTCCGGTGGGAGAACTGGGGATTCTGGGGGACCGCCCCCTTTTGTATGATGCCTGACGTCAGGGGTGGTCCACGCTGGATACTGCTAGCTAGAAAATTTCCGTGGGGTCCTGGCACCTGCCGGCTTCAGTCCTAATGGTGTGACCTGCTGCAAGAGCTGTTCTCGAAGATCTACTGTTACGGTAAGTTCTTATGTAACTGTACTTTTCACGGCCATTCCTTCAATTTCTCAAGGAAAGTTTGGATATGCTACTACTACTAGTGGTGACCTTAAGGGTCCAGGTCTCCACGCTGGGGGCACTGCTTCTGGTGGAAACAGGGGAGTCCTTGGGGTCCCATCCTCATGTCAGATATTTCTTGTGAGCAACTACCCTGAACCGTCTGCCAGTGAAGTCTGTTGTACCTCCACGGTGCCTCAGTCTCGTCCTCTGCGACTTTCGAAAAACTGGGGGAGGTGTCCCTTCTCCATCTCACAATGAAGGTCTCCTTTCTCATTGCTATCACCTCTGCCAGACGAATCTGCACACTGGGAGTGCTCCTGAAGAACCTTACAGTTTTTCTCCAAGATTCATTAGTACTCCATCTGGACTCTGGCTTCTTACAGAAGGTCACGTCCGCCTTCCACTGTGCTCAGGAACTGATCTTACTGCCTTTCTGTCCTAACCCAAGGGGTGACAAGGAAAGACAGTGGCATACACTGGATCCTAGATGGGACCCCTGCCATGTACCTAGAACGCACTGTGCCGCTGCACAAGACTTTTGAGCCTGTTGGTTCTCACTGCAGGACCAACGCTGGGTAAAAGTGATGTCACCAGAAGGATCTGCTCAAACATCATCCTGCCCTACAAACAATCTGGGGTTCCCCTTCCAGGTCCAGTGAAAGCACACTCCACCAGGGCTATGGCTGATTCTTGGGTGGAATTCTGAGATTCTTCTCCAGTCTATATTTGCAGAGCTTCTACCTGGTCCTCTCTGCGTACATTTATAAAATTCGACAAGATTGATGTTACAGCTTCAGCAGATGTTTATGACCTTTGGATTCTGCAGGCAGTGGTGGACACGTCAAGTACTTTCTGCGTTATTCTTACCCTGGGGTTCACTTGTCTTACTGCCGTTGGATGTCCTAGTGGTCCTAGAGCCCTGTGACCAGCACAAGGAGGGAGAAATAGAAATTTGTGTACCTGTAAATTGTCTTTCTCCAACTGCTGGTCGCAGGGCTGATTCCGTCACACGAATGTACAAAGCTTTTTGCCTCTTCTTAGTTCTGAACTGTTATCTAATGTTTGTTTCAAGTTTTTCATTTTAGGGGTTTTGTCTGGTTTGGTCATCTGACTTTGCTACTTGCTTTGGAACAGACTGGCTCAATCCTCAGTGGGAGGAGTAGATGTCCTGCTACTGCAGTTTGTTTCCTGCCTATAGGTCAGCACAGGAAGGAGATATTCCAGTGGTCCTTGAGCCCTGCGACCAGCAGTCGGAGAAAGAAAATTTACAGGTACCCAGATTTCTATTTAATCGCAAAAAAAGGAACTTACGGCCGTGGCTATTAAAGTTGACTCAGGCACAGCCCTAGTTAACTCAGTGTTTCGGGACAACATAGCACAATCTCATTAAAATAGAGAACTTGGAAAATACTGTTTGTAAACAAACAAACAAAAAAAAAAAAAACTTGCACGTTATTGGTCTCTTTGATTTGGAGACTACAGAATAAGTTAGCTGGGATATTACTGAAACCATGTTTGCCAAGTATTTTAAAGTACAATGCTGATGAAACAATACATCCTTTAATTAAAGCTTTCAGTTTACTTTCATGTACCATACCTCAGCAAACACTTCAACTAAACCAGCAATGGTTTTAGTTCAGGTTGCTTTAGAATCTGACAGAGGGTGCATAATTAAACAGCTAGATTAAAGGAGGCTTTTACTTTTCATGGAGCTAAGGTTTATATTCTGTCCTGAAGTAAACCCACAGACTCAGGCTCATCCATTTTCACTCTGAGGTACAATAGCTTCGGGGGGTAAGTTTGCACTGTTATACCCCTGTAAGGTCAGGGTTATCGTACAACATATTAAGTATGTGATCTTACTTTGGGGTAATCTCTTGCAGCAGGCCATCACACGTAGGACTCTGCCGTCAGGCACTAGAACCACACGGAAACTTTATAGCTAGTAGTCTACCAGAGGGGGCTGCCCACCTCCGATGTCACTCTGTAACATCAGCTACCCTATATAAGTGGGAAGCCCCCATGTCCTCCCCAGTTCTTTCCTGCTGTCGATCTAGACACGTTGAATCTGAAGGGAAACTGTCGCTGCTTCAGTTACCATTTTTGCGCCTTGTTTATTTTCCTCACCTTAGTTCTGTCCCCATCTTTTAATGTTTTTTTCTGCCTTTTTTTCTCATCGTCTTCCTTGACGACATTGGAACAAGTGTGCCTGCGGCCAGCAAATTCCCAAGAAGGGTGGCCATTTAACTTGCCGTTTCTGCCCAGGCCCGGACCACAATGTCTCGTCTTGCGAGTTCAGTCAGAGGTTCAGTGCTACCACCCAGTACTGTCGTCAGCAGACCCTCGGGGCACTTACTCAGGCTGAAGGTTGCCTCTGTGGAGCAGGAGCTTCAGGCATTATCAGGAGCTTCTCTGGCCTCCTAGGCCCAAACTTCGGCTTCCAGGCCCAGTTCTCAAGTTCAGGTTTGGCCGGGACAAACCTAGCGGAAAGCACAAGCACTGGGACAAAGAGAAACACCGGTCCCGGTCTTTGTCTTCTCACTTGCGTTTGCTGTACTCTGGCTCAACCATGTCAGGGTCCACCTCCTCGGGGGTCCCTGCGTCCCATCAACGCCCCAGGCCCCCACCCCTATTCCACCTCAGGGCAAATGGTGTTTCCTTCTCCCACCACTATTCTAGTTACCGATGAAGGAGCTTCGGGCCAGGGATCCTCCCAGCCCGCCAGGCCCCTGCTGCTCAGGACCATCATCTCCACTGGTTTTACAGATGCTGGGACACCTTCGTTGCCCGCTTTTCCAGCGTCTGACACCTCACGTCAGTCTGTGCCCCCTCTGGAGATAGGCTTCTTGCCAGCTCCCAGCCCTCACTATACCCCACGCAGGACTCACCCTTCACTGTCCCCTATGTTGCCTGCTCTGCTGCAGGACCCTCGCTAGCCTATGCCCGAGGGTCCACAATACCCTCACCCAGCTCCCACCTGGGCCTTATCCTGGCTTCCCTCTCCCTACACCAGGGGCTTCCCCAGGTTACCCTTATCCTCCACTGTCCGGCCCTACACCGGTCATTGTGGATATTCAGGGACTGGTATCTTCCATTGGAGAGCGGTCTTGAGTTCCTAGGTGCCGATGCTGGCTCCACCGCGGGACCTGCAGCAGGGGCTTATGTCTTGCGCCCCTCTGCTTCCCCCCTCCCTCAGATGCCCCAGCCAGCCTCTTCCACTACTCATCCAGCAAACGAAGGGGACGAATACCACCCTGACTTGGTTCTCCCAGATTCTGAGGATGTGTGCTCCGGACGAAGGGGACAATGGTTCGGGGTCCCCCACTCCCTCCACTGGGTCTTCTAAAGGCATCTCCATGCCTAAGGATGTTCCCCAGTCCCCCCCGATGTCCCCTTCTTTTCGGCAGTCATGTGCTGCATCCAGGAAGCGATGGTCTTCGGCACTGAGGAGCAGGACCCCAAACGTAGGTGGTTGGCCATTTACCTACATAAGCCTGACGCCCCACCATTGGTGGTTCCCCCGCTTATTGATACTTATGAGGATATGATGATGGCAGCCTGGCATCTGCCCTATCTCCTCCAGGCTGTGTTTCACAAGGCAGATAGACTTTATCATGCCCCGGAGGGCAGGCCATTTTTTGGGGAACCAGCTTCGGCAGGCTCGGTGGTCATTAATGTCACCCATGACTGCTTCAAATGGCCGAAACACCTCAGCCCCCAGACTGTGAGTGCTGCCGTTTTGGATCTCTTTGGCAAATGGATGTTTGCTTCATCCTAAACTACCTTGGCCACATATTGCAATATCAGTTCCCTGAGGGACAAGGACCAGGTGGTCTTCCTTTCCCTCTCCGAGGGGACTCCCAAGAAAGGATTGCAGGCCACCCTCAAAGCAGTCGGTGACGTCGGGGGCCACCTTTTCAGATCCACCTTCGATGCTGAGGATGCGTTGGCTAGGGCTGCAGCCTCGCGCGTCTGCCTTCGCCGGTATTCTTGGCTCAGAGTCTTGGGTTAGCTCAGGATGTGCAGCAGTCCATCTTGACTGCCACTTTCAGGGGCTCCCTGCTGTTACGGCAGCAATGTGGACATCCTCACTAAGCTTCAGGCCTCAGGAAGGGCCATTAGATCAGTCCACTCCCTTTATCATACCCAGCCCAGGCCTGCCCAGAAGCATTCCTTCCGTTGTCAGCCTCCCTGCCAAGCACGACAGCTGGCTAGAACCCTGGAAAAATGCAAGACTACAGTGCCTGCCTTGCCCAACCCAGCTGCCTCCACTAGCAAAATCCCCAGAGGGAGGACCTGCGGGACCCCCGCGTACTGCTTCCCCCTCCTGACTTCTTGCCCAGCCACCTCCCTCAGGTGGGGCAGGAGGTGATGGTAGGGGGCCATTTCTCCCTCCACCTTCCCAAGTGGACAGAGATCACATCAGACAGCTTGGTACTTAAGTTAATCTAACATGGTCAATCTCCGGAGTTCCTGGAATGGCCTCCAGACAACCCCTTTTTTGAGGCCCGTTACCCGACCCATCATGTCCCCTCATCTGGGAGGAAATCCACACCCTTCTTTGAAAGCGGGCTATAGAGCTGGTCCCAATCTCCCGATGGGTACTACTCCTGCTTCTTCCTGGACCCCAAGTGCATGGGAGGCCTCGGGCCAATCCTGAACCTCTGCGATCTAAATCTGTCCATTCAGTACAAGAAATTCAGAATGGTCACACTGCAGGGCCTTCCCCTCCTGTTACATTGGGGGACTGGATCTGTTTCCCTGGACATACTGGATATGCATCTTCACATCAAGATACGCACATCTCTCAGGCTATTTCTACACTTTCACTTCCAGGGAGCTCGTTTACAATTTTGTCTTGTCCTCAGCCCCCACAGGTTTTACCAAGTGCCTGGCAGTGGTAGCAGCTGCCCTCTGGCACCAAGGATGCACTATGTTTTCCCCCTACCTGGACGATTGGCTCCTAGTGTCCTCATCTAGGGAGCATCTTCTGCTAACCCCGTAGCACACTTGCCGCCTTTTTCAGGACCTCGGGGTGACCCATCAGTCTGGCCAAGTCATTCCTCTCACCCTCTCAGTGCCTTCAGTATATTGGGGCAGTGCTGGACAAGATTCGTGGCATGGCCTTCCTTCTTCGGGAGAGAGCAGACTACTTGATGGGGATAGCCAGACTGCTGTAGTCCTCTCATGTCCCAGCTCGTCTGTCCTTACGCCTCTTGGGTCATATGGCGGCCGCCGTAGTCACTGTCCCTTTAGCCAGGCTACACATGAGAATCCCTCAGAGGAAATGTGGGGGTACAGTGGACCTAGCATGAAGACTATCTCGATGAAATGGTCTTGGTCTCATACCCGGTAAAGAGGGTCCTGTTATGGTGGCTGGAGCCCAGCAACCTCCTCCAGGGAGTGCTCTTCCTTAACCCCCCCCCCCCACAAATACTGAACATGGATGCGTCTAACTCAGGATGGGGGGCTCATCTGGGGGCTAATCAGACCCAGGGGAGTGTGGTCCATAGCCAAGGGACATCTTCAAATAAATGTTCTGGACATGTGGGCAGTCCTGTATGCCCTTCAGGCCTTCCAGACTCCTCTCTTTCCAGGTCCATTGCTGATACAGACGGACAACACCAGCATGGTCCATTACATCAACAAGCAGGGAGGGACACAATCATACCCTCTGTTTTATTTTTTGAAAAGTTTCACCAGGAAAGGCATGCTGAGCAATTTCAATTGATCGTCTCTCGGTGCGTCGGGGGAGGGGGGTACAGGAGAAGGAACAACATAGCACATAGTAAAGCAATACAAATATGTACATTATGAGATTGTTACAATAAGTGCAGGGAGTACAATTTACAGAGTGTGGCTAAAATACGAGAGTCGAGTAACAAGTAACGTGCTAGTAAAAATAAAGTGTTAGAACACTAAGGAGGCACAAACAACATTAGGTGGAGGAAGGGAGCTAGAAGCAGGAATAGTTGGGGGAGAGGAAGTTGTGAAGGGAGGAAGAGAGAGAGAACGAGGGCTGGAGGATTGTCTAATTTGAGGAGGCAGTTGGTTCCAGAGTTTGGAATCTGTACGAAAATGCAGATTGGCCTGCTGAAGTTGACCGGCGTGAGACAGCCAGGGTGTGAGTGTCCTATGATCTTACGGAGTGGAGGCATGCTAATAATAGATACAAGATAGGGTGGCAGAGAGCTGAACCAATATTTGGAAATGAATTTAGCACAGTGAGAGAGCGACGCTGATTGTCAAGAGACGGAAAGACTAGAGCATGATACTAGGTGCAGTGATGAGTGTGAAGAGGAGAATCCAGGACAAAACGACAGAAGGAGTTAAAGAGGCTGTCCAGTCAGGTTAGGGAGGACTTGGGAGCGGCACCATACACTACATCACAGTAGTCAAAAATAGGGAGAATCATTTTCTGAACAAGTTCACTCCTAACCGGTAGTGATAGACAGCTACAGTTCCTGTACAAGGCACCTAACTTAGGACACGTTCTTTTTTTTTTTTTTTTGGTTAGTGTTCACATGAACAGGAAAGTTAAGGTGCTGGTCAAGCCACTCACCAAGGTAGCGAAAAGTGGTAACATCCTCTAATGAAGTCCCATCAAGGATGTGGAAACGGGGTAGGGAGGGGAGGCTTGAGAGTCTCTATCTGGTGCCAAAGGTCATGGAGACAGTCTTCTTGGCATTGAGAAAGAGCTGCTGCTAGCTAAACCAGTGTTTTTGACAAAATCAGCTTGAAGTCTGATAGTCACATCAGTGGGAGACTGTCCTGATATAAACAGTGTCTTTGGCGTACATATGGGTAGAGGAAGAGTTGCATACCTTGGGGAGGTCATTTGGGAAGATGAAGAAAAGTATAGAGCTCAGCACTGATCCTTGAGGCACACCAGTATTTATTGGGAGCAGGGGACAAAACAGAGTCTGTGATTTTGACTGACTGGGACCGATGAGCAAGGTGAGCACTGAATCAGTTTATGGCAGTGTCCAATAGGCCAGCAGTAGATAGGTGTTCCTGAAGGAGAGGGTGTGAGACAGTGTCGAAAGCCTTAGCAAGGTCGGCAGAGATGGTGGAAGTGATTAGGCCTCAATCCATCCCTGAGAAGATGGAATCAGTAAGTCTAAGCAGGGAGGTAGTGGTGGAGTGCTCCTAATTGGAGGGATTGCTGAAAGGCAGAGAGAATCCAGCATGGGGTTGGTAAGAAGCTGGAAACTGCTGCAGGGAGCAGAGACTCGTATGCAGAGAACCCTGCAAGATAGAGGGTGGAATGTGAGACAGGAACCAGAGCAGAAAGCCATGGAGAATAATTAAGTATTGGAGAGAGCCTTTGGGGGAAAAAAAACTGAAACCTGCTGCTGAGAAACAGACCAGTTCTAGGGCAGAGAGTCCAGAGGTAAAGGAGCAGTCTAGCCAGCTGGGTCAAAAACAGCGAGTGGAATGTACTGTTGCTAACAGCCTACAAATAAGGCAAAAAGGGAAAACTGTCTGTTTCATTTGAGACTGTGTATTCAAAACTGCTGGCCTGCAAACCGTTTGTTTTGTTTGCGACTGTATATTGAACAAACTGCTGGCCCACATAGGTGGTTCAAAGATTCCTTTGTCAAGTCAGCCTGAAAGAGCTGTTCTAGGGACATGGATATGTTGTTCACCCACACTGTCTGGCAGGTTCCTTGCCGCTTTAAATCTTGCCGGAAGGTCTTCAAGCTGGCTCCTCCCACCCACCCGGGTGGTAAAACTCTCGGCTCCGCCCCATGGCCTAGATCTTCCTTACCGCTTGGAAGCTCAGGTTCCCTCTTTAATCTCTGCATGATAGACGGATCCTAATTCTTGATTCGCCCGAAACTCATTTAAAATTTCAAGACTTGGTCATCCATTCTCCCTCGCGGCTGCGATGGACAAATTGACTCCCGGATTTCGGCGGTGCCCTTGTGGGCAGAAGATGTCCAGGATGGACCCGCACTCCACGTGCGTCTACTGCCTCGGCCTAGAACACGACCCGCAGGCCTGCGAGTCATGCCGTTTGTTTTCGGCCAGCATCCTGGAGGACCGCGCTGCCCGGTTACAGCTTGGGCGCCGGAGAAGCGGTACTCGCTGGTTAAGTCGAAGGAGGCCCGTTAGGTGGTTACCGCCGTGGCTGGCTCGGCTGAGCAACTCGAGCAGATAATCGCCCTTGAGGAGGAGGCGGCCCAGGCCGCATCATCCTCTTCCTCGGTCGCGGCATTTATCCAGCTCTCTCTGGGTACTTCGTATTCAGCTTCGTTCAAGGAGCTTTGCCAGTCCCTTTCCACGAAGGGAGAGGGGCCATCGGGACATTCCTCTCAGTCCAAAAAGAAGGACTCAAATGGTAAGTCCCATCGTTGGCTTTCGTGGGAGCGGGAGAGGTCTCCTTTCCCGGACAGCTGACTGTCGACTTCAGTCGAGGTTGTGGCTAAGGCTGCTGACTTCACAGCGTCCCTGTCAGGCCAGCCGGCCGAGACTCCCGTCGACGTGGTCGAGATTTTTCTCTACCCGTCGGACGGGCTGTCGACTGGTGAGGCCGACAACCCTTCTTCACCGGTTCCCCCGGTGGAGACCGAGGATCTGCCTGCGCCCCCAGTGCAGCAGTCCCCGGTTAAGGCTTCTGAGCCAAGGGAAGAGCGGGTATCCCCCGCTCCTTCCCAGACCCGTCCTCGGAAACACAGAGGGTCTTGGTCTCTGACTTCGTCTCGGTCCAGCCGATCCCACCGACATCGGCAGTCTCGGTCTCTGCACCGAGGTAAGCGGCGCTGCTGCTCGTCCTCGTCTTCCTTCTCGGAAGAGGAGAGGCTTCGGCGCAAATTGCGTCGATGCTACGAGGACCTGATGTGGCAGCAGTTACTTCTGTCCGGGAACAAGTCGACGCTGTCGCCTTCCCCGGCCATCAAGTGGCTGTCACCCGAGCAGCTGAAACAACCCCTCACTGTAGACGAGGTGCCCAAGCCTGGGCGGGTTGTTCGGCGGAAACCAGCTGCCCCACCGATTGTGGTGGAACCTCCGCCTCTACAACCGAAATCGGGGGCGCTGACCAAGGACTCTTGGTCGGGTCAAGGCCTGCCCCACAGGTTGTCAGTCACCCTCACTCCCGACAGTCCTCGGCAGATGGAGGGTGGCTCAGGCCCCAGGCAGCTCTTCGCGGACTCCTCCGAGTCAGACGACGACTCCTCCCTGTTCTCCAGGCCCATTGACCTGGAGTCCTCCGGGGGCCAGTCATTGGACGAAAGCCCATCGTCCTTCATGGGTTTGCTTCGGCTCATCTCGGAGTCCACCGGGATGCAGCTCGAGCCCGTATCCAAGCGGGCCTAGTATCCCCTGACGGAGATACTGGACCGAGGGGATTCACCCACGGAGGCCTTTCCGGTGGCTGAAGCCATTGTTGGCCAGCCTTGGAGCTCTGGCAGCGGCCTGCTTCCTGCCCTGCGCCTTTGGCCAGGATGGCCAGGAAGTATCCGGTCCCTACCTGCTCTTTGCCCAGTTTTTCGGAACACCCCTCTGCCGAGGGTTTGGTCACCGACAGCGTTTTCTGACGTTCTGGGAACGCTAGGGATGTGGACAAGCCCCCCGACAAGGAGTCCAAAAAGCTGGACTACGCCGGGTGCAAGGTGTACGCTGCATCCTCCCTTGGCCTCCACCAGGCCAGCTCGGCCGTGCTGATGGCACACTTCTCCCACACCCTCATGGGCTCCCTGGATGAGGTGATCCCTCATCTCCCGGCCGACCTGCAGACCACGGTCCGGTAGGTGCAGGACCAGGGTAGGGCAGTGGTTAAGCAGCAGCTCCAAACGGCTCTGGACATAGGAGACACCTGTGCCAGATGGGTTGTGGCTGCGGTGGCCATGCGCCGCAGAGCATGGCTGAGGATATCCACCTTCACGGTGGATACCTAGAACAAATTGGTGGATGTCCCCTTCCTGGGAACCGACCTCTTCGGCCCTGGAGTGGAAGGTCACCTCTAGCGGCTCGAAAAGTCCAATGCCACTCTGGACTCGGTCACCTCCGCCCAGAAGGACAAAGGCCGCCGACAGCAGCAGCACAAGTCCTTTCGCCCTTCTGCGCCTGCGGCAGATCCGGCCCAACAGCACCAGGGCCAGCAGGCTCGCGCTTTGCATCCCAAACCCAAGCCCGTGGCTTCCTCCAATAGGAAGCAGGGAGGTAAAGGCCCAGGAGGTCCCTCGGCCAGTCCTTCCTCCAAGCCTGCCCAGTGATGGGTTGAGGGGTGTCGCCCCAGCCTCGTCACTCCCCTGGTTCCCCCCAGGGGCGGCTCCGCCACTTCCTTTCCGCCTGGTCGCTATCACCACGGACGGTGGGTGTTGGAGGTGGTGGGACAGGGCCTGCCTCTGGAGTTCGAGCAGGCCTCACCCTTCGAGCCATCGCCCCTGGGGGGCCACGGGGTCCGCAGCCTCTCTGTCGGCCCGCCGAGCCGATATTGCCCTGCTCCTGAAAAGAGGTGATCAGGAAGGTGGCGGATCCTCCTCCAGACCCGGGGTTTGTGTCCAGGTACTTCCTGGTCCCAAAACGGACGGGGGGCTGGCACCCAATTCTTGACCTGCACGACCTGAACAGGTTCCTAAGGTCTCGGACCTTCAGGATGGTCACTCTGGCTCAGATAATCCCATCCTTGGAACGAGGCATGTGGTTCTGTTCCCTGGACCTTCAGGACATGTTTTTTCACGTCCTAATCTGTCCGTCCCACCAGAGATTACTCCGCTTCAGAGCGGAGGGATCCCTTTACGAGTTCCGGGCCATGCCCTTCGGCCCTTCCCTACCTCCCAGGGTCTTCACCAAATGCATTGCAGTGGTGACAGCATTCCTGCGGCGCCGAAGGGTCTGGGTGTACCCCTACCTGGACGACTGGCTGATTGCGGCCCCCTCCAGAGCGGAGGTGGAGTGGTCCAGAGATCTGGCCCTCCAGGTTTGCTCTCAGGTTGGCCTCCTCATCAACGAGGCCAAGTTGGAACTCGTGCCAAAGCAGGTGGTACAATTCATCGGGGCAGAGCTCGACTCTCTACGAGCCAGAGCACGGCTCCCGGTGGACAGGGCCGAGGTTCTTTCCTCCTTTGCCCAATCATTTCAGGTTGGGCAATCGCGCCCTGTCCGGGACTTCCTGTGCCTCCTGGGCCTCATGGCAGCCTGCACCAGTGTGGTCCGTTGGGCCTGCTGGTACATGCGTCCCCTTCAGTGGGGACTGGCCAGCCAGTGGTCACAGCACCTCGATCCGCTGGATCAGCTGGTGACAGTGACCCAGGGGATGTGGGCGCTCTCCAGTGGTGGACCGTTCCGGCACATCTGCAGGAGGGCATCCCGTTTGTCGCCCGAGCCGGCGGTCTCTCTATCGACCGATGCCTCTCTGATGGGTTGGGGTGCCCATCTTGGGAGCACAGGCGCATGGCCTCTGGTCCCCTCGGGAGTCCAAGCCATATCAACCTGCTGGAGCTTGAGGCGGTTCGTCTAGCCCTCACCGCCTTCGCTCCATTTCTCTGAGGTCAAGTTGTTCAGGTCAGACGGACAACACCCGACCATGTACTACCTAAACCGCCAGGGCGGGATGTGCTCCATGCCTCTGTGCAGGGAAGTGCTCCGAATTTGGTCTCTCGTGCGCAGCCTGGAGGTGGATCTCCTCGCCATTCATGTGGCAGGAGCCTCCAACACCCTGGCCGATGCCCTAAGCCAGATAGGGGCTGCGTCTCACGAGTGGTCTCTCCTGCCGGAGATAGTACAAGATTTCTTCTCCCTCTGGGGCACGCCTCAGGCGGACCTGTTTGCCTCCAGGGAGAATGCGAAGCTGAGACTGTTTCATGCCCGCCCCCCTCAGCAGAGCTCGCTGCAGGGGGATGCCTTCTCGAGGCCGTGGACCCCGGGCCTCTTATACGCCTTTCCCCATTTCCGTTGATCCACAAGGTGCTTCTCAAGGTGAGGAGGGACAAGGCGCAGGTGATTCTGGTAGCCCCAGACTGGCCCCGCCAGTTCTGGTATCCAGATCTCCTCAGTCTCAGCTCCAGGCTCCCGAGGCGGCTTCCAGCCCGCCCAGACCTGATCTCAGTCAGTCGGGGAAGGTAGTCCATCTGGACCTTCAATCCCTGCACCTGACGGCCTGGTTCCTGAGCAGCTAGAGTTCCAGGCCTTGGGTCTTTCCGACGAGGTCCTCAGCATCGTTGAGGCGTCCCGTAAGGAGCCGACCAGAAAATGCTCCGGCTTCAAATTGAAGAGATTCTCCATTTGGTGTCAGGGCAAGGACCTGGACCCTTCCTCCTGCTTCTTGGCAAGCATTCTGGACTACCTGTGGTCCCTTTCTCAGCTAGGGCTTCGGTCGACGACCCTTAAGCTGCACCTGGCAGCCATCTCTGCTTACTGGGCGCGGGCCGGGAAGCAGTCGGTGGTGCAGGAGAAGGTGGTCGGGCGCTTTTCCAAAGGCCTTGATCACATATCCTCTCCGGTGCGAGAACCTCCACCTCCATGGGATGTACTGCTGGTATTGGCTAAGCTCATGGGCAAGCCATTCGAACCGATGCACAGGTGTGACATCTCTCACCTGTCGTGGAAGACCGCCTTCTTGGTGGCTATCACATCAGCCAGAAGGATGGGAGAGCTCCAGGCGCTTTCCATCGAGTCTCCTTATCTGGTCTTCCACAGGGACAAGGTTGTCCTGCGCCCCCACCCGAAATTCCTTCCGAAGGTGGTGTCGGAGTTTCACCTTAACCAGGTGTTGACTCTGCCGGTGTTCTACCCCAATCACACCTCGGAGGCCGAATATAGGCTCCATACTTTGGACCCTAGAAGAGCGCTCGCTTATTATAAGGAGCGGACGGCTGAAGTTCGGAGAGAGGTTCGCCAGCTGTTTGTCACCTACGCTGAAGCCGCACCTGGCAGACCTGCAGCCAAGCGGACGATAGGCAGGTGGGTCACCTCCTGCATAGATCTCTGCTATAGGTTGGCGGGCATGGAGCCTCCCAGAGGGATAAGAGCTCATTCTACCCGCCATACCGCTGCATCGGTGGCTGCTTCCAGGGACGTCTCTATCCAGGAAATCTGCAGGGCTGCTACCTGGAAGTCAGCACACACCTTCATTACCCACTACCACATCGACCTTGAGTCACGCCGGGATGCTGGTTTTGGGGCCTCGGTTCTCCAGTCTCTATTTCCTAGGTAGGGGGTGTGCGCCTTGCCTCCCTCCTCCCGGAGAACTGCTAGGAGTCTGCCAGACAGTGTGGAGGAACAACATATCCATGTGCCTAGAAATACAGGTTACTCACCTGTAACAGGAGTTCTAGGAATGGTATATGTTGTTTATCCTGACACACCCGGACTTCCCCGGCTTCGACGCACAACCTGGCTTCCAGCGGGCTAGATCTGGTGTCATGGGGCGGAGCCGAGAGTTTTACCACCCGGGTGGATGGGAGGAGCCAGCTTGAAGACCTTCCGGCAAGATTTAAAGCGGCAAGGAACCTGCCAGACAGTGTGGATGAACAACATATACCATTCCTAGAACTCCTGTTACAGGTGAGTAACCTGTATTTTTGTGTTAACCGTTATGTTACCGGACCAGACTGGAGAAGTTGTACTGACTGATTATGCTTTTCTGGAGCAACAACTTACATTGGAAGCAATAAAAGTACATTTTCTTCTGTGAACTTTAAACCCAGCATGTTGCCTCTTCATCTACCATAGGCCTGCTTGTCACCTGTGGTGTGAGATGTGGGATTTGAACCCCTGCAGGTGTGAGCAGGACTAATTACATTCTGGAAAAATGGATAGGGAGAAATTGCTGAAGTTTCTCGCTGAACAGGCTTTCAAGTCAGCTGGCACAGCAGCTGCAGGGGGTGCAGCAGGTGCAGCATGCTCAAAAGGAGGCGCAACAACGGGCACAACAGGCTCAGCAACAACAGGTTCTCACCCAGCTGGCACAGCAGCACCAGGAGATGCAACAGTGGGCCCAACAAGCACAACAGGAGGCAGAACAGCAGTTTCTTATACAGCTGGGGCAGCAGCAGCTCCTGCAGTCCCTGGTGCAGCAGCTGCAACAAGATTCTACTGGTGAGACTGGTCTGGCTATCGTGGGGCCAGGGGTTCCTAGGATGAATGCCATGCTAACCAAAATGATGTCTGAGGATGATCCCGAGGCCTTCCTGGTAACATCTGAGCGAGTGGCGGAAGCTGCTGGATGGCCCAGACCTCAGAGGGCTCTCTGCCTTGACCACTGTCTGACCGTGGGAAGCCAAAGCAGCCTATCGCGCCATGGACAGTACCACAGCCAGGGAGTACACAGAGGTGAAAGCAGCAATCCTGGACCGCCTAGGCATCAATGCAGAAAGTTACCGACGGAGGTTCCGGTGCTTCAGATTTGCAGCAGGTGCACGACCTAGAACAGTGGGACAATAATTGCGGGACCTGTGTTGCCATTGGCTAAAACCGGAAGGACGCAGTGGCCCCGAGGTGGCAGAGTTAATCATCTTGGAACAATTTCTAAACATCCTGCCCCTGGGAATTCAGAGCTGGGTCCTCAAACAGAAGATCACCACACTAGCAGAGGCTATGCAGATCTCAGAACAAGTGTTGGATGTTGAACTCTCCTCCCACCCCATGTTCCAGCTTACAAGGCCACCTGGGAAGATAGGGAATTGTCCCAGGAGCCAAACTGAAGGTATAATGACTGGAACTGTGAAGGGACCTTGGGCATGTAGGAAGGGGGGTTATGGGCCAAATAAGGGTCAGACTCTGGGAAAGACAACAGCCCAGCAGCCCAGGGAGACATTTCCTGAGGGGCCGCTGCCTAAACCTGGAGGCTCACCCCGTAGCCAAGACACAGGGGCATGTTTCTCATGTGGACAGAAGGGTCACTTTGCGAAGAACTGCCCCCACATGGACTGTACCTTCATAGACTGTAGGTTTACAAATGTGTATTCACTGTACAGTGGGGGTGGGGGCTCTGAATCCCAAGATTTTGTGATTCCTGTCGAGGTAGAAGGGATAGAGACTGAGGCTCTGGTGGACTCAGAAAGCCGCCAGACCCTAGTCAGGGCGGCCCTTGTGAACCCTTGACGCTGGCAGGACCAGAACCCCATCCCTGTCCGATGTGTGCATGGGGATGTAAAGGCTTAACCTGGTGCTATGGTTACACTTACTCTGGGGGGCCAAACAGAGCTATAAAGGTGGGGTTTTCCCCCGGGCTTACCCTGTCCTGTGTTACTGGGGAGAGATTGGAAATGGTTTGTCGACTTATTGAAAGCAGACTTATCTTTGGTAATTACCTGGTCTCAAGGTCGGGAAGGGAGGGGGGGCCAGCCACCTGCAGATGGGAGAAGTTTTTCCTTTTCCAGACCCAGGGATGTTTAACGCCCAGACAAGAAACCGCAAATCTAAGTGAGAACGTAGGGCAACAAAGAAAAGGGGTCCCAAAGAGGCAGGTGCACAGGATGGAGGTGAAGCAAAGGCAAAAATGGGTCCAGTCCCACAGCCCGACCCTAACGCTGACCCACCTAACCAATGTCCCGGAGGGCTGTCTCTATCAGAGCAAGATGTGTTAAAGCACTGCCCGGACATTGCCAAAGAACAACGGTCCGATGGTTTACTCAGTCAGGTATACACCCTGTTGGCTGTCAGGGAAGGGGAAGTAGTAGATGAGAATTGAGCAGCACGCTATCCTCATTTTGAGTTACAGGGGGGTATCCTGTATCAAGTGAGTAAGGAGGCCCAGACGGGGGATACCTGGCATCAGTTGCTAGTCTCGCGAGTCTTTCAGGGGGGAATTATTCTGCCTCGCCCACTCTACTCCTGTGGCAGGGCACTGTGGGTTAGAGAAAACATTAGCCCTACTGTTGCCCCGATTCTTTTGGCCAGGCATCTATCAACATGTTAAAGATTATTGTACATCTTATCCTGAATGCCAGTTAGTAGCTCCAAAGAACAATCCAAGGGCCCCTTTAGTGCCCTTACCTGTTATGGAGGCACCTTTTGACTGGATTGGGGTTGATATAGTGGGACCCCTTGAAAAGAGTGCAGGGGGGTACCAATACATTCTGGTGATTGTAGACTATGCTACGCAGTACCCCGAGGCCATCCCGTTACGAAGCATTTCGGCCAAAACTGTAGCTGGGGAACTATTAAAGGTCTTTAGTCATATGGGAATACCGAAGGAAATGTTGACTGACCAGGGAACTAACTTCATGTCCTGCCTGACTCAGGAGGTTTGTACTTTATTGGGAATCAGCTCCATAAGGACCTCGATCTACCATCCCCAGACAGATGGCATCGTGAAGCGATTCAACAAAACCCTTAAAATGATGCTTCGAAAGTGCATAACCACTGAGGTTAGGGACTGGGACAAGTTGCTTCCTTTACTGATATTCGCAATGTGGGAGGTCCCTCAAGCTTCTACAGGGTTTGCTCCTTTTTATGTTGGTGTGCTTGCGCAGCCAGCATCTTGCGGTAATGCAGATTTGGAGGCACGGACACTGTTGGGCGAATGCAGGGCATGCATTAGTAGGTGCATCCTTCATTCCCCAGTTAGCCTGCATGCCGGCGCCACACCATGCATACATAATGTGGTGAGCACATCTAAGGAAAGGTCCACTGCAATCCGAGCAAAGCTCGTCAGACGCAGCGGACCTCCTGACGTGTTCGGCCACATTGTATACATGGCGGCCGTCAACTGCCGACTCTGGGGTGCCCAATCCCCTGCTGCTGCTAGAAGGGCCCCCAATGTATGTGCTGACCTGGGGCCCACTCCCCATCGGCATAAAGCTCTCCTCCCCATTTGTCATATGCTGAGGGGTGCCCAGTCCCCTCTGCTCTTGCCCCCCACTCTCCTTTTGTGCCGAGGGGTGCCCAATCCTGTTGGCATAAATTAACCCCCTTGTGTTGTGTGCGATGAGGTGCCCAGTCCCTGTCGGCTGGAGCACCCCCAAAAACAGGTGGCAGGCTGGGAGCTCACCCCAGCGTGCCAAATAGCCTGTTAAAATAAATAAATAAATAAATAAATAAATAAAATGAAAAACTGGCCTGCAATGTTTTTTTTTTGTTTTTTTTTTTAAACCCTGTGAACAAAAAACGATCCCTCGCTGTCTTCTTGCCCCCTGCACCCATGCTCTGCACACCCTGCCTCCCCACACCCACCCTCTGCACACCCTGCCTCTCCACACCCCCCTTCACACCATACTTGCCTCGGAGTCCAGCGCAACGATCTTCGGTGGACTGGGAACACGTCTGCACTCTTCAAAGCCGACCGCGAACTGAGGAAGCTGTATAATGGAATAAATAAGGGTTTTTCAACTTTGATGCAGATCTCAGGCATTTTTTGGAATTTTGGCACCACATTTTTAACATGGGGTTCTTGGGACACCTCCTCGTGAATTCTTGCACTGTCATGGCGTTATTCGGTCCCGAAAGGTGATTTCGCAGTCAGTGTGCGGAATCACCTTTCGGGAGCGAAGAACGAAACGACAGTGGCATTGTTCATGAGGGGGGTTCTCAAAAAGCCTATGTTGCAAATTTGGTGGGAATAATCCAAACAGTGACTGTTTCACGAGCGTGTGTTGTGCAGTTGCTACGCACGCTCATAACTTAGCGAATTTGCAATATTTTCATGCCACATGTTCAGCATTGGCATTTTTCCACACCTTCTTGTGAACCGTACAGCTGTCATTTTTCACATCCTGCTGGAAATGTGTTTTTGCACTTCCGGCGCAGAATAGTGTGGTCGATGTGGGAAATCAGTGTTCGGGACAAAGTACGAAAATGACAGTTACACTGTTCATGAGCAGAGGTCCCACGATGCCTATGCTGAAAATTTGGTGACGATACTCCATAACATGACTGTGTTGTGAACGTGCGTTGTGCAGTTTACATGCACGCTTGTAAGTTCGCAAATTTATAATATTTCCACTCCAGATTTTCAACATTGCCATTGTTCTGTACCTCCTTATGAACAGTACAGCTGTCATTTTTCACATCCTGACCAAAATGTGTGTTCGCAGTTCCGGTGCAGAATACCGTGGTCTCTGTGGAAAGTCCGTGTTTGAGACACATTATGAAAATGACAGTGACAGTGTTCATTAGCACAGGTCCTAAAATGCCTATGTTGAAAATTTGGGGCCAAAAGTCCATAAAATTAGTGTGTTATGAGCATGCGTTGCGCACTTTGCATGCACGCTCGTGACTTCGTGCATTTATAATATTTTCACTCCAGATGTTCAAAATTGGCATTTTCGTACAGCTGTCATTTTACATATCCTGGCTGAAATGTGTTTCGTATGTCCGCCGCAGAATTGCATGGTCGCTGTGCGAAATCAGTTTTTGGGACAGTTTGAGGAAATGACGATGACACTGTTCATGAGCAGAGGTCCTAAAATGTCTGTTGAAAAATTTGGTGCTGAAAGTCCATAAAATGATTGTGCTGTAAGCATGCGTTGCGCAGTTTCTACGCAGCCTTGTAACTTCATAAATTTGCAATTTTTCTTGCCAGATTTTCACCACTGGCATTTGTGCACACCTCCTTATCAACAGTACAGCTGCCATTTTTCACAATCTGCCCAAACCGCGTTTCCGCAATTGTGGTGCACAATGGCGTGCTCGCTGTGAGAAATCACCTTTTGGGACACTTTAACAAAATCACAGCACTACTGTTCATGAGGGGAGGTCCCAAAATGCCTATGTTGAAAATGTGCCTAAAAAACTCCCACAAATAATTGGGTTGCGGACGTCTGTTGCACAGTTTGTATGCGTGTTCATTGCTTTACCAATATTTCATATTGCCACTCCAGATTTTCAACGTTGCAATTTTTTACGCCTCCTCATGAACAATACAATTGTCATTCTCCACATCCTGCCCCAAACTGTGTTTTCGTCCGTCTGTCGCTAAATGGCACAGCCGCTGTGCAAAACCACGTTTCAGCTAAAAAAAGTGATTGTGCCACTTTTCATGAGGTGGCCTGACAAGCAGCTCATGTTGAAAATGTGGAGTGAAACTACCACTACATGCCTACGGTGTTAGGGTTTCCAACTGTAGCACCCCTCTCTGTATGAACTGACAGGTGTCAGGGCTGTGACTTGGGATCATCTGATGTGATGCTCCGCCATTCCACCCCCACCCGCCCACCCTGCAGCCACTGACAGGCATTGTGGTGTGTCTTGCACTGTTCGCCACAAACTTCACCCATGCTCCTATACTGCACCCATGTCAGCGTATTTCCTTATGGAATGGGGTAAGTATAATGCCCAAAGACTCCTCGACACTGGTCAGTGTCTACAGGGTAGGGTGAGGTACAATGCCACGAGCATTATAGCTGACGACCCACAGGCACACCCCAATGCCTGTCGCTCTCTACAGGGTGGGGGTGGGATTGGCGTCACTTCAGTACTTCACTGCCATTCCTGTTATGTGTCTCTAGCTCCGCCAATGCCAGCACGACAACATTCGGCATTGACAAATGCTTGTTAACTCTTCTATGGGCGCCACCCACAAGGTGTTCTTTATGTAGTAAAGGAGATGTGGGATAAACCAGACCCCAAGACTGAAAATGTGGTGTAATATGTCCTGCAATTGAAGGAAACATTAGATCGGGCGGGGGGAAATTTGCCCGAGAAAATCTGGTGAAGGTGCAACAAAGACAACGGTATTACTATAATCAGGGAGCCCGGTTGAGGGAATATAAACCAGGGGATCAGGTGCTAGTTTTGTTGCAGAGCAGCCAGAATAAGCTTCTAGCCAAATGGAAGGGGCCTTACGAAGTTACCCGCAGGGTGGGCCCAGTTGACTATGAAGTTTGCCAGCCAGAGAGGCAAAAAGAGACCCAGATCTACTGTGTCAGTTTGCTGAAATTCTGGAACCAGAGGGATAGCCTATTGATTTTCCCTGAACCAGACATAGTGGATCTGGGACCTTGGCTAGAGAATGAGTTTAAGTTTCTGAGACTTTTAAAATGTATTTGGGCTTTATAGCCCATTACCTTGAGGCAGTAGTAGCTCACTGTTGTCTGAGGTTGTATTTTTAAACAAGTCGTTTTTGGGAGGGAAGGGATCATAAATGGAGCTGAACCCATGGCTAGCTGATCCCTATTAGTTAAGCAGTGGCATTACTTTTTTCTCCAAGGTTGCATGAACATATTTAAATAAGCATGGATGGAAACATGACCCCATAGACTTGAACGTGAGGACGGAACCTGCATACCAGGAAATAGAAGTGATTGGCTAACTGTGGGTTTGGCTCCATTTGTGATACCCTACCTCCCGAAAACTACTTGCTTAAAAATACAACTTTTGACGAAAATGGGCTCGTGTTGTCTTAAGGTAATGGGCTATGAAGCCCACATAAAAATCTTTGAAAATTACTTTAATAATCTGTGATAGTCTGAATTACTTATTACACAAGATACTGTGGCTCTGAGATCAAAGACAGGACCCGTTGCCATGACTGACTTTGAAATCTGCTCTCATTGACACTCCTGGTTTACTTTCCAAAATCTCCTTATGTAATGAGAGAAATATTCTGTTCTAGGGACATGGATATGTTGTTCATCCACACTCATTGGCAGTATCCTTGCCGCTTTAAATCTTGCCGGAAGGTCTTCAAGCTTGCTCCTCCCACCCACCCGGGTGGTATAACTCTCGGCTCCGCCCCATGACGCCAGATCTTCCTTACCGCTTGGAAGCTCAGGTTCCCTCCTTAACGCTCTGCGTTTGCGACTAGTTCCTATTTCTCGTTTGCGGATTTAAAAATAAAATTTTGCAAAAGACTTCAGTCTTATCCCTCATGACTGCGATGGACAAATAGACTCCCGGTTGGAGATGCCCATGCGGGCAGAAGATGTCTCGGGACGGATCCTCACTCCGCGTGTATACTGCTAGGCCTTGAGCACGACCCGCGGGCTTGCGACCTGTGCTCATCTTTCTCGGCCTCGTCCTCGAGAGACGTGCTGCCGGTGCAACTGGGCGTCCCGAGCGTTTTCAGTGAAGTCAGGAGGCCCGGTTAGCGGTGTCGCGGCCCGGTGATTTCGGCCGGATCAGCCTCGCCGGATGGTCGCCCTCGAAGAGGAGGCGGCACGGGCCGTATCTTCCTCGGCCGCGGCATTTATCCCGCTCTCTCTGGGTTCTTCCTACACGGCTTCTTTTAAGGAGCTTTGTCTGTCCCTCTCCACTAAAGGAGAAGGGCCTGCGTCTGCGGGACCTTATCGGTCCAAAAAGAGGGACAGGGGTAAGTCCCTCCGTCGACGCTCTTGGGAGCGGGAAAGGTCCCTCTCCCCGGGCCGTCGACCGTCGGCTTCGGTCGACCGCCGGCCGCCACTGGCCTCACGGTGTCCCCGCCAGGTCAGTTGACCGAGACTCCCACCGATGAAGTCGAGATTTTTCTCGACCCATTGGACGGGCTGTCGCCTTTAGCAGCCGAGATTCCCCTCTCCCCGGTTCCCCCGGGAGGAGTTGAGGATCCCGTGGGCTCGCCTGTGCCTCCGGTTCCGGAGCCCTCGGATGGACCTTCCGAGCCGAAGGGAGTGCGGTTCCGGCCGACACCTCCCCGCACCGACCCCGGAAATTCCGGGACTCTCGGTCTCGGTCTCGGACCTCTTCGCGGTCCAGCCGTTCCCACCGTCATAGGCGGTCTCGGTCTCGGCACCGCGGTAAGCGGCGTCGCCGCTCGTCCTCGTCCTCCTCCTCGGATGAGGGGAGGCTTCGGCGTAAATTACGTCGACGGTACGAGGACCTTATGTTGCAACAGCTCCTCCTGGCGAGAATAAGCCGACTCCGGCGCCTTCGACCAGTAAATAACTGTCACGGAGCGCCGACACAACCTCGACTTGTCCGAGGAGCCTATACCCAGGCGGTTGTTCGGCCAAAACCAGCTGCTCCACGATTCGCGTGGAACCTCCGCCTCCAAGCCACCAATTGGGGCTCCGACCAAGGATTCTCGATCGGCTGAGGGTTTACCCATCGGCTGTCAGTTACCCTCACTCCCGACCGACCTCGGCAGGTGAAGGTGGCTCAGGCCACAGGCAGCTCTTCGAGGACTCTTCGAGTCCGAAGATGATTCCTCCTTCTTCTCCAGCGACTGGACTTGGGTCTTCAGGAGGTCAGTCAATGGACGATAGCCGTCGTCCTTCCTAGGACTGCTTGGCTCATCTCGGAGTCTACGGGATGGGCTCGAACCCGTTTCCAAGCGGGCCAGGTATCCCCTCACGGAGATTCTGGACCGAGGGATTCTCTGGCGGAGGCCTTTCCGGTGGCCGAGGCCATAGTGGAGTCGGCACTGGAACTTTGGCAGCGCCCTGCTTCCTGCCCTGCGCCCGGCCAGGATGGCCAGGAAGTATACAGTCCCCCGGTTCCTTGTCCGGTTTTGAACACCCCTCTGCTGAGGGGTTGGTTACCGACAGCGTTTTCGAGCGCCCGTAGCGCCAGGATGTGGACAAACCTCCTGACAAGGAGTCCAAGAAATTGGACTATGTCGGGCGAAAAGTCTCGCTCGTCCTCTCTCGGCCTTAGCCAGGCCAGTTCGGCCGTCCTCATGGCACATTTTCTCATGCCCTGTTGGGCTCCTGGATGAGTCATCCTCATCTTCCGCCCGATCTGCAGACTACGGTTAAGCAGGTGCGGGACCAGGGCAGGGCAGTGGCCAAGCAGCTCCAGACTGCTTTGGATATGGGGACTCATGTGCCAGATCGTTGGCGGCGCGGTGGCTATCTTGTCGGTGAGCTTGGCTGGGGGATATCCACCTTTACTTCGGATACCCAGCACAAGTTGGCGGATGTTCCCTTTTGGGGACTGACCTCTTGACCCTGGGGTGGAAGGTCACCTGCAGAGGATCGAGAAGTCCATGCCACCTTGGACTCGGTCTCTTCCGCTCAGAAAGACAAAGGCATAAACCACAGCCTAAGCCTTCGTCCTTCTGTGCCCCGGCGCCTGCCCCAGCAGCGTCAGGGCCAGCAGGCTCGGCTTGGCATCCCAAACCCAAACCGCGGCTTCCTCTAACAGGAGGCAGGGAGGAAAGGGCCAGGAGGTCCCTCGGCGGTCCCTCCTCCAAGCCTGCCCAGTGGCGGGCTGAGGGGTGTCGCCCCCACCCCCGTCACCTTACCCCTGGGTCCCCCCGTGGGGGGACGGCTCCGGCACTTCCGTTCCGCCTGGTCCGCTCTTACCACGGACAGGTGGGTCTTGGAGGTGGTGGGAAGAGGCCTGCCTCTGGAATTGAGCAGGCACCACCCTTCAGGCAGTCGCCCCTCGAGACTTCGGGATCCCCAGCCTCACTGGCGGCTCGTCGAGCCGACATCGCTCTCCTCCTCCAGAAGGAGGTGGTAAGAGAGGTGGTGGACCCTCCTTCAGACCCAGGGTTTGTGTCCAGGTACTTCCTGGTTCCGAAGCAGACGGGGCTGGCGCCCCATTCTCGACCTACGACCTAAACAAGTTCCTAAGGTCTCGAACCTTCAGGATGGTCACTCTGGCTCAGATAATACCATCCTTGGAGCAGCGTGTGTTCTGCCTCTGGACTTGCAGGGGCCAGCGTTTTCACGTCCTATCCGTCCGTCTCACCAGGATTCCTACGCTTCCAGGCGGAGGATCCCTCTCGATTCAAGCCATGCCCTTGGCTTGTCTCCAGCTCCAGGGTCTTCACCAAATGCATGGCAGTGGTGACAGCATTCCTCTTGGCGCCGAGGGTCCGGGTGTACCCTTACCTGGACGACTGGCTGATAGCAGCTCCCTCCAGGGAGGAGGCGGAGTGGTCAGAGATCTGGCCTCCAGGTCTGCTCTCAACTGGGCCTCCTTATCAAGCGAGGCCAAGTGGAACTCGAGCCGAAGCAGGTGATTCTATTCATCGGGCGCAGCTCGACTCTCTTGAGCCAGGCGCGGCTCCGGCGGACAGGGCCGAGGTTCTTTCCTCTTTGCCCGATCATTTCTGGTTGGAGCAATTGCGCCTGCCCGGGACTTCCCTCGCCTCCTGGGTCTCATGGCGGCCTGCACCAGCGTGGTCCGTTGGGCCCGCTGGAACATCGTCCCCTTCAGTGGGGACTGGCCAGCCAGTGGTCTGGCAGCTGCGATCCCTTGGACCAGCTCGTGTCGGTGACACAGGGGATGTGGGCAGCTCTCCAGTGGTGGACCGTTCCAGTTCATTTGCAGGAGGGCATCCCGTTCGTCCGCCCGAGCCGGCGGTCTCTCTGTCGACGATGCCTCTCTGATGGGTTGAGGGTGCCCATCTGGGGAACACCGGGCTCATGGCCTCTGGTCCCAGCGGGAGTCCCGATGCCACATCCAGCCTGCTGGAGCTCGAGGCGGTCCTTCAAGCTCTCTCACCGCCTTTGCTCCGTTCCTCCGGGGTCAAGTGGTCGAGTCCAGGCGGACAATACCACGACCATGTACTATCTGAACCGCCAGGGCGGGGCCGCGCTCCAATGCTTCTATGCAAGGAAGCTCCGCATTTGGTCACTCGTGCGCAGCCTGGGCGGATCTCCTAGCCATTCCGTGGCAGGGCCTCCAACACCCTGGCCGATGCCCTGGGCGGATAGGGGCTGCATCCTGAGTGGTCTCTCCTGCGGAGGTAGTACAGTATCTGTTCTCCTTTGGGCACACTCAGGTGGACCTGTTTGCCTCCATGGAGAGCGAAGCTGAGTCTGTTTCATGCCCGCCCCCTCAGCAGGGCTCCGCAGGGGATGCCTCTCGAGGCAATGGACCCCGGGCCTCTTTCACCTTCCCCATTTCCCTTGATCCACAAGGTGCTTCTAAGGCAGGAGGGACAAGGCGCAGGTGATTCTGATAGCCCCAGACTGGCCTCGCCAGTTCTGGTACCCAGATCTCCTCAGTCTCAGCTCCAGGACTCGCGGCAGCTTCCAGCTCGCCCGGACCTGCTCTCAGTCAATCAGGGAAGGTGTTCCATCGGACCTTCCAATCCCTGCACCTGACGGCCTGGTTCCTGGCGGCTAGAGTTCCAGGCCTTGGGTCTTTCCGTGCAGGTCCTCAATGTAGTTAGGCGTCCCGTAAGTCAAACCAGAAAATGCTATGCCTTCAAATGGAAAAGGTTTTCCATTTGGTGTCAGGAACAAGGGCTTGGACCCTTCCTCCTGTTCCTTGGCAAGCATCTTGGACTCCATTCATGGTCCCTTTCTAGTCAAGGGCTTAGGTCGGCGACCCTAAGGGTGCACCTGGCAGCCATCTCTGCTTACCGGCGGGCCGGGAAGCAGTCAGTGGCGCAGGGAGAAGGTGGTCTGGCGCTTTTCAAAGGCCTTGATCACATTTCCTCCAGTCAGGGAACCCCCACCTCCGTGGGATCTACTGCTGGTACTGGCAAAGCTCATGGGCAAGCCATTCGAACCTATGCACAGGTGTGTCTCTCTCACCTGTCGTGGAAGCCGCCTTCTTGGTGGCTATCACGTCAGCCAGAAGGATGGGAGAGCTCCAGGCGCTTTCCATCGAGTCTCCTTACCTGGTCTTCCACAGGGACAAGGTTGTCCTCACTTCCCCACCGAAATTCCTTCGAAGGTGGTGACGGAGTTTCACCTTAACCAGGTGTTGACTCTGCAGTGTTCTACCCCAATCACCTCGGAGGCTGAATATAGGCTCCTACTCTGGACCCTAGAAGGCGCTGCAGCATTATAAAGGCATACGGCTACAGACGGCGAGAGGTGGCCAGCTGTTTGTCACCTACGCTGAAGCATCTGGCAGACCTGCAGCCAAGCGGACGATAAGCGGGTGGGTAACCTCCTGCATAGATCTCTGCTATAAGTTGGCGGCATGGAGCCTCCCAGAGGGATAAGAGCTCATTCTACCCGCCATACTGCTGCAACGGTGGCTGCTTCCAGGGGACGTCCCTATCCAGGAAATCTGCAGGGCTGCTACCTGGAAGTCAGCAAACACCTTCATTACCACTACCACATCGACCTTGAGTCACCCGGGATGCTGGTTTAGGGGCCTCCGTTCTCAGTCTCTCTTTCCCAAGTAAGTGTATATGGGGGGTGTGCGTCTTGCCTCCCTCCTCCCAGGAGAACTGCTAGGAGTCTGCCAATGAGTGTGGATGAACAACATATCCATTGTCCCTAGAAATACAGGTTACTCACCTGTAACAGGAGTTCTAGGAATGGTATATGTTCATCCTACACTACCCGACCTCGGCCTCGGCGCACAACCTGAGCTTTCCAGCGGGCCAGTCTTGGCGTCATAGGGGCGAGCCGAGAGTTATACCACCCGGGTGGGTGGGAGGAGCAAGCTTGAAGACCTTCCGGCAAGATTTAAAGCGGCAAGGATACTGCCAATGAGTGTGGATGAACAACATATACCATTCCTAGAACTCCTGTTACAGGTGAGTAACCTGTATTTATAATCAAGGGCCTTGTTAGTCGATCGGTGCCCACGTTTCATCGCCAAGTGGCCATTATATAATTTAAAACAGATGCCGATTTGCATATAATGGAGCGTGCCCTCACACTGTCACTGGCATCTCATCACACTAATGAGCTCATGGACGGCAGCAAAAAAAAGGGAAGTCCTTGGGACCCAGTTTTTACAGTTTTTCGAGCGATGTAGGTTTTTAATTACTTAAAATTTCTCGGACATCATAGTGTGTTATGGATCCTCTGGTGGCAAGGCACAGATAGGTATGGTGCAGGGGCTTATTATTGTGGATCTCTTTAAGCTATAGCTAATATGCCTCCTTTGCCAGTTATGCGTATAGAGCATGAGGTTTAGCTTACCTCTGTCCTGAAACAGGTATAGGTGTCCATGTCCAAACTGGAGCTAGCTCCCCTGACCTCTGCATTGTTGCGCACCCTGCCTCCCCATGAGAGATTCCCTCATTGTAGCAGAAGGGTGAGCTAAAGAATATACTTTGGTCGTGACACTAGGCGGCTTCCTAGGAGGTCACCATTTTAGGTTCACTGGAGCCCAGCCACAATTCTACAAAAGATCATGGCACCTCACGAGTTCTGGCTGTGCAGTCTGTAGAGGGATGCTGTTATTTTAACAGCGTAAACGGTCAAATCATGAACAATTAACTTAGAAACAGTAATGAGGATAGAGAACTGATTAACAGAATTCCACCTTAAAACATTTTGTTTCTCCCCCACCCACTCCATTCAGCTCGCTTATCACTGTAGGTTCTGTTTAAAGTCTCGGTGATACCCTGTACTGATTGTGGTTACAACACCACAAAAAAGTATATTAAAATAGAGAGGATCAGTGAAAACTCCCACAGTCTAACATCTATTGTAGTGCACCAGTATGAAAAAGGGACAGATTAACTCTGTTCAGCTTTTTTGTACTCGCTATACAAGTGATGTGAGTTCTGACAAAACTGTTCAACACTGTTAGAGTATAGTATTTAAGACATCACTGTCCTTCATCATCTCCCGATTCCTCTGCCTCCCAAGTTTGCTGATCTGTTGTTGAGTTTCTCGGCAAAGACCTCAGCTGACTTGGGTTTGAGAAAACTTTACCTTTTATCATTAATTGTAAACTGTAGCTGTGCCAGGAAGCTTGTCCTGGACTGGATACCAGTGTCTCTTAGTTTGGCTGTTAGAGGCTTTTCTCCTTAACCGGGTTGCATACACATAGTCAGGGAAAGTCAGTATGTTCGCCTCTTCTCTGGTGGGTATTTGTTTCCTTGCAGTCCGGAGGATCTGGTCTAGTTCCCCACTCTATGCTGTTAACCATCAAGATGGTGCTTGGGCTATCAGTTTTCGCCCAGGCCCTCCATAAGTTGATGCCATTATGCCTTTGCTATATGTTGAGGATGGCAGTGTCCAGGTGCATCTGGGAGCCATCGTTCAAGGAAAGCTGCAATATCATCGCCTTCACTGTCCTCCGGAACCCCCAAGATTCTTACATTTGGGGTCCAAGCAGCATTTTTGAGTTGTTCAAGACATGTCTGGATTAATTCCTGTTCTTTTACAGAAGTCATGGCTGCTGCCAGTGCTTTCTGTGGACGAGTTTAATTTTTTGTCCGTCCTAGTGTAGGATTGAGTTAAGGCTGTAATTGCACTTTGCAGAATTTCCAAGGTGGCTGGGTGATCAGTGTCTGCAGGAATGGCTGCTGCTGTGACTCTTCACGTTTAGAAGGCCCTGGAGTACTTGGGTCCGATTTCGATGCCTAGGGCAACCTGTCTTCTCCAAACTTAGTCGAGTAAAGTAAATCCACCATCCGTAACGACTTATTCACGTTATACTGAAAACTTTGCTCAAAAGAAAAAAAAAAAGTTTTTAAAATGTTAAGTAAAGGTGGAGCTGAGGAGCTGTACAAAAAGCACCTAGTCTGCTGGGCTCTGCCTCCTCAAATTTAGCATTTTTATATATTTGTATGATGGTGGCCCATCTGTATGTATTACAGTATTTAAAATAGTTTTTTCTTATTCCCAAGAAAAATCAGGTAAAAAAAAAAAATCACCTAATAAATTATAAAAGATAACAGATAATGAAAAAGTGCATAAATGTTTTAAAACTATACTGTTTTAGTGGAAGAAAACATTGTTTCTGTATAAAAATCTGTAAACAGATTTGAGTTTTCCATTGAAATACACTGCTAGCCTTGCCACTAAAAATTTTGAGTTCATAATAGAAGGATTCTGTTAGATTCTTTTTTATAAGTATTTTTTTTTTATGTTATGAGAGGTGCGAGGAAATACTTCTTCACAGAAAAAGTCAGGGATTCATGGAACAACCTTCCTGCTGAGGTAGTGGGGGCAAAAACAGTGGCGGGTTAAAAACACACCTGGGATAGGCACAAGGAAATTTTAGGGGTGAGAAGGTGGGGTAGAGAAGAGACAACACCATAGATAAGTGGGTGTACAGTGAAAATGAAGGTAGGAAAAAAAAGAATAATATGGGCAGACTGGGTTGGTGAATCAGCCCTCCTCTGCTGTCAGAGTCTGTTTTTATGTAGCTGGCAAAATAAATAGAAAAAAAAAAAGAGGATAATTAAAGAAGCAAATAGACGCAAACAAAATGACAATCAGATTATCCAAAGGCCCCAGATATTCAATCTGTATCCTTACTAGGCACATGCTTTTTGAAAGTTTTGGTTTCTGTGAACGTATACTGCTTCATATGCATTGTTTGATAATGGAGCCAAATAAAGATTGTGCAGTCTCATAGAGTTCTTATTTCCAAGTCCCGGACAAGGCTGTGGCCCATCGTAGGTGGTGTCTGTTGTCCATCCTGTGACGTGGCTGTTCCTCTAAGCAGAGCGAAGTCCAAGGGGCAGCAGATCAAAGAAATAACACACAGCCCAGTTTCAAAGCCTCTCCATCCAAGGCCCCCCCCCCCACACTTATCTCAGTATTATCTGCAAGGTGTTCCAAGTCACTGGCTGAGAGGAGAGAGACGGTAGCTTCTCACTACAGTGGAGGGCGGTATAGCTTAGCAGTTGAGGGCACTGAACTGCAAACCTGGAGACCTGAGTTGGAATCCTAGCAGCCCCACTAGCATGCTGTGTGACCCTGAGCAAGTCACTTAACTTTCTTGTGCTCCCAGGTTGCATCTGGAAACAAGCTCCAGCTTAGTGTGCCTTTCCTTGTTAAACAATTTCCTCTTTTCCGTTCCCCTTTACCAAGGCTATGGATGAAATGATGGCAGCTCTGTAGGAGGCACTGCATAACAAGTGAACGACACCCACTCGATCATACCCACCACAGTAGTCCTTGTGGGAGTTTGCCAGACCACATCCCTTGGATGTTTTGACCTCTCGGGAGCCATCCCTGTACCCTTGGAGGACACCCTTGTGGGTTCCATCTTCGAGAATGGAGAATATGTTTCTTTGTACGGCAAATGGGGAGATTGATCCAGGCTCTGACCTGGCTATGCTGATGAAGCAGACAGTCACCTTAGGACTGGAAGATGAACAGCATGTCTAAGAAGAAAGCAGGTTCCTTGCAGGTGACAGTTAAGAGAATATTGTTTTTTCTGGTGTGCAATACAGCAATGTATATTGTGGGTTTAGAATGGGCAAATGTGACCAGTGATTTGAGGTATTTCAAGATGTATAAAATTGATGCAATGGCACTGAAGACTTGAGATACAAACCCTAAGGTGGACATAGCTATCTGTGTCACCATAAAGAAAGCTACCACCCCCCTCTGCAGGGTGCAGCAGCCATAAAGGACTCCATCGATAAGAGACTAGAAGCTGGCATGAAGAAAGCTTACGAGGTGTCAGGAGTCTTCATGAGAATAGCTCTTGTTTCAGCTTATGTGTCAAGGAAGGGCCATGTCCTTTTGTCTCTCTTGAACTCCCCCACGATTCTGAAGCGGGAGGTTTCCTGTAACTCTTATATATGGGTATGACCTTCCCAGTAGACACCATGTGTAATGTACAGCAGATATCCACAAAATCCACCCTGAACTTGGTTCTAGCATGCAGAACTCAGTTCTCTGACCACAGATAGAGGACAGTCCCTCCAAAACCTCACCCAAATGGGTCATTTCAGGGGGACCTGCTATTTGGGCCAGAACTGAATGTCACCATCAAGCAGGTATCAGACTCCAAAATGGCTCTCCCACAGGACTGGAAACGAGAAGGCACCCTTTTTGTGAGGCATGACAGTACCGTCCTGAACGTGGCTTTACTTTTTTCACAAGGCGGAGCATAAAATTGGCACAGCCAAGTTTCCTTTTCCCATAACAGGAGTCAGAGGCAACTGCAGGGACCGTAAAGAAACTGTAACGACAGCCATTTCTATTGAGATCAGGCCTGTGTACAGCCACCAGAATCCATTTGGTGGCAAACTGTTGCTCAGCTCAGATAAGTGGGCGGCAGTCACCACAGACCAGTAGGTTTTAGATGTTCTGTTTGTGCTAAATCTGTCGTGTGTCTCCCCTCCCCAATCGAGATGTATTCTAGCACACTCTGGCATCTTACCTTCCGGTCAAAGCTAGTGTGATTCACACAGCAATAGACCACCGGAAAAGCACCAGCAATCTACCAGGTTCCATCACAGCCTCAACTTTGTCCTCTTAATTGTTCACAGGAAGACGGGGGTGGGGAGGTTCAAAGCTGTGCTAGTTCTCAAATGTCTCAACAAAAGGATCAGTTCAGCACACTTCAAAATAGAAATACTCCGATCAACTGTAGTGGCTGTGTGCCCAGGAGATTTTCTGACATCTGTTCTATTCAGACATGTATATCAACAGTATCCCCATTAGTCTGTCACATCATCAGTTTCTGTGCTTTTGTGTGCAGGGACAGCATTTCCAGTACATAGCTCTTCTGTTTGGTCTTTCAGCTGAACAAAGGATATTCTCCTAAGATATGGCAGTGTTGGCAATGCTTCTCAGGCAGAAAAGCATGCATGTTCACCCATATCTGGACTACTGACTCGTCAGGATGCCGTTTCTCCCTGCTGCCTACCTGGCAGTTACAGCAGTCACAAGGACACTACAGCACCTTAGCTGGATAATAAACCACTACAAGAGCATGCTTGATCTGACTCCACCCATCCAGCACCTAGGAGACGGTGTTTGACACAGCAAAAGCCATAATATTGCTCACAGAGGAGATGGTGCAGTCTCTCTTGCAGGCCTGCGCATGTCTCAAACACAAGCCTAGCCTGCAGCACCCACAAGGACAATGTACTGAGCTTAATGGCAGTGAGTTTTGACTTGGTACTAGCGTCCAAACTTCACCTGTACCCACTTCAACTCTACCTGTTATAGGAAGGATCTTTAGTGGCCCGCTCTGCCAATTAAGGTCCTGCTAACGCCCTCGTTGACATCCCTCAAGTGGTGGACAGTACACACGCAAACTTAACACGGGGAGCGTCTGAGGAATGTGCAACTTCATACCCCTGCTGTTGAGGTAGGGAGCAGTGCCAGGCACAACATCAGCTCAAGGGACTTGGAGCTTCACATAGAGAAAGCTTCCCATCAGTGTCCTTGAGATGCGTGTGGTATTCAGGATGCTGTTTACCCTCAGAGGCAGATTGAAATTCAAGAATTTTTATTAATTTTTTAAAAAAAGAGAAAGAAAAAATTCACTTGTACATGGAAAAATGTACACATGATCTACAACATTAGTAAACAAATACTAACCTACAAAGAAAACCAACTGAATAACTCCCCCTTCCCCCCACCAAAATCCCCCTAGCCCTCCCTCTCCCCCCGCCTCCTAGGAGTGTGCCTTAATTTATTATTAGAAAGAGGAGAAAGAGACAAAATCATCCCTTAGTCAAAATACCTGAAACAAAAGCATCAAAATGATATCGGATACAGTTAAGTTACAACATACCTACTTTAAATATAACGCATACAATTTGCCCCATTTTTTTGTCAAAACCTGTCATGTTATTATGAAAACCTGCAATCAATCGTTCTGTTCTTAAAAAATCGGATATGTCATTTAACCACTCACTATAGGAGATAGTTAACTGGTCCATCCAATGTTTAAGAACAAGCTTTTTGACAATAATGGCTATCAGAGCCATGTGGAATCTGCTCTCTTTGACTTGGATACCAGAGTACATGCCTAGAAGACAAACATCCATCGTGAAGAGGTCTTCCAGCCCCAACCATGGGTCCAATTTAGATCAAATTTCTTGCCAAACGGGATACTTTTTCACAGTAACAAAATATGTGCACCATGTTCCCTTTTGCCTTGCCACATCTAGTGCAAGTGGGATCCGGTAGCCTACCCAATTTGGCTAATCTAATGGGCGTATAATACATATTCAGTATGTGATATTGGGTGAGTCTGAATCTGCTTTGGGTCTGGCATATATAAAGGTCCTTCCAGATCTGGGCCCAATCGAGGTTCAGGTCTGGAAGTAAGGCGCTCCAGATTGGAGAGCTGGGGAGGGGGTTGGAACAGGTAGTGGTCAAAAGGAGGGCATATATTGTGGAAACACAATGTGGTTTTAAGGCATATTCAGATACTTGAGTCAGTAGGGGTCTGACCAATGATGTTCGAGGCTTGACACCAAAAATGTTCCTATAAAATGTCTTAGTTGGAACACCTTAAAAATCTGGTTCCTCAGGATGTCAAATTTAGAGAGAATTTCAGAAGAAGAGAAAAGGTTGTCCTGAGAAAATAGGTCTTCCACTTGTGCCTCATGTAGCTGTGGGAGCCATTGACGGAGAAGACAGGAGCCACCTATTTTGATATTGGGATTTAATAGAATTGGTTGGCCCATGTCATATTTGAGGGGTATCTTAAAGTATGCACAACATTGTGAGAGAACTTTAAGGGAAGTACTAATTACCGAGTCTTGCAATGCAACTGGCAGTGATGTTCTTGTCAAATAGAAGACTGTGGAAAGGTTTATGTCATTAGACCTTAAGAGGTTATTCTCGATCTGGAGCCAAATGGAGTTGTGGTCCATATCCCTTGAGAAAACCATCTCCCAACTTAGTTAATGACTGACGTAGTAAAAAGGAAATTAAAGACGAAGCCACCCAGAGCCTTGGGCACACTAAGTTTACAGAAAGCGCCAAGGGATGCTTGCCTAACCAGATAAATCTTGAGATCATAGAGTGTAATTGTTTGAAAAAGGATATCGGAAGCCATAAATTCAACAGGTTTAAAGGATAGAAGAGACGGGGAAGAACATTCATCTTAATTACGCTTATCCGAGCCCATAAAGATAAGGGTAGGTTCTGCCATCTCTGGAGATCCTCTTGGATGATCACAACTAGATCATCCAGGTTAAGTTTCTTGGTATCAATGGGGTCCCTAGTTAAGTAAATACCGAGATACTTGATTGCCTGAGATGACCATTTAATACCCAATTGAACAAACTCCGATTTCAAAGTATAGCTATTCAGTGGAAAAATTTCAGTTTTGGAAATATGTGATTTATAATTAGATAGCCTGCCATATTGACCAATAACTTCTAGGGCGTGTTCCAGAGAGGATGCTGGCTGCTCCAGATGAAGAATAATATCGTCTGCATATACCGAGAATGTTAGTTTGATTGTGAATTGGGATACCTTTAATTTGGGGAGACTGTTTAATATGTCGAAGAAGGGGTTCCAAATAAAGGTTAAAAAGGAAAGGTAAAAGAGGGCAACCTTGCCTGGTGCCAGTAAATAAAGGGAACCTAGCAGAGAAAACAGCATTGCAATAAATCTTGGCTGAGGGAGAGGAATAGACTGTATCATTGCAATAAAATGAGGAGGGAAGCCCAGTTTCTTCAAAGTTATCCATAAAAATTCTCAGTACACCCTATCAAAGCTTTTTCGGCGTCTAGGGAAATTAAGGCCATTGGAGACTGAGAAGATTGGGCCGCTTGAAAAACATGTGTAAGTGTCCTAAGGTGATCAACCGAGGAGTGTCCAGACATGAATCCAACTTGTTCAGGGCATAGAAGCTGGGTCCAAAGAGCTTTTATCCGAAGCGAGAGTACTTTGGCCAAGATTTTAATGTCACAATTTAGGAGAGAAATCAGCCGATAGCTAGCCGGATCTAAATGGGGCTTGCCTGGTTTGAGTAAGAGAATAATTGTTGCTTCCAGAAGGGTTGGATCTAATTTGTCGGCCTTGAACATGTAACTATATAAGTTAAGCAGAAGGGGAGAGAACTCCTTAGAAAATGTTTGTAAAAATTAGAGGGAAATCCATCAGGGCCCGGTGCTTTGTCTAGAGTGAGACTATTGATGGCCATCTCAATTTCAGTAGTGGTTATTGGTGAGACTAAGGAAGACTGGCATATGTCATCTAGCACAGGAAGGTCCAGGAAATCCAAGTACGCTTCTATGTCTTGGGGTAAGATTTGGGAAAGGCATTTTCCATAGAGTATCTTGTAAAAGGCTTCGAAAACCTGAGCGATCTCTCGGGGTTCAGTTTTAATGGAACTATCAGAAGCGCATATGGAGGGGATTAAACGGGAGCTGTCTAATTGACTCAGACATAAGGCAAGTAGCCTACCTGCTTTTTCGCCCTGATCAACATATTTAGCTTTGGTCTTTAAAAGGGCATATTCCGCTTTTTCTCATCAGGTCTGCGTATTCATTACGCAGCACTATCAACTCTTCTAGGGTGGCCGGGGATGTAGTGGAGGATAAACCATTTTCTTTCTCTTTAATCTGGGTCAATAAAGATAGAGCTTTAGTTTCTCTAAGCCTTTTCCTTCTAGAAGCTATCTTAATAAATTCTCCCCGAAGGTAACATTTCAGGGTACACCATAAGAGGTCACCTCTTGATATGGAATCTCCATTGTGCTCCATAAAGGTAGATATAAGAGCTTTAATGTGGGAAACAGTGGAGTTGTCTTTTAATAGCTGTGTATTCAGTCTCCAGATTGTATCTCTCTGGGTATGGGAGTCCAGAGAGAGAACTAACCAGGCAACTGAGTGGTCAGATATAACTATGGGCTCTATACCAGATTGGCAAAGACCAGGCATGAGGGAGCGGCTAATTAAAATGTAGTCTAATCTTGACCAGGATTGATGAATATTTGAATAGAATGTATATAACTGATGATGGATTTAAGGTACGCCATGGGTCACACAGCCCCCACAGAACTATTAGATCCTTCAATGCGTTCTGTGATGATGAAGGTGGCTTCAGTGGCCTATAGGTCCTATCCAGGTCCTGGGTGGTTGGGATGTTCCAGTCCCCCCCCCCCCATATCAAGGGGGAGGGTAGGAACGTTGCTATTTTGTTAGCCAGGTCCATTAAGAAATCTGGGTCTGCTCCCACCGGGCCATATATCGATCCCAGAAGCACTGTACTATTATTCAAAATACCCTTAATTAAAATACATCTCCCCATGGGGTCAGTAATGGTCGTATTCACCTGAAAGGAGATATTCCTTTTAATTAATATGGCCACCCCTCGACGCGAGGATGAATCCCCGGCTGCGAGGACTTTAGAGATTCCTTGTCTGTGTAGCCAGGGTGACCTGCATCTACCAGGTGCTTCTTTGGAGCAGGATAATACCTGCGTTCAGAAGGGCACAATGTTTGAGAATCTGATACCTTTTCGAAGCATCTCTTGCTCCTCGGACATTCCATGTGACTATTTTAACAAGACTGTTAGCCATTTTTATCAACAACAGATATCAACCATAAAATTCCCAACCTCTCATAATCCAATCCCATAAGGCACACTCCATCCCCACCCCCAGCTGTCCCACCCTATAACAGTATAATTAGGTGACAAAACCAATATAAAAATATAAAGTACGATATCCAAGACATTATTTGTCTTTAAGTCCTCTATTCGAGGAATAACTAAGGTGTTTAGTAAGATTACCGACACTCTGGAGTTAAATAAAGCCCCTTCCTCCCCCTTTAATAAATCCCCGTAACTATTTACATTAGGCCTCTCACCCCAAATCTGAACAAGTCTGTACCTGTGTGACGTCTTAGTGATTGGCCAAACCCAGATGGCGATCGTTATACCGATAATATATAAAAGAAAAAAAGATTGGATCGCTAACACTTGCGGATCACAAAACATTGTGGTTAACCTCTGAACCAATGGGCATCTAATGCAAAGAAAGGTAAAATAAAGAAACTCCAAAACGCCATCACCCTCCCAAACTGGTACGCTATGCAGCTGTTCCTGAGCCTGCTCCAACCCGGAGCCCCGCACCCCGCTACCCCCAACTCAATGCATCTTAACACTGATGTAGTAAGGGACCTCACTTAAACTAAGGGAAGCCTAATGATCCAGAGCCACTCTGCAAATATCACCTGGCTGAACTTAAATGGGGTACCCTAAAAAAAGAAAAGAGGTACAAACAAAGTCAGCCTCTTGTTAATCCGCCCTGACTTTGCAAGGACACCGACTTTCCCCAAATGAAATGCTTCTAAAAGGAGGACGTAAACCCTATTAGGAGTTACTCAAACAGAAGTAGCAAGCCACCTCAGGATCAGCGTAGCTAATTAGGGCACATGTTCGATTACAAAAAACTGCATTTAGCCCTGATGATGCCGCCTGTGTCACTGACCAGTACATGTATAGTGGCATCCCAAACAGCAAAATCCCAAATTGTACACAGAAATAGCTGACCTGAGCCCTGCGACTTCCATTGCCCGAGAAACTAGCTGGGGGAAAGAAAAGGAGAGTACCCAAGTCAATCCTTGCTTACTTCCCCATTAGGAAACCACCCCCATCGAAAAAAGGTTCCTACTATGAAACAAAAGGTCCCTAGAGCCCCCTTGACGTAGGATGCTTCGCTGAACCTAGCCTATTGGATCACAGTGAACTAGAAGCCTCCCATACGGGCCAAAATATTCTACAGCATTCAACAGGTACTGTAAACTAATCTCAATACTTTGCATTAACTACAGGGAGCAACAAAGCTCCATTTTAAAAGTTCAGCCCTCTTTAAAGAGATTAGGCAGTCTTGTAGTTAGATCCGATGCTGCTTGCTCAGGTGTGTCATAAACGAGCCAGGTTCCTTGTATTGACACTCGGCGTTTAGCTGGGTACAGCATCCTGAAGGGGATTCTAGTGTCGATTAATTTACTGACAGTGGAGTGAAAGGCAGCCCGCTTCTGGCGTGTTTCCAAAGGCAAGTCCTGAGTTATTCTGAGGGTTGCACTCTCCCACGCGATTTGCTGCAGGTCTTTGACTTTGGTGAGAACATGCTGCTTTTCCACAAAACTTAGGAACTTCACGATGACTGGCTTGGGGGGGGTGGCTCTTGGAGGGGGTCATGGCCTGAGGGAGTGATGCACGCTCTCAATTTGGTAGCTGGAGCTGAGAGGGGAAGGGCCTACCACTTTTTCTAGGAACCTCTGCAGAAAGGGAGTGATATTAGCCCCCTCCTCCGATTCCGGTAAACCGAGAATCAGGATATTATTCCGTCGGCTCCTGCCTTCTAAATCTTCAGTTTTAAGCTGTAATTTGTGAATTTGCTGGTGTAGATGCGCAATTTCAGGCTCCGTTTTTTCTCTCCACTTCTCCAAGGAGACCGAGCGGGCCTCTGTTATCTCCCACCCTCCTCGTAAGGCCATTCAGAGCACTGCGGAGGGATTTCATCTCCGTCGAGATATTGGAGAGAGCTTCTTTAAAGGGCAGTATTTTCTTGTAGGAAACGATCCTCTGTTAATGGAGTCACGGCAGAGGTTAAAGGATTCGACTTGCTAGAAACAGCCCCTTGAGCCCGTTGTTTCTTGGGCGTTTTCAAGCCGGGGTATGGTGGTGTGTGCCTAGGCAAGGCCTGCTTCATGTCAGCTTCCATCGCGACAATTGTAGCCAACCGTGAATCCGATTTTATATGCAGGACAGACACTATAGCTCGGGGGTCCATCTGGTGCTTTATTAAACAGTGTTTCCTTCGGTTATTGCGTAGAATGAAGCTGAAGAGAAGCGAGGTGTCGGAGCTCCATTTCAGTGCTGCTACCAGGAACCCTGCATCACGTGATCTCCCCCTCAGAGGCAGATTGATTAATTAGCATATCCTAGTCAGGCCAGACAGTGCAGTGACTATGAGGTACATCAGATGCCAAGGAGAAACAAAAAGCAGAAGAGCAGAAGGATGCAGGCACATAAGGTACTCTTGTGTGGCGAAAATGAACCTGCCGTCTTGTCAGTGATTCATCTGGTGAGCACTCTCAACTGTCAAGCCCAGTGGCTAAGTAGACAGACCCTACATCCAGTGGAACAGGGCCTCTATTAGAAAGCTTTCATCTGGATTGGCCAGTACTGGGGGTACTCCGATTCTGGGCCTAATGGCAACCAAGTACGACACCAAGCTTCTAAAGTACTTCAGCAGATACTGGGTTGGCCAGTTACTGGAAATCGACTGTCTCCTAGACTATTTTCTGTATATTCAACATTCTCCTTTAAACATCGGAACCTGTATTATGTTTAAACTTTCATCTTTCTTTTTTTCCTTTAGAAGCTCCTATCTTTTTATCTCTTTACATAATGTTTTAATATTTATATTTCCTTTCTTAGATGCCTCGCTCTGTCTGGCGGTTCCGGATGTTCCGTTTTATACTTCTTTCGTTTTTTGTCCTGTTTTTTCCTTTTTCATTATGAATATCTGAAAAATTGCGTACTGTCAGGCAGCAGCTGTCTCCATGTTGCTAGGAGCATGGGGACAGCTGCTGCCTGATGGTACGCAGTTTTCCGGATACTCCTAATGAAAAAGGAAAAAATAGGACAACAGAGAATGTTGAATATATAGAAAATAGTTGAGATTAAACAGATACAACACTGTATGGGCCTGAGGAAGTGTCGTCAACTGTGAAACTGTTGTCCTGGTTACCTGGTGTGAACTTGAGAAACAAAAGCATTTTAGATTGAACGAACTTGAGTTTGGAGTTCATCCATCCTACTTGATGTATAGTTTGAACTGCCTTTTTTGGATGACCCAGATACTTAGAGACTGTTGAAATATAGGGCAGCCTGAACCACCACAGAAGGAAAATCGACTGCTTCCCCTTGGATTGGCCAGATGCCCTGCTGTACACTTTCCTGTCATGGCAGATGATATCGAACATTCCACGAAAACTTGAGAACAGGCAACTCGAAATCTCATTGTGCCAAAATATCTCTGAAGAGCCTGGTACTTGGAACTGATGCATCTAGTTCTGAGCAGGACACAACCTCAGCCAAGCAGTCCAGACCTTCTTTATTGGGATGGTTTTTCATTCAGAGCCTAAAAGGTTCCACGCCTCAGCCTGGCTCTTGATGTACAGTTTGTGAAGACAGATACTTGGCAAGAGTTATCCACATGCTGATGCAATCCCAGAAGCTTTCTACGAATAAGCCCTACAAGAGAGTCTGGTGTTTGTTCCACACCTGGTGTACCCTCTTGCAGATTAAGTTTGCAGCCACCACTCTGTCCAGTGTCTTAGAATTTCTGCAGCAGGGATTAGACAAAGGGTTGTCACAATGGACAGTTACAGGAACAAGCTCAAGGAGGCTGAAGGGGCTAAAGGACAAACAGAGGAAAGGATAGCACAGGGAGTCAAGAAAGGAGATAAAACCTTCTATAGGCACATGAGGGAAAAGAGAGAGTATGGGAGGCATAGTCAGATTAGCAGCACAAGATGGCCAGATGGTAGAAGAAGACAAACTCAAAGCAGAGGTGTTAAACAAATTCTTCTGCTCCGTATTCTCAACAGAAGATAGTGGTAAAGGACCTCTACTAAAGCAGATGGAGCACAATAACAAGGAGGCAGACACTAGCCCCTTCACAAGGGAGAGGGGCTTAGAAGAACTAAACAAACTTAGGGTTGATAAGGCAATGGGATCAGATGGTATTCACCTGAGGGCGTTGAAGGAGCTGTGGGAAGAAATTGCAGCACCACTAGCCGAACTATTCAGTAAATCACTGTAGAGTGGCACAGTACCTCAGGACTGGAGAACAACAACAGAAGTGCCCTTGTACAAGGGAGGAAGCAGAAAGGATACTGGAAACTATCATCTAGTCAGCCTAACCTCTATAATGGGGAAAAATTTTGGAGGCGCTACTAAAAGACAGAACAGTGGAATACCTGAAGGAAAATGGAAAACTAGACTCCAAGCAACATGGCTTCATGACATGTTGATCATGTCAAACAAATTTTACTCATTTCTTTGTCTGGGTTACTAAAACAATAGAACAGGGCAGTGCGGTGGACATAGTATACCTAGACTTCAGCAAAGCCTTTGACACCATCCCCCACAGGAGACTGGGAAACAAACTAAAGCATGCAGGGCTAGGGCATAAGATAGTTAACTGGGTTAGGAATTGGCTACAGAATAGGAAGCAGAGAGTCTCGGTCAATGGGGCTTTTTCACAAGAGGGGGAAGTGACCAGTGGCGTACCACAGGGGTCGGTGCTGGGTCCAGTCCGTTTCAACATCTTCATCAGTGACATCACAGAAGAATTGGAGGGGAGAGTGTGCCTGTTTGCAGAGGATACAAAGCTCTGCAACAGGGTGGATACACAGGAGGGGCCACAAGCATGGTAGCTGACCTCAGGAAACTAGAGGAATGGTCAAAACACTGGCAGTTAAAATTTAAAGCCAAGAAATGTTAGGTCATGCACCTGGGAAAGCGAAACCCAGGGGTACAGTACACTCTGGATGGGCACCAACTGTAAGTGACAAAGATGGGACGGGACCTGGGTGTACTCATCACCAATGACTTCAGAGTCACAAAACAGTACGAAAAAGCTGCGCAGAGAGCAAGTGGCATCGTCGGATGTATGGTTAGGGGCATTACAAGCAGAAAGCAAGAGGTAATCATGTCACTGTACAGATCCTTGGTAAGGCCACACCTGGAGTACTGTGTCTAGTTCAGGAGGACACACTTGAAAAAGGACATAGGTTAGAGACAGTGCAGAGAAGGGCTACTAAAATGGTGCAAGGGCTGCACCATGAAACATATGAAACTAGGCTCAAGGTACTAAAATTGTACTCCCTAGAACAGAAAAGAAATGGAAGACATGATAGAAATGTTCAGATATATCAAGGGAATAAACAAGATGGAGAATCCCTTTCAGGTAAACAGAGGAACTCTGACATGGGGGCACAACTTGTGTCTGGTGGGAGGCAAGTTCAGGAGCAACTATAGAAAGTACTTCTTCACGGAGAGGGTGATACACCCATGGAACAGCCTGCCAGCACAGGTGGTGGCAGCTAAGACAGTAAGAGAATTTAAACTGGCGTGGGACAGGCAGTGTGGATAGCTTGGCTTGAACAATTAAGGGGGAGGCGGTAGCCACCTTGGGCAGACTAGATGGATCAAATGGTCCCCATCTGCCAACACCATTCTTATGTTCCTTGTCTGAGGGTGCAGATGGTGGCTCTCCACCATTAGTTCTATAGGGTTTCTCGCATCTCAAATGTAGATTCCTAAAAGCCTGCCACAAGCTGTGACTGAGACACTCTTCTTCCTCTTCCTTGGAGGCTTAATGTGTAGTCCTAATGGCTCCTCCATTCAGAGCTCTCCATGAGGGGTATGCCTGTGGTTCCTATCCTTTAGAGTCCTCTTCCTCTTGGCCACCAGCTCAGCTGCGAGGTTTAGTGGGATCCAAGTGCTATTGCATATGGAGCCGTATTTGGTTTTTCACAAGGGCCAGTCCTTAGAACGGTGCCCTCCTTTCTTCCCAAGGTGGTGTGTGGTTTTTACAGAAACCAAGAAATGGCTTAGCTGTTGCTTTGTCTGAACCCAGTGTATGCCAAAGAGGAGAGGCTTTATTCCTTAGATGTTTGGGGAGCCTTCAGAATTTACCTCAAGTGCACTAAACTGATCCGCATAACAAATTCACTCTTTGTTCTTGGTGCAGGGAAGAAAGGGTTCACTCTGGCCACTCTGGCCAAACATATCTTAGCCAAATAGCTACGTGTCGCTGTCAGACTAGCATACTTATCTTGGGGCACCTCTGTGCCATCTGGGAAAGAGCATATTCCATTAGAACCTTGGCTGCATCTTGTACGGAGTGCACTTTGGTGCCTCTGTGGGATATTTTTAGAGCAGCTACATGGGCCTCTGTTCAGACATTTTTTTTAGGTATTACCGCCTTGATGTGCTCAGCTCCGCAGATGCTGCATTCGGTGAGCCAGTGCTGGTGTTGCTTGTAGAGTACTGCCTCTTCCAGTTGGGGCTGATTATTCGGGCCGATACCAACTGCTGACTGCCTGTAGGAGCTGACACGCAAAGGGGCATTATATTTCCCCAAACCCATAATTCCTGCTGTATCTAGGCTCTGTCCATAAGCAATCAAACCTTCCCAATCTTCAGTGCTATATTTTTACCTTTGGTATCTTCTGCCCTACAGGTTAGTGTGGTGGTTTCTCAGTATTTTTATGCCACAGCCTTGAACTGAAGTTTGGACTGAGGGGGTGTGTCCTAAAGCATCTCTCAGAATGTTCTGTCGTGTCCCAGCTAGTAGTTGAGGACAGACAATATCAGCTCCTGACTGCCTGTAGACGAGCCTACAGCCAGCCAGAATTACTGGTAAGGAAGTAGAATTCCCCTTTGCATATGTGTTAAAAACTGTTAAGTTGTTACGCAGGGAAGGAACTGAACATGGTTTGTTGTTTGTTCTTCCCAGGTAATTTTTTTTGGTCACCAAAAATGGATTCACTTATTTTGTAGTAAATAAAGGTGTTGGATTTCCTGAACTTTGGAGAAGTACAGTACCATGATAAATATGTAATGCCTGCCGCTGTCCTAACAGATAAAAGCTGTAGACAAACATTTGGCACATGACTAACTTGACACTTTTTTGCTTACTCTCCTTTCAGTGATTATGAATATCTGCGGGAACATTTCCGTGAGAAGCATTTCCTTTGTGAAGAGGGGCGATGTAGCACTGAGCAGTTTACCCATGCTTTTCGAACAGAAATAGATTACAGAGCACATAAGGCAACCTATCACAGTAAGAACAGGGCTGAGGCCCGACAGAACCGACAGATTGACCTTCAGTTTAACTACGCCCCCAGGAATCAGAGGAGGAATGAAGGTAAGTAGAGGAGTTGGCTACAGCAGCGTGCCTGCCTGCAGTTACTTGTCTGTGGTAATACAGAGGAGAAATCTGGGCGAGTAGATCTAGAGTTGGCTGTAGCAGTATGCCTGCCTTTAGTTAGATGTCTGTGCTAATACAGAGGAGGAGGAATCGGAGCAGGTAGAGTTAGTTGGTTATAGCAATGTGCCTGCCTGCAGTTACATGTCTGGTAATACAGAGCACGAATCTGGGCAGGCAGAGCTAGAGCAGTGTGCCTGCCTGTAGTTACATGTTTGTGGTAATACAGAGTAGGAATCATACAAACATACATATGAAGAAGTCCGTAGAAGGCCATTTGGTATATCTAGTCTGCTCATATTGCAGGGTTCACAGCTTGAGCTACTGTCCCTGCTCCCCTCCGCACTCCTCCCATCCTCCCTAACCATGATCCTTACCTTCCCCCATGCCTATCCCAGCCTCTCTTAAAACTGCCCACTGTCTGCAATGAGACGACCTCTTCTGGCAGCACATTCCAAGTGTCCACCACTCTCTCTGTGAAGAAGTGCTTCCTGACCTTCCTCCTAAACCTCCCCCCTCCAGTTTAAGACTGTGCTCCGTCGTGTTATGGTTGCTACTCCACTTAGAGACCCTCCTTATCCATCTTATTTATCCCTTTCAAGTACTTGAAGGTCCCAGTTATGTGTCCCCTCTCTCTCTCTTCCCCTTTCTTCCGGGGTGTACATGTTCAGTGCCCTCAACCTCTCCTCGTATGCCTTACCCTGCTGACCCACTGTCATCTTGGTAGCCCTCCTCTGGACCTTCTCCAGCAGGTTGATGTCCTTTTTGAGGTGTGGGGACCAGTACTAAACTCCATACTCTAGATGTGGCCTCGCCAGTGACCTGTACAAGGGTAGTATAACCTCCTCTTCATACCTCAGGAGTCCTTTAGCAACAGCAACTTTTTTTGCACTCAGCTGGCTAGGTGCAGCTGCTCCGAGGTGTGCCTTTAAGAGATATTTAAATGAGCTTAGGGCCAAGCCAATCAAAAGACAGGAGAGGGTGTGACCTGAGTGAGAGCTGTTGAAGGCTTCAGAATGTTTTCTCCACTGGACCGAGCAATATTGCCTCTGAGATGTCTCCCAACTTTCCTTGTTGACAGCCTCCTAGTGTTTACCTGGGCAAAGTTTTCCTCATAAATTGTTTCCTTTAGTGTGCTGAGTGAAAGTTTTACTTTTTCATTAGCGCAGTGCACATTTTTTATTTTTAGTGCGACCACGCTATTTTGACTTTATTTTTACCGTGACTGCAGTGTCCACGTCTAGACCTATCTTTCCCCAGTGGAGGCACTAGGGGCTGGAGATTTGCTGCAGCTGCTGTTTTCGGGGAGAGGCCGCCGGGAAGAAACAGAAGCCAGCAGCCAAGTGTGGGTGCTGTGGGGAGGTCTGAGCCAGTCTGGGCAGAACAGGAAGGAGGCGCCAGCATTTAAAAAGGCTGAAATCCTGACGGGGGAACAGAGGACTGCAGTGTCCACATCTGGACCCGTCTTCCCCCACGGAGGCACTAGGGGCTGGAGATTTGTTACTGCTGCTGTTTTTGGGGAGAGGTTTATCCCACCCCCACCTCTTTAATTATTAAATACCCTTCTTGGCCCCGCCCAAACCTAGCAACTGGACGCAACTAGGGTAGAAGAGGAGCAGGCAGGAGGAGGAGGAGGAGGTTCACAGTGGAGAGGGAGCTGCTTGGGGCTTTGAGGCAGGACTACTGGACAAAAAGCTCAAGGGACTGGTAGAACTGTAAAACTGCAAACTGTACATTGCTAAAACGGGGGCTGCAGGAGCTGAGGCGATGGGGGTAGGGGGTTATTGAGTCCAGGCTTGGACCACCTCTTCCCTCGCATTGGAGGGAGTTCAACTGCAGCATCGGCAGAGCGGGAGCGGCTTAATGAGCTGTTTTGTGGGCCGAAACAGAGACCGGGAGCAGAAGCAAGGGAGAGCGCCAGTTCTGTTCGTCTGTGGGGGCAGCACCAGAGTTTAAAATTGAGGACAGAGCCTTGCCAGCTTATTGCAGAAAGAGCTGTTTTTACTCTTTAGACTGTCAAATCTGTTAGTAAATAGCTAGATACCTTGATTAGGAGCTTAGGAGATCTGTTAGCAAATAGCTGAATACCTTGACTAAGAGCGGGTTTAAAACAACCATGGTCAGCAGCTGTGTAGACTGCTAGATCTGCTAGCCCACTACATATCTGGGAGGGGTGCTTAGTTTGTTCAAAGTGAATATGACTGTTTGAATACACTCCGTTCAAACAACATGAAGTCTTGCTGTATTCTGACAATTGCAGTGATTCCCAACCTTTGAACTGCCCCAGAGAACTAAGGGTTAACTTTCCATGCAGGGCATGGAACACTGCTCTCGAGCTCGGTTGAAGTATCTGTCTGGAGTGTTTTGAACTCAAACCGTCAGATTCTTTACTCTGCCTCACTGAACGGTTGCTCCGGAGATTTCTCCTTCAGCTCAGTTCAAAGTCAGTTAAAGTTTTCAGTTTTTCGTCGGTTTAAACCGAAAAAAAGTATCCGCATAGTTGGTTCAGTCTCTGTCTGTAGTTGTTCCTTATTTCTGTGTGGAACTTGTGAAAGTGCGGTCGGTTTGCTTGAACTGACCATTTGTTGTGATTTTTGCTATATTTAGTGTGTGGTTACCGGTTCTTATCGGTTCCTAAAAAACGTGTTTTAACGTTTTTTCCAATACCTGACACGGTTAGAGCCGATAAGGAGTCTTGCCATGGGTTGGCGTAAAAAGGGTAAGTTTGGTTAGGTTGGCCATGTCTGAGAAACCCAAGAAAAAAACCGGGCCAACTGGGTTTCAATACTGCAGTGAGTGTGGGGAGGTCTTTGCCAAGGCCGATCCCCACACCACCTGTGTTTGTCTGAGGTTTGACCACCTCGAATCAGACTGCCAAATATGTAAAAATTTTCCCAAATCTACCCTTGAGAAGAGACTAGGTAGACTGAGGGAAAAAGGAGGCCGAGAAGTCCGCTGACCCGGATGGCTAGCCTGGTTCGGTTTCGACCGAACCAGAAGGAGTGCCCTCTGACCAGGGCGATACTTCTACGGGCAAAAGGAGAGCCAATTCTGAGGAATCGGTTCCGACAAAAAGCGCAAAGATAAATCGACTGGTTCGGATCCAGAGGTTCATGTTCCGACCGCCGAAGAGATAGCCAGGGCGATTCAGATTGTGGAATCGCTCTGTCCAGTTCCAACTGATCCGGCTCCTTCTGGCAGGGGTTCAGTTCGGTTGGTTCCCCCGGTTCATGAGTATACCCTTGAAGATTTTTATGAGCCAGAATTTGAAGAGGAAGGGGAATTTGAGGATTATAATGTAAGTGAAGGTCTGGATGTGCCTGTGGAACTGGACATCTCTTCAGACAGACCGTCAGGTGTTTCCCCTCCTAGGCTTTCTGAGTCCCCTTCTCATTTTATGTTTTACAGGAAAGTGGCTGAAACCCTCCAGCTTCCTATGGAGGAGGCTGCAGAAGATCAAGAAGAGCCTGATTATGTAGAGATGATTGATATCCCAGAGTCCAGGAGACTGTCTGTTCCCCTCCATAAATCTTTTGGGAAACAGACACAAAAAATCTTAGTCTCCTAACACTATACCTCCTGTGGATAAAAGAATGGACAAGAAGTATACACTCTCAGGCTCACACAGAGTTCTTATATCAGCAATGCAGTCATGTTGGGGTAGTGCAGGCTGCTGCCTGTGACAAGGCAACTATTCCCTTGGCTTCACACACCCCTGACAAGGACTCCAGGAAGATTGATGCCATGGCAAAGAAGCAGTACATGGCATCTTCTTTGGGACTCAGGTAGGCAAATTATATGGCCTGCACAGCCAGGTATCAGAAGTCCAGGTGGGACACTGTACAGGCTAAACAGGCCTGCCCCCAGCTAGCCAAGGAGCTGGAGGCGGTGGCTGCAGATGGGATTGAGGCATCTAAGGTACAATTTCATGCTGCTGTGGACTCTTAATGATGTCTCATCAAGAGTCATGGCTACATCTGTGGCTCTTCGGAGGATGGCTTGGCTCAGATGTACTAGCCTCTCGCAGGACACCCAGGCTTAGACTATGGATTTTCCTGTAGTGGGTAATTCTCTGTTTGGGGAGCAGACAGAGAATTACATGAAGAAAATGGACGAGTACAGGACCACTTACAGAAGTGCTCAGGCCAAGGAAAGGCAGGCAGCTCCTCAAAGGCAGCAGTCTAGGGGCAGGGGCAGACCTTTTGAAAGGCCTTTTTACCAAGCACAGGCCTCTTCTTGCTTTTCGCAGAGGGGGTTCTTCAGAGGGAGAGGCAGAAGGGGGATGAGCAGACCTGCATCCACCCCTCAGCCTAAAGCCCCTGTCAAGCAGACACCCTGATGGGTCTGCCCGGGTCAACTCTCCTATTCTAGTAGGGGGCAGGCTGGCTTTTTGTCCAGGACTGGATGTCTGTTACATCAGACAAGTGGGTCCTGGAATTAGTAAACCAGGGATTGGTTCTCAGCTTCAAAAATTTCCAAAGATGAGAGCCAGATCTTTCCACCTGCAAATCTTTTGGAAACCCTTGCCCTAGAGGCAGAGGTTTTCTCTAGTTTTAAGAGCTATAGAGAGAGTACCTACCGTACACTGGGGCAAGGACTGTACTCCAGGTACTTGGACCCCAAAAGACAGGGGAGTGCAACCCATCCTAGACCTAAGATATCTGAACAAACATCTTTTTAAACCAAAGTTTAAGATGATAACTCTGGGAATAATCCTTCCTCTCTAAGGCCAGGGACTGGCTAGCCTCCCTGGACCTCAAAGATGCCTACTTTCATTCCATCAGGTGCTCCCACAGAAAGTACCTCAGGTTAGAGTGCCCTCAGGCCACTATCAGTTCAGAGCAATGCCCTTTGGCTTAACCTCAGCTCCAAGGGTTTTCACAAAGTGCCTGGCAGTAGTAGTTGCCTTTCTAAGAAGGCAAAAGATTTCCATATTTCCTTATCTGGACGATTGGCTATTAGTGGGTCAGTCTCCAGACCAAGTCAAGTCTCACCTGCAAGTGACCATGCAAGTGCTCACTTCCCTAGGATTTCTTCTCAACCTTCCCAAGTCAGTTCTCTAACCAGTCTAGCTCCTTACCTTTATAGGGGCGGAACTGGACACACTCAGAGCAAGAGCCTTTCTTCCTCTAGAAAGGGCAAGGGCTCTTATGGAACTAGTTTCTTCCTTCAGCCCTCGGGTATCTTGACCAGCAAGGCATTTCCTCCAGCTCTTGGGCCACATGGCAGCTTCAACAGCAGTGGTCCAAGGAGCAAGATTCCAGATGAGGGATATTCAGTTCCACCTGAGAGCTTACTGGTCTCATAGAAAGGACTCCCTTACCAAACTGAGTCCAGTGACTCTGACCTTGATCCAGGCCCTCCAGTGGTGGCAGGATCAGGACAATTTAAGGCAAGGTGTTTCTTTTGTTGCTCAGCCTTGTTCAGTGGTCCTTACCACAGATGCTTCTCTTCTGGGCTGGGAAGCCCACCTGGGGTCCCTCACTACCCAGGGCCTGTGGTCCCCCCAATAATCCCTTCTCCACATCAGTCTTCTGGAGCTCAGGGCAGTTTTTCTAGCTCTAAAAGCGTTCTCACAGTCAGTTCAGAACAAGGTGGTTCAAGTCAGAACAGACAGCATTACCACCATGTGGTACATCAACAAGCACGGAGGGACTCGGCCCACGGCCTTGTGCACAGAAGCCATGAAGTTGTGGTCCCTGGCTTATTCCCTGCAAGCCTCTCTTGTAGCAGTTCACCTTCCAGGCAAGGACAATGTGCTAGCAGATGCACTGAGCAGGATTTCTCAGGGCCATCACGAATGGTCAAAATCCATCATACAAATCAGGAGTCTACAGTATTAAAAATATCATCTTCTTTATTTCAATTACAGCCCCCTACATTTCGCTCGTATGAGCTTGTTCACAGGTTTTTTTTTCTTTGTGCTGTTTTAAAAACAAAATGTAAATGTGCTTGTAAATAACTGTTTTCTCTTATACTTACAAAAAATATTTGAAACTAATAATTTTACACCCTAAGTCTACCTACGTGCTTCTCTCTGTCTGCACTTAATTCATTTAGCTTCAGAAAAACTTCTAACTTCTTCCTAAATTAATAGAAACCATAATTATATCATAAGTATTTTAAATAACGCTAAAGCAAAAGATATGTCACATCCGTTAACAAAAGTTAAACTTTTTACACCCCATGACGTGCATACCTGGGGACGCTACTTTCCACATTGAATAAGATTTGTTAACTTGCAATTTATAATGCCATTCCAATCGAATTCCTAAAAAAAGTACATAATGAAGCTCATTTACTTGGAAAAATTTGCCAATGCTTAAGCACTTTGAAAATACTTATTAAATGAACTTATTAAAATAAACTTTTTACGAGCCATTAAGGTTCCTTACCTCAAAAGGTTATGCTGACAAAATGAATTTTAAATGTTACAGGAACCAGCTTTTAACTGTGACTCGCGATTTAGCGAATAAAACTTTACACAAGGTTGTGCTTTCCACAATGGCGTTTCAAAGACGCTGTGGCGTTCCCCTCTGCTGCCCACCCTTTTGAGCAGCTTGGATTTCCCGCGGGAGTGACGTATCACTTCCTGTAACTCTCGCGATGCGAGAGTGTTGCTATGCAACCATACACTCATTCCCAGATGCATGGGAATGAACACGGTTATCCAAGCTGCTCATTTTAAAGTGACAATGCTAATTTGTTAAGCATTATGAGAACTATAACACCACTGCTGCAGATACCAAAGAGAAGTGAAAATATCAATTTTAACTTATATTTAAACATATCTTTTCTTACATGTAAATATCATAGATGATTTATATTAACATTAATAAAATCTTTCTTCTTACAAATGAACATCGATACATATAGATCACAGCTGTACCAAAAACGATTCATTCATATTGAAATGCTGTTATTTTAATAAAGATAAATTCAGTTCATGACAACTTTAATTGTGTATTGCCTATATGAATACACTTAGCTATTATGTAAACAAATGTACATTTTATATATGTATTATTCACCCCAATGAAGGCTCAACTTTAAACTGATAACCTAAAAATATATAACAACTGAATTTCACCAACATGACTGACAATTACATTCTATATTCATACAATTGACTTTTTCAAAGTTTTTAAATGAAAAATCCATTTCATTTCCGTTTTCAAGTAACTTGATGTAATTGCCTCCCCTTAATGGCATTTTAACTACCTCAAGCCCCCAAAACCTCAAAGAGCTCCTGTATGACCAGCCTGATTAAAATGTAGTGCAACAGGTGATTGTCCAACTCTATTTCTAATGTCATTTTATGTTAAAATCACGTTTGTAGGCCCTTTTGTCTGCCCTACGCCTGATACTATCACAGGCATTGTAAAACATATACAACCCCTTCTGTGTTGCAATCTATATGATCTTTTTATAACAAATTCTTCATTGAAATGGGGATGTTTAAATGTACTTTTTTTGCTAGTGTTACTGCACACTGTACATTTACCACATCTGGTCATGCCAGGTTGCAAGGGGCCTTGTAGTAATTGTGTTCCCTTGATTTCCCTATATTTAAATTGTGAATGGACCAGCCTGTCTTTTATATTTCAAACTTTTTTTGCTACTATAATAGGTTTTTGTTGTAAAGATTTAACGGAGGGATTATTTAATGCGACTAAATATCAGTATTTATTAATAATTTTTCTAATTTCTGTCATTTTATAATTGTATTTGATGGCTAACACCATTCTATCCTGTTTTTGTTTCTTTTCTTTATGAAGAAGATCATCCCTACATATATTCTCTATTTTATTACTTGCTTGTGTTAAAACCTTTGTGGAATAACCCCTATCACGAAACCTTGTTAACATCTTTTCTTTTTGTTGCGAATATTCATTTGGTTCTTTACAATTTCTTTTGACCCTGACCAATTGTGCATAGGGAGTGCTGTTTTTAAGCTTTGGCTCATGATAGCTTTTACTATGTAATAAAGTATTTCTAGCTGTACTCTTTCTAAAAATTGAAGTACTGAACTGTGATTCGTTAATCTTAATTGAAAGATCTAAAAATGGAATATGTAATTTATTGTAATTTAATGTAAATTTCAAATTACTGTCAAATGAATTCAGTATATCATTAAATTTTAACAGTTCCTGTTCTCTTCCTCCCCATATACAAAATATGTCATCTATATATCTTTTCCATAACTGAATTTTATCTTTATATTGGTTTGTAACGGAATTAAATATATATTCTTCAAAATTTATCATGTACGCATTGGCATAACTAGGTGCCATCGTACTACCCATAGCGGTACCTTTATATTGTTGATAAAATATGCCATCAAACTCAAAATAATTATTTTGTAATACAAATAAGGCTAATTCCTGTAACAGTACAGTTTTGGTGTTGAACCTGTAGGTCACTTATTTAAGATTTTTCCCATATTAACTATTCCTTCCCTATGGGGAATAGATGTATATAGATCTATTACATCCCAAGTAGCCAATATCATATTATCCATTTTAATCTTATTAGATATAATCTCTAACTGATTCATTAAATCTGCAGAATCTTGTAAATATGATTCATTTTTTTCAATTAAAGGTTGTAGGTAATAATTTACATATTTCAATACAGGGTCAAAAACAGAATCAATCCCCGACACAATTGGTCTACCGGGCAGGTCTAACAAATCTTTGTGTATCTTTGGAATGCTATAGAATATGGATTCTTGGAATAAATTTAGGTATCTCTTGAATGCTAGAATATGAATTTCTTGGAATTTTCTGCGCAAGTCTCATTTCCCAATCTTGAGATTACTTTTGAAAGAATTCCCACATTCTATAGCATTCCAAAGATTTGTTAGACCCGCCTGGTAGACCAATTGTGTCGGGGATTGATTCTGTTTTTGACCCTGTATCGAAATATGTCAATTATTACCTACAACCTTAATTGAGAAAAATAAATCATATTTACAAGATTCTGCAGATTTAATGAATGAGTTAGATATTATATCTAATAAGATTAAAATGGATAATATGATATTGGCTACTTGGGATGTAATAGATCTATATACATCTATTCCCCATAGGGAAGGAATAGTTAATATGGGAAAAATCTTAAATAAGCGACCTATAGGTTCAACACCAAAAACTGTACTGTTACAGGAATTAGCCTTATTTGTATTACAAAATAATTATTTTGAGTTTGATGGCATATTTTATCAACAAGATAAAGGTACTGCTATGGGTAGTACGATGGCACCTAGTTATGCCAATGCGTACAAGATAAATTTTGAAGAAGAATATATATTTAATTCCGTTACAAACCAATATAAAGATAAGATTCAGTTATGGAAAAGATATATAGATGACATATTTTGTATATGGGGAGGAACAGAACAGGAACTGTTAAAATTTAATGATATACTGAATTCATTTGACAGTAATTTGAAATTTACATTAAATTACAATAAATCACATATTCCATTTTTAGATTTTTCAATTAAGATTAACGAATCACAGTTCAGTACTTCTGTTTTTAGAAAGAGTACAGATAGAAATACTTTGTTACATAGTAAAAACTATCATGAACCAAAGCTTAAAAACAGCATTCCCTATGCACAGTTGGTCAGGGTCAAAAGAAATTGTAAAGAACCAAATTAATATTTGCAACAAAAAGAGATGTTAACAAGGTTTCGTGATAGGGGTTATTCCACAAAGGTTTTAACACAAGTGAGTAATAAAATAGAGAATATATCTAGGGACGATCTTCTTCATAAAGAAAATAAACAAAAACAGGATAGAATGGTGTTAGCCATCAAATACAATTATAAAATGACAGAAATTAGAAAAATTATTAATAACTGGTATTTAGTCGCATTAAATAATCCCTCCATTAAATCTTTACAACAAAAACCTATTATAGTAGCAAAAAAAGTTAGAAATATAAAAGACAGGCTGGTCCATTCACAATTTAAATATAGGGAAATCAAGGGAACACAATTACTACTAGGCCCCCTGCAACCTGGCATGACCAGATGTGGCAAATGTACAGTGTGCAGTAACACTAGCAAAAAAAGTAATTTAAACATCCCCATTTCAATGAAGAATTTGTTATAAAAGATCATATAGATTGCAACACAGAAGGGGTTGTATATGTTTTACAACGCCCCTGTGATAGATTGTATGTGGGGCAGACAAAAAGGGCACTACAAATCAGGATTTTTTTTGGAACATAAAAATGACATTAGAAATAGAGTTGAACAATCACCTGTTGCATTACATTTTAATCAGGCTGGTCATACAGGAGCCTCTTTAAGGTTTTGGGGGCTTGAGGTAGTTAAAATGCCATTAAGGGGAGGCAGTTACATCAAGTTACTTGAAAAAACGGAAATGAAATGGATTTTTCATTTAAAAACTTTAGAAAAGTCAATTGGTATGAATATAGAATGTAATTGTCAGTCATGTTGGTGAAATCTAAGTTGTTATATATTTTTTAGGTTATCAGTTTAAAGTTGAGCCATTCATTGGAGTGAATAATTACATATATAAAATGTACATCTGTTTACATAATAGCTAAGTGTATTCATATAGGCAATACACAGTTAAAAGTTGTCATGAACTGAATTTATCTTTTATTAAAAAAAACAGCATTTCAATATGAATGAATCATTTTTGGTATAGCTGTGATCTATATGTATCGATGTTCATTTGTAATAAGAAAGATTTTATTAATGTTAATATAAATCATCTATGATATTTACATGTAAGAAAAGATATGTTTAAATATAAGTTAAAATTGATATTGTCACTTCTCTATGGTATCTGCAGCAGTGGTGTTATAGTTCTCATAACGCTTAACAAATTAGCCATGTCACTTTAAAATGAGCAGCTTGGATAACCGTGTTCATTCCCATGCATCTGGGAATGAAGCGTATGGATTAGATAGCAACACTCTCTTGTCCTTGAGAGTTACAGGAATCGTTACGTCACTCCCGCGGGAAATCCAAGCTGCTCAAGAGGCTAGGCAGCAGAGGGGAACACCACAGCGTCTTTGAAACGCTATTGTGGAACGCACAACCTTGTGTAAAGTTTTATTCGCTAAATTGCGAGTCACGGTTAAAAGCTGGTTCCTGTAACATTTAAAATTAATTTTGTCAGCATAACCATTTGAGGTAAGGAACCTTAATGGCTCGTAAAAAGTTTATTTTAATAAGTTCATTTAATAAGTATTTTCAAAGTGCATTAAGCATTGGCAAATTTTTCCAAGTAAATGAGCTTCATTATGTACTTTTTTAGGAATTCGATTTGAATGGCATTATAATTTGCAAGTTAACAGATCATATTCAATGTGGAAAGTAGCGTTCCCAGGTATGCACGTCATGGGGTGTAAAAAGTTTATTATTAACTTTTGTTAACGGATGTGATATGTCTTTTGCTTTAGCGTTATTTAAAATACTTATGATATAATTATGGCTTCTATTAATTTAGCAAGAAGTTAAGTTTTTCTGAAGCTAAATGAATTAAGTGCAGACAGAGAGAAGCACGTAGGTAGACTTACGGTGTAAAATTATTAGTTTCAAATATTTTTTGTAAGTATAAGAGAAAAGTTATTTACAAGCACATTTACATTTTGTTTTTAAAACAGCACAAAGAAAAAAAACCCGTGTACAAGCTCATACGAGCGAAACGTAGGGGTCTGTAATTGAAATAAAGAAGATATTTTTAATACTGTTGACTCCTGATTTGTATGATGGATTTTGACTATTGAAGCACCTTAGAGGGAGTCATTCAATTTACAAAGTTTAAAATCACCATTACCCAGATTTAGCTGTTACTTTTGCCATCTCGAATGGTCCCTGGACCCTCAGGTGTTGAAAGTGATTTTTTCAAGGTGGGGCACTCCAGAAATAGATCTCTTTGCAGCCCCAGGCAATCACCAACTCCCTCTTTTTTGCTGCAGACCTCCAGTCTTGGGCTCAGTCCCCCTGGACGCCCTGGTTCTGAATTGGGAAGGGAAGTTTCTGTATGCCTTCCCCCGCTTCCCACTCCTGTTCAAAGTTTTAGTCAAAATAAGGTCTCAACCTTGCAGGGTGATCCTGGTTGCACCAGATTGGGCCAGACAGCCCTGGTGCCCCCTGTTGCTGTCCCTAGCAGTCCATCTTCCCCTGTCTCTTCCCAGGAATTACAGCCTGTTAACATCCTGTCAGGGGAGGATTTGGTACTCCAATCTTCAGTCTCTCAATCTCAAAGCATGGCTCTTGAAGAGTTAGAGTTTGCAGATCTGCATCTTTCTCGAGGGGTTCTGGACATCCTCAAGGCTTCTCGAAAGCCCTCCACCAGAAAGACTTACAACTCCAAATGGAAAAGATTCAGCATTTGGTGTTCTAAGAAGAATATTTCTACAGACACTGCTGAATTACCTACGGTTCTGGATTATATGGTCCATCTTAATGGTCTAGGCCTCAGACCAGCTACTCTCAAGGTACACTTGTCAGCTGTTTCTGCGTTTTTGTCTCTGGGGAAGCCTTCCTCACTGTCTTCCCATCCTGTGTTCTGTAAAATTTTTTAAAGGATTGTTTCACACCAATCCCCCTTTTAGAGACCCTGCTCCTGCCTGGGATTTGAATGTTTGCATTGCTCAGCTTATGCAACCCCCCTTTGAGCCTATGTCTTCAGCAGAGCTTAAGTACTTGACTTGGAAAACTGTGTTCTTGGTAGCCATTACCTCTGCCAGGCATATCAGTGAATTGCAAACCCTGTCAGTGGAACCTGATTTTTATCTCCTTTCATAGGGATAAAGTGGTCCTTGGAACCAATTGAAGGTTCTTGCCCAAAGTGGTTTCAGACATCCATTTAAACCAATCTACGTCTCTCCCTGTTTTCTTCACCGATCATTCTTCCTCAGGAGAGAGGAGGCTACACAGTTGAGATGTCAAAAGAGCCCTTAGTTACTACATAGAGCGTACCAAGGGTCACAGGTTCTAGGGACATGGATATGTTGTTCATCCACACTCATTGGCAGTATCCTTGCCGCTTTAAATCTTGCCGGAAGGTCTTCAAGCTTGCTCCTCCCACCCACCCGGGTGGTATAACTCTCGGCTCCGCCCCATGACGCCAGATCTTCCTTACCGCTTGGAAGCTCAGGTTCCCTCCTTAACGCTCTGCGTTTGCGACTGGTTCCTATTTCTCCGTTTGCGGATTTAAAAATAATATTTTGCAAAAAGACTTCAGTCTTGATCCCTCGCGGCTCGCGATGGACAAACCAACCCGGATTTCGAGATGCCTGCGCGGGCAGAAAATGTCTCGGACGGATCCACACTCCACGTGGTGTCTACTGCTTAGGCCTTGAGCACGACCCGCAGGCTTGCGACCTGTGCTCATCTTTCTGTCCTCGTCCTCGAGGAACCGATGCTGCCCGATTGCAACTGGGCCGTCCCGAAGCGTTCCTCGGTGAAGTCCAAGGAGGCCCGGTTGGCGGTGTCCGCGGCGGCGGCTCGGCGGATCAGCTCGACGGATGGTCGCCCTCGAAGAGGAGGCGGCGTGGTCGATTCTTCTCGGGCCGCTGCATTTATCCCGTCCTCTGGGTTCTTCCTACACGGCCTTTAAGGAGCTTTGTCTGTCCCTCTCCACTAAAGGAGAAGGGCCTGCGTCTGCTGGACCTTATTCTCGGTCCAAAAAGAGGGACAAGAGTAAGTCCCTCCGTCGACGCTCTTGGGAGCGGGAAAGGTCCCTCTCCCCGGGCCGTCGACCGTCGGCTTCGGTCGACCGCTCGGCTTCGGCCACTGGCCTCACGGTGTCCCCGTCAGGTCAGTTGACCGAGACTCCCACTGATGAAGTCGAGATTTTTCTCGACCCATTGGACGGGCTGTCGCCTTTAGCAGCCGAGATTCCCCTCTCCCCGGTTCCCCCGGGAGGAGTTGAGGATCCCGTGGGCTCGCCTGTGCCTCCGGTTCCGGAGCCCTCGGATGGACCTTCCGAGCCGAAGGGAGTGCCGGTTCCGGCCGACACCTCCCGCACCGGCAAATTCCGGGACTCGGTCTCGGTCTCGACCTTCAGCTGTCCAGCCGTTCCACCGCATAAGGCGGTCTGGGCCCCGCACTGGGGTAGCGGCGTCGCCATTGCCCTCGTCCTCCTCCTCGGATGAGGAGGCTTCGGCGGAATTACGCCGACGGCGAGACCTTATGTTGCAACAGCTCCTCCTGGCCGGAATAAGCCGACTCCGCGCCTTCCCGGCCATTAAGGGTTGTCACCGAACGTCGACACAACCCCTCGACTTGTCCGAGGAGTTATACCCAGGCCGGTTGTTCGTACAAACCAGCTGCTCCACCGATTCGGTGGAACCTCCGCCTCCACAGCCACCAATGGGGTCCGACCAAGGACCTCGGTCGGCTAAGGGTTTCACCCCATCGGCTGTCAGTTACCCCACTCCCGACCGACCTCAGCAGGTGAAGGTGGCTCAGGCCAGAGGCAGCTCTTCGAGGACTCTTCCGAGTCGAAGACGATTCCCCTTCTTCTCCAAGCGACTGGACTTGGAGTCTTCAGGAGGTCAGTCAATGGACGATAGCCGTCCGTCTTCCTAGGACTGCTTCGCTCATCTCGGAGTCTACCGGGATGGAGCTCAACCCGCTTCAAGCGGCCGGTATCCCCTCACGGAGATTCTGGACCAGGGATTCTCCGACGGAGGCTTTTCTCGTGGCCGAGGCCATAGTGGGTCCGCACTGGAACTTTGGCAGCGCCTGCTTCCTGCCCTGCGCCCGGCCAGGATGGCTAGGAAGTATGCGGTCCTACCGTTCCTTGTCCGGTTTTTCGAACACCCTCTCTGCTGAGGGGTTGTTACCCGGCGCCGTGCGGCCGGCAACGCCAGGATGTGGACAAACCTCCTGACAAGGAGTCCAAGAAATTGGACTATGTCGGCAAAAGTCTACGCTAAGCCCTCTCGGCCTTCACAGGCCAGTTCGCCGTCCTCATGGCACATTTTCTCATGCCCTGTTGGGCTCCTGGATGAGGTCATCTCTCTCATCTTCCCCGATCTGCAGACTACGGTTAACAGGTGCGGACCAGGGCAGGGCAGTGGCCAAACAGCAGCTCCAGACTGCTTTGGATGTAGGGACTCATGTGCTAGATCGTGGCGGGCGCGAGTGGCTATACGTCGCGGGCTTGGCTGAGGATATCCACCTTTACTCGGATACCCAGCACAAGTTGGCGGATGTTCCCTTTTGGGACTGACCTCTTCTGCCCTGGGGTGGAAGGTCACCTGCAGAGGATCGAGAAGTCCAATGCCACCTTGACTCGGTCTCTTCCGCCAGAAGGACAAAGGCCGCAAACCACAGCCTAAGCCCTTTCGTCCTTCTGTGCCTCGGCGCGCCTGCCCAGCAACGTCAGGCCAGCAGGCTCGTGCCTTGCATCCCAAACCCAAGCCGCCGGCCTCTAACAGGAGGCAGGAGGAAGGGCCAGGAGGTCCCTCGCCGGTCCCTCCTCCAAGCCTGCCCAGTGACGGGCTGAGGGTGTCTGCCCCATCCGCCACCTCTTCCTGGGTCCCCTGGGGACGGCCCGCACTTCTGTTCCGCCTGGTCCGCTGTTACCACGGACAGGTGGGTCTTGGAGGTGGGAAAGAGGCCTGCCTCTGAATTGAGCAGGCACCACCCTTCAGAGCCGCCGCCTCGGGGGCTTCGGGATCCCAGCCTCACTGGCGGCTCGTCGAGCCGACATCACTCCTCCTCCAGAAGGAGGTGGTAAGAGAGGTGGTGGACCCTCCTTCAGACCCAGGGTTTGTGTCCAGGTACTTCCTGCTTCCGAACGGACGGGGCTGCGCCATTCTCGACCTACACGACCTAAACAAGTTCCTAAGGTCTCGAACCTTCCAGGATGGTCACTCTGGCTCAGATAATACCATCCTTGGAACGCGCGTGGTTCTGCTCTCTGGACTTGCAGGACGCGCTTTTTCCCGCCCCTATCCGTCTGCCTCACCAGAGATTCCTTCGCCCGAGCAGAAGGATCTCTCTCTTGAGTTCCAAGCCATGCCCTTCGGCTTGTCTCCAGCTCCCAGGGTCTTCACCAAATGCATGGCAGTGGTGACAGCATTCTCTGCGCCGAGGGGTCCGGGTGTACCCTTACCTGGACGACTGGCTGATAGCAGCTCCTCCAGGAAGGAGGCGGAGTGGTCAGAGATCTGGCCTCCAGGTCTGCTCTCAACTGGGCCTCCTTATCAACGAGGCCAAGTCGGAACTCGAGCCAAGCAGGTGATTTTATTCATCGGGCGCAGCTCGACTCTCTTGAGCCAGAGCCTTTGCTCCCGGCGGACAGGGCCGAGGTTCTTTCCTCCTTTGCCGATCCATTTCTGGTTGGGCAATTGCGCCCTGCCGGGACTTCCTGCGCCTCCTGGGTCTCATGGCGGCCTGTACCAGCGTGGTCCGCTGGGCCGCTGGAACATGCGTCCCTTCAGTGGGACTGGCCAGCCAGTGGTCACAACGCTTGCGATCCCTTGGACCAGCTTGAGTCGGTGACACAGGGGATGTGGAATGCTCTCCAGTGGTGGACCGCTCCAGATCATTTGCAGGAGGGCATCCTGCTCGTCCGCCCGAGCCGACGGTCTCTGTCGACCGATGCCTCTCTGATGGGTTGGGGTGCCCATCTGGGGAACACTGGCTCATGGCCCCTGGTCCCCGCGGGAGTCCGATGCCATATCAACCTGCTGGAGCTCCGAGCGTCCGCCTAGCTCTCACCGCCTGTTCGCTCCGGGGTCAAGTGGTCCGAGTCCAGACGGACAATACCACGACCATGTACTACCTAAACCGCCAGGGCGGGACGCGTTCCATGCTTCTATGCAGGGAAGCTCTCTGCATTTGGTCACTCGTGCGCAGCCTGGAGGCGGATCTCCTAGCCATTCATGTGGCAGGAGCCTCCAACACCCTGGCCGATGTCCTGAGCCGGATAGGGGCTGCATCTCACGAGTGGTCTCTCCTGCCGGAGGTAGTACAGCATCTGTTCTCCTTTGGGGCACACCTCAGGTGGACCTGTTTGCCTCCATGGAGAAGCAGGCTGAGTCTGTTCCATGCCCGCCCCCAGCAGGGCTCGCTGCAGGGGATGCCTTCTCGAGGCAGTGGACCCCGGCCTCTTTTACGCCTTTTCCCATTTCCCTTGATCCACAAGGTGCTTCTCAAGGCGAGGAGGACAAGGCGCAGGTGATTCTGATAGCCCCAGACTGGCCTCGCCAGTTCTGGTACCCAGATCCTCCTCAGTCTCAGCTCCAGGACTCAGGCAGCTTCCAGCTCGCCTGGACCTGCTCTCAGTCAATCAGGGAAGGTGTTCCATCCGGACCTTCAATCCCTGCACCTGACGGCCTGGTTCCTGAGCTGCAGAGTTCCAGGCTTTGGGTCTTTCCGACGAGGTCCTCAATGTAGTTGAGGCGTCCCGTAGAGTCGACCAGAAAATGCTATGCCTTCAAATGGAAAAGGTTTTCCATTTGGTGTCAGGACAAGGGCTTGGACCCTTCCTCCTGTTCCTTGGCAAGCATCTTGGACTATTTATGGTCCCTTTCTAGTCAAGGGCTTAGGTCGACGACCCTAAGGGTGCACCTGGCAGCCATCTCTGCTTACCGGGCGCGGGCCGGGAAGCAGTCGGTGGCGCAGGAGAAGGTGGTCTGGCGCTTTTCAAAGGCCTTGATCACATTTCCCTCAGGTGGGAACCCCCACCTCCGTGGGATCTACTGCTGGTACTGGCAAAGCTCATGGGCAAGCCATTCAACCTATGCACAGGTGTGCTCTCTCTCACCTGTCGTGGAAGACCCGCTTCTTGGTGGCTATCACGTCAGCCAGAAGGATGGGAGAGCTCCAGGCGCTTTCCATTGAGTCTCCTTACCTGGTCTTCCACAGGGACAAGGTTGTCCTGCGCCCCCACCCGAAATTCCTTCCGAAGGTGGTGTCGGAGTTTCACCTTAACCAAGTGTTGACTCTGCCGGTGTTCTACCCCAATCACACCTCGGAGGCCGAATATAGGCTCCATACTCTGGATCCTAGAAGGGCGCTCGCTTATTATAAGGAGCGCACGGCTGAAATTCGGGGAGAGGTTCGCCAGCTGTTTGTCACCTACGCGCTGAAGCCGATCTGGCAGACCTGCAGCCAAGCGGACGATAAGCAGGTGGGTAACCTCCTTGCATAGATCTCTGCTATAAGTTAGCGGGCATGGAGCCTCCCAGAGGATAAGAGCTCATTCTACCCGCCATACTGCTGCTAACGGTGGCTGCTTCCAGGGACGCCCCTATCCAGGAAATCTGCAGGCTGCTACCTGAAGTCAGCAACACCTTCATTACCCACTACCACATCGACCTTGAGTCACGCCGGGATGCTGGTTTTGGGGCCTCGGTTCTCCAGTCTCTTTCCCAAGTAAGTATATGGGGTGTGCGTCTTGGCCCTCCTCCCGGAGAACTGCTAGGAGTCTGCCAATGAGTGTGGATGAACAACATATCCATGTCCCTAGAAATACAGGTTACTCACCTGTAACAGGAGTTCTAGGAATGGTATATATTGTTCATCCACACGACCCACCCGACCTCCCGGCTTCGACGCACAACCTGAGCTTCCAGCGGGCCAGATCTGGCGTCATGGGGCGGAGCCGAGAGTTATACCACCCGGGTGGGTGGGAGGAGCAAGCTTGAAGACCTTCCGGCAAGATTTAAAGCGGCAAGGATACTGCCAATGAGTGTGGATGAACAACATATACCATTCCTAGAACTCCTGTTACAGGTGAGTAACCTGTATTTTGACTCCCTCCAGTTGATCCTCACTTATGGAGGAATGGGAAAAGGCAAACCTGTCACCAAAAAGATCTATTGGCAGGTGGATTGTGTCTTGTATACAGTTCTGCTACGAAAAACTGGGAAAAACTCCACCCTCAGGCCTGAGGGCTCATTCCACAAGAGGTACAGCTGCTTCCCTGGCTGCTGCCAGGGATATCCCTCTCCTAGAAATTTGTCAAGCAGCCACCTGGAAAACGGTCCATACCTTTACCAAGCATTACCTCTGATATCCAGGCTAGGGGTGATGCTCGGTTTGGCACAGCAGTACTTCAGAGCCTATTCCCAAAGTAGGTTCTGTCCTCCTTGGAGGTACTGCTTGGTAGTCTGCAACTGTCAGAATACAGCAAGACTTCATGTTGTTTGAAGAAAAAATTACTCACCTTAGTAATTGTTTCTTCTAATTGAGTCTTGCTGTATTCTGACCTGCCTTCCCTCTCAGAACCTGTTTTTGGGAAGTGGGTGGGCAGGTGCAGTGTTGCACCCCAAGGGTGTATTGGCTGGCACCCTTCTCCCTTTTTGTTTCGGTGCTTATTTATTATTGTTATTTTTTGAGTACATTAGATTTAGTTTTTGGGTTTCCTGACTTGAGTCTTCCTTGAGAATCCAAAACTTTTCAGCCAGTTGGCTAGTAGAATTTTTACAATTTCCACATAGAATTTTTAGTTTAGTTGGGCTCGTAAGAATCTGACGGTTTGAGTTCAAAACACTCCAGACAGAGACTTCAACCGAGCTTGAGCTCAGAGTTCCATGCCCTACATGGAAAGTTAACCCTTAGTTCTCTGGGGCAGTTCAAAGGTTGGGAATCACTGCAATTGTCAGAATACAGCAAGACTCCATTAGAAGAAATATAATTACTAAGGTGAGTAATTTTTCTAGATGGCTACTGGGGCAGGGACTGGGAAAGGCGAATGGTCCTAATGTGTCTGCATGGGGAAAAACCGGGTGGTCTCAGTCTAACACGGCAGGCATATTTGTGAGAGTTGTAGGTTGCACAGGATGTGGGGTGGCAATAATTCTCAACTGGGCCTGGAAAGAGGGAGGCTGTCCACTCTGCAAACAACTGTCTCAGATCAGGAGTGAAGTATATTGGCTAAGGAGTAAGCTGGGGGAGTTGGAGAGTGCGTCAGAGGATCAAGGGTATGGTTATGCATGACAGATGGGTGGGGTAGAGGAGAGGCTGGGGCAAAGCTCAGAAAATAGAGGGAGGCTACTTTTCAGCAGGTAGGAGGAGGGATATTGGGGAAAGAGGGCCTACAAGCAGGGGTGTTGACGCAACAGGGAGAACTGATGGGGGTAGATGTACCAAATAAAAAGAGAGGAGAGGGTAGAGTCAGGAGGGACTGTTGTGGGGAAGCCTAAAAGTGCAGGCAGAGGGAAGGGTGCACCAAAGGAGGTCGGGGATAGGAGAGGAAGAGGGGCAGACGGGGGAAACTTTGATCATTTGATGGCACCTGGCTTAGACTGTTAAATTGAATTTGAGCTGCTAAGCAGCCTAGAAGGGGAGGAAGAGGCTGGTGGAAATGAGGGAACAGATGCAGAGGCCGGGGGAGGGAGTCGGATACCCAGAGGGCATCGCAGACCGGAAAGGGAAAGGATAGAAATAGCACCAGAGGGAGAAGAGGAAACTTAAATGTAAGGCAGATGGGGGAAATGCAGCAGACACGAGGGAGGAGAACTCTAGGGGAGAGAAACTGGTAGATAAGGAGAGGGAGGGCCCTCGCAAGATGGGAGAGAAAGAGGTGCAGTCGGGGAAACCTGGTATCTTGATGGAGGCTGGCATAGAGTGTCACAATAAATTTGAGCTACTGAGTAACCGGGGGTAGTGGTAATGAGGAGACTGAGACAGAGGGAGGGAGTCTGATACCCATATTGCATCACATGTTGGAAATGGAAAGGATAGAAATAGTCCTGGGGGAGAATATGAAACTTCATTGTGAAGCAGAAGGGGGAGATGCAACATACTGCAGCAATAAGGGAGGAGAGGATGACTGGAGAGAAACTAGAAGGCAAGGAGGGGGGTCCGTACCATGGATGGGGCCCTAGGTGAGAGGGTCCCGCAGGGGGCCTCTGGAGGTAGGGGTACCATTATAAGGGGTGATGACGGTGTGGGGAAGGGGATATGATCAGGATCAGGATAAAAGGGACACCCATACGGGGGTCTGAGATAAGTGGACAAAACGTTAAGGGAGGCAGAAAGGGAGGGTGACAAGGGGTCTGTCATAATAAGGCAGGAAGACTCCCATGAAATAGGGATCATGGATAAAGGGGAGGGGGTTGAGAGCACATGGTGGAAGTAACCATGAGGATGATAGCTGTGTTAAGGTTCTGTTATTGGGTGACTCAATGATGAGGGGTATCCATTGGGAGGGACAGGGTGTGGGATGCCAAAGCCAGGTGAAGATAGTGAGTATCTCTCGGCTGACGGTACACAGAGCAAAGTTCATGGTGTATGAGCTGGTAAGGGATTGTGGAGGGAAACCAGATTTTCTGGTGCACTTGGGGACTAACTATTTAGAGGGACACAGTGTTTTGGAAATCCATGCAAGGTTCTGAGAACTTGCTAGAGCCTGTCGGGATAATAGATGCAACATTTCCTTTTCGGAAATATTGCTGGTACCTAGGGAATCAGTGAAGAACAAAAGGATTATCTCAGAGGTAAATGTCTGGCTCAGGAATTGGGGGGATGAAAGTGGATTGGGGGTGTTGGGGAACTGGGAGGAGTTTGGAAGGATAAGGGACTGTATGCCAAGGACAGGTTTCATCTTACCCTTTAGGAAAGGAAACTTTAGTCGGGGTGGTGGATTACATTCAAAAAAGGTGGGTTTAAACTTCTGAGGGGGGGACTAGGGTTTGGCCTGAGCCCTCTCCTCCAGATGAGAGGAGTAGTCTTCAAACCCAAGGGAGGAGGGGAAACAGACTGGGGAGGAGATCTCAGGAGGAGCAGAAGGGGCTGAGGCACAAGGAACCAGGGTGGGTTTCAACAAAGGGAATCTGGGATGAGGGGTGGCGATGGTGTTAGTAAATGCCAGGAGCTTGGGAAACAAGTTACCAGAGTTCAGACCTTGCTATCGGGGAGATGTGGCAGCGGTCACGGAAACTTGGAACAACAAAAATCATGACTGGGACCTAAACATGAGGGGGTACATTTTGTTTAGAAAGGAGGGCAGAGGGGGAGGAGTAGCTATGTACATCAGAGAGGGCATAGAAATTGCTAGGGTAGAAGAGGCAGAGGGAAACGTGGAGGCCTTATGGGTCACCTTACGAACCCTGGCAGGAAGTAAGGTCAAGCTGTGTGTAGTATATAGGCCCCCCGGGATGGTTTGCTGGACAACATTATTGCCCAGTGCGGACCAAAAGGGGAGAGAGTGGCACTGATAGGGGACCTTAATATGCCAGGTACAAACTGGGGAACCATGTCCTCTAAGGTGGCCAAGGAGCAGAGGCTGCTGGACGGCTTCCAGGATGTGTTCTTAACACAGCATGTGATGGAGCCCACGAGGGAGGGACATGTCCTGGACGTGGTTCTGGTGGATGGGGATCTGGTAACTGACTTGGTTGTAGAGGATCCCCTGACAGGGAGCGACCACGATACTGTCTGGTTTCAAACAAGCATGTGGGGCGGGGTGGGGGTGAAGATTGAGGACACTGGCCATGGATTTCAGGGGAGCAGACTTTATCAGCCTGGGAAATATTCTTAAGGATCACTTGAAGAGGATTACAACAATGACAGACGTGGAAGAGAGTTGGGAGGTCATAAAACTTCACTTCATGAGGCAGTCAGGACCTGCGCTAAGGTGAAGCGTAAGGGAGCAAGGTCACATAAATCTTGCTGGTGAACCAGTGAAGTTCAGTTAGTGCTCAGGGAGAAGAAGGCCACCTACAAAGAATACAAAACATCGAGAGGGGGAAGGGAAATGGAAATGTACCATCTTGCATCTAGAAAAGTCACCCTGATGGTGTGGGGGGCAAAGTCTAGTAAAGAGTATCGGCTGGCACAGGGGATACAGGGAGGGGAAAAGGTTTTTTTCTGGTACATCGGGGAGCGGAGAAAAACTAATGGCCAACTTAGCAGATTGAGATCAGATGGAGGGTGGGTGGAAGAGGCAAGGGAGCAGGTGGAGGTATTAAACGACTGCTACGCCTCGGTGTTCACTAGGGAGAGGGATGGGATAATTACAAAGCAAGGCACAAGGAGGATAGAAGCGGTAGTGTGTGGGATCGGGGAGCAACAGATGTGCAGCATAAGGGAGAGAGAGGCATTCCTGGGGTTTCACACCTGGACAAGGGTAGAAAGGCCAGCAGGGTGGGGGATGGATGATGCTATCTCCAACAAAAGGGTGTGGCAAGCCCTTAAGGCACTGAAGAAAGATAAATCTCTTGGGCCGGATGGCATTCATCTGAGAGTACTATGGGAGTTGGCGGACGTACTGGCCGCACCCCTGGCAGATCTATTCAACAGGTTGCTTGAGACAGGGAGGGTTCCTAGGTATTGGCGTGAGGTGCATGTGGTGCCAATCTATAAAGGGGGGTCAAGGGAAGTACCAGATAACTATAGACCCATCAGTTTGACCTCAGTGGTGGGAAAATTAATGGAGAATATACTGAAGGAACAATTGGGGGTGTTCTTGCAGGAGGAGGGGGAAGGGCTGGATAGCCGACAACATGGATTTGTGCCAGGTAGATTGTATCAAACTAACCTTGTTGAGTTCTACGAATGGGTAACATCAGAACTGGACAGGGGGAAACCTGTGGATGTACTATTCTTGGACTTCAGCAAGGTGTTTGACTCGGTCCCCCACAGTGGACTGGTGGAAAAACTGACGGGGCTGGGAGTGGGCCCTTTGACGGTCAGATGGATATTAAACTGACTAGCTGAACGCAGACAAAGGAGTGGTCGGTGGGGAGCTCTCGACCCTAGAGAGGTTGGTAGTGGGGCACCGCAGGGCTCGGTCCTGGGTCCGATCCTGTTTAATGCATACATATCTGACATCAGGGTGGGTATAGGGTGTGAGATGAGTCTCTTCACTGACTGCTCCAAGATGGGAGCAGTAGTTGAGGGGGAAGAGGGGAGGTTGGCCCTGCAAGGGGACCTGGACACCCTGGAAAGGTGGGCTCGCACATGGAAATTGAATTTCAATACCACCAAGTGCAAGGTGTTGCATCTTGGGCGGGGAAACCCTAAACATAGGTACACCCTGGGAGAGGAGGCACTGGAGGCCTCGGCTGGGGAAAAAGACCTAGGGGTCATGGTGGATGCATGTATGAATAACTCTTAAGCAGTGCAGGAGAGCGGCTAGCAAAGCAAACAGGATGTTGGGATGCATTGTAAGGGGGATCATCTCTACGAGCAGGGAGGTTATTCTGTTGCTGTACAATGGACTGGTTAGACCACACTTCTAGTACTGTGTACAGTACTGGAGACCGCACCTGAAGAGGGACATACAGCTCCTGGAGAGGGTACAGAGGAGGGCTACCAGGATGATTTGAGGACTGGGGGAGTTGACTTATGAAGACAGACTTGAGGAGCTTGGCCTTTTTTCATTGGAGGAGAGACGGGGGAACATGATTAAGGTCTTCAAGTACCTCAAGGGAATAAATAGCATAAACATGGAGGGGATCTTTAGACTAAAGGAGGGAGCTATTGCCAGAGGACATGGGTTGAAGTTGGAAGGATGGGGGGAGTAGGTTTTTCACTGAGAGGGTGGTGGAACCTTGGAACGCGATGCCTGGTGAGCTGGTCCAGATTTCCACGGTGGAGGTCTTCAAGAAAGGGTGGGACAGATGCAGAAAGGGGAAGTATCGGAACACAAGGGGGGTAGGGCCTCGGTTCCCAACAAGGGACCTGAGGTTCGAGCAGACTGGATGGACCGTAAGGCCTAATCTGCTGGCAGTTAGTATGTTATTATTTAGTTTAAGACAAATTTTATCGTGGGTGCTTATTTTTGACGGTTTCCTTCATTTTTGGGCAAATTCTTTTAGGAACTGTCGAATTAGGGACAGTTGCCTTGTTTTTTACCTCCGACCTCGCGCTGTTTACTGCAAGGCACCTGCAGTGGATTTCAAATTTAAACGGTGCCTGGGGATTTTCTCTCTAGATTGGCAATAATGAGGAAACCTTTTTTGTTATATTACTGGACCTTGGTATCATCTGTGTCAGGACTGTCCATAAGGGTCTAGCTGCCACCTGTGCACAGTTGAGTTTTACTGGGTTTCTATTAAGATTGCCACTCGTATAGATTCCAGTTCTACAACCAAAAAGAAAAAAATAGGCACTAGTAATAGACAGAGTTTATTAACCGGGGCAGAACTGGCCCGTGGCATTTTCACAGAAACCTGCACTCAGTTCGTAGGTCTAGAACTGGTTTGCTTTACTTAAATTGGCAAACATAGCAGACAAACCTTTTATTATTATGGCTGAAGATAAATTAAAGGCTTCCAAAGAGGGACCATTCAAAAGTACTAATACCAGAAGCAGAGGTGCTGAGGAACCCTCCAGATCCCAGACAAAAAAAAAGCTGCAACAGCTTCCCTGCTTCTCGGACTTTCTTCTTACATGGCATTCACAGCCAAATATCAGAAAGTCCTTTGGAAATCTGTCCAGGCTATCGCCCACAACGGATCAGATTCTATGGTGCAGGAGCTGGTGGATACGTCAAGGTGCCCTGGAAGCTACTATGTACCAATTCCACATGGCAGATGACAATAATGATGCAGCTTCTAGGGTGATGGCCCATGCCATCTCCTGAGATGCTTTGCCTGCCTTCAAACAAACCAGTCTGACCACAGACACTCAGAACAAGGCCATGGATTTTCCCTGTGATCAAAATACGTTTGATAACAGAACCACTGACTAACATGAAAAAAGTCGATGAGTACAAGGCCTCCTGGCAGAGCCACTCATCCATGCCTAAGCCTGCCACCCCTTAGAGATCCCATCCCAGGGGCGGTAGGGTCCTGAAAGAACTCCTAAAACTCAGGGTGGACAAAGCAATGGGGCCTGATGGGATTCACCCCAGAACCCTAAAAGAACTAAGGGAGGACCTAGTGACACCACTGACCACGCTTTTTAACAAATCATGGCATGATGGGGTGGTACCTGAGGACTGGAGGAGGGCAGATGTGATTCCCCTTCACAAAAGTGGGAGCAAGGCAGAAGCAGGAAACTACAGACCTGTAAGTTTGACCTCAGTGGTAGGGAAAATGATGGAATCACTTCTGAAAGAAAGAATTGTTGAGTACCTAGAGGCCAGCGGGCACAGGACCCAAAGCAGCATGGATTTACAGCAGGAAGGTCATGACAGATGAATCTAATTGATTTCTTTGACTGGGTGACCAAAGTAATAGACCAGGGAGGGGCTGTGGATATGGCCTACCTAGACTGTAAGGCATTTGACACAGTCCGCACAAAGATTATTAATAATCAAGTTAGCCAGCCTGGGGTGGGTCCCAGGGGTGGTAGCTGGGTAGCAAACTGGCTGCACAACAGGACACAGAAGGTAATAATGAATGGAACACATTCTGAAGAAAGGGGGGTTACTAGTGGAGTACCTCAGGGCTCAGTACTGGGTCCAGTCCTCTTTAACATCTTAATAGGTGATATTGCAGTGGGTCTGGAGAGAAAGGTATGCCTCTTTGCAGATAACACAAAGATATGTAATAGAGTTGATGCACAAGAGGGAGTAGAAAAGATGAGAAGGGACTTGGCAAGGTTGGAGCAATGGTCAGACATATGGCAACTTAGATTCAGTGCAAAGTAATGTACCTGGGAAATAAAAACCCAGGAGAAGAGTACACAATAGCAGGGGAGGTACTAACAACAACAAAAATGGAAAGGGATCTGGGGTAGTCATATCAGATGACCTAAAGGTGGGTAAGCAGTGTGAAAAGTCAGTAAGGAGAGCCAGGGGATACTTGGATGGCAGAAGGGCGCACAAGTAGAAAAAGGGAAGTGGTTATCCTCTATACAGACAGTTGGTGAGAACCCATCTGGAGTACTGTGTGCAGTTTGGAGACCTCATCTATGCAAGGACATAGACAGGATGGAAGCAGCTCAGAGGAGGGCAACTAAAATGGTGCAGGGTCTGCAGCAGAAACCATATGAAGAGAGACTAGAGAGCTTAATATGTATCTCTTGATGAAAGGAGGGAGAGGGGGGACATGATAGAAACTTTCAAGTACCTCAAGGAATCAACAAAGTCCAGGAGGGTAGCATCTTTCAGAAAAGAGATGTGTAAGAACAAGGGGCACAATTTAAAGATTGGGGAACGCCCGGGTAATGTGGAGGAATTTTTTCATGGAGAGAGTGGTGGATACATGGAACCGCTCCTGAGGAGGTTGTTGGGTCTAAAACAGTGGGGAATTCAAACATGCATGGGACAGACATAAGGCAATTATAGTGGGGTTGCAGGAAATAGGCTGTTGGTTAACTAGAATCTGCAGCTTATCCAGTAGGTAGGGAAATGGGCAGACTGGGTGGGCCAAATGGTCATTATCTGCCATCAAAGTCTATGTTTCTGTGGTGACTTCGGCCACTACAGGGGTCCTTCAGAGACAGGGCAGACTGGGCAGAAGGGGCCAAAGAAGAGCTACCTCTACCCAGCCATCTGCCTCTCAGCCTAAGTCCTAATGTGAGTGTCCAGGTCACCTCCCTGCTTCTGAACGGAGGCAGACTCCCACTATCTTCAGAACTGGTCCCTCATCACGTTGGACAAGTGGGTACTGGAGATGGTGGAGAAAGGTCTGTCATTACAGTTCAAGCAGCTGCCAGACCTCAAGCATACCCAGGTGTCAAGACCTCTGTCCCCAACACAGATACCGCTGTTGGAAATGGAGGTACAAAACCTTCTGGCTTTACCAGCAATGGAGAGGGTCCCCGCCCACGAGAAGGGCAAGGGCCTCTACTCCAGGTGTTTTCTGACACAAAAGAAAACTGGGGAGTGGGGACCTATCTTAGTTCTCAGATATTCAAACAAACATCTGAAAAGACCCATATTCAGAATGGTCACTCCGTCACTGGTCATACAGTCCTTACAGCAGGGAGACTGGCTAGCCTCCTTAGACTTAAAGGATGTCTACTTCCACTTACGCATAAGGAGATCACACAGGAAGTTTATCAGGTTCAAACTTCCTTTGGGTCACTATCAGTTCACCGCATTGCCCTTCGGTGTGTCCTCTGCCCCAAGTGTCTTTACCAAGTGTCTTGCAGTGGTAGCAGCACATATCGAGACTGGGTATCGCTCTCTACCCCTATCTGGACGACTGGCTCATAGTAGCAAAGCCTCCTTGCCAGGTCAAGGAGTCTCTCTCCTTCACAGAACACACTCTGGAGTCTCTGGATTTCCTGGTTAATCTAAAGAATTAATCTCACCCAGAACCTACACAGCTGCTCACCTTCATAGGGGCCCAGCTGGACACTCGGAAGGGATATGCTTTCCTCCTGCAGGAAATAATTTAGTGTTTCCTTTCAGTGGCAGATTCTTTCGCCTGGGGACAGCCAAGACCAGCCAGACATTTCCTCAAATTTCTGGGACGTATGGCTTCTATGATTGCAGTAGTCCCAGGGGTCAGGTACAGGATAAGACTCCTGCAAGCCTACCTCAGAGCTTGCTGGTCTTAGAGAAGCAACAAATTTTCAAAGTTGATACCTGCGTCGGAGCAGTTCCTCCAAAACTTGCTGTGGTGGAAGAACCCTGCAAATTAGCGGGCAGTGGTTTCCTTTCAAGCTCCTCTTCCCACAAAGGTGATCACCACAGATGTCTCCCTTTTGGGCTGGGGAGCTCATTGGGACAGTGTCTCGGTGAGCGGCAGCTGGACTCCCAATGAGTCACAGTTGCACATAAATCTTTCCGAACTCAGAGCAGTCTTACTAGCTCTCAAAGCTTTCTCTCCCAGTATAGAAGGGCAGGCGGTTCAAGTTCGAACGGACAACACCACTGCAGTGTTCTACTTAAACGAGCAGGGTGGTACCAGATCAGGAATACTCTGGAAGCTCTGGTCTCTAGCATTCTCCCTGGGAGTCAGCCTCTCTGCTATTCACCTCCCAGGAAAATGCAATACCCTTGCGGATGCTCTAAGCTGCATCAGTCATGGCCGGAGCGAGTGGACAAAAACAAGCAAGTACTAGCCACAGTCTTCAGGTGGTGGGGCACACCAGACATGGATCTGTTTGCCTCTCTTCTCAATTTTCAGCTTCCTCAGTACTGTTGCAGGCCCCCAGTTCTGAGAAAACTTCCTCTGGATGCCCTGATCCTGGACTGGCCAGGGAGGTTCCTATATGCATTTCCTCAGTTTTCCCTGATATTCAGGGTTTTGCTGAAACTCAGACAGCAGCCTGCATTGATGATCCTAGTGGCTCCAGACTGGCCCAGGCAAGCCAGGTACCCTCTACTTCTTTCAATGTCCTTCAACAGGCCCATTCGCCAGCCTCCAACTTGCTCCCTGCTGACCCTTCCTCAGACGGGAGTGCAGTACCCAGACATACACTCTCTTCTCCTCAAGGCCTGATTCTTGAGGAGTTAGTTTCCATCCTCACAGTACTCTGAGCAGGTCCTTAAGATACTGAGGATGGCTAAAAAACTGAACACTAAGACTTATGCTGCCAAATGGAAAAGATTTTCCCTCTGGTGCAAGAGCGAAAAGGTCGAACCCCTATCACCTTCAAACTCTCAGCTGTTAGACTACTTGGTACACAATACAAACGGTCAGGCTTGAAACCATCTTCACTCAAGCTACACCTGGTGGCAATTTCGGTCTACCTTTCGGTGGGAAAGAAGAAATCAGTTTTTTTTTTTTCCTACGACATTTTTCAACAGTTTCTCAAAGGCTTCTTGCACCTTCAGCCTCCAACCAGGGGGCTCATTCCTCCTTGGAGCCTGAACCTTTGCATAGATGGGCTCATGAATCCACCTTTCGGAACCTATGTCCATGGCCCACATCAAGTTTGTAACTTGGAAGACTGTTTTCCTGGTAGCCATTACGTCTGCCAGGAGGATTTCAGAGCTACAGGCCCTGTGCACTGAGCCGAATTACATCATCCCTCTCAACGATAAAGCTGAGCTCAGGACAAATAGGAAATTTCTGCCAAAGGTGGTTTCAGAGTTTCACTTGAACCAGTCCATTACTCTGCCTGTCTTCTTTACTTAGCCATCCACTCCTGGCGAGCAAAAGCTCCACAGCTTGGATGTCAAAAAGGCCATCTTTCACTACCTAGAGCATACTAGACAGTTCAGAGGCTGTTCCACTCAATTGTTCCTCACCTACGGGGATGTAGGCAGAGGAAGACCTGCTTCCAAGAGAACTGTTTCTCATTGGTTGTTCTCTTGTATTAGGTTCTGCTATGAGAAAGCTGGTCAACAACCTCCAGTGGGGCTCAGGGCCCACTCCACCAGGGGCGCTGCAGTCTCTCTCTTGCAGCAAGGAACATTCCCCTGCTGGATGTCTGCAAAGCAGCTGCCTGGAAATCTGTGCACAGCTTTGTGGAGCACTACAGTTTGGATGTGCAGATCAGATCTGATGCCAAATTCGGCAGGGCGGTTCTGCAGAGCCTCTTTCCTAAGTAGGTTCTCTGCCCACCTCTCACTTGGTACTGCTCAGTAGTCTGCAAAAAAAGTTACTGATGCTAAAGGACTCCTGGGGTAAGAAGAAAAAATTACTGCAGTAATCTTCTGTCTTACAAGGGGTCCTTTAGCATCAGTAAGCTCCTACCCTTCCTCCCCGGTTCACCTGTCTGAGAAGGGCTCTTTGTCACATTTTACCAAATTTGGAGTTTCTTTATTAATGGATTTTTAGCTCGTGTTGCTGTTGTTTCTATTTCCACGTTTGTGGACATTTGCATGTTTGTTGAATCCTGTTTCTTTTTCAGGGCATTTGCCCTCGTTTTTCCTCAACAAAAAAAAAAAAAAATTTAAAGCCTTCAACAGCTCTGAGCTCACACCCCCTCCTGTCTCTTGATTGGCTTGGCCCTTCGCTCATTTAAATATTCCTTAAAGGCACACCTCCGGGGCAGTTGCACCTAGCCACCTAAGTGCAGGAAAAGTTATTGATGCTAAAGGACCCCTTGGAAGAAAGATTACTGCAGTGAGTCATTTTTTCTCTCATTACTGATCCCCGTAGCTATGCATCCCAACATCTTGTTTGCCCTTGCTGCTGCTTTCTTGCACTGCGTGGAGTGCTTCAGGTCACTAATGATCATCATTTTCAGGTTCTTCTCCTCCTGTGATGCAGATACCTGGACTCCACCCAGGTAGTACTCTGTCCTGGGATTCTTTGCTCCAATGCCCATAACTTTGCATTTCTTGGCATTGGAGTCAAGCTGCAAGATCCCGGACCACCTCCCCAGTTTTTCCAGATCATGTTGTAGGTCCTGTATCTGTTCAGCTGTGTCCACTCTCCTGCAGAGTTTGGTGTCGTCTGCAAATAGGCACATTTTGCTCTTAATGCCATCCCCAGCATCATTGATGAAGACACTGAACAACGCCGGCCCAGCACTGAGCCATGTGAGACCCTGCTGGTGACACCTCTAGTGCCAGATAACTGTCCCCCCACAGCCACCCTCTGGGCTCTGTCCCTCAGCCAGTTTTCCACCCATCTGGTTATCCAGTCCCCAACTCCAAGATCCACCAACTTCTGATCAGTCTTTTGTGGGGCACAGAGTCAGAGGCCTTGCTGAAATCCAGATAGAGGACGTCTGCCGCTTGGCCCCGTCCACTGTCTTAGTGATCCAGTGAAAGAAGCCAATGAGCTTCATTTGACATGACTCCCCCACCCACCCACCCCCAATGAACCCATGCAGCCTCGCGTCCTGGAGACCATGCTCCTCTAGATCTTTAAGGGGGCTCTTGCAGCAGGCAACACTGGTAGGACTGAAGCCGCCAGGACCACATAGAAAACTAATAGCTAGCAGTCTCCAGCGGGGGACAGCTCCCACCAACGTCAGCATGCTGACGTCCACCTATCCTGTTAAAAGGGGCGGTCCACCCAGACCTACCTCCATTCATTCTTTTCCTGCCATTGACCGGTGCATGTTGGACCTCCACGGATGTCTGCTTCAGTCGACTACCATTTTCTTTGCACTTTACCCATGATTTCTTTCCTTTCAGTGTCTTTAAACATCGAATTTAGGTGTTTTTCTCCTTTTTATGTTTTCTTCTCCAGCTTCGTCTTCCAGCTGGCCTTCGAAGTGTGCCAGCGGCAAGAAGATACCTACCAAGGACGGTCTCTCTTCCTGCCTCCTCTACTTAGGTCCCAACCATGACACCAAGACTTGCAAGCACTTCCAGGACTCCAACCAGGCCACACAGAGATGCCGCTTGAAGACTCTTCAGAGCCACTTGCTGCAGCAGAAATTAGCCACGATGGAGAAGGAGCTTCAGGCTAAAAGTTCTACCTCCCTGGCCTCCAGTGCTTCGTCATCTTCTTCCCATAGGGAGAAGTCACCTAGCGGGAAGCACAAACACTGGGACCATCCTCGGTCAGCCCCTCTCTTGCGGTCACCACATAGAATGGCTTCCGCCTCTGGGTCTTCCTCCCATGAGGGGTTGGCCCCTCCTTCGACAGCCCTTACATCCTCCGGGTTGCCAGTGGTATAGCCGCCCACCCTCATCTCTGTCTCGGGTGGTGGCTTTTCAGGGCAGCAGTCTTCTTCCACTGCCTCAGTATGCTCGGGCCCTTAGTTCCAATGGGTCCTCGGCCAGGTGGCTTGACTGGGATTAATTTCTCCAGCAGCAGGTTTTTGCTTGTTGCCTGCCCCCAGTTCGACATTGTCTTAATTGGTCCCTGACTCCAGGCCTGGCCAGCCCTTCCAGGCACGCCCAGAGCAAGCGCCATCCTCTTCTAAACAGGCGCTCGCCTCTGTGACAGGGAACTCCCATCCCAGCACCAGCATCTTCCCTGGACTTAAGTCTGCTCCTCCTCCATACCGGCACTAGCCTTCATCTTCTAGGCCGACAGCCACATCGGTGACACCTCAGCAGTTGTCACCTGTGCCTCAGCCGAAACCTGCTGGCCCTGTTAAAGACCGTCTGCTGACGCCTGCTGGACCGATGCCATGATACCCTACACTGCCTACTCCACTGACGTACCAGTACCCTCCACCTCATTATTCACCATATAATCCTCCTCCTCCTCTGGTGGATTACAGTGCCTTGTTCACAGCCTGATGAGTCTTTATGAAGGACGAGGACACACCTAGGAGGCCACCCTCTCTATCCCCCCGGACTCCCTCCTAGAGACCCAGACCTGGTAGAACTCTGCAACTCCTGTACTGCAGGGACTTCTGGGGGTTATAGCGGTGCTTCCCTTCCACATACGGAGGACTATCGCCCCACAGATGCCGGTCCTATATAGCGACTCTTTGGAAGATGATTCCTCCTCCTCAGTCGTCTGAGGGCTCTGGGCACTCCTCTGATACTCAGGGGTGAGCTAAAGAGACCCCCAAGTCTCCCCGGGAAGATCTCTCCTTGGACGTGATGTGCCATATCCATTCCATCATGGGATGGGATACTGAGGAACTGGATCTGCAATGCCATCGCTTGGCACTTTACTTGTGCAAGACGGAAACCCTGCTTTTGGTGATTTCCCCCCTTGATCGAGGCATATGATGATGTTATCAAGGTGACAAGAAATCACCCTTCTTCCACCCCAGCCTCGGCTAAGAAAGCAGACAGTCTTTGCCACGCACTAGTGGGCAAACCTTTCTATGGTGAGCAGCCCACGGCCGACTCAGTGGTCTTGAATGCTGCCCACGACCGTACTAAGAGACCCAAGCATTTTAGCACCCACCCTCCGGGCAAGGAATCCCACCAGCTGGACCAGTTGGGCAAGTGGGTATACTCTTCCGCTACACTGGCCATTCAGGCCCAGAACTGTTTATTCCATATGGTACGTTACCAACATTTCATTTGGGATCAGCTGAGGGATTTGGTGGCAGCCCTTCCAATGATTTCACCAAAACACAGTTGGCCCAGCTTCTTAAGTCTGGATCTGACATAGGCACTCATGTCCTCTGAGCAACCTCCGACACCTGATGCTGCTGGACATGGGGCGGTGGTAGGAGTCTGCATTTGCTGCCATTCCTGGCTCAGGTTGTCTGGTTTTTCGCTGGATGTTCAGGCGAAGATCATGGATGCCCGTTTTCGGAGCTCAGTGTTGTTTGGGGGAGATGCCCAGGATATCATCTCCCAACTCCAAGAATCGGGTAAGGCCTTGAGGTCAGTACATTCTATGTACTGCTCCCAGTGCCAGCCCTTTTGCTGCTGCTCCTGCCAGCCTTCCAAGGGCCAGAAGTTGAATGGCCCCTTTAAACACAAGGCAAACAGCCCGCCTTCCAGAACAAACGCCATTAGGATCCCCAGAGCACCTTCAACTGCTCTGCCCATCCCCACTGCCTGACTACTTACCCCCCCCTTCCAGTAGAGGCCTTGGGGGAGGCGGTCGGGGGTTGGTTCTCCCTCTACCTAAATGGGTGGCACACTGTAACTTCAAATCAGTGGGCACTTAAGATGATTGAGCGGGGTCATACCCTCGGGTTTCTGCCCCCCCCCCCCGAAAGCCCTCCCATCGCCCACAAGCCCTCATCTCCCTCATCCAGGCAGAGATTCAGGCTCTCCTGCACAAAAGTGGCATAGAACCCATCCCTCCAGGTCAGAGGGGAAAGGGACCCTACTCCCACTACTTTTTAGTCCCTAAGAAAATTAGATCTATGACTGAACATCTACATAGAGTACAAGCGCTTCAGGATGGTGACTCTTCAGGGACTCTTGGTCTTCCTTCATCAGAGGGACTGGCTGTGTTCCCTGGATATGCAGGATGCCTATCTCCATATCTTGGTTTTCCCGGCCCACTGCTGTTTCCTCCATTTCTGCTTTCAGGGGGACCAATTTCAGTTCTGGGCCCTCCCTTTTGGCCTGTCTTTGGCACCTCGGGTCTTTACCAAGTGCATAGCAGTGGTGGCAGCAGTTCTGTGGAGACAGGGATTTTATGTGTTCCCTTACCTGGACGATTGGCTGCTGACGGCTACCTCCAGGGATTGTTTGCTACAGACCTTGGAAGGCACCTTTCTGCTCTTCCAGCTCTTGGGAATTGTGACACAAAAGTCCCTCACCAGGGTCTTCAGGTTCACTGCCTCCACCGTGGGTTTTTACCAACAGGACCCCTAGGAAACCTGTCTCTTGCCTCCTTCTTTGCACAAGGTCAAGAAGATCAACACAGTAACTGTGGGTAGAGTGCCCCTTCAGAGACTGACTGCAAACAGAGTCCAGCAAAAATAGTAGAATTACCTTTTTAAATAACACAAGCAGTCACTGGTTCTATCAAAATATGATTCTTTACTAAAAGACGAAGTATTTATGACAGGATTTATGCACAGTCAGACAAAAGGATTGCCTCTTACTAGAAATTAAATGGAAGTTCTACAAGACAGGTTGCAAATAGAAGAATCTGAGCTATTCTCACTTTAAAACCTTTGTCTTTACCTGCTGCTATCTGAAGAAAACTCTTTCCTAGGCTGTCTTTCTTACAGCTGCAGGGCTCTGGCATTTTTAGATCCTCCAAGACCAAGAGGATGTGCTTACTTACCACAGTATATTTCTCACTTCCTGTGGGGAGGGGTCTCACTTTGAGTGACAGTTCCATGTTGTCCCAGCCCTCTTATATATATACTGTATATAGAGAGAGATTGTGTGTGTGTGTCCCCACCCAACCTTCAGCACCTCCTTGCTAACATTGACATGCACCTGGATCCTTTGTCCAACATGGGAACATCTCCAGGAAGGACTCCCCTTTGGGGCTATTGCTTAATTGCCTCCTCCCTAGCCTTCCTGATAACGTTCCCATGAGAACCATTGGTTCCTCTACGCTGGCTGACATAAGCTGTCACATAATACTTGATCATGTGATCTGGTAGCCATATTGTACCTGAAAAAGATGCATATATTAAAAAAAAGAAAAATTGAATCAAAAGAATATGAATAAAGTTATGGTCCCCTTTCCTGTCACAGGGATAACTATCAACCTGCCAAAGTCGCATCTCTCTCCGAGCCAGTGCCTCCCATATATAGGAGCGTCTTGGACTCATCCCGGGGCAAGGTTTTCCTGTTGGAGGACTGGGCAGAACTCTTGAGAATGCAGGCCCAGCTGGTCACTTCCAGTCGCCAGGTTCTGGACAGAGCATTTTTTCATCTACTGGGGCACATGGCAGCAGCCATAACCACGGTTCCCCTGGCCTGCCTGCATGAGAGTTCCCCAGTGGACCCTTTGGGCACAGTGGGACCAATGCACTGACAAGCTGGAGCAGCAGGTGCTGGTTTCTGACCCAGTGAGACTGACCTTGTAGTGGTGCCAGAACTCCAGCAACCTCCTGATAGGGGTTCCTTTCTGTTCGGTATCCCCTCAGCAGTTTAACCATGGATGCTTCAGGGCTGGGCTGGGGAGCTCATCTAGGAGACCACCAGACCAAGGGAGTTTGGTCCAGGTTAGAACAACAACTCCACATCAACATGCTGGAGAGGCGGGCAGTTCTTTATGCTCTACAGGCCTTCCAGATCCACATTCTTGCAGGCCCACTACTGGTGCAGATGTACAACATGTCTGTAGTCTTTTACATCAATAAACGGGGGTATGCACTCTTTACCCCCTTTGTCGTGAAGCCATGAGAGTCTGGTAGTAGGCCATCAAGCACGACCTGGAACTCTCAGCTGTCCATGTTCCAGGCATTCAAAATGCCCTGGCCGACCGTCTTAAGCCAGTCCAGGTTGAGGGCGCACGAGTGGGAACTCCTGCCCTCTGTGGTCGAAGATATTTTCATCAGGTGGGGGCGCCCAGAGTTGGACCTGTTTGCATCCCCACTCAGTGCAAAACTGCAGCTTTTCTGTTCCCTTGATCCAGGGCCTGGAGTTTTCTTGTGTGACGCCTTGAGTTTCTACTGGAAAGGGAGGTTCCTGCATGCCTTCCCTCCCTTCCCACTCCTACAGAGGGTTCTCCGAAACTCCAGTCAAGGGGGTGAAAATGATTCTTCAAACAACATGAAGTCTTGCTGTATTCTGACATATACAGTTAGGTCCTGGCTTTCAACTGCCCCGGAGAACAGAGTTAAACTTTCCGTGACCAGCATGGAATGTTCACCACAAGCTCGGTTGAAGCCCCTGTCTGCTGCTGTTTAAACCGCAACCGTCAGATTCTTTACTCCGCCTCACTGAACAGTCGCTCCGGAGATTTCTCCTGCTGCTCGGTTCAAAAAGTCGGTCGAAGTGTTGGTTTTCGGTCGGTTTCTACCAAATTGCTGTCACCACTTAGTCGGTTCAAGTCTCTGTCTGTGGTGCCGTGAGTACTAGATAGGTTTTTTGTTTTGTTTCTGTGTGGAACCTATAAATTGTGAATCGGTTCAGCTGAACCGATCAGTTTGAGGTTAAAAAGCTTGTGCTTACTTTAGAGTGCGGTAACCGGTCCATTTCGGTTCTAAAAAAAAAAAAAAAAACAGATTTAATTACGTTTTTTTTCCAAGACTCGTGATATGGTCAGGAACCGATAGGGGAGTCTTGCCTGGCGGATTGCTGAAAAAAGGGTACGTTTTTGGTTAGGATTGGCCATGTCTGAGAAACCCAAGAAAAAAACCGGGCCCACTGGGTTTCAGCACTGCAGTGTGTGTGTGGGAAATCTTTGCCAAGGCTGATCCCCACACCACCTGTGTTTATTGTCTGAGGTTTGACCACCTTGATTCAGACTGCCAAATTTGTAAGAATTTTCCCAAATCTACCCTGGAAAAGAGATTAGGTAGACTGAGGGAAAGGGAGGCCGAGAAGTCCGCTGACCCGGATGGCCAGCCTGGTTCGGTTCCGACCGCACCATAAGGAGTGCCCTCTCACCAGGGCGATACTTCTTCGGGCAAAAGGAGAGCTGATTCTGAGGAATCTGTTCCAGTAAAAAGGAGAAAAGATAAATCGACTGGTTCGGACCCAGAATTTCATACTCCGACCGTCAATGAGATAGCCAAGGTGATAAGGATTGTGCAGTCGCTTAGTTCGGTTCCGACTGAACTAGCACCATCTGGCAGCGGCTCGGTTCGGTTGGTTCCCCCGGTCCTGGATTATACTTTGGAAGAATTTTATGAACCGGAGGAGGAGGGAGAGTATGAAGATGATTATGGTGATAATGAAAGTCTGGATGTGCCTGTTGACCCGGACATCTTCCCCAGACAGACCTTCAGGTGTTTCTCCTCCTAGGCTTTCTGAGTCCCCTTCACACTATGTTTTACAAAAAAGTGGCTGAGACCCTCCAGCTTCCTGGGGAGGAAGTAGTAGAGGATCAGGAAGAGCCTGATTTATGTTGAGATGATGGACATCCAGAGTCCAGGAGACTGTCTATTCCCTCCACAAATCCTTTGAAACAGACACATAAAATTCTTAAGTCTCTTAATTCTATACCTCCTGTGGACAGACGAATGGACAAGAGGTACACTCTCTCAGGCTCAGAACCACGGAGTTCCTTTTTCAGCAATGCAGCCATGTTGGGGTTGTGCAGGCTGTGCCTGTGATAAGGCATATATCCCCTTGGCATCACACCCCCCAGACAAGGACTCCAGGAAGATTGATGCCATGGCAAAGAAACAATACATGGCAGCATCTTTGGGACTCAGGCAGGCTAACTGTATGGCCTATGCAGCCAGATACCAGAAGTCCAGGTGGGACACTGTGTTGGCTCTGGCTAAACAGGCCCCCGACCAGCTTGCTGAGGAGCTGGAGCAGGTGGCTGCAGATGGGACTGAGGCATCGAAAGTACAGTTTCATGCTGCTGTAGATTCCAGTGATGTATCATCAGGAGTCTTGGCTACATCTGTGGCTCTTCAGAGGATGGCTTGGCTCAGATGTACTAGCCTCTCACAGGATACCCAGGCTAAGGCCATGGATTTTCCTGTAATTGGTAATTCTCTATTTGGGGAGCAGAGAGAGAACTACATGAAAAAGATGGATGAGTACAGGACCGCTTACAGGAGTGCTCAGGCCAAAGAAAGGCAAGCAACTCCTCAAAGGCAGCAGTCCAGGGGCAGGGGCAGGCCTTTCCAAAGGCCTTTTTACCAAGCTCAGGCCTCCTCTTCTTCCTTTTCACAGAGGGGGTTCTTTAGAGGGAGAGGCAGAAGGGGGATGAGCAGGCCTACATTCACCCCTCAGCCTAAAGCCCCTGCCAAGCAGACACCCTGATGGGTCTGCCCGGGCCAATTCTCCCATACCAGTAGGGGGCAGGCTGGCCTACTTTGTCCAGGACTGGAAGTCTCTTACATCAGACAAGTGTGTCCCGGAAGTAGTAAGCCAGGAACTGGTTCTCAGCTTCAGAAAATTTCCCAAGATGAGAACCAGATCTTTTCCACCTGCAAATCTCTGAGACCCTTCCCCTAGAGGCAGAGGTTTCTTCTCTCCTAGCTCTCAGAGCTATAGAGAGGGTTCCCACCCTACACAGGGGCTAAGGATTGTACTCCAGATACTCCCTAACCCCCAAAAAGACAGGAGAATGGCGGCCCATCCTGGACCTAAGATATCTGAACAAACATCTTTTGAAGCCAAAGATCATAATGGTAACCTGGGAATTATCCTTCCCTCTCTAAGGCCAGGGGACTGGCTAGCCTCCCTGGACCTCAAAGATGCCTGCTTTCACATTCCCATCAGGTGCTCCTACAGAAAGTACCTCAGGTTTGAGTTGCCCTCAGGCCTCTATCAATTCAGAGCAATGCCCTTTGGCCTAACATCAACCCCAAGGGTTTTCACAAAGTGCCTGGCAGTAGTAGTTGCTTTCCTAAGAAGAAAAAAAGATCTCCATCCTCCCATACTTGGACGACTGGCTCATAGTAGGTCAGTCTCCAGACCAAGTCAAGTCACATCTGCAAGTGACCCAGCAAGTGCTCACTTCCTTAGGATTCCTTCTCAACCTTCCAAAGTCAGTTCTCGAACCAGTACAGCTCCTCACCTTCATAGATGCAGAACTGGATACAGTAAAGGCAAGAGCCTTCCTTCCCCCTGGAAAGGGCAAGGACCCTTATGGAACTGGCCTCTTCATTCATCCTTCAGGTGTCTTGACCAGCAAGGCATTTCCTTCAGCTTTTGGGCCACATGGCAGCTTCCACAGCAGTGGTCCAAGGGGCAAGATTCCAGATGAGGGACATTCAGTTCCACTTAAGAGCCTTCTGGTCCCAAAGAAAGGATTCCTTTACCAAACTAATCCCAGTGACTCGAACCCTGATCCAAGCCTTGCAATGGTGGCAGGATCAGGACAATTTGAGACAAGGGGTTCCATTTGTCACTCAGTCTCATTCAGTGATACTCACCACAGATGCTTCTCTGCTGGGCTGGGGAGCCCATTTGGGGGATCTTACCTCCCAAGGACTGTGGTCACCTCAGGAATCTCTGCTTCACATCAATCTCTTGGAACTCAGAGCAGTGTTTCTGGCACTGCAAGCTTTTTCCAAATCTGTACGGAACAAGGTGGTTCAGGTCAGAACAGACAACACCACCACCATGTGGTACATCAACAAGCAAGGACGCACTCGGTCTATAGCCTTGTGCACAGAAGCAATGAAGTTGTGGTCCCTGGCCTATTCCCTGCAAACCTCTCTGATAGCAGTTCACCTCCCAGGGAAGGACAATGTCCTAGCAGATGCATTGAGCAGAATATCCCAGGACCATCACAAATGGGCCCTAGATCCTCTAGTTTTGAAAGTGATTTTCTCGAGATGGATCTTTTTGCAGCCCCAGACAATCATCAACTTCCTCTCTTTTGTTGCAGACCCCCAGTCTTGGGCTCAGACCCCCTGGATGCTCCGATTCTGAACTGGGAAGGGAAATTTCTGTATGCTTTTCCCTCTCCTGTTCAGAGTGTTAGTCAAGATAAGGTCACAACCATGCAAAGTGATTCTGATTGCTCCAGACTGGGCCAGGCAACCATGGTATCCCTTGTTGCTGTCCCTAGCAGTCCATCTTCCCCTGTTTCTTTCCAGGAATTACAACCTGTTGACATTCTCTCAGGGGAGGATTTTGTACCCAAATCTTCAGTCTCTCAATCTCAAGGCTTGGCTCTTGAAGAGTTAGAGTTTGCAGATGTGCATCTTTCCCAGGGGGTTCTGGATATCCTTAAGGCTTCTCGAAAGCCTTCTACCAGGAAGACTTACAACTCCAAATGGAAAAGATTCAGCATTTGGTGTTCTAAGAAGAATATTTCTCCAGACTCTGCTGAATTGCCTACGGTTCTGGACTATATGGTCCATCTTAATGGCCTAGGCCTCAGACCAGCTACCCTTAAAGTACACTTG